>JAKSZU010000001.1:84244781-85674781 GCA_026018925.1 Tupaia tana | reverse complement strand
TAGACATCGGTTAGACAACTGTAAAATACTAGCAGAGCGGCTGGCAGATGATGCGGTGGTTAAGGGTGTTGGACTCCCACATGACCAACCACAGTTCACGTCCCAGACCTAGTAGCTTGCTTTCTTACTTTCCCTCTCTCTCTCACTCTGTCCCTTTCTGGTCAAATTAAAATTAATTAATTAAGACATTAAAAAAAGAAAAAAAAGTGGGGCCAGAAGGTGGTGCAGTGGTTAAGGCAGCTGGATTCCCACATGGCTGACTGTGCTTCAAGTCCCAGACCTGGCAGTTTGCTTTCTCACTTTCCCTCTCTCTCTCACTCTGCCTGTTTCTGGTCTAATTAAAATTAATTAATTAAGTCTTAAAAAAAAAAAAAGTGGGGCAGGGAGGTGGTTCAGTGGTTAAGGCAGCTGGACTCCCTCTTGGCTGACTGTGGTTCAAGTCCCAGACCTGGCAGCTTGCTTTTTCACTTTCCTTCTCTCTCTCTGGTCAACTAAATAAATAAATAAATAAACAAACAAATTAATTAATTAATTAATTAATGACAATGAGTAAAAATAAAATAATTCTTTTTTTTTTTTTTTTGAGAGGTTTTTGCTATAGGGCGCGTGCGCTCGCCAGACAGACAGAGAGAGACAGAGAGATAGAAAGCAGGAAATCACCCCCAGGGGGGATGGCCACGCCGCAATCCCTTCTCCTCCATTCTCCTCTCGGGATCTTGGGCACGCACGCACACGCGCCCGGCGTGAGTTTAAGCCACCGGGTCCGGGACTCGAACCGCGGTCGACTACGTGGGAGTCCAGCGACATAGCCATTACGCTAACTGCTGGTCCCAAAAATAAAATAATTCTTTAAAAAATACTAGCAGAAAACATCATATAATTGTACAATAATTCTTTTTAAAAATTATTTATTTAATTCCATTTGTTATTATTATTTTTTAATTTGACCAGAGAGAGAGAGAGAGAGAGAGAAAGGGAAAGGGAGAAGACAAGCCGCCAGATTTGGGACTCAAATTGTGGTCGGCCACGTAGAAATCCAGCACTTTTAAAAACACCACGCCAGCTGCTAGTCCCTAATTATACAATATTTCTATATTCAGAAAGTTCTGTATCTAAGTTCTTGTTACACTTTAAACAATCTAATATGGAGGTTCTATTCTGGAAGTGTGTCTGTAAGAAAGACTGAGTTCCAAACAGGGAATCAATCCTCAAAGGAAAAATACTGACTAACCCTTCACAGATATATAAGAAAAATTACATATATTATATACATATATATGTGTGTGAATGTGCGTTCATATATATGTATGTATGTATATGTATGTATGTATATTTATATATATATATATATATATATATACACACACACAAATTTAATATGCTCAGAGAAAACTAGTGTAAAAATTTTATTGGATAGTTACATTTATATGTATATGTATCTTTTTCTATGACTTCCCATTTTGACATTTTTGATTAAACTATCAGATCCAATTGCATTACCTGAGAAGTATTTGGCTGTGAATTTTGCAAATAACAGTTCAAAGTCATTTCTTAAAATGTAGGTATCCACCCTAGACACGTTCTAAATATAATGGTTAATATTTTTCCATTCGTTTTAAATCAGAGTCTTTTTTCCTGATACTCAGAATTATCTAATAAAATAAGTTAGATATTTCCTACACTATTAGTTTTATAGCTGTAGAAGCCCTCATTAAATTACTAGGACTTTGTCCCTATGCTAAATGACGCCAACTACACTTTTTTCAAGTTTTTCGGTTTCCTCTCCTATTAGAAGGCTTGTTATCTGTGATACCCCCACTGCTTAAGTATTTACTTAAAACTCATCTTTTTTGGGTCATCCTGTGGCTCAGTGGTTGAGTGAGTGGGATCCAGCAGGGCCACCTGCATGGTTTGAGACCCAGCCCCAGCAGCTTGCAAAACACACCAAGTGTATACGTGTGCACACCCAAACTTCTGAAAGGAGGGAAAAATGGGAAGGGACTGCTGTATGACCATGCCCCATTGGGGATGCTTTACCCTCTCCCTCTGTCTATCTCTGGTAAGCACACATACTCTCTGGCAAAATTAAAACAAAACAACAACAGTAATCTTTTCAGCATCATTGGCTTTAAAAAGTTACATTTTTCTTTACATGCCTACTTAAACCACAATTTTGGCACAAGTCTCCTTTACACTGCTACTTTGAAAAGTTTCCATTTCAAGTATGAGTGAGGCAGATTTAATACTCAGAATATTAGTGTATTGGTAAGTCATTTGGGGTCAGCTAGTGGCACAGTGGTTGAGGCAGTTGGATCCCACATGACTGAGTCCTGGACCCAGTGGCATGCAAAAAACACTGGGCATGTGTGCCTGTGAGTCCAAAATTCCAAGAAAAGAATGGAAGAGAAGGGACTTAAGTGTGGCTATCCCTCCTGGAGAATGCCTTCTCACTTTCTCTCTCTGTCATTGTCTCTGGAAAGAGCATGTGCCCCACAATTAAAAAAAAAAAAAAAGTCGTCTTACATGTGGTAAAGAGACTGATTATTGTTTTTAACAATATTTCTTTTATTTGAGCTGGCCCTGTGGTTGAGGGAACTAGATCCCACATGGCCAACCATATGATATGGTTCAAATCCTGAGCCTGGCAGCTTGAAAAATATTTCAGGTGGGTGTGCATGCATATCCAAAATCCTGACAGAATGCAAAATTGGGAGGAAATGGGATTGTGGTGTAATAATGCCCTGGTGGGGGGGTGTTTTCTCCCTCTGCCTCTCTCTGTTTCTCTGTCCTCTTTTGGTTACTTCATATACCCACTGGCAAAATTTTATTTTTAAAATTATTTATTTTATCATGACAGCTTTAATATTAATATTTAACATTAAACCTAAAAGTTCATTGCCATTTAATTGTCAATTTCTTGATGGTCTGTATTTAACAGTAATGATATTGTGATTAGAATTTTATATCCAGTACTGTGAAAAAGAATTTGAGAGGTCCTCAGGACTAAAAATTATTAATGAGCCCTTAAAAATATCTCCTTCACTTTGTGACCCAAACAGTTTTGTTTCATTGTGGGGAAGGTGCTAGGTCAAAAGAATCTGCTTAGTAGAAATAATCACATCACCTAATTCTACATATACTTCAGAATTTTTCTTGCAAATTACTACTAAGCTTGCTACCTGGCTACTTTAAATGTTGTTAACTAACCCTTAGTTGAACCAGTTCATCAACTTCAGATTTATAAATCTTTCTTCAACAAAAATATTAATCAAGGTCATTGATTATTCTTCCTGTCCTATATTCAAACACTATCGGTATAAATGAATCCGTTACTTTGAATATTAAAAACTTAATCATGAGGGCGGTGGCAGGTGACAAAGTGGTTAAGGTGCTGTATTCCCACATGGCCAACAACAGTTCAAGTCCTGGACCTGGTGGCTTGCTTTCTCACTCTCTCTTTCTCTCTGGTTCTCTCCAGTCAGAAGAAAATAATAATAACTACAAAATAAATAAATAAATAAATAATAAAAAAACTTAAGCACAGGGCTGGTAAGTAGTGTGGTAGTTAAGGTGCTAGACTCCCACATGACTGTCTGTGGTTCGAGTCTCAGACCTGGTGGCTTGCCTTTTCACCTTCTCTCTCTCTCTCTCTCTCTCTCTCTATATATATATATATATATATATGTGTGTGTGTGTGTGTGTGTGTGTGTGTGTATCTTTGGGAAAAAATTTTTTAAATAATAAATAAATACAATTAGATAAATCTTTAAAACTTAATCAGATATAACTAAAGAATAACTAAAAATGTACTGAAAAATTAAAATTGTCAATATGAAACATGACTAATTAGGCTTGCTTAAAAAGAACTAAAACTGGGACCAGCATACACTATTACCATAGTGTAATAGCTATGTCACTGGACTCCCATATAGTTGACCACGGTTTGAGTCCTGGTGGCTTAAACTCCCGCGGGGTGCATGTGCATGTGTGCCCAAGATCCTAAGAGTAGAATGGAGGAAAAGGGATTATGGCGTGGCCATCCCCCCTGGGCGGTGATTTCTCACTTTCTGCCTCTCTGTCTCTCTGGCAAGCGCACGTGCCCTATACTAAAAAACTCTCCAAAAAAAAAAAAAAAATCATAAATAAATAAATAAATAAAGGAACTAAAACTGGCCTAGTCATTATTAGCATATACTGACAGGCGCTGTTATAAGGGAGGCTGAGGCAGGAAGATAATGACATAACAAGACACTGCCTATTAAAAAATTCTAAAACTAAAATAACATAAATTAATGTATAAAAACTTAAATTTAAACTATGCATCAATGTTTTTATCCTACAGGGGCTTATATTTCTGAAGTGAACTTCTAAGAAATGATGGTAGTCATTTCTACTTTATCCTCCAAAATGCTAATAGAGATACCTTTCTGAAAAATAAATCTCACTGAATGAAATCAAGTCCCTCTCCTAACGATTTAATGTTAAAAAAAAACAAAACGAGGTCCAGCAGGTAGCATGGAGGTTAAGGTGTCTGGATCCCACATGGGCAACTATGTAATATGGCTAACTGCCCAGTTTGAGTCCCAGACCTGGCAGCTTGACAATCACACAAGATTCATGTGCATGCATGAACAAAATCCTAAGAGGAGAATGAAGGGGTTGCGGTGTGCTCATCCCTACTGGGGGGTGATTTCTCACTTCTCCTCTCTCCCTGTCTCTCTGTGGGGAGCACATGTGCCCATACCAAAATAAAAAATTAATAGATAAATAACAATAACAAAAAATTTAATGATATCTCATCACCTGTAAGGTTTTTTCTTTATGTTTTCAGTTTCTTTCTTTTTTTCTCTCTCTCTTTCATGACAGAGAGAGCAGTGATCCACAACTTCCAGTTAGCCACAAAATCACAAAGTAAAAACTGACACTACTGGGTTGTCAGAAAAGTCATGGTGTGTTTTTCTAAGCAAAAATGCATCATGACATTTCCAATAACCCAATACAACCATTTTGTTTTTCAGGTTCAGTACAGTATTCATAAATTACATGAGATATTCAACATTCTAGTATAAAATAAAGTTTCGTGCTAGATATAGATGTTCTAAGCACATTTATAGTAGGCTAGGCTAAGCTATGATGTCCTGTAGGTTAGGAATGTTAAATGAATTTTTTTAAAGAATTACCTTATTTAACTTTATTTATTTATTTATTTATTTATTTATTTATTTATTTATTTTAATTTGACCAGAGACAGACAGAGAGAGAGAGAGAAAACAAGGTACCAGGTCCAGGACTAGAACCGTGGTTGCTCATGTGGGACTACTGCGCCCTTAACCATCACACCACCTGCCAGTCCCATTAAATAAAATATTACTTCTGGTATTTCCAACTTATGGTAAGTTTATCAGAACAGGACCCCATCATAAGTTAAGGAGTATCTGTAGTGATAATCCATGCTCTAAAACATTTTTACTGATGGAGAACCATAATCAAAATAGTACAAAGAAGATTGGAATGTAAAGTAATGTACTCTAAGAGGAATCTGACAAACCTGAGAGTAAACCAGATAAAAAGATAATAGTAAAATAAGATACCCACTAAGAAGTAGCATGTTAGCTGTGTACTCAAAGGCAAACCAACTAAAGGTCATCGAAAACAAACAAAAATACTGCTATTTTGAGAATAGATTAAATGTAGGAATTGAAAAATGTTAAAAGTAACAGCAGGAGGAAAGAAGCATTAATACAAGACCCTAAAGCAAAAAAAAAAAAAAAAAAAAAAAAAAAAAAAATTTAAGTGTGCTGTTTGGGGCCAGCCAGTGGCATGGTGATTAAGGTTTCTGGATCCCATATGGCTAACTAGGAGTTCTAGTCCTGGACCTGGTAGCTTGAAAAACATGCCAGACATTAGATGTGTGTGTACCTCAAATACAGAGAGGAGAATGGAGCAGAAAGGACTGTAGTGTGGCCGTGGCTTCTCACTTTCCCGCTTTCTCTCTCTCTCTCTCTCTCTCTCTCTCTCTCTCTCTCTCTCTCTCTCCAGCAAGCACATGTGCCCTACTGCAAAAATAAAACTACTCTTTTTTAATTGCAAAAAAGAAAAAAAGGAAAAAAAAAAAAAAGAATAAAAAGGGGGGGGGAGGGGGGAAATGGGGAAGGAACAAGTAGCCAGCAATTTCTAAAAAGCTCTCTTCATATGAAATCCAGAAATTATCCTGAGCCTGATGGCTTAAAAAATCACCACAAAGAAAACCAAAACTCAAAAAGGCACTTTAAAAAGACTTCTAATTAGCCTTAAAAAAAAAAAGTGAAAAACACCATTTCGCATTTTGAAATTTATTATTTTAAATATTTACTTATTTATGAAGGGGAAGAATACCCTCATACATGTTGTAGGCAGGAGGAAGGAGTTTTTCTTTTTATAAGAGGTTTTTGTGTTAGGGAGCATGCACTTGCCCAGAGAGAGACAGAGACAGTGAGAAATCACTCCCTAAGGGGAATGGCTACACCAAAATCCCTTCTCCTTCATTCTCCTCCTAGAATCTTGGGTATACATGTACATGTGCCTGGTGTGAGTTTCAAGTCACTGGGTATGGAACTCAAACCACATTCAGCCATGCGGAAGTCCAGTGAAATAACAGCTACGCCATCTGGTGGCCTCGAAAGGAGATTTTTGGTAGAGCATTGCCAAAGCCTCCTAGCTAGCTAGGACCACAAGTGTGCACCATCACACCTGGCCTGTTTGAGTTGAGCTGGAACCAAACCCAGCTTCCTATGCATCCTCAACTACTGAGCAGCAGCACCATCCTGCTTACATCACCATTTTTTGATTGGACACATACATAACACTAACCCTGCTCACATTTAATAGCATTTCTATCTTTTTTTAAAAAGATTATTTTATTTAACCTACTTTTTTTTTTTTTCTTTTTTTTTTTTAGTTTGACCAGAGAGGGGCAGAGACAGAGAGAGAGGAAATGAGAAAGCAAGCCATCATGTTCAGGACTTGAACTGTTCTTGGCCATTTGGGAGTCCAGTATCCTCAACCACCATGCCACCTGCCGGTCTCTCTTTTTTTTTTAAGTTAAAACTTTCATGAGAGCTTTTTGCCAAGATGGTGCCGAAAGCGAAGAAGGAAACTCCTGCCTTCTCAAAGCTGAAGCCAAAGCAAAGGATTTAAAGGCTAAGAAGGCAGTGCTAGAAGGTCGTGCTAAAAGGCATCCACAGCTACTGAAAAAGAGAAGATCTGAACATGAACCACTTTCCAGAGACCTAAGACTGCGGCTACCGAGGCAGCCCAAATATCCTCGGAAGAGCACCCCCAAGAGAAAAAAGTTTGACCACTGTGCCATCAGGCTCCCCCCGATCACCGAGTCTACCATGAAGAAGACAGAAGACAACAAAACACTGTGTTCATTGTGGAAGTTAAGGCCAACAAGCACCAGATCAAAGAGGCTGTGAGGAAGCTCTATGATACTTATGTGGCCAAGGTCAACACTCTAATCAGGCCTGATGGAGAGAAAAAGGCAAATGTGCGACTGGCTCCTGATAATGATGCTTTGGATTTTGCCAACAAAATTGAGATGATCTAAACAGAGTCCAGCCGGCTAATTCTAATACACTTTTTCACCATAAAACAAAAACAAAAACACTTTCATGAGAGACAAGCACAATCAATAGGGTCCCATACTGCCATCCTCTTGCCAAGCCTTCCTAGCCAGCCATGATCATGGGTGCACATACCCATGTGTACAGATTGACTGGGGAACCAAACCCATGAGCTTCCACACAGGTCCAACATCACTTAGGCGGTATATTACTGCTGTACCCTCTAGCCGGCCAAATAGTATTTTCAACACATTGTTCTCAAAGTATAAGATCTGTGCTTATTTTTCATGGTTAACTTAAATAATACGTAAAAATATTTTGCCCACAGTATGGTAACATTAAAAAAAATCAAATTTTATAACCTAGAAAACATGTATTGGGGACCAGCAGTTAGCATAATGGCTATGTCACTGGACTCCCACGTAGTCGACTGCGGTTCGAGTCCCAGACCCGGTAGCTTAAACTCACACCGGGTGCGTGTGCGTGCATGCCCAAGATCCTGAGAGGAGAATGGAGGAGAAGGGATTGTGGTGTGACCATCCCCCCTGGGGGGTGATTTCTCGCTTTCTGTCTCTCTGTCTCTGTCTGTCTGGCGAGCGCATGCGCCCTATAGCAAAAACTTCCTCTCTGAAAAAAAAAAAAAGTATTGAATGGATATTAGTCTGACTATTCACAGGAATGCAAAGCTCTTTTCCAACTCAGTAATAAAAAATGCTCTATCTTGAACAGCTTTTCAAGGCAAAGAAACAACTCTGAAGCAAATGAAAGTTAAGTTCCAAGATTTTTCCTCTTAACAGGCCCTACATTACTTGTTTATTTCCATTAAAACAGGAGTTATAATGGGACATGGCAACTACAGGTAAAGAGTTAGAATGCTCATTAATTTGAGCTACTGGCTGCCTTGCCAGTTCTCTAGTCCATTTCTGTTTCTATGGCAACAAAGGTAAGATCCAGAAGACAGAAGCAAATGCCTTAAGTTACCAGTGAAGTGGGGAGAGACAATGTATTTAACGGCATATACAATAATTACAGAAAACAATCTAAAATATAAGAAGGAATTCATACTTCATACAACCTTAAAGATACTCAAATAGAGGATCCTGCCATTCCAATATTTTTTCCTTAACTGTTTTCATAGAAAGGCATTTAAATTTTAATTACAGCTTTCCTTAAAAAATATAAATAAATAAAACTGATTCCACCCCTATTATGGGTAGCCGAAAATCAAACAAAACAGTAACTGAAAATGACCAGAATCACTATCTAGCAAAAATCATAGTACTGGAAGTAAGGCTTTTAATATCCCTACCATATTTTGTGATCTTAATTAGATTTTTTTTTCTAACTTTGACTTTCCTTCCTCTGTACCTCCCTTTCCTTTTTTTTTTTTTTTTTTTTTTTTGAAAGTTTACTCTAATTTCTTCTATGTGACAGAGAAACAGGCAACCCAACGGGGTCATCCATGATGATCCACTCCTAGCCTCAGCCAGCCCAGATCACAGGCACATGCCATTGTGTACAGGGAAAGATCTGGATGCAAATCTGTGACGTTCCCTTGTGAGTCTAGCATCAGACTGCTACATTACCACTGTACCATGGCAGTCATATCAACTTTGACCTTCTTTGAAATGATTCTAATAATACCTTTTTTAAAATTTAATTATCTATTTCATTTTATTTATTATTATTTTTTAAAATATGACCAGAGACATAGAGAGAAGGAAAGCGAGAAAGCAAGCTGCCTGGTCTGGGAATCAAACTGTGGTCTGCCATGTGGGAATCCAGTGCCTTAACCACCATGCCACCTGCCAACCCCCTAATATTAACTTTTAAGTTGAACAAAGCAGCTACCTTTAAGAACGAAAATAAGCCTTCTGTTAATACGGACATGAATCTTTCATATAGATACCTCATACCAATAAAATACATATGATGTGTCTGGAGTGGAAATTTCCTCAGTAGATTTACTAAGTAATGTTGGGGTCATGTTAAGTCTGTCAGTATCTAATATCATGACTTTAAAAGACCCCTTAAACTTTCTTTTTTTTTTTAAGTTTTTACCATAAGAAGGGTGTGTTTGCCAAAGACAGAAAGAGAGAGAAAGAGAGAGAGAGAGAGAGAGAGAGAGAGAGAGAGGCAGTGAGAGGGAAAGTGGAAAATCACATTCCCCACCCCAAGGGTACGGTCATGCCGCAATCCCTTCTCCTCCATTTTCCTCTTGGGTTTTTGGGCACTCACGCACATGTGCCCAGTGTGATTTTCAAGCCACCAGGTCCAGGACTTGAATCACACTCATCCATGTGGGAGACGAACGCCTTAACCACCATAACACCCTCTGGCCCAAACTTCATTCTCTTTCTTCCTTTTTTTCTTTCTTTCTTTGTTTCTTCCTTCCTTCTTTTTTTAAAAGAATTATTTATTTAATTTTATTTACTGTTTTTTAATTTTGCTACAGGGCATGTGTGAGAGAGAAAGACAGGGGAGACAGAGAGATAAAATGAGAAAGCAAGCTGCAAGGTCCAGGATTTGAACCATAATCAGTCATGTGGGAGGCCAGCCCTTCAACCACCACACCATCTGCTGGCTGAAGTAGCTTTATATTCAAGATTTCTTCATGCTCTCTCACAACATTCTCATTCCAAAAAGTGTCTGTTTCTCTTTCTCATCTCTCATCACTATGGAGAAGCAAGCTGTCCTAGTAGAAGCAAACCATGGAAATGACCATGTAATAAGGAACTAAAGCTTCCCACCAACAGCCAGCAAGTGACAGAGGCCTGCCATAACCGCATGAGCTTGGATACAGATCCTGTAGCCACAATTGAGCCTTCAATGACGACAGCCCCAAACGAAGGTTCGACAGCCCTCTTATAGTCAAAACTAGATAGTTAATAAAGGATCTTAGTCATCTCTATTTCCTCCTGCCACAAGTCTAGTAGAATTCCTTGTCTAAAGCAGATATTCTGTAAGTAAAAGACAAAGCAAAGCATTAAGATTCATGATTCAAGGGCTGACAAGTGGTGTGGTGATTAAGGTACTGAACTTCCACATGGTCGACTACTGTTCAAGTCACAGATCTGGCAGCTTTCTTTCTCATGATTAAATTTGTGCAATACTCATACTAAATGGGGTCATTCTACTACCAGGGGAAACAAAACAAAAAAACAAAAAAGTTTTCTTTTTTCTTTTTTTTTTTCTGATTTGCACCTAACAGAGAGAGATGGAGGCGAACACTCCCTGGGGGAGAATGACCATGCTGCAATTCCTTCTCCATTCTCCACTCAAGATTTGGGGCATGCATACACAATGTACCTCTAAAGCCTTGGAGTCTCAAACGGTGCACTCAACCATGTGGGATCCAGCCTCCTTAATCACCATGCCACCAGATGGCCCAGAGAAACAAAAATTTTTAAACCCCTAACTCCATGACATCTAAAATAATGAAAGAAAATAAATGTTCACTTAATAAAACATACCAAGTACTTCCATACCTTCAAAGAACAGAGAGTGTATCTAAAATCTATATGGGGGGGGCAGCAGGTGGCATGGTGGTTAAGGATGCTGGACTCCCACATGGCCGACTGTGGTTTGAGTCCCGGACCTGGCAGCTTACTTTCTTTCTCTCTCTCTCTGTCCCTCTCTGTCAAATTAAAAATAAATAAAGTTAATGAAATAAGTCTTTAAAAAGTTTTTTAAAATCTACATGAGGGTCTTCAAAAAGTTGAAAATGCGTATTATGATAAAACTATGCAGAGATTTCACTTTTTTGCATCAAAATAAACTAATATTTTAATTTCATTTTCCACAAACTTTTTGAAGTACCCATGTATTTTCACTCTTACCTATCACTATTTTCGACAGTGAACATACAAACTCTGGCCAAACCTTCGCATCTTATCTTCACTTACTCTATAACTATTCTACCCATCCAGTCTTACCCCTTTTGCAAGAACATTTCCAGGAGGGCTGGCTTGGTGATGCAGAGGTTATGCAGTACTCAAATGATGTTGGGTCCACATAGAGACTGGGTTCAGTTCTCCAGTCGACCTGTATATTCTAGGAACATATGCCAATGATCCTGGTGGCTAGAAGGGAACAGTGTGGGACCCTGTTGAGGGTGCTTATCTTTCTCTCCTTTTTTGTATCTCTCTCTGTGTTCATGCTCATCAAAGAAAAAAACTAAAAAAAAAAATATATATATATATATATGTGTGTGTGTGTGTGTGTGTATGAGTGTATATATATATATATATATATATACACTCATACACACACACACATTATTTATTTATGTCCTGTCTAGAGTACTATGCCAAGTCATTTGTGGCTTTCACTGTCCTCCTTTTTCTTTTGGTGACAAAATACACGTAATACAAAATTTACCATTTTAACCATTTCAGTGGCATTAAGTACATCACAATACTGTACAACTTCCACAACTATCCATTTCCAGGCCTTTCACTGCCGTTGAACCAAAATTCCCAAACACTGAAAATGCAATGTTTTTAATGTATATTAAATACAAAATATGCTTGGGACCAGCGGACATCACTGGACTCCCATGTAGTCAACCACAATTTGAGTCCTGGACCTGGCAGCTTAAAACTCATGCCAGGTGCATGTGTATGTGTGTCCAAGATCCCAAGAAGAGAATGGAGGAGAAGGGATCATGGTCATCCTCACTGGGGGTGATTTCTTGCTTTCTGTCTCTCTGGTGAGTGCATGTGTCCTAGAGTAAAAATCTCTCTCAGAAACAAATATATGCTGGGGGACCAGCAGTTAGCGTAATGGCTATGTTGCTGGACTCCCCTGTAGTTGACAGCGGTTGGAGACCGGATCTGGTGGCTTAAAACCCACACCGGGCGTGTGTGCGTGCGTGCCCAAGATCCCGAGAGGAGAATGGAGGAGAAGGGATTGAGGTGTGGCCATCCCCCCGGGGGGTGATTTCTCGCTTTCTGACTCTCTCTCTCTCTCTCTCTCTCTGTCTGGCAAGCCCACGCGCCCTATAGCAAAAACCTCTCTAAATAAATAAATTAATTAAATAAAATAAAAAACAAATATATACTTGCCAAATCTAAGTAGGAACCTTTTAATGTACCAAGTTTGCATAATAAGGACAAATTTTGGCAAATGAGTCTAACATAGTAAGTTTGACTTTTTATAAAATCTATGACTCTTTAGCTCTGGACTAGGATGAACAGCACTCATGGTGAAGGAGGGGGAGCCAAGCCAGAGCCATGCCCACTACACTGGTAGTGGACTAATAGTTGCTGCTGCTGGTATTACAGGTCGTGACATTTCACAAACCATGAAGCATATGGAGCCTCAAGTAAAACAAGTTTTTCAAAGTCGACCAAAATCTGCTTTCAGTGGCAGCTATTACAGAACCCAAAATGACAAAATAAGAAGTAGCATTGACATTAAGTATAAGCCCTACTGCAGATAAAGAAAAAATAAGAGATTCTCATCAACCAATTATGCTTTTAAATCATCCAGGCAAAGGAGGATCTCCTTATATAGCAGCCAAAATCAACAAAGCTAAAGATTTACTAGAAGGACAGGCTAAAAAATGAAGTAAATGTATGATTTTAAGTTCACATTAGTTTATGTATACAAGTATCAACTTTTTACAATAAAATGCTTTGGAGCTGCAATTTTAAAAATGATTTAACACAGCACAAGCAGATGGTGTAATGGTTATGTTGCTGGAATCCCAGGTAGATAATCACGGTTTGAGTCCTGGATCCGGCAACTTAAAATTCACACTGGGCTCCTATGTGTGTGTGTACAAGATCCTGAGAGGAGAAGGGAGGAGACACAATTGTAGCACGGCTGTCCTCCCATGGCAGGGGTTGGGGGGATGATTTCTCACTTTCTGTCTCTGGTGAACGCACACGCCCTACAGCAAAAATCTAAAAAAAAAAAAAAAAGATTTAACACAAGCTAAGTCAGTCTTGGTACAAGTTTGATTAAATCTGAGGATTTTAAATCAGACTACAAATTAGTTCAGAATATTAATCAATTCTCAATAATATGGAAAAATATATTACCATTCGAATAGATATATTGCTCATTAAGCAAATAATTTGGTACCTGTGTGTACTTTTTAAAGGCAGAGTGAAGACAGCCCACAAGAAGCCTGTAGGCTAGTGGAAGACCGACAAACTAGTAATTAAAATATGTAATAAATGTTATGATGGAATTAGCATCGGGACTTAGTGGGAGGAAAAACTATTCAAGGTATAGACAACTGGCCCAGCAACTTGAAACCTTGTATTTAACGGGGAATTCAGCCCTGATTTTGACAAAAAAGAAATTGACCTACATATGTAATATCACTGATAGAATTTTTATTTCATTAATTTAAAAACGTCTATGCCTTTAACCCATCAAACAACCTAATATAAGTCCTAACTTTTATAATTATGAAATGCTTAAATTCCCATGTTCAACTACATTAAATCATTACTCTGACATATTTTTATTTAAATAGTAAGCATGTTTTATGCCATGAGAACTTAAGTATAATTTCCAAAATCTTTAGATAATCTAAAACCTTACACTGATATTGAGTTAAAAATTATTGGATACCTTAACAATTTCCGAGTAAGTTAAAATACCAAAACACTGATAACTAAAGCATAGTTCTAAATATGTGTATATGAGGATGTGTATGTTTGCCAGAGACACAAAAAATACCTATCAATGGGGCATGGTCATGTCTTAATCCTTTTCCTTCCGTCTTTCCATCCCACCAAGATTTGAGACACACATGCACCATCTGGCATATTTTTCAAGCCATCGGACAGCATTTGATCCATAGGGGGCCATGTGGAATCTGGCTCTGTATGCCTAGCACTTAACTACTACACTAGGGGGCTGGCTCTAAACTGATAAACTTTTTTTTCCCTATTTTTTTAATGCTATTGACAAGTTATAGTTTTGGGTGATGTTAATGAAAGTTAAGTTTTGCCAATTTTAGAAGGTTTAAAGGATGAACCAGCAGGTGGTGCAGTGGTTAAGGTGTTGGACTCAAATATGGCTGACTAAGGTTAGAGTCCCAGACCCAGCAGCATGAAATCACACCAGGTTCATGTGCATACATACCCAAAATCCCGAGAAGAGAATGGAGAAGAGACTATAGTGTGGTCATCTCCCTTGGGGAGTGATTTCTCACTTTCTCTCTCTCTGTCTCTCTCCAGCAAATGCAAGCACCCTATGGTAAAAACCTAAAAATAAAAATCAAAACAAAAAAGTGTAAAAGATGTATGACTGTAAAAAGTTGTATGTGTACTCATGAACTCTGCTAATCTGCTAAAAGGCTGGTGTGTGATATAGCTCTCAATTATTCACCCTCAACTTCTATGTGTGAAACAGAAATTAGTTACTTTGGCTAAAAGTTAAAATTGGTTGAGACCATACCATGAGCTATAGTGACAGAGAAGTACAACTGAATATGTGTTTATCTTTTAAAGAAAAAGAGTAGTTTTATACTAACTAGGAGATTCTTGGATCTTTCATTCTCCTGTTCTCTTTATACTCTTTGGACTTTTTGAGGACTCCAAAGAGCTTTTATGTGAATTGTAACTATTGATGTTTATTTATTAGGTTAATATATTGCATATAAATACAAATAATATCTTAATTTGTTATGTTATCTTAATTAGTTCTGATCTCACAGATCCCCATAGAACTATTGACCTAAAGCAAAAAGTCTATTCCAAAATATGAAAGAGGATAATGAAGGACCTAGCCAGGAAAGTGAATTTTATTTGTTGTGATTTATAATAGCCAACTCTGAAAAGAAACTAGGAGTTATTTTAAATGTTAGAAAATTTCATTCAACTTTGATAGGCTTCCTGCCTTATGATACTGATTAATGCCTTCATCTTCCATATGACAGGCTATTTTACATCTTCTGTGTAATGTGCCTAAGTAGTAGAAATTCTGTGTCTTACCAGAGTAATTTTCTGTTGACTTTATGTCCTTGATTACCTAAAGAAAAAAAGGATAAGACTCCTCTTTATTTATGAAACTGCTAAAGTGTTATATTCTGTGTTTATTTTTATGGTTATTTTGATTAAATAGGTAACCAACTATGGTACCTGTTTCTCAGGCACCCATGATTCTACCTTAATTTTTTTTTCTGCTAGAAAGACAGAGAGAAAGTGAGAAAACACCCTCCATGGGGGATAGTCACATTGCAACAATCCCTTCCCCTCCATTTCTCCTTTTGGGATTTTGGGCACATGCACACACGTGCCTGGTATGTTCTTCAAGCTACTGTGTCTAAGGCTTGAACTTTACAATTGGTCATGTGGGATCTGGCTGCATTACTCACCACATGAGCAGTTTGCTCCATGATTCTTTTTTTTTAATGTAATTTATTTATTTAAAGATTTATTTTATTATTATTATTTTTTTAATTTGCCCAGAGAGAGACAGAAACAAGAGATAAAAGGGAAAGCAAGAAAGCAAAGCGCCAGGTCCAGGACTCGATCCATGGTCAGCCATGTGAGAGAATCCAGTGCCCCAACCACCACACTACCTGCCAGCTGCCCATGATTCTACCTTAATCAAGCAAATATTCTCTGACAAATACTATTTTGCATTCCTCTAATCAGATCATAAATATTTAAAAATTAGAACTTTCACAATACACCAAACACTTCACACTAAACTATCTAAGATTTCCCACAATGCTTCAGTAAAATCAAAAAGATCTGTTCTTTCAACTATAAAAATAGAGATGCTACAAAGAATTAGGTTTAATTTTTTTTTAAGGTTTTTGCCATAGGGTGTGTGTGCTCGTCAGAATGGAAAGAGACAGTGAGAGAGCAAGAAAGAAATCACCCCGAAGAGGGGATAACCATACTGCAATCCCTTCTCCATTCTCCTCCTGGGATTTTGGGCATACATACACATGTGCTGGTTTGATTTTCAAGTCATTAGGTCCGGGACTTGAACTGTGGACAAACGTTTGAGAGTCCAGCATCTTAACCACCATACCATCTGCTGGCCCTGTTTAATGTCATTCTTATGAGACTTACATGAGGAAAGCTGTCAAATCAAATGAGCCTTTCCCAGGTTAAGTTCGTATAGATAATATTATTCACATAAATATCTTATAAATTTTAATGTTATGTGAAAATACCATCATTGTCCTAATATACCCTCAAGGGAAATATAGATAAAAACTATTAAGAAATAGTTACATATAAAATGTGTGCGTGTGTGTGTGTGTGTGTGTGTATATATATATATATATATATATACACACACAGTGTCTCTCTATATAAATACATATATGAGTATATATATGCATATATATATGCATATGTATATGTGTGTGTGTGTGTGTATATACACACACACACACACAAACTGAGTTTTATACTCCCCAGTCTTAATATTATAAATTACAGTAGCAAATTAACAGGAGCCATTAAAACTCTTGTTTTTGTTTTACTGTGATGTATTCTTAAAAGCTCTAAGCTACAGGATAGAATCTGTGTCTTCCTCAAAGAACAGCTTCAGAACCTGGAGAAAACACTACAGCAGGTACTTCAAACCATTCTCACTTCAAAGAATTGAATATCAAGTATAGACTTCTAAAGTGCTATCTTTTCAACTTTCAGACCGTCTTTGGACTGAGTCAGGATTTCCAGGACACACATTTTAGTCCAAAAGCACACAACTTCACAACAGCAGACTGCTAACCTCAGTTCTGAAGGAAAAAAAAATTATATAGTATTAAGAGAATTAATGATGGAAAAGTTTATTTGATTGGAATACTGTTAAATTGTTATAATGGTTTTTTTTCTTAAGCTATCTATAGCCACAATATAACAACTTTTAAACATCTTTTTAAATTTTAACTACTTATTATCATTTTTCAATTTGACGAGAGAGAGAGAGAGAGAGAGAGAGAGAGAGAGAGAGAGAGAGAGAGAGAAAGTGAGAAAGCAAGCTGCCAAGTCTGGGACTCAAACTGCAGTTGGCCATGTAGGAGTCCAATACCTTTAATCACCACACCACCTGCCAGTCACAACTGCAATATAACAATTTAAAAGCTATGTTTTTGTAAACCAAAATGAAACATTTAAAAATACCAATTCTTGGGACCAGCAGTTAGCGTAATGGCTATGTCGCTGGACTCCCACATAGTCGACCGTGGTTCGCGTCCCGGACCCGGTGGCTTAAAACTCACGCCGGTCGCGTGTGTGTGCGTGCCCAAGATCCCAAGAGGAGAATGGAGGAGAAGAAATTGCGGCGTGGCCATCCCCCCTGGGGGGTGATTTCTCGCTTTCTGTCTCTCTGTTTCTGTCTGTCTGGCGAGCGCACGCGCCCTATGGCAAAAACCTCTCCAAAAAAAAAAAAAAAAAAAAACCAATTCTTGGGACCAGCAGATGACATAACGGTTACTTTGCTGGACTCCCACACGGTCAACCATGGTTTGATTCCCGGACCCGGCGTCTTAAAACTCACACTGGACTTGTGTGCGTGTGTGCCCAAAATTCTGACAGGACAATGGACTGCAGTGTGCCCAACCCCACTGGGGGTGATTTCATGCTTTCTGTCTCTCTGTCTCTCCGGCGAGTGCACACATCCTATAGCAAAAATCTCTCTCTCAAAAAAAAAGTACTAGTCTTATTAACCCTGAGAACTCACGTTTTTACAAAATTTCTCTACATTTCATGGCAACATAAATACTTGCAGATTCAAAAAGAATCTGCCTACTCTTTTACCAGGACATAATTAAACACATCTATTATATATAGAGCAACCAAAATTTTACCTGGAGTGTCATATTTGAGAATAATGCTCACTTAATCAGCTGACATGACAGGTCACTTTAAAGAAATTCGTGTTGACTTTACAGGTTCTTTCATAAAAACTGGCCTGATCCCTGTCTTTACAAGGGGTTATCTTTATACATAGTAAGGACGGTCACTTCCTGGCAGACCAGGAACCTTAGGAATTCAAGAGATATTTATGGGTATTACTGTAGGTGTATCAAGTATCCAGTCTTGCTTTCTTAGCCAGGGGAGAGCAATCAACAGCACTTTTTAAATGTCCTAGCTGAAATTGTTTTATAAAAAGTAACAAGGTTAATTTTTTAACATTAGTATTTGTATAATAGTGTGTGGTCTCTAACATGCAAAAGTAAACTCAAGGAGGCCTGTATGGTTAATTAATGCTTGTGTTGCACCTATGTAAATAATCAGCCATACATTATAATGAGAACAGCTTCTTGGGGGGAGGTTAAAAATAAACAAAAAACTTTATGATATTCCTACAAAAATCTTACCAAAACTATTTCTTCTAAACAACTGAGATGCATATACAATTCCCCAATAAATTTAATATATGATTATCTGTAACCATCAAGAATATACAAATTTAAACATTATTAATCCTCCTGTTAAGACCACAATGAGAGGCAGGTGGAATGGTTGGTTAAGGTGCTGGACACTCCAACATGGCTGACAACGATTCAGGTCCTGGACCTGGAGGCTTGCTTTCTCACTCTCCCTCTCTTTCTGTCTCTTTCTCTCTCTCTCTGGTCAAATTAAAATAAAATGAATGAATGGATAAAATTAAATAAAATAATAATTAAAAATAAAAAGACCAGAACCAGCAGTTGGCATAATGGCTATGTCGCTGGACTCCCATGTAGTCGACTGCAGTTCGAGTCCCGAACCCAGTGGCTTAAACTCACACCGGACATGTGTGCGTGCATGCCCAAGATCCTGAGAGGAGAATGTAGAAGGGATTGCGGCGTGGCCATCCTCCCTTGGAGGGTGATTTCTGTTTCTCTGTCTCTTTCTGGCGCATGCACACACCCTACAGCAAAAACCTCTCCAAAAAAGAAAAAAAAGAGACCACAATGAGGGGCTGGCCGGTGGCATGGTGGTTGGGGCACTGAACTCCCATATGGCCAACTGCAGTTCAAGTCTTGTATTTTCACTTTTCCTCTCTCTCTTTCTGGTCAAATTAAAAAAATAAAATGATGAATAAAAGAAAAGAATTTTTTTTTGGAGAGGTTTTTGCTACAGGGTGCATGCACTCGTGAGAGACATGGAGAGACAGAAAGCGAGAAATCACACCCTGGGGGAGATGGCCACGCCGCAGTCCTTTCTCCTCCATTCTCTTCTAGGGATCTTGGACACACAAGCACATGCGCCCAGCGTGAGTTTAAGCCGCTGGGTCCGGGACTCGAACCGCGGTCAACTAAATGGGAGTCCAGCGACACAGCCATTACACTAACTGCTGGTCCCAAAATAAAATAATTATTAAAAAATAAAAAGACCATAATCAGCTCCATGACAAGTGGTAATGTGTTGCACAAGAGAAACTGGATCCCTCATAATGACCTGGTTGGAAACTCTGGCTCAGTCATACTAAAATACACCAGGCATGCACATGAGAACTGATGCAAAGGACTGGAGGGCTGGAAGAAGGGGATCACAGGGTGGTCAGATGGTGGAGAGTTCTCATCTCTCTCTCTTTTCTCTCACCATATATTATATATGTATACTCACATTATATAAATACATATTATGTAATATATATGTCTTTCTCACGGGTAATTGTACATGTTCCATCATGAATAAAGAAAAAATCCATTTAAGAAAAAATAAAAGTCTCATGGCAGAAATATGAAATGATATAATCACTTTTGAGGGGCATTTTGTAGGTATGTGAAAGGAACCTTAAAAATCTGAATGGTGTGGTAGGATGGGATGCCACATGGCCAACAGAGCTACTTGGGTCCTGTACCTCAAGGCCTGAAAAATACACAAAGTGCATGTGCATGCATGCCAAAACTCCTGAAAGGAGAATAAAGGAGAAAAGATCACGATGTGAGCATACTCATGGGGATGCTTTCTCATTCTCTCTCTCTCTCTCTCTCTCTCTCTCTCTCCTGTGAACACACACACCCTCTGGCAAATTTTTTAAAACTCTGAATAAGACAACATCTTTGTACATGATCACTATGCAAAATCCACCAACAAGACAAAATGAACCAAAACTAGTGAGGGAACTGCCATCACCAAAGAATCCAGAGAAAATACCCATATTTGATTAAGACTGTGACTCTATATGCACTGCCGCAGGAGTATAAGGTACAGTTAAGAATTAAGTGAGAATTACCTGAAATGTCCTGACACATGACTTGTAGAGTTGAGAGTTAGGGACATTGGAAGGCCTATAAGGTAAGTTGGGATCACAAAAGCTTGAGAGTACATTCACATAGCAGAAGGAACATCAAGGACAACCTTTTGGACTCTTCGTTTGGATTTTTCTCAACCTGTCATTAGGGTTGAAAAGGAGCAAGCTTTGAAGGAGATGATCAAATCTGACTAAGCAGACATTAACTCTGATTCACCATACAAAGCTAATGATCCACAGTATTACAGAAGGTCATTCTCACCCTCCTCCCACTCCCATCCTCAAGTGTGGGAGGTGCTCCCTCAAGCAGGGAAACTGCTAAAATCAAAGCCCAACCCTCATTAAAAGCTCAAACTTCGGGGCGGCAGGAGGCGTGGTGGTTAAGGGCACTGGACTCCCACATGGCCGACCTTGGTTCCAGTCCCAGACCTGGCGGCTTGCTTTCTCACTTTCTCACTTTCTCACTTTCTCTCACTTTCTCTCTCTCTCTCTCTCTCTCTCTCTCCCCCCTCTCTCTCTCCCTCCCACCCTCCCTCTCTGGTCAAATTAAAATAAATAAGTAAATAAAGTTAAATAAAATAATTATTAAAGAAAAAAAGCTCAACCTTCATACATAGATCTCAGAAGTCCCCACAGCAAAGATGTCAACAGATTTGGAGAAAAGTTCACTAGAAGAAAAACAAACATATCCAAACTATACTTCCTGGTGTCTGGTACACCTTTTCGCTTATGCCAAATAACTAAAACCATCAATATTTAAGCCTCTAGTGAAAATCATAAACAAATAAACAAAAACTTAAAAACACTGAGGTGAATAGGAAGGCTGTAAGCATTAATATATTGTCTGGCCATAAAATTCAACTTCTTTTCCTGACTTAAAAAAGTCTTAGTAAAATAGAAATAGATGGATATTTGCTTAACATTATCTTTTAAAATATATATAATAGGGCCGGCAGATGGCGTAGTGGTTAAGGGCACTGGACTACGATTTGGCCAACCGTGGTTCTGGTCCTGGACCTGGCGGCTTTCTTTCTTTCTTTTTTTAAATTATTTTTTAAAATTTTATTTATTCATTTACTTATTTTATCTTGACCAGAAACAGAGAGAGAGAGAGAGAAAGTGAGAAAGCAAGCCACCAGGTCCAGGACTTGAACCATGTTTGGCCATATGGGAATGTCCAGTGCCTCAACCACCACACCACCTGCTGGTCCCCACTTTCTTGCTTTCTTTCTCTCTCTCTCTCTCTGTCCCTCTCTGGTCAAATTTAAATAAATAAAGTTAAATAAAGTAATTGTTTAAAAAAATTTAAAATAAGATATGTATGTAACAAACCAAAAGGCAATTATCACAGATAAAGATGAAGCATTAGAATCATTTCCAAAATCAAGCAAAATATAAGGGTGCCCAATATTAACACTGCTTTTCAAATACTAGCCAACTTAATGTTATTTTTTTTTAAGAGAGATTTTTGCTATATGGCATGTGTGCTTGCCAAAGAGACAGAGAGACAGAAAATGAGAAATTACTCCCCAGGGTGATGGTCATGTCACAATCCCTTCATTTTCCTCTTAGGATTTTGGGCATGCACGCACACATGCCCCACATAAGTTTCAAGCCTCCAGGTCCAGGACTCAAACCACAGTCAACCATGTGGGAGTCCATCAACATAACCATTACACCATCTGCGGGTTCCAATGTTATTCTTTATATAGAAGAATAAAATAACAAATACTAGAAGCAAGGCAGTAAAGTTATCTGTCTGCATATGATATGGTCATATATTTAGAAAACTCTAGAGAATAACTGAAAAATGATTAGAAACAGTAAGAGCTAACTAATTCAATGAATAGTCAATATCAATTACTCAATTATGTTTTGGGGAAAAGTGAGTAGTCTTTTGGGAAAAAAATAATAAAGCTGAGAATCCAAATTTCACTTCTTTCAATGAAACAGATTGCATTTGTGATAAATATTCAAGGGTAAATTAAGACAAACCTAAAAGGCATAAATGAAAAGAAGGCCTTGTATACATATATTTCTTCCTATATTAAAAACATCTATGTAGGGGTGAAAAATTCCATCGTATGTATCAGAAATAGGACAAAGTAAAGAGAAGAGGCAAGGAGAAAGAGAAGAAAAGGAAGTCTAGCAGAGTGTTCTGGACTTTGCTCACAGGGGCTCACAGAAATCAATTGTCAAATTGCCAGAAATTTTGCAACCCATTTTTACTTTTTTTTTAGAGAGAGATTTTTGTTATACGGTGTACTTGCCGGAGAGACAGAGAGACAGAGACAGAAGGCAAGAAATCACCACTGGGGTTGGGGGGAACGATGGCCATGCTCAATCTCTTGTCCACTGTTCTCCTCTACAGGGATCTTGAGCATGCAAGCACACGAGCCTGGCATGAATTTTTTAGGCTGACGGGTCCAGGACTCAAACTGCGGTTAACTAAGTGGGAATCTAGCAAAGTAACCATTACGTCATCTACGGGTCCCAGCAACCCATTTTAAAACACAATCATTATTAAGTATGCTATATAAACCTACAAAGCAATAAATTATATTAAAATAAAATATTAAACATTTAAACTAATCACTTCTGAATTATTTTACTACATTTGATTATTGTCTACGTTGTGGAGGTTACTTATGTGTATTGTTATGGTCAGAAAAATATATAATGGTTATACAATTATACTGTCACCACTGTTCAGTAAGATTCGGTTATCAGACTCAAATAGGCCATAGAGGGAGTATTCGCACAAGAAAAGAACAGATACTATAAATCAGGGCCCCCTTTGCCACACACACAAGCACGTTGTTGAGATTTTCCAGAATCCACTGTATATATATAAAATACTTATAATTTTTGACCCAGCAATTTAATCTCTAGGAATGAACCCCTGAGGGAATAAATGAGGATATGTACAGGCCAGCTAACACCACTTCACCATGCTGAAGCCTCATGGAAGAGTTCTAGGTTCACATCCCAAGTGGTCACTGTACATCCTGGATGGACACGTCTACCCATGATCTTAGCTGGCTGAGGCTGGGGATGGACTGTTGTGTGAATACCCCATGGGAAGTTCCTCTCTCTGCCATGGGAAATATGTTATTAGATATAGGGCAGGCTAAAAAGAGATAGAAAAAGAGAGAGGGAAAGTAAGAAAGCACTCCCTAGCGGGGATGGCTTCACCACAGTCCCTTCTCCTCCATTCTTTCAGGATCTGGGGCACATACACACATGTGCCCATTTCTCCACCTTCCAGATCCAGGACAAGAACTGCACAGTCAGCCATGTGGGATCCAGCTGCCTTAACCAACACACCACTGGCTACCCCTAAAAAATTTTATAAATTAAAAAATACACACAAAGACATAGGAGTGTCTGATGTTATATTATTGTTATATGTTAATAAAAAACTAACTTGGGACCAGCAGGTGGTGTGGTGGTTAAGGTGCTGGATGCTTCCACGTGGCTGACCACGGTTCAAATCCTGGACCTGGTGTCTTGCTTTCTCACCTTCTCTCTCTCTCTTTCTGTGTGTGACTCTCTGGTCAAATTAAAAATGAATGAATGAATATATAAAGTTAAATAAATAATTAAAAAAATAAAAACTAACTTAAATGTCACAAAATTGGGTAGTTGAATACATTATAATAATGCACCATTTGAAAATATCTAATGATGAGACAATGCTCATTATGCAATCCAAATGATTCAAAAGATAATAAAATGAAAAATGCATAATGCAGAACTACATAATACTGCATAACTACTATTTTTCTTTTTAAAGATAGGGCCTTCTCATGTTGCCATCCTTCTGTGTCAGCCTTTCAGCCAGGACACTACAGGCATGCACCAGCTTTCTAGAATGGGTCTTGCTGTGTTGTACAGGTCAGCCTGAAGATCGTGACTCAGCCTCCCTAAGTGGCTGAATTACAGACTAATGACACTGTGCCTGGCCTTTAGGTTGGACCAGGAATCAAACCCAGCCCTCCCATACATGGATTCCAGTCTGTGAAGCACAATTTCTAGCAGTACACATCAGTCACTACAACTGGGCCAATAACTGCTATTTTGCTAATAAAAACAAAAACAGCCTGTGTGAATACACAGAAAAAAAGTTGGAATTTGAAACTTCTTTTATTTAAAAGGCAAAAAAGATCCATTACTGGTTTAAGAATTTCTGAATTTGGAAACTGAACCCTCTGAAAAATCTTTCCATCAAAGTTCCAATCTCACCACTATGCACACCCACATTTTTTCATTCCCTTTTGTGAGATGGTAAAAGAGGTAGCCTCCTTAATGCCAGTCTAACATGGGTCTGAAACCCACTTTCTTCTACTTCTCAGAGAATCTCTAAATAAGATGCTCTGACCCTCTATCTTTATTCTTTTTATTAAGAATTACTGGGAACCAGCAGTTAGCGTAATGGCTATGTTGCTGGACTCCCACGTAGTCGACCGCGGTTCGCGTCCCGGACCCAGTGGCTTAAAACTCACGCCGGGCGCGTGTGCGTGTGTGCGTGCGTGCCCAAGATCCCGAGAGGAGAATGGAGGAGAAGGGATTGCGGCGTGACCATTCCCCCTGGGGGGTGATTTCTCGCTTTCTGTCTCTATGTCTCTCTCTGTCTGGTGAGCGCATGCGCCCTATAGCGAAAACCTCTCAAAAAAAAAAAAAAAAAGAATTACTTAATTTTATTTATTATTATTACATTTTAATTTGCTATGGGCACGTATACTCAGAGAGAGAGAGAGAAAAGCAAGAAAGCAAGCTTCCAGGTCCAGGACTCAAACAGCAATCATGTGGGAATCCCAAGCCTTAATCACCACAGCATATACCAGCTCCATGTATTTTTATTCTTATCATTAAGAAAATCATCTTCGGGACCAGCAGTTAGCGTAATGGCTATGTCGCTGGACTCCCACGTAGTCGACCGCGGTTCGAGTCCCGGACCCGGTGGCTTAAACTCACGCCAGGCGCGTATGCGTGCGTGCCCAAGATCCCGAGAGGAGAATGGAGGAGAAGGGATTGCGGCGTGGCCATCCCCCCGGGGGGTGATTTCCTGCTTTCTGTCTCTCTGTCTGTCTCTGTCTGTCTGGCGAGCGCACGCGCCCTATAGCAAAAACCTCTCCAAAAAAAAAAAAAAATCATCTTCAGTTGAGACCAGCAGGTGGCATAATGGTTACGTCGATGACTCCCATGTAGTTAACAGTGGCTTGAGTCCCAGACTGGTAGCTTGATACTTACTCACACCAGGCATCCACATGCCCAAAATCTAGAGAGGAGGATGGAGGAGAAGGGATTGAAGCCTGGTCATCCCCCCTGGGAGGTGATTTCTCACTTTCTGTCTCTCTGTATCTCTGGCGAATGCATGCATCTTAATAGCAAAAATCTGTCTCTAAAAACATGAAAATCACTTTCAGTCTCGTATTTTCTTTCCGGAAAATGGAAACTACGGGATTTTTTTTCTTATTCGAACAAAAAGAAAAAAGAATAAAAAAGCTGTCTGAAATCCACATTTGCATTTCTTTACCTTTAATCAAAATCACTTCACCAAAACTTAATTCTTTTTTTTTACATCCAGAATACATTGTATTCAATCAAGGATATTACCATATATGTTATCATCAACAAATCATTTTGTTTCTTGTTTCTTATATATTTTGCTTTTCTTCCCCCCTTGATTCCCTACCTTTCACCCTCTGCCATTTTCCCCCCTCCTCTCACACTGTCTCTATAGTGAACAGCGTCCTTGTCATTTAATCCAATGAAATAATTTGCTTTCTTTTCTTTAGTTTGCAAGATGGCACATGTGTGTGCTTGGAGATAGACAGAAGGAAAATGAGAAAGCAACCCCCCCAGGGGGGATGGCCACAACACAATCCCTCCTCCACTCTCCTCTTGGGATTTTGCACATGCATGCATACATGCTCAGTGTGACGCCCGGTCTGTCATGCGGGAGTCCAGAGCCTTAACCACCATGCCACCTGATGCCCCCAGCTTCTTTCTTTCTTTTCTTTTTCCTTTTTTTTTTTTTTCTTTTTTTTTTTTTTTTTTTTTGAGAGATTTTTACCTTAGAGTGCATGAACTCAACAGAGAGATGGAAATAGTGAGAGGGAAAGTGAGAAATCACTTCCCGGATGGATGGCCATCCCACAACCCCTTCTCCATTTGTTCTAGGGATCTTGGGCACACACGCACACACACATCTGGCATGATTTTCAAGCTACCATATCCGAGTCTGGAATCACAGTTGGTCATGTGGGAGTCCAGTGACATAACCGCTACGCCATCTGCTAGCCCCTCTTTCTTAACATGATATTATTAAAAACATGTTACTCCATGCCCACTCCCTCATTTCCACTTTTTTACAGGGGAAGGTTCACAACATTAACTGCTGTTTCATTCATGAACATTTTCATTTTAGTAAATATGCTTTGACATAAAAGAAACTAATAGTGCATATAGTTGCCTATGAATAACAGAATTCTGGACATTTAAACATTTTATTGGAATATTCTTCTGTATTTCTCAAAACTTTCTCTTTTTTTTTTTCTATTTTGCCAGAGGGTACACACACTCATCAGAGAATACAGAGGGAAGGGAAGAAATCATCCCTCGATGGGATGTGCTCATTCGATTCTCCTCCATATCTCCATCCTATTGAGACTCTGCTTAGTTTGTGTGTGTGTGTGTGTGTGTGTGTGTGTGTTTGTGTGTTTTATTTTGTTTTCCTCTATTGAATCTCTGGACACACATGTACATACACCCAGTAAATTTTCAAGCCACTGGAGTGGAACTTGAACTCTATGGTCAGCCATGTGGGATCTGGCTTCCTCAACCACTAGGCCACAGAGCCAGCCCTTTCAAAACTTTTATGAATATTTTAATAGTGAAAAACACACTTCTAACTTTAAAAAAGTAAAGCCAAGCAAAGCAAAGGATAATCAACATGATTAATAAGTTGTAGAACTATATATTTTTTTTATCGTGAACAAGCAAATGACACAAACATAAGATACATGAGGGCCAGTCCTGTAGCCTGGTAGTCAAGGAAGCCAAATCCCACATGACTCACTGTGATTCAAATCCTAACCCCAAGGGCTTGAAAAACACACTGGGGGTACTGTGTCTTTCTGTCTCTTCATCTCGGTGCTTGAACCTTGTTGGCAGCGATATGGCTAAATGCACCAAGAAGGTCGCATTGTCAGTAACTATGGGACCCGCTATGGTGCCTCCCTCCAGAAAATAGGGAAGAAAACTGAAATCAGCCAGCACACCAAGTATATACTGCTCCTTCTGTGGCAAGATGAAGTGATGAACTGTGGGTATTTGGCACTGTGATTCCTACAGGAAAGTGGTAGCCAGTGTTGCCTGGACCTACACCACCACTTTGGCTATCACAGTAAAGTCTGTCATCAGAAAACTGAAGGAATTGAAAGACCAGTAAAAGCACCGCAGACATTTGGAATATCACTTGCTTACAATAAATGGGTTAATTTATGTAAAAGACAAAGCATACACTGGGAGGGGCCAGCAGATGGTGCTAGATTCTCACATGGCCGACTACAGTTCAAGTCCTAGAACTGGTAGCTTACTTTCTCACTTTCTCTCTCTCTGTATCTTTATTTGATCAAATGAACAAATAACAATAATAAATTAAATTTTAAAATAAAACACTGGGTGTATATGCATGCCCCAGATCTGGACAGGATAAGGAAACAGAGGAGAAGACATTAGAGCATGATGAGGTCCCCCACTAGGAGTTGCCTTCTCTCTCTCTCTTTCTCTGTCTCTTTCTGACATAAACACATGACCAGACAAATTAAAAAGCAAAAGATATTAAAATTAACTTTTTTAGTTCCAAGTTATATTCTCAAATGGTTTAAATTTAGGCATCTAAATGGTAAGAGGAAGATGACTTTTTTCATCTGCTCAATATATTTAATGATAGGTTATCTCACAAAAAAGTCATAATGTATTTTTCTATGCAAAAATGTGTCATGACTTTCCCAACAACTCAATAAAAGTAATGTTTTTGAAAGAGCTCTATCACAAGATACTGAAACAAAACTAAAAAAAATGACAATGCTGGGCAGACGTGCAGCTAGATGGTTCAGGGAGCTGAATCCCACATGGTCAACCACAGTTTGAATCCCAGCAGTGGGAGCTTGAAAAACATGCAGGGCACTGTGAAGATGGATCCAAAATCCTGGTAGAAAGGAGGAATGTAGGAAAAAGGATTTCAGGGTGACCACATCCCATTAGGGGATGCTTTCTCTGTCTTTCCGGTGATATGTTCCCCTTGACAAAAGAAAAGAAAGCAATTAGTTTTAAAAGTTGACTGCTAAATAGAGCTGCTTAAAATAGAGATCTTAGAGTATATAATAATATAACATGGGAATGTGGTAGAGGTAATAAGTGTTGATGGAAAGCTGAACCTTCATTCACCTAGGCATAAAAGAAGAGTTTTACTAGCATAAAGTAATGCAAAAGAAGTAAATATCAAAAATTAAAAGAGGTCGTGGGGCCAGCAGGTGGCATGGAGATTAAGGTGCTGGACCCCATGTGGCTAACTGTGCAGTCTGAGTTCCAGACTTGTGACTGGAAATACCATGCCAATCATGTATACAAATATGCCCAAAATCTTTAGAGGAGTCAGCAGGTGGCACGGTGGTTAAAGGCACTGGATTCTAAAATTTGAAGAATCGATAAATATAAATTTCTGCACTTAAAAAAATATTAAAGGGGGGCCAGCAGGTGGCACGATGGTTAAGGATGCTGGACTCCCACCTGACCTACCATGGTTTGAGTCCCTGAACTGGCAGCTTGCTTTCTCTTGCTTTCTCTTTCTCTCTCTCTCTCTCTCTCTCTCTCTCTCTCTCTCTCTCTCTCTCTCTCTCTGTCCCATTCTGGTCAAATTAAATAAATAAGTTAGATCATTTTATTTTATATATATATACACACACACATACACACACACACACAAAAAAAAAAGTGGAGCTACAGTAACACAACTAGATCCACACATGAGATGTCTTACTTGGATTCTGGGGCTGTCCTATACACTCCTAACACACATGCCTGTGAACAAGGCTGGCTGAGGCTGAGTGTAAAAGCCATGATGGGGATGCCTGTCAATCTCATGGAGAAAGTAAATTTTAAATAAAAAGCAAAACCATTGTAAATTGTAAAAAGTAAATATTCAGTTGTTGGACATGATATATTTTTTAATACATCATGACTTTTTCGACTACCTAATATAATAAATGTATTGGGGCCGGCAGGTGGCATGGAGGTTAAGGCGGCTGGACTCCCACATGGCTGACCATGGTTTGATTCATGGACCTGGCAGCTCACTATCTATCTATCTCACTTTCCCTCTCTCCCTCCATCCCTCTCTAGACAAATAAAAATAAATAAAGTCAAATAATGTAATTATTTAAATATATATGTGTGTGTATATATATATATAATAAATGTATGATCGATATTTAAAATACTTTTTAAGAGTTTTGTTTTGCTATAGAGCACATCTGGTCGCTGGAGAGACAGAGAGACAGAAAGACAGAAAGCAAGAAATCACCTCCTGGGTGGATGGCTATGCCACAATCCCTTTTCCTCCATTCTTCTCTTGGGATCTTGGGCACGCACACACGCATGCCCGGCATGAGTTTTAAGTCACCGGGTCTGGGACTCAAACCACAGTCAACTATGTGGGAGTCCAGTGATGTAACTATTACGCCATCTGCTGGTCCCCAACTTTTAAGTGGCTCATAATAAAAACACTAAGATTCTAGTGTAAGAAGTGTCAAATGTCAAAGATTAAATCACTAAAGAAAAATACAACAGGTTGGGACCAGCAGTTAGCGTAATGGCTATGTCGCTGGACTCCCACGTAGTCGACCGTGGTTCGCGTCCCGGACCCGGTGGCTTAAACTCACGCCGGGCGCGTGTGCGTGCGTGCCCAAGATCCCGAGAGGAGAATGGAGGAGAAGGGATTGCGGCGTGGCCATCCCCCCTGGGGGGTGATTTCCTGCTTTCTATCTCTCTGTCTCTCTCTGTCTGTCTGGCGAGCGCACGCGCCCTATAGCAAAAACCTCTCCCAAAAAAAGAAAAAAAAAAAAAAAAAAAAAAAAATACAACAGGTTCAGGTACTGAAAAGTGCTCACGCTACTCACAGAAATGCAAAATAAGATACATTTTTGGGGAAGCAGCTGTTACCGTTAACGGCTATGTTGCTGGACTCCCACGTAGTCGACTGCGGTTCGCGTCCCAGACCCGGTGGCTTAAAACTCACGCCGGGCACGTGTGCGTGCGTGCCCAAGATCCTGAGAGGAGAATGGAGGAGAAGGGACTGCGGCGTGACCATCCCCCTGGGGGGTGATTTCTCGCTTTCTGTCTGTCTGTGTCTGTCTGGCGAGCGCACGCGAATTGCTAAGGGTTAAAATGATGAAAATATTGAATCCAATTAAAGTATGGTAAAGCGCACGCGAATTGCTAAGGGTTAAAATGATGAAAATATTGAATCCAATTAAAGTATGGTAAAATAGATAGCTTCATATTGCTAGAGTTATAAATTCATACAATCATTTCAAAAGCCATATTGGCAATATATATACTAAGAGCCTTCAAATATTCACATCTTAATCCAGTAATTGCATTTCTGGAAATTTATCTTCTAAAAGTAATGTTAAAAAAATGGGACCAGCAGTTGGCGTGATGGCTATGTCACAGGACTCCCATGTAGTCGACTGTGGTATGAGTCCTGGACCCGGTGGCTTAAACTCACGCCTGGCGCGTGTGCGTGTGTGCCCAAGAACCCAAGAGGACAATGGAGGAGAAGGGACTGTGGCATAGCCATCCCCCTGGGGGGATGATTTCTTGCTTTCTGTCTCACTGTCTCTCTGTCTTTCTGGCAAGCGCACACGCCTTATACCAAAAACCTCTCAAAAAAAAGAGAGAAAAAGAAAAAGTAATGTCAAAAAACAACAAACACAAGCACCATAAGGCCACCCCATAGAGCAGCAGTCAGGTGCTGCACAGAGGAGGCAAGATCCCACATACTCGACTCACATTCGGGGTTTTGAGGCCAGGCCCCAATAGCATTACGCCAGACGTATGCACAGTGCAATTGCCCAGGATCCTCAATGGATGGAGAAATGGAGGAAAGAAGATTGTGGCATGATTACAACCTGCTGGGGAGTCTTGTCTTCTTTCTGTTTCTACATTAATTCTTTCTTACTCCTCCTCTTCCTACTGCCCACGCCACACACACCCTGTAGCATTAAAAATATTATGTAAGACCAGCAGATGACACATAATGGTTTTGTTACTAGACTCCCACAGTCGACCGTGGTTTGAGTCCCAGAACCAGCGGCTTAAAACTCACACTGGGTGGGTGCATGTGCATGTGTGCCCAAAATCCTGAGAGGAGAATGGAGAAGGGATTGTGGTGTTCCCACCCCCGCAGGGGAGATTTCGCTCTGTCTGTCTGTCTTTCCGGTGAGTGCACGTGCTCTATAGCAAAAATCTCTCTTTCTCTGGGCCAACAGGTGGTATGGTGGTTAAGGTGCTAGAATCCCACATGGCCGACTGCAGTGCAAGTCCCAGATCTGTTGCTTTCTCACTTTCCCCCTCCTCTCTCTCTCTCTCTCTCTCTCTGGTCAAATTAAAATAATAATAATAATAATAATAATAATAATAATAATAAAATTTAAAAAAAACTCTCTAAGAAATAGCATAATTCATAAAAATGTTCACTGAAGTATTATTTATAATGAAAGAAAGGGAGGGAAGGTTCTAAATGCATAACCATGTACTCCACCTTTAGCAGCAGGACTACTGGGCATAAGGGAAGAAGCAAACAGGAAAATAAGAGGATTGAGAAAAATCACTTAAGTTACTCTTTACAAAAGTATTACATATTGGGAAAGAAGTGAATTTTCATCAAGCAAAAAGGGAAGAAACAAGTACTACAGAGAGGGAACATCACATGCAAAATCTTTAAGTTGCAAAAGGCTATATACAGGGATCCATAACATGTACAGAATGTCTATAACATGTTTAGAACATGCCTCCTATCTTCCAGTGGTTTTCAGAAACTGATGCTTGGTAGTGGTATAATCACACAAACATATACAGACCAATAAATACAAATGCAAATGAAAAAAATTAGGCTACCTAGGTGTGACTGTATATAATGTAATATACCAGGAGGGGAGTAGAAGATTAAAAAAATGAAATAAAACAAACCTATGAGAGTTTGCCTTCAGATAACTAACTCACCGCGAGACTGTATAACATACTAGAAAGAATATCTAACCAATGGTAAGTGGTAAGCCACAGTCAGTCATTATAGCTCTCACTTACACTACCTGAAGATATTTTTTCCAAATCTATCTTTCCTTTTTCTTTCTTAAGAGATATTTTTTTCTATCATGTGCATGCACTCGCTGGAGAGACAGGGAGACAGAAAGCAAGAAATCACCTCCAGGGGATGGCCACACTGCAATTCCTTCTCCTCTCAGGATTTTCGGCATACATGCACACGTGTGCCATGACTCAGAGCTGGCTAGTGGAGCTAGGCATGAGGACTCTGTTAAGGGTATCCCCCCATAATTCGTGAAAAAGAGAGTAAACAAACTTTTTAAAAAAAATCTATTGGTAGTACCAGCAGATAGTGTAATGATTACATTGCTGAACTCCCACATGGTCCACTGTGGCTTAAGTCCTAGACCCAGAGGCTTGAAACTCACACTTGGAATATGTGCGTGCATGCCCAAAATTCCGAAAGGAAACTGAAGAATTGTAGTGTGGCCATTCCCCTGCAGGGTGATTTCTCGCTGTTTGCCTATCTCTCTGCTGAGCACTTGCGTTCTATAGCAAGTATCTCTCTTATAACAATTCCACTGTCTCTTCCCCAAACAGCCTTTTGTCATTTATTTTTAAGTGGGCTCCTGACAATATCAGGTGTGAATGCTGGAGCTTTCATGATGAGGCTGGCTCTCCAAGCCCCCCCCCCCCCCCCCCGGGGGGGGTTACTTCCTTCTGTTGCTGGTTTACTCTAGAACTTCAAAGTGTGTCTGGGATATTTTTATTAAAGGAAAAAATTTCTAGCTGTTCTTGGAGAATTAAAATGAATACTGGGGCCGGCAAGTGGCATGGTGGTTAAAGGCGCTGGAGTCCCACATGGCCGACCATGGTTCCAAGTCTTGGACCTAGTGGCTTGCTTGCTCACTTCCTCTCTCTCTCTCTGTCTCTCTCGGATCAAATTGTAAAGTAATAATGATAATAATAATAAATAAAGTTAAATAAAAATAATTCTTTAAAAAAAATGAATACTGAAATAGGGGACTGACCCCATAAAGAGGGAAAACAACAACAAACAAACCTATTGATTAATCCAAACTCCCCCTTTTAACTTTATCTCTCACTAGTTCATACGAGTTTTACTTAAGTAGCTTTCCCTATATCCTCTCCTTTGTTCAGACTGCTCTTCTAAGCTAAAATACCTAGTTGATTAAAGTCCCAATACAAGTTCCCCCATACCTCCTTGAACACTTTTAATTACAAACTAATTAAAAAGAAAAACAAAACAGTTTGAGGGCCCAGCCCTAAGTAATGCACACTGGATGTGCATTAGCACATGTGCATTACTAGTAAGCAAACTGAAGCCCAGGTTTACATCCTGGACCACCCTAAACATCCAGAGTATGAGTCCTACCTACATCTTCAGTCAGAGCCACTTGAGCTGTGTGGGGGGGGGGGGGGAGGGGGCTGAGGGGGCTAAGGCAGGAGGACCATGAGCTCATGGCCATTGTGGGCAAAATGGTGAGATCCTGTCTTAAAGACCTGGACATGGTTGCAAACTGTTGTAGTCCCAGCTACTTGGAAAGCTGAGGCAGGAGAATCATGCCACAGCAAAACCCTGCGCAAGAAACACCATAAACTATAAAAAAAATATGTAGGGGATATCAAGAGCATATAAATTATCTTCAACCATGCTGCCTTTATATATAATAAAGGCTGATCTTACTGAGGTTGAAGGTGGCTTGGAGTTGAAGTTAGGAAAGTAGGGTATAGTGAGCAGGTTTTATTACAATATAGCAAATATTTTATCTGACATGGCACCACTCCAAACAATGAAATATTTTTCTTTAAAATGCCAGAGAGCACATGTGCATGGCTAGGGGAATAAAGAGAAAGAGCAAGTCCGCCCCCCACCCCCCCACACCCCCGATCATACTATAAACCTCTTTCCTTCATCCGTCCTTTCAGTCAGGATCCTGGGCATACACACATGTCCCTAGTACTTTTTTTTTTAAGGTTTTTGCCATGGGACACGTGTGCATGCCAGGGAGGGACAGAAAGAGAAAGTGAGAGGGGAAGTGAGATATCACCCCCCACCCGGGGAGGAGGCCATGCTGTAATCCCTTCTTCTCCTTTCTCCTCCTAGGATTTTGGGCACACACGCACATGTGGCTGGCATGATTTTCAAGCCACCAGGTTCAGGACTTGAACTGTGGTCAGCCATGTGACAGTCCAGCACCTCAACCATGTCACCTGCTGGTCCCACTCCTGGTATACTTTTTAATACACTGGGGCTGGGGGTCGAACTACAATCAGCCATGGTTAACTCCACACAGCACTTAACTACTAGGCTATGGGCCTACCCAGTGGGATACTACTGTCTTTCAGTAAGTCAAACACAGCCAGTTTCACTGCTAGCACTGAAACAAACATCATTAATGTAGTTGATTTCTAGATACCTGATTTAGAAGGTATAATATAAGAAATTTAGCAGCCAGGTGGCTTGAGTGCCACACTTAATGTATGATGCTCACATTGTCAGAGGAAGTATAATGGGAGAAAAAAAAATTTTGATCTATCCTCTCTGATTCACAGGGGCCTGAAAATTAAAGTGAAAAAAAAAAAAAAAGAGAGAGAGAGAGATTAACAGGAGAAATTAAGTATATTTCCTTTGTAAATATATACTAATATTTTTTAGCTCATGAGAGCTTTACAGAAAAGAAGTGGAAACTCAAAAGCACCTAGATCATTAGTTTATAAACTATTTTAACAAAGAGCAATAAATTGTGGAAAACTGACTAGATAAAGAAAAGGGGGCGGGGGAAGACTGGGCTTTCAGAGTAAGTAATAAATTATGGATAAAAAATGTAGGGAAACTAATGTAAGATAAGGGTTATTCCAGTAAGATTTGTTTGTATAGACTCATCTTGGGGCTGACACTGTCTTCTTATTGGCCATAACACTCCTCTGGATAGGTGATTTTTGGCAGTCCTCATTTCTCAGAAGTTTCTGCATTTAATCAGATAAGCTCCAAAAGGCTTCTCTCTGCATCTTTTGATTTTTATTCATATGCCAAGACAGCATATTTTGAGGCAGCATATTCTGATTACCTGCACCATCCAAAAACAGAGAGCACCTGACTAGGTATCCTGTCGGGAACATAATTTCACTTAATGAATGATGGCTATTAAAATTGCTTGCCTTCTTCACTCCCAGTTACGTTTCTGAACATAAATCATTCAATTTCTACAAGTTAAAAATCATAAAAAATAAAACTTTATGTATATCTTTTTCTCCATAAGTACACTGTAATCATGAACTGGTGGGGCATTATAAGCCATGTATTTTACTTCTGTCACCCTTATTTGTTCCAAGTTACAGGTTGAATATTCTTAATCCAAAAATCCAAAATCTTTTTAAAAAGCTCCAAAATCCAAATCTTAATAAACACTGACATAATGCCATTAAGTGGAAAATTCCACACCTGTCTTCATGTAACAGATCACAGTCAAAATGACCAACAGAAAAATACTGTACAAAACTATATTCAGGCTATGCATATTTAGTATATGAAGCCTAAGTGAATTTCATATTTAGACTTCAGTGCCATCCTCAAAATATCTCATTATCTATATGCAGATATCCCCAAATTGAAAAAATTTGAGATATGAAATTTCTGGATTTAAACTTTTTGGATAAAGGATACTCAACCTATGTTAGGAAACAGATATTGACTTTTGTTTTCTCTTTAGTGATCAATTTACTTTTTTTTTTTTTCCAAATGTACTATAGGGTAGGTGTGCTCATCAGAGAGACAAAGAGAGGAAAAGTGAGAAAACACCATGTGGGGAAACGGCAATGCCACAGTCCCTTTTCCTCCACTTTTCTCTTGGGATGCTGCACACATGACCCAGGGTGTTTTTCAAGCAACTGGGTCAGAATTTGGACTGTGTAGCTGGCCATGTGGGATCCGGCCACCTTAACAATCATGCCACCAGATAGCTCTCAATTTAAAGATCAAATTAATTGACTGAGGAGCCAGTAGGTGGCATGGTGGAGAGAGGCACTGGACTCCCACATGGCGGACTGAAGTTTGAGTCCTGGAACTGTTGGCTTGCTATCTCACTTTCCTTTTTCTCTCTCTGCTCAAATAAAAAATAATAATAATAATGACAAATGGAATTAATAAATAATTCTTTTTTTAATTGACTGATAACTATTGCATAATAAAAGACTGTTAAGAGATCACAACCTACAAACATAAAAAACTGGTAAGTGATTTTCATTTGTTTCCAGGGGTTATTAATAGTTTTAGTTCATGAGGTCAGTAGATGTCATGGTGACTGGGGTGCTGGACTCCCACAAGGCCAAACATGGTTTGAATCCTAGATCTGGTGGCTTGCTTTCTCACTTTCCCTCTCTGTGTGTATGTGTGTGTCTCTCTCTAGTGAACATGTCCTATAGCAAATTAAAAAGTAACAATAATAATAAAATTTTAATTAAATATATATTTTTAGAATCACTTCATTTATCTTTATTTATTTATTTTAATTTGACCAGAGAGGAAGAGAGAGAGAGAAAGTGAGAAAGCAAGTCACCAGGTCCAGGACTTGAACCATGGACGGTCATGTGGGAGTTCAGTGCCCTTAACCACCAACTCCACAGCCCAATTAAATATACATACATATTTTTTTGAGAGGTTTTTGCTATAGGGAGCGTGCGCTCGCCAGACAGAGACAGAAAGCAAGAAATCACCCCCCAGGGGGGATGGCCACACTGCAATCCCTTCTCCTCCATTCTCCTCTCGGAATCTTGGTTACGCACACACACGCGCCCAGCGTGAGTTTAAGCCTCCAGGTCCGGGACTCGAACCGCGGTCGACTACGTGCAAGTCCAGCGACATAGCCATTACGCTAACTGCTGGTCCTAATATTTTTTTAAGAGAGACTTTTGCTATAGGGCACATGTGTTGGCAGGAGAGAGACAGAAAACTAGAAATTACCTCAAGGGGGGATGGCTATACCAGAGTCCCTTTCTCCACTCTCCTCTCAGGGTTTTGGGCACGCGTGTACACGTGCCCGTATGTCTAAAGCCACCTGGTCTAGGACTCTAACTGCGTTTGGCCACATGGGAGTCCAGCAATGTAACCATTACACCATCTACTGGTTCCTAAATAACAATTTTTTTTAAGTTACTGTAAAAGAATCATCTTAGCTCACTTGTTAAGTGTAAAGATTAAAAATACAGAAAGACAAAGGCATTTTTAGCCAGGTACATGTAATTAAGTTAGTTGGTATCTGTGGAACTTAAGCTGCAACATATTAAAAGCTACCTGGAAAGAATAAAATATTAAGGATGCCAGCAGGTGGCCTGGTGGTTGGGAGTGCTGAACTCCCACATGACTGACAGTGGTTCAAGTCCCAGACCCTGACGACTTGCTCTCTCACTTTCCCTCTCTCTAATCAAACTGAAAAATAATAGTAAATAAAGTTAAATAAAAATAATTCTTTAGGGGGCCAGCAGGTGGCATGTGGTTAAGGTGCTAGACACTCCCACATGGCCGAAAACGGTTCAAGTCCTGGACCTGGAGGCTTGCTTTCTCACTTTCCCTCTCTCTTTCTGGTCAAGTTAAAATAAATGAATGAATAACTTAAATAAACAAATAGCAAATAAATAAATAAGTCTTAAAAATAAAAGGATAATATATCAGGTTGTCAGTAAAGTTATGTCGTGTTTTTCTGTTTTTCTATGTAAAAAGCGTCATGATTTTTCCAACAACCCTGTATTTGAAAAAGTTGCAAAAAATGACCTATTTCACAAAATGTGTCTCATTTTAAAATGAAAAAAGGGCAGACTCAAGTTACTTTATGTCACAGAACAGTTCATTTTAAAGGACAGTGAAATGCTGGTGATGGTCTATATATTTACTTTTTCCCCCCAAGAGCACTCCTTGAGCCTATCCTCCTATTTCACACATAGTACAAAAACATTTATACAGTCTTCAAAACACTTTTTGTCTTTTGTGAGTTTCGTCAAGTACACCTAGGAACAGGCTTTTGTGGGGAGGGGAGAGTTTGTATTTAACTGTCCAAAGTTATTACATGTTCTCTCTGCACCATTTACTGCTGAGTTTGCCCTTCCCTAACTCCCTCACTTTCTACTTGAAATCCCCAAAGTATGATTACAGATAAGAGTTATTTTCTCAAAACGCTGCTGAAAATATTAGTAACAATGTACAGGACTGTAAAGCTAAGATACACCATTATGAACAAAATCTTGATATTTCCTAAGAGGACTTAATTACATATAATACTTCACTCCTTAGCTACATGAAAAATTCTTCTTAAAAACCATCTCCTTTTTTCATTGTTGTGCCCACAATCTAGATACTTCTTTTAACTCAGTACTAACCCCTCTTTTAAAACAGAAATTTGACCTATAACCTCTGTCATTAACTATTGCCTTGCAGACCCTATTTCTTTCAGCAAGCTGCACTAACAATCTATAAAAAGAAAAAGTCATCCTCTGACTTACAGGCTGCTCCTGACTTTTTTCAAGTGCTCATGATGGGTTTTGATGCTTTTTATGTCATCATTATATTGTAGTTTATGTTAACAGTATACTTTTCCCAAGGAAGATCAGAAGTATATTTCAACAATCACATCATCATGAAAATCAGAAAATTTAGTAAGTATGGCTTCTCTAAAATCAGACATTAGATAGCCTCTTATATCCACTCTTTTCCTTTTTTTCACTCTGCTAGAGGGCACAGGTGCTAGTCTGAGAAAGGTTGTGGGGGAAGCGAGAAAGTACCTCCCTGGCAGGACGGGCATCTCACAATCTCTTCTCCTCTGTTCTCCTCTCCAGATGTTGGGCAAGCATGCAAATGTGGCCAGCTTGCTTTTTAAGCCACAGGGTCCAGGACACAAACCATGTAGTTGGCCATGTGGGATCTCCTGCCACTTTAAACACTGCACCACTAGCTGGATCCCCTCCCCCCCTTTTTTGTTAGGGGACACATGCACTTATGAGAGAAAGACAGACAGAGACAGAGAGAGAGACAGAGAGATCCATGCCACAATACATTCTCCTCTCAGGATTTTAGGCATACACACATATGTTCCTGGAATGATTTACAAGCCCCCAGGTCCAGGACTTAAACAACGCAGTAGGCCATATGCGATGCAGTGCCTTAACCTCCATGCCACCAGCTGGCCCCCTTTTCCACTTTTAATTTACCTCAAAACTCATTCTTGGACAAGATAAGAGTGATTATATAAACACATTAAGGTTTTCTTCTGACAAGTCTCCTGCAAGTAAATGTTCATCACAATATCACAAAGAAAATGAAACAAATCATTACATTATACAGTAATAATAAATTCCATCATAATTATTATTTAGTAGTAATGAAGTTAGTAAAAGCCTAATCACTGAAATTTATTTTCCTTGGCCAAGACATTACATCTAAGACCTTTTGTACATTTGTGTTCCAAGATATTACAAATTTCTTTTTCACACCATTTTTAACAGATTTCTATGTTTAGTAAAATACTAGTTTTATTGAAAATTGGGGCTATGAATTTTGTTGTGTTTATTCTTACAGATATGTCTGTTACCGGTCCAGAAAATCTGTCTTTTCTATTAATCTGAAGGAACTAAAAGAGGTAAAAGTATCTATCAAACCAGAGTCATCAAATCCCCTTAGAAAGCTGGCTTTTCACCACCAAATTAAGAAAAGGGACATAGACATGATATCTCCTCTGTTCTATACTCAATGTTCTTAGCAGGTGTGATCAAGTATTAGGTTTCAAGAAAAACTATTTACAAAAGCATAGGAAAAGAACTAAGGAGAAGGGAGGGACTCTGGTTAATCTCACATAAAACAGAAGGTTTGAATACCTCTGACCAGAAAGGGCAGTTTTTTTGGTTTTAACCTTGCTCCCACAAACAAACCTATCTTTGAAATGAATGATTTTAAACTGATTAACCCACCTTTTCCAGAGAAAGCCAAAGCAGTCAATTTTGAAAGCAATGGAGGAAGGGAAGGGACTTATACTTTTCTTTTCCTTCTATGAAGGAGTTACAAGTTTCCTTCAAAGCTGAGTAGGGGTGACCCCGAAAACATTGCAGACCCATCCCAGATGGCAAATGAACTTACTTTAATTGTTTTAAAAGGGGCCCATAGTGTCCTTTTATTGTATCCTGTCTTCCTGATCTCTGAATATTCATAGTTTCCTCATTCTTGATTTAGTTCAACACTACCTCAACCAAAGGTTTTTCTAATTATTCCAACCAGAGGTTATCTCTCCTACTCTGACCTTTTGTGAATTTTTAGAAACAGTTCTCCAAGATCATGCTTGGAGAGAGCATTTAATACAAACTCGAAGAATGAAAGTAGTAGCCTCCGTTTTTTCCTATTGCTAATAGAACAATATAAATATCCAATATCTGCTTATATCCTGTTGCTGTTAATTTATTTTTCAAAGAATGGCTAAATTTTTGTTTTACCAAGTTACTAATATATAAAAAAATCCATTCCATTAATTCATTCTACTTTATTTTTAAATAATTATTTATTTAAATTATTATTATTATTATTATTCAATTTGAGCAGACAGAGAAAGAAAGAGAGAGAGAACAAGAAAGCAAGTTACCAGGTCCAGGACTCACACCATAGTTGGCCTTGTGGGCGTCCAACGCCTTAACCACCATGCCACCTGTTGGCTGCCATTCTACTTTCTTAATTATTTTTTGTCATAAGAACTAGAAATGGTAGGCAAAAAAAATCACAAGCCTTCATTTAGTAAAAATCTAAAAAACTTCTTTCCATCTGAGCAATGACATAGGGAAGGGGCCAGTCAGTCCCACAGCTTAGTGGTTAAGGGAGCCAGATACCAGATGGCTTACCATGGATCAAGTCAGCCATGGTAGCTTGAAAAATACGCCACATATATGTGCACACATGACTAAAAATCCAGACAAGATGGAGAAACAAAAAAGGGATTGTGACTGTGGTGTGACCACACCCCAACAGGGATAGTTTTCTCTCTCTCTGCCTCAGTTCTCTATCTGTCTGACAAGCACACACACTCTCTGGCAGATTACAAGAAAAAAAAGGGCAGGAAAGGAGGGGAACACTAGCCTTATTTGACTTTTATTTCCTCTGCTTCTATAATAAGATGCTAAAGAACAGGGAAATAACTGAAAGAACAATAGTTAAACGTGAGAGATGAAAAGGGCATAGAATAATTCGTAAAATGGCTAGTCTAACCTCAAATAATGGCTAGCTGACTGTGTACACAAAGTTATGATCCTATGCAACTCAAAACTAAAACATAACACATTGTCCTTTAATAACCTTTGAATTTATTATTTAGAAAAAAGTACAGCCTACTATCAGCAAGATTAAATTTGGCTATATATTCTGTTATATTACCAACATATCCAGCCATTTGTGAAGCCAAGAAAGAGTAAAATGCACTCTTAGGACTGGTACTCAACCTTGAAGTGCTGAGAGCTACTTCATCATCCAGCATGGGGACAAACACATACGCGCGCATGTGAACGCAACATCATGTTGTGTGGAAAGCTCGGCACAAAGGCAGCATCATAAATCACTCAGGTACCCACTTAATTTAACTTACACAAATCAAGGCATAGGGCTCCGTTATTCCAAAAAAAAAATGCTTGAAATAGCATTTAACATTTTCTTCTCCCACTCTTTTCACTGAAAGCTTGGGATACTGAGGTTTTCTCCTCTCTCCCAGCAAGTCACTACTAACACCACATCAGAAAACTATACCATTTAAATACTGAAAGACCACAGTCATGCTCAATATTCCAGAAGCGACCCAAAAAGAAAAGACTCATTAGATTCTTGAAAAAAATAAAGTAGCTTTAGAGTTTCTTAATAAGAACTATTCTAATCAAATTATGAAGTCCTGTCAATTTTCCTATCTTGCTTTACACCAACTCGTGAGCTAAAAGTACTATCACTTTTCTATATATTAGATGGCATTGTTTTTTTACAAGTTAGTCACAATCTATAGTTAGTTAATATTTTCCCCAAACTATATATAACTAATCAAATATAATCAACAATATTTTAAAATCAAAGATAATTCAGGTATTTACCTGTGGACAAAATCCTGAATTATTCTCTAAAAATTACAATAGTTCTTTAATGTATGTCTATTTGGTTAGTTTTGGCCAAGATTAAATACCCGACGAGTAAGACATGACCTTTTACACTCATTTCCTTCAAAGACTCTTCATTTTATTCAACGTTTAGTTTAAATTAAATATTTAAAATTGAAGCTGTTCTGTGTTGCAAACACAGCTAAAATGAAGAGCTTCTGTTAGCAGCAGTGACCAGATTTTAAATGCAGGTAGATCAATAAAAAAAAAAAAAAAGATTCACCAAGCACAGGCTCCATGTGTGAGTGGAATGGTTTATAATAGCTTGCAAATGACTATGTGCTTGCTGTAACCAGCTGTTCTTAAATTATGAATATGCAACCAATTCATGTTAAAACCAAATCCCAGCACTATTTCTACAGAGAAATCCCAGTAGTTTTGCTTGTTCTACATGTTAGCTCTGTTAAGGATACAAATAGCAGTAAGCTTCCGAACAAATAGGACCAAACTATTGGCATTTCATGCACTAGGTCCATTATCACAGCAGGGAATGTCAATCATTGGTACATTCCTATAACAGCTCAGGCAATATGACAATGATCTCGTAGGGGAAAAAACTCAAAATCTCTGCAGCATACTCAAAGTCCTTCTGACAACCTAATGCTTTCTTACTACAGCCAATCAGATTGTCAGACCTGACCTACTGGAAGACTTGCACCAAGCTTGAAACATTTAAAAACATCAATCATAAAAACAAAGACGGGACATTGAATTATACAGTATTAACCTCCAGGGTTTGCATACAAAGACCTTAGATTTATTTATGTCCCAGCAAGTTAAGAGCTTCAGTACACCGTTCTTTACACCAAACTGACTGCCAATTTGATGAACCTCTCTGCCCTCAGCAGGAGTGCACTGTCTTTGATTAATGAGTGCATGTTTGTGGAAAAGTGTTAAGAGGAGAAAACAGGAAAAACACACAATTACGTGCACACATAGCTGAAGTACCGGTGCAATAATTATCTTCAAACCAAATCCTTTTTTCTGCATACACCTGCAAACATGTGCACACACAAAACTGGTGAAAATACTTTTCTTCATATTACATTCACTATCATCCCCAATAGTCAAAAATTTGTATTTGAAAGGCATTTAAAAGTCAAACACCAGACAAATTTCATAAATTATAAGACTATTTTAAATGCATTAATTTTATTTTTAAAAACAAATCAAAAGACAGGGTTGTTTTACACATGGGTAAAACTGTATTTTAACCTCATGTTCTTATAAAAGTCTATTACTTTTAAAAACTCTATGTTTAATCTACAAATATCTGACTATTAAATATTTTACATCTCAAACTCTATTATGACTTGTCACAAATCAAAGAGTACTCAAATACATGTAAAAGTTACGTAAACTTGTTTGAATTCCTTCTTTTGGCAAAGATGTCAGTATTTTACAACTCCATATACAGTTATGAATGAATTAAATATATTTATTGCCCATAATTTCAAAGTTAATAGAGTCAACAGAAACTCTGAATCAAAGTTTAAACTTCTTATGATTCTGTTCAGAATTATCTTTCTTTAAGAAACCTAATACCTGAAAATTCCTGAATTATAGGATACTTACTGGCACTACGATTAAGACTAAAAATGAATTAAGCATTGAGATTCCTTTAAAAATAACAGCATATGTTTAATACACAACTTACCATAATTTGGTTTATATGACTATCCACCTTGGCACAAACGTTGTAAGTAAATACATTTCTTTAAAATTGAGTCATGGTCTAAAGTGGTAAAATAATTTTCTTTTTAAGGAGTTGTACGAGTATTATATAAAAAGGGCTGAGAAAACATATTACCTGAATATAAATGTTAGTTTTAGTCACAATACTGTATGGCTTATTTAAAACAAAAGTATTTCTATAAACCAATGACTTCAGGAAATCATAATTTTGTAATCACTTAAAGTGATACCATATGTGTTAAAAATTTGTTTATATTTTATGAGAAGTCCTGATAGGATTTACCTAAGCAAATTATATATTCAAGTCTTCAATTTCACATTTGAAGTATTTATTTTTTAAAGGCAAACTATTTTAAATACGTCCTGACTTTAATACTCCTTAGAGAATTAAATGCCTAACATACTTAAAAATCTAAAAATTAAAAATCAGTAAATATTGGCACTAGTAAAGGTCTCAACATAGCAATAAACTACATTATAATCTTAAATTTTATCATACTAGAGTTTTTAACTTTATCGCCCTTCATTTTTTTCTCTTTGCTCCTTTCCATCTCCACTGCCACCATGGAAATAATTAGTAAAAGTCGAAAACACTTAGGCACTAGTGGGCAATGACAACATTTTAACTGAAGACAGAATTCTGACCACTTTTTACATTTAGGCACTCGTGGGCAACTACACCATTTTCGTACCACAGCATGACAGTTGAAACTATCAATAAAAGTTACAATAACCAAAATATAATTTCAATTATAAAAATCATTCCATAGCTACTAGCAAGACTTTTTAAATCATAGTTTGTGTAAATTTTTAATAAAATTTGGCCTATTATAAAGAAAATTCTAACTCAAAACTACCTATTTCCCCAATAATTCTAACTTTTCTTTTCTGATTACCTCCTGCAACAAGAGTTTAAACACTTAACCAAATGACTCAATATTTTATTAAATCAAGCGTAGTATTTTTTATACCTCATGGTACAAAATATTTAATTTTACATAATGAAAAACCTCTTAAAAATACCTAACTAGCTAATGTAATTAATCCCTCAGGAAATCAAGTATATTAAAAAGCATTAAATCTTGATAATATTTCATTTAGGGATCAAAATCACCATATTAGTTTGTTTATACTAAATCATATTTCTTCTTTTAGTAGTTGTAACTAGGACTAATTCAAACACTCAGAAGCTACAACTCAAAATCCTTTTCTCTGAGAAATCTTTAAACCTAAAGTAATCAAGTTCTAACTTAAACTCTCACTAATTTAAGGAGATAAGACAGAAATCCTGAACTTTGAAGTAACTGTGATATCCTACATCTTGTATAGTAACACAAAAGTAGCAACAAAGACATTAACAATTGCAGTTCAAGCTGGGAGTGACTGTTCTGTTTCAATTCAATGACACCACTAATGGCTTCTTAGCAGCTCCATGAAATCAACCAGCTGTCAAGTTGATGCATCAGAAGGAACAGTTATGCACTCCCATAAGAAAAAGCAACACATCAGGATGTTTGGCAAAACATCTGCTCCTTTACACTGCAGTTCTATAATAAACATGCAAACAAAGAAATGGGAGAAAGGGCAACAGAATTAAAATTCCAAGGTTTGCATTACAATCTTATATGCATTTTAAATGAATGGCTTATAAAAAAATAAAAACAAATTCCTACCAAGTTGAATACTTGCAAATTATTCTAAATTTTGTGAAAATGATCAACACGATTAAATACTCAGAGATTCTTTTAAAAGGCAAACAATAAATAAAAATCTTTACATTTTAAAAATTTCAAGTAAACTACATCAAGTAAAATCAGTATCATAACCCTATATAAAAACCTCAAAAATTAAAACTAAAATTTATCGTTTCTTGATTTAGTAAGTATTTAATAAATGATGCCAATAGTGTTCTAGAGTAAGTGCATTTCCAAGACTGAACATTTTAAAAATATTTTTCATTAGTGTTCAGAAGAGCAAATGTTGATATAGTTCAGTACTACTTTAACATATTCAAACAGTAAAGAACTATTATCTGGAGTTCAAAATATGTACCTACTCCTATTTTTCTCCAAAACATTATATGAGCACAGTAAGTTCTCATAAATAACTTTTAAAAAAAAAAAAATATATGGATTTCTTTAAAAAATAAACTTGTCATCAGACTTTAATTTTATATCCAACCATTCATTTCAAATATTTATTAAAATATTTTCTATATAAAACATACAAGTGACTTAGATGTTGTCGAATTATTGATTATGCAGCAGTGACAAGAATATGTACAGTGTTTACAATAGGTGTGAGACATCAAATGTACTTAACTACCATTTTCTTAAACTGCTTATCCTCTGTTGCTTGCCATTTATAATCTGCCAAATCTTCTAGCCCTTTGTTGCATGTATAATTTAGAACCATCTGTTCTATGTGCTTTTAACTATTTAAACATTTTTCACCTACCTACAATTCACATAAATGGCAGACATTCAATTCAGTCAAGCTTTCTACATAGCCTTTTACAGAAAGCAAATTCCTGTATAAATAACATGTAACACCAAAGAAGACCGATACAGAAATAAAAACATACCACATACAACGTAAGTTTTTATGTGTTAGACAAACACTTTTCAATGTATTCAGAATTGTTTCCATTAGTTTTTTTAAAGTTAATTGTAGGCAATGTTTTTCCCCAACCCAGAAGACAAAGAGAATGCAAATTAAATAGAGACAGTTTCATATCCTTGTTAGAAAAGATGTAAATATGCTGACTGAAAATGACTACAGGAGACAGAATTCCACTTTCCCATTCAATTTACAGTGCCTGGTATTTATATACTAGTCAGTGTATCATTAAGTTTGATCATGTGACCAAGTTTAACTTTTGTGAGGTGAAAAACTATTTTAGAACAGAAAATTTTGTTTATCTTTTCATAATGACTGATAGTTTATAGAGACTGCAAAATGTCTCTTAAAATCAATTCTCTCTTTTAAACACTAATTACATTTTTTCTAATCGTTTGACTTAGTACCTGTTAGTAAATTTTTTATCCGGTATCTTGAGGTATTTTCAATAGTTGTAGATTTTTAACATGTAAAGATACATACAAAAAGATCGGAACATTTCATTATAAAAGGGGAAGCTAGATAATCTAAAATAAGTGTATGTAAATCTTAACTGAGCTAATTCAAGGAAAATCCATAGGAGTGGTGAAGCAAATGAGAAAGGAAATATGCTGCCTACAAATAACATCTGAAACCTTTAAAGAATACAGGTATAAAAAGCTAGGTGAATACCAAATAGCACAATAAAAGTTTACACAATTTTTTTGCACATAATCTTCCACCTGTTACCAAAACATAAAATGTGCAGACTTTAGAGCTTCATTTGGAGAGCAAAACAGAAAAAATAAGTCACACAACTTACAGTAAACCCGTAAATTACAGGTTTATCTAAAACGGCGGAAATTAAGCAAAAAATTTACTCTTGGGAAAATTTGTAGATAAAGTTTACATGACGTCACAGGACCCCCGAACATTCCCTAAACTTTGGGCCTTCTCTAGCCACACTGTATGCCTTCCGAAGGCTTCTTTCCCTTCCTCAAAAATAAAAAGAGAGACTTGGGAATAAAAATTGCCCAAGATGGCGAAACGCTTGTTGTTTAGAGGGCAGGGGAAAAATGGAGGATATTGTAATATACACAAAGGGATAAATTTCAACAACTCGGCCAAGGGCTGCAGCTGCTTCTCCCTTTATAAGGAAGCAACACACAAAAGATAAATACAGAGGGAGAGAGAAAAGAGAAAATCTCCCAAACAGCAGGGCAAGCTCTGACTCTTCAAACACTTCCTTCCTTTCCCAAATCCAATTCTGGGGTTCATGGAACTACTTTAAGGGGAGGGGAGCCGCGAAAAGGAAAGGGGGAGGGGAGGCGGCGAGAAGATCCGAGGACGGCAGAGGAGTTGCGGGCCGGCTGCCGCAGGAGCAGCCTGCCGGGAGGGCAGACTCGTCCACAGCCGCAGCGGTGGGAAGGCGGGCGGAGCTCCGAGCTCCGAGCCCCGCGCTTCCCAGGTACCGGCGCAGTTCCCGGCCCCGCGGCCCCGGCCCGCCGGCCCCACCCCCAGCTCCGCTCGCTTCCACTCAACTCCAGAGCCTCCAGCTACACTCGGGGCGAGCCCGAGAGGCACGAGTCGGGGAGTGAGGGTGGCCGACGCCGCTAGTCAGCCCGGGAGGGAAGAGGGGGCGGAGGCAAAAAAAAAAAAAAAAAAAAGGGCAGCAGTAGGCGGACGGGGGTGGGGGGTCATCTTGAAACTACCCCGGCGCAGGGTGGGGGAGCAGCGGCTATTCCGGGGTGGGAGCGGCGACCGCCACGCTGCCAGAGGTGGTTTTAAGCAGCCAAACTGTTGGCGGCGCCCGGAGAGCGAGAGCCGAGGGGAGGAGGAAGGAGCCGCGACGCCGGGCGGCCGGCACAAAGGAGGCGGGCTGGCGGCGGCAGCGCCGGCCCGGCCGGCAGCACGGCCCGCGGCCCTACTAGACCGAAGTCCCGCCCTGGCGGCTAGGAATAAAGTTTACGTTCTCCCGAGACCGCACCCCCACCTCCCACCCGCCACCGCACGTCTCCGCGCCCTCCGCCCCCAAACTCCGCTCGGGACCCCGGGAGCCACCCAGCCTCGCAGCCAGCACAACAAAGAGACCGGCGAGGGTAAACAGCCGCGGCGGCGAGCGGCCGGCGAGCGCCTCCGGACCGCGGCCGTGGCGTCCTCGCCGCTCGCGGGAGTGGAGTTTCTCCTGCGTTTCAGCCGCTTTACTAACATGAGCAATTCTCATCTTCACCCGCACCCCTCACACCCGAAGATTTTTAACTCACCTTTACTTTCGAACTGAGAGTTGCGGTGGATGGGAATTTTGCCTTCTCCAGAGGGTTGAAGGTTAAGATTTTTGGAAACCCCGCCACCTCCTTGTTTCTGTTGTTATTTTTTCGAGAAAAGTATAAAGAGAGTTGGAGTGGAGGTGAAATTTTTGATCGGGAAAGCCCTTGACTCCCTCCTCCTCCGTCTTCCGCCTCTCTCTCTCTGATTAGTTCCTATCCAGCAGCAGATTGAAGCAGGAGATGATTCTTCTCAAGGTTTGTTCAGCAGCTTCACTTCTAGGCGAAGGCTTCATGAACCAAGTGACGTCAACCAACAAGGCTTCTCTCTCTCTCCTCTCTCTAACAATGAAAGTTGCTGTTAACAAGGGAAAAAGAGAGAGAATTGTTTATACCATTTCAGTTCCAATAATAAATGACCTATCAGCTCCTAAAGGAGCCAAGGGAGGGGGTTGCTTCTTCCTTCCAAGAATACTGTAGCTTTGAGTTTGCACGTTCCCTGTCCCAGGAAAAGTTAAGAAACTTAAATGTTTTGTTTTTCTCCTTTAAAAAAAGAGAAAGAACAGAGGATTTAAAATTTAATTTTTAAACAACATAAACCGAAGAGAAGGGAATAGAGACCACGGAGTAACCGTATCGCCACTAAACTTTATTTGATCGTAAACGCAGAATTCTGAAGTCTACAAACCAATTAATATGCCGAGAATTTGGGGGTGTTAGAACTCAAAAAGAAAAAAAGGCAAAAAAAAAAAAAAAAAAAAAGCAGGAACAAAGATGGTTCCGGAATAAAATGTTACTCAAGTTAAACTAGCTGTAATGTTTACAACACAGAGTTAAAATAAAATATAAATGAAAGGGAATAAAACGGTAAATCGATTTAAATTATATGTAGAAATTGTAAATGGTGATCTCGATAGTATTAATACTTTTTTTTTAAGTTTCTGAAAGGCTTTTTAAAAAGGCATAGCTAATTATAGGAATTGAACACTTTCTTTCAAAAAAATCAAGTTACAAGACTGGTTGCCCATTGCTCCATCTTTAAACTAAACACGCGGTATGCTATTTGTCTAGTCCCAGAATCTCTTCCAACTTTGTTTTTACCCTTCCATAGCTCCCCACGCAACTCCCACAACCAATCAAGTTAAACTGAAGGAAAAGTACACCCCATTCTCTCCTGCACCCTACCCCATAGCTTCATAAAAATGAAAAAAGCCTTAACCTGGGTAACACTTTACTATCCATGAAAACAAAAAAATGTTTTTAATCATTGAGGTAGGGTTTTTTCCTCCAGGATACGTTAAAGTCTCAAAGTTCATGTAATTTTAAATTACATAATTTAAAGAGCAAGTAAAAATTAAGTTACAGGAGAAAAATCTGACCACATATGCATATTTTATACATATATAGGTGGGTAAATGTATCTTAAAAGATGCTATTGTTTTATGTTTCCTCTTCAGCCACTGGCTGTGATTTTAATTGTGCTGGAGGATCTTCATTAGTATTAACACATGGGGAGATTTCACAAAGCTGCTTCATTAGGAAAAAAAAAAAAGCTTGGCAGACTAGGTCTTTTTGCATGCACTGAGAATGTCAGCCTTACCTCGGTCATTTGTAACATAATAAGTGCAAGTACAATGATTGCAATGCAGGAGCACTGGGGGAAGGGCAGAAAAACTGCCTGTCTAATAGGGATATCTGAAAAGAAGGCTGCTCATTACATAGTAAAATGTATGCTAAAAATTAGTGAAGATGATATCTCAGGAGACTGATGCTAAATAAATTAATGTGCTGATATGTTTTTAATTATTATTTTTGTAGTAGTTTATTTCATTCTCAGGATTCACATTGAGCAGCAAAGCTGTGCTAGCACTTATTGATTTTTTTTCCTGCCACATTCCCGGAATACAGATTTTAATCATTTCACTACACCACACTCAGTAATTTCATTAAAAACTGGATTCTTCCACCCCCAGAAAAGCATTTAATTTCAATGACACACAATTTCTCTTTTAGCAGCAAACTGTCTCTACAGTAAAAGCTGGCCTAAGGTTCAAATGCATAATTTAATCCTGAGTTTTCCATGCTCTGCATTCCTTTCAAGCTATAATTTGAGTAACTACCTAATAACTGTACTAAGGACAATAATTTCCTTATAATATATTATTAACTCATATTTAATTAACTCAGAGGCCAAGCTCTGTACATGTATGACTAGGTCAACAGTTCCACAATCTCAAAATTTACTAATATTGTTCTAGGAGACAAATAAAGCTTAAAATCCAAGCATAAATGCTAGTGTGTAGACTTCCATCCCAAGGCACATGCAAAAAAGTTAATACATTCTCTTGTACTGTGGTCTTTACTTAAGTAAATTATATTTTTAAATATCTGGATACAAACAATGGAATTTGGTGATTTTTTTATATATAAAGAATTGTAATAATATTTTAACAATCCATCCCTAGCACTTTCCAAAATCTTTCGTATTACTGTTAAAAATATTTTGAAAGAAAAAGAAAAAAAGGATGGATTCAAGTTGTCTTAATTTTCATAAAGAATTCTATGAAAACATTTCTCTTAAAGTTGTGGCACACTGTACATGAGATAATTTAAAGGATTCTATCATTAACTTAAATACTTCAAGCAATATACTGGAAAACGTGGTTCCATTTTTGGTACCAAAAACATTTTGAAATATTACTGAGCTTGATGATGGCACATTGGTTTCTCAAACAATGGGTGTCATAGGATATATAATTTACATTTCCTAGTTTGTAGAGAAGAAAACTGGGGAAAATTTTTGCTATAATAAAATTCATTAAATTGTGGCAATATGTGTAATCAGTAGAAAAAACTGTACATATGTAGTGAAAGTGATTAGCTACTATATAAAAACTAATTATCATTCTAGAGTGATTTTTTAACCATAGTTCAATGTTTTTGTCAAAAGAATTTGTACATAAAATTTCAAGTGGAATCCACATACAGCGCAAGTTGTCCTTTCCTTGAATATGTGAAGTAACGTAACAAAATAAACCCTATCATAATCAAAAGGTTAGAATAAAGGAAAAAACATGGTTATAGGGGAGAACTTGATTTTAATGCTTTTTTAAAACACTTAAAAACTGTATGTTTATAATTAATGGCCATTTATATAGTTTGGAATATATTTTTTGACATTGTCAAAGATGAAATGAAGTAAGATAGAAATCAATAATTAACAAAAAGCTGATAAGTGAAAAACACATCGAAACTTAATAAAATTAATTTCTATATTTCAAGAACTAATAAAAGTTTTAATTTTATATTAAAATATATTTTAGAGGACTTCAATATTATTTGATAATACACTAACCATCTATATAATCTATACTTTAACCTGATTTTTAAAAAATAATGGTGTATTAGAAATTTTAAAGTGGATTACCCCAAGTATTTGGACCCTGTTACTAAGAAGTTGTCTTTAAATTATTTTTATATGATCCTTATAAATGTTAACATGCTTGTTAACTGAAATGTAAACTCATTTTAGAGATTAAAAAATAATCATAGGAGGGAAAAATATCAGAGAAAATAATTACTATGGTAGTTATAAAATAATTTGGCTGCTATAGCACTTAGACTTCTACCCAGGATCAGCATCTAAATTAGCACTTAATCATGTACAGAATTGTGAAAAAATTTAACATTCAAGCAGATCTTTTCCAATTTTATTGATAATTCCTTCTGAAATTCTATATACAGTATGTAACCTATCCCACCTCCTTATTATGCCCACCACTATGGACTAAATTGTTACACTTCTGTAAAGCAGCATCTGTTTTTAGGACCAAGACAATAATTCTTAAAAAGGTAGTTATAGAGAGCAAAATGGATAAGACATCTAATTTACTTTTAATATGGGTATTGGCCATGGTTCCTCAAAGAGTAAGAAATTGCTGTGTTACAAAGAACAAAGTCTAGAAAGGCTGAACACAAAGCAAAAGGGATGAGAGATCTCAGTAGTATAACAAGCTGGCCACTGTCATATCTTGTTTCTGTTTCAATCACTACAGACTAATGAAGGTTTATTTGTTTTCATTCATTGAACAAACATTTGAGTGCTTGCTATATGCTACACACTGCTAGAGGCTGGGATAAAAACATGAAAAGCTTGCATTGTGGTTGATGTTGAAAGTGTGAAATTCCTGGGAGATTAAAACTCATATAAATCATATTACAAGATACAAATAATAAAATTTTGAGAGAATAAAGAGGATGGGGCTACTAATTCTGAGTGGTAGTCTAAAAACGGCATTATCAAAGAGATGGCACTTGAACTACATCTCAAATACTGGTAGCTTACCAAGCAAAGTAGTTGTGGGGAAGTATTCTAAGAAAGAAACTGTAAGTGCAGATAGGCAGCACTATGAGGTCTGGTATTCATCCATTAGTGAGAAATTCAGAGTAACACAAATATCAGTGTGAGGGATGAAAGGATCACAGGAATGTTGTGACAAGGACTAGAGACCATAAAAGAGGCTGAGACTTAAGAGTGAAAGGACTGAGGCACCATGATAAGGTAGTTGAATTTGCCCTGCTAGGTTAGTAAAGGTTTGACAAGATTGACCTTATTTTGACGAAACAACTGTGTAGGCAGTGCAACTGAGACTGTAGTAGACGTGATAGACTGTAGTATGAAGGGATTGCTTTAGACTCTATGAGAAGGATGGTAAAAGACAGTACCCTTGAAAACTTAGAGTCAGGTATTTTTGATGTAAAATTTCAATTTGGTGACTACCTGAAAGAATTAAGGGAAAGGAAGGAGTCAAGAAAGACTACAGAGATTTCTAGCTTGGAGAACTGGGTAGATGCTGGAATCATTAACTATGGACCAGGACACGTAAAGTGAAAAAAACTGTGACGTATTGTGGAATTAGAACTTGAATATTATGCTCTATAGGCCTCCTTTTTAAAATAGGATTGTTAGAATCAACTATAGAGTTTGTATTTAATGTATATACCCAAGCGCAGTGCCCAGGGATTCACCAGGTCTGGGTAGGGTCAAGTATTTATTAATGTATGTATGTATGCATTTTATCTCCAAAAGATACTTCTGATTAACACATCAATTAAGGATACTGCTATAAACACAAATTGATTATAAAATCCATTCAGAAAAAGAAACAAGAAAAGCAGAAAATCTTGAAAAAGAAGAGCAATTGGGAAGGGGGCAAGCATATCAGATATGAAAATATTATAAAACCTTTACAATTTAAAAGTTGGTATTGGCACATAAATAAATGACAAAAATAAAAACACGTTAGAAAATTTAGAAAATGGCCCAAGTGTGGATGTAAATTAAGCATAGATAAGAACTGTTATCTTCAAGCCATGACAAAGAGGTTAACTTTTTAAAAAGTAGTATTCAAATAACTGGATATTCAGGACCGGCAGTTGGTGTAATGACTATGTCGCTAGACTCCCATGCAGTCGGCCACGGTTCCAGTTCCAGACACGGTGGCTTAAACTCATGCCAGACGCATGTGAGTGCGTGCCCAAGATCCCAAGAGGAGAATGAGGGAGAAGGGACTGCGGTGTGGTCATCCCCCGTCGGGGGTGATTTCTCGCTTTCTGTTTTTCTTTCTTTCTGGCGAGCGCGTGTGCCCTATAACAAAAAACTCTCAAAAAAAAAAAAAGATAAATAAAAACACAAATAACTGGATATTCATAAGGAAAAAGATAAATTTGAATTTTCCAAAAGTAAATTTCAAAAAGATCAGTATCTAAATATAAAAAATTGGAGCCAGCAGGTGGCAGTACAGTGGTTAAGGCGCTAGACTTCTACACAGCTTACAACGGTTCGAGTCCTGGACCTACCTGGCAGCTTAAAAATCATGCTGCGCATGTGAACATCAAAAATCCAGACAGAAGAATGGAGAAGAAGATACCACATAGTGGCAATTTCCCCAAGGGGTGATTTCTCACTTTCCTTTCTTTGTCTCTCTCTGACAAATGCACATGCGCTATGGCAAAAATCTAATACAAACAAACAAACAAACAAACAAAATATATATACACACACTCACACACATATAAAAACAAAACCAAAGTTGAGCCATGCAAGTACTAGAAGAAACTGTGGGTGAATTCTTCAATAACTGAAGAGTAGGGAAACCTTTCCTAGTAATGGTGAAAGCCAGATACAATAAGGTATAATACTGGTAAATTGTTCTACATAAAATTAAAAGCATTTCTATGGTAAAGAAAAAAGAAAGAAGAAAACATCACAAGCAGAGTATAAAGAAAAATGAACTGTGAAAAAAATACTTGCAACTTATATAACAGATAATTTAATAATCTTACATATTGGATGATCAGAAAGGTCATGACACATTTTTGCATAGAAAAACAGTCATGACCTTTCTGACAACCCAATATAAAGAGTATCTAAAAACAGAGCAGGAAAGATCACAATCTAATAGCAAAGTGGCAAGAGATAAAACACATTTTAGGGGCTGGCAAGTAGTGTGGTGGATAAGGGGACTGGACTCCCACATGGCTGACCACAGTTTGAGTCCCAGACCTGGTGTCTTGCTTTCTCACTTTCCCTCTCTCTCTCTCACTCTGTCCCACTCTGACCAAATTAAAATAAATAAATAAATAAATAAAGTAAAATAAAATAATTATTAAAAAACCACATTTTACATAAATGCAAATATCACTTAAAAACATGCACAGTATTGCTTATGATAAGATCAATGCAAATTAAGAATCACAAATTACTATTTCTCATCTATCAGACTGGCAAAAATCCAAAGTTTTAGGGACCAGCAGTTAGCGTAATGGCTATGTCGCTGGACTCCCACGTAGTTGACCGTGGTTCGCATCCTGGACCCGGTAGCTTAAAACTCATGCCGGGCGTGTGTGCATGCGTGCCCAAGATCCTGAGAGGAGAATGGAGGAGAAGGGACTGCCGCGTGGCCATCCCCCGGGAGGTGATTTCTCACTTTCTGTCTGTCTCTCTCTCTCTGTCTGGCGAGCGCACACGCCCTATAGTGAAAAACCTCTCCAAAAAAAAGAAAAAAAGAAAAATCCGAAGTTTTTTAACACAGCCTATTATTGAGGCTCTTTGTACAGAAAAGAGATACATTTTTTTCTTTGCTTGATATACAAAATGGAAAAACCCCAACAAGGGAGAATTTGGCAGTATCTCACAAAGTTACATATGTATTTTTTGACTGGCAAATATCACTTCTAAGAATCTGACCAACACTGACAAAAATATAAAAATAGTGATATATGGAACCAGCAGGTGGCAGGATAGTTAAGACGCGGGATCCCACAGGGCCTACTCTGTGGTTCCAGTCCCAGACTTGGCTGCTTGACAAAACACACAGGCACCTGTGTGCATGCCCAAAATCCTGAGAAGAAAATGGAGAAGGAATTGCAGTGTGTCCGTCCCCTCCGGGGGGTGACTTCTCACTTTCCCATTCTCTGTGTGTCTCTCTCTAGGAAGCACAGAAGCCCTATGGAAAAATTGAAAAAAAAAAAAAAAAAAAAGGTCATAAGTTAAATATGAAATTATTACTTAGAGCACAGTTTGTTACAGCAAAAGTCAAAAAATAACCCAATGTCCATCACAGTGAAATGGTTCTTTTAACTGTGGTACAGCCAAACTATGAAATAATATACAATTTATAAAAAAGGAAGAATGGATGTATATGGTATGAAGTAATTCACAGTGAACTCTCTGGCAAGTGCGTGCACCCAATAGCAAAAATCTCTAAAAAAAAAATTCAATCATGAATATAATATTCACTACTTCCTTTAACAAGTGTTAGTTAAGATCAGAGTTCATATTGTTTATAGACAATTATGCTCTAGGAACAGTATAATATGAGAATACTATTCAAGTACAGTCTTTTCTTTTTATTCTTTAAAAATATTTTTAATTTTATAATTTGTTATTTATATTGTTGGTACACTGTGTGGAGTACAATTTTTGTTTGTTTGTTTTGAGAGATTTTTGCTATAGGGAGCATGTACTCACCAGAAAGACAGACACAGACAGATAGAAAGCGAGAAATCATCCCCCAGTGGGGATGCCATGCCGCAATCTCTTCTACTCCATTCACCTCTCGGGATCTTAGGCACACATGCACATGTGCCTGGCATGAGTTTAAGCCACTGGGTCCGGGACTCGAACCACAGTCGACTACATGGGAGTCAAGTGACATAGCCATTACGCCAACTACTGGTCCCAATATGGTTTTTCAAAGTATCCATGAAGTTTGTGATAATAAATCAAGGATATTAACATATTTGTCTTTTTTTAAACCAATCACTTTCATTACTTCCCTTTCTCCATTGATATACTTTTTTTTTTTTTTTCCTAATTTGACGAGAAACAGAATGAGCAAGCGCAAGAGTGAAAGAAAGAAACTACCTTCCAGGAAGATGACCATGCCACAATCCCTTCTCTTCCATTATCCTTTTGGGATTTCTGGGCACACATAAACGTGCCCAATATGTTTTCCAACCTGCTGGGTATTGAACCTCACAATCAGCCATTTGTGATCCAGCTGCCTTAACAGCCACACCCCAATCCCTTCTCCTCCATTCTCCTCCTGGGGTTTTGGGCAAAAACATACACATAACAGTGATTTTCAAGCCACTGGTTCCAAGACTCAAACCGTGGTTGGCCAACTGGGAGTCCAGTGCCTTAACCACCACACCAAACACTGGCCCCACACAACATCTTTTTGTAAAAGTGGACATAACTATGTTCCAAGAAAACTTCAATTATAAAAACAGGTGTTTGGTAAGCTTTAACCTGCTGGCAATAGTTTGCAGGACTCCTGTTATAAATGATTGTAACAAATATTATAGAGAAAAAGAGTGTTCTAGAAGAGTGTTCTACAAGAAGTTCTAGAGACAGTGAAAAAGGGCCTCACTGGTAAGATTATATTTGAGCAAAGACTTGAAAAAATTAAATGAATTAAGCATATCGACATACGGGGGCAAGGTTTCCCAGACAAAAGGAACAAGATAGGCAGAGGTTTTATACCCAAAGCATGCTTAGTTTATTCTAGGAACAGTAGATAGATATGGTAATGTGGTCAAGAAGAGCATCAGGCATGAGTCAGAGTGCTATAGATAGTGCTATATTATGTAGGGCCTTCTAAGCCATTATAGACTTTGAATATTTTACCTTAAGAAGGAAATCATTGAGTGGCTTTTCTCTCTGGCTTTGGTGTTAAGAATAGACTGTGGCATGGGACCAACAGTTAGCATAATGAACTCCCATGTAGCCGACCACAGTTCAAGTCCCGGACATGGTGGCTTAAACTCATGCCACGCACATGTGTATGCATGCCCGCCCAAGATCCAGAGAGGAGAATGGAGGAGAAGAGATTGCGGAGTGGCCATCTCCCCTGGGGGTGATTTCTCACTTTCTCTCTGTCTCTCTGTCTTTCTGGTGAGCGCATACTCCCTATAGGAAAAACCTCTCCAAAAAAAAAAAAAAAAAAAAAAAAAAAAAAAAATAGACTGTGGGGCAGGACAAGCAGATGGTGTAATGGTTATATCACTGGACTCCCACATAGTCTACCACCATTCAAGTCCTGGACCCAGTGGCTTAAAACTCACGTTGAGTAGGTGTGCATGCTTACCCAAGATTCTGAGAGGAGAATGGATTGTGGCATTGCCATCTCCCCTGGTGAGGGTGATATCTCGCTTTCTGTCTCTCTGTATCTCTGTTGAGCACACACACCCTATAGCAAAAAAATCACTCTTAAAAAAAAAAATAGAATAGACTGTGGCAGAACAAAAATGGAACTTCAACCATGCAGGGTTGCTGAAAAATCCAAACAAGGGCAAGAGCACAGAAGTACAAGATAGTTGCTTTATTCTGAATGTTTGTGTTTCCCATCTCTCTACCACCCCATATTCATATGCTGAAATCCTACCCAGCAAAGTGATGGTATTAGGAGGTGGGGCCTTTGGGGAGGTGATTAGGGGATGAGGCAGAATCCTCATGAATAGGATTAGTTTTCAAAATAGGAACAAGGAAACTCATTTTGCCTTTCTACCATGTGAGTGCATCTATGAGAGAAGGCATCAACTATGAATCAAAAACAGGTCCTCACCAGATGACAAAAATACTTGCACTTTGCTTTCGGACTTAGAACTATCAGGAAGAAATGTTTGCTGTTTATAAGCCAATCTACTATATGGCTTATAAACCCAATGTGCCAAAAGTAGTAATGGAAGTAGTAGAAAACAATTAGATTCTGAATATACTTTGAAGGTAGGGCTAAAGAATCTGTTGATACTGAGAAAAAAAGAGAAGGGCAAATGAGGATCTCATAGTTTTTGTCTTCAGGAGCTAGAACACTAAAGTTAGCATTTATTTATATAGGTAGACTACAAAAGGAGCTGCAATCAATAGACTGGTTTGGACCAGTTAAATTGAAGGTGTCAAAGAGTCAGGTAGAGACATTAAGAACCAAGTCAGTCAGGCTATATAAATCTGAGTTCAGGGAGAAAGTCCAGGCTGGAGATTAAAATTGGGAGTTATTGCTTATAAAATTGTGAAATGGGTAAAATCACCAAAGAGTAAATGTAGATAGTCTAAGTCCTTTGTTGCTTCAATATTCAGAAGTTGGACATATTAGGAAAAAACAGAAAAGGAAATTAAGAAAGAACTGCCAATGAAGTGACTGAAACATTAAAAATAATTTTTTAAAAGATTGAAGTTTTTTTATTTATTCCTTTATTTATTTTGACGAGAGAGAGAGAGAGAGAGAGAGAGAGAGAGAGAGAGAGAGAGAGGAGAAAGTGAGAAAGCAAGCCACCAGGTCCGGGACTCAACTGAGGTCAACCATGTGGGAGTGTCCAGCGCCTAAAACACCACACTACCTGCTGGTCCCCCAAAATAACATTCTATAAACTAAGTAAACAAGTTCAAAAAGCTAGATAGTGGTGCAGTTTACCACTGCAACATTCTGTGGGGTTAACCCACATAGAGGGTTTCAGGTTCACATCCAGAGAACTACTTGAGATTGCCAGGTGCATAGGTGGCAATGGTCTGGAGCTGGCTGGAGTTGAGAATGAACTGTGGCATTGAGGTGCAGAGAGAGAGAGAGTGTGTGTGTGTATCTAGCTGACTGAATGAATAGATTTTAAAAATATATATGTTCGGGGCAAGCAGGTGGCATGGTGGTTACGGTGCTGGAGTTCCACATAGGTGACCACTTTTTGAGCCCCAGACCTGGTTGCTTGCTTTCTCACTTTCTCTCTCTCTCTGGTTAGCACACATGGCCTGTAGCAAATTTAAAAATAATAATAAAAACATTTTAAAAATATAGAGTTGGATTCCCATATGGCCAAACATGGTTTGAGTCCCAGACTTGGTGGTTTAAAACACACTGGGTCTGTGTGCATGTGTGCTCAAAATTCCAAGAGGAGAATAAAAGAGAGGACATTGTACCATGGTCATCCCCCTGGGAAGTGATTTCTAACTTTCTCTCTCTCTCTCTCTCTCTCTCTGCACATAGTCTAAGGCAAAAATCTAAAAAAATCAGTAAATTACATACATTTTTTTCGAGAATAACATAATGATACATTCTTTCAACTGCCATAGATAAACTAAGGAAAATGAAGATTAAAACAATGAACAATTGGGAGACCAGCAGATAGTGTAATAGTTACATTGCTAGACTACCCATATAGATAACCGTGGTTCAAGTCCTGGACCTAGTGGCTTAAAACTCACACCAGGCACATGTGCGTGCGTGCCCAAAGTGCTGAGATTAGGATGAGGCAAATGAACTGTAGCGTGGCCAGACCCCCTGGCGAGTGATCTCTTGGTTTCTGTCTCTCTGTCTCCCCAGCAAGTACACGTGCCCTATAGCAAAAATCTTTCTTAAAAAAAAAAAAATAATAATAAAAAATAAAAAAAATTTAACAATTGGGTTTGGCAATATAGTAAGCACAGCTGTTCTAATGAAGTGGTTTACGAGAGTACTGTTAAAAATCTGTTACAGAGAATGTTTTTGTAACGTCTTTTTCTTTTGTTGACTTATTTAATTTTATTTGTTCAGTCAATCATTTTCATTTGACCAGAGAAAGACAGACACACAGAGAGAAGGAAAGTGAGAAAGCAAGCCACCAGGTCCAGGACTCAAACCATGGTCAGCAATGTGGGAGTGTCCAGTGCCTTAACCACCACACCACACGGCCCTGTAATGTCTTTCTGTAATGACTTGAGAAAGTTTTATTTTCTTTTCCTCCAAGAAAGATATATTTTCTGAGCTCTTAAAAATTCAAGAATATCTTTGTGTTCTTTTCACACATGAATATTAGTTGAATAAAAACCTCTTTATTAAAAAAATTGTTAGGGGCCAGCAGACGGTGTAGCAGACTCCCACGTGGCCGATCGGGCTCAAGTCCCAGATGTGGTGGCTTGAAAATCATGCTGGGCACATGTATATGCATGCCTAAGTTACAGGGAGGAAAATGGAAAAGGCATTGTGCATTGGCCATCTCCCCTGGGGGATGATTTCTCACTTTCCCTCTCACTGTCTCTGTCTCTTTGGAGAATACACATGCCCTAAGGCAAAAACCTCTTAAAGAAAAAAGAAAGGAAGGAAGGAAGGAAGGAAAAAAAATTGTTTATAATGCCATCAGGTGGTGTGGTGATTAAGGTGCTGGATTCCCATATGGCTGACCAGAATTTGAGTCTCAGACCCATCAGCTTGAAAATCATGCTGGGCACATGTGTATACATAACCAAAACCCCAAGAGAGAACAGAAGAGAAGGGATTGCTCCATGGCCAACCAACCAGGGGGTTACTTCTCACTTTTCTTCTCTCTCTAGCAAGCACACATGCCCTATGGCAAAAACAAACAAAAATACCTTTTTAAAAGTTTTTGTTAATTGTACAGTGACATATAATAGTTGTATATATCTGTGGAAAAGAAAATAATGTTATAATTTCTGAACACAATGTGGAAAACCAAGTTAATTAAGATATCTATTGCCTCAAATAATAGTAATAATTTTTTAAAATCTTTTTAAAATTATTATTTATTTTATTTTTTATTTATTCATTTGTTGATTTTTTTAATTTGACCAGAGAGAGACAGAGGGTGAGAGTGAGAGAGAGGAAGTGAGAAAGGAAGCCACCAGGTCCAGGACTCGAACCCCGGTCGGCCATGTGGGAGTGTCCAGTGCCTTAACCACCACACCACCCGCTGGTCCCTAGTAATAATTTTTTAAAATTTGCTATAAGTTGTATGTGTTCACTGAAGATAGACAGAGAGAGAGAGAGAGAGAGAGAGAGAGAGAGAGAGAGAAAGCAAGCTCCCCTACCCCCACAGGAGACTGCTACACCACAATTCCCCACTTTCATTTCTCTCTCAGGATTCTAGGCATGCCCAAACACAAGCCTGGCATGTTCCTCAAGCCACCAGGTCCAAAACTTGAACCACACAGTTGGCCATGTGGGATCCAGTCACTGCAACCACCACTCCACAGGAGGCCCAATTTTTTGTGGTGATAAAATTTGAAATTCACTGTTAGTTATTTTGAAATGTACTGACCATGCTGTGCAATATATCTCAAAGTAAAAACAAAACACCTTCTTCCTGTTTAATTGAACCTTAGTGCTCTTTCACCATCATCTCCCTATTTCCTCATTCCCCTGGTTCCGTTAACTACTATTTATTGAGTTTGATTGTTGTACTTCATTGATTTCAACTATTTTAGTTTCCACATATACCAGGGAAAATATGCAGTGTTTGTTTCTCTATGCCTGGTTTATTTTGCTTAGCAAAACGTCCTCCATTTCAATCCACATTGTTGCAAATAATAAGATTTCTTCCTTTTTTAAGGTTGAACGCTATTCTGCTGTGTACAGAACCACATGTTCTTCATCCATTCCTCTGCTGATGAAAACTTAGGTTGACTCCATAACTTGACTATTGTGATAGTGCTGCAATCAACATGAAAGAACAGGCGTCTCCTTCACATATTTCTGGACTTTTAGTTGTAGATAAAGTGGAGGATTATTGTTTCCTTTTAGGACACACAATTCTTCTGCTTGAATGATTATTTCTTTTATTACAATTTTAAAATGTTAGCTACATTTAACAGTAATTTTCTGTAATTCTTGGATTAAGCTGAATTACTTTATTGGAATTTTTTTAATTAAATTAATTTATTTAATTCCATTTGTTATTATTATTATTTAATTTGACCAGACAGAGAGAGAAAGAGAAAGTGAGAGAGCAAGCTGCCAGGTCCAGGACTTGAACCATGGTCAGCCATGTGGAAATCCATCCACCATGCCACCTACCAGCCAGCCCCTGGAATTCTTTTTAAAATTATTTTGCCAGAAGACACATGTGTTCATCAGAGGGACTCAGGGAAAAAAAAATGAGAGAGAGAGAGAGAGAGAGAGAATAACTGAGAAAGCACCTACCCCAATAAAGGATGATCATGCCATAATCCCTTCTTCTCCATTTCTCCTCCTTTCAGGATTTTGTACATTTGTGCCCAGCGTGTTTTCTAAATTGCCAGGTCCAGGACTGAACCGTGTGGTTGGCCACCTGAGATTCAGCCACCTTAACCACTACACCATGGCAGGCCCTCTTAATTGGAATTCTTATATTTTAAATATATATATACACACACACGTTTTTATTTTTTAAAAGAATTATTTATTTAATTCCGTTTGTTATTGTTGTTATTATTATTGTTGTTGATTTGACAGAGAAAGCAAGAGAAAGGGAAAGCAAGAAAGTAAGCCACCAGGTCTGGGACCTGAATCCCAGTTAGCCATATGAAAATCCAGCACCTTTAACCACCATGCCATCTGCCGGCCCCATGTTTTAAATTTCTGCCTCTTTTCCAATTGTTCTTACTTTTATTTTAGCATACCTAAACTGGATATGTTTCAAATATAGTATCAGTTACACATTTTTTTTCCCCCTTTTTTGCATTTGCCTTACAAGGTAAGTTCTAGGTCACACTACTGATTTGTCTACACAGTCATTTAGGTACCTGCCTTGAGTATACATATATATAACTTCAATTGTAGAAGTTTGTTTTGTTTTTTTTTAATGTAACACAGAGACAGAATTTTTTTACGAAAACTTTTATTTAATTTTATTTATTCATTCAGAAACACAGAGAGAGAGAGAGGGAAAGCAAGAAAGCAAGGCACCAGGTCCGGGACTCGAACTGTGGTCGACTATGTGGAAGTGTCCAGCACCTTAATCAATACGCCACCTGCTGGTCCCAAGAGAGACAGAATTTTGACAGGATCTCGCCATGTTATGATCCTCCTGCACCAGCTTCCAGTTAGCTAGGTCTGTAGGTGTATTTCACTACTCCTCCCAGCCTGTATAGGTTGGGCCAAGCACTGAACCTGGGCTTCCCATGAGGCCTCAGTCTGTAAGTATTAACATCTTAGCAGCACACACGACTGTGGCTGAGCCTTTTCAGTGAAATTTTAATCTCTTAGAAATCTTTCTTTATATAACTCAAGTTCCTTTTAATCTAACCCTGACATTTTTCTATTCTAGTTCGAATCTTCTGCTCAAGTTTTAACCATATAACAGAAATTGAAAATGTTTATAAAATTTTATTTTAGCTATTTTTCAGTGTTATTCTTCTTGACTTTTAAGATTATTCATTTTCTTTTGTTCTACAGTATATTTTTTGTAGAATGCTTAATAATTATGTTCTATTTTCTTTCACTGTAATGAAGTGATACCTCTACTAACTTAACGTTTGCCATTAGGCAACATTGTGTTGGACAGTGTTCAACTTTTTCTGACTACGTACAATTAAAGCAACTTACAGTTTCACAGATTTATAGCTGAAGGGAATGTTGACCTATATTATACCTGTCTGTGCATATGAGTATGTACGTGTACATAGCTTATCACTCAATTTCCAGTATCTAATAGATTTTCATAAAGTGAATAGAATCCTCTAGCAATCAAGTCACTTCACCAAAAATCAATTTACTAAGAGCTAATAATTTTCTGAATAATTGGTTTGTTGTCTATATTAAGGTGATCCATAGTGGCACAGACATAGGATGCCACGGTTTGATTCTCAAACCATATGGGACACCCCAGGTTATGGTCCCAGGTCAACCCAAACATGTCAGGCGCTTCCACAGGCATACCTGTGATCCTAGATGGCTGGAAGGCTTCAGAAGAGGAAGGGCACAGTTGTGAGACTCTGTCAAGGATACCTGTTTCAGTCTCTCTGTAATGGAAAAAATAAATTTATACATATAACAAAATGAAAAGTGTGTGTGTGTGTGTGTGCGTGTGTATGTGTGTGTGTGTATATATATATATATATATATATATACACACATATACATATATACATATATATATATACACGTAAAATTAAACTTAAAATTTACATATATAATTCTTAATTGCCAGAGGGCATGTGCACAGTCACCCAAGACAAAGAAAAAAACCACCCTACAATGGGGCATAATTACATCAGTACCCCTTCTCTTCCATTTCTACATTCTGTTATTAGGTTGAGATCTGGGGCGTGCATGCACTTGAACCTGGTATGTTTTTCAAGCCACCAGGCCTAGGATTCTAACTACGGTCAGTTATGGGGTAGGATCCAGCTCCCATAACCACTAGGCCACGGGGCTGGCATTATGTATTTTTTCTTTAGGATGTCTTAAAAACAAAATGATTTTTATTATCTTGCAGTTGCCATATTTGGGATTTTAAGGGTTTTTGCTAATTCTGATTCTTTCCAAAGCTTTTGAATTCAATTAAATCAAATTTTAAAATTTATGTCTACTACTCTTGCATCTTTCTGAGACCTTCAAATACAATTAAAATAAAAATTAGAGGAACCAGCTGTTGTGGTGATGTTAAGGTAAGATGGATCTCACATTGCCAACTGTGAAATTCAAGTGCTGAATCTGGCAGCTTGATAAACACACACACATGTGCCCAAAATCTTGAGTGGATAACAGAGAAGGAACTGCAACACAGCCATGTCCTTAGAGGGGGAGTACTTTCTCACCTTCTCTCCATATATATGGTGAGTGCACACACTCAATTTTTAAAATAAAATAAAACTTAGAGGACCTGTCTGTGGCATGGAGGTTAGACTGGCTGGATTCCACCAGGTCAACAGTGCAGTTCATGTCCCAGGCCCAGTGGCTCGAGAAACATGCAGAGTATGTGTGCATGCATGCTCAGAATCCTGAAAGGAGGGAAAGATAGAGCATGAGTGATTGAGGCGTGACCCTTCCCCATGGAGGTGGTAGGCTTTCTCACTTTCCCTCTCTCTCTCTCTCTGGCAAGTGCATGCACCTTCTGGCAAGTAAAAAAACAAAAACAAACAAACTAACTATATAAGAAATTAAGATTATTACTAATTTATTCTTTGGGGCAGTTTAATAGAGGTATACTGGCAATCCTTTTTTTGCACAGTATTGTAGACGGTAAAAAAAAACTAACATTGGCACAGCAGTAAAATGCAATGCTCGAACAGAGGCAAGGGAACAGGCCTTCTTGAAGAGACACCTTCATGGCTCCTGAGAACTAGCTATTTTGGGAGAAACAGAAAAATGAAGATTTTCCACTGATAATTCGGCCTCCAGCACATAAATTCGCATGATTGAACTTCCAAGTTTGGGAAGAAACCAACCATTCACCAGATGACTAGAAATCACTGTAGGACCACGAGAAATATGGGAAAGCAGGAATATACCTCTCCTCCAAGGGAAAAGGATAACTCCTCTTCATCCATACACAGATCAATGGAAATCATGGAAATGTCTGATAAAGAATTTAGAACATTCATAATGGCAAAACTAACAGAGATGGAAGAGAAGAGAGACAATGAACTGCGGAAGAGGAAGGAGAAAGGAGTTGACGAGTTCCAGGAAGTGAGGAAATTCATGCAAGATCTAAAAGAGGAATTTCACACTTTACAAAAGAATCAGATGGAACTGTTAGAAATGAAGGCTATAATACAAGAAGTCAAAATCTCCCTTGAAAGTATTAAAAGCAGACTAGATCATACAGAAAATAGAATCTCAGATGTAGAAGAGAAAATTGCTGGCCTAGAAAAATCCACCACAAAGATTGAGAAACTTGCCCAAAAATTTGAGAATAATATACGAGAAATACTAGATACCATCAAATGTCCAAACATCCAGATAATTGGCATTCCAGAAGGTGAAGAGACTCATAAGGGCATTGATAATCTATTCCATGAAATCCTGCAAGAAAACGTTCCAAACCTAGAGAGGCACTCAAAGATTCAGTCCCAAAAAATACAAAGGACCCCAAGTAGAATCAATCCAAGATCTTCTCCAAGACACATTATAGCCAGATTGACCAAAACCACAGACAAAGACAAGATACTAAGACTGGCAAGAGAAAAACGGCAAGTTACCTACAAAGGGTATCCCATCAGACTAACGGCAGACCTCTCATCGGAAACAATGCAAGCAAGAATGGGAAAATATATTCAAAGTGTTAAGGGAAAAGCAATTTCAACTGAGAATACTGTACCCAGCAAGATTATCATTCATTTGGGAAGAAAAGACACAAACATTCTCAGATAAACAAAACCTGAAAGAATTTACCAGCACCAGACCAGATCTCCACGAAGTTCTTAAGGGAGTGCTATGTCAGTAAAATTAAATGCAGACACACAGAAATGAGAGTTCAAAAATTAAGAAAATGGGCAACTTAATTGTAGGGACAAAGTCTGGAGTTGAATATTATATCCCAGAATTCAATCTGGAAGATCAAACCACAACAGAGGAAAGATTAAGTGCATGAGACTGAACTGATGAAACAGCATTCTGTGACTTGACCAAAATATTGCTGCTTTTCTTCTAAGCTTTGTTGTCCGGTTTTAAGGATTTTTGTCCTGTCTTGAGCTGTCAATATGTTCATGTACCTACTATTTGAATAGAATACTAACCTGTTTCTAGGCTTTAAGTTTCAAGGAAATATCCTTACCAGTTCAAAACTGCTTTTCTTGAAATTACCAGCTGAACTTGCTATTGAAAGTAGTTAGATTACTTATGATATTGTGTGATCAACAAAATGTTGGGGGAAAAGGAATTGAAGACAACTGTGGACAGCAGAGATAGTGTAATAAGAGGGTGGGAAAGGGCAGAGGGTCGGGACATGGGGTAACACACACACATATATACATATATATACATATATATAAATATATACACACAATATATACACACACACACATACACATATATATGAAGCTAGAAATGGAATATTATTGATGATAACATGCATGATTAAGCCACTATGCAGTTTATTCTAGATGGAAAACTACATTTAGTATGTTGTGATGATGCTCAGGGAATGAATGTAAATTATTTTAAAAAAAAAGTTTCAGGAGAAAAAAAAAACACTAGAACTGTTCTTATCAAAATTTAAAAAAGAATGTGTATTTGATGACTGCAGTAAGCTGTATAGCCCCAGCTAGGTACTATTTTATAGTATGTTCATTCTACTCAGAGGTTTATACCTAAAGTCAGAATTGGGTTCATGTATATGTATATATCAGCTGCGCTTGCTATTGGAAATATTTAGACTAATTAAGTTCATTAGCAAATCAATTAAATGGGGGGGAAAGGCATAGAAAGCAAGGAGGGTGGGACATGGCAGAGGGTGAGGGATAGGGAATCAAGATGGCAAAAAGAAAAAAAAAGGCAAAATATACAGGACATAAGAAATGGAAAATTATTTGTTGATAACATGTATGTTGATGTGCTTGATTGAGCCAATATACAGTGTATTCTGGATGGAAAATTCATTTTGTATGCTGTAATGATGTACAGTGAATTAATGTAAAAAAAATAAATTTAAAGAAAAAAATAAAATGCAATGCTCTACAAGGTAATCTCATATTGGAAGGTTCCTGGTTCAAGTCTAGAGGCCTTCCTGAGTATCCCAGATAACCATTTGCCCTTGATCCAAGGCTGGGAGTGAATGTCAGCATCAGGAACCTATTGGGGGGTGCTATCTGTCAGTCTCTCTTGCTCACTCAAGGAAGAAATAAACTTAAAAGCAACGATATGCAACCTGAAACCATGCAAAGCTTTGTCATTTTTTAAAAAATTTTGCCAGAGGGCGTATGCACTTGTTGGAGAGACAGAGAGAAAGTGGGAAAGTGAGGAAGCACTCTCCACAGGGGACAGTCATGCTGCAATCCCTTGTCCTTAATTTCTCCTTCCTTTCATGATTTTGGACATTCATGCGCACATGCCTGTTACATCTGTCAAGCCTCCTGATCTGGGACTTGAACCATGAGTTTGACAATGTGGGATTCAGCTTCCTTAATCACCACATCAGATACCAGGCATTTTTCTTAATTATTATTATTTTTTTCACTTGTTATTTAATTTTTATTTATTTTACTATTACTTAATTTGCTACAGGGCACACATGTTCACCAGAGACAAAGGAGAGAGAAAGTGAGAAAGCAAGCTGCCGGGCTTAGGACCCAAACCATGGTTGGTCATGTGGGAATCCAGGACCTTAACCACCACATCACCTGCTGGCCCTCATTCTTAGTTATTAATGGGAAAATTACAATTGTTCTATGACCATAACAATGTCTTATTAAAACATGCAAAATCTTAATGTTGGTTATAAATTAATAGGGAATGAAAAAAATTATAACTAATATTTATTTAGTGCATTATAATTTCAAATATTAGAAATACTGAGAATTGGGACCAGCAGATGGTGTAAAGGTTATGTCACTGGACTCCCACATAGTCAACCGCGGTTCAAGTCTCGTACCTAGAGGCTTAAAACTCACACTGGGTGTGTGTGTATGCGTGTCCAAAAATCTCAAGAGGAGACTGGAGAAGGGACTGCAGCGTAGCCATCACCCCCCGGGGGTGATCTCTTGCCTTCTGTATCTCTGTCTCTCCGGTGAGTGCACATGCCCTATAGAAAAAAATCTCTCTCACTCTTCCTTTCTCCGCCATTGTGCTGTGTGCGATCCACTGGGCTCTTCGCCATGTCTTCTTACAAGACTTTCAGAATCAAGTGGTTCCTGGCCAAAATAAAAGAAGCAAAATCGTCCTATTCCCCAGTGGTATAGGAAATGAAACTGGTAATAAAATCAGATACAACTCCAAGAGGAGACACTGGAGAATAACCAAGCTGGGTCTATGAGGAACTGGACAGGATACGGGCCACACATTTATGCTGTACCAAGGTCACTATGGTCTTGCCACATCAAGCTCGTCACCACTGACTGGACATTGTGTTTACTGGAAAAAAAATGATGCTTCACTTTGTTTCTAAGTTCTGCATTGATAGGTTGGTTCAGTAATAAATATGTGAGACCTTTAAAAAGAAAAACTCTCAAAAAAAAAGAATGAGAATTAAAAATTTTTATTTCTTTGTAAGAAAACCTACGACTAGTACTTTGAACAGTCCTTGCATTCTTGTCCTAACTTAAGAGAGGGAATGTGCACCATTTTTAAAAAAGGACTATTTATTTAATTTTATTTATTATTTTAATTTGCTATAGGGCACATGTACTACTCACCAGAGAGAGGAAAAGTGAGAAAGCAAGCTGCCTAGTCCAGGACTCAAACTGTTAGTCATCTAGGAGTCCAGGTCCTGCTGGTTCCATGTACACCTTTTTTTATAAATTGTTAAATTTTATATCCCTAAGTATGAATTAACTTTTAACATCTTAACCTTTGTGCTTTCAATATCATGAAAGATCTCAGTCATTTTCAAAGTTTTACTGGATCACTTTCTTTAGGGCATTTTATTCCTTTTTAGAGATTTTTGCTATAGGATGCCAGAGACAGAAAGCGAGAAATCACCCCCCAGGGAAGATGGGCACAAGTGCACACATGCCAGTGTGAGTTTCAAGCTGCCAAGTCTGGGACTCAAACCATGGTTGGCTATGTGGGAGTCCAGCAACGTAACCATTATGACATCTGCTGGTCCCAGGACCTTTTTTTTTAAAGAGAGATTTTTGCTATGGGTGCATATACTCACCAGAGAGACAGAGAGTTGTAGACAGACAGAAAGTGAGAAATCAACCCCAGCTCAGGGCAAATGGCCATGCTGCAATCCCATTTCCTCCATTCTCCCCTAGGGATTTGGGGCATGCATGCACACATGTCCAGCTTGAGTTTGAAGCCACTGTGTCTGGGACTCGAACCACGGTCAGCCATGTGGGAGTCCAGCAATGTAACTATTACACCATCTGCTGGTCCCCCTTTAAGATATCTTAATACTTCTTTACAAGCACTTTCCTTAGGTTGTTAGTTTCACTTTCACAGAGTTCTAGATTATATCTACATTTTTTTGGATTATAGCAGTATCAAAATTCCCTACTAGCTATTCCTGTTAGCTATTTCTTCTATAACTCTCTTTATAATTTGAATATCACTTATAGGCATCATCACATTTTGATTGTTTGCTACACTTTCATCTTTGTATTAGTCTACTTGAGCTGTCATAACAAAATATAATAGGCTGGTGACTTAAACAATAAAACTATTTTTCTTGTAGTCCTGGAGGCTGGGAAATCAAGGTCAAGGTGATTTCAAGGTTTCATTAAAAAAACTGCTCTCAAATATTGGGTTATCAGAAAAGTCATAATGCATTTTTGCATAGAAAAAGAAAAAAATATGTCAGGACATTTCTGACAACCCAATATAAATCCGAATAAAGACTGACAAAATATCCTAGCATCCTGTGACACATGCAAACTAATTCACAAAATTAACCATGAAGTCACCAAACTCCTTATTTTGAATGATCAATTTTGGTAGTCAGTTATCACTGGAAAGCCTAAAAGAGAAACAAGTGCATGCTTTGCTGCCTCTGGATTAACTGAAAACAGGTATGCAATAATAAAAAAAAAAAATCCTCTAAAGACTGAAAAAAGTAATGTGACTGGTCACTGATCACACTGAACATTATTTATGATTTGTACCATAAAAAACTGGTAGCAAAGTTTGTATTTTGTGCAACACAATGAATACTCTGTGGTATATTAAATTGAACCTGTTTTTTAACAAACAGTATGATTTATTTGAACTATGCTGACTGAAATCTGTGCATACTGGGACCAGCAGTTAGCGTAATGGCTATGTCGCTCTACTCCCATGTAGTCGACCACGGTGCAAGCTCCAGACCCGGTGGTTTAAATTCACGCCGGGCGCGTGTGCATGCATACCCAAGATCCCGAGAGGAGAATGGAGAAGGGACTGCAGGGTGACCATTCTCCGAGGGGGTGATTTCTCGCTTTCTGTCTCTTTGTCTCTCTGTCTATCTGGCGAGTGCACGCACCCTATAGCAAAAACCTCTACCATAAAAAAAAAAAAAAATTTGTACATACTGAAACAAAGTAAGGAGTTCTTGTATTTTGCATATAATCAATTGTACATCTTTCAAGTGTATAATTAACTTGATTTTTTCATTTTTATATTGGGTCATTGGAAAAGTCATGATGCATTTTTTCATAGAATAACATATCACAACTTTTCCAACTACCCAATAATATATTCCTGTGGAACAACATAAGCCAGATTATGAACACATCCAAAAGTTTCTTTTGCCCTTTATAATGCATCCCTCCCACTCATTCATGTTACCAAACTCCATGATCCCAGAGAACTAATGATTTGCTTTCAAACACAATAGATCAATTTTTAGAAATTTTAAATAAATTATATCATACAGTATGTATTCTTTTTTGTCTGGTTTCTTCCATTCAATATAATTATTTTCAGATTCATCCGTTTTGTTGTATATTTCACTTATTCATTCTTTTATTGCAAAGTTGTATTCTATTGTATAGATACTAGATTTTATTTATCAATTTTGGTTGATTTTATTTCTCTACTTTCCTTGAAAATTATTATTATTTTTTCTTTTTGTTGAGGCTAGGTGACACAGTGGTAATAACACAACTGAATCCACATGGAAAAGTCCCAGGTACATATCCTGGAACTTCTTAGTATAAACCAGGTTCACATGCCAGTAATCCAGGATGGTTGAGGCTAGGAGTGGATTGTGGTATGAATATCCTACTGGGGAACCTGTTTCTCCTCTCCTTCCTGTTTCCTGGAAAAAATAAACATTTAAGGAAAAGTTTTGGATTTTTTTCTACTATTTAGCTATTATGAATGATGCAGCTATGCACATTAATATACAAAATATTAGGCAGACTTAAGACACTACTGCTTTTGAGCATATAACAAAGGATGGAATGGCCAGATTACCCAGAGGTAGGGATTTAATTTTTTAAGGAAGTACCAAACTGTTTTCCAAAGTGATTTATACAATTTCACATCCCCAACAGCAGTGAAAAGGCACTACAAATCTTCAAAATTCTAAGCAAATTTGGGGTGGTCATCGTTTTAATATTAGTTCTTTTTTTAAAAAAAATAAGGTAATAGTTATGTAATAAACTCTTCAGTAAAGACAGAGCTAATTAAAATGATATAAAATTCACAAGAATTGCCAAATCAAAACTGAAAACAAAACTAGTAAGTATTTCTTTTAAAAGAAGCAACTTTTTTTTTTTTTGGAGAGGTTTTTCGCTATAGGGCGCGTGCACTCGCCGGACAGACAGAGAGAGACAGAGAGACAGAAAGCGAGAAATCACCCCCCAGGGGGGATGGTCACACCGCAATCCCTTCTCCTCCATTCTCCTCTCGGGATCTTGGGCACGCACACACACGCTCCCGGCGTGAGTTGTAAGCCACCAGGTCCGAGACGCGAACCGCGGTCGACTACGTGGGAGTCCAGCGACATAGCCATTACGCTAACTGCCGGTTCCCAAGAAGCAACATTTAAGGACCAGCAGATGGCTTAACAGCTACATCGCTGGACTCCCATTCAGTCAAGCATGGTTGGGAGTCTTGGACCCGGTGGCTTAAACTCACATTAGGCACATGTGTGTGCATGCCCAAGATCCTGAGAGGAGAATGGAGGAGAAGGGATTGTGGGATGGCCATCTCCCCTTGGGGGTAATTTCTCACTTTTTGTCTCTCTGTCTCTCTCTTTCTTTCTGACAAGCGCAAAAACCTATAGCAAAAACCTCTCAAAAAAAAAAAGGCAGCAACATTTAATTAATGTTTAATGTTAGTTCTTCTAACATGTGTACAGTATTATGTTAGTTACATTACTGTGATTTTTGTTGGCATTTATCTGATGACTAGTGATGATTGGAATCTTATATCCAGTGACAATCTTCCAAACATGAAACCAAGTTCTTTCTATACATCCAGAAGATGAACTTTAACTGATTTTTGACCAAAGTACAAAGTCAAGTCAGCGGAAAATGGACTTTAGTTATTTAAAGGCTTATGCTGGAAAAACTGAATACCCATATGCCAAAAAATGAACAAACAAAATATATTGTGTATTTGCATACAGAGTCTATTTGCAAGTACAACTGATGCACATCTAACATTTATGAAGTTGTTCCATAGCTTAATAATGTTCTCTTAATTTTTAATAATTCATTTTCCTGTTTTCTTTGAATGTTTTCTACTGTTATATCTTCCTATTATATTTCCTTCTAAACTATGTAATCTGTTAATCATCTTTTGTTTTTCTTTTAAAATTTATTATGTTCGCTATATGGCATACTTGCTCACCAGAGAGACACAGAGAGAGAGTGAGGGAAAGTGAGAAAGCAAGCCACCAGGTTCGGTACTAAACCACTGTCAGCCATGGGGGAGTGCAGAGCCTTTACCACCATGCCTTTTGTATTTTTCATCTCAGACACTGTACTTACTTATCACAATCATTAGTTTGTTGTGTTTTTATCTATATGATTCATATATCTTTTCTCTCTTTTTTAATTGTAGAGGATGTATGCACTAACAGAGATACAGAAAGACAAAGAAAACATCCTCCAAATAGAACACCACAGTCTCATCTTCACCACTTCTCCATCCTGCTGGGATCTGGGGCCCACTAACACACACAACTGCTCTGTTTTTCAAGTTGCCAGGGGCAGTATTAAGACTGAGGTCAATCATGTGGGATGTGGATCTTTTAACCAGTAGGAGACAGGACTGGTCACATTTCATTTTTCTACTCAACACACAAAGCGTCTTCAAAATGTACATGAAAAACGCATATTATGAAAAAACTATGCATGTATTTAAAAAAAATTGTACACCAAAATAAACTTGTGCTAACATGTTTTAATATTATGAACAAGATCTAGTTTGATACACTAAGAGAAATAAGACATCAATTTGAAAAGAATCCCTGGGACAGGCTCAAAAGGTATTCTTTTATCTATTTCTATGAGAAATGTTTCTGGTATTTTGACAGAAATTTCATAGACTTTGTAGAACACATTGGAAAGTATTCAGCTATTAACTACATTGATCATTTCACACTATGAACAAGCAATATTTTCCATTTCTTTTGTATCTTTAAAAGATTTGGGGGGAAACAGCAGTTAGTGTAATGGCTATGTTGCTGGACTCCCATGTAGTCGACCGCGGTTCGCGTCCTGGACCCGGTGGCTTAAAACTCATGCCAGGTGCGTGTGTGTGCGTGCCCAAGATCCCGAGAGGAGAATGGAGGAGAAGGGATTGCGGCGTGACCATCCCCCCGGGGGGGTAATTTCTCGCTTTCTGTCTCTATGTCTCTCTCTGTCTGTCTGGCGAGCACATGCACCCTATAGCGAAAACCTCTCAAAAAAAAATTTTTTTTAATTAAAATTTTAAAATAATTTTCATAGTAGAGATCTTTCACTTCCTTATTTAGATTGATTCCTAGGTATTTTATTCATGTTTTAATTTTGTGGCTATTGTAAATGGAATTGCTTTCTTCATTTCCGTGTCACTTCATTCATTATTAGCATAGAAAAATGCAACATATTTTTGTATGCTGATTTTGCATGCTAGGACTTTACTGAATTTGTTTATCATTATCTAAGATTTTTTGGGTGAATGCTATATGTTTTTCTATGTACATAAACATGTGGTTTATAAACAGGTACAATTTAACTTTTTCCTTCCTAATTTGGATACCTATATTCTCTTCTGTCTGTTTTGGCTAGAACTTCCAATAATGCTGAATAGGAGTGGAGAAAGTGGACATCCCTGTCTAGTTTCAGTTTTAATTGGATACGCTTTTACAAATTTTATTTTACAACTTATTTAAACTTGTTATACATCTTTAAGACACATAATGTGGTTTTTTCTTTTTCTAAGTTTTTGCCATAAGGTGCATGCACTCACTAGAGAAAAGCAGAGAGGGAAAACGAGAAGTCACCCTGAGAGGAAATGGCTACCCCACAATCTCTTCTTCATTGTTCTTTTGGGATTTTGTGTGCGTGCACACACTCATCCAGTGTGATTTATAAGCTGCCAGGTCCAGGACTCAAACCACAATCAGCCATGTGGGAGTTCCAGCACCTTTACTTCCACACCACCTGCTGGCCACTACAATAGGTTTTTCAAAGCATGCATGCAGTGTGTGATAATCAATTCAAGGCTATTTCCGTATGCATCTTTCTTAACAAATAACCATACATTCTTGTCAATTAAACCCTTTTATCTTGGATCCCTCCCAGCCCACCCCTACCCACTTACATTGGTCTTTGATATCTTTATTTGGTCTCTCTACTTTTATGTCTTTCAATATTTTGATTTCTGCCATAGAGTGCAGACATTTAGTATATATTGAGTGATGACATACAGTGATTGTCTTCCATAGTCTGGCTTATTTCACTATATTCATCTACTTTGTATGGAATGACAAGACTCTTATTGTCCTTTATACCTGGGGTGTTTCCCAGAGTGTATATGTGCCATTTTTGTTAAGCCAGTCATCAGTTTTGGGCATTATCCATTTTGAATAATACTTTCATAAATATGGATGTGGAATTGACTCTCTACCAGAGTGATTTACTGGCATGGAGATTAAGGGTGGCTGGATCCTAGGTTCGAGTCCTAGATCTGACGACTTGAAGATTACACCAGGCTTATATGCACACATGTCCAAAATCTGGAGAGAAGGGATTGTAGCATGGCTATATCCCCTGTGAGGTAAAATCTCACTCTCTCTTTCTTTCTCTCTGGTGAGTCACCATTATAACAACGACAACCAAAACAAACAAACAAACAAACAAACAACAACAAAAAAAACAGCCTAGAATACGAACCCAGCAAGATTATCCTTCACATGGAAAAGAGAAATAAAATCATTGACAGATTAACAGAAACAAAAAAATTCACCAACACTAGACCAGCTCTTCAGGAAATATTACATCAGTAAAATGAAAGAGAAATAATTGGAAATCAGAAAACTCAAAACAACTAAGAAGTGACAAACAAAATGGTATGAAAAAGTTTCACATGTCAATCATAACACTGAATGTTATGGATTAAATTCTTCAAGTAAAAGATACAGTTGTTTCTTTCAGATCCAAGTCAGACTTATGTACCCTGCCTCTATAAAATTTTTGAGAGGTTTTTGCTATAGGGCATGTATGCTTGCCAGAAAGACAGAGACAGAAAGCGAGAAATCACCCTGCTCCCAGCCTGGGGGATGGCCACGTCGCAATCCTCTCTCCCCCATTCTCCTCTCGGAATCTTGGGCATGCACGCACACATGCCCAGCGTGAATTTAAGCCACCGTGTCCAGGACTCAGACTGCAGTCGACTGCATGTGAGTCCAGCGACATAGCCATTAAGCCAACTGCTGGTCCCAGTTCCTTTTTTTTTTTTTTTTTTTTTGCCATAGGGTGCCTGTGTTTGCCAGAGAGAGACAATGAGAAGGAAAGTGAGAAATTATCCCCTCAGGGGGAATGGCTATGGTGAAATCACTTTTCCTCCATCCTCCTCTTGGAATTTTGAGCACACACGCAAATATGCCTGGCATAAGTTTCAAGCCACCAGGTCCAGAATTCAAATCACTTGGTCATGTCAAAGTCCAGTGCCTTAACCATTATGCCAATGCATATGCTGATGCTGGCCCCATCCCTGCCTCTAATTTCTGGCAGTAGGTGACTCTCTGGACCTGAGCAGCCTTGGCAATGATGTCTAGTAAAGGCCAGAATCACACCTATCTGTGAGATACAAGAAACTGACCTTGTGTGGTCAGCATGGGACACCCAGAGTCAGAGACCCTCCATTACTAGATGTGGCCCTGGGCAGATTATCAATGAGGGCTAGAGGCAAACTTATCCATAAGGCTCTCACAAGAATCTGCCACCTATAGGATGGGATTCAGGGAGGCTGACTGTTAATGTACAGAATCCTATTAGAATTTGTATGGTTGGTTTGGGCACTCTAGGATCAGGAGGTGGCCTGGGGTGGTTCACTGTCTTCTCCATACTGATCTGGAGTGGGGGACCTCTGGTACTCTTCTGTCAGGTGTCTCACCCCTTCTCTTTCCCCACACTTAAGAGTTCAGAGAGGTTCAGAAAGACCGTGCTGTGGGTGGCATCGTTAGGGCCAGTTAGCATTTCCCTGAATTTGAGACTGACAGTAGGGAGTACAGGACTACTCTACCTGCCAGAGAGGGGACAGTGGCCAAATTCCTCAGTCTCTGTTGTAACGGGGGTGCTCTCTTTTGTGTCTTCTCCTACTGCACTGTGGAGTCTTACAAATGAAGCTCTTCTGCTGGCTGGCTTGCAGGATGATACAGTTCTCTGGAAGGTGTGGTAGGTCTGAAGTTGTTCCTGAAACTCGTCCCTATGTTGTGTGTTAACTCTGTGCCAGTCTTGTTCTTCTGAAGGTAAGGAGTGCTGGAATCCATTGTGGGAGTCTGGTATTTGGAGTTTCAGAGGAGAGCTTCATTTGTTTTCTTCCCCAGATGGCAGGTGGAGGAGGAATTCTGCCAGAGCCTCATGAGCTTCAAATGAGACTCCCTCTTTCTTTTTCCAAGTAATAGTTACGTGTTCCAGAAATGCCTGCTTTTTCTTGCACTTCATCAGTAATACCTTGTTCCTCTGCTGCCATCAGAGCGTTCATTAGTCTTTTTTTCCCCAGGGAGACACTAGGTCCCAAGGTGAAAGTTCCTAGTTGGCCATCATGATCTGGAAAAGCTTTCAAATTTATTTAACTCAGTATTATGTTTGCTATGGGTCTGTCATATATTGCCCTTAATGTATTAAGAAATATAGAAATACACCTATCAGGACCAGCAGGCAACATGGTGGGTAAGAGCTGGACCCCCTCCCACATGGTCGACTGTGTTTCAAGTCCCAGACCTGGCAGCTTGCTTCCTCACTTTCCCTCTCTCTCTCTTGCTCTATCCCTCTTTGGTCAAATTAAAATAAATAAAAAAAGTTAAATAAAATAATTATTTTTAAAAAAGAAATATACCTTTTATGACTATTTTGTTGAGAGTCTTAAGCAAAGAGGGAAGTTATATTTCATCAAATGATTTTTCTGCATAAGTATATATGATCATGTGGTTTTTGTCTTTCCTTCTCTTAAAGTTATGTACTATAGGGAACAGCAGGTGGCATGGTAGTTAAAGCACTGGATTTCCACATGGTCAACCACAGTTCAAATCCCAGACCCTGGTGGCTTGAAAATCACGCTGGGTGAGTGTGCGTGCGTGCCCAAAATTAATGGAGAATGGAGAAAGAATTGCAGCATGGCCTCCCCCCGGGAGGTGTTCTCACTTACCCTCTATCTCTCTATGTCTCTCTCCAGCAAGCACACATGTCCTATGGCAAAAGTCTAAAGAAAACAAAAAAAGTTATTGTATCTTACTGTTTTGCATATCTTGAATAATCCTGCATCTGTGGGATAAATTCTAATTGGTTAGGGGTATGATCATCTTAATTTATTGTTAGATTTGATTTGCTATTACTTTGTTGAGAATGTCTGCATATATATTCATCTGAGATATTGATGTTTATTTTGTTGTTATTGCAGTGGTGCTGTCCTTGTCTGCTTTTGGTTTAAAGGTGATGCTCAATTCATGAAATGGGTTTGGAAGGTTTCCCTCCATTTGGATTTTCTGAAGTAATCTGAGAAGCATTGGTGTCAATTTTTCTTTAAAGGATTTGTAGAATTCAGCAGTAAAGACATCAGACCTGTGCTTTTCTTATTTGGGAGACTATTTATTACAGAATGTTGTTACTTGTTATTTTTCTACTCAGGCTTTCCATTTATTCCTGGTTGACTATAGATATGTTGTATTTGTCTCTCTCTCTTCTAGGTTTTCCAGCTTGTTGGTATATAATTAGTTGCTCATAGTTTACCCTAACAAGCTTTTATATGTTTTATGTGCAATAATGTTTCTTCCCTATTTTTTATTTTATTTATGTGGGTCTTCTATTTTTCTTGATTAGTCAGTAGCTTGTTGACTTTGTTTATCCTCTGAAAAAGATAGCTTTTCATTTCATTGACCCTTTTTATTGCTCTTTTGGGCTCTGTTCTGATTGTTATTTCTTTCCTTATATTACTTTTGGGTTTCGCTTAGTTCTTGCTTTTCAGTTTGTAGAGATGCATCATTAGGTTGTTTATATGCCATTTTCCCATTTTTTTCTTGTGTGCACTAATTGCTATAAACTTCCTTTAGTACTGCTTTCACTATACTTGAAAGATATTGAACTGCTATATTTTCATTATCATTTGTTTCAAAATATTTTAACATATCTTTCTTAAGTTCTTTAGTAATTATTTTTTTTCTCTTAGAGAGTTTTTGTTTTGTTTTGTTTTGCTACAGGGCATATGTGCTTGGCAGAGACACAGAAAAGGAAAGAGAAAAATAAGAAACCATCTCCCAGGGGATATAGCCACGCCACAATCCCTTCTCCTCCATTCTCTTCTAGGGATTCTGGGCACACATGCACAGGCACTTGCAGTGAGTTTCAAGTCGCTAGGTCCAGGACTTGAACTGAAGTCAACCATGTGTGAGCCCAGCACCCTAACCACTATACCACCTGCTGGACCCTCTTTAGTAATTTTGTAATCATCCACAAGTGTGTTCTTCAGTATTTGTTTCCTTGTATTTCTGTATTTTTTGAACATTCTTTTTGTTGACTTCAAGTTGAATATCATTGTGGTCAAAGAAGATGCTAGATATAATTTTTATTTCTTTAAAATTGTGGAGACTTGTTTTGTGCCCTATGATGCAATCAATCTTAGAGAATGTTCAATAAGCAGCTGAAAAGGTATGGTATTCTGTAGTTGTTGATGAAATGTTCTATAAGTGCTGTTAGGTTCATGTGGTTTATGGTGTCATTAAGCTCCTGTGTCTTCCTGTTTATGTTATTTTATATTGAGAGAGATTTTTGCTATAGGGCACATGTGCTCACCAGACAGACAGAGACAGAGAGACAAAGCAAGAAATCACCCCTCGGGGAGATGGCCATGCCATAATCCCTTCTTTCTCCTCTCAGGATCTTGGGCATGCACGCACACATGTCTGGCATGAGTTGTAAGCCACGGGGTCCGGGCTTCGATCTGTAGTTGACTATGTGGGAGTCCAAGGACACAACCGTTACGCCATCCACTGGTCCCCTTCTGTTTATTTTTTGTCTATGCGACCTATGCAGTGGTGACAGTGAGGTGTTAAAATCCCCAACAATTGTTTAAAAAAAAGTCTGTGTTTAAAAAATCTGCACGGGGGCTCTCAGGTGGTATAGTGATTAAGGGTGCTGGACTCGCACAAGTCCCAGACTTGGCGGCTTGCATTCTCACTTTCCTCTCTCTCTCTCCCACCCCCACCTTGGTCAAATTAAAAAAAATAAATTCATGGGAGTCCAGCGATGTAAATATTATGCCATCTGCTGGTCCCCTGGCCCAACAATTTATTACTTGGTTCTGTTTGTCACCTCTATTTCTTGGGAAAATGCCTGTGGCTCCTTCTTTTTTAAAAATAATTTAAATAGTTTTTGGTATTCCACGTTAACACATATCAAGCTGCTGAGTGCAGGATTCGAACTGTGGTCAACCATGTAGGAGTCCAGCATCTTAATCACCTTACCACCTGCTGGTCCCTTTGTTTCAGCTTTTAAAAGATGGTGTCATTATATGTCTTCCGGTTTCTATGTTTTCCAATGAAAAAATTCTGACATTTAAATTATTGTCTTTTGTACGTAAAGCATCAATTGTCTGTCTGCTTTCAAGAGTTTCTCCTCGTAAAGTTTCCTTTCAGACTATAATATTTGTAGACCCACTTTTTCAAAAAGACCACTCATGGGACCAGCAGTTAGCGTAATAGCTATGTCGCTGGACTCCCATGTAGTCAACCGCGGTTCACGTCCTAGACCCGGTGGCTTAAAACTCACACAGGGCGCGTGTGCGTGTGTGCCCAAGATCCCAAGAGGAGAATGGAGGAGAAGGGATTGCGGCGTGGCCATCCTTCCTGGGGGGTGATTTCTCGCTTTCTGTCTCTATGTCTCTCTCTGTCTGTCTGGCGAGCGCGCATGCCCTATAGCGAAAAACCTCTCAAAAAAAGAAAAAAAAGACCACTCATCATTGTAAAGTGTACCAAAATGTGCAATATATCAGTCCTCTAAATCTGTCCCTGCCTTACTATTTACTCGCTTGACCCATAAGCTGCCAGTAATAATGGTCAGAACTGCTGATTTACAGATTAGTGTTTTATAATTCAGTTGAGCCATCAGCACTCCTTTAATTTTCCCAAAGGAATATTCCAAATTTTAAAATAAATGAGAGATACAAATTAAGACAGAACATAATTAGTGGCTACATAGGACATTAAGAACTCTTTTTGTTTTTAAAGAGATTTTTGTTATAGGGCATGTGTGCTCTCCAGAGAGTCCAGGAGACAGAAAATGAGAAATCATCCTCCAGGAGGGATGTCCATGCTGCCATCCCTTCTCCTCTTGAGATTTTGGGTATGTATGCACACATGCCTGGTGTGAAGGTCTGAGATACGAACCATGGTTGGTGATGGGTGATGTGGGAGTCCAGTGCCTTAACCATTAATGCCACATGCTGGACCCAACTCTTTCCAGAAAGCACTACTTTAAATCCCTTTTAAAGTGAATCCAGAGGGGCCAGCAGGCAGTGTGGTGGTTGGGGATGCTAGATTCCCACATGGCCAACCACGGTTTGAGTCTCAGACGTGGCAGCTTGCTTTTTCCCTTTCCCTCTCTCTCTCCGGTTAAATTAAAAATAATAACAAATGGGCCTTTTGGCCGGAACCGCCATCTTCCAGTAATTAACCAAAATGACGAACACAAAGGGAAAGAGGAGAGGCGCCCGATATATGTTCTCTAGGCCTTTTAGAAAACATGGAGTTGTTCCTTTGGTGACATATATGCGAATCTACAAGAAAGGTGATATTGTAGACATTAAGGGAATGGGTACTGTTCAAAAAGGAATGCCCCACAAATGTTACCATGGCAAAACTGGAAGAGTCTACAATGTTACCCAGCATGCTGTTGGCATTGTTGTGAACAAACAAGTTAAGGGCAAGATTCTTGCCAAGAGAATCAATGCGCGTATTGAGCATATTAAACATTCTAAGAGCAGAGATAGCTTCCTAAAACGTGTGAAGGAAAATGACCAGAAAAAGAAAGAAGCCAAAGAGAAAGGTACCTGGGTTCAACTAAAGTGCCAGCCTGCTCCACCCAGAGAAGCACACTTTGTGAGAACCAATGGAAAGGAGCCTGAGCTACTGGAACCTATTCCCTATGAATTCATGGCATGATGGGTTTTAAAAATAAACTAATCTGGTCTATAAAATAATAATAATAATAATAACAAATGGAATTAAATAAATAATTCTTTTAAAAATAAATAAATAAAGTGAATCCAGAGAGTTAATGTTCCAATGAGTTCAAAGATGAAAGTGCTCATTTTATAAAGAAGAAAACAGATCAGTTATCATTTGAGGGGGATTTTACCAATTAGACAAAAGAAACAATTTTCCTCATGCTGAAGTCATCAGAACCTTTTTAAACAAGAGACCATGAACTTCTGCTCAGGGACATCCAGGATATTAGTCAACTATTAAAAAAAAAAAAAAAAAATAGAATTCATGCCCTCTCTTTAGAGAATCCAATATATTACATATAATCTAATTATTCACATAATAAAGGCCAAAGACTAAAGATGCCTATGCTAATGATCTTTCAGATTTGGGGAGCATGTTGTCTTTCCCTCTAAGGGCCACTTATCATTAATACATTATTTATAACCACATTAACAAATTAATTTATAAAACAACTAATCCTTTTATTTTGGAGAGGTTTTTGCTATAGGGTGTGTGCGCTTGCCAGAAAGACAAAGACAGAAAGCAAGAAATCACCCCCCAGGGGGGATGGCCATGCCACAATCCCTTCTCCTCCATTCACCTCTCAGGATCTTGGGCATGCATGTATACGCGCCCGGCATGAGTTTAAGCCACCATGTCAGGAACTCGAACCATAGTCTACTACATGGGAGTCCAGTGACATAGTCATTGCACCAACTGCAGGTCCCTAAAACAACTAATCCTATTTCACTACTCTTGCAATAGTTCTCTTAAGAGCTGCCTAAGAATAAACTATGCCATTAGACTTCGGAGTGATCTGAAAAATCTTCACCTCATTTTCAATTCTGAGATGCCTTTTTTTCTTTTTGTATATATTCTTGTCATGATATATTAGACATTACTATTTCATTTCCATGTAAGTTAACATTCTACACTTTTATGTATAATGATAATAATACTCTAGGGGCAAGAAAATAGGTATTTTGCTAAAACAGAAACTATTCTTAACTAAAAAATTAAGACTTAATAGTACATATTTCAAAAATTTTGACAAAATGGTATAACAACTGAGTGTACTTAGGGATTATCATTTAGCTAATTTATACCATTTTACAACACAAATGTACAAAATATAACTTTCCAAACGCCAAATGTAAAGGATCTGATCTTACTCAAACAATCTTTTTTAAAAAAATTATTTTATATAGTTTTATTATTTATTTATTTTGACCAGAGAGGGACAGAACGAGAAAGCAAGAGGAGGGAAGTGAGAAAGCAAGCCACCAGGTCCAGGTCTCAAACTATAGTAAGCCAAGTGGGAGTCCAATGCCCCTAATCACCACGCCACCTGCTGGCCCAATTACTTAAACAATCTTTATCTCAACTGTCAGTATTGTCTTTTTCTTTCCTACAAATCTCCCAACTGGGAAAGATAAACATGAGAAGATAGAATTATACAATTTTCATTAAAATAGGAAAGACAGAAATTAAATGGCATTACATTCTGTACAGAATCCCAGTGCTTTAAAATATTTATTGAGAGGGTGAGTCACATTGCCAAGCAGATCCCACGCAGCCAACCAGGCACTGAAATCTTGGCCCCTGTTGCTTGAAAAATACGCAGGGCATGTATATAAGCTTGCTCAAAATCCCCAAAAAATGTACAAATAAGAGAGAGGATTGTGGTATGACCATGCCCCATTAGGGGGTGCTTTCTCCTTTTTCTTCTGTTTGTCTCTTATTGGTGAGTGCATGAGCCCGCTGGCAATTGGGAAAAAACAAACAAACAAACAAAAAAAAACATAATTGAAGTACAGTTGCCAGTGATATTAACCAAAAATTTTTCAGGGGTAAATAGCATCTATTTATTCCCATGAAGGACTGTGTTGTAATGTTCTGACTCCTCCTGCTGTCTGACTCCTCCTGCTGCTTGAAACTTTGGAGAGTACTTGTCATTTAAACTTATGCAAGTATGTCCAACATACACTTGTCATATTTTAGGTCAAATCTCATGCGTACCAGTGAATTTGTCCAGAATCAGGCCCTGTACCTTGGGAATTCCCTCAAAATATCCGGAAACTTGCTTGTATTTGGGACATTCTCACACTGAACATGACCTAAAGACCACATCACAAATCTTTTTCACCATATTCCAGATTCCTTGATCCTCAGAGATTGATTGATCTCCCTTTAGCTAACAACCCTAAGATAAATACTTTTGTGTGTTTTTTGAACCTAGAGATCAAATGATTGTCCTACATAGACAGGGATGACTTTACTGAACATAAATTTACTTGCTCCTTTTGTGCATCATCACAGACTTACGATTTTTCACAGATAAAACTGGGTCCAATACCATTTGAACAGAATCCTAATCTGTTTCCTGGCTTTAAGTTTTAAGCAAAGTTCCTTAGCATTTCTTTGCTTTAAGTTAAAACTGTTTTTCTTAATAGTACCAAGTGAACTTGCTATTGAAAGTAGTTAGATTATTTAAGAAATTGTGTGATCAATACAATGTGGGGGGGGGGGGGCGAAGGAATGGAAGACAGCTGCAGACACCAGAGACAGTGTGAGAAGAGGGTGGGAAAGGACAGAGGGTCAGAAATAGGGGGAAAAAATACTAGAAACTAGAAATGGAAAATTTTTTATGATAACATGCATGATTAAGCCACTATGCAGTATATTCTGGATGGGAAATCACATTTTGTATGCTGTGACGATGCTTAGGGAATGAATGTAAATTAATTAAAAAAGAGTTCCAGAAAAAAAAAAAAAAACTTTTTCTTGAAATTAAAAAAAATGCATTAAAAATACCTATTCGATGACTGCAGTAAGATATATAGCCCCAGCTAGGTGCTACTTTATAGGATGTTCATTCTACTCACTGAGGATTATGCCTGAAGTTTGACTTATATTGGACTTACGTTCATGGAAATGTATAAATCAGCTGTGCTTGCTATGAAAATATTTAGATTAATTAAGATCTTTAGTGACTCAGTAAAATGTGGGGGGAAAAAAGTATAGAAAGCAAACACAGATACCAGAGACAGTGTGGGAGGAATGTGGGAGATGACAGAGGGTAAGAGATAGGACTCAAGGATGGGAAAAAAAAAAAAAAGTAAAACATACAGGAAACAAGAAATGGGAAATTATTTGTTGACGATAACATGTATATTGATGTGCTTGATTAAGCCAATATACAGTGTACTCTGGATGGAAAATCTCATTTTGTATGCTGTAATGATTTACAGTGAATGAATGTAAATAAATAAATTTAAATTAAAAAAACTGGGTCCAATAATTTTAATCATATTTTTTTTTCATGTTTGAATCATCAGACTTTAATTCTATTTTGAGAGAATTTGTGGAAGACTGTGCTATTTCTTCTTTTAAATGTTTTGAATAATTAGCCAGTGAAACCATCTGGGGCTGAAGTTTTTACTATGAAAAAGATTTAAATTATAGTTAATAAAGACTACTTTTATTTTTATGTTGAATTTTTCCAGGAATCTATTTTACCAAAATTTCCAAATATATTAGCTAATGAGTGTTCTCTACACAATTAATGAAAAATAAATATTATAGGGGGCTAGTAAGTGGCATTTTGGTTAAGGTGCCAGACTGCTATGTGGCTGACCACCGTTCGAGTCCTAGACCTGGCGGCTTACTTTCTCACTTCCCTCTCTCTCTCTCTCTGTCTCTGATTAAATTTAAAAACAAAACAAAACAACAAATAAAGTAAATAATTATTTTAAAATGCATATTATGAACATGTATACACAAATTTCAATGTTTTTTGCACCAATATAAACTTGTATTTTATTTTCATTTTTGCACAAACTTTTTAAAGTCCCTTCCTGGGGCCAGCAGGTGTTGTGATGGTTAAGGTGCTGGACACTCCCACATGGCTATGGTTCAAGTCCCAGACCTGGTAGCTTGTTTTCTGACCTTCCCTCTCTCTCTTTCTGATAAAATTAAAATAAATGAATGAATAAAATAATTCTTTAAAAATTAAAAAAATAAAGTCCCTTCTATTTTAATATCTGTAAAATCTGTAATGATATCCCCTTCTTCATTTTGCATAATGGTAATTTGTGTCTCCTATTCTTTTATTTGTTTCCTGACATTTTGTACTAGAAATTTATCAGTTTTAAAAATCTTTCCAAAGAGTGAAATTGTAGCTTCATTTTTTTAAATAATACATGCTGATTTCTGACTTTATTAACTTCTTTTACCTTTATTATTTTCATTTTTATTTTCTTTTAATTTGTATTGCCAAATACAAATGTTATTTTTCTAACATCTTAAAATAGACTTGTAGATAACAGTTTGGGACCTTCCTTCTTTTGTAACATATGCATATAAGGTCCTAAATTTCACTCTTAAGTATAGCTTTCAATTCATCACACCAGTGTTGATATATCTTATTTTTGTTGTGATTCACTTGAAAATATTTTCTAATTCTCACTGTAGTTCAGTCTTTCATTTTTTCTAAGTTTTTGCCACAGGGCATATGTGCACTCTCTGGAGAGAAACAGAGAGAGAGAAGGAGAGTGGGAAATCACCCCCCAGTGGGGGGATGGCCACGCCACCATCCCTTTTCCTCCATCCTCCTCTTGGGATTTTAGCACACATGCACGTGTGTCTGGTATGATTTTGAAGCCACTGGGCCCAGGACTCGAACTGCAGCTAGCCATGTGAGCCCAGCACCTTAACCACTATGCTACTTGCTGGCCATTGTAGTTTATTTGTGAACCAAAGGTGTTTTAGAAGCATATAGCTTAATTTCCAAACATATAGATATTACCTAGTTATCTATTTTTTTTTTTTCGGAGAAGTTTTTGCTATAGGGTGTGTGCGTTTGCCAGAAAGAGAGAGACAAAGAGACAGAAAGTGAGAAATCACCCCCCCCAGGGGGATGGTTACGCCACAATCCCTTCTCCTCCATTTTCCTCTCAGGATATTGGGCATGCACACACATGCACCCAATGTGAGTTTAAGCCACCGGGTCCGGACTTGAACCGTGGTTGACTACATAGGAGTCCAGAGACATAGCCATTACGCCAAATGCTGGTCCCCTTAGTTATCTTTTTTTAAATAATTATTTTATTGGAATTTATTTAATTAATTAATTAATTTTAAATTGATCGGAGAGGGACAAAGTGCGAGGCGGGGGTGGGGGAGGGAGTAAAAAGCAAGCCTCCAGGTCTGGGACTTTAACCATAGTCAGTCATGTGGGAGTCCAGCGCCCTTAATCACCATGCCACCTGCTGGCCCCATGAAGTTACCTTTCTTTTTAAGGTTATTTATTTAACTTTATTTATTTACTTAATTTGACCAGAGAGAGACAGAGTGAGAGGGTGAGAGAATAAAGCCACCAGGTCCAGGACTTGAACCGTGCTCAGCCATGTGGGATTCCAGTGTCCTTAATCACCATGCCATCTGCCAGCCCTCTACCTCCTTTTTTTTTTTTTTTTTTGGAGAGGTTTTCGCTATAGGGCGCGTACGCTCGCCAGACAGACAGAGAGACAGAAAGCGAGAAATCACCCCCCAGGGGGGATGGTCACACTGCAATCCCTTCTCCTCCATTCTCCTCTCAGGATCTTGGGCACACACACACACGCGCCCGGTGTGAGTTTTAAGCCACCGGGTCCGGGACGCGAACCGCGGTCAACTACGTGGGAGTCCAGCGACATAGCCATTACGCTAACTGCTGGTTCCCTACCTCCTTATCTTTTATTAGACCTTTGTGCTGTGTACCATATAGCTCTCAAACTCTTTTCTGTATTTCCTACCCTCATTTGTCTCAGCTTAGTATAGCTCTCTCCTTTTGAATTACTTCCAGAAAAAATACAGAATTCTTGTGGTTTTCTGAACGTCATTTTTTTTAATTAACAAAATATCTTAGACACCACTCCAGTAGTACATAGTAATATTTCTCTTTTTTAAAAAATAGCCTTGAATTTCCCAATAGTAGTGTTGTATCATGATTTTATTTCTTTTTAGTACATATTTGGCTTATTCCATCTAGTTGCTATTAAAAAATAAATATAAATGTCCTTCTATATAAGTTATGCTGCATTTTTTCCAATTAAATGTTCAAAGATACTCTTAAATTGGAAATATTGGCTGAAAAGGTAAATGATATATGGCAAGTAATGCTATATCCCTGTCCATAGAATGATACAAATCTGTATTTTTCTCTAACTAGCATGTAAGAGTATCTGTCTTCTCATAGCCTCATGAATATTTGAAAACTTATGGGTTTTGCCAATTTGATAAGTACAAAATTGCATATATATTAGAGTTAGTTCTCATCTCTTAACGTAAAATACTTCAGGTTTTATTCTTTTACTTTTTTCTTTTTTTGGAGATGTTTTTGCTATAGGGCGTGTGAGCTCACCAGAAAGACAGAGAGAGAGAGACAGAGAGACAGAAAGTGAGAAATCACCCCCTGGGGGGATGGCCACGCTGCTATCCCTTTTCCATTCTCCTCTCAGGATCTTGGGCACGCACCCACACGCGCCCAGCATAAGTTTAAGCCACAGGGTTCAGGACTCGAACCACGATTGACTACATGGGAGTCCAGCAACATAGCCATTATGCTAACTGCTGGTCCCAGGTTTTATTCTTTTTTAAAAAAGCATTTTGTTTTTTTATTTAAAGTCTATTCGTATCTCCAGTTCCTTTTTCTATAGGGTCGTTTTGCATATTTTTCTTTTTGCTCAGCAGCTCTCAACATATCATACATAATAACCATGTTTCTAAGATGTATGTTCCAAAGATTTTCCCAGTTTGTCATTTGTCTTTTTTATTTTGCTTACTGTGTTTTCATTATGTAAAATGTTTTGATTTTTTATATATTAGGTTGTCGAAAAAATGCGGATGTATTTTTTTCTATGTTTTTCTATGCCAAAATGCATTATGACTTTCCTGACAACCCAATAATCAATAACTAATTATAAGACATAGTACACAAAGGCAAATTTAAATAGCAATAAAACATAAAACATCAACAATAAATTAAAAATAAACATAGAGAGTTTTTATGAGGAAAACTTGAAAATAGTCCAAAATACGATAGCTCTTAAACACAAGAAAATATATTCAACTTCACTTTTATAAGAAAAATGCAAATTAAAAAGATACCACTAAGATACCACTTCTCACCTTTCACACCAGTGAAATCTGACAACCCTGACAATACACACTGTTGGTGAGGCTGTGAGGAAACAAACTAACTCACTGTGGATGGGTGTAAAAAAATGCTACCATTTCTACAGAGGTAAATTTAGCAGTATCAAACAAATTTACATAAGTGTTCAACTTTTTTTTTTTGAGAGAGATTTTTGCTATAGAGCATGTGCACTCACCAGAAAGACAGAGAGAGAGACAGACAGAAAGCAAAAAATCACCCCCACCCCGGGGGGGATGGCCACGCTGCAATCCCTTCTCCTCCATTCTCCTCTCGAGATCTTGGGCATGCATGCACACGCGCCCGGCGTAAGTTTAAGCCACTGGGTCTGGGACTCAAACCGCAGTGGACTACATGGGAGTCCAGCGACATAGCCATTACGCTAACTGCTGGTCCCATAAGTGTTCAACTTTTGATCTAACAATCTTATTTCTAGTATCTACTCTTGAAGATACTTCTCTAAAAGTATAAACACACACAATATAGAAAGTTATGAACTATAGCATTATTTGTAATTTCCCAACACTGAGAAAAAAACATGAATGTCCATACATTAATTGGTATAGAACACCTATACACTGTACACTGAAAATTATGTAGCTGTAAAAAAAAAAATGCATGAACTGATAAAAAGTCATTTCCAAGATATATTAAGTAAAAAGTAAATATAGTAATCTTTTCTGAAGGAAATAAGAGGAAATAGGAATATGCAATTACATAGGAAGATAAAAGATCTACAACTACAAAAAAGAAAGAAAAAAAGAAACAAAAAAAGCAAAAACAACTTAGAGGAAAAACAACCAGAGACTATAAAAGCAGCTACCTACAGAGGATGAGTGAAAGTACAGTAGAAGGTATAGAAGTGGAAACAACATTTTATTGGGTATTTATTTTACTTTTTTTATGTTTTTTTTTTAAAGAATTATTTTACTAAACTTTATTTATTTATTTTAATTTGACCAGCGAGGAAAAGAGTGAGAGAGTGAGAGCAAGAGAGGGAGAGGGAAAGTGAGAAAACCAGCCACCAGGTCCAGGACTCAAACCACAGTCAGCCAGGTGGGAGTCCAGGGCCCTAAACCACCATGCCACCTGCTGGCCCTATTTTACATTGTTTTAAATAATTATTTATTTATCATTATTAGTATTATTTTAAAAGATTTGCTACAGTGCACTCACCAAGGCTAATTCATAAAGTCAAAAGTAAAGGATATGAGAGGTTGGGGAAAATAGGTATTCACCGCTCAATTATTATAGAGCTTCTGTTTACAGTGATGAAAAAGTTTTATAAACACTGGGTGGTTATACAATGGTATGACTGTAATTAACATCCTTAAATACAGTAAAATGGTAAAGTTTAGGTTTTTATATAATTTTTATTTTTTAAGGCTTTTGCCAAAGGGTGTGCTTACCAGCAAGAGACAGAGAGGGAAAGTGAGAAATCACCCCCAGGAGGAGATGGCCATGCTGCAATTGCTTCTCCTACATGCTTTTCTTGGGCTCTTGGGCATGCAAACACATGCACCTGGCGTGATTTTCAAGCTGCCAGGCCTGGGACTCAAACTGTGGTCAACCTTGTGGGAGTCCAGTGCCTTAACTGCCACACCACCTGCTTGTTCTTATGTTACAATTTGTTAAAACTGGTTAAAACAGAATATTTTATGTAGTATATACTGTGAACCAAATTTTTTTAAAAGAGAGCTACTCCCTTAAAATTGTTCCATTTACTTAACTAGGATGTAAATATTAAAGTATATCAGTCTTAGACCATCATTTCTGAGCTACATTTTACCTAAGAATTCATAGATACGTAATAACCTATAATTCATCTCCCAATTATACTAGAAATTGGCATGGTTTTCTTTGTTGGATCAGTCATTTATAATATGCTAAGACCTTTTAGTTTATGTGAATCAGAATATTGAGTATAAAGCACTGAACAAGTGCTTCAGTTTGGACAGAAGTCCTGTATTGTGCTGGAAGGGAATCTTTAATCCTGATAATGACATATAAATACCAAAGTACTTAATTATTGTTCTAGTCTATTGTTCTCTTTCTGCTAGTGGAAATTCTTGAGTCTGAGTTATTTAAGAATTTAAGAGAATAGCTGTTTATTTATCTCATAGTTTTGAAGTCCAAGGTCCAGGGACCAGCAGATGGCATAATGGTTACACAGCTGGACTTCCATGTAGTCAACTGCAGTTTGAATCCTGGACCCAGCAGCTTAAACTCATACCATGTGTGTGTGCGTGCGTGCCCAAATTTCCAAGAGGAGGGTGGACAAAGGGGATTGCAGCATGGCCATCTCCCCTAGGGGGTGATTTACCACTCTTTATCTTTCTGTCTCTCTAGTGAGCATACATGCCCTATAGCAAAAATCTAAGAGAAAAATAAATAAATAAATAGAAGTCCAAGGTCTGGGGGTCACAACTGATGAGGGTCTTCTTACTAGTGGATAACATGGAGGGCAGGAACTTATATAAAGCAGAACATGTCTCTATCTCATTCCCTCTACTTACAAACTCAACAAGACTCCATTATGGAAACCTGATCCTAACGTCTAATCACCCCCTAAAGGTCCCACTTTTGAACATCATAACAGATTATGCAAAGAATAAAGTATATTGCAACTTGGCATAGGGAATTAGAATTTAATGTCTAATAGCCTTAATTTGTCTTTTATAATAGAGGTATAAAACATCTTAATTATTGACACTGCTCTATCACTACATGGTTGAAAGAATTTGTCGGTACTTTTTCTATAGAATGAGAAATTTGGACTCTGCTTCTCGAACTGAAATATTCCTAATAAGCATTTTACTCCAGAATATGTTTGTTTTAATATACAGATATTTTAAATAAAACAGATACTCCAGGAAAATGCTCCACTTTTTTTCCTGGTGATTTCACATAGTCTCTGACATTCTGTTACATTCCCCACTGGTAACTGCATAAGACGAGGTAATATAATAGCCCTTATAACTGTAACTTTTTTTATTTGTTTTCATTTTTGCTATATAAGCTTTTTGGAATTTTCACTAAACATTCAGTTTTTTAATACTATGCAGGACAGAAACTTAAGACCACTAGGAAGGGATGTAAACAATCCAACACTTTTATTTCTTTTGTGTTCTGAAGTAACTTAATACAGCCTTAAGTATAATGCCAGAAAAGACGAGAGAATAGAAGAGAGAAAGCAAAGAGAAAATCCATAAAAGTACTTGTTTTTATCTTCCTAAGTGTTGTGGTAATCTGAATTTGAGGAATAATTAAGCTTCTGAATTAAGAAGGAATTCCACTGTGCTCAAATAGAATATTTTAAAGCTACAATATGAATGACTTGACTTTGAATGAGTCTCCATTTTCAGAGTATGTGATATTCTTTATTTTACATGTTTATTTGGTGCCTAAACAAGTTTAAAGATAGATATGAAATCACTTTTCGCCAAGATAGTGCCTAAAGCAAAGAAGGACGTTCCTGCCCCTCCCAAAGCTGAAGCTAAAGCAAGGACTTTGAAGGCCAAGAAGGTAGTGCTGAAAGGCGTCCACAGTCATAAAAAAAAAAAAAAAGATCCATACATCACCCACCTTCCGGAGGCCCAAGATTCTTCGGTTGTGGGGGAAGCCCAAATATCCTCGGAAAAGCACCCCCAGGAGAAACAAGCTTGACCACTATATGCCATCACCAAGTTCCCCCTGATCCTCGAGTCTGCCATGAAGAAGACAGACGACAAAAATACACTGTGTTCATTGTGGATGTCAAGACCAACAAGCACCAGATCAAATAGGCTGTGAGGAAGCTCTATGATACTTATGTGGCCAAAGTCAGTACTCTAATCAGGCCTGATGGAGAGAAGAAGGCCATATGTGCAACTGGCTCCTGATTATGATGCTTTGGATATTGCCAACAAAATTGGGATTATCTAAAGAGAGTCCAGCTGGCTAATTCTAATACACATTTTTTTATCATTAAAAAAAAAGATATGAAATCAAATTTGCTATAGGGTGTGTGCACTTGCCAGAGAGAGGAAGAGAGAGAGGGAAAGTGAGAAAGTAGCCCCCATGGGGTGTTGGTCATGCTGTAATCCATTCTCCTTTCTTTTGCCTTTGGGCTTTGGGGCACACATGCAGTTTGTTTTTCATGCTCTAGGTCCAGGACTCAAACCAGACTGCCAGCCATGTGCGATCCAGCCACTTCAACCAACAACGCCACCGGGTAGCCCCCAGAAATAAAATTAAACAACATACAATATATTTTTCCTTGGGGTTTTTTTTCAATTCCTTTTTGTTAAGTTGCATTTATTTTATTGTATTTCCATTAGAGAGAATGTATGCACAAGAGACAGGACTCTTGACAAAGTGTCTCTCTCTCTCTTTTTTTTAGGTTTTTGCCATAGGGTACATGCGCTCACCAAAGAGAGAGAGAGAGAGAGAGAGAGAGACATGAGAGGGAAAGTGAAAAATCACCCCCAAGAGAGATGGCCATGCCACATTTTCTTCTCCTTCATTATCCTCCTGGGATTTTGGGCACACGTGCGCGTGCATGCACACACACACACAAACACACGCCCAATGTGAATTCCAAACCACCGGGTTCTAGGACTCAAACTGTGGTCGGCCATGTGGGAGTCCAGCACCTTAACCACTACACTACCTGCTGGCCCCTCAGCGTGTCTTTTTAAAGATTCACTCAAGTTGTTTAATGTATCAATAATTCATTTCCTTTCATTGCTGGGCAGTATTTTATAATATAAAATATATGGAATAGTATACAGTATAAAGCACTAGGTCTTTGGGCAAGTCCTGACGTATTTTTCAATGCAAAATGAATCATGACTCTCCCGACGTCCCATATAATACTATAGTTTGCTTATACATCCAGCCATTGAAGAAAATTTGAGGTGTTTTCACTTTAGGGTAATTATGAATAGAGTGGCCATAAGCATTTGTATCTTAATTATTTTCTAGTTTTCAAATGTAGATAACATACTATTATAAGCCTTTCCTAACTCCAGTACTTATATACAATGTGACACAGATATGTAACTTTCATAAGAATAAAAATTAAAGTAAATACTTTCAATGTCTACATTACTTCATCACTATTCAGGAATTAGCATTAAAAGGACAATTATTCTTACTTATAGGAAACAAGAAGTAGTTAGATAAAATATTCAAACTTCCTTTAAACATGAGCATCTATCATAACTCACTTTAAAACCTAGGAAGGGAAACAAATACTTGGCCACACTATTCCAGTACTCTTCCTCTGCCCATGGTACACATCAGTAACCATCTAAGCCACACTTTGTTGGAGAGGTTTGATGCGGCCTCAGAATGTTCAAAACACAGCCCTTTAACATCATCTGAGTTGGGACTCTTACAAATTTTTCCATGTCAGGTTTAGGAGGAATTATTCTCAATAAACTTTAATCTCTAGAAAATTTATTTTAGCTTTAGGGAAAGATAATTTTCTGTAGAATTCTTAATTCTGGCCCTATTATATTACAAATGTGTGTTTTTTCTTAAGACTGAGCAAGAAAAACTGACAGGAAAGTTCTGGACAGCCATCAGCAATACCAAAACAAAATTCAAAGTATACAAGGGAAAGGAGTAAATCTTAGAAAAAAGAGTGGGAGGACAAGGAGGTAGACAAGAGGAAGAAAGTTACAACCTGCTGGGACCAGTAACTAGCATGATGGCTCTGTCGCTGGACTCCCATGTAGTCGACCATAGTTCAAGTCCCAGACCTGGTAGTTTAAACTCACGCCGGGCGCGTGTGCATGCATGCCCAAGATCCCAAGAGGAGAATGGAGGAGAAGGGATTGCAGCGTGGCCATCCCCCCTGGGGGGTGACTTCTCGCTTTCTGTCTCTCTCTGTCTTCTTTTTGGCGAGTGTACGTGCCCTATAGCAAAAACCTCTCCAAAAAAAAAAGAAAGTTACAACCTCCTGAGTAACTAAAAATCTTTTTTATCATCCATTGTATCAAGCCAATATTCCTATCTTTTTGTTTTATAATAAATATGTATTTTTGTGTCTTCATTATTTCCTATTCTTTAAGATGCCAGGGTTACTTCTTATATTCCAAACAGATAAAAATAGCAGATAAAATTTTAAACTAGAAAACTCAAAGGTATCTAATCAGCTTCAAAGCCAAAATAAACATAACTACGGATCAAAAATCAAAATTAAATGCAAATTAACAACTAGAGCTGATACCCCAGTCGCGTTAGTCTGTCTGCAGTTCAAAGGCAAACAGTAACTGCTGGGAATTTAGGTTCTGTAGATAACTCTCACTGAATCTACTATATGTAACAATAAGAGCTCAGAAATAGGTTCTGTTTGAAACTAAAGATAGTTACAAGACAGGAATAAGGATATATAGGCTGTTACCTCCTATTCCAAAAGAAGGCTATAAGGGGCTACCAAACCATTGCCTAGATCTCTAGTTCTTTTTTTAGAGAGATTTTTGCTATAGCACTTATGTACTCACCAAAGAGACGGAGAGATTTTTCCTTTTTTTTAAAAGAGATTTTTTTATTTTTTATTTTTCTGGTATAGGGCATGTGCACTCGCCAGAGAGACAGAAAGCGAGAAATCACTCTCCAGGAGGGATGGCCACACAATCCCATCTCCTCCATTTTCCTCTTGAGACTTTGGGCACATATGCACATGCGCCCAGCATGAGTTTCAAGTCACCAGGTCCAGGACTCGAACTGTGATCAACCACGTGGGAGATCCATGACATAAACATTACACCATCTGCTGGTTCCCTCCCCCATTTTTAAAAAAATAATTATTTATTTAATTTTATTTATTGCTGCTATTATTTTTTTTTTAACTTGCTAGAGAGTTCTAGTTCTATAGAAAGATATGGACATAAGGAGATAGGATCAGTAATATCCTCCAATAACACTGTAATGGCTCTGAAATGACTCTACTAAACCCATTCTTAGACTGGGGAGAGGCTCAGATAGAGATAATCTCAAAACGGCTAGGGAGGGATGGATGAGAGCAAGAAGTTCAGAAAGAAAGAGGAAAACAAAACAAAACAAATCTCCTTAAAATGAGACTGCAGGGTAGCCAGTGGCATTGTGATTGAGGTGGTGGATCTTACATGGCCAACTGCAAGGCTCAAATGCTGGACCCCATGATTTGAAAAACATACACGCCCAAAATCTTGAGAGGAGTAACGGAGAAGAGACTGTGGCGTTACCGTCCCCCCAGGGGGTACTTTCTTGCTTTTCCTCTCTATCCCTCTGTCTGCAGTAAGCACATATATCCTCTAGCAAATTAAAAGAAAGGGATTACTAATCAAAATTCTGAAACCAATGGAAAAAATTTCTGCCAAAACAGCCAGCTATGAAAATTAACAATCAAAATATTAATTTATTATAAATAGAATTCATTTATGCAAATCAGGTAAAGAGTTTTTTAAAAAAAAGGGTGTTTAAGATATTCAAAGCATGGGGCCAGCAGGTGGCATGGTGGTTAAGGCACTGGTCTCCCACATGACTGACCATGGGTTAAAGTTTCAGACCCAGTGAGCTGAAAATCACACCAGGCGCCTGTATGTACCCAAAATATCAAAAGGAGACTAGAAGAGAAGGGACTGTGGTGTGGTCATCCCTTCAAGGGGGGCGATTTCTCACTTTCCCTTTGTCTCTCTCCAGTGAATGTACATGCCTTATGGTAAAAAACCTAAAAAAGAAAAAAAAAAAAAAGATGTTCAAAACAATAAAGAAATCACATTCATCAAAAAAGGATAAGTAATACGGTAGAGATCAAAATACTGGAGGACATAAAAGCAGTAAAAATAGTTAGCAATGATGAAGACAGTGTGGAACGGGGTGGGAGAAGAGTATAGAGAAGGATAGCAAGAGAACAGAGGCATGACATTAGTGGGACACAGAAATGGTTTATTACCTGTTGATGATGATGTGTGTTCTCAACTGGACTGGTCTGAGACGTATTTTATGTTGGGTAAAGTCTTTTTACAAGCAAAATGATAAGTACTGATTGAATGTTTAAAAAAATAATTGGAATGATAATAATAATAATAAAGGTAAGTAAAAGCAAGTAGAAATGAAACAGGATTCAATAGGTATAAAAAGAAACCATTAGACATCTTAGACATGAAAAATATAAATCTTTAATAGAGTTGATTAAATACTAGATTGGCAGAATTACCATATTAAAAGATCGTTTTATCAGTTTGGGTACTATACAGTCAGGGTCCCAGAAAGTAAACAAATTGTACATCAAGGTAAGGTCATTTGAGAAGGATTTAATACAGCATGCAGGGACACCACAGAGAAGAGTACAGTATCTCAGGATTAGCATACACAGGAAAGAGCTATGAAGAGAGGATAGCCTTGAGAGGAGCTATCTATGACTTTCATTCAAGGAACATGGCCAACCCAAGGCAACCCGACAGAAAAGGAGCCGGAGAAATAAATATCTCAACCTCACTCTTTTCCTCCTCACTGATATCCTGCTCAAATTCTTCCTATTAGTCAAACCACTGGAAACTGGAAGAGGACCTACTAATGTTCACATGAGTGAGCCACCCAGAACAAAGTGCAGGGTGGAGAATGTTGAAGTAAATCCGGGGAGATAACAGAAGATATCTGGCACAGAACTTCTGGGTAAATATAACAGAAGTGCCAACTAAGGGTAAGGAAGAAAAATGATACTACCCCATGTAACAAGATGATAGAATCACAATAGTTCAATAACAGAAACTCAACTTCTCGGCAATTTCCTGTTTTCTTCTTGGCTGCAGCAGTTCCAAACACTACATCCTCTTACAATAATTCCAAAAAAGGGGAAAAATGACTATTTCTTCTCATGCAGTTCTATTTAATAAAGAGCAAAACACACACACAAACACACACCTGTACATATACACACTTTTTATTATTTATTTATTTATTTATTTATTTATTTATTTAGAGAGGTTTCTGCTATAGGGCGCGTGCACTTGCCAGAAAGACAGAGAGAGACAGAGAGATAGAAAGCGAGAGATCACCCCCCAGGGGGCATGGCCACGCCAAAATCCCTTCTCCTCCATTTTCCTCTCGGGATCTTGAGCATGCACGCACACGTGCCCGGTGTGAGTTTAAGCCACTGGGTCCAGGACTCGAACCGTGGTCGACTACATGGGAGTCCAGTGACAAAGCCATTACGCTAACTGCTGGTCCCAACACTTTTTATTTTTGAGAGATTTTTGCTATATGTGTGCTCTCTGGAGAGACAGAAAGTGAGAAATCACCCCTCAGAGAGGATGATCACATAACAATTCTTTTTCTTCCATTCTCCTCTCGGGATTTTGGGCAAGCATGCACAGGCACCCAACCTAAATTCCAAGCCACTGAGTCTGGGACTTGATTCGCTGTCGACCGGGTGAGAGTCCAGTGCCCTAATCACTATGCCATCTGCTGACCCCATGTTTCTTAATCTTAAAATCTGTAAAAGTGTATATCTATTTTTCTCTTAAAAAAAGAACTGTATTGACATGGTTAAATCCCCATGACCTTTAGTTCTTTGGGTGTGGATTACATAGCTAGTATCTCTTCCCAAAGTGTCTTGAACCTGATGAAGCTTATATAGAAAAATAAAATTTACAGGATCAGCAGGTGGTGGAATGGTTACATCACTGGACTTCCACATGGTTGACTACAATTCGAGTCCCAGACTGGGTGGCTTAAAACTCACATCAGGAGCGTGTGCATGCATACCTAAGATCCTGAAAGGATAGTGGAGGAGAAGGGACTGTGGTGAGGCCATCCCATGAGGGGGGATGATTTCTTGCTTTCTGTCTCTCTTTCTCCCTCTGGCAAGCACCCGTGCCCTACAGCAAAAAAACCAAACCAAACCAAAACAAAACAAAACTCTCTTTAAAAAAAAAAGAAAAACAAAATTTGCAGGTTAGCGGATGGCATGGAGATTGAGGTGCTGGACTCCCACATGGCAGACTGTGGTTTGGTTTTCTTTTTCTTTTTTTAAAATAATTATTTATTTTATTTATTCATTCATTTATTATTTTTTTTAAATTTGACCAGAGAGAGACAGAGGTTGAGAGTGAGAGACAAAGAAAGTGAGAAAGCAAGCCACCAGATTCAGGACTCGAACCCTGGTCGGCCATGTGGGAGTGCTTCATCACATCACCTGCTGGTCCCTGTGGTTTGGTTTTCAAACCTGGCAGCTTGCTTTGTTACTTTCTCTCTCTCTCTCTGGTGAGCACGTATGCCCTGTAGCAAATTTAAAACATAATAATAGTAATAAATAAATAATTTAATAAATAATTATTTAAAAAGAAAAGGAAAAGCACATTTACATCTTAATTATTTTTTATTTGCTATAGGGCAAGTGCACTCACAAGAAACAAAAAGAGAGAGAAGGAAAGTGAGAAAGCACCCCACTCCCCAGAGGGGATGTCCACCACAATCCCTTCTCCTCTGTTCTCTTCTTGGGACCTTGGGCATGCATGCATGCATATGCCCAGCATATTTTTTAGGCTGCTGGGTCCAAACCAAGCATTCAACCATGTGGGATCCAGAAACCTTAACCACCATGCCACCGACTGGCCCTCCTCTGGTATTCTTGACAAATGTATAGACTTTCAGGGTTATCCCAGACATGAACCAGTCTATCTAATTTTGTTTCTAAAGAAAAATACATTCTGGATAAAATATTTTTAAAGTCAGATTAAATATGGAAAAACTTACAAAGAGTAAACTCACACTTTTTAGTGTACTTCTCCACAAGTATGACAAACACATGCAGTCATAACCATCACCAGAAACAAGATACAGAGCAGGCCAATCAGTCCAAAATATTTCCTTGAGCTCCTTTGTGGTTGCTATATGTTGTTGATATAACAAATTACCAAACACTTGGTGCTTAAAAATAACACAATTGTATATATAGTTCTGCATATCATAGCTATGAATTAAGTTGTACAGGGCTAAAATCAAGGCGCCAAAAAGGCTGGCTTCTTCTGGAGGCTTTAGGGAACAATTTGCTCCTTGCTTCTAACTTCTAAACGCTGCCAGCGCTCCTTAATTCTTGGCTAAATTATTGCAGTCCAGGCTTTGACTTCCCAGTGCCATCTTCTTCATCAATCCTTTATGCTTCTCTCATTTAAGACCCTTATGGTTGCCCTTAGGGATCACACAGATAATCCAAGATAACTGCCTCATCTCAAAATCTTTAATCACATCTGCAAAGTTCTTTTTGCCATATAAGGTAATACTTGTATGTTCTAGAAATTAGGATGAAGATATCTCTAAGAGGCCATTATTCAGTCTTCCAGAGGCAACTCCTCTGTTACCCAACAGCTGGCAACAACTACTGCTACTAGTATTGTTCCTATAGTTTTGCCTTTCCCAAAATGCAATCATTACAGTACATAGCTTCTTGAATCTGACTAATTCTAAGATTTGGTAAACAAGTTTCTCTATACTATTTTTTGCAAAAAGTATAAAGAAATTAGATCCAGATCTTAGCTCCCAAATGTCACTCCTGTCAAAAATGTTTCCCCTTCTCCTAGAGGGCCACTTTTTTTTTTTTTTTTAAGTTTTTGCTAAAGGACATGTGCACTCATCAGAGAGACAGAGAGAGAAAGTGAGCAGTCACACCCCCCCCCCCAGGGGGGATGGCCATGCTGCAATCCCCTCTCCTCTATTCTCCTCTTGGGGGTTTGGGGACACAAGCACATATACCTGGTGTTATTCTCAAGTCACCAGGTACAGGACTTCAAATGCAGAGTCAGCCATGTGGGATACAGCTGCCTAATTTCCACGCCACCAACTAGCCCCAGTCTAGATGTCCACTTTAAAATTTTGTTTTTGGTCTATCATTCTAGAATCATATTTTTCAAAGAGAGCAAGAGAGAGAAAGTCAAGCATCCTCAATAGAGTCTTATGCCCTGATTCACTCCCTACCATTTCCAGCCAGCTAAGATCACAGGCATACGGCTATACACCCACCATGAACACATAAATCCAGCAACCAGTACTACAAAGTGCTACACTACTGCTGAGCCACTCACTATGACTAGGCATTAAACATTTTTTAAGATTTATTTATTTAATTTTAAAATTATTATTATTATTTAATCTGCTATAGGGCACCCAAGAGAGACAAAGAGAGAGGGAAAGTGAGAAAGCAAGTCACCAGGTCAGGGACTTGAACAACAGTCATCCACGTGGGAGTCCAGCACCTTAACCACCATGCCACCTGAGGCCCCCCTTAAACATTTTTTAAACCAGGCTGTAAAAATGTAAGAAATATATTTTATATCCTAACACAAATCACACACACACTCTCTCACATACATAAACACCTGAAATAAATGTTTCAACAAAAGAAATTACACTTACATGGGCCAAATACTCTGATATTTTGTTATATAAGCCCTGGAAAAATGCTGGTTATAACCTAAAATGATTTCATGGCGTAACAACAGGTAGCAACCTGAATGTTGACAGTGATTTAGAATGTTTTCTATGCATGTATAAACATGCATGTACATTTTCTTTTTTTACGTTTGCTTACTTCATGAGATTACAAGTGACGGGTATCCCTGAGAGGGCCTCGTCACACTATGTGGCATGTTCAGGAAGACTTGAGATCTGAATCCAGGCCTCTCTCATGCCTCCAGGATTATGCAGTGGCACCCTCCCACCTGCACTGCCATGGTTGGGTCATGTACATCTTTTTGTATAAAAAAGAGATTAATTAGACCATATAAACTGTACCCTGGTTACAGTTTAACTGTCTTTACTCGTGTGCTCCTCTACATTATTTGATCATATTATACTCATAGGTGTGAGTATAATAAAAGTTAAACATAGCCATACTCTCATTCATACACTTTCCTTATTTGTTCCCATATCTGAAAAAATAATCTCTTCTTTATTTTAGAATTATGTATTTAACTTTATTTATTATTATTTGTATTATTTTTAATTTGATCAGAGAGAGACAAAAAGGTAAAGTGAGAAAGCAAACTCCCAGGTCCAGGACTTGAACTGCAATTGGCCATGTGGGAGTCCAGTCTGAGAAATAATTTATTTTCTACAGTGACTCTCTAAGACATAAAGAAGAATCATCTCCTTTCATAGTAACTTTCTTATATGTCATAGATCAAAGAGGTACTCTTAAACTTTCTGTAAGAATGTTGCATATCATCTACAGAATTTCCTGTCAAACGGGCCAAGCTATCCAGATCATGCTTATTCACTGAAGTGGAATTTGAGCATGGAGATGTCAATGATTGAAAGAGTCCTAAGTAATGTCCAGAACTCTTTCCTTTATGCCTGTATTATGCCCCTTTATCTATGCATGTCAGGCAGGATGACTTACTGATTACCTTTATCATGTAAAGTTTTATAAATCTAGTCATAGACCTCTATGCTTTTCATAAAAAGAGAGAAACACAACAAAATGCTTCTACTCTATACAGAAAATTGCAAATAAAATACTCTGAAGTAGGGACCAGCAGACAGCTTAGTGGTTATGTTGCTGAACTCCTGTGTAGTTGACCTCAGTTTGAGTTCCAGACCCAGTAACTTAAACTCATGTCAAGTACATGTGTGTGCGTGCCCAAATCCTAAGAGGAGAATGGAGGAGAAGGGATTGCAGCATGGCCATTCCCCCTCTGGGGTGGCGAGTTCCTGCTTTCTGTCTCTCTGGCACACACATATGCCCAACAGCAAAAATCTCTCATATATATATAAATATATATATATGTGTGTGTGTGTGTGTGTGTGTATATATATATATATATAACACATATATATATTTTAAGTGTTCTAATGAGGTTGAAATTTTATTAATAACTTCCAGATACTAAGTGAAATAGATATATATTTTTTAAAATGAATAATTATCTATGAATTTAAAACATTTGGTAATTGATATAATTGTTTAAGGTATAGGGGCTAGCAGGTGGTATGGTGGTTAAGGTGCTGGACACTCCCATATGGCCAGTCATGATTTGAGTCTCGGACCTGGTGACTTGTTTGTCACTTTTCCTCTCTATGTGTGTCTCTCTCTAATTAAATTAAAATGAATGAATAAATAAAATGAAATCGTTTTTTTAAAAATAGTTTAAGGTGTAACAAATGAAATAAGGATCTTAAAACGTTTTTTTACTTTTCTTGGGGGGGGGGGGTTGCTTACCAGAGAGAGCCCATGTAACAAATGTAAAGATCATAATATTAATAATAAAGTAGCAAATGACATGGCTATCTTCTTAAATATGTTATGAATTATGTTTATCTGTATTTAACAGAGATTAAATGGAAATACTTATTTTTTTACTTAGTTTTGCACACTTGCTAGAGACAGAGAGGGAAACTGAGAAATCACTCCCTAGAAGGGATGATCACACCACAATCCTTTGTCCTCCATCCTCCTCTCAGGATCTTGAGCACACAGGCCCCACATGATTTTTTTTTTTTTTTTTTGGTTTTAGAATTATTTATTTATTTTTATTTATTCATTCATTTATTTTTTTTTATTTTTTTTTATTATCTATTTTTTTATTACATTGAATTACATACAACTTTACAGTGTATTACATTGCTTTTTCAAAAGGGAATGCCATGCATGTCAGTCAGTACAGAGACATTAATCTCCCCACTTCAACATTCAATATCTTTCCTATGTTTCCCCCAATCATTATTATTATTATTCCAATCATTTTTTATGATAAACATGATTTTTTTTTTCCAATTATCAGATCATAAAGTTCCCAACAATAAAGTCTGAGACTTGAACAATGGTCAGCCAATGTGGGGATCCAGCACCTTAAACATACCGTATCACCTGCTGGCCCTTGGACTTTTCATTTTAATAGATATTTCTTTAAATTGTCATGATTTAATATTTTTTAGTTTATTTTTGGTGCCATAATAGGATTCTTTAGATGTTACTACACCACAGATTTTGTTTTATATAGGAGTTAAGAACTGACTAATGGGAATTTGGAATTACTCAGTTTACATCATATTCCAGTTAAATATTTAGGTAAATTACATTGCTTCTCTCAGTTTTTGGTTTTTCAGATGAAATATGTAATTAATTTAATAATACCTATTATGAGAGAGGTTTTGAAAGGTTTAATTAGTATTTGTAAAGTACTTTGAAATATCAGAATGAAAAGACTCCATGCAAATCACTAATAATTATAATTCTGCCTAGTATATGTTACTATGCTAACCACCAATGCCAGAGCACTTGCGGTAGTATTTTGTGAAGCTAAGAGTTTTCCAATAATCCATTCTTTCTCCTCGATTAAAAAATATTTTACTAAAAGGTACTGCTATTTAATATACATAAGAATCTTTAGTCTTTTCTAGAAAGCACTATATTATACATAATTACAGTTTACTTTGTTTCCTTAATATAAAAATATTTTAATATGGGGGTCAGCAAGTGGCATAGTGATTAAAGTGCTGGACTCCCACCTGGTTGACTATGGTTTGAGTCCGGGACCTGGAGGCTTGCTTTCTCACTCTCCTCCTCCCTACCAGTCTCACTCTGGTGAGTGAACATGCCCTGTAGCAAAAAAAAAAAAAAAAAAAAAAAAAAAAAAAAAAAAAAAAAAAGACAAATAAAATTAAATAATATCTTAAAAAATTAATATGAATTTATGACATACCAGTATGTCACATATTAACAACAGTGAGCCCTTCTGGGATTACCCCATTGCCTAATGGTTAAGAGAGCCAGGATCCCATGTGGCTGACTGCAGTCCAAATCCCAGCCCCGGTGGCTTGTAAAAACACGCTAGGTCGGGACCAGTAGTTAGCGTAATGGCTATGTCGCTGGACTCCCACGCAATCGACCGCGGTTCGAGTCCCGGACCCGGCGGCTTAAATTCACGCCGGGCGCGTGTGCGTGCGTGCCCAAGATCCCGAGAGGAGAATGGAGGAGAAGGGATTGCGGCGTGGCCATGCCCCCCCGGGGGGTGATTTCCTGCTTTCTATCTCTCTGTCTCTCTCTGTCTGTCTGGCGAGCGCACGCGCCCTATAGCAAAAACCTCTCAAAAAAAAAAAAAAAAACACGCTAGGTGTATGTGCATGAGTGCCCCAAATCCCAATAGCACAGAGAAATAGAGGTGTACTGCACCCAATTGGGGAATGCTTTCTCCCTTTCCCTCATTATCTGTCTGACTCTCTGGTGAGCACATGCATACCCTGGCCCTTCCAATCGTTATTTTTAATGTAGCAGTTGACATTGAATAATCCTCTGAATCAATGTCTTCTTTCTCAATAATTCTTAGGACTTAAAATCTGTCTGCTCATTTTAGTTGTATTCAAAGCAATAAAGATAGTTTTAAATTTTTTATAATTTGGCCAACAGATGGCATGGTAGTCAAAGCAGGAGGATCGCACGTGGCGAACTACTCAGTTTGAGTCCCAGACCCAGCAGCTTGAAAAACATGTTGGATATGTGTTCATGCATGCCCAAATCTCAAAAAGAAGACATAGAGAAGGGACTGTGGGCTGACCATCTTTTATGGACGGGTGCTTTCTCACCCGCTCTGTATTATACACTATATAATATATGTGATAAATAATAATATAATATAGAATACATCATATATAATAATATATACTACATGATATTATACATGTGTATACTTCCTAGCGCAAATTTTAAAATAAAGTGCAGTTGGTTATAGACACAAAAATAAAATCTGTTACTTTTAGATTTTTTTCTCATATTAATGCCTGGGGGCTGGCAGGTGGTGTGGTGGTTAAGGGCACTGGACTCCCACATGGCTGATCACAGTTTGAGTCCCAGACCTGGTGGCTTCCTTTCTCACTTTCCCTCTTTCTCTCTCCCTCTATCCCTTTCTGGTCAAATTAAATAAATGTATAGTTAAATAAAATAATTGTTTTTTTGTTGTTTTGTTTTATGTTGCAAAGACCACGTTTATTTATTTTTTTATTTATTTTTCCTTTTTCTCTGGTATCTATGTTTGCTTTCTATACTGTTTTCCCCCCACATGTTATTGAATCGTCAAAGACCCTAATCAATCCAAATACCCTCACAGCAAACACAGGTGATACACACATTTCCATGAACACAAGTCTAACTTTACGCATCCTATAAAGTAGCACCTAGCTGTGGCTACATATCCTACTGCAGTCATTGAATAGATATATATTTTTCTTTCCTGAATCTTGTTTTTTTTTTTTGTAACTCAATTTACATTCCTTCCCTAAGCATCATCACAGCATACAAAATGCGATCTCCCATCCAGTACACACAGCATAGTGACTCAATCATGCACATTACAAAAAATTTTCCATTACTAGTTCCTAGAATTATTTCCACCCCTCTTTCTGACCCTCTGTCCCTTCCCACCCTCCTCTCACACCACCTCCGGTGTCTACAATTGTCCTTCATTCCCTTCCCAACCACATTGTATTGATCACACAATTTCCTACATAATCTAACTACTTTCAATGGTGAGTTCACTAATTACTACTAAGAAAACCAGTATTAACTCAAAGAAGCGCCAAGGAACTTTGCTTAAAGCCAGGAAACAGGTTAGGATTCTGTTCAAATGGTAGGTGCATGAACCTATCAGACTCATGTACTTTTATCTTCTGTTCTGGTTCAATTTTCCTGATTAAATTCTGGGATATAATATTCAACTCCAGACTTGTCCCTATGATTAAGTTGGCCACTTTCTTAGTTTTTTGGACTCTTATTTCCATGTGTCTGTGTTTAATTTTCTTGATATAGCACACCCTTGAGAACTTCTTGGAGATCTGGTCTGGTGCTGGTAAATTCTTTCAGGTTTTGTTTATCTGAGAATGTTCTTGTCTTTTCTTCCCACCTGAAAGATAATCTTGCCGGGTACAGTATTCTTGGCTGAAATTGCTTCTCTCGTAACACTTTGAATATATTTTCCCATTCTCTCCTTGCTCGCATTGTTTCCGATGAGAGATCTGCTGTTAGCCTGATGGGATGTCCTTTGTAGGTAACTTGATGTTTTTCTCTTGTCAATCTTTCTCTGTGGTTTTGGTCAACCTGGCTATAATGTGTCTTGGAGAAGATCTTCTTGGGTTGATTCTATTTGGGGTCCTTTGTATTTCCTGGGACTGGATCTTCGAATGCCTCTCTAGGTTTGGAAAGTTTTCTTGCAGGATTTCATGGAATAGATTATCAATGCCCTTATGGGTCTCTTCACCTTCTGGAATGCCAATTATCTGTATATTTGGACGTTTGATGGTATCCAGTACTTCTCGCATATCATTCTCAAATTTTTGGGCCATTTTCTCAGTCTTCGTGGTGGATTTTTCTAGGCCAGCCATTTTCTCTTCTACATCTGAGAATCTATTTTCTGAATGATCTAGTCTGCTTTTAATACTTTCAAGGGAGATTTTAACTTCTTGTATTATAGACTTCATCTCTAGCAGTTCTGTTTGAGTCTTTTGTAAAGTGTGTAATTCCTCTTTTAAATCTTGCAAGAATTTCCTCATCTCCTGGAACTTGTCAACTTCTTTCACCTTTCTCTTTAGCAGTTCATTATCTCTCTTCTCTTCCATCTCTGTTAGCTTCGACATTATGAATGCTCGAAATTCCTTATCAGACATTTCCATGACTTTCACCCAACTGCTTCTGGATGAAGGAGAGTTACTCTTTTCCCTTGGAGGAGAGGTATTTTCTTGTTTTCCCATATTTCTCGTGATCTGGCGGTGATTTCTTGTCATCTGATGGATGGTGTGTTTCTTTCAAATTCTTGAAGTTCAGCCTGAATGTTCAGGAGCAAGCAGACAGACGTGATCTAGAATATGTTTGCTGTTCTGTTATGATCGCTGGTGCAGCAGATTCAATATCCCGTAGATATTGGGAAATATTTTAACCCTATTAGTATTTGGATGTTTAGCTACAGTGCTCTTAGATCCGTCTAAAAACACATTGAATGGATATTGGAGGGTGGAGAGACAAGAAAAAGGAAAATGAAAAAGAGAGAGAGAGAAAACAAAAAGAGAAAAAAAAAGACAAAAAAATAAAAAAATTGTAATTACTGTTCTTTTTTTAAAAGAAAAATCACAAAATAGAAAACCATGCGGCGCACTTCACAAGGGGCCATGAGGAATCTTCTTCTGAAGGAAGGGCTCAACTCTCCTGCCACACTAGCTTTGCTTGCTGGAGGCTGAATTATGAGTAGAAAATCTTCATTTCTCCTGTCCCCTGAAATATCTAGTTCACAGGGGCCATGTGGAATCTTCTTCTGAAGGAAGGGCTCAACTCTCCTGCCTCAATAAAATAATTCTTTAAAAATAAAAAGCTTGGTAAAAAGAGAAATGTTTTGCCACTACTTAGAAATTTACAGCATTTAGGGACCAGCAGATGGCATAATGGTTGTTACTGGACTCCCACATAGCCAACCATGGCTCAAATCTAGGACCGGATGGATGGCTTAAAATTCACACCAGGAGCGTATATGCATGCAAGATCCGAGAGGAGAATGTTGGAGAAGGGACTGCAGTGTGGCCAGCTCCCCAGGGGTTGATTTCTTGCTTCCTGTCTCTCTTATCTGTCTCTCTGGTGAGCACATGAACCCTATAGCAAAAATCTCCCCCCCCAAAAAAATAATTAAAAAAAGAAACTGGGGCCGGCAGGTGGCGTGGTGGTTAAGGGCACTGGACTTCCATATGGCTGACTGTGGTTTGAGTCCCAGACCTGATGGCTTGCTTTCTCTCTCTCTCTCTCTCTCATTCTGTCCCTCTCTGGTCAAATATAAATAAAAAAATAAAGTCAAGTAAAATAATTCTTTTTTTTTTTTTTGAGAGGCTTTCGCTATAGGGCGCGTGCGCTCGCCAGACAGAGAGAGACAGAGAGACAGAAAGCGAGAAATCACCCCCCAGGGGGGATGGCCACGCGGCAATCCCTTCTCCTCCATTCTCCTCTCGGGATCTTGGGCACGCAAGCACACGCGATCAGCGTGAGTTTAAGCCACCGGGTCCGGGACTCGAACCGCCGTCGACTACATGGGAGTCCAGCGACATAGCCATTACGCTAACTTGTGGTCCCGTAAAATAATTCTTTAAAAAAAAAAAAGTAAATTTATAGCACTTAAAAATAAAAATGGTGTGGGATTGAAAGAGAAATAGTGGCAAAGTAAGAAAGCACTCCCCATAGGGAATGGTCGCACCACAATCCCTTCTCCTTTTGAGATTTTTGGGGCATGCATGCACAGGTACCCTGCAGTTTTCTCTTCTCTTCCTTTTTTTCAGAGATTTTTGCTATAGGGTGTGTGTGCTTGCCAGAGACAGAAAGTGAGAATTTGCCCCTCCCGGGAGGGGTGGGCCATGCAGCAATCCCTTCTTCTCCATTCTCCTCTTGGGATCTTGGGGCTCACATGCATACATGCCTGGTGTGGATTTTTCCTTTTTTATTTTTTAAGAGAGTTTTTTTGGTATAGGGCATGTACACTCACCAGAGAGACAGAAAGTGAGAAATACCCCCCCGCCAAGGGGATGGCCACTCTACAATCCCTTCTCCACTCAGGGTTTTGGGCAGGCATACACATGTGCCCAGCATGAATTTTAAGCCGCTGGGTCCAAGGACTCAAGCCACGGTTGACTACAAGGGAGTCCAGTGACGTAACTGTCATGCCATCTACTGGTCCCTTCCCTGCATATTTTTCAAGTCACTAGCTCTGGAACTTGAACAGCACTATTGGTCATGTGGGATACAGCTACCTTAACCACCGTGCCATTGGCTGGCCCCAGCAACATATTTTTAAGTACCTTAATTTTAAGAATTTTAAATTCTACATTATATATATTTAAAAAATTTGTTTTCTTCATCTACTTTATATTAATTTTTGTACAAATTTTTCCTTCTATGCATTTTCTTCCTGCATAAAGTAAGAACAGTACAAAATCAGTCTATGCCAATTTTTCTCTGCACAAAGCTTAAATTCTGCCTTTGGTTCTGCTAGAAAGAAAACAATATAGTCTTTTTTTTTAGAATTATTTATCTAATTTTATTTAGTGTGTGTGTGTGTGTGGTGTTTTTTTGTTTTGTTTTGCTTTTTGTAATTCGCCAGACAGAGACAGAGAGGGAACGTAAGTAAACAAGATGCCAGGTCTGAGACTCGAACCACAGACGACCATATGGGAGGTTCAGTGCCTCAACCACTATGCCATCTACTGGCCCCAACAATATAGTCTTTTATTTATTTATGTAATTTTTAGTTTTTTGCTGTAGGGTGCGAGTGCTCGCTGGAGACAGAGTAGGAAAGTAAGAACTCACCCGGGGGTAGGTTGGCCATGCCATAATCACTTCTCCATTCTCCTCTTGGGATTTTGGGGATGGGTATGCACGTGCATGCATGTGCACACAAACACACATGCCCAGCTTTGTTTATCAAGCCACCAGGTTCAGGACTTGAACATGGAGTTGGCCACATGAGATCTAGGACTTGAACATGGAGTTGGCCACATGAGATCCAGTGCCTTAACAACCAAACCACTTGACGGTTCCAATACAATCTTTTAAGTAAATAGATGTAAAAGCGGGAACCAGGCAGTTAGCGTAATGGGTATGTCGCTGGACTTCCAAGTAGTCGACCGGGTTCGTGTCCTGGACCTGGTGGCTTAAAACTCACACCGGGCACGTGTGTGTGCGTGCCCAAGATCCCGAGAGGAGAATGGAGGAGAAGGGACTGCGGCGTGACCATCCCCCCTGGGGGGTGATTTCTCGCTTTCTTTCTCTATGTCTCTCTCTCTCTCTCTGTCTGGCGAGCGCACACGCCCTATAGCGAAAAACCTCTTAAAAAAAAATAGATGTAAAAGCTTTTTTTCTCCCACTTCAGTTGACTTAGAAGCAAAATGTTATAGTGCTTTTAGCCCTTTCTATATATTTTTCACTTATTTACTTACTTACTGTATTTAAATTTTAGGTTTTAGCCATAGAGCACAGGTGCTTGCCAGAGAGAGACAGAATGTGGAAACTGAGAAATTACCCCATGAAAATGATCATGCTGCAATCCCTTCTCCTCCATTCTCTTCTCAGGTTATGTGCCCAGAGTAAGTCCCACTGGTGCTGGGCTCTAACCACAGTAGGCCATGTGGGAGGCTGGTGCCTTAGTCACCATGCCCCCTGCTGGCCCCATATTTTTTTCTCTCTCTCTTTTTTTAAAGAATTATTTTATTTAACTTTATTTATTTACCTACTTATTTTTAATTTGACCAGAGAGGGACAGAGAGGGAGGAAGAGAAAGAAAGTGAAAAAGCAAGCCATCAGGTCCAGGATTCGAACTGTGGTTGGTCATGTGGGAGTTCAGTGCCCTTAACCACCATGCTACCTGCTGGCCTGTTTTTCTTTTTAATAAAGAGAGTAAATGTTAATTGTTTCTGTTTAATTTTCTTCCAAGCATAGGAAAAACTAAACATCAGCAGTTTTAATTTCTGGATATTATCAAGAAGGATTATTACAACGTAAATTAAAAACTCTACCCAAACATTTCTTCTTTTAATTTTTGTTTTCATTTTGCCAAGGGACATATATACTTGCTAGAGAGAGACAGAAGGAGAGAAAGCAAGAAAGCATACTCCATAGGGAATGATCATGCCACAATCCTTTCCCCTCCATTTCGCTCTCCTTTTGGGAATTTGTGCATGCATGACTAGAACCACAGTCAGCCATGTGGCATTAAGCTTCCCAAGTAGAGGGCTTAGCCCAATGAGCTATGGAACTAGGCCAGTACTGTGTCTCTGTCTCTGGTGAGTGCCTATAGCAAATTAAAAAACAATAATAAATCTTGGGACCAGCAGTTAGCGTAATGGCTATGTCGCTGGACTCCCACATAGTTGACTGCGGTTCGAGTCTTGGACCCGGTGGCTTAAAAACTCATGCCGGGCGCGTGTGCGTGCATGCCCAAGATCCCGAGAGGAGAATTGAGGAGAAGGGATTGCGGTGTGGCCATCCTCCCTGGGGGGTGATTTCTCGCTTTCTGTCTCTCTGTCTCTATCTGTCTGGTGAGCGCACGCACCCTATGGCAAAAACCTCTCCAAAAAATAAATAAATAAATAAATAAAATAATAAATCTTTTAAAATTAAATAAATAATTCTTTTTTTTTTTTTTTTTTTTTGTGGAGAGGTTTTCACCATAGGGCGCGTGCACTCGCCAGACAGAGACAGAGACAGACAGAGGGACAGAAAGCGAGAAATCACCCCCCAGGGAGGATGGCCACACCGCAATCCCTTCTCCTCAATTCTCCTCTCGGGATCTTGGGCACACATGCACACGCACCTGGCGTGAGTTTTAAGCCACCGGGTCCAGGACGCAAACTGCGGTCGACTACGTGGGAGTCCAGCAACATAGCCATTACGCTAACTGCTGGTCCCCAAATAAATAATTCTTAAAGAAGAAAAATAAAGTAAATCTAAGATACTATATGATAAAAGTCAAGGATAGGTAAGACTTTCTAAACTAAATTGAAAACCCAGAAGTAAGACAAGAAATCATAGACTCACTTTATCACAGAAAGCTATCCACAAGATGGGCCAACTGGTGGCATAGAGGTTGGAGCAGTTAAGTCCCACATGGCTGAATGCATGGTTCAAGTCCCAAACCATGTGGTTTGAAAACCACCCTAGGCACGTGTACATGTGTATCCAAAAAGACAAGAGGAAGATGAAGGAAAAGGTATTGAAGCATTATCACTCCTCTCTCTCTGTCTAGTACATATGTTCTATAGGCAAAAAAAAGAAAAAAAATATATATAGACACACACACACACACACATATAAAAGAAAAAATCTACAGCGTAAGAAACTAAATACAAAATCAACAGTGTTGATAAACACTGTGAAAGTAGCAGGGTGGTAATGACTATTACAAACTGAAAAGAGAAAAAACAACTCAATTATAAATAAGGATTCAGAGAAGAGGTATTATTAAGTAAAAAAGATGAAGACATCTTTAAATTCAGTCCTTTTTTTAATCAGTGAAAAAAATCTATTGCTATGACCACTTCTATATATGAATATATTATATAATATACACAACCCTTATATACACACAGGGTTCTTTAATATTTTGTGACTATGCAGAAAAAAGGGTGGTGGGATACATATACAGTAGTTTGTAAACATGGGTTGCCAAGAATGTTTGTGGAGCAGTAAATAGAGGCAGAAGAGGCAAATTAAAAAGGAAAAGAAGAGAAAGAAGTAAAAATAGGAAAATGACTATTCTAAAATAGCTAGTGTATATGTACATGTGTCTCTCTATATATGTTTATTAATATAACACATATACCCATACACACGCTATATTTATAAAAATGACATACATACCTTTTGATAAATTGTACATGTATATGGACATGAGAAACAAATTAAGACAATAATGGGGATGCAGAAAAACTTGTCAGAAGGAATACCCAAGAAACTTGTATCAATATCCTCTTTTGGTTCTAGCCTCTTAAAAACGTGGTATGAGGGGCCAGTAGGTAATAAGTTGGTTAAATTGCTAGACTACCACATGGCTGACCATGGTTCAAGCTCCGGACCTGGTGACCTGCCTGTTTCTTACTTTCTCTCTCTCTCATGTATATGCCCTATAGTAAATTAAATAATAAATAAATAAAATAATTCTTTTTAAAAAATATGGTATGAAGTAGAGTCATTGATTATTATTATCATCCTAAAGTCTTTGTATATGTGTGTTTACATGTGTGTGTGTGTGTGTGTGTGTGTGTGTGTGTGTTTGACTGGACTCTAACATAAGAACAGAGATCAATTTAATCAAGTTCTACAGTTTACTTCAGAAGTCAGTAAAACGAGATAGTAAATATTTTTGGATTTCTGGGTCATATCACCTCTGTCACAACTATTCAACCCTACCACTGCAGGCTGAAAGCTGTAACAAAATGTGATGGTTAATTTTATATGTCAACTAAGTCTAGCAACACTAGAGTTCCCTGTTATTTAATCAGCACTAATCTGTGCTTCACTATGAAAATATTTTGTAGATGTGGCTAACATGTGCCATCTGTTGACTTTTAAGTTAACAGGGCCTACTCTCCATAATGTGGATGGGCCTCATCCAATCAGCCTTTGGAGCAAAAACTAAGGTTTTCTGCATAGCAAGAAATTTCACCTCAAAGATGGCAGTATCAACTCCTTCCTAAATTTCCAACCTGTCAGTCTGCCCTATAAATTTCAAATCTGCCAGGCCCCATAACTACATGAGCAAATTCCTTCAATCTCTTGGTAGGAAGATAGATAACGCATTGTGTACTATTCATTATGTTTTTCTGGGGAGCCCTGACTAACAGACAGATAATACGTAAACTTATGAGCACTACTGTTTCAATAAAGCATTTGTAGTAACAGGTGGTGGCTGGGCTAAAAGTGAGTCTGTGTACCATAGTTTTCCAACTTCTGGTTTTATCAATAATAAAAGACAGCTGCTCTTATTAAGCACTTGCTATGTGTCAGACAGCGTGAAAGCTACTTCACACGTGGATTCCAAATGTCCCGTAAACTGGGAATTGTTCCTGGCCAGTTCAGATGTACTGGAATAACCATGATCAGGAATGATCTTCCTAGAAGCAATGAAATTTAGACTGCAAGCTTAAGTGTAAGACAGGCTTCTCAAAGAGGGTTTCAAAATTATATTCTCTCTATGTGTTTTTTTTTTTTTTTTAAGCTATAGGGTGCGTGCTCTCGCCAGACAGACAGAGAGAGACGGAGAGACAGAAAGCAAGAAATCACCCCCCAGGGGGGATGGCCACGCCGCAATCCCTTCTCCTCCATTCTCCTCTCGGGATCTTGGGTACGCATGCACACGTGCCCGGCGTGAGTTTTAAGCCACCACGTCCGGGACGCGAACCACGGTCGACTACATGGGAGTCCAGCAACATAGCCATTACGCTAATTGCTGGTCCCTCTATGTATTTTTTTATATATTTTTAACTACTGGCTTTGGGGAAAGATTTTTTCTGTTAACCTTGAAGATAGCAACTAATAGAATTTTCAGATATTCATTTATTAAATGTGGCACCTTTCAATTAACCTTGACCTGGAGAAAATAAAAATTTATAAAGGCACTAAACGAGGGGTTTATTATTCTTGGCATGAAAGGAATTCGTTACATCAAAGATTAAAGCAAAAAAGCTTTAAGTAATGTATTCCTTAGGAGAAAGGGTCTTCAATTTATAGACTGGGATCTACCTATAACTATTTATTGTTTTGGCCAGAAGGTAGGTGCACCAGAAAGAAAAAGTGCGTGTGGAGGGAGAGGGAAAGAGAGAGAGAGAGAGAGAGAGAGAGAGAGAGAACTCCTAAGTGAGGTCTTATGATGTCACTATCCTACTTTCCTCCATTTTTCTGTCTCATCAGGATCCTGGGCACATACACATGTCCCCAGTATGTTTTTCAAGCCACCAGGGCTACAATATGAACCCCAGTCAGCCATGTGTGATCTAGCTTCCTCTGCAGAGTGTTTAATTAGTACCATATAGAGCCAAATCTATCTATATCTTTTTTTTAAGGTTTTGCCATACATAGGTGACATGCTCTCACAGAGAGACAGTGAGAAGGAAAGTGAGAAACCACCCTTCAGGGGAATGGCCACATCATAATCCCTGCTCCACTCTCCTCCTGGGATTCTGGGCAGACATGCACATGTACCAGGCATGATTTTCAAGCCATCATGTCTAGCATTCGAACTATGTTTGATCATGTGGGAGTCCAGCACCTTAATTACTGTATCACCTGCTAGCCCCCTTACCTACCTGCCATGATTTCCCTTTATCTAGAGGTTAGTAAGATTTCCATTTGAGAGAAAACTGTCATCCTAAGATTTCAACTCAAAGGCATCACTATAAACTCCTGTCTCTCAAAGTTGAAGAAATAAAAAATACTGGGGTCAGGACCAGCAGATGGCGGAATGGTTATGTGGCTTAGACTCCTATGTAGTTGACTGAGGTTGGAGTCCCAGACGCCACAACTTCAAACTCATGCTGGGCATATATGCGTGAGTGCCCAAAATCCCAAGAGGAAAATAGAGGAGAAGCAATTGTTGCATGGCCATCTCCCCTAAGGGGTGATTTCTGACTTTCTGTCTCTCTATATCTCCGGCAAGCACACGCACCCTCTAGCAAAAAATCTCTCTCAAAAAAAAAAAAAAAAAAAAAAACTGGGGCCAATAAGTAGAGTGGTTTAAGGAGTTTGGACTTGCACATAACCCACCATGTTTTGAGTCCCAGACCTGGGCGAGTGTACATGCTCAAAATTTCAAGAGGAAAACAGAAGGGATTGTAGCATGGTCATCTCCCCAGGAGGTGATTTCTCACTTTCCCTTTTTCTGTCTTTCTCTGTTTCTCTCTCTTTGTTTCTTTCTCTCTCTCTCTCTCAGGCAAGTACACATGCTCTATGGCAAAAATAAAAAAAAATAAATAAAGACTACACTGTAAAAAGCAAATATAACCACATCTTTTCACTATCACACGATTTGTGTAAAGAATATCTACATGGTTGCCCTTGTCATGTAGGATAGGTTGAAGGATACTTAAAAAAAGGGGGGGGGGGGTAAAGAAACTTCGAAATTCAGTATCTGCAAGAGGCTTCTAAGCTACCAAGTGGATGAATAGTGAAATATAAAAGGCTGTACAACCATTGCTAAATGACAGACAAGTCTACACAGTACAAACGAGAAATTAGTATTAGGTTGTCAGGAAAGTCATAAAGTAGTCCTATGTTTTTCTATGTAATAATGCATCATGACTTTCTCGACTACCCAATAGTAGGCAATGAGACCCTAACTTACCAAAGAGGTCAATTCTTTTTTTAAAAGAATTTTTAAAAGAGATTTTTGCTATAGGGCATGTGTGCTCACCGAGACAGACACACAGAAAGCAAGAAACTACCCCCCGGGAGATGGCCATGCCACAATCCATTCTCCTCCAGCCTCCTCTTGGAATTCTGGGCACACATGCACACGTGCCCAGTGTGAGATTTAAGCCACAGGTTCTGGGACTCAAACTACGGTCAGTTACGTGGGAGTCCAGTGACATAACCATTATGCCATCTGCAGGTCTAGCAAAGAGGTCGAGTCTAAAAAACACAAACTAAAGATAAAATGGGAAAGTGGTCAACAAAGATATTTAGATTCAGAAAGAAGTCTCATAGTCAGTCATAAACGATAAAAAGTTTATCAAGGGGAGACCAGCAGATGGCATAATGGTTACATCACTGGACTCCCACATAGTCAAACATGATTCAAGTCCTGGACATGGTGCTTAATCACAGCAAGTGTGCATGCGTGACCAAAATCCCAAGGGGAGAATGGAGAAAGACTGAAGCATGGCCATCCCCCTGGGGGATGATTTCTTGCTTTCTGTCTCTCTGTTTCTCTCTCCCTCTGGCAAGTGCACATACCCTATAGCAAAAATCTCTAATAAAAAAAAAAAAAAGCTTATCAAAGGAAGGTCAAATGGAAAATATCTATGGATAAATTATGGCCCCCATGAAGTCTAGATTGTTTAGAACAGTTCTGATTTCATAACTTACCTGGCATATCATTTTGTCCTGATTTTTGGTTCAGAAAATACAGTCAGTATTATACCTATTTGTGTCCTTAATGCCTAGCAAATGTGTTTAACATAGCAAAATCTCAGCAATTATTTGTTGATGATAATTACATGGAAACTCAAATTAGAACATATTAAAAAACAAATAAAAAAACCTAACCATTCTTAAAGAATTCGAACATATTAGTGGTCTTTACCTATTTACTAGCATGAATAAAAAATTACAACCTGGAAGCTCTGTTTATCACAAGAAATAGGTGCCACACTCACCTCTGATAATATCATCAGTACTGGGTGGGGATGAAGGTGTAATCTGTCAAAATCTGCACCATCCTTGCCAGGTTTGGGGGCTCTGTAGAAAAGTTCCCACTACCAGGTCTGACTGCCATAGCTCAGGAAAATGGTGTAATCGTTCCTTTTAACGTAGAATAAACTTGAGAAGATGGTAAGAGACCTATGTAATAGTAAGCCCCAGAAAGGGACAGTATTAGTAGTCTCAACATGAAATATAATGCTAGTTGTGGAATGGTACTATGTTCCAGGAACTGACACATTATCTCATTTAATCCTTTCAACAGTCCTATGATGTATAGGTATTAGTAACCTTATTTTACAGGAAACCTAGGTTTAACAAGGTTAAGGAATTATTATAAGGTGGTAAGAGACAGGGCTGGGATTTCCAGCCATGCAGTCTATTTCTTCAGAGTGGATTAATATATACAATCACAATCATACCCGGGCACTCTAATTGGTGGGGGGAAAATGTGGTTTTCTTTAAAAAACTAATTTTCTCAAAAGTAATCAGTGTTCACTTATCCATACCAGACGCTTACTCTTGAATTCACACCCTAAAAACCAAACTGGAATTTAGGTGCCAACTCTAGATTCAAAGTTTGAATCTAAGGTTTGAATCTTTTAAAATGTACAGTATTTTGCAACTTATGAGAGTGAAGCATGTACAGTCTGTTAGTGTCCAGAACCCAGTAAAATGAGATGACAGTGATTATACTCCATTCCCTTCAGATCAAATAACAAATACATACAAACATCATATTTACTGACTGGAATTACTTGGATCCAAATAATTACTTTTAATAACGAAACAAAATAGATCACCTTTTAAAAACTCAAGTACCTTTAATATGCCTGCAAGTTTCAATAACTTATCTTTACTGTTAAAAGTTTTGACACATTATTCAAACCAGAGTTATTAATATTTTCCCCTCTAACCTATGCATTTACATCGTAGTTAATAATCAAGTTTACAGTATTTAAAGTTTCGTCTAACATTCACCAGACCCTTTACCTTAAAACCTGCCTTTTTGTAAGTAGGTGAAGTTTCACTGCAAGATCTGTAGCTACGCTATCAAAGGTTAATATCACGATTTTTGAGACATAAAACCATCCCACCACCAAGACTTCAGTGCCGCAAGAAAATTATCTCAAGGTTGGCCAAATGGGCTCCAACCCTTGAAGAGGGCTTGCAGTCAGATCAAACAGGGCGGACAGGGAGACGAACGAGAAGGAGGGGAGGTCCGAAAAGGCAGTGCTTGATTCGATTCAATAAACATTCACTGCGCCACTTACCAAGCGCAAAAAAAAAAAAAAAAAAAAAAAAAGGAGAAGAAAAATAGGCTGGACCGCTTGCGGAGCACAGGGTCCTGCAGGTTGGCCCAAGGGGCAAGAGCTTGTGGGCGGGGACCCCGGCGCCAGGGCGCCGGCGCCGGCTCCGGCTCCGGCTCCGAGACCCTCGCCTGCCTGGCGAGGACGGCCAGCCAGGGCCGGGCCTCCAGCGCCCAGCTCCCAGCGCCCGACACGCGCCGGCCCGACCGCCAGCACGCCGGCCGACCAGCCGCAGCCGCTTACCAGTGGCGCCTCGCCGCCTCCCCCGGGGCAGCCCTTCAACGGTTGCCGCAGTCAGAGCACCACCCCGCGGTGGGGTACGTCGAGCCGGCTCGCAGCTCCCGGCTCCCCGCAGCGCCGCCCCTCTCGCGAGAAGCCGGGGACGTCCGCGAAGTGGGGAGGAGGGGCAGGGAGGGGCACTTAACGGTGGCGGCTGGTGCTGCGCCGGATCCGGCAGAGGGGCTGGCGCCATTGTGCTCTGCTGTGGACGGCCGTGCCTCACTAGAGGCCTGGAACTCCGAGGAGGAAGGCGCCGTGCGGTTGCTGCGAGCGGGACGCGCCCTGCCCGGGCTCAGCTCCGGAGCTGGGGTAACTAGCTGCGGCGCTCGGGCCTGCCCCTCCCGGTGCGGCGATTCGAGGCCAGGCCGCGGGTGGGGGAGGGGAGAGCCCGAGTGCGGGCCTGGGGGCGCCGAGGCTGCCCCTGCCAGGTGGGCGGACGGGCCCGCCCGCGGCGCGGGAGGAAGGGAACCTTCGCCGCCGGCGGCCTTCGGTTCCGAAGTGGAGTTTGTGACGGTTGAGGGGCAGATTGTACGTCTTCATTCCGGACGCGCGGTGGGCGAGGGGAAGGTGCCGGAGCCCTCCTTTGGCCTGGGGCGGCCTCGGCGGCGGTCGGGAGGGTGCTGCGGGGGCCGGGGGTGCCGCGAGGGAGGTAAGTGGGAAAGCCGACGGGGGCGGCGGGGCTCGGCTCCGCCAGCCGGGGCTCGGATGGGGGCGACGGCATCGGCCCTTCGGAGTCTGAGGATTCGCTTTTTGTAGCTCCGGTGCTTGACTGTGGTGACACTTTGCGGGTCGTTTGGGTGCTGCGGGGTAAATTAGATAATTGGATCATGGAATCTTTGAAATCGACGCGGGCGATCCTGTGTGTAAAAAACAGACCTGTTGGCGGAAGAAGTAAAAATATGGAAGACGCCGGTAGTAGTACGCTTCTCATTTCGGTGAAACTGCGTAGTGAAGATGAATGTGTACAAACACACCCAAAATTGCTACAGTTAATACTTCTTGCGTTCAAAACCAAGTACTACAATATCTGGGGAAATCTGGCTGAGTTAATAGATTCGTCACGACTTGTGTCTTTTGGCAATATTAAGAGGAAATGGTCCTTATAAAACTGAACGTAGTAACGTTTTCCCCCCCGATGTGTAGGGATTTTACCTTTTTTTCTTCTTTTTTTTCCATGTCGTCTTCTTTCTTGCTACCATGTGTCGGTTTCTATCCTGCGCTAAGAGATAAGGTTAAAGATGACTTCTAGATTTTAAAATCTAACAGTATACTGTAAGAAGGCAGAAGCAGAGTGTAACTAGGATTTTTTTTTTGTGAGATAGATTTTGTTTCAGAAATGGGGTCAGCATTTCACTTACCAACTCTGTAGCACTACCTGAGACAGCAATAGTGCTTGAGACAGTAGCTCTAGTATAAGAAGATCTGGATTCCAGTCCTCATTTTTGCCTTTATTATTAAATTAGTGCTATAAACAACTGGAATTGATAGCTAAAAATGTTTGTATTCAAACATTCAGGTCAGAATTTTTTTTTAAATTTATTCTGCCAATGATGTGACCTCCACAGAGTATTGACTGCTTTATACACACAGTAATGTGTATTTATGTAAGTTCTGTTTAACATGTTTTTTTAGGTAAGAACTTTTTACAAGTTTTACCCAGAATTATAGGTGAAGAGTACTCAGTTATCTTAAATAAGAATTTTGTTCACTTAAGTACAAGTGACTTTTCTGCCACATTGTCAAGAGGGCTTATTATCCCACATAAGACACAGACACCCCTGTGTTCTACATGAAGATTTCAACTGATATAATTCATTTGTGACACTCATGTAGCCAATTTTTAGTCAGCCTCACACTACTCTTCATCTGTTAATGTGTTCAAGAATTGTCCACATTTTAATTTTGTATTTTAAGGAAAATAATCTTGTAGTTCAAAATCTACAAATCATGACACTTTCATTATTTGTAATTTGCTGTAGTGTGGTTTTCTAGGCTAGGGTTTTACAGTACAAGAATGGGCTTGACATGGCGTCTGCCCTCACATTGAGTCATCATACAAATGGATCAACAAATACTGTTGTTATCTTTGTGTAGCTGTTAGTGTGAGAGCATAGAGGAGGGGTCCTTATCTTAGAGAAGAATTTACAGGAAATAAAGGACTTTGATAAGCTAACTATACAAGTCCTGATACCATTTATTTAGTCCTCAGAGCTGAAACTGAGTGGAAGTTTAGAGCCTGATAGAAACATGTAGAAACATGTTAGGTATTGTACTATAAAGTTAGTGCTTGTGTTGTCTGCATAGCCCAGTGGTTAAGGGAGCTGGATCCCACATGGTTGATTTGAGTCAGCAGGCTGAGCAGGGGTCCATGTGAGCTCAGATCTCAACTGGATAGAGAAATGGAGAAGGGCTTGCAGTGTGACCACACTCTGAGGGGGGAAATGCTTGTTCTAGTTTTTTGTTCTTGTTATTGCTAGCACATCATTTTGTTACCACAGGTACTTCAGTTCTGGTAATAAACAGTGAGACAAGCATGAGTGAAATCCACAAGCTTGCTTCAAGCCTCTTTTTTTTTTTTTTTTTTGAGAATTATTTAACTTTATTTAAATTTGAAAAGAGGGACTGAGCAAGAGAGAGCAAGAGAGAAAGTAAGTTTGGGACCATAGTCAGCCATGTGGGAGTCCCGTGCCCTTAACCACCACGACCCTACTGCCCCTCAAGCCTCATTTTTTTTTTTTTTCTTTTTTGGAGAGGTTTTTGCTATAGGGCTCGTGCGCTCGCCAGACAGAGAGAGACATAGAGACAGAAAGCTAGAAATCACCCCCCAGGGGGGGTGGTCACGCCGCAATCCCTTCTCCTCCATTCTCCTCTCGGGATCTTGGGCACGCATGCACACGCACCCGGCGTGAGTTTTAAGCCACCGGGTCCGGGACGCGAACCGCGGTCAACTACGTGGGAGTCCAGCGACATAGCCATTACGCTAACTGCTGGTTCCCAAGCCTCATTTTTAACAAATTAAACTTAACTAATTAACCTAACTGTTGAATATCACGTTAGAATTATTACAGTTTGCAATGGATGAGATTTTGATTTACTACTAAGATTATTTGAATTCACCAAAGCAGAAATCTACTGAAATGAAATAATTCATTACCTTCTCACAAATCACTATTTTATAGGAATTCTCTTTTTCAATAGTTGGTAATCATAATGATGAGCCCATAAAGCCCAGGGGAAGGGAATGGAGATTAAATTATAATTTGAGAGTTGACTGGGATTTAATTTTTATTGAATTTCATTTTTAACATCTCTATTTTGACATAAACTTGAGTGTTCAAAACTGGTTTTTCCTGCTCTCAAGTACATTTTTCTCTGACTACCAATTAGACTAGTTAAGTTGAACCATCTGGTTTTAAAGTCACCTACTGCTCTACGCGCATTTTTAGGGGTATAGCTTTAAAAGAGGGCGCCTTTGCATTATCATCCGATTATAGGGTTTTTTTTTTTTTAACCTGGGTCTGAATATTTGTCAGCTAAAAATCAAGGATTTTTTTTTTAAGCTTTTTAACTCTCAAGTTGCTTCCCTTATTTGACCATTCTTAGGTTCCATGTCTACGTGTTCACTAGAATCAGTAAAATTTTCCATATGAAAAAAAACTCTCTTCCTTATGGATGAAAGAGAGAAATTTTTTCATAAAAAATAATCACCAGCAGCAGATTTCTTTAAGCAAAACAATACTAGGAGTACAGGTAAATAGTGGAATTGTAACTATGTTTGTGTTTCTTGAGATTCCTGGCTATTAAAATACATTGGTATTTTTTGTGGTAACTCTGGCCTTCATGCCATGAATTTATTGTATAGTAAATGATGGACTTCGGTAATTCAGAAACCACAGGAACACCCCCCCCCCCCCCCACACACACACACATTTAGTACAGATATTTAACACAGATTCAGCATTAGACCCAGTTCAAGTTTTTCTTGGAGACTAGGAACATAAAATAATGTTATAATAGTAGGAAAGTAAAAGGATAAACGAATGATATTTTATTTGCCCTATCCCTGTATAATAGGCTCCTTCAAAACCTAGTGGATTAAAACAGTTGTATATTGTCTTTACAGTTGCAGTTCTACTGGTTTTACCGGGGTTCATGCAAGTATAAGCAAGCCTTCAGCTCTTAAGCTGGGAGGTTCAAGATGGAATCACTCACGTGTCTGGCAGTTGGTGTTCATTGACACATAGGCCTCACTCCATGTGATCTTTTATGACATGGGTGTCTCAGGACAGCATTCCAAGAGAGTGAAATGGAAGCTGTAAGCCCTCATACAATCTTGCAGATAATGCAATGCTACTTAAACACTCATTCGCTTAGTCACATCAAATCTCACAGGCTAGCCCACATTCCAGGGGTGGGAAAGTAAGACTCCTCCTTGTCCTGGCAGACCAGCAACATTACATTGCGAAGGGTTTGCATACTAGGGTACCAGCTATTTGTAGCCATATTTTGTATTTTACCACAATTTGTATAAACCATTATGAGAATACATACCCCAGGCCAGCAGGTGGTGTGGAGGTTAAGAGGGCTAGATCTCACATGGTGTACAGAGTGGTTTGAGTCCTGGGCCCAGTGGCTTGGAAAACATGCTGTGTATGTGTGCGTGCCCCAAAATCCTGAGAGGAGAGTAGAGGACGAGGGACTGCAGTGTGCCCATTCTCCCTGGGGGGTGATTTCTCACTTTCTCTGGTGAGCACACATACTCTGTAGCAAACATTACAAAACAAAAACAAATAGGTATCCTTAAAATGTCATGATTAGAATTGCTTTAAAGTAATATAAGGCGTGATAAAATAGACAAGATTGGTCAAATGTTGATAATTGCTGAAAACTTAATTGATAAATGGAAGTTAATTTTTTTCCCGACTTATCTGTATGTTTGAAAATTTTCATAGAAAAAAAATGAAGTTACAAAAAGGTTATCTAAAAATAATTTTGTGAAGTTTCAACCTTATTTTTCACTTAGTGTTTAGCAGAACATTAGTTTATTGTTTAGTATCTACTATATTTACTACTTCCTTTCTGATACGTAGATACTAAGGCTATAAACCAGCATTTTAAAAAGGGAATTCTTAGGAGTTCATCATAAAATTTCCTTATAATATGATTTAAAAATAGTTTCTCTTTTTGTAAATAACTGCCTTAATTAATAAAGATCAAGTATATGAAAGAAATTTTGCGAAACTAATTTTTTTTTTTCTTTTTTTGTTTTTTGTTTTCTCATGAGACACCTGTGTTTGCTGGTGAGAGACAATGAGAAGGAAGTGAGAAATCACTCCCAAGAGAGATAGCCATACCACAGTCACTTCTCCTCCGTTCTCTTCTTGGGACTTTGGGCTTGCAAGCACATGTACCTTGGCATAATTTTCAAGCCGCCAGGTTCAGGATCAGACTGAAGTTGGGCTTGTGGGAGTCCAAAGCCTTCACCACCATGCCACCTGCTGGCCCCTGAAGCAGAGCTTTTAATCAAGTGCAGAGTCCACACCTAAGAAGCCAACCCTAGTGATAAATTTTTGTCTTACTAGAAAAAAAGAGAACCTGACTGTTCAACTCTGGAATCAAATCTGAATTTATTAAGTATTACTATTTTAAAAATTATTTTATTTGAAAGTTTTGCTATGGGGCATGTGTACTAACCAGAGAGAGACAGAAAGAAAGCTGTGAGGTAAGTCTTTTTTTTTTTTTTTTTTGGAGAGATTTTTGCTATAAGGCGCGTGCACTCTCCAGAAAGAGGGACACAGAAAGCAAGAAATCACCCCCTGGGTAGATGGCCATGCTGCAATCCCTTCTCCATCCTCCTCTAAGGATCTGGGGCTCGCATGCACATGCCAGGAGTTTAAGCCACCTGGTCTGAGACTTGAACCGCAGTCGACTACATGGGAGTCCAGCAACAAAGCCATTATGCCAACTGCTGGTCCACTTTAAGTCTTCTTTTAAAAGCATTAAGCTAAAAAAAGAAAAAAAGTAAAAAAAAAAAAAAATAAACTTTTCCTATCTGTTTATTTTTCTCACACTTTTTCTCCTTTAGGACTTAAAACTCTTTTAATATTTTTGTCTGGTAGGAATTTTTCAAGGACAATGCATTTTAATTTTTTCTGTTTTTTTTTTGTGTGTGTGTGCTTCTGACCTACAACTTATGCAACCAAATTATGTAAGTTTTCATGAAGCACCTACATTGTCAAAATTCAATCAATTTATGTAGAGGAGTTGCCAAAAATAGTTTCATACAATATCAAATTATATCTCTCAGAGGACTCTGCCTCTTTGCCTTTTTCTAAGAGGTTTATTTTGAGCAGATTTCCTACTAGGTTAGTTTTGTTCTACAAGTCTGCAAGTAAGAACTGAATAAAAATATATTCACAGTGAACTACTGGAGGCATTGTTGTTATTAAAGAACTGCTCTGTGTGTGTGTGTATGTGTGTGTGTGTGTATATATATGTGTGTATATGTGTGTATATATATATATACATATATATATATATTTCAAAAAACATTCTGTGCCTCTATTTACAATCTTCAGATTACAAATACAGTGTCTTACTTAGTATTTTCATAGCCTCGATAAAATAGCACATCCAGTATTTGTTAAATTGTTCATAGGCTTTTGCATGTCAGCTAAACTGTTAATATTTCTCCTGATGTATGCTTTTAAATTCCCTATTCAAAATTCACCTCTATTTAATGAAAATTTTTATATGGACTTCTCAAATTTGTACACAATTTGTGAAAAGCTTATAGCAGAAAATATAAGTTAGGTGACATTATGCTTTATCATTCAGACCAAGCTACTTTTTTTTTTAAGAATTATTTTATTTGACTTTACTTATTTAATTTGACCAGAGAGGGATAGAGTGAAAGAGATGGGAGCAGGGAGTGAGAAAGCAAGCCGCCAGGTCTGGCACTCAAGCCATTATCTTATGATAACGAAAATAAATTGGGACTTTTCAGGGCATAAACTTGAGACTGTTCTAGGCAAATTGGAAAATATAATCATCCTGCTTGAGAGGAAAATAGTACTCTTTTGCCTCCACCCATTACCCCATTCCTATTTCAATATTTTTTGTAAGAATTATTTTATTTAATTGTATTTATTTATTTATTTTTAAATTTGACCAGAAAGGGACAGAGTGTGTGTGAGAGAGAGAGAGAATGAGAAAGCAAGCCACCAGGTCGGGGACTCAAACCGCAGTCAGCCACATGGGAGTCCAGGGCCCTCGACCCCCATGTTGTCACCTGCTGGTCCCCATCATTCAACTTTCTAAAGGCAGTTACTCTAAGCTATTCAGCTATATTTTCTAGGATTTATTTGCCTTCATATTTCTCAAGGATGGGCTTACATTGTTATTTTATGATTTTTCATTGTTTTGTTATTATATTATTATGGCTGTGTAAGTATTCACGTTTTCACCCACATACAATTATACCTCCTTTCTTTTTTTTTTTTTAAATATACCTCCTTTCTTAGATGATGGCTCTGTTTTTCCAAGTTAAAAAATGAATTATATTGGGACCAGCAGTTAGCGTAATGGCTTGTTGCTGGACTCCCACGTAGTCGACCGCGGTTCGAGTCCTGGACCCGGTGGCTTAGACTCACACCGGGTGTGCGTGCGTGCCCAAGATCTCGAGAGGAGAATGGAGGAGAAGGGATTGCGGCGTGGCCATCCCCCCTGGGAGGTGATTTCTCGCTTCCTATCTCTCTGTCTGTCTCTGTCTGGCGAGCGCACGCACCCTATAGCAAAAACCTCTCCAAAAAGAAAAGAAAAGAAAAGAAAAGAAAAATGAATTTTTATTTAAATTGCCAGAGGGCCATGTGCACTTACCAGGGAGACAGTGAGGTGGGGTGTGGTCACATAATCCCTTCTCTATTTCTCTTACCTGTTGGGATTTAAGGTACACACAGGCATACACACACACACACACACACACACACACAAACAAACCTCGAGGAAGTCGGCCATATTGGATCTGGCTCCATATTAACCATTAGGCCACAAGGCCGGCCTGATAATGTCTTGATAAAAAGTCCAGAGTAGAAACAAGGACAAGGTGTCTGTTTAAACTGATGACTAGGAATTGAATAGGAAAGATGTAGACTTTCTAGGCATATACAAAGGCTCGTGAGAGCATATTGTGCTAAGTAAGGGGTATGCAAATAGTACAGTAGATGTGAGCATTGAACACTAATAATAGGTATGAACACTGAGAGAGTCAAGAACAAAATCATGTGGGATTTTCTATGGAGACAAAATTGAGTAAGGAAAACTGCCCAGATTCTGGAAACAGCAGACCTCAAAAGTTCCTCATGTCACTTTTTACTTCATTTTATGAACAATAAAAACCGTTTGGTGGACTTCAGGTATGTGAGGGAGACAGGGATAACCTCACAATTTACCTTATGGATAATAGTTCGTTTGCATGATTAATTCTGTATGTGAGCTGATGATTTAGGATTAAGAATTAAAGACTTGTTTGTTTTCCCAGTGGCAATTAATAAAAATTTACATTTCACAGGAAACCTTAAGAATGGAGTCTAAACCTTCAAGGATTCCAAGAAGAATTTCCGTTCAACCCTCCAGCTCTTTAAGTGCTAGGATGATGTCTGGAAGCAGAGGAAGTAGTTTCAGTGATACCTATCACACAAGAGATTCTTCATTTAGACTGGATTCTGAATATCAGGTAACTTGATTGATTGATTGATTGATTGATTGATTAAAGAGTACAGAAACAAGAGCACCCTTGACATGGTGTCGTCACACCTACATCTTAATTTGGAATACATGTGTAAAATCTTTTTCACAATCCTTGGAGATTTTTAAATAGTAGGCATCTTGTAATTAAAACAGTGTATCTGTACCAAAATGAATGACTAATGCTTTTCAAATGGTTTGGACTTCATAATTATAGACATGGTACTGTGGCCTTCTATAAAATTATATTTTTCTGCGGGATGGCAGTGTGGCCGTTCCCTCTTCCCCATAGGGGGATGATTTCCCATTTTTCCCTCTCTTGATTGCATGTGCCCTATGGCAAAAACCTAAAAAGAAAAATAAAAAATAAGTATTGGGACCAGCTCTCTCATGGTTGTTAAGGTGGCTGAATTACGACATGGCCAACTGCATGAGTCCCAGACCCTGTTGAGAAACAGGTTGGGCATTTGTCTGTAGTGCCCAAAATCTCAAAAGGTGTTGGTGGGGGGGAGGGTTGTGGTGTTACCATTCCCTATGGGGATGCTTTTGTTCCCTCTCCCCCCCACCCTCCAATGAGTGTACACGCCCTTGGCAAATTTTAGAAAAGAAAACCTAAGTATCAGTTTAGGTATACACTTAGTCAAACGGTCAATATGGATGGCTTTGTTAAAAGACCAAAAATAAAGGACCTTTATTTCTGATATCAAACTCCCACTCATCTGACTTTTTCTTCATGTATACAAAACAGTGGTAGAATAATGAGTAAGTGTTTTTCTTGGAGAACCTTTTATGACAGAATTTATAGTCTTTTAAATGAATTTTTGGGTTTTATTTCTTAGGGTAGTAAGAAGTTATACCAATTCATCCATCTGCTCTTTGTTTTCTTTTAAGGCCAGCAGCTCATGTGTATTTAAAACAGCTTATTGATATCATAGCCATAGTTGTAATGTAACACTAAATCTCAGAAGGCATGATTTCTGAAGAAGAATCACTTGCTAGTTTGGGTTTGGCTATCTTGACAATGAGGTTGAACATCTTTTCATGTGCTGATTGACTGTTTGTACATCTTTTGAGAAATACCTGTTCAGCTCCTTTGCTCATTTTTTAAATTCAGTTACCTTTAGCATTATGTTGTAAGTGTTCTTTATAAGTTCTAATAAAAGTTCCTTATTAGATGTTTGATTTGCATGTATTTTTTAAGATTCTTTTTTTTTTTTTTTTTTTTTGAGAGAGAGAGAGAGAGAGATTTTTTTGCTATAGGGTGCTTGTGCTCTCCAGAGACAGAAAGCAAGAAATTGTTTCCTGGGGGGATGGCCACGCCGTAGTCCCTTCTCCATTCTCCTCAGGATTTTTGGCATGCACACACAGTTGCCCAGTATAAGTTTTTTTTTTTTTTTAAAGAATTTTTAAATTTTATTTATTGTCATTATTTATGTATTTAGTTTTTTGAGGTTGACCAGAAAGAGAGAGAAGGAAAGTAAGAAAGCAAGCTGCCAGGTCCAGGACTCAACTGGTCAGCCTTGTCAGAGTCCAGCTGCTTAACCACCATGCCATCTGCAGGCCCCCCACCTGGCCCAAGTTTTAAGCCACCAGGTCCGGACTTGAACCATGGTCAACTAGGTAGGAATCCAACAATGTAACCATAACGTCATCTGCTGGTCCCCACCCATTAAGATTCTTTTGTCTTGCATTATTTTAAGTGCATTTGTGTTGGCAATTTCTTTCTCTTTTTTTTTTTTTTTTTTTTGGGTAGAGAGATTTGCTTTGATACAGGGTGTGTGTGCTCTAGACAAATACAGAAAGCGAGACATCACGCCCCTGGGGGGGTGATCACACTACAGTCCTTTCTTCCCAGTTCTCCTCTTGGGATTTTGGGCATGCATGCACATGTGCCCTACGTGGGGAATATTTTTTAAAACCTTAGAAATAATTACTTTCTGAAGGCAAATATTGATTTGTATAGTAATAATACTAAATGATTTTGTTATTTATTTTGAAGTAAGTCTCTTGTTGGAAAGGTAACCTGAATAAGTATTAAAAGGGTAAAAATAAAATGAAAATTGGATTCCCTACTAGAAAATTCAGAAATTTTTCTTCATTTCATTGTACATACAGTGTCAATAGCCTTTGAGTCTAAAAACTGTTCTCAATTGGTGATTTTTCAGATATGTGCTATATTATTTCAGCTACTTTGGTTGGGCTGAATCCTCACCCCCTTACTTTAGTAACATCTTTTTTAAGGTGTAGTTCATATACTATATAGCACCTTTTCATGTCATTATTAGCTATTGAAGTTGGAAGTAATTCTTGAAAAATGTTAACTGTAGAAGTCATATCTATTACATATTCTGGATAGAGATTGAACATTTACTCAAAAAGAAGAGAACCAAATAAATCTTAAATGGAATTTAATTACTCTTTTTTTTTAATAATTATTTTATTTTAACTTTATTTATTATTGTTGTTACTTTCCAGTTTGTTCAGACAGAGAGAGAGAGAGAGAGAGAGAGAGGAAAGTGAGAAAGCAAGCCACCAGATTCAGGACTTGAACCACGATCGGCCATGTGGGAGTCCAGCGCCTTTAACCACCAAGCCACCTGCCAGCCCCCCTCTTTTTTTTAAAATAATTATTTTATTTTAACTTTATTTATTATTGAATTTAATTACTCTTCATCTACTTAGTTTCATATGAGTGCTCTTAATCTAGAGACAACATAGCGAAAAGAGTACATTTCCAAAACTTGGCTATATTAAGGGACTCAGAGAGGGAAGACAACCTATAGAATGAAAACATTTGCAAAGTGTATAACAGGGACACATTCCAACTATAAGATAAGCTTGCTCTTTTCAACAAAAAAGACAACCTAGGGACCCAGATGTAATGGCTACATAGATGGACTCCCACATAATCGACAGTGGTTCGAGTTTTAGACCCGGCGACTTAAAACTCACACCAACTGCGTGTGCGTGTGTGCCCAAAATCCCAAGAGGAGAATGGAGGAGAGGGGGTTGTGGCATGACCATCCCCCTGGGGGTGAGATTTCTGGCTTTTTGTCTCTTATCTGGTGAGTGCATATGCCCTGTAGCAAAAAAAAATCTCTGTCTCAAGAAATAAAAAGACTACCTAACTTTAAATGGGCAAAGAATTTAAATAGATAATCTTTAAAGATATAGAAGTGGCTGATAAGCCATATGTCAGTAAGGTAAATGCAGATTAAAACTATACCATTTCCTACCCATTATAATGGCTAAAATAAAAATGACAGACAATGCCAACAGGTGGTGTGGAGCTTAAGGCAGCTGGATCCCACATGACTAGCTTCATGGTTCGAATCCCAAATCTGTGTCTTGGAAATCAGCTTGGGCATATATGTGCGCACACCCAGGGTTTTGAGAGGAGAATGTAGAAGGGATTGTTGCGTGGCCATCTCTCCTTGGAGATGTGCTTTCTTTCTCTCTCTCTCTCTTTGCTAAGTGCATGCACCCTATAGCAAATTAAAAAACCAAAAAAACAGACAGTAACAGAGAAACTGGATCCCTCATACATTGTTGGTGGAATTGTGAAGTGGTGCAGTTCCAATGATAATAAGCATTCTTTTCTCTGGGTTGATATACATAAGCCGCATAGGTTGTGGGTTCTGAGTCATAAAAATGATTTCCTAAACAGTAAGAATGTCTTTTTTTTGGGGGGGGGGGGAGGTTTTTGCTATAGGGCGCATGCGCTCACCAGACAGACAGAGACAGAGAGAGAGACAGAAAGCGAGAAATCACCCCTCAGGGGGGATGGCCACTCTGCAATCCCTTCTCCTCCATTCTCCTCTCGGGATCTTGGGCACACACGCACACGCGCCCGGCATGTATTTAAGCCAGCGGGTCTAGGACTCAAACCACGGTCGACTACGTGGGAGTCCAGCGACATAGCCATTACGCTAACTGCTGGTCCCCACAGTAAGAATGTCTTTAAGCCTGTGGGCACTTCAGAATTCAAGTTACCTAAAATTAAATGTGTCATTTTAAAGTCTCAGTTTCCTGCTGCCTCTCTACATACACAGGCATGCATGTACATAGGTACATGGGTTTCTCTCTCTTTTCCTCCATTAAGTAGCAGTGTCAGCCAACACTAGCTTAACTAGATCTGATATTTTCAGTAAACGGCATTCATTTGTCTCACCAGTAGCTAGTGCCAGAAAACAATGGGATGATTTCAGAATTTTTCTTTATGTCTCATAGTTTTTCAGTCTGATAATTTTTTTTGGAGAGGTTTTTGCTATAGGGTGCGTGCGCTCGCCAGAGAGAGAGACAGAAAAATCACCCCCCAGGGGGGGTGGCCACGCCACAATCCCTTCTCCTCCGTTCTCCTCTCGGGATCTTGGGCATGCACGGACACGTGCCCGGGATGAGTTTTAAGCCACTGGGTCCGGGACGTGAACCGTGGTCGACTACGTGGGAGTCCAGCGACATAGCCATTACACTAACTGCTGGTCCCCAGTCTGATAAATTTTTATCTCCCATAATCATCTCTTTTCTCATTACTTTTGTTGCAGGGGCTTATTTCTTTATATTTCAGTGACGTCCTAATTGGTTTTCCATTTTTCTGTCCGTTCTACCTATCTCATCTTTCACATCCCTGTAAGGATCTTTCCTGTAAAGTAGGAGATGTGATGATATTCCTTCCTTCAGTGGTTGCCAAGGTTATGTTTGCAGAAGTGTGCTGTTTAGTAAGATTGTCCAGTCCATGGAAAAAGAGAAAAATAATAAGTTATGGACTCTGTACAAATACAAATATATTTAGTTTAAATATATTTGCTTTCATTCTGAATTATATCATTTAACTTTGGGAAGAGTATATTAAATTTTCTTTTAAAAGCATTGTATGGGATTAGGTAGGTTATGTTCTTTTAGACTATCTTTTGATATCCTATTGGTCAAAAGCGGCAGTTATTTTTATTATTATTTTTATTTATTTATTTTTTACGGAGAGGTTTGGTGTGTTTTTTTGTTGTTTTTTTTTTTTTTTTTTTAACTAAAACGTGCGTACACACACCAGGAAGACAGAGAGACAGAAAGCGAGAAATCACTCCCAGGGGGATGGCCGCACCACAATCCCTTCTCTATTCTCCTCGGGATCTTAGGTACGCCTTCACACGCGCACGACTTGAGGTTAAACCACTGGGTCCGGGACTTGAACCGCTGTTGGCTCCATGGGAGTCCAGCGACATAGTCATTACACCAACTGCTGGTCCATCAGCAGCAGTTCTTTTCAATTATAAATTAAAGCTTGTTTATTGCTATTCTTTAATTTTTTCGATCTCTGAAGTCCCAAAGTCTTAGAACCTGTGGACTGTAGGATAAAGTCCCTAATAGCCTGATAATAGCATAGAAAATTGTTTGATTCTTCAATAAATAAGGAGTTTTGTATCTTGTATCTCTAGTTCATTGATTGGGTTTCTATAGTGTGTTAGGTACAGAGGGTTGTGTGGTCAAATTTATACTAAATTGAAAAGTATCATATTCAATTTGTAAAATATTCTCTGGGCAAAAGATTGATGAAATTCTGACCGACCCCATTCCTGCCTTTTCAGCCTTGCCTTCTTCTACCTTTCTGTATATGTTTATAACATACTCTTCTTTGCATGAACCAGTACGTTTCCAAATTCATGCAATATACTTATTATAATGGAAGCATTAGAGAATAAAAAGTAAATACTAAGAAGAAATTCAGAGGTAGAATGGTTCATAAACTTTTTGTCTGTTATCTATAATGTACTTTGTTTGCCTATGTAGTGAATTCCAATTATTACCTTCTAAGAGTTCTCCCCTGTCTCCCTCAGACAGTTAGGCTCTTTTTTGTAAAACTTTGACCAATCGACCAATCTTTCTATTATAGTAATTCTTTATATATTTGTTTATTTACTTGTTCGCTATCTATACACTAGCACTTTCGGTTGGAGCTCATTATTTGGGCTTTCATGGTTATCACGTGAATTTTAGATTAACCTAGACTGCATTTATAGCTCATGGTATATTCCATTTTAAGTTCTTTCTGTTAAGCAAAATAACATTCAAAAGAACTTGGCTTCAGTTGAATTTTTTAATTTTTTTTCGGCTTCCACCACAGGGTGTATGTGCCCTCCAGAGAGAGACACAGAGTGAAAGTGAGAAATCATTTCCCAGGGGGGAGTATGGCCACACCGCAGTCCCTTCTCCACCATCCCCTACAACCCTGGGATTCTGGACACACACATGCACCCACCTTGATTTTCAAGCCACTGGGTCCAGGGCTTGAACTTAACCACCATGCCACCTACTGGCCCCCAGTTGAATTAAAAATTTTTTTTCTTAGGTTTGGTTGGTTGGTTTTTGCCATAGGGTACATGCCCTAGCTAGAGAGAAACAGAGAGAAAGTGAGAAATCATCCCCCCAAGTGGGGTGAGCACATTGCAGTTTCTTTGTTCTCGGGATTTTGGGCATGCACAGAAACACACCCAGTATGATTTTCAATCTCCAGGTCCAGAACTTGAACTGCAGTCAACCATGTGGGAATCCAGTTCCTTAAATACCACGCCTCCTCTGGCTCCATAGTTTAATATTATTTAATAATAATCAATTCATTGCATACTTATATATTAATATTTAAGTGATTTTCTTTTGTTTTCGCAGACATTACTTTTGGGAGTCCTGTCTCCAAGCAGTTTAGGGATTGATTACATGCCAAACATGTATTTGTGTGTGTGATTCTGTCTCCGTGCAAGTGATAGAAAAATAACAGGAATGTCAATAATTTTGGTTGAATATGTTCTTGTTATTTAAATCAGTATTAAGGAAATGAAATATTCCTTTTTTAGTGTTGTCATATTGAACAAAATACTTAACCAAGTAAAGAATTAGAAGTAAAATATTTGTATATTATGAGTATGGTCTGTGTTATGAATTGTTTCATTTTGTGAACATATATTTATGTGGGAAAAGAAAGAACTGTGCCCTAAGAGTTTTAAAATACATACTTGGTTTAGTTATTTATTAATTCACTGATGAAGAAATTCAAGATGTTGGGATTTCTCTTTTTTTTAATATACCATCATTATTATATGTCTCTATTGCTGAGAGTACGCTTTAGATCAGGGATGAACTTTTTTCTTTATTCAGGATAGAATACATGTACTCGAGAAAGGGGGAAGATAGAGATGGGTGTACACCTTCCACAGAGACTGGTCCAATTGTAGTCTCCTTCCTCCAGTTCTCCTGTCCGATCTTGGGCATTCACATAGTGTTACACTCAGTGTAATTCAGGCTTAGCAAGCCTCACAAAATACAATAGTAGTATATAGCAAGGGGATAAATAGGTAGAGGAGGGCAATGAGTAAGAAAAAACTGCACCGTAGAAAAATTGATTCTTGTGAGGAATAGATGACCTCTGGGAATTTATTAGTGCATTGTAGATTAAATTTAATGTTGAATATAGGTCTTTTTTTTTTTTTTTAAATATATTTTAAATTTATAGTCTACATCAGCATCAGCATCCGCATCATCATTTCAACCTGCATGGTATAGTGAATCTGAGTTAACTCAGGGAGCACGCTCAAGATTGCAAAACCAGCAACGAGATCATGATTCAAAAAGACCTAAACTTTCCTGTACGAACTGTACATCTACCTCAGTTGGGAGAAATGTTGGAAATGGTTTAAATACAGTAGCAGGTAAGAAATGTCTGTGTGTCACCCCATATCATCTTAGGTTTGAGATTAAGCAGACAGGGTATGTGAAAGAAAGTGGGTCAGAAACATAGTAGAGTTTAGTTACTTGATTTGAATTTAACTAAAGTTAGTGTATGAATTGAACTTAACTCCTCCTTTTACAGTTTTGTTCTAAATTTGGTATGATGTCATACACAAATTTTAATTAATTAGCATAACTAGCATATCTGGTAGTCAAACTGGTAAAAGTAACATGTATTCTGTTGGTTATTTTTAGGAAATGAATTTTTAAATTGTCTTTGGAAAAGCCAAATCAGATAAATGTTAAAAATACATTTTAAACATGTTTTTCATAAGTGATAAACATTGTCATATATAGTATTAGGTCTTCGGGAAAGTATTTTTCTATGTTTTTTTTTGCAAAAATGCTTATTACTTTCCCAACAACCCAATATTTATTTTCAGAAAATGTAGAAACTGTTCAGCTAAAAAAAAAAAAGTTGGTGATATTCTAGTAGTATTTCTGTATAGGGAATTAGGAAGTCATGAGTCTAGTCTTTTAACTAGGTGAGTGGTATTAGGTAAGTTCCTTTACCACTCTGGGATTTAGCTGTTTAATCATAATTCTCTTTGCATGGTATTTTGTACTAGGAGATTTTTGTTGTTGTTGTTGCACAAATCAAAACACCTTTTGCTGAGAAGACAGGAATTTACTTATTCCTCACTTGTACTTTTCTTCAAATTAAATTTTAGCCAATTCCTAAAAGTTTTATGGGGAGGCAGAACTTGTGGTAACACAATTGGAAATACAATTCTTAAGATGTTCATGTATTACCATTTGAATTAGTGTAAGCGATTCCTTTCTATTTTGATAGGCAGGACCGCCATGGGAAAGACACTGCCCATCTGAAGGATATTAAGAGTAGTGAGATGGGTAAGAGCAGACTGACCTTAACTTTATAGAAAACACTGCTGTGCAGGGATTCACTTGTTCTCTTGTGCTGTGTGAAAGCATACGTTAGATAGATAGGGCATTTCCTTTAGTGCAGAGGTATTATGGCTATTGAGACTAGGAAGGGAAGAACCAAATTTTTAGGGTAAATAGGGGAAAAGAGGTTTGAGACTTAATTTATTATTAAATTAAGTCATATCTAATAAAACTAAAATAATAACTGCTATAGTACATAAAGAATGAATGCAGCATGGTAGTGGTAAAAATATTTTTGATAAAATTGTATTATAACCCACAATACACCATCCATTTCAAGATGGCTTTAATTTTGATTTTGGCAGTTTCCAGTATTACTTTTATTGACGTTAGTGAAATTTTGCATCTTTGGCAACATTTGAGTTTTTGTTCCATAACCATTTTATATCATGTATGCATTATATGGTCAGATTTTATGTGGAGTGACTGAAACATTGATAACATGTATGGGGATAGGTTTTAGTATTAGGCAGAAAAAAAAAACGTGTTTGAGTATAAAATAATTATATAAATGATTAGTTCATTAGTGAATAATTTTATGTTTTGCTAAATTTCACTTCTGAGTGCAACTGTGTAACTGAATCCCATTCCCATAATATCAACCTTCCTCTGTATTACTAAAGATTTGTTATCAGAAACCTTGAAAACTTTCTCTGAAATACAACTGTATTTATTTTTAAGATTCATCTTGGAGGCATAATCAAGTTTCCAGATCTTCATCAATGGTACTTGGTTCATTTGGAACAGACTTAATGAGAGAGAGGAGAGATTTGGAGAGGAGAACAGATTCCTCTCTTAGTAATCTCCTGGATTATAGTCACCGAAGTGGTGATTTCACAACTTCATCATGTATGTATAAACTACATGAAGTATAACTTTTCTAATAATACCTTTTTTTATGTATACTATTAAAATAACAATATAAGGGACCAGCAGTTGGCGTAATGGCTATGTCACTGGACTCCCACGTAGTTGGCTGCGGTTCGTGTCCCAGACCCGGTGGCTTAAACTCATGCCGGGCACGTGTGCGTGCATGCCCAAGATCCCGCGAGGAGAATGGAGGAGAAGGGATTGCGGGGCGTGGCCATCCCCCCTGGGGGTGATTTCTCGCTTTCTGTCTCTGTCTGGCGAGCGCACGCCCCCTATAGCGAAAACTTCTCGAAAAAAAAAAACAAAAAAAAAAACAATATAAAAGAGTAATGGAAAAATCTTAGGTTATTATCAAGATTTCAGAATAGCTTAATATGTCTTCTGAGAAGTACTGTCTTGTTTTGCATTAAAAAAAATGTAAACAGTTTGAGGACCAGCAGGTGGCATAGTGCCTAAGGCGCTAGACACTTGCACATGGCCAACCATGTTTTGAGTCCCAGACTTGGTGGCTCGCTTTCTCACTTTCTCTCTCTTTTTCTGTGTCTCCTTCTGGTCACATTAAAATAAGTGAATGAATAAATAAAATTAAATAAGTCCTTTAAAAAATGTAAACAGTTTAAAGTAGTTATACATGAATATCCAGATGCCATCTTCTTTTAAATTTTTTTACTACGCATTTTCTTCTAAGAATACAAATGTTATAAAGGGACTTAACTAAATAGTTCTTATAATACTCATATTTAGTACAACACGAGTATGCATTGCTTTTCATTGATCTGACATAAAGACTCAGCCAGTATTGAAAAGCAAAGGTATGGACCAACTAGGGGTATGGTGGTTAAGGGGCTGGATTCCCACATGGCTGAATCTGTGGAGTAAATTCCAGACCCAGTTGCTTTGAAAATATACTGGCGTGTGTGCTTGTGTGTCCAAAACCCTGAGAGGAGAGTGAAGGAGAAGAGATTACATGTGGTCATTACCATACTTGAGGGTGATTTTTCACTTCCTCTCCCTCTCTCTCTAGCAGCATACATGCCTTATGGCGAAAATCTTAAAAATACAAACAAACAAAAAAACATACACACACACACACACACACACACACACACACACAAACTCCAAAGGTATGTCTTATAAGTTAATAAGTAACCAGGGATAAGAACCACTGCTATTAACTTGAAAGAAAAGATAAAAGATTGAAGAAATGTTTAGCTAATACCAAGATTTACTGTCAAATTACAAGAGTGAATATACTGATGTGAAATAACTTATATTTAGTGCACAGAGCTTAAAAAAAAAACACCTCTAGGGGCCGGTGGATGGCATGGTGGATAAAGGCACTGAGTTTCTATATGGCCTACAACTTGACAACTGTTCAAGTCCCAGATCTGTTGGCTTGCTTTCTCCCTTTCCCTTTCTCTGTCTCTCTCTGGTCAAATTAAAAAATAATAACAACAAATGGAATTAAATAATAAGTAATTCTAAAAAAAAAAAAAAAGAAACCTCCATAGTTCCTAGGATGAATTTGCTTTTATTTATAAGAGTTATTTACATTATATTATTTGGCCTATTTAAAATTCTGTATCACTTTGCATATTATTCTTCTACTATGTCAGTTTCTAGTTAATAAGTTTAACTTTCTCATTTGTTTTTCATGAATTGAAAATGCATTACTTCCTTTTGAATTTGTAATGTCAACTGTTAACAGCAGTGATGTATTTTATCAGTAGGAGTGGAAACAAAAATGTATTCATGGTTTTTTTTTTCCCCATAGCAATAGTTCGGTTCTATAGTTACGTATAGCAATATTTAATCTAGTTAATAAATTCAAATTTAGTAATACTCAAAATTATTTTATTTAATGGGTTACTTTTACTTCCTTTTAAAAATAGATGTTCAAGACAGAGTTCCTGCTTCATATTCACAGGGAGCAAGACCAAAAGAGAACTCAGTGAGCACTTTACAGTTGAATACATCCTCCACAAACCACCAATTGCCTTCTGAACATCAAACCCTATCAAGTTCTAGGGAATCCAGCCGAAACTCTTTACGATCAAATTTTTCTCCCCGAAGCAGTACACAACCTGGATTTTCTTATATGTCAAGTAGAGATGAAATCCCAACCATGAGCAATTCAGAAAGGGTTGGTTCATCTCAAAGGTCATTTCAAGAATCTTCTGACAATGAAGGTAGGCGGACAACCAGGAGATTGCTGTCACGTATAGCTTCTAGCATGTCATCTACCTTTTTTTCACGAAGATCTAGTCAGGATTCCTTGAATTCAAGATCATTGAGTTCTGAAAATTCTTATATTTCTCCGAGAATCTTGACAACCTCACAGTCTCGTAGTAATACAACATCAACTTCTGAAGTTCCTGATAATAGGGCATCTGAAGCTTCTCAGGGATTCCGATTTCTTAGGCGAAGATGGGGTTTGTCATCTCTTAGCCAAAATCATAGCTCTGAGCCAGACTCAGAAAATTTTAACCAAGAATCTGAAGGTAGAAATTCAGGACCTTGGTTATCCTCCTCATTTAGGAATAGATGTACACCTTTGTTCTCTAGAAGGAGGCGAGAGGGAAGAGATGAATCTTCAAGAATACCTACCTCTGATATACCATCTAGATCTCATATTTTTAGAAGAGAATCAAATGAAGTGGTTCATCTTGAAGCACAGAGTGATGGGGCTGCTGCCAACAGACCACAAGCATCTGCAGCATCGAGCAGTGCTGCTACAGGGGGCTTCACATCAGATTCGGCTCAAGGTGGAAGAAATACGGGAATAACAGGGATTCTTCCTGGTTCCTTATTCCGATTTGCAGTCCCCCCAGCACTTGGAAGTAATTTGACTGACAATGTCATGATCACTGTAGATATTATTCCTTCAGGTTGGAATTCAACTGATGGAAAAAGTGATAAAACTAAAAGTGCACCTTCAAGAGATCCAGAAAGACTGCAGAAAATAAAAGAGAGGTAAATTTGCCTGTAAAGTAAGAGGAGATTAGAGAAAGAATTCTTTATTTCTAAATTGACTTCTCATATTACTGATATCTGAAATTTCTTTCCTTCATATTTACCAAGATAAGATGTTAGTGTCCTACTCACAGGTAAATAGGTAAGAGAGTTAATAAAGGAGGGTAGGGAGTTGGAAACATGAATTGTATTAAGAGATAATATGAATATAATTTTTAACCAATTACGGGTACATATACACACAAAGGAAAAAAATTATAATCTCTTACCTTACTCCTTGATAGACAATCAGTAAATGGGATTGGTAAGAGGAACGAAGCGTTCATGGATTACCAGTAAGTCTGTTTTAGTCTTTACTAAGATAACTTATTTACCATTTATATTTCTCACCTCAGCTCCTTATTGGAATAAGAAAAATTAGATGCACACATTTTTTGTTTTTTAAAGTTTATTTATTTCCTTTAAATGAGAGAGAAAGGTTCCCTTGACAGGGTGTTTATGCTGCAGTCCTCACCACAGCTCAGCAGCTAGCTAGCCAGCAGGTTTAGGTAAACCCTGGATTTAAACATTGAACCTTCCATACGATCTCTGTGCAGCAGTTCCCCCTCTGCCTCTGCCATTACAGCTAGGCTACAGTTAGTTTTTATTTCGTTTTTGCAGTCCAAGGGTATACTAAATCTTCACACATGTTAGGGTTATTTAACAAAGATACTAGTTTAAAATTCAGGGTATCTTTTCATACAAAAGAAGTATTTTATAGAGTTGAACATTACTTTAAAATCACTGGTAAGGGTGAAAAGGTGAAAGACCAGAGATTTTAGTCCCAACCAGACTTATCGTCATTTTAGTCTAGTTATTTAGTATTAAAATAAATTTTATGACAAAATAATACTAGATGATATGAAGAAAAGACATATAACACTAAAGTTGTATGGTAGGCTTTTTCTTTTCTTTTTCATAAAGGCATGTTGTAACAGAATGGAGGAACACATTTGTTATTATCATCTTAGATTATTTTGTACTTTTAACAAGAATATGTATTCAGATCTAACTCTTTGATGATAAAGGAAGCTATACATGATTCCTGAAATGTTGGGCATTGGGCTACTCTGTGTCTGTAAGACAGATTTTACCATATGGCTATTAATCTTTTTAAATGTGCTATTTTTCTTTACTTAAAAGAAATTTACTTTACCCTGGTAGTCTTAGTTCTAATGTTTGCTTATTATAGCAGTTCCCTTTGATTGTATGCTATCTATTATATTTCTTACCCTCAAAATTAGGCTAAATTGAGCACAGTAGTGGAAACAGAGGGCAGAGCCAGCACCATGCTGTATAGTTAGTTTAAACATTTAGCTTAGGGACCAGCAGTTAGCGTAATGGCTATGTTGCTGAACTCCCATGTAGTCGACTGGTTTGAGTCCCAGACCCGGTGGCTTAAACTCATGCCAGGCACGTGTGCATGCGTGCCCCTGATCCTGAGAGGAGAATGGAGGAGAAGGGATTGCGGCGTGACCATCCCCCCGGGGGGTGATTTCTCGCTTTCTCTCTGTCTTTCTGGTGAGTGTACAAGCCCTATAGCAAAAACTTCTCCAAAAAAAATATTTAAACATTTATTAGTTATTTTGCCATAGAATGAGTGTGTGTGTGTGTGTGTGTGTGTGTGTGTGTGTGTGTATATATATGCCTTAAGTATAAGTTGCTCCATACATGAGGATTTTAGAACATTGTGCAATGAAATTAATAAGGATATAAAAAATTGAATATCTCACGTGAAATATCAATGAAATTATGAAGGGAAGAAAGTTTTGTTTTGTTTTTCTGCTTTGCTGTAGGACACAAGTGTTCACCAGGGGAAAATTGGGGTGGGGAGATTGAGAAAGCCACCTCCTAGGGAAGATGGCCACCCTGAAGTTTCTTCTCCATTCTCCTCTTGGGATTCTGGGCATGCTCATGTGCACCTGGCATATTTTTCAAGCTGCTGGGTCCAGGACTCAAACTGTACAGTTAAATTATATGGGATCCAGCTGCCTTAAGCACCCCTCCACTGGCTGGCCCGGGAAAGTTTAATTTAAAACTAAATACTGGGTTTCAGGAAAGTCATGATGAAGTTTTGACTTAAAACAAAACAAACAAACAAAAAAAACAGAAAATACGTCATGACTTTTCTGACAACCTAATATTTATTCTTGAGGTCATAAATATGATTAAGCTAGGGCACAAAAGTCACCTAACAGTTGATTGTCCATCTCTTTCTACATGTCTTTTGCTAAGTTAACTTAGGAATCATACAAACCAGGTTGTATTTCAGTAACAGTTCAATAGTCTATTTTTTAAAAAAATTATCATTTATGTTTGTTTATTTTTAATTTTGACCAGAAAGGGACAGAGCGGGTGTGGGAGGAGTCAGAAAATAAGCTGCCAGGTCCAAGATTTGAACTGCAGTCAGCCATGTGGGAGTCCAGTGTCCTTTACCACCAAGCCACCTGCCAGTCTCAATAGTCCTAACAATTCACTAAGTACAACTTAAATATCCCTTACTGGAAATATGTGTTTCCAGATTTCAGGGTTTTTTGGATTTTGGCATATATGCATACACATGAAATATGTTGGAGATGGAGCCCAAGTCTAAATAGAGAATTTATTTATGTTCCAATATACTGTAAACACATAGTGTAAAAGTAGTTTTATACAATATTTTTGTATTATACAATTTAATAGCAACTTATGTAAGGTCAAGTGAAATTTTCTACTTGTGGTATCATACTGGTGCTCAGAAAGTTTCACATTTTGAAGCATTTCAGATTTTTGGATTATAGCCATTTTTTTTTTTAATCTCTTTCATGCCAGCAGTGAACACAAAAGGGATTTTAACAACAAAAAAAAATCTCATTTATAATAAACTGCATTAAAATTAAAGTGTATATTGGCCTGTTCAACCTGAAAAGATAGGTTAGTGGAAAGTGTTCCATGCTTGGGACCAGCAGTTAGCGTAATGGCTATGTCGCTGGACTCCCATGTAGTCGACCGCAGTTCGTGTCTCGGACCCGGTGGCTTAAACTCAGGCCGGGCGCGTGTGTGTGCGCGTGCGCCCAAGATCCCAAGAGGAGAATGGAGGAGAAGGGATTGCGGCGTGGCCATCCCCCCTGGGGGGTGATTTCTCGCTTTCTGTCTCTGTCTCTCTCTGTCTGTCTGGCGAGCACATGCGCCCTACAGCAAAAACCTCTCCAAAAAAAAAAAAAAAGAAAAGAAAGTGTTCCATGCTTTAAAAGCCTAGTCTATTAGAAACCAAGATGATTTGGTAAGATTGCTGGGGATGGGAGAAACAGAATTTTATGAAGTACTTTTTCTATTCTTTCTTTAATATAATAACAAAAAATTTTATCAGTTTATATATGTGGTTCTGAGAACATGTAAATGAGAAACCATATGCCAGTTTAAATCATAGAAATACTTAAAATTTTGCAAAAGGTGGGAGACAAAGGTGATAAACACATCATCTTTCTACTTCAAAACTTGAACTAGTCTGGGTTACTGCAGAAATTTTAAAAATTTAGGAGTACTTATAAAGTGATTATAGAAAATAGAAAAGTGGGCTGGTTCCATGGTGCAGTGATGATACTACCCAAAAGAAGCTTGATCCCACATGGCAACAGTGGTTTGAATCACCAACCCTGTCTGATTGAAATGCATGCCATGCATTTATGCAGGTGTTCGATATCTGTTGGGCTAGAGACAGAGAATCACAGCATGAGCACTCCCTTAGAGGAAGGATGCTAATCTATGTATTTATCCATTTCTAAGTCTTGTGTATACTCATGCACTGTCATGAATAAAGAAAAAGTACATAGAAGTAAAACTATGCTACCAAAGACAAAATTGCTTAAAGCATTTCAAGATAATAAGATAGCTTCTTCCATTTACCATTAAAATATTTACTACCTTATTTATTTATTTATTTTTTTGGAAGCATGCGTACTCACTAGAGGGAAAGGAAAAAGCTCCCTCATTCATGATACTGTCGCTTTTTCTCCCTTTCTCTCTCTCTTTTGAAATTTTGAGCAGGTATGCATGCACACACACGTAACTGGCATGTTCCTCAAGCTGAGATGTCTGGAGTCAAACTGCACAGTTGACTTTTGCTATCTGGGCACCTTAATTGGCCTCAGTTTTCATTTTCAGTGAAATGGTTTTTCATGATGTTTACTGTTGGTTATCGTTGGTACTACTACTTTTTCCTGTCTAGAAAACATCAGTAGAAATAACAAAAGATTGTTTGGGAATATGGATGACTAGAAATAACAAACTAGGCTGAGTTACGATAGATTTGTTTGGGAAATGTGCCTTCTTTTCCAGCCTCCTTTTAGAGGACTCTGAAGAAGAAGAAGGTGACTTATGTAGAATATGTCAGATGGCAGCTGCATCATCATCTAATTTGCTGATAGAGCCATGCAAATGCACAGGAAGCTTGCAGTATGTTCACCAAGAATGTATGAAAAAATGGTTACAGGCCAAAATTAACTCTGGTAAGATTTACTCCTTTGTGTATTTTCAAAATTCTCGAAGACATGTACTTATGTTAATATTTTTGTTAACAAGTTTGTGATTGTAATTAATTGATTATTGAGACGTGACTACCCAAAGTATTTTACTCATTTTTGAAGTCTCAGCAAAATCATTAAAGAGCATTAGTCTTGCTTCATAAATTAAATTTATGTTATGTTTCTTATACGTCATTATCCAACAAACTACTTCATGTATGTATAATACAGTTGTAATATGTGATTGCTGGTCACTTTTATTTCATGTAAGAGCCTTTTGATAAAAGAAATACACTTACATTTACAAGCTTTATGTCCTTGAGGAAGATGTATTGTTTCTATTGCTGTTGTGTCACTTATCAAATTACAATAAGGCTATTGTAGGGGATTCATTTGTTTATGGAGTGGCAGTTTTGGAGTCATGCATAGTTCCAGATATGAGCAAGACATACAATCCTGCTCTTGCATTAGCGATACTGGGGCTTAAGGGAATGCCTTTCTGAGGGGAGGCCATTTAAGTCTGGTGGAAAACAAGGTAAAGGGAATCCTATCTTATTTATGTCTTGCTTCTCTGTGGAAAATGGGCTATAGAGGGACAAAAGTGGATTGAGGGAGCCCAACTAGGAGTCTGTTATAGTATCACTTGCTAGAGTTGGTGATGGGTAGCATGTGGTAGAAATGATGTTTATGATAAAATCAATAGATTCTAAGACCAGCTGGTGGCATGGTGGTTACATGGCTAAATCCCACGTGGCTGACTACACAGTTCAAGTCCCAGATCTGGCTGATTGAAGAACATTCTGAGTACACGTGTGTGTATGTCAAAAATCTCAGAAGGAAAAGATAAATGAAGTGAAAGGGATTGTAGTGTGACAATCCCCCATGGGGGGGTGCTTTCTTACTTTCTCTATCTGTCTCTTCATTGAGTGCACATGTCCTCTGGCAAACTTTAAGAAAAAAAGGTTCAAGAAAGGTTCTGAATTCTTTTTTTTTTTTTTTTTTTTTTTTTTTTTGAGAGAGAGAGAGATTTTTGCTATAGGGCACATGCGCTCACCAGAAAGACAGAGACAGAAAGCGAGAAATCACCCCCCAGGGGGGATGGCCATGCCACAATCCATTCTCCTCTTGGGATCTTGTGCACACACGCACATGTACCCTTTGTGAGTTTAAGCCGCCACGTCCAGGACTCGAACCATAGTTGACTACTTGGGAGTCCAGCAACATAGCTATTACGCTAACTGCTGGTCCCAGAAGTGGGTTCTATTAATATAAAACTTGTTAATGTGTTAGATGTGGTGGAATATAAGAGAAAGAACAGTCCTAAAATTCATAGTTTTTCCTCAAACTACTAGGTGAATGGAAATACTGTTTACTAAATTAAGGAAGCTGGAAGTGGATTAGATTTGGGAAAGGAAATCAAGAGTTTCCTTTTGGACATACGGAGTTTATCAAATAACTGTTTGGTAGATTAAATAAGAGATTACACATAAAGTGCCTTAGCATGTTTTTCTGCTAAATGAAGAATAGTTTGACTCAGCTTCTGATATGTTAACAATTAGATTACCAGCGTTGGGTATAAAGGAAAGTAGGTAAAATATAGTTTATTATTGAAGTACAGTGGTTTTTCTAGTTAGGTTGGAATATTGACTCTAGTACTCTGGTGGCTATAGGATTTTGAGTGGTTTTTTTTTTTTTTTTTTTTTTTTTTTTAAGTTGGTTCTCAACCCTGGCTGTGGATCAAAATCAACCATTGAAGTTTTCAGGATTCATCTGTGTTGTAGCATGTAATTAGTTCCTTTCATGACTTAAAGGAGTTGTTATCTAGACAAAGATGGGTCCCTGTTTAGTTCCCAGGGCAGGCACATTCCTCACTTTCCCAAAGGTCTTAGGTATGTGCACTCACATCAGAGATACTGGACTGGATATATAACTTGTTTGAGTTGCTTTCATTAAACATTGTTTTCATGGCATCATGCCAAAGGGCTTAAGGAGGAAGAAAGGAGCATAGATGACATTTCATTGCCTTTGCCACCTTCCCACCATCGATGATGAATAAGTATCTGGGAGGGAAAAAACAACAGAGATACCTAAATAATGGGTGGAGGCTTAAATACCATTGGGCAGGCAGGACCTGAAATGCACAGTGCAATTAAGGTTTGCTATTTTAGGACATATTACTGGTTTACTGCAGTAATGCAGTCTTCTTTCCCTTCTTTTCTCCTTGTTTATAAAGATTTTTATATTTTAAATAGCACTTTGGAGAAAGCATTTTCTGAAGACATTGTAAAACTAAGCTTTATTGGGAACCAGCAGTTAGCGTAATGGCTATGTCGCTGGATTCCCACGTAGTCGACCACCGTTTGAGTCCCGGACCCAGTGGCTTAAAACTCACGTCGGGCGCATGTGCGTGCATGCCCAAGATCCCAAGAGGAGAATGGAGGAGAAGAGATTGCGGCATGACCATCCCCCCGGGGGGTGATTTCTCGCTTTCTGTCTCTGTTTCTCTCTGTCTGTCTGGCGAGCGCACGTGCCCTATAGCGCAAATCTCTCAAAAAAAACAAACAAACTAAGCTTTATTTGTAATTAATTTTTGCCAGGTTCTTCATTAGAGGCTGTAACCACCTGTGAACTCTGTAAAGAGAAGTTGCAGCTTAACCTGGAGGATTTTGATATTCATGAACTACATAGAGCTCATGCAAATGAACAAGTTAGTATATTTTGCCTAATTTGGTAAGTGTCTATTCTATGCTTAAGGGACAACTCTTGAAGAAAAGATTAAATCATGGTCAGAAACCCTGCATTAATATAATAATAATGTTATTAACATAATTCCCAGTTAAGTGCATTATTGGGTCATCGGGAACAACATGATGTATTTTTGCATAGAAAAATATGTCATTTTCTGTATGCTTTGATAATTTTATTTTTTCACCAACTTCTTATATGTGAACAACAATCAAATCACAAGTTCTAAATTCGTTAAGGTAAAATTCATTGTGTGTCCTATAAACCCTAGGACAGTGGTCCCAAACTAAGCTTATTTCCCCAGAGCTGTAAATTTTTAAGATCCTTAAATGATACAGTTAGAAGAGTTTGATATTTCTACCTTTTCCCCTGCTAATGGAAAAGTCTGGAGGAATGTGTTTAAAGAGACTTCAAGGGTGACTATAGAGTCAAACTGTCCAAGTATGGTTAACATATTTGTTATAAAAAGAGGTCCGATGGCAAGGGAATACACAAAATGCTTCAAAAACACTTTTTAAATTATGGGATAATGGGCACCCTTCCTTTTTTAATAATGTGGTGAGGTTCCCAGAATATGAAAGCTATTTTAAAGTGAACAGTTCAGTGGTGTTAATACATTCACATTGCATAACCACCATCTGTTCAGTTTCAAAACATTTCTGCATTCCATAAGAAAATTTGTACCCATTAAGCAGTTGCTCCCCATTCTTTCCAGACCTTGGCAGACACCAATCTGTGTTGTTTTTTGAATTTACTTATTCTGGATATTTTGTGTAAATGAACTCATAGAATATGTGATCATTTGTGAGCAGGCTTTATTTTTCAAATGTGGGAATAATGGATACCCTTTGAAAATCTAATTAAACTATGGGCCCTCCTTACAGAACATACCATTTAAAGGATTCCCAGGCCCCTTGAAGTTAATTGCTTGGATCAAGGTTAAGAATTACTGACCTAAAAAATGAAACATTAGGCAGTTGATGTAGCATAGATGCTATTCTCTAATGCCATTTACATTGTTTTATTCTCTAATGAGCCAGTTATCCAAAAATAAAATCACTTTCAGCAAGGAACTATCTTAAATTCTCAAAGAGTCTCTGGATAGCTGAGCACTGGTACTTTAAAGAATGAAAAAGAGCATGGGAAAGTGGAATAATGCAGGAGATATATCATATCAGATTTATACATATATAAAGTGTTCCCTTCTTCAAATGAGAGTAGGATTCAAAAGACTTATTTTTTTCCAGCCATCTTCCTTGTCTAGATGTTCCATCATGTCTCTCAAAGTTAGTTCTTTCCTGGGATAGCAGGTAGCATAGTGGTTAAGGCACTAACTTTTGTGGCCAGGCCCTGTTCAAGTCCCAGAACCGGCAGCTTGAAACTCATGCCAGGCGCTGGTGCTTGCAGTGCCCAAAATCCCAAGAGGAGGATGGAAGAGAAGGGATTGTGGCATGGCCATCCCCCCTAAGTGGTGATATCTCACTTTCTCTCTCTCTGTCACTACTCTCTGGCAAGGGTACCTGCCAGATTGCCAAAAAATTCTCCCTTTTAAAAACAGAAACTCATACCAGGCGCATGTGTGTACACACTCAAAATTCCAGAAGGAGAATGGAGAAGGGATTGCCGAGTGGCCATGTCCACTGGGGTGTGAATTCTCACTTTCCCTCAGTTTCTCTGTCTCTCTCCTCTCTGGCCAGTGCATGTTCCCTGTGGCAAAAAACAAAACAAGAAAAGAAGGTATTTTTGTTTTTAATTTGGTCAGGTCAGGGCTGTTTTTATTGTTCTCCAAACATTTTAATGACCCCTATTATTAATTTGGAAACGTTAGGAAATATTAGTTAGTGTCATTATAAACACAGTGACAACCTTCATTAAGCTTCTTGGCTTTAATTTGTTTTATGTGAATCATGGATTCTAGTGGCTTAACAACTACCCTCATTTTAAATGAGTAGTTTTTATAGTTTATTTCCTTGTTACCCAGTAGCTTCAGCTTTTAAAAGATAAGCCATACATTGCTAAAATTTTTTAAAGACTTATTTATTTAATCCCATTTATTATTATTATTATTTTTTGTAATTTAACCAGACAGAGAGAGAGAGAGAGAGAGAGAGAGAGAGAGAAAGGAAAAGTGAGAAAGCAAGCTGCCTGATCTGGGACCCGAACCACTGTCAGCCATGTGGGAATCCAGTGCCTTTTACCACTGCGCCACCTGCCAGCACCCATTAAAATTTAAAAAATATTTTTTATATAAGATTTCCTTTTAAGTTAAAAAAAAGTAAAAAAGTGAAGCATTTAAAGAAATGTTTAATAAATTTTAATAAATTAATTTCATTTTTATTGACTATGTAGAAGAATCTGATAACCAATTAATTGCTAAAGTTGGTACTAAGAGTGTACAGTTTTGAACTTAATTACCAAAAACAGGATACAACTTAGATAATTCATTTGTCTAAAAGAAAAAAAAAAAATTCACAGGACAGGGGCCAGTAGGTGGTATGCTGGTTAAAGTGCTGGATCCCACGTGGCAGACTAGCAGTTCGAGTCCTGGACCCTATGACTTAAAAGTCACACTGGGGGGACCAGCAGATAGCGTAGCAATTACATCACTAGACTCCCACATGACTGACTGCGGTTTGAGTCCCAGACCTGGTGGCTTGAAAATCATGCCGGGTGTGCATCCGTGCCCAAGATCCCGGAGGAAAATGGAGGAGAAGGGACTGTGTGTGGCCATTACTCTGGTGATGTGATTTCTCACTCTCTCTCTGTCTCTGTCTCCCTCTTTCTCTCTCTGACCAGTGCACACACCCTAAGCCAAAAACCTCTTTAAAAAAAAAAAATCTCACTGGGTATGCATGTTTGCCTGTGTGTCCAAATTACCAAGAGGCAAATGTAAGAGAAGGGACTGCAGCATGGCCATCCCCTCTGGGGGGGTCATTTCTCACTTTCCCTCATTCTGTTCTCTACTGGGAGCACACATGCCCTGTGGGCAAAAGTGTTTTTTAAAAACATCACAGGACAGACCAGTGTTTTTTTTTTTTGTTTGTTTTTTTTAAGAATTATTTTAACTTTATTTATTTAAATTTGACCAGAGAAGGACAGAGAGAGAGAGAAAGTGAGAAAGCAAGCTGCCAGGTCCAGGATAAGAACTGTAATTGGCTATATGGGAATCCAGCGACCGTTAACTACCATGCCACCTGCCGGTCCCCAGACCAATTTTTTTTTTTTTTTTTCTGGAGAGGTTTTTGCTATAAGGTGTGTGCGCTCGCCAGACAGACAGAAAGTGAGAAATCACCCCCCAGGGGGGATGGCCACACCGCAGTCCCTTCTCCTCCATTCTCCTCTCGGGATCTTTGGCACGCACGCACACGCGCCTGGCGTGAGTTTTAAGCCACTGGGTTCGGGATGTGAACTGCGGTCGACTACATGGGAGTCCAGCGACATAGCCATTATGCTAACTGCTGGTCCCACAAATTTTTATTAACACTTTTATTTATGATTTTTATTCCCAGCTTAAAAACAACAGAACAACTTTGAACATAACTTTTTTTTACCAACTGCAAATTTCCATGTAAATGAGTTATTACTTCGTTAAATTTATTAGTTCATTCTTTTATTTACCTTTAACTTAATTGTATTATCCAAGAAACAGTTGAGCTATGAGAATAACTGTTAGAATATTTATTTAGCTGTAAGTGAAATGGTAATTTTTTTAAGTAAACATAAGTAGCTCTTGCTATTCGTAAAATAAAATCTCTTACAGCTTTATAGAAAACCCAAGCATTCCACCATCAAAACACTTCAAAAGTTTCACTATTTTTATAAATTATTACATAAAGGAAGACTAAGTGAGAATATCTATTCTCACCTATTTGGACTCATTATATGGCATTAGTCAAATTTTATTAAGTTATTAAGGGCAGCATTTTATTCCTTATCTTAATAGATGACACTGTCTCCCTTACTAGGAGTTAGTAAGAGTGCTTTCCTCTAGTTTATCAGCATGCTGTGGATATCAGTCTCAGTTCTACTAATTTTTTATTCTCCATGTTCTGTTTTCTTTTTCTGTTTGCTTCATTCTTGAAGGCTGAGTATGAGTTTATCAGCTCTGGTCTCTACCTAGTTGTGTTACTGCACTTGTGTGAACAAAGCTTTTCTGATATGATGGGAAATACAAATGAACCAAGCACACGTGTCCGGGTAAGTAATATTGGAGTGGGGAAGAGAGGGAGGGTGTGGTACAGCAATTGTTTGCCTTGAAAAATAGATTGTTTCATGTTTTATTTTAGGTCCTTTGGGGATCTCTTGTTTTTAAATATTTCTTTAAAGATACTGTAGTTTAATGGAAATTGCTGTCTTCAATGCACAACCTAATTTTCTCATAAAGCAATTTTAGAGAAAAAAGTAATTTTTCAGCTCTTGAAAGTAAATTGGAACATATTTTAGTGAAAAATTGACAGAATTTGAAACACCAAGGGAAAATGTTTTCAATTTCAAAAACAAGCAAACAAATGAAACTTTAGTATAACTGAGAAACCTGAAACTGAATTCCAACAGCCAAAAGAATATGGAAAATTAACTTTATTATAGCCATAAAAGATACCAGTTACTAACTTATAAGTAATTACAGAGTATTTAAGATAATGGACAAGTTGGTAATTACCGTGTATGCTGTTAGCCATAATACAGTATTTAGACTAGATCCTTGTTAGGTATATATGTAAATAATACGGTTTGCCTTAGTATGTCAGAGAAAACTGTTCTGCTTTGGCCATTTTGTGTAGCAGGCCTAAGATGTATATCTCATTACAGTAGCATTCTCAACACTTCATACTTGAATGTGTTTATAAATATATCCTTCAAACTTTTTTTTATATAAATGTGATAAAATTTAATAGAGTTCACATTAAGGAGTTTTTATTTTGAAAATTATCAAGTAATAGCAATTCAATATATAGCTAAATTTTACCTCAACATATATCCAAATTAACAAAATATCTTTTGTATTTTATTATCATGCAGACAGTTGTCCAGTGAACCAACTGCCAGATCATCATCATTGAGATAGAATGAACTATCAAGAGTGTTCAGAATTTGAACAAATATCTAACTTATAAATACTGTAGAATCAGGAACCTCTACCTTTAGTTAATGCCATAAAAGGATTTATTAAAAAGTGTCTAAACCCTTCAGAATGAATAAAGCATACAGAGCATATGTCTTGAATTTATACCTATGTAAATGTTAATATTAACCGTTAACACTAAAATGAAAGTCATTTTTAGGATTTTTTTTATTAGTATAGAATTGAATGAACTTTCAGAGCTATCGAATTTAGGCAGGAAAATATTCTAGGTGTTTTTGTTTGTTTGTTTGAATTGACCACTAAAATCAGACGCATTTGAGTCCAAATCGCAAGCATTTTTGTTTTTTCCCCCATTCCATTTCATAATTTTTTAAAAAGTTATAAAAGATGACAAAACCATTAGATGAAATTATTTTATTGTGTCTGCTCCCAATTTCAAGAAACTGGTTCTACATTATTAATAATGATTATTTTAAACTTTAAAGAAATGATAACCCTTGTTAAGCTTATAATTTATAATAATGTGGGAAGAAGGACCTCTAAAGCCTTAAAATGGGATTTGACTTAAGTAGAAATAAATCTCCTATACTGATTCTCTCTTAGATCCACTTGCAGCATTTAAACTACTGTATTTCTTTCTGCATTGTTTCTAGTTTATTAACCTTGCAAGAACTCTTCAGGCACATATGGAAGATCTCGAAAGTAGGTGGAATTTCCGCTCCCTAGACTTGTTGAATTTACTATTGCAAATTAAACCCACAGGGCAAAATCTAAGTATATACTTTTTGACCAAATTAGAGCTTTGTTTACAGGCTTAATAATACCAAAATGATTTATTTGGGGAATGCATTTTGGGCAAATGACATTATTTAGGAAATGCCTATTTTTGAGATTTACTTTAAGCTACTGAAAGGTATAATTTTACCCACCAGTATTTACTTTTATTTTAGATATTTATTTTTGATCACTGCTTTTTGTACTTGTAATCAAAAAGGAGATAAAAAATTTTAGGGACCAGCAGTTAGCGTAATGGCTATGTCGCTGGACTCCCACGTAGTCGACCGTGGTTCGAGTCCCGGACCCGGCGGCTTAAACTCACGCCAGGCACGTGTGCGTGCGTGCCCAAGATCCCGCGAGGAGAATGGAGGAGAAGGGATTGCGGCGTGACCATCCCCCCTGGGGGGTGATTTCTCGCTTTCTATCTCTCTGTCTGTCTGGTGAGCGCATGCGCCCTATAGCAAAAACCTCTCAAAAAAAAAAAAAAAAAATTAACTAAGACCTCATTTCTTGGAACCAGCAGATGGCATAATGGTTACGTTGCTGGACTCGCACATAGTTGACCACTGTTCGAGGCCCAGACCCCATGGCTTAAAACCTCATACTGGGTGCATATGCTTGTGTGCCCAAAATCCCAAGAAGAGAATGGAGGAGAAGGGATTGGGATGTGGCCATTCCCCTGTGGGGTGATTTCTTGCTCTCTCTCTCTCTCTCTCTCTCTCTCTCTCCAGCAAGCACATGCACCCTATAGCAGAAATCTGTCTTTAAAAAAATCTTTATTTCTTAATTGGTTACAACCTTTTTTGTAAGAAATTTTACTCCTTATTTACCTTTGTAAACCATATAAGGGTTTTTTCCTGGGCTTATGTATTGTTCCAGGAAAATAGGGAAGAAAGGATCCTGAGTCTGAGCTGTACCACAGAAGATATGTCCTTTTTTTTTTTTTTTGCTCCTTGTTAAGTCCTCATGGACCTTTAATAGGCAGCAAGCTCCACCAGCAACTTCAGTCTCTTAAGAATTATGTTCCAGGGGACCAGCAGTTAGCGTAATGGCTATGTCGCTGGACTCCCACGTAGTCGACCGCGGTTCGAGTCCCGGACCCGGCGGCTTAAACTCACGCCGGGCGCGTGTGCGTGCGTGCCCAAGATCCCGAGAGGAGAATGGAGGAGAAGGGATTGCGGCGTGGCCATCCCCCCTGGGGGGTGATTTCCTGCTTTCTGTCTCTCTGTCTCTCTCTGTCTGTCTGGCGAGCGCACGCGCCCTATAGCAAAAACCTCTCCAAAAAAAAAAAAAAAAAAGAATTATGTTCCAGCATTAGAATCTTCTGCCTGGGATCCTATGTAAGGCACTTAATGCCCAAATCTTTACAGGCATCTGCACAGCCTACCCTCTTCTCAGAGTTCAACAACTTCCTGCTCTATACCAGGTGGGCATAGGTATTGGTGGCTCTGGAACAGTTCCTGGGAATCTAAGATTACACCCACTCGGTCTCTGTGTGTTTGACTTTTTCACCCAAAGCAGCAGACTCCATTCTGATACACTTTCAGAAGTGTTTCATTTGTTGTTTTTAAATTTCCCAAGGGGCACATGCCCTTGCTAGAGAGCAATAAAGTGAGAAAACACCCCTCCCCCACGGGGAATGATTACACAGCAATCCCTTTTCCTACATTTCTCCCTCCTGAGGGATTTTGGGCATTCATGCACAGGTATTAGATCAGAACTCGAATTGCACAGACATGTGGAGTCTAGCTGCACTAATCATCAGGCCACCTTTGGCTTAACATTTTTGTACTATGCAGTCTCCAGTTGATTACTTTCTATAATCGTTTTCCAAATACTTGGAGTATTATTTATAGTGTACCTAACATTTTTACCTTTAGAAAAAGCTCAGCATCCTTTGTAGTAATGTTTGAAAATGACTTAGATCTCTTAAAAACCTTTCATCCTAACTTTTTATTCCGTGTCTTAGATTATTCTAAGACAGATTTTTGTCATTAATCTGTACTGTTTTTCAATTTTAAAAGATCTTGTGAAAACACTACAACACATTTTTACTGTCTTAGTCAGTAATGTGAAAATAAAAGGAGTCAATCGGAATTCATTTGGTGTAAATAAATTCTCCCCTTAGTAGTTCAGAACCCTGTGTTAACTAATTCAAAGGTATCTTTATTTTAAAATTATTATTTGTACTTTGTTAAATGTGATGATAGTAATTTGTTTTAGTGTGCATTTTCCCAAGATTTCCCATTTTTTATTAAAAATATTCTCATTTACAATTTAGTTACTAACTACAGTAATATTTGCTTCCAGCATGTGAGAAAGACAGGAAAAAGATGGAAGTGGAATACACCCAAACTCAGCTGAGAGGGAAAGACTGCAAGTTAATTCTGTAGTATCAGAGTGTTAATTTATTCTGGAAATTAGTTTTGACTAAATTTTCCTTTCCTGTGGAATTAATCAAATATAAAGCATAAGAAATTCCCTAAAAAATTACTGTTTTTTAGTTTGGTATTCTTCCGTGACCTAGCGTAAAACTTAACCATAGGGTTTATATTGTCACAGTCTAGGTATATACTTGGAATGATTTATTAAAATTGGATTTTATCTGTAAGTGCTGCAGACGATTTCTTTGTTTGATTAAGGTGGATTGCATTTGCTGGGTGTTCTTAAATGATCCAATAGTAATACAAGACTAGACAACGTTAACCTTTCTGCTTTTGATAGTAGAGGGGGAGATGCTGGTTAAATGTTTATTTTAGTGAACTTTCATTTTCTTTCACTTGCAAAGCGTTTAACAGAATACACTGTTTTATACTTACTGTGCCCTTCCTAAATTCTTGTGCCATTAATGACTACTGAATAATCTGAAGTTAGAAGTGTTGAAAAAGTGATAAGTTTCTGACAGTATGGAGACATGGGGATAATCTCAACAATAGGATTATACTGAATCCAATTATTTTAACTTAGGCTGTGTCTATATAATGCTTCTTTGATTTAATGAAATAAGAGCTTTTATTTGGCATTGTGTAGACATAGCTTTGAAAATTGCAAGAACACCCATAACCTGTTATTCTATGTACATTTTTTTTCATTCTCATCGGATGCATCAAACATGCAGCGGTAATAAGCCAGATTCTACTCAGGTGTGTGAGAGCACTTGTTTTAAATTCACTTTTTCTGTAGTGCATATATATATATATACATATATATATCATTATTTTCTATGAAAACGAGTGGATCTCAGAAATGTTGTAGCAGATGCTCTTGATCTACATTTTTAAACATTTTCATTTTTATAAAAAAAAAAAAAAAGAAATAATATCACAAAAAGACACGGCGGGGGTGGGAACATTGTGGATGGGCATCACCCACAGCCAAACCACCCTAACCCTGTCATGATAACTTATCATTTTGACTAAACAGTATACTAAATTGGGATTTTTATTTTACAAGTCATTGCTGTTCTGGATTCATGTTTATACCGCCCATTCTCATCCCCCTTAAAATCATTCTTGATCATCCTGTTTTCTTTCAACAGCTTCAGAGGATGATTCTGAAGAAGATGGAGACCTTAACAGAACATTTGATATTGCCTAACTTCATATAAGACAAATGGATGATCTGTGAACAAGTGTTTATTAAAACTGGCAATTAAGTATGAATTAATTTTGTGGGGGAATGCCTATTAAATACATTGACTATCTGTATATAAAATGAATATATATATACACGTGTATGCATGTGTATATATATATATTCATGCTCAAGGTTGGCTGCGTTAAAATTCCATTGGATCTTTTAACATGGCCAGCAAATCTGATGTTTATAAACTGGTAATCAAAAGTATTTTTCTTTTAGGTGAGTGGGAAAGTATTACCCTTGTTTTAGATATCTAAGCGATGCCCATTAACTTTTTATTTTGTGTTCTGGTTAATATAGTCATATTTATGAAAAAGGTTCGTGTTTTAGTCTCTTGCTAGTGAGAAAAGTGAGACAAATATGCTTTTGAAATAAAATGCCAAATGGCACCTAATTATTTTTCTTTTAAATGCCTTAAGTTGCAGTCTCATTTTGGTAATCATTTGCTTCCAGTGTTTAAAAATAAAAATATTAAAAAAAAGATTGGGGAGAAAGTTATGGAGAGTATTATATTAGGTTTCCAAATTTAATTTAAATTCTAAATTAACTTAGCAATAAAATCTAATTTTTAAAAAAGTATATAAATATAAAATATATAAATGATGGACAAATTTTTGTACTGATTTGCAAAATGCAGTAGCCCATAGTATGTATATATTCCTTTTAGGAATATTACAGCTGTATATTTTATCAGAATTGCCAGTCAAATACTGTTTGGTTAAGAAAATTATTGCACTCTAAAGTTAATAGAATATTTTTAAATCCCACATTCAAAGTTTAAAACACTGGTTTTCAATGTGGTTTTTAGTGTTGTCACTTTATAGATAAATATGATATAAATAACCTATTTGGATCCTGATTGTTTTTAACTGTTCCTTGGTAATTCTGAGCATTTATTTGAATGACTTACTAATATTTTTCACTACCTTTGAAGAACAGGTGAACATAGGTGTACACTGTGGTGATAAGTTGTGTATACTTTCATAACACTGTATATTTTCTTCTGTCAACACCCTTAAAATACACTTTAAAACACCTTCAGGCAGTTTCAAATTAAAAGTCTGCTGTCACAGCAACAAACTACTTTTTCAGAACCTAAATAGAAACCATGTAATTTCTCAAATGTGAATGAACAGTTTGCCTACACTTAGTTTGTTGGTTTTATGTAATCTCTTGGCTTGAAATAAAGTACATACTGATTGATTCATAGCTTGAAATGTTTCCTTTTAAACTGGTGTTCTAAGATGACTTCAAACCTTATAGTCTAGAATCTTATCAAAAGTTCAAAAGGCTGTTGAATGTAGTGATATAAATGTTTCTCAAACATTCGTTCAGCTCTTGCCTATTATCCTTCCATTGCCTTTACTTAAAACAAAAACACAGAATTTAAAGATGCCAGTGTTAATATATTCTATAAGTCTTCAGAGATGCTTTGAATTTGAAGTACATACTTTTTTTTTCTTTGTTTTTTCCTAATTTTTGCCAGAGGATGCATGTACTCACCAAAGAGAGGGAGAAGGCTCCCTACTTTGGGAATGGGCATGCTACAGTCTCTTCTCAGTTTCTCCATCCTGTCAGGATTTGGGACATGCATGCACATGGCACCCAGTGTGTTTCTCAAGCTGCTAGGTCTAGGACTTGAACTGCAGGGTTGGCCAAGTGGGTTCTGACTGCTTTAACTACCAAGTGACAGAGCTGGCCCAGAAATATTTAAATTGCTAATAGGATTCATTATAAAAATTAAGTGTCTTCTGCTTATCCCACAAAATTTTTATTTAAAAAATTTAAATGGTAGAAAACATTTGGTTGGTATGCATATAATTTATATATAGTTTGTCATTAGAAGCTAAATGACAGTGATAACAGAGAATGTCCTGAGTGTTAAGTATTCTATTGGATCATGAAAAAAGTCACGACACTTTTTTTGCCTAGAAAACCAAAAATATGTCATGACTTTTCCAATGACTCAAGCAGTTCCTCATTATCACTTAATACTTAAATATTTGTCATATTACTTGATAGTGTAATTGTGACACCTGAATAGGAAGAAATTAAAAAGAAATCATTATCAGTTTAAAATTCTGAACAGAAACAGACCATGTATTCCTTACCACCAAGATAGCATATTCCTAAAATGTAACTTAAAATGTCATTCTCCCTAGATATCTGCCAAACAGAAGAATTGTTATTTTTTAGCTGGAATCCAGATATTGAAGCAGTTTCTACATTCTGAATGTAGTAAATAAGCCTGCATATGTAATTGTTAATATTAAAAATAAATAATGCCTTGAATGATCTACTAATCTGATGACCAGTGAATCGATACAAGTGCCTGATATAGATGTTCTAATATTAAAAAAAACTAAGATTTAGTATATTCATTACTGGGGGCTTCTAGACCTGTTGAAGAGTGAAGTCAAAAGTTGAAACTTAAATTACGGTTTAAAACTGTCATTTTGGATAAGCTGGCATTAGGTAGAATTTGTCAAAATGTACAGAAAAAAAATTTATGAAGTTTGAGTTGAAGGGGAGATTCTAGAGCCAGAACTATCCAATAAAACTGTAATAATGGAAATGTTATGTACACTGCCTAGTAAAGTTAGCCAATAACCACATGTGATGTAGTTAATGTAGTCGATGGGCAGAATTTTAAACTACTTAATTTACTAAATGGCAACTGATTGGACATTGTAGTGCTTGAGATTTGAGACGGTTGGTTTTAGGAAATTGATAAGATTGGTCTCCGTTCTTAAATGAATGGTAGAAATTAGGTAGGGCAAGGAATTCCAGACCATAATGTTCACAGTTGTAACTGTTAGTAGATATCTATAATAAAATAGCAATCTCCATCACTAAACAAAATCTCAGAGGTTTAAAGCACTTACGGAGTACAGTGTGTCCATGTAGTAGTGTAATACTTGCTTCATAAAGTGCCTCATGGCCACACCCTGCAGTTTTCTGTCACCACTTTGTAGTTATTCATGTCATTAACAATAGTGCCATCAATTCTGATGTGGGATGTTTTTTATTCATAGTGGTCACTGAGAACAGATGGCACAGGCTGGGACTTTGTTGCCATTAATCAAGCTGGAAACAGTGTGGCTCCCCATGAGAAAATTCTTCTTCATAAAATAATTAAAGGAATGTAGCGTTGGGGGAGAACACTTAAACTTTCAAGCTCCTCAATACAAAAAGTGTAATTTTATGTGGAGTCTATACTGTTTATCCTTCTAATTTTGTTTTTGTGTTAGAAAAGACACTGAAGAAAAAACTACTCATTTTCAGCTTCCTTTTTTGTTTTTGGTTTTGTGGGGGTTTTTCCTCCCCAAATGATTATTTTCACCTTTGTCCTTTTTTTGTTGCTGGGGTTTTTGCTATAGGGTGTGTGCACTCACCAGAAAGACAGAGAGACAGTGAGAAATCACTCTCTTAAGGGGGATGGCCACGCCGCAATCCCTTCTCCTCTCGGGATCTTGGGCACGCACGCACATGCGCCCGGCGTGAGTTTAATCTACTAGGTCCGGGACTCGAACCGTGGTGAACTACATGGGAGTCCAGCGACATAGCCATTACACCATCTGCTGGTCCCCACATTTGTCTTTAAAAATCTACAATAAATGCACTGAAACTTTTATCATCGCTATTGCTGCACTTGTTTTTCTTCAGTCCTTGCTTATGTTACTGAAGGAAAATTTTTATAAATGTGTGGGGTGCATAAGATACTTTATATAAAAATGTACAGTGGCAGGAAAACATTTTTTTTTTGGAGAGGTTTTTGCTATAGGGCGGGTGCGCTCGCCAGAAAGAGACAGAGAAACAGAAAGCGAGAAATCACCCCCCAGCTAACTGCTGGTCCCAGGAAAACAATTCTTAAAGGGGGACATTATGATGTATTTAACCTCATTGCCAGCCTTTTCCATGCCTTCCTGAACACAGCTACACAGCTATAATTTGTTGTTTAACAAAACTGGAGAGATTTTATTAAAAGTTCAGTCGTTTGTGATACATGCCCTAAAATACTACATCTAATAGTATGAAGCTAATTATATGGAGTAGTGGATATTAAATCTAAAATTTTCTTCATCTAAATCACAGTGGAAGGTTAAAATACTATAGAAATTATTTTCCACAATAACCAGTATCAAGGATATTTAAAAATACATAAGACCTGGGACCAGCAGGTGGCGGCGTGGTGGTTAGGGGGCTGGGCACTCCTATGTGGCTGACCATGGTTCAAGTTCAGGACCTGACAACGTCTTGCTTTCTCACTTTCTTTCTGTCTCTGTCTCTCCCTGGTCAAATGAGAGTAAAATGAATCATAAATAAAATAAAAATAATTCTTTAAAAAAATATATAAGACCTATTTTAAAAATCAGTCTTACTCTCCCTATCATGTTCAGAAGTAAACGAGCAAGGTTGTGAAACTAAACTAAATAGGTTCAACTAAATGAGAGGGAAGAGGTGAGGGTAGGTGAAACAGTCCAGGTTTTTAGTTGTGTTCTTTTTAAAATTTCTTATGACCAAGAGAGAGAACACCAACAGGGTCTTGATGCCACAATTCACACCCCTCCCCCTGCCCTGGATCATGGGCACACTTGCCCAGAGTGCTCAGGGGGACACACCCCCCCCCCCCCCCAGATACGGACCTGCACCAGCAGCCATCCCCTTGGGTCTGTGTCACAGAGTGCTTTAACTGCTGTACCACTGTCTTGGATCTCTGTCTGTATGAAGCATTTCTTCATTTGACTGAAAGGTTCAGCATTTGAAGGGGTGGTTAAAAACCACTAAGTTAGATATAAATTTTTTTTAATGGCCTTTTAATTTGCCAAACAGCGTGTGTGCTCCCTGTAGAGAGGGAAACAGAAAACACATACCCACAGGGAGGGTGGGTAGGTGCCCTTCACTCCCCTCAGATTTTTGGGCATGCATGCACATGTACCCAACATGTTATTTCAAGCCGCCAGGTCCTGGACTCAAATCAGAGTCAACCAAGTGGGATCCAGCAACATTAACCACCACACGAACTGGTCCAGATCATTCCTGTCCTAAAACTCGTTTTCATGAGGAACCTAAGGATTAATTTTTGTCAAAAATCTATTAGTACGTGAAAATAATGTTGATAGAATAAGTAATACCATAAAAGCTACATTGTCAAGTTTTACGTTAAAATCTCACATAGAAATTGCAGTAAAGGCATTTGATGGCTTAGTCTGAGATTACCAAAAAACATTTAGTTGAATTGAACAGCGTAGTCATTTTCTTCTGCAACTACCAAAACACAGTCGTCGTCATAAGGTGATTGGGGGGCAGTTGAAAACACTGTGGCAAAACCAGATTCAGAGTTTCTTTTGTAGAGGAACCAAATGATGGCTCCCAAAACTGTCAAAATAACCGTGCTAGCAATCACTAGAGCCGCTATTAAAATGTGGTTATCTGCAATGGAAAAGAGAAAACATAACCAAGATCAGGTTATACTAATCACAAATACAACATTTTGGGGAATGCAAGAATCGATATAATACATTATTTAAATATTTATCTCTTGAGAATTTTCCACACAGATGAGAGGGATGAAATTATATATTACTGTCAATATTTTTATTTTTAGCTTGAAAAATGGTCATACTTTAAAATTTCAAGTAAAATTTGTAGTTCTCTAGTCTACTGAAGATCTTCAAATCATCTAGATGCACTATTTTCCTCTAAGATGTCGCAAATTCAGACCTACTGGTCTCTTTAGGAACAGTGATATTTGAATATGTGTACATTAATGAGGTTTAATGGTTTGACAGGTTTTTAGGGTTAAAGATTTGTGTCAATGAAAATACACCGAGAGCGACAGTAAGTATCTGGACTTAATGGGTTTTTTTTGCAGTCATTCAAGTAACACTAAGTATTTGTGTCTTCTACTGAACAACTTAGTATTCACAGCCTTGAACCCTCATTATCTTTTTATATGAATTGAGTTCATTTGAGGAAAGTTACTTCTTTTAGAAGTTAGGAGAAAAATGCTTTGGGGAAGGTATTTTTTTTTTTTTTTTTTGCTTTGTTTTCATTTACATTTCATGGTTGTCTAGCTTTCTGAGGTACGGTGTACTTTTTCAGAGTATGCATGGCAGTGTGTGGTAATCTAATTCAAGGTTATTACCTTATTCTTCATCTTCAACAAAGTACATTAGATTTTCAGTGTACTTGGTTTTCTTGTCTTTTTTGGGATACATAAAAGCTTAACAGTGCCCCCCCCCTTTTTTTAACTTTTTTCTTTTTTTTGGGGGGGGTGGTTTATAGGGCATATGCGGTCGCGAGACAGACAGAAAGTGAGAAATCACCACCTGGGGGGATGGCCATGCAATCTCTTCTCCATTGTCCTCTTGGGATCTTGGGCACACACACACACACACACACACACACACACACACGCCTGGCGTGAGTTTTAAGCCACCAGGTCTGGGACGGGAACCACGGTCGACTACATGGGTGTCCAGCGACATAGCCATTATGCTAACTGCTGGTCCCCCCGTTCAATTTTTTTTTTTTTTTTTTCTTTTTTTGGAGAGGTTTTTGCTATAGGGCGCGTGCGCTCGCCAGACAGACAGAGACAGACAGAGAGATAGAAAGCAGGAAATCACCCCCCAGGGGGGATGGCCACGCCGCAATCCCTTCTCCTCCATTCTCCTCTCGGGATCTTGGGCACGCACGCACACGCGCCCGGCGTGAGTTTAAGCCGCCGGGTCCGGGACTCGAACCGCGGTCGACTACGTGGGAGTCCAGCGACATAGCCATTACGCTAACTGCTGGTCCCCCCCCGTTCAATTTTTTAAATGCTGTTGTGATATATACCATTCCATAACCTATTTGCCTTATTTGCATATATTTCGTGGCTAATCTTTTTTTTTAAATTGAGCCCTTCCTTAACCTCCAAGTATTGGGAAAAAATTCAGAATTTTTTTTAGACATGCATTTTCATTTCAATATACTCATTGATTATTTCATCTGATGCTTTTTAAAATGAGACCTGGGAGAATTAAAGATGAGTGACATAAATCTAGCCAAAAATCATTAAGGTGAGGGAGAGCCACTGATACTTCAAAAATATTGACCTGGGGGTGGGGTTAGCAGGTGGCATGGTGGTTATTAAGGTGCTGGATCCTGTATGGCTAACTACAGTTTAAGTCCTGGACCAGTGGCTTGAAAATCACACTGGGTGCATGTGTGCATGCCCACTCAAAATTCAGATAGGAGACTGAATTGCAAGTTGGCTATCATCCTGGCATAGGGTGGTTTCTCACCTTTCTCTCTCTGGCAAGCACACATACCCTATAGCCAAACTAAAAAATAAAACACCACTGAGGATTTTGTCACATGGCCTAGTGGTTGAGAGAGCTGGCTCCCACCACATGGCAGTTGTGGTTTGAATTCAGGCTCCAATGACTTAAAACATGCCAGGCTCGTGTGCAGGCGTGCCTAAAAATACTGACAGCATAGAGACATGGCAGAGAGGGTATTGCAGCATGACCACACCTATTGGGCGTTGTATTACCTATCTGGAGAGTGCACATTTCTCTGGTAATTAAAAAAATAAATAAATTTGAACCAGCAGGTGGCGGAATGGTTATGTTGCTGGACTCCCACGTAGTTGACTGCAGTTGAAGCGCCAGACCTGGTGGTTTAAAACTCAAGCTGGGCACGTGTGTGCACATGCCCAAAATCCCGAGTTGAGAATGGAGGAGGGACTGTAGCAAGGTCACACTTTTTGTCTCTTGGGCAAGTGCACATGCCCTATAGGTAAAATATCTTAAAAACACACACACAAAAAGCAAAAACATTTGTGAGGAGTGAAGAAAATGACAAGTGATTTATCTTTCAATCCTAAAATTTTGTAATCTCAGTTTGGTAAGATATGAGGGGTAGGTGTGATTCTTACTAGAGACAGAAAAGAAATTTTGGGGGGAGGGGAGAGGTTTTTGCTTTGGAGAGGGGGCATGCATGCTCGCCAGAAAGAGAGAGAGAGAGAAATCACCCCCCAGGAGAGATGGCCACGCCGCAATCCCTTCTCCATTCTCCTCTCAGGATCTTGCGCATGCACGCACACGTGCTCAGCTGAGTTTAAGCCACCGGGTCCAGGACTCAAACTGTAGTCAGCTCCATAGGAGTCCAGCGACATAGCCATTACGCCAACTGCTGATCCCCCAAGACCGTAAAATTTAAAAAGCCAAAAATTCCATAAAATGAGTTAAGATTGGATTTGTACATAGTTAGTTTTTTATTAAATTTAACACAGCTCATTTTCAGTTTATCACCCTAAATTTACTAATGTGAACACTTTAACCTCTTAATGAATATATAGTAATGCATTATTATAATCAAGAGTATGTCTACTTTAAAAAGTCACATGATCATAACAGTAGATTAAAAAAAAAAAAAACTATTGAGTCTAAAAGAGCATGTAAATGAGAATTATTTATAGGCCCATAACCACACAACAGAAAATTAAAAGATCTGGTATCCTAAGAACTAGACAGCTTTCAAGATTGTTGGGACACATTCTACAAGTGATCTGTGTGGCCAAGTTGCCTACAGGGCTTTTCGTTTGCCAGTTGCAAGCTAAAATGTGGGACAAAGCCAGTCTTAAGGCAATATTAAAACAGTATGTGGTGACAGACAGGTAGCATGATGGTAAAGTTGGCTGGATCCCCCACGGCCAATTGTAATTCAAATCCCAGGCCCGGCAGCTTGAAGAACATGCTGGGCGTGTGTGCTTGTGTGCCCAATATCCTGAGGAGAATGGATCAGCAAAAGGGATTGTGGCCTGGCCATTCCTGCCAGGAGGTGTTTTCTCTCCCTTCCTCCCTCCCAGCAAGTGCACGTGCCTTATACTAAATTTTAAAAATATATGTGTAAGGTTTATATCTGGACAAAGGATATTTCTACATTAAGTTTATTATCTAATTAATTAAAAGAAAAATGTTTGCATGCTTGAGCAAATAATTGCTATTACCTAACACCTATTACTAATTAAATTTTTTTCCTTAGTCTAAGGAAATTGGAGAAAAAGCAAAAATTGGAATATAAGCTTTCACTTCTCTGTTCCCTGTCATTTACCAGACCCAGACAGTCTTATTTTCTTAATCTACCTTCTGAAAACTGACATAGGTCACGAAGTATTCTACATAACTTAACTGTATAAGCACATAAAAACTTGAATCTGAGACAGTAAGATTGTTGACCACCCTGCCTTAAATCTGTCTTCTCATTTTGCTTCCCTGACATTACATTCTCCCTTAAATTTATATTTCAGCCTTCTTCCTAATCATCTTTGTTGACTCAAAACTTTGTGGCCTAGCCTCTGGCATAGTAGGTTGTGCACCAGACTAGAGCTGGAAGTCGCATCCCAGCTGCAGTTTGAGTCCCCAGCCTAGTCAGTCTTGAAACACTGGACTCATGCCCAGGGTCCTTGGGACAGAGGACTAGAGGGGAGGGGATCATGGTGTGACCAAGCCCTGTCATAAGCACACAATCTATCGTGACCATTAAAAAAAAGACATGGTGGCTCTATGTAAATATATAGATAAGTGTATATAGCCAGTACCTCTCCCACTTACTTCCCCATCCATTGTATTTTAAATTCCTGTAAATGGAGAGTCACTATCCAATGTAGAAATTTATGCATTATCCTAGATTTCCTCTCCATTCACTAATCAGGAACTTGTCTTTAACCTTTTTACTGTCTTAAGGTTTATCCTCTGCCATCTTCATGCCCTAGTTCTGACAGTCATCATCTGTGGTTCAGAGTACATGACTCACTCTTAACAATTACTTAAAATAATCTGTTGAACCCTTACTACAGGTTAATTTATTAAGTATACCAACTGTGTACATTTCACTCTGTGGCACAGGGTGTAAATGACTTGCCCAAGTTCATTTAGTATGTAATGCAAAATTTCAAACACTTCATGTTGGTAAAGCACTGATCTATCTGTCCTCTTGATACCATTTTCTGTCTCTCCTGCCTAATGCCTACTTTATCCAAGCTTTAACTCCTGCATCATCTCAGTAACCCTGACTGAACCCAGCTTGGCCTAACTTTCCCATGCTGACCATACTGTGTGCACGCTGCTATAACCACCTTAGTTCTCTTGACAGCATTATTTCCAAGGGACTCTTCCAGCTTACACTTGTGCGAAAGAACTTCTCTTGGCCAAGACTGCCCCTACACTTAACTTATTAGTACCACTCCCAAGTTTATTTTTTCTATGCTGCAATCCACTGCCAAACTTAGCCTGCCAGAATTACTTGAGATGCAAACTCAGAATGCTTCCATGTGCCTTCAGTGTTGTAGAGTGTTGCATTACTGCTGCACCACAAGTTGCTGGCCCTGTCTCACTGCTTTAACTCAGTGGTAGTGTTACTCTTTAAAATGAGAGTAAGCCTGAATCCTGTCTGTATGGCAGGCTTTCCAACTTCCTTTCATTTCCATTAGGTCTTCATTTTGCTCAAATATGGCCTTATCAGTGTGGTCTTCCCTACCATCCTTTTAAAAATGAAAGAAAAGCAACACCTCTTTTCTCTCAATACTCACATTCATCCTTTTCCCCTGCAGTATATGTCACCATCTGACATACCATGTCTCTTGTTTCACCCTTCCTACAAGAATGTAAGCTTGAGAGTAGAGGCTTTTTCTCTCTTGTTCATTGTTCTGCTTCATTGTCTAACTTTGGAAGAAAGCCTGGCACATAGTATTTACTCACTAAATTATCCACATACCTTTAAATAAGATTGATTTACATATGTGTAGGATCTTCAGAAGGCTCACAGAAGATGCGTATCATGAAAAAACAATTTAAAATTTTTTGGGGGGGCCACAGGGTGCATGTACTTGCCAGAGAGAGAGAGAAAGAGAAAATCGTTCCTCTTGGGATTTTCAGCATATATGCACAGTGCCCCCAGTGTGTTTTTCAAGCTTCCAGGTCCAGGATTTGAACCACAAAGTTGGCTGTGTGGGATCCAGCATCTTTACCACCAAGCCACCTGCTGGCCCCAATTTCAGAATTTTATTGCACCAAAATAAACTTGTATTTTATTTCTCTGAATGTTTAGAAGTCCCCTTGTATATTCAGAATGAATTCAAAGATGACTCTTTCCCTGGAGTCTAGACCAAATGTGGCCAGATCTTTCAACTATTCCTGACATGGTGCTGAGGCCTATCATAGACCTACCTACTCTTCTATATATGTTTCAGTTTACATAGGTCCTTTCTTTTTGAAATATATATGTGTGATATATACGGGATGGAAAAAACTCATTTTGTTCAGTAAATGACTAAATAAATAATAAATAAATTTTATATTATAAAAAAAGAAATATATGGGACCAGCAGTTAGTGTAATGGCTATGTCGCTGGACTCCCATGTAGTCGACTGCGGTTCGAGTCCCAGAGCCAGCGGCTTAAACTCACACCGGGCACGTGTATGTGAGTGCCCAAGATCCCGAGAGGAGAATGGAGGAGAAGGGATTGCGGCGTGGTCACCCCCTGGGGGGTGATTTCTCACTTTCTGTCTGTCTCTCTGTGGCAAGTGCATGCGCCCTAGAGCAAAAAAAATAAAAAAGAAATGTATGTAGCTTGTCATAGTTCTAGAAAGTAGCTAATCAAAAGATAATGCCCTCCTCTACTGCCTACTTACCCCTTTGATCCATTTTTTTTTTTTTTTTCTAGAGGCTTTTGCTATAGGGCGCGTGCGCTCGACAGAGAGACAGAAAGCAAGAAATCACCCCCCAGGGGGATGGCCATGCCTCAATCCCTTCTCCATTCTCCTCTCAGGATCTTGAGCATGCACGCACACGTGCCCGTCATGAGTTTTAAGCCACCGGGTCCGGGATGCGAACCGCGGTCGACTATGTGGGAGTCCAGCAACATAGCCATTACGCTAACTGCTGGTCCCATGATCCATTCTTTAGAGCTACTCCTGTTTTATTTGTCCTCATGCTTCTAAATTACATGCTTACATTGTTTTTCTTGATTTTTAAAATATTTTTGTGGTAAAATGCAACAGAAGTTACCAACCAGTTCAGTAGTATTAAGTACATTCACATTGTTATGCTACATCACAACCACCCATCTATAAAATTCTTCACTTTACAAAACTGGAACTGCACCTATCAATAACTCCCATTTCTCTCTCTCTAGCCCTTGACAAACACCATTCTAGTTTTCATCTCCATGACATACCTCTATCAGTACCTCATTTCAGTGAAGTCATTCAGTATTTTCCCTTGTGTGGCAGGCTTATTTTACTTAGCCTAATATCCTCAGATTAATGCATGTTGTAGTATGGGTCAGAATTTCCTTCCTTTTTAAGGTCGAATAATACTCCATTATGTATATATATCACATTTTGTTTATCCATGGATGGACACTTGGATTGCTTCTACTTCTGGCTAATAGTGAACACTACTATGAACAAAAGTGTACACGTATCTCTTTGAGTCCCTGCTTTTCAGTTCTCTTGGGTACATATATATATGCAGAGGTGGAATCGCTGAGTAAAATATGGTAATTCCGTTTTTAATTTTTTGAGGAGCCATCACTGTTTTATATCACAACTGCATAACCTTACATTCCCACCAACAGTGTGCAAGGGTTCTACTTGCTGTACATCCTTGCCAACACACTTTTTTTTTTTTTTTTTTTTTTGGAGAGGTTTTTGCTATAGGGCGCGTGTGCTCACCAGACAGACAGAGACAGACAGAGAGACCGAAAGCGAGAAATCACCCCAAAGGGGGGATGGCCGCGCCGCAATCCCTTCTCCTCCATTCTCCTCTCGAGATCTTGGGCACGCACGCACACGCGCCTGGCGTGAGTTTCAAGCCACCGGGTCCAGGACGCAAACTGCAGTCGACTACATGGGAGTCCAGCGACATAGCCATTACACTAACTGCTGGTCCCACCAACACACTTTATAAAAACAGTAGCCAGCTGGGTCCAGCAGATGGTGTAGCAATTAAATCGCTGGATTCCCATACAGCCAACCACACAAGTCAAGTCCCGGACCCAGTATCTTGTAAATCATGCCGGGCACATGTGTGTACATGCCCAAAATCCCATAAGGAGAATGAAAGAAAAGCAATTGTGGAGTGGCCATCCCCACTGAGGGTGATTTCTCACTTTCCCTCACTGTCTCTGTCTCTCTCTGGCGAGCCCACGCCATAAGGTAAAAAACCTCTTAAAAGAAAACAGTAGCCAGTTAATGGGTATGAGGTGGTGCAATTCATATTGAAATGCTATGTACATTGTATTCTTCCTATGAAAGAATGAGGATATAACTCCTGTAAGCACACAAACTCTTACTGAGTATAGTTATGCTGGTGAATACATGAACATGCATCAAGGTGTATACATGTAAGATCTGTGCATTTTACTCTATGTAAATTATGCCTCGAAATATAGTGACTGAAAACTATTATCCAGTGGCAAAAATCCAAAAGTTTCATAACAGGCACTCGTATTACTGCTAATGCAAAATGGTACAGCTCCTATAAAAACAATATCAAAGTTATATTCGATCCAACCCAGCATTTGAGGTAATCTAATCTACAAAAGAGTATGTATTTGTGCAGCACAGTTCATAATAGCAGATGTTTGGAAATGAGTAGAGTTTTTTTTTTTTTTTTTTTTTTTTTTTTTTTTCTATAGGGCATGTGCGCTCGCCAGACAGAGACATACAGAGAGACAGAAAGCAAGACCCCCCTGGGTGGCCACGCTGCAATCCCTTCTCCATTCTCCTCTCGGGATCTTGGGCACGCCCGGCGTGAGTTTAAGCCACTGGGTCTGGGACTCGAACCGCGGTCGACTACGTGGGAGTTCAGTGACATAGCCATTACGCTAACTGCTGGTCCCATAAATGAGTAGAGTTCTGAGGTTGGTTAAATATATGAGAATATTCATACAGTGGAAGCATGCAGTTGTCAAAAACAGTTGTAAAAAAAGGAAAATTTATCTGTAGATAGGATATGGAGAGACCTCTGGAATATATTAACGAGTTAAGAGGCAAAATGAGTCACGTATTTCAATTTGCTTATATTAGCAAAAGAAACTAGATGGTTAAAAAAGAAACAGTTAAAAAAAAAAAAAAAACTTGAGATGGGGGATCAACAGGTAATGTAATGGTTACATCACTGGACTCCCATGCATTAAACAGCAGTTTGAATCCTGGATCTGGAGGCTTGAAAGTCACACCAGGTGCATGTGCATGTGTGCCCAAAATCCTAAGAGGAGAAGGGGTTGTGGCGTGGCCATCCCTCCTGGCGGGTGATTTCTTTCTGTCTCTTTTTCCAACCTGCACAAGTGCCCTATAGGAAAAATCTCTTTAAAAATATATAGTAAAAACACTACATCTATCTACTCTGTTTTTAAGGTAAAACAGAATAGGATAAATAGAGGCAAAGTTTGCCTTACATAGTTTTGATTTTTTATACCACATAAAATATATTAAACCTGTTCCTTTTTATTAGAAAACCACTTTTAGTTAAGTTCTCAAAACAGATGCCCTAGGATTTATAATTACAACCATGAGGTAAAACTTTTAAACAGAAGACAGTCATTTCCAAGAAAAACAGATAATGGAGTCCAATGAAAAAATACAATTTGGTGTAAAAAATAAGTTCATTTCACATATAATTTACAGTTACCATGTTTAAAATATTAAGTCATTACTAAGCTATAAGACCTTGCTATATTCTTCTAACAGTTTATTCTACTTTATGTTACAGAATTAATTTTTTGAAAGGGGTCTGTAACTATTTTAACATGCCAACATTTTAATATATTTTTAATTATGGGAGAAATTTTAAGACCAGATCATTGCTTACCTGATAAATATTTCTTTTCATATGGAACTAAAAGAAAAAGGAAAAAAATTAAAGTTTAATTATGCATTTTCATAAGATTGACTTTTAAACACTCAAAGTCATGAAAAATGAACTATTTAGTAGGTTAGTATTAGTATTTCTATTGTTGAATTTTCTGTTATCTGTTTTGAACTTTTTTTTTCGAGAGGTGTTTCGCTCTAGGGCGCATGCACTCGCCAGACAGAGAGAGACAGAGAGACAGAAAGCGAGAAATCACCCCCCAGGGGGGATGGCCACGCTGCAATCCCTTCTCCTCCATTATCCTCTCAGGATCTTGGGCACGCACGCACACGCGCCCGGCATGAGTTTTAAGCCACCGGGTCCAGGACACGAACTGCGGTCGACTATGTGGGAGTCCAGTGACATAGCCGTTACGTTAACTGCTGGTCCCCTGTTTTGAACTTTTTAAAGGAAGATATAGAGACCTAACAAAAATAAATTAGTTTGTGAAAAAAATAAAGGATCTCAACAAAAGGACAATAATGATGTAAGGGAAATAAAGATTCTGGTTGGAGAGTCTATGGAATAACAGTAAAATTAAAGTGTGACTTTACCTCAGTATGGATTTGCTATTTTTGATGATTTGAAGTTAAGTAAAACTTGGTTTAGGTAATAGTACCCTACATAAAACTTATATTAAAAGAATCAATGTTTTAAAAATCAAATAAATATTTAAAGTTGAATCTTACTACTACAAAACTGTGACACACATTTACATATAAAACTAATTATATTTAAGGACCCTGCTATTTCCAGTAAAAAGTGTGTAATTCCAGATGTAGAGAAAGGAAATAATCAGAGTCAAACGTATGCTTTTGTTTTACAGTAGAAGGGAAAATACCAAGGATGCAAAATGGACAAATGGCTGTTTGTGCCTTGCTTCATATTTTGAAACAAATTTCTTTTTTTGGGGGGGGTTTCTTTTTTTTTTTAGAGGTTTTCGCTATAGGGCGCATGTGCTCAGCAGACAGAGAGACATAGAGACAGAAAGCGAGAAATCACCCCCCAGGGGGGATGGTCACGCCGCAGTCCCTTCTCCTCCATTCTCCTCTCGGGATCTTGGGCACGCACACGCGCCCGGCGTTGAGTTCTAAGCCACCGGGTCCGGGATGCGAACCGCAGTCGACTACGTGGGAGTCCAGCGACATAGCCATTAAGCTAACTGCTGGTTCCCAAAACAAATTTCTTTAATGAGGAAATACTTGTTTTCTAAAATATAAATGAACAAACTTTGTGCAGTGTTTATCAAATAACATCAAAATGGGCCAGGATAATTTTGTTCTTTAAAAACCATTCAGATGGGGGAGCAGCAGGTGGCATAGAGGTTAAGACACTGGACCCCACATGGCTGACAGCAAAGTTAGAATCCCAGACCAGCCATTCATGCTCAAATCCCAAGAGGAGATGAGAAGAGGACTACAGTGTGGCCTGGAGGGGAGATTTGTTCTCACTTCCTCCCTCTCTCTGGCAAGTGCAAGGGCCCTAAAGAAAATAAAAAGCATTCAAATGGGTCAGAAGAAAGTGTATTTTAATTCAGAATTAATTAATGTTCCATGATGTAGTTCCTTTTGTTTCACCTAAAGGAAAGATGTTAGTTCTTAGCAGATTCTAATTCTTTGTAAATTAACTTTAGAATTCTGGAATTATGCAGATTAGTCTTCATCACTTCTGCTCAATTAAATCACACGCAGAGATGCTCTTATAATTCCTTTTAACAAAAGAAGAAATTTTGACCTCTTATAAGCTCTAAGAATAAGGATATAAAATAGGCTTAGTTCACATTATATACCCCTACCTCTGAAATGTAAGAAAATTATACATTTGAGTTCCCAAGAGATTTGGAAGCAAATCTTCCAACTATATTCTGAAGTCTTACTCCCTCTATTTAATGACGCACACTAATCTCACAATTACTTGAAAACCAGACTTTTTTCCCTACCACTCTTAGAACAGAAAAAGGTCTTCAGTCATACTTACTAGCTGTTTTACAAAGTGTTCCTTCCACAGATGAAACTTCACAATTTCCTTTTTTCCATTCACCTGTCTTGATGTGCAGAAAAGCACAGGTGTCCACTAGATCTTCGCCATCTTCTTGGTCTGTCCACTTATCAAAAGTCATATTTGAATTATCAAACCACTTGAAGTTCTCATCTGTCAGTTAAGAAAATGTTTCAACATTATGCCAGTTTTAAAAGGTTTTAAGGGACCATCAGATGGCATGCTGGTTACGCCACTGGACTCCCATGTAGTCGACCACAGTTCGAGTGCCAGACCCAGTGGCTTAAAACTCATGTCGGATGTGTGTGTGCGTGCATGCCCAAGATCCCTAGAGGAGAATGGAGGAGAAGGGACTGTAGCATTGCCATCCCCCCTGGGGGGTGATTTCTCGCTTTCTGTCTCTCCAGCAAACACATGCACCCTATAATCTCTCTAAAACTAACAAACAAGAAAAAAGGTGTTAAAAGACAAGGAAAGAGGTCTAGATTGAAAGGTAGGAAGGCAATAAGGTATGTCTGCTCTAAACTTTAGGTTGTAGGATTTAAAGGAGAAATATATCCCATATACAGGCAAACAATGAAGAGGCGGTGTTGGTTTAAGAAGGTTCTTTTAATTTTTTTAGTTTGCAATAGGGTATGCTCACTGGAGAGAGAGAAGGAAAGTGAGAAATAACCCCAAGGGGGAATAGCCATGCTGCAACTCCTTCTCCATTCTCTCATGATTTTGGGCATGTATGCACACATGCCCAGCATGTTTTTCAAACTTCCAGGTCCACAACTCAAACACAAGTCAGGCATGTGGGATCCAGTACCTTAACTACCATGCCACCTACTAGCCTGGGGTTGGCCGTTTAATGCAGAGATTAAGTGCTGTGCACAGAAAGCCAGATCTCACTATGGCTAACTATAGCTCAAATCCCAGCAAAGGTGGCTTGAGAAAGTCCTGACACATGTGCTTACATGCCCAAAGACCTGAAGGGATGGAGGAGAAGGGATTGTGGTATGACTATGCCCCACTGGGGTGTACTTTCTTCCTCTCTCTCATATAGTTGTCCAGTGCCCTTTGGCAACAAAAAGGAAAAAAAAAAAAGATTCAGAGAAGATCCCATTTTTGTGACAAAAAGAAATGCATGATATTTTCATGGAGAAAAGTCAAGAAATAGTTAAAATAGTAATAGTAATCTTATCATTTCATTTGAAATTTAAAATTTTTTTCTATAGTGATAGTACATTTATGTAATCTTGATAATTTAGTAAAATATTATTAGTCACTGGCACTAATTTTTATGACCATGCCATATTACAAAAATTCTGAGCCTAAAACTGCTTTCCTCCCTTTATTCGAGAGATGAAGAGAAGGAAAGGCACACAGACAAAGATGGGTATTTTTGACAGGGTCTCTCGGTGTGTTGAGATCCTACTGCCCCAGCCTCCCAATCAGCTAGGATTATAGGGTTGGCCTGGGAACCAAACTCTGGCTTCACATAAGGCTTCCAGCATCCCAAGTAGAGATGCTGTCTGTGCACCATGGTGGCTGGGCGTAGACCCACATTTTAATCTAGACAAGAGAATCAGGAGTTATTCAGGGGAAAGCTACTGTATGAGTCATCGACGGATGTGAAAGTGAAATACCTGGGGCTACAGGGAACAACCTGAACTAGAGAACTGAAGAATCTGAAAGCCACGAGTTTTCCTGCCGTTACAGAAAAAGTCATGTCCCACAAGGTAAATTCCACTTACTGTCTGTGTCATAAAACATGCCTAGGAGAATGTCATCTGGTCCTTTCCATCGTTTTTTCAAAGTATCCAGTAAAAAGGCATTTTCTTCTTCATTATGTATACTTATCATATCTGCTCCTGAAATTATTTGTAAAAAGAAAAAGGCACGTTCCATAATCAGTGAAAATCACATGAAATATGTAAGAATCATTATTACATCTATTACACCTTTACATATATAATAAACCTTTTTAAAATATCCAGGAATTTTTAACTACAGGGGAAAAGAAAACTCCAGGGCAAAAAACTCCCCCAAAACATACCATAATGTTAAAGAGGAAAACCACAAACTAAACAGACTAGATAGAAAGGCAAATACCTTAGTAAGAAAAAAAACTGGTCTCCGACTGTTAAAAAGGGAATTCACTCCCACAAAAAGAAATATAATGGAAGAAATGTGTGAAAAATTCCATCTCACTCGTAAAAAGATGAAAATTAAAAGCAGACTTTCAGACTTGCAAATAAGTGCTGGCCTTCAATGGAGAAAAACAGTAACTAATAATTGGCTAGTTAGAGTAATAATTAGTACAACGTTCATAAGAAGATTGGCAAGATGTATTAAAAGCCTTTAAAAGGGCCAGCGGGTGATGTGGTGGTTGAGGTGGCTGAATCCCACATGGCCGAATGCAGGCTTCAAGTACCAGACCTGCCAGCTTGAAAAAAACACTAGGTGAGTGAGTGTGTGTGTGTGTGTGTGTGTGTGTGTGTGACCAAACTCCTAAGAGTAGTATGGAGGAGAAAGGATTATGACATAGCCATCCCTCCTGGGGAGTACTTTCTCACTCTGCCTCCCTTTTGCTGTTTTTGCCTGCAAGCACACATGCCCTATACCAAATTAAAATAATAAAGCCTTTGAAAATTACATATTTTTGACCCAGGAATCATTAAGAATTTATGATAAGGTAATCATTGGCTTTGTACCCAAATAGGCACAATCATTAATGTCCATCACATGCTGTTTATGACACTGATAATTGGGAACAAAAAAACAATATTAGAGGATTAAGTCAAGTAAGATATCTATAGCTGAATAAGGTACAATTATTAAGAAATATGCATTACGTATTTACTGCCACAGATATTTTTCAAAGGAAAACGCATATTATAGAAGTATGCTTAGTATGATCCAATTTCATTTTTAAAGATTTATTAGGACCAGCAGATGGTGAAACGGTTACATTATTGGACTTCCACGTAGTAGACTGCAGTTTGAGTCCTGGATCAGCGGCTAAAAATGCTGATCATATGTGTGTGCATGCCCAAAATCCTGAGAGGAGAATTAAAGGAGAAGGGACTGCACCCTTGGGGGGCGGGATGGGTGTGAATTCTCACTTTCTGTCTGTTTCTCTCTCTCTGGCAAGCGCAAGTGCCCTATAGCAAAAATCTCTCTCTCTCTCTCTCTCTCTCTCTCTCTCTCTGCACACACGCACACACACACACACACACACACACACACACACACAAAGATTTTTAAAAATATGTTTACCTGGGACCAGCAGATGGTGTAATGATTACATTGCTGGACTCCCATGTAGTCTACCACAGTTTGAGTCCCAGACCTGGTGGCTGAAAACTCATGCAGGGTGAGTGCATATGCATGCCCAAAATCCCAAGAGGAGAATAAAGGGATTGTAGTATGGCCATCTCCCCTGGGGGGTGTTTTCTCTCTCTCTCATGCGAGTGCATGTGCCCTATAGCAACTCACAAAACAAAACAAAACAAAACAAAACAAAAACATTTACTTGGGGAAAGAGTCTAGAAACAGTCACCAAAATGTTAACAATCATTACCTTAGGCTGGTCAATAGAGAAGTGATTATTTCTTAAATATTTCTATATGCCTTTTCTACATTTTCTACAGTGATCAGGCATTAGTGGTATAATTAAGAAAAGAACTTTTAAAGAAAATACAAAACTAAAATTTACTTTTAAAATACTAAATAATTAGTCCAAAGGCAAAATTCTGCAAGGTTCTCTCCCTGTAACGACTTTAAAAACTGATAGTTTTCTTATCAGTGCATGCTACGATCATCTCTTGTCTCTTAAAGGTCACATAGACTTTTTATCTGTTTTACTCTCAAATTTACTTGTAAAATGTGACCAGAATGCCACTCTAAAAAAATCTTCAAGGGAAATATTTAACTAGGTTATAGTTTATGCTTAAGTATTCAGAGATGAGGGTTTTTTTAAAAATCTTTTTCTCTGACCTTGTGGCAGCCAATAGAACTTAAATGATTTTTAACATTGCAATCTAATTAAATACTGTATAGACTTAAATTATTATGTCAAGCAAATGAGACACACATTCATTTTCTTTAACAAATGACAGCAGAAATCCCTGAAGAATGCATGTGCTCCAGCAAACTTTTTTCACAATGCATTACCAGTGACACTACCTGCTGAGATGTAATTTGGGTCTTTAATTCTTTTTATAGCTAGTGACATAGCTCATATATCACAAAAAGGAAAGATTGAAAATATTATTGGTTATAATAGCTAATGTATAAGTTAAAGATGAATGTGCAAAGTAAGAAAAATTTTAGCTTCTCACAATAGTTTTCCTAAATGAAAAATAGTAGCAAAAGAAAGGAGAGGCAACATCAAGTAAATTAGCACCAAACACTGAGAATATTACAAGTGTATAATAGTTCTCTCCAGCCCTAGAAATAATAAGTCACTTATTTTCTATACTCCAAATTATAGATTTTAGATGAAATTTTTTTATGACTGGGGATATTTTATCCAAATGTAAATATTGTAGTATTCCTTTTTTTCTTCTTACATAGCAAATGTAATTCACTTCAATGTACTATTCTAAACCAACACACTACCCTAATAAAAAACACCCACCTAATATTACCAAGAATAAGTAACAATGGTACTAAATTTAACTAAGTTCCTGACTCACTGCTGAAATGGGTGTGTCTGAGGTGGAAGCAAATGTTTAGGATTATCAAATAAATGCAAGTGTTCTTAGAAATGCATGAAGAACTTTACAAATCAAATCAGTAAGAAATTTATGAATTTTTAGTTAAGGGAAAGGGCATAAGTTTCTTTAGTTACAAGATATATTTTATAAGTATATTTGTATACAATTAAAAATTCTTTAAGGGATACCCTACTTCAACAAGTAGATTTAATGAGCTACAGAAACAGCAATCAAAAATCAGGACACAACATTGCTGGGTGTTTTTAATTTAGTTTTGCTTTGTTTGCTGAAGAAATAACAACTATTACTAACTACAGTTGAGTTGCAGAAGAAGTCAGCCAACAAGTATTAATTATGCCTCCCAGAATAAACCACTGCTTAACTAAGACAACCATTAAAATTGAGCAAGGATTTTGATCTTGTGATGTAACAAGCTAATAAGAGAATAGGAACTTGTATTCTTGGGTTTTAGCTTCCAATGTAATTTATGTCACTGATTATGTTTATTTCTCATTATACCTAACATAAATTATTTTAAAAAGAGAAAGTAGTTGTAAGGGCAACTCCATTTAAAAAATCTTGTAAGGGGGGTCAGCAGGTGGCATGGTGGGTGCTGGACTCTCACATGGCCGACTATGACTTGAGTCCCAGACCTGCCAGCTTGCTTTCTCATTTTCTCTCTCTCTCGCTCGCTCTGTCCCTCTCTGGTCAAATTAAAATAAGTAAATAAATTAATTAAATTAAATAATTCTTTTTTTTTTTTTTTGAGAGATTTTTGCTATAGGGTGTGTACGCTACCCAGAGACACAGAGACAGAGACAGAAAGAGAGAAATCATCCCTTAGGGGTGATGGCCACGCTGTAGTCCCTTCTCTTCCGTTCTCCTCTAAGGATTTTGGGCATGCACACCTATGCGCCAGTCATGAGTTTTAAGCTGCCAGGTCTGGGACTCGAATCTTGACTATATGGGAGCCCAGCGACAACCATTATACCATCTCCTTGTCCCTGTGAAAGGCACTTCTAAATGCTAGAGTTGTAAATATGCCTAAGACAAAATTTAATATATGTATATAATATTTATATTTAATACATATATATTTATTTATATATTTATTTATATATATTTATTTTAATGTATATTATATATATATAAATATATAAATATATGATATATAAATATATCTAAAATAAATATAAATATATCTTAATATATCTAAAATTAATATATCTTATATTTATATATATTTTAGGTCTCATACAGTAATAAAATGAACTGTTAAAGAATCAGTGACTCTCCTGTCATTCGTTTAGATATTTCAATTTAAAAAGACTGTAGCTTACATCATAGGTTTAGATTGAGCTAATAAGTATCACAACAATTAATTAGAGGTTTAACAAAAGGATGCATTTTAGGCCAAATATTGGACCATCAGAAAAGTCTTGACAGGGGCCAGCAGGTGGCATAGTAATTAAAGTGCTGTTCTCCCACATGGCCAACTACAGTTCTAGTCCTGGACCCAGCAGCTTGAAACACACCAGGCATGTGTGTGAGCATGTTCAAAATCTTGAGAGGAAAGTAGAGGAGAAGGGATTGTGGCATGGCCATCCTCCCTGGAGGGTGATTTCTTGCTTTCTGTATCTCTGTCTGTTTGGCAAGCAAACACATCCTCTAGCAAAAATCTCTCTAAAAAAAAAAGAAAAGTCATGACTTTTTTTTTTTTTTTAATGTTTTCTATGTAAAAATCAGACTTTTCCAAATACCTAATATATAAATAACCTCAAAGCACTTCTTTATTAAATGACATTTTTAAAAGAATTATTTAATTTATTTTTATTTATTTATTTTTGGAGAGGTTTTTGCTATAGGATGCATGTGCTCGCCAGAGAGACAGAGAGAGACAGAGAGACAGAAAGCGAGAAATCATCCCCCGGGGAGGATGGCCATGCCACAGTCCCTTCTCCTCCATTCTCCTCTCGGGATCTTGGGCACGCATGCACACACGCCCAGCATGAGTTTAAGCCACCAGGTCCAGGACTCAAACCGCGGTTGACTACATGGGAGTTCAGCGACATAGCCATTATGCTAACTGCTGGTCCCGAATTATTTTATTCATTCATTCATTCATTCATTCACTCATTCTTTTTCATTTGACCAGAAAAAGAGACAGAGAGAGAGAGAAAGTGAGAAAGCAAGCTACCAGGTCTGAGACTTGAACTGTGGTTGGCCATGTGGGAGTTTTCAGTGCCTTAACCACCATGCCACCTGCTGGCCCCTAAATAATATTTTTTTGTTTGAAATTTTTACAATGTGTGATTATAGATGTATTACCCAGAAAACACTGAGTGTATGCTCTATCAAATGGCCTTTTTATAATTTTCCTTAATTTCCTTTACCACTTAATGGTCTTGCTTCATGGTCCTATGAAATCTGACATCTGCCTACACTGCATGCCTGAAACAGCACTTTCATGACAGAATAATAAAGTGATTAAGGACTGCTAAAATCCAGCAACTTGAGTTTGAATCTTGGCTCTTCCAATTATTACCTGTGCAATCGTGAACAAATAACAAAATTACTTCTCTTAATACAAAGAGGCCAATATGGGCCAACAGGTGGCAAAACAGTTAAGGTGTTGGACTTTCACATGGCCAACAGCAGTTCCCGTCCTGGATCCCATAGCTTGAAAATCACTGAGTCTACGTGCATGCCCAAAATCCTGAGAGGAGAATGGTGAAGAAGGGACTTCAGCGTGGCCATCCCCGGGGGAAGGGGTGATTTCTTGCTTTCTGTCTATCTTTGGCGAGTACATGAGCCCGAAGGCAAAAATATCTCAAAAAATAAAATCATTCTGGGGTGACTAGCAGGTGGTATAGTGGTTAAGGCGCTAGATTCCTACATGGCTGACTGCGGTTCAAGTCCTGGACTTGGCAGCCCGCTTTCTCTCTCTCTTTCTATGATGAGCACATTTGCCCTATGCCAAAATTTAAAAAAATAAAATAAAATAAAATTGAATAAATAATTCTTATAAAAAAAGAAAGGAAAGAAAATAAAAGAAAAAAAAAAGAAAGAAAATCACCCTGTGTGTGTGCCCAGAATCCTGAGAAGATAATGGAAGAGAAGGAATTGGAGCATGGCTATTCCCCCAGTGAGTGACATCTCACTTTCCCTCTCTCTGTCTCTTCCTGGTGAATGCATGCACCCTATGGCAAAAATCTGGAATAAAGAAAAAATAAAAGTGTAATGAAATACTTAACAGATTTGTTATAATAAAGCTGGATAGAGTACAGGATATGTGCTAACACATGACCTGGCACAGAACACCATATTAAATGCACACTGATGTCAGTAAGATGCTGTTACTCCGTTTTGGACAATATTGTCCAAGAACTGTTTTACTCGAGGACTAAATGTTTATCCAATTTCACTGTCCATGGCTTGTATATTAGAGAAAATAGTTGTATATTTTTCTAAGGACCCAGTTAAAAGTCAGATAAAACAAACTATTATTTTAAAGAAATCAGTGGACACTGTTTACTAATTTTTGACAAAAAATAATAAGGCCCTTACCATGGTCAGTACACTGACTTCTGACATCTTCTATGCTTTCTACTTTAATGGCTTCTCGAAGAAAAATGTAACAACTGTCACGGAACTGAACCCAGGTGGGTGAAGGGCAGTCTGTGGAAAAAAGAAAAACTTGTTAAGTAACTTGAGAATAAAAATTACACGAATTCCTAAAGGTGACGGTATCAGATGTTGAATTTTCACACACAAAAAGCCAATTTCCCTGGTTAAATCTTTGTTAAAATAAGAAATCGGTTTGTTTCTCTTCATTATCTATGTGAGAAAAGAGAAAAGTGCCAATGATTCTCTTCTGCTCTGACAGAACAAAGTTACAAGTCTTTAGATTGTTTAGGAATTTAGACATGTAAATTATAGCATTATTACCAAGGCAATAAGACAATAAACTATCAATGAAGACAGCCAATCAGAATTATGGGTTTCTCTTTGAAGGTTATCTTTGCAGCATATAATAACAATTTCAAAAGAGCTTTACAAGATCCTTTTGTTCAAATTATACCTCCAAGAACAGAGAACAAGTTGCTACTATGAATATTCAGACAAATTTTCGCATTGCAAAGGAAAACAAGATTGATGTTCTTAGGAATGTTCTTAATTTAACACCTCTTCAAAGCAGATTCTTTGAACTAGTTCTATGAACAGAGCCATATCTCTTCTTCATTGCTGTAGGGTAGAGCATCACCTCTTTTATCTCTATCTCGGTCTTTTCGTTCATTATGAAGATGTGTATTTTAAAGCCTAGGCTCTGGAATTTCATTAGTTAGCAAGATAAGCAAACTTAAGCTTGTAAGAGCTTACTTTCACCAGCCAAAATGGAGAGAAAAGAGGACTTTACTTAAGTTCAGTGACTAAGAGTATAAAGTAGTAAAGCTTCCATATTTTATAGGATAATATAGGCAAAATCTTAATGATTTTACACATATAGCTAATACACATATAGGTTTTATTTTTAAGTTCCATATGAGAATATAAATAAGTAGAGGCCCTACTACAAAGATAAAAGGCTTTTACCAATCAACTATGTTCATCTATATTAATTAAACCCTCTTGATTTTACTAAGCTCAAATATGTCAAAGACCATTACTTGTCCCCAGTATTTGATCTTGGCTTCTTACTTGGGCACCACGCTTGATTGTTTCTCCGTCTTCCGGTAATTTTTGGACAATGAGGTATGACCAGAGTGAAATGGTCAAAGTACAGGTCTTGCTTTGAAAGGAAGGAGTGTGCTCCTTATACTGTATTTCCTCTTTCCCATTGACTAAACTGCATTAGCCATTTTAACCATGTAGTCAGTGGAAACACCCTAGGAATAAATACCAATAAGGGGGAAGGATTTTTAGATGGCATTTTTAGTATAATATGACAATATTATACTCAGATCATGATGACAGAAAAACTATTTTATATAGCAACTGGACCAATAACTTAATAAACCAGACAGCTTATCTTACAGTGTCATATGTGAGCTTTCTCTGGCCTCATGCTGCCACATTTAGAAGTTCCAAGATGTACTAAGATGATGGCAGGTGTCCCACGGTATTAATATAATTTATTTTAAATACAGGTGTTTTTCTATTTTTTTTTTTCCCCTTCCTGATGTTTGATAAGCACTTGTATTACGTGTGTGACTACCCTGACTCATACTCTGGCAGGAATCTAGAACTTTCCCACCACTGTGGCCTACAGATAGGTACATAGAGATGTTTTAGCAATAAGCACTTTTCTTTGGGAAAATGCTCATTATGAAACACTAAGTTTAAAAAGTTTTTTTAAAAATCTGGCTATGAAATTATATGTGCACTGTAATCCCAAGATTTACAAAGGATGAAATCCAGGAAGACTTATGGTGATTCCAGGCACCTTCGAAGAAAGAGGGGTCAGAGGGTCTGAAAACAAGGCAATTGGTTCAAAATCTATATATGAAGCAACTAGACCCTTATATCCTCTTTTTGAGAAACAGCATTCAGTCATCTTGAGTTCACTATATACTTCTGCCTTTGAAAGTCTGGCTTTTACTCATAGGAAAGACTTATTTTTTCAAATCCACTTCTAGAGCATCAAATATTATTCTGTCTCCACTCATCCTTTAAGGTCTAACACCACCTTCAAGACACATCACCACTGGAATTTATTTTGACTTTTGCTTGTAATTTCACCACACAGTTCTTTCTCTCCTAAGCCACCATCCAATGGCAGAGTAAAGGACCAGTTAGGAGCATGGCTTTACAGTCAGACAGAGTTGGTTTTTATCTTGATAGAGAGACTACAGACAACTTTTTGTATTTCTTCAGGAAAAAAAGTTAGACCTACTTCAGTTTGCTTGAGAACCTTAAGTAAGAGACTGCAAAACTGCAAAGCCTAGTAGTAGTACAAGGAAAGTACTCAAAATTGTAGTTTTCATCAACCTTTATCATTCTTGACATCTTTGTCCTCTGAACACTGATGACTCTGAAAATAGGGACTGACCCTTGTTAATTTTTGGATCCCCAACACATCAGATGGTTCTTGGACTATAATAGGGATTTAAAATATTTTGCTGGATGAATAAATCTTCCTCATTCTTTTTTTTCTTTTTAATTGCCAGAGGGCACATGCATTCATCAGAGAGAGAGAGGGAGAGGAGAAAGCACCCCCCAATGAGTCATAGCCATGCTGCAATTCCTTCTCCATTTCTCCAACTTGTCAGGATTTGGGGGCATGCACATTCATGTACTCATCATGTCCTTCAAGCCACCAGGGTCAGGATTCAGACTGCAGTTGGCCATGTGAAATCTAGTTCCCTCAACCATTAGGCTATGGGCCAGACCTTCTTCATCTTAATTTTATCATCTCTTTTTGTTTGTTTTCTATTTTTTTCATCTATTTACTTACAGTCATTCATTATACTTCAATAAAGTATACAAAATGAGATTTTCCAACCAGTATACACTGTATATTGGCTCAATCAAGGATATTACCATACATGTTACCATCAACAAATAATTTTCTATTTCTTGTTTCTTATAGATTTTGCTTTATCCCCCCCCCCCCACCCTTGATTCCCTACCTCTCACTCTCTGTCAACTCCCTCCCTTCTCTCACACTGTCTCTGGTATGTACAACTGTTTTCCACACTTATTTTTCCCCCATGTTTTATTGATTCACTAAAGATCTTAATTTAAAGACTTTCAATAGCAAGCACAGCTGATATGTACATAATTATGAATGCATGTCTGATCTCAGTGAGTAAAGTGAACACACTATAAAGTAGCACACTGGGCTATATATATAGATTACTGCAGCCATTAAGTAAGTATTAATAGGTACTTTTAAATGCATTTTTAATGAAAAAAGTTTAGTTTTAATAGATCAAAATCAAAAAATGTTAAGAGAAGTTTGCTTAAAATTTAAAGCCAGGAAAAATGTTAGGATTCGGTTCAAATAGTAGGTGGATGAACCTATCAACGGCTTAAAAGAAGACAAAAATCCTTAAATATGGAAATCAAAGCATTGAAGAAAATCAGTAATGTTTTAGCCTAAAGTCAAAAAAATTCTATTTCAGTAGTTCAGACTCATGTAATTAATCTCTCTCTTCTATTGAATTTGCAGTGTTACTGTGGTCTGATCTTTCCATTTAAACTCTGGAAGTTAACATCCAACTTCAGACCTGTCCCTACCATTAGGCTGGCTATGTTCTTGCTTGTTTCTTGTACTCTTATTTCTTTGTGTCTGACTTTAATTTTCCTGGCACAGTACTCCTTTCAGAACTTCTTGGAGAGCTGGTCTGGTGTTGGTAAATTCTCTCAGGTTTTGTTTACCTGAAAAAAATTTTTTTCCCATATGAAAGATAATCTTGCTGGTTATAGTATTCTTGGTTGAAATTATTTTTCACTTAACACTGAATATATTTTCCCATTCTTTCCTTGCTTGCATTGTTTCCGATGAGAGGTCCAATGTTAGCTTTATGGAATGTCCTTTTGAAAGTAACTTGACATTTCTCTTGCCAACTTTAGTATCTTCTCTCTGTGATTTTGATCAATCTGACCATCAAGTGCTTGGAGGAAGATCTTCTGGGGTCGATTCTATGTGGGGTCCTTTGTATTTCTTGGGTCTGGATATTTGAGTGCCTCTCTAGGTTTAGAAAGTTTTCTTCCAGGATTTTATGGAATAGATTATCAATGCCCATATTAGTCTCTTCAGCTTCTGGGATACCGATGATCTGAATGTTTGGGGGTTTAATGGTATCTAGTATTACTCTCATGTTATTCTCAATTTTTGGTTATTTTCTTTCTTAATCTCTTTGGTGAATTTTTCTAGGTCATATGTTCAATCTTCTACATCTGAGATTTGATCTTCTGTATGATCTAATCTGCTTTCGATATTTTCAAGGAAAGTTTTGATTTCATGTATTATAGCCTTCATCTCTAACAATTCTGTTTGATTCTTTGTTATGATGTGTAACTCTTCTTTCAGATTGTGCAAGAACTTCCTCACCTCCTGGAACTCAGTGTCTCTTTTCTTCATCATCTTCTGGTGTTCGTTGTCTCTATTCTCTTGTGTCTGTTAACTTTGTCACTATGAATATTTTAAATTCTTTATCTGATGTCTCCATGAGTTCCCTCGTATTCTTTGTGGGGGAAGAGGAGTTATTCTGTTCCATTAGAGAAGAGATATTTTCTTCAATTTCTCATATTTTTAAAAAAATTTATTTATTTTTAATTTGATCAGAGAGAGAGAAGAAAGAAAGAAAGAAAGAAAGAAAGAAAGAAAGAAAGAAAGAAAGAAAGAGAGAAAGAAAGAAGGCAAGCTGCCAGGTTTGAGACTCAAACAGCAGTCAGCCATGTGGAAGTCCAGTGCCCTTAACCACCACGTCACCTGCTGGCCCCCATTTCTCATATTTCTTGTGCCTCTGCAGTGGTTTCTGGTCATCTGATGGATTATATTTTTTTTCCTATTTTTTAGAGTTAAGTCTGGGCAATTAGAGGAATGCAGAAGGAGGTGCCCTGCAATCTATAGACAGTACCATTTTTCTCCCTTTGCATAACTGATTCAATGAAAACTGAACATTAATCTGACCCTAAAAGTATTCAGATATTTGGCAGCTGAGCACCTGGACCTGTCTAGAAAATCAGTGTATGAAGGCTGAAAAGTGAGAAAGGTAAAAAGAAAAAAGATTAGGGGGAAAAAAAAAAAAAAAAAAAAAAAAGGAAAACAACGAAGAGAAGAAATTAAAACAGAACAAAAACAACAAAAAGAGAAGAAAAAAAATTTTATCAGAAACTGAATGGGGCCACTTGGAACTCAAATACAGAGGGGTGCTGATTGGTTTATCCTATGGGGGCAAGGGAAAACATAACAATTTGAAAGACAAAAGAGCAGCAGAGAGCTAAGTTTAAAAATTAAAAAAAAAAAAAAAAAACTTTAGAGAGAGAGAGATGGAAAGAGACAGAGATAATAAATAGGGTGCTCTAACCTGGCTCCTGGCTAGACTGGGAAGCAGGCGGGTGAAGTCTGTGCAGAGGGTCTTCAGTGATCGAAATCCCTGAATGGGACTGCTTGGAACTCAAATATAGATTGGTTTTTCTGGCTCCTGGCTAGACTAGGGAGCAGAAGGTAAAGTCTGGGCAGAGGGTCTTCCGTGGTCAAAATCCCTGAATGGGTCTGCTTGGAACTCAAATACAGATGGCGGCTGATTGGTTTATCCTGGCTCCTGGCTAGACCAGGAAGCAGGAGGGTGAAGTCTTGGGTGGTCGAAATCCTTAATTTTATCATCTCTTCAGCATATTCGAACACTCTTTCCTGTGGATTCATTTTTTTACTTCTTGAAAACATGCTAAATTTCTTATATCCCAAAATATAAATTGATTTTTTGATCGTAATACCTTTACTACTATACTTTTTAAACAGTAAACATTTTATTGAACTACAACATATATACAATGCACAAGTCATAAAAATACAGCTTGGTGAATTTTCATGAATTTTCATTAGTGAAATGAAGAAACAGAACATTAATTCCTTTTGGTCACCACTCTCTTCCAAGTTAATAATCACTATCCTAACTTCTACATTAGTGCAATCATATATTATGTATTCTTTCGTGCCTGGATTAAAAAATAATAATAATAAAGTAGTTTATTTGAGCTAATGCTTAAGACAAACTACCTGGATGAGCAAATTTTTAGTTTTTCATACATGTTTGTCTTAGCTTCTGATAAACATTTCTTTTATGAAATCCATATTGTAGTGTGTGCGCAAGTTGTTTTTTGCTATATAGTATTATAGAGATTTGTCCATTATTATTTGGGTGAATATTTGGGTAGTTTTGGCTTCTGGTCATTACAAGTAAAACTGCCATGAACATTCTATGCATGTTTTCTCATCGGTCTATTTCCAGAAATAAACTGCAGGGCTATAAAGCACACATATGCCCAGCTTTGGAAGAAACTGACAAACACTTTCCCAAAGTGGTTATAATTCTTACGTGCATGAGTAGTGTTTTTTAAAAATTCAGTTTGATAACACTTGTCTTTTAATTATTTCCATTAATATGTACTGTCTTAACTGATGAATTTGAGTATTCATCTACCATTTTACTATTTGTTTTCTATTTGTTTTATATATATATATATGTGTGTGTGTGTGTGTGTGTGTGTATTTTTTTTTTTTTTGAGATGTTTTTGCTATAGGGCATGTGCACTCACCAGAAAGACAGAGACAGAGAGACAGAAAGTGAGAAATCACCCCCCAGGGGGGATGGCCACGCTGCAATCCCTTCTCCTCCATTCTCTTCTTGGGATCTTGGGCACGCACACAGATGCACCTGGTGTGCATTTAAGCCACTGAGTCCAGGACTCGAACTGCGATCAACTACATAGGAGTCCAGCGACATAGCCATTAAGCCAATTGTTGGTTCCTATTTATTTTAGATTCTTTATTCTCCTTTGTGGCCTTATTTGAGGATTACTAAACATTTTTATATTCCATTTTCTCTTGTCTTTTAGCTTAATTATATATTTTTTTCTAGTAGTGTGTACTCTAAATATTACAATATGCAGCTTTGATTTATTAGTATTTCAAAATAAATTACCTTTCCTACTTCTTACACTGTGCTGGGATAATACACCATTTTGTTTTATTTTATTTATTTATTTATTTCTGAGAGAGATTTTTTGCTTTAGGGCATGTGTACTCGCTGGAGAGAAAAGAAACAAAAAGTGAGAAATCACCCCCCCCCAGGGAGGATGGCCACACAGCAGTCCCTTCTCCTTTCTTTTCTCAGAATTTTGGGCACACATGCACATGCACCTGGCATGAATTTTAAGTTGCCAAGTCCAGGGCTCGAACCACGGTCAACTATGTGGGAGTCCAGCGACGTAACCATTATGCCAATCACTGGTCCCCATACACCATTTTAACTTTATTGTTTTTAGTACTATTTTGCATGGTCACTGTTCCTTTTGATTTAAACACATATTTACCTGCTGTGCTGCTCTTTGTCCTTTTTTGCATTTTTTTGTTACTAACTGGAATCATGTTCCATTTGCTTAAAGAACTTCCTTTGATCTTTCTTTATGTGAAGATATACTGGAAACACTCTCAATTGTTGATATTCTAAAAATGTCTTCATGCTGCTTTGGTGGTCGAAGGTTTTATATATATATATATATATATATATATATATATATATATACACACACATACATATACATATACATATATATATATACACACACACACACGCACACACACACACACATATATGCTTCTTTTTCATTGTGTTTAATTTGCCAGAGGACTTGTGCACTCTCTGGAGAGAAAGAGTAAGCGAGAAAGTGAGAAAGTATCCTCAAGTTTGGATGGTTACATCACAATCTCTTTTCCTCCATTTCTCTCTTCTTTCGAGACTTTAAGCATGCATGCACAAGCACCCAGCAAGTTATCAAACTGCCTCCAGTACTTGAACCACACAGTTGGCTATGTGGGATCCAGTAACCTTAACCACCATCCTATATGCTGGCCCTGAGGATATTCAAACATGCTGCATAATGTTTCAGTCAACAATGGTTGACATATATAATGGTGGTCCCATAAGGAGCATATAGGCTATACCATTTTGGTCTATATAAATATACTTGATGACTGCCCAACTACAAAATCACCTAATGATGAATTTTTCAGAACATATCCTTGTCAATAAATGACATGGGGAGGGACCAGCAGTTAGCGTAATGGCTATGTCGCTGGACTCCCACGTAGTTGACCATGTTTTGAGTCCCGGACCCGGTGGATTAAAATGCTGGGCACGTGTGCGTGCATGCCCATGATCCTGAGAGGAGAATGGAAGAGAAGGGATTGCGGCATGGCCATCCCCCCAGGGGGTGATTTCTCTCTTTCTGTCTCTCTGTCTGTCTCTGTCTCTCTGGTGAGTGTATGCACCCTGTAGCAAAAACCTCTCCAAAAAAGAAAAAGAAAAAGAAAAAAAATGACATGGGAACATCTAGAATGCAGTTTATCTTTCATTTAAGATGTAGTTTTGTTGTTCGGACATTTAACATTTTTACTGAGAAATCAGCTATCAGTCTCATTGTTGCTCTCTGGACAGTAATGTGCTTTTCTCTCTTCCAGCTGTTTTCAAGATTTTGGCTTTGGCTTTTTAGTAGTTTTACAATAGTATGCCTGTTTTTTTTTTTTTGTTGTTTGTTTGTTTTTGTTTTGAGCAGGCACTGCACTCCCCAGAGAGAAAGACAGAGGGAAAAGTGAGAAATCACCCACAGGAGGGATGGTCACACCACAATCCCTTCTCCTCCATCCTCCTCTTTGGATTTTGGGCACATATGAACACATGCTGGCATGATTTTCAAACCTTGGGGACCAGGACTCAAACCATGGTCAGCCATGTGGGAATCCAGTGCCTTAACCATCATGTCACCTGCTGGCCCTTTTTTCTTTATTTTAATCCTGCTAAATGCATTTCTTTAATCTGTGGCTTATTTTTAATAAATCACTCTTGAAAAGTTCTTGGTCATTATCACAAATAATGTTTCTGCTCCATTCTCTCTCTTTTTCTGTGACTCAAATTTACATATATGTTAGCCTTTTCACCATGTCCCATATATTCCTCTTGCTCTTTTCCATATTTTTAATACTTTTGATTCTCCATCTTATTCTTTCTGGTTTACTAATCTTGCTCTTTCTAGTTTACTACTATGCTCTTCAGCTATAAGCTGACTGACAGTAGGGGTAATTTTAATTGTTGACGCTGTTAAACCCCATCTATTGTGTTCATAATGTCAACTATTTTTATTTATAGGATTTCAATTTGTTTATGTTTTTATAGCTATTCTGCTTCTGGTAAAATTTTCAATCTTATCATTTGAATTCTTGAATGTATCACAATTATTTTAAAGTCTATTTCTTTCTTTTTTAAATAGATTTTTGCTATAGGGTACATGCGCTCACCAGACAGACAGAAAGTAAGAAGTCAACCCTCCACACCCCCCAGAGGGGATGGCCACACCACAATTCCTTCTTCTCCATTCTCCTCTTGGGAAAGGAGACACTCACATATGCATATACACACACCGTGAGTTTAAGCCCCTGGGTCCAGGACTCAAACCATGTTCCACTATGTGGGAGTCCAGTGACATAACCATTAACACCATCTACTGATCTCTTAAAGTTTATTTCTGATAAATCTTATTTCTGGGTCACATATTTGTTCTCTAACTGTCCATCCCTCCCTCATCCTACCCTATGACCTGTTTCTTATGCCTTGTAGTTTCGTGCTACATGCTGTGCAGGAAAAAATGTAGATTCTCTAAATTCTCTAGGAAGAATTCTGACAGGCAGCTAGAGTGGCAAAGATCACTTCAATCCAATAAGGAATTGAGTCAGCTTGATGAGGTATTATTATAGTCTTTGTGAGACCCAATGCTTAATGGATCCCAGTTGAAAGCCTGGATATTAACTGGAGTATCTCCTCTTTGGCGAGTTGAAGCTCAATTTTTTGGTCTCCTTATTAAGGAGCAAAAATGTTGCTTTTAGCTATTTAAGATGTTGGTAACTCTTCTAATGGAAAAAGTAACACATAGAATATTGGCTCACCCCAGCAGCAAATACACTGCAAATACAATTTCTGACACTGCAAATACAATTCTTAGGGAATTTTATTTAGATTTTCTTCCTCTTTTACACTTTTAAATAAGTTATCAACAATTGTTCATTCATTTATACAATGTCTACCCAACAAACATTTAATGACCAATTCTTATGTGACATAAAAAAATTAGTGCTAAGGAGTAAAGAGAAGAGGTACATTCTATGCTTAAAGTGGTCAGTCTGTTGGGAAAGACAGACAGATACACAACAGATATTACAAAGGTATGATAGGCAAAATGTTTTGAGACTGTAAAAGAAAGAGTATAGAACTTTGGGGAGTGAGAAAACACTTCAAGTTAGGTAATATTTGAGCTATATCTCACAAGATAAATAGGTCTGCTGTGCAGACAAGGAAAATTCAGAACAAAGTCCCAGCAGAGGGAATGCCATAAAAAGCACAGTGAGAAGTGTCTAGTAAGGAATCAATAAATATTCATCGGGTGAGCTAGATATAAAGGCAGGTTGTTCCCTCCCTCTCTTTCTCTGCTGCCAGAGAACTTTATGTATATTAGGACATGTTAAAGAAAACAAGCAGTCATTTCCAGAATGAAACAATGAAAGTCACAAGGGCAAATACTCTGAATTGCCAGCTTTGGTTATTCCATTTTTCCCTTCTCCTGCCTTCTTCTAGTATCTTTTGTTGCTCTTTTTCTTTTGCCTTCAGGAATTTAAAAAATTTGAAATAGAAACAGATACCACTACCACATTTTATGAGATCTGAAATACCTTTATAAATCACTAGAAGTTTTTTGGCTTTTTTGTTTGTTTGTTTGTTTAAGAGAGATTTTTTGCTGTAGGGTATATGTGCTTGCCAGAGAGACAGAAAGTGAGAAATCAACCTCCCGTAGGGGTGGTGTGCCACAATCCCTTCTCCTGTAGTCTCCTCTCGGGATTTTGTCCATACACACACATGTGCCTGGCATTAGTTTTTTTTTCTTTTCTTTTTTTTTTTTTTTGAGAGGTTTTTGCTATAGGGCGCGTGCGCTCACCGGACAGACAGAGACAGAGAGACAGAAAGCGAGAAATCACCCCCCAGGGGGGATGGCCACACCGCAATCCCTTCTCCTCCATTCTCCTCTCGGGATCTTGGGCACACACACACGCGCCCTGCGTGAGTTTAAGCCACCGGGTCCGGGACTCAAACCGCGGTCGACCACGTGGGAGTCCAGCGACATAGCCATTACGCCAACTGCTGGTCCCAACCTGGCATGAGTTTTAAGCCATCGCATCCAGGACGTGAACCATGGTCGGGTATGTGGGAGTCCAGCAATATAACCATTCTGACATCTGCTGGTCCCCACTAGAAGTTCTTGAACCATAAGTTGAGGTATGTTCTCATATTATTTCTGTTCAAAGCTACTGATAGCATTTTCTACTGAAAACAACTCAAGAATATACAAAAATGAATAAATTTTGAAATAGTATATATTAAGTAAAACATGTCTACTGAGTACACAAAAGTGTAACTAACTCCCAGTCAAGAAAAATTTATAAATTATTTTTGGGTTTTGGATTTTAAAACTTTATGTGCTATAGTGTGTGTCCACATGAGATAGAGAGACAGAGAGATGTGTACCCTCTGCAGGGTCTGATCATGAAGTCCCTGTTCTCCAGTCCTCTAGTCTACTGGATCCTTGTATCTGTGCCTGTCACATTTCAGATCAACCAGGTTAGAAATTTGAACCATAGTTACCATGTGACACCCAGCTTCTCTTGAACAATGCTTTACTGTTTGTGTCATGGACCCAGCCCACACATTACTTTTTTTTTTTTTCCCAAGAATTATTTTATTTTATTTTATTTCATTTATTATTACTAATTTTAATTTGACCAGTGAGAGTGAAAGAAAGAGTGCAAGCCACCAGGTCTGGGACTCAAACCGCAGTTGGCGATGTGGGAGTCCAGAGCCTTAACTACCATACCACCTGTTGACCTCCATCTTCAGTAGTTTCAAAGTTGTTCAGGAGTAAACTGTTTTGTTACCATGTTTTTTTTTTATGTATTTTTAAGTTTTTTTTCTGTTACTTGCTTCAAGTTTAATTCCACTGTCATCAGAAAAGAAGCTAGATATACTTTCTATACTTTCAAATTTTCAAAAACTTGTTGTTTTATGCCCTACTATCTGGTCAATCTTTGAAAATGTTCCATGTAGGTTGAGAAAAATGGTATTTTGTACTTGGGTGAAATGTTCTATAAATGTCTATCAGGTCCATTTGCTTTAGTGTATCATTTAACTCCTGTGTTTTTGTTTTGTTGTTGTTGTTGTTGTTGTTGTTGTCTTGATGACCTGTCTAATGGTGGCAATGAGGTGCTGAAATCCCCAGCAATTAGTGTGTTGCAGTTTCTCTCCCTCCTTAGATCTTCAATCTTTCTTTTATGTTGTTGGGTACTCCAGAGTTGGGTGTGTAAATATAATTGTTTTATCTTCTTCATGAATAAAATATCTTTAATACTATATAATGTCATTCTTTGTCTCTTGTACAGTTATTATGAAGTCTATTTTGTCTGATACCAGTATTACAACTCCAGACTTTTTTAGTTTCTGTCTTCATGAAACGACTTTTTCCAGCCCTTCACTTTCGATCTATGTATGTCTTTATTCATAAGATGTGTTTCTTGTAAGGAGCATACAGAAGGCTACTTTTTAAAAAAATCCATTTAGCCAATCTGTGTCTTTTAACTGAGGAATTTAATTCATTAACATCCAATGTTACTATCAATACATGTCGTCATTCTTGCTGTGTTGCTAGTCATTTTCTTAGTCGTTTTGTTCTCTTATTTTGATTTGGCTACCTTTTGTATTCCTAATGTACTATTCCCTTAAGTATTTCTTGAAAAGCTTGTCTACTGTTGGCAAATTCTTTGTTTTTATCTGGGAATAATTTTATTTCTCCTTCCCATTTGAAGAATAATCTTGCTGAGTATACTATTCTTAGCTGAAATGTTTTTTCTTTCAAAATCTCAAATATGTCTTTCTATTCTTTCCTTGCCTGTATTGTTTCTGTTGAGAAGTCTGAAGTTAGTCTGATGGGGTATCCTTTGCAAATAACTTAATGTTTTTCTCTTTCCATTTTTAAATATTGTCTGTGGTTTTGTTTGTTTGCTTTTGAGGTTTGTTTCATTTTGAGATATTTTTGCTATAGGGCACATGAGCTTACCAGACAGAAAGCAAGAAATCACCCCCCCCCCCCCCCCCGAGGGGATGGCCACACTGCAATCCTCTCTCCTCCATCTCCTCTTGGGATTTTTGGGCACACATGCACACAGGCCCTGCATGAATTTCAAGTTAAACCACAGTCAATCACATGGGAGTCCAGCACCTCAACCACCACACCACCTGCTGGCTCCTTGCCTCTGTCTTTGATGTTTGCTAATGTGACTGTGATGTACCTTGGAGATCTTCTTATGTTGAATCTATTTGGTGTTCTATGTACTTCCTGGATCTGTATGCATGTATGTCTTTTTAGATTCAGAAAGTTTCAAGATAGTATTTCATGGGCAAGATTTTCTATGCCTACACCTTTTTCTTGCCTTCTGGAATACCCATTATGCAACTATTCAGTTGCTTAAAGATGTCTAGAACTTCCTATATGTTGTACTCATTTTTAATGGTTACTTTTTCATTCTTTTGGCTAATTTGGCTAAATCAGAGGGTTTTGTCTTCTAGGTCAGAAATTCTTTCTTCTGATGGTCTTTTTTTAATACCTTTGAGATAGATTTTGATTGCCTGTACTGTATTCTTCACCTCCAATAATTTGTTTAAATTTTGTTCTAGGGTGTCTACCTTTTTAGGAATCCCTCCTTCATGGCATGAAATGATTTTTCTCATCTCTTGGAACTGACAGTCCATTTTCCCTTACATCTCACTGAATTTTGTTCTGGTGAATATTTAAAGTCCTTTTCTGACATGTCTCTGATTTCCTGTGTTATATCCATTGTTGGTGAGAAGTTGTTGTGCTCCTTTAGGGGAGAGAGTTCTTCTCTCTCTCTCTCTCTCTCTCTCTCTCTTTTTTTTTTTTTTTTTTTTTTTTTTTTTTTTTGGTATTTCTTGTATGTCTGCATTGAGTTTTAGGCATTTGGTTGAGTATGTGCTTCTTCTTAACATTGAATAGATTCTGTAATTTTGGGGTGAGGGAGTACAGGAGAAGAACAACTCTAAGTCCAAGTGTGTCTCTGGCAAAGTGGTTCAGGAGGGGCTGGAAGCTAGTCATATCTTCCAGATCACAGCAGGGCTTGTATAGTCTGGAAATGATGAGACCTGGAGGTGAAGCCAGTCTTCAGAACCACTTGGACTGCTGGCTAGGTAGTCCAGGAGGGCACAGAGGCAAGCCCATCTGTGAGATCTTCGCATGGTATTCCATAGCATCCAATTCACCTTTATTGAAATCAACACATCTTTTATGCTTCTTCCCAACAATAGACGTAGAGATTTCTTTGTTAATACCACTCATTAAATCTTCTTTTTCATTACTTTGTTGGCATTCTTCGCGGACAGCTGGAAGTATATAAGGCTTGGTGACATCAAACAGTTCAGATCGAAAAACATACTTCTGTTTAAATGTTTCATAATTTCCTCCTTCATCATTCTCTGCCTTAGTGGTAGAGTCAAATGCAATAAATGTAGTAGAGGTTCCAAAAGACGACACCCAATTTATTTGAAGAGAATCAAACTGGATAGAAGAACTGGGCTCATTTTTACTGCAACAAAGCTCATGATGCTGGTGAAGCTCATAATTTATCTTGTTAATAAAAGAAAGATGATCCAGTAACCACCCAGTTGACAACTGATGTGCCACGGACATTCTCTTCTTTGAAAAAGTTTGGGAATCAGAAATTAGTAGTAAAATTCAACTTCCTTGATTAAGTTCTTAAAGTTCTGTATTTCAGTAAACAAATACTTCATAACCACAGTTGATCTGGTATACAAGCATATCAACTGAACACACTTACAGATGAAAATTTAGGTTCATGATGTCAGAACAAGCAGCAGTACTAAAAGAAAATTCAATATTTTCATATAAACTTCTTGTAATTTCAGAGATAATCATTCAAAATTTTCAGTTAATGTGACCAAAGACAGGTAAAATCTCATATTATCTGAAATCCCAATTTGACTCTCCTCCTATCTTCTTGCTTTGGTCCTTGGATCTAACCACTAGATCATCTTCCAAGCAAGGAAATCATTGAATCCTTTAATGGTGAAAGTGTCACCAGCCCAGAGACGCCAGCGTACTTGATGAGGTGGCGGGGCGTGAAAATCACACAGGGTTCCAGCGACGTGAAGCCCACATTACTTTTTTGTATACATGTAGTTCTTATACTTTAGGAATTAAAATGATTGGCCAGCAGGTGGCATAGAGGTTTAAAGTACTGGATCCCATACAGTCGACTCTGTGGTTCAAGTCCTGGACCTAGCAGCTTGAAAATCACGCCAGGTGTGTTTGCATGCATGCATGTGTGCTCAAAATCCAGAGGGGAGAATGGAAGAGAAGGGATTGCAGTGTGGCTATCCCCCTGGGGGGTGATTTCTCGCCTTCTCTTTTCTCTCTCTCTCTGTGACTCTCTCTTTCTCTAGCAGATACATGCACCCTATAGCAAAAACTGTAGGAAAAAAATCTCTGGGGCTGGACAGTGGCACAGTGGCAAAATCAACACTCTGCCAGGCAGACCCACATGGGAAGGCTTCAGGTTCATATCCAGAGACCTCCCTTTATATACCGGACATGTGCGGCTGAAGCTGGGGGATGGAACATGGTGTGAGGACCCAGTTGGGGTGCTTGTCTCTCTCACGTGCTCATGGAAGAAATGAAGAAACTTTAAATAAATGAAACGGACTTTGATCTTTAAGCCATTGACTAAAGTGTACTCTTCAGTGGTAGCTCACATCTCAGCTCTCCAAGTGGCCAACATTTATACTCCTGTAACCTCTCACTCCTCTGAACTACTACAGTACCTTTTACCACACTTTGCATAATAGGGCTTTTCTGGTTACCAGAACACTAAAGACATGTTCAGTTCACCCTAAAATATAAGAGATTTATAGTAAGGATACATGGGTAATCAGGAAGCTGAGGATTCTATTTCATATGCAACAGGCTTAGAGTCTTACACCAGTGCCTACTTGGGCTGCAGCTCAGCCTAGAGTAGTCAGCTTTTGATTTAGGAAATGATTTCAATTAGTTGTGCCTAGGGAGTTGAACATAATATGACACAAACTATAGAAACTTATGCATAGAAACTGTAGATACCCCTCCTGGAAAACAGGCTGCGTTACTCTTGGATGTACTATATATATTCACATGGCACTCATCGAATCCTGCTCTATATGTTAGTTATCTAACACTCCTATTTCCCCAAATAGATTAACTGCATGACAGCAGAGACCACCTCTTAAACGGTTCCCTCTCTAACTTCCCTCAATAATATCTACCCTTCTACCTTGACCATAACAGAGGACAGCATGCATAAAAGCAAGGCAGTGCAGGGCTTTGGTTAAGCTGTGAAGAAATGTCTGGCTCTGACTATGTGATCATAGGTATGTTACTTTTTTTTTTTTTTTTGGAGAGGTTTTTGCTATAGGGCGTGTGTGCTCGCCAGACAGAGAGAGACAGAGAGATAGAAAGCGAGAAATCACCCCCCAGGGGGGATAGCCACGCCGCAATCCCTTCTCCTCCATTCTCCTCTCGGGATCTTGGGCACGCACACACATGCGCCCGGCGTGAGTTTAAGCCACCGGGTCCGGGACACGAACCGCCGTCGACTACGTGGGAGTCCAGCGACATAGCCATTACGCTAACTGCTAGTCCCATAGGTATGTTACTTAACCTAGTGTCCCTCAGTTTCCTTATTTGCAAAATGAGGATGAAAACAGTATCCATATGAGGGGTTGTTGTGAGAAAATTGTTCTAGGTGCTTGAGATTCCACAGTGAAGTAAAAGGAATAAAACACCTGCCCTCCTGGAGCTTATATTCTAGTTGAGGTGTATAAACAAAAGCAAGACAAATAAAATAATATGTTAGGATTGAGACAAGATGGCGGGCTCGCAGTGACGATCTGTCAAAGGTTGAAAAGTAGTTTGTCTAAAAGCAGATTTTAAAAGCAATTTCTCTTCAAAACAACTTTTTTTTTTTTTTTTTTTTTTTTTTTTGGAGAGGTTTTTCGCTATAGGGCGCGTGCGCTCGCCAGACAGACAGAGAGAGACATAGAGACAGAAAGCGAGAAATCACCCCCCAGGGGGGTGATGGTCACACCGCAATCCCTTCTCCTCCACTCTCCTCTCGGGATCTTGGGCACGCACGCACACGCGCCCAGCGTGAGTTGTAAGCCACCGGGTCCGAGATGCGAACCGCGGTCGACTACGTGGGAGTCCAGCGACATAGCCATTACGCTAACTGCTGGTTCCCCAAAACAACTTTTTTTGTGCCACCTAAGAAGCCTCTTAGTATGGCAGTAGCAGTGATAAAATGTGTATTATCAAAGATGACCACCTTGAAACGTTTCCATCCAACCCAAAATGGTACGTTATATTGTGTTTGTCATAAATCTACGTGTTCTTCTCTTCCAGATGACTATAATTGCAAAGTGGAGCTTGCTTTGACATCTGATGGCAGGACGATAGTGTGCTATCACCCGTCTGCGGACATTCCAATATGAACACACAAAACCTATCCCTAGACCAGATCCTGTGCATAATAATGAAGAAACACATGATCAAGTGCTGAAATCCAGGTTAGAAGAGAAAAGTGAACACCTTGAATAAGGACCCATGATAGAACAACTTAGCAAAATGTTCTTTACTACCAAGCACCATTGGTATCCTCATGGACAATATCATAGACGTCGTAAGAAACTGGACCCTCCAAAAGACAGATGACATCGAGGTTCTCAGAGGAATCAGAAACATGCCTCATTTGTCATTTAAGAAAATCCCATGTGGTGTATTCACTAATAGATTATGTAATAAAATAATAATAAAATTTCTTTTCATATATTAAAAAAGAATAATAAAAAATATTATGTTAGATGGTGTATTAACAATCTATTGCTTTGTAACACATTCACAGCTTAAAACAAGAAACATTATCTTTCTGTTTTTCTGCATCCAGAATTCAGAAGCAGCTGCTTAGCTGGGTCTCTAATAAAGATGCAGTCAAGATGCTGACCAGCAATACGATCATCTGAAAACTGAACTTGGGCAACAGTCAAGAAGGCTCATTCATGGATGGTAAGTTGGTGATGACTATGAGCAGAAGGCCTCAGTTCCTTAATGTGTGGACTTCTCTACAAGATATTAGAAGGTCTTTATGACATGGCTGATGCCTTCCCCCCAAGGCAGTGATTTAAATGAGTACAAAGTGAAAGTGCCTTGTTACACCTTAGTATTTCCACAGTGTCCTATTGATATTGTATTCAGGTTCTCTAGAGAAAAAGAGCCAATGGATATATGGCAGGGCTGGGGGTGGAGGGTTGGTTGATTATAGGAATTGGCTCATGAGGTTATGGAGGCTGAGAAGCCCCCATGACCTGCAAGTTTCAAGATGGAAAAAAAAAACCCAGTGGTGTAATTTAGTTCAAGTTTGAAGGCTTGAGAACTGATGGCAGGAAAGCACTAGTCTAAGTCTCAGAGCCCAAAAGCTAAGAACCAGGAATTCTGACATCTAAGTGTAGAAGGGCATATATATTTTAGCCAAAGCAGAGAGAGGAATTTGACCTTCCTCAGCGTTTTATGTTTTTTTATTTATTTATTTTTTAATCCCGGCCCTCAACCAATCAGATGATGATGGTCCATATTAATGAGGGCAGATCTTTACTCAGCCTTACTTACATGGATGTTAATCTCTTTCAGAGACATCCACACAGACATCAAGAAATCATGTTTTTCCAGCTATCTGGGTATCCTTTAACCCAGTCAGGGTGACAATAAAATTAACCATCACAATTACGTAGGGCAGTCCTATTCAGTGTGGGAGTAGACTACATACAAATGTAAGTACCAGGAGGTGAGAATCTTTGGGGGCCATTTGAGAAGCTGGCAACCAGTTATTGATAAATACTAAAAGGGAAAAATGGAGAAGCAACATCTTTAGTTTGGGAGTGAGGGTTAGGGCTACAATTTTAGAAAGTTTTCAAGGAAAGATCTCATTATAAAGGTGACATAAAAAGATCTGAAAGAGGCCAGCCACAGTGCCACAGTAGAAACACAAGCCTTGGTAAAGCTGCAGCCATATGAGAAGGTCCCAGGTTTGCATTCCAAGATCTCCCTTACATACCAGTTGCACATGAGTGTGCCTATGATCCTGGCGTGCTGCAGATGGCAGTACATTACAACGTGAGAACCTTGTTGGGGTGCCTCTACCTCCCTCTTTCTCATTAGAGAAATAAATAAGATCTGAAGTAGCTGAAGGGAAAAGTCATGTGTATATCTAGGTTAGACAGAGAGAATAGCAAACTAAAGGTCCCTGAGTTGAGTCTGAGTTTTAGTGATGATAACGATAACTAACTACCCAAAGACCACTGGTGAATAAGTGTGCAAATATTACATGAGAAGATCAAAAAGCAAAACAAAACAAAGACTATATGCAAAAAATAGAAAACAGATTGTTGTCTTGTTATCTTAACTTTCCCAAAACTTTCAGTTGCCTCCTTATGCTCATTTCAGTATAAGCAGTAACTCTATTGAGTCAACGCTTTTTAAAGTTTTTAAAATTATTATTTTTTATAGATTCAATCCCTATACATTGCTTAACTTGTAGAGAGAATTTACCCAACATGAAATACACCTCAGACCAGTCCAGTTGAGAATACTCTACACATTATCATCAACAGGTAATAAACCATTTCTGTGTCCCACAAATATCTTATTTATTTATTTAAGAATTATTATATTTAACTTTATTTATTTATTTTAATTTGATCAGAGAGGAACAGAGTATGTGGGGGGGGGGGTGAGGGGGCAGAGCAGGGAGTGAGAAAGCAAGTTGCCAGGTCCAGGACTCAAACCATGTTCAGTCATGTGGGAGTTCAGTGCCCTCAACCACGATGCCACTTGCCGGCCCCCAAATAACTTACTTCTCTATTTTTCTCCCTAATTTCCTTCCCTTTACTCTTCACCTCTCCCACCCTTCTTCCACACTGTCTCTAGTGTCCATAACTATTTTCAATGCTTTTATGCCCTCAGATCTTTCAGTCTCTACCACAGAGTGCAGTCAGTATATGTTAAGTGGAGATATACGATGCCTCTCTTTCATAGCCTGACTTGCTTCACTCAGCAATAAATCTTCCCAATTTGTCCACCTTCTATCAAATGCCAGGGTCTTGTTTTTTATGGCCAAATAGTATTACATGAAGTATATATGCCACACTTTCTCAATCCATTCATCTGTTCATTGACATTTGGATTGGCTCCATTCTTAACAATCGTGAATAATGCCACAATAAACATATAAGTGCAAGCACTTTTTCAACTGAGCATTCACCTGTCCTTTGGGTAGATACCCAGGAGTGAAACTGCTGGATCATATAGTAGTTCTATCTGTATGTCTTTGAGGAACCTCCATATTGTTTTCCACAGTGGCTGGACCAATTTACATTCCCACCAACAGTGTAGAAGAGCTCCCCTTTCACCACAACCCTGCCAACACTTATCATTTTTTGTATTTTTAATCTTTGCCATTCTGACAGAAGTTAGGTGGTATCTCATTGTGGTTTTAATCTGCATCTCCCTTATGATGAGGGATGTTAGGCATTTCTTCATATGCTTTTTGGCTGTTTGTTTGTCTTCCTTAGATTTTTATTCAGCTTATTTTCCTATCTTTTAATTCGCTTAATTTTTTTTTTTTCAGGTAAGTCTCTTGGGTTCCCTGTGTATTCTGGTTATCAGTCCCTTATCTGAGGCATAGTTTACAAAAATGTTCTCCCATTCCAAGGGCTGTGGATTCACACTAATTATTGTGTCTTTTGCTGTGCAGAAACTTCTTAATCTAATGTACTCCCACTTGTCTATTTTTGAGATTACTGTCTGTGCTTTGGGAACCTTACTTAAAGTCTTTGCACAGCCCAATGTCTCCCAGAGTTTCCTCAGTATTTTCAACCAATAGCTTTATAGTTTGAGGTCTTAGGTTTAGATCTTTGATCCATTTTGAGTTGACTTTTGTTAATGGTGAAAGATGGAGGTCCAGTTTCATCTTTTTTGCAGGTAGCTACCCAGTATCCACCAGCACTATTTGCTAAAGAGGTTTTCTTTTTCCAAATGAATTGACTGATATCCCTTGTCAAAATCAGTTGGCTATATGCTTTGGGGTTTATTTCTGGAGTCTCTATTCTGTTCCACTGGTCCACCCACTGTTTTCATGCCAATACCATGCTGTTTTAATGATCACAACTTTATAATATATTCTGGGGTCAGGGAGTGACATGCCACCTGCTCTACTCTTCTTGCACAGGATTGCTTTGGCAATACAGGGTTTTTATGATTCCAGAAAAATTCCATGATTGACTTTTCTAGATCTGTGAAGAATGTCTCTGGTAATTTGATCGGAATTGTGTTAAATATGTAGATTAATTTGGGTAGAATTGCCATTTTGGTTATATTAATTCTTCCAATCCAGGAATATGGGGTGTCCTTCCACTTTTTTGTGTAACTGTCAATGTCTTTTTTAAGATTTTCATAGTTTTCCTTGCAAAGGTCTTTGATTTCCTTGGTTAGGTTTACCCTAAGTATCATGTACATTTTGTGGCTGTAGTAAAAGGGATTTTTATCTTCAGTTGTACCTTGGTCAGCTTGTTGTTTGTATATAAAAATGCTATCAATTTTTGGATGCTGATTTTGTATCCTGTCACTTTACTGTATTCATTTATTACTTCAAGAGGTTTTTCATGGATACCTTTGGGTCTTATAAGTATACCATCATGTCATCTTCAAATAAAGATGTTTTCAACTCTTATTTGCCTATTTGAATGCCTTTTCTGATTGCATTTGCTAAGGCAGCTCTCTAATGAAAAGGAGTGGAGAAAGTGAGCAGCCTTGTCTAGTGCCAGTTTTCAGGGGAAAAGCTGAAGGCTTTCAAAGCATTCAGTATAACGTTAGCCATGGGTTTTCCATAAGTGGCTTTTATAGTATTGAGAAGTGATCCTTCTATGCCAATTTTGCTGAGTCTTAATCTTGAAAGGATGTTGCATTTTATCAAATGGTTTTTCTGCATCGATTGAAATGATCGTATGGTTCCTATCCTTCTTTTTGTTAATATGGTGTATTACATTTATGGTTTTGCATATGTTGACCTTACCTTGCATCCCTGGAATAAAGTCTACCTGGTCTTGATGAATAATCTCTTTTATATGTTGTTGGATACGATTTGCAAGTATCTTGTTAAGAATTTTTGCATCTATATTCATCAGAGATATTGGTCTGTAGTTTTCCTTTTTCGTGATGTCTTTATCTATTTTGGAGATGAGGATGATGGCAGATTTATACAATTAGTTTGGGAGGATTCCTTCCTTTTGGATCTTTAGAAGTAGTTCAAGTAAAATGGGGGTTAATTCTTCTTTAAAAGTTTTGTAGAATTTGGGACCAGCAGTTGGCGTAATGGCTATGTCGCTGGACTCTCATGTAGTCAACTGTGGTTTGAATCCCAGACCTGATGGCTTAAACTCACGCCAGGTGCATGTGCATGCATGCCCAAGATCCTAAGAAGAGAATGGAAGAGAAGGGACTGCGTCGTGGCCATGCCCCCGGGGGTGATTTTTCACTTTCTGTCTCTCTCTCTCTCTCTCTCTGTCTTTCTGGTGAGCGCACACACTCTATAGCAAAAACCTCTCAAAAAAAAAAGAATTCAGAAGTGAAGCCATCAGGACCTGGGCTTTTCTTTTTTGGGAGGTTATTTATTACTGATTCAATCTCATTGCTTGTTATGGGTCTATCCAGGCTTTGTACGTCCTCCTGGTTCATTCTTGGTAGATTATGTGTGCCCAGAATTTGTCCATCTCATCTAGGTTCTCTTGTATCTCATACAGTCATTCATGGTATCCTCTAATGATGTTTTGTATTTCCATTGTGTCTGTCGTAATATTGCCTGTTTCATTGTGAGTTTGATTAATCTGGTCCCTTTCTTTTTTCTTCTTAATCAGTCTAGATAATGAGGTGTCAATCTGGTTAATCTTTTCAAAGAACCAGCTTCTGCTTTCATTTATTTTTTATATGGTTCATTTATTTTCTATTTCATTTATTTCTGCTCAAAACTTTATTATTTCTTTTCTTCTGGCACTTTTTGATATATATATTTTTGTTTTTCCAGTTCCCTGAAGCATGATGTTAGGTTTTCTATTTGCCACCTTTCCATCTTTTTCTTATGTGCAATAACTGCTATGAATTTCCCTCTTATGACTTCTTTTATGGTGCCCCATAGATTATGGGAACACATGTACTCATTATATTGGTTTCCATAAAACTTTTTATTTCAGTCTTAATTTTACTTCACTCAGAAGTAGGTTGTTTAGTTTCCATGTGTTTGTGTATTTTGAGGATTTTTCCTGAAATTAATATCAAGTTTAAATCCATCAAGGTCAGAGAAGATGCTGGATATAGTTTCTATGTCTCTGAATCTGTAAAGGCTTGATTTGTGCCCTATATGATCAATATTTGAAAAGGTTCCATGCAGAGATGAGAAAGCTGTGTATTTTGTGGCTTTAGGGTGGAAAGTTCTATAGATGTCTGTCAGGTCCATTTCATTGATAGTATCACTTAGTTCCTGTATCTCTCTGTTTTTTCTTTGTCTAGATCTGTCTAAAGGAGATAATGGATGTTGAGGTCCCCACCTACTATAGTGTTGCAACCTAGCTCAACTTTTAGATCTAGCAGTCTTTCCTTCACATATTTAGGTGCTCCTGAGTTGGGTGCATAGATATTTGTAAGCATTATGTCTTCTTGATGAATTACTACTACTATAATGCCTTTTACTACTATATAATGCCCTTCTTTGTCTCTTCTTACAGTTTTTGTCTTAAAGCCTAGGTTATTGAAATCAGTATCACAACTCCAGCCCTTTTTGGATTTCCATTTGGATGGAATGCCTTTTTTCATCCTTTCACTTTTAGTCTATATATGTCTTTATCCATGTGATGTGTTTCTTGTAGGCAACAGATAGAGGGTTTCTGTTTTTCTATCCATTCAGCCAGTCTGTGTCTCTCGATTGGAGAATTTAATCCATTAACATTCAGTGATATTATCGGTATTTTCAGACTTGTTCCTATCACTGAGTTAGTCTTTTTTTCTTTCTCTCTTATTTCTGTCTGACTTCAGTTTTCCAGCTATAGCACTCCCTTCAGAACTTGAAGATCTGGCCTGGAGTTGATAAATTTTTTCAGGTTTTGTTTAGCTGAGAATGCTTTTATTTTTTCTTCCCATATGAGAGATAATCTTGCAGGTATAATTATCTTGGTTGAGATTGTCTTTCATCTAACACTTTGAATATATTTTCCCATTCTTTCCTTGCCTGCATTGTTTCCGACCAGAGATCCAATGATAACCTGAAGGGATAACCTTTGTAAGTAACTTGATGTTTCTCTTTTTGCCAGTTTTAGTATCTTGTCTTTGTCTGCGGTTTTGGCCAATCTGGTTATGATGTGCCTTGGAGACGATCTTCTTGAGTTGATTCTATTTGTGGCTTTTTGTAATTCTTGGGTCTGGACCTTTGAACGCCTCTCAAGGTTGGGAAAGTTTTCTCCCAGGATTTCATGGACTAGATTATCAATATCCTTATTATTTTCTTCACCTTTTGGGATACCAACTATCCTATGTTTGGGTGCTTAATGGTATCTAGTATTTCTCGTATATTGTCTTCATTGTTTTTCAATATTTTCTCAGTCATTTTAATAATTTTTTCTAGGTCAGAGGTTTTGTCTTCTACATTTGAAATTTAATTTTCTGTGTGATCTAATCTGCTTTTAATACTTTTTTTGGGGGAGAGGTTTTTGCTATAGGGCGCGTGCGCTCACCAGAAAGACAGAGAGAGACAGAGAGACAGAAAGCGAGAAATCACCTCCAACAGGGGAAGGCCACGCTGCAATCCCTTCTCCTCCATTCTCCTCTCAAGATCTTGGGCATGCACGCACACGTGCCTGGTGTGAGTTCAAGCCACCGGGTCTGGGACTCAAACCGCGGTCGACTACATGGAAGTCCAGCGACAAAGCCATTACACTAACTGCTAGTCCCTGCTTTTAATACTTTTGAGGGATGTTTTGCTTTCCTGTATTGTAGTCTTCATCTCTAATTTCTGTTTGATTCTTTTTTTCTGGCGTCTATTAATTCTTTCAAATCATGAAAAAACTTCCTTATCTCCTGGAGCTCATTGTCTCTTTTCTCTTGTATCTTCTGGAGTTTGTTGTCTCTTTTCTCTTGCATGTCATTTAGTTTTGTCACTAAAAATATTTTTAATTTATCTGACATTTCTACAAGTTCCATAGTATTGTCTGTAGATGATGAGGAATTGATGTTTTCCCTTGGGGGAGAGATATTTTCTTGATTTCTCATAGTCTTCTGTCTCTGCAATGGTTTCTAGTCATCAGGTGAATTATATGTTTCTTCCTAAATTCTTCAAGGTCATTCTGAGTGTTCAAAGGTGAGCAGAAGGAGGTGACTGGCAAGCTCTCTGCTACCCTACCTCCCTGATGCTTACCCAGCAACATGAACTGTTGTCTCTGTACCTGGATAATTCAAAGTCCTCCCAGTTTCTAGAAAACAGGTGCACCTGGGGCTGAGCAGCTGAGCTTCAACTGAGAACGAGAAAAGGGGTTGCGCAGCATGCTTCAGAAAACACTGAAGTCTGAAAATTCAGAGGCGTGTGGTAGTCTCTCTGCAGCTCAGTGTACCTGCTGCTCAATGCAGCCAGGCCCATTGCTGGGGCAGATGTCTTGATGGCATGGAGATGGGGCAAGACGGGCTGCTCCAAGTCCCAATGAACACACCTGAGAGTTCCCAGGCATGCGGGGGAGGGGGTGAGCCATGCTCTGTAGCACCCCTCCCAGCCACACATGGCTATCTGTGAAGCAAGGCCATCTGGGGCAGATGTCCTGAGGGTTATGGGGATCAGGGCAAGATGGGTTTCTAGCTTTGCTTTGTTTTTAAGATTTCTGCTCCGGGGTGCATGTGCTCACCAGAGAGAGACAGACAGAAAGAGAGAATTTAGGCAAGCACAAACACCACTTAGCATGTTTTTCAATCCACCGGGTACAGGACTCAAAACTCGGAATCAGCCATGTGAGATCCAGTGCCTTAACCTCCACACCACCTTCTTGCTCTGAAGAGAGATATTTTTAATCTGAGAAGAACAATATTTAAATAGTGTCTGGGTAACTCCTCTAAGGAAAGTTATTGAGTATCATACACCTCACGAGTGAGTATCATACACCTCACGAGTGGAAGACCAAACTAAATTTTCTCCTATGGCAGGTACCTTTGTTATAATTCTGATATAATTCAAAAGCAGCCCACGGGGGTCAGTGGGGGGTGTGGAGGTTAAGGTGCTGGATCTGACATAGCCAACTGCAATGTCTGAGTCCCAGACCTGACAGACCTGAAAATCATGCTGGGTGCCATGTGTGTATGTGCCCAAAATCCTGAGAGGAGAACAGAGGAGAAGGGATTACAGTTTGACTGTCCCCCGGGGCGGGAGGGGGGAGGGAGTGATTTCTCACTTCTTCCCTCTCTCTGCATCTCTTTGTCTCTCTCTGTTAAGCACACAAGCTCTATAGCAAAAACTAAAAAACAAACAAACAAAAAAACAGCCCACAAAGCTGACGCCAAGTGAGTTTCTTTTGCTCTAATTTCTTCATAGCAGTCTTAAAAGATAGGCTGTTACTGATAACACACCTAAATGATTCTTTAGGAATCTCATCATTTTTAAATGTGTACAGAAATTTAAGAACCTGATGAAAACTTTAAAAGCTGTACTGAACATAATTCCAAAAGTTTCCATAAAGATCACTGCCTAAAATCACCATGTGCTAAAAGAATATAACATCATATCCACAAGATTTTGCATTAGTGGTCAAATTTAATAAAATTCTCTGTTCCCTTTTAAGTTCTTTTTTTTTTTTTTTTTTTTTTTTTAACAATCAGGCACAGCATGTGAGGAAGTGATCCTTGGGACATACTTATTCTAAATGCTAACAAGTGGGAGGCAAAATTTATATTTTTATTTTTCCTTGACAACAATAAGACCTTTGCTTCTCTTCCATTAGGTTGCAACTGCTTATCTTTCACAAAGGGCAACAGTGACAGAGACAGAGGAAGTGGGGTTTATGACATCTGTTATGTATGAAAGAGTGGCAAGTCCAAGTCTTTGACCAATCCAGAGATTTTTGTGGCTGTACTCTGGGCTGCAAAATCTTCCGAGATCTCAAGTAAATTAAGCTATCCTAATACTTGAATCTTCTCCACATCACCCTTCCCAATCTAGCTTCTCAGACATCTATCTCCATCATCTCCCTTCACTTCCCTTCTCAGTTTATTTATTTACAGAAGGGACATGCCAGTGTTAATCTGCACCCTTCTCATTGGACATCTTTGGTTCAGTCCTAAGATATGCCTTCAAAATCTCAAATAACTCACGAAAGGAATGGCATACTTGATGTGTACAATAAAACATTGCGGAAGATAATATCCTTGTTACAAAACTAATTTTCATCACATAAGCAAGTTTTGTTTTGTTTTGTTTTGGTAGAGAGATTTTTTGCTACACGGCGCGTGCACTCGCTGAAGAGACAGAGAGGCAGAGAGACAGAAAATGAGAAAGCACACCCTGGAGGGATGGCTGCAATACAATCTCTTCTTCTCTATTCTCCTCTTGTGACTTTGGGCATGCACATGCACCAGCATGAGTTTTAAGCCGTCAGATCTGGGACTCAAACTGTGATCAACAATGTATGAGTCCAGTGACATGACCATTACACCATCTGCGGGTCCCATAGACAACGTTTTAAAAGCTTCTCAGCAATTAAAGAAGTCCAGAAATAACATTAATTATAACTTCACTTTTTTTGAGAGAGATTTTTTGCTATAGGGCACACGTGCTTGCTAGAGAGACAGAAAGTGAGAGATCATACCCTTTTCCTTCTCAGGAAGATGGCTATGTCACAATCTCTTCTCATCCACTCTCCTTTCGAGATTTAGGGCACACGCGCACACACACCGAGCATGAGTTTCAAGCCACCAAATCTGGGACTCAAATCTCAGTCGGCCATGTGGGAATTCAGCACCTTAACCACTATGCCACCTGCTGGCCCTGTCATTGAAAACAATATGCATTAACATTTCAAAATTTATAAAAATTCTCTGATATTTAATCTGAGATAATTTTTTTTTCTTTTTTTTGGAGAGGTTTTTGCTATAGGGCGCGTGCGCTCGCCAGACAGACAGAGAGAGACATAGAGACAGAAAGCAAGAAATCACCCCCCAGGGGGGATGGTCACGCCGCAATCCCTTCTCCTCCATTCTCCTCTCGGGTTCTTGGGCACGCACGCACACGCGCCCGGCCTGAGTTTTAAGCCACCGGGTCTGGGACGCAAACCGCGGTTGACTACGTGGGAGTCCAGCGACATAGCCATTACGCTAACTGCTGGTTCCTGATCTGAGATAATTTTACCTGCAACAGTACTGTGCCACCCACAACAGTCAGAAAAAGTGGCATCAACATATTTAATCAATATATTTAAGAGGATTTAATACTTTGAACTAATTATGAGATCAGTTCACTGCAGAGGTACCATAATCTGAAATACATTGCAATCCAATTATCTCTCTACTTCTTAAATCATTCAACTAACTTTTTCATACTTTTATTATAAATCAGAATAAAGTACAGAGACACAAATCAAAACAAAAAAGCACAACACAGTAAAACCCTGCTGGTATGGAGCTTCCTTCTGGTAGAGCCACAAGCAAGAAGAATAAATATGATGCATTCATGAGTCAGTCCATGGTCTCATGGTCTACTGTTCAAGGTGCTGGACCCCCATGTGGCTGACCACGTGAATCCTGATCCAGGGGATTGAGAAAACATGCTAGGAATATGTGTGTGCATACCCAAAATCACAAAAGGAAGAAGAGATGGAAAAGGGAATGTAGCATAACCATTCCTCATGGGGGGTGATTTCTCCCTTTCTCTTTGTCTCTCTGTCTCTCTCTGGTGAATAAATGCACCTCTGCCAAATTAAAAAGAAAAAAAAAAGATTCATTTGGAAAAATATTTGGAAGAAGATAAGATACTTAGAGGAAGATAAAATATGGATATGTTACAGAGAATGTGGTTGATGGAATGTGGAGAAGGCCTTACGGGTGACATCTGAACACAGATCTAAATGGTGGGGCAGCTGTGCAAAGGACCAGTAGGAGGTAGTATGCACAGAAGGACGAGCAGGTATTGGAGTACATAGAGGGTCAGCGTGGATAAACACAGTGAATGGCAGGAGAGGTGTTAAAGAGATGACACTGGGGAGGAAGGCAGCGGCACCTCATCTAAGGTTTGTAGGGTATGGTAATTCAAAATCAAGAGTCGAGATTCTAATCTACATGATGACCACAGAATGAGAACTTATTCTGATCATGCTTATTTTCATTTATCCCATGCCAACTATAGGAAATTGTGACCCAGTAAACTTACACTGATCATTTATTATATATTATGCACAAAAAGCACCATTAGAGAAGTTTCTAAAAGGGATATCATGGAAATTTACTCAGGAATTCAAAGAATGTTTTATACACTTTTTTTTGGTTGTTTGTTTTTGTTCTTAGTTTCTGTTATAGGGCACGTGAGCTCGATACACAGAGAGAGAGACAGAGACAGAGACAGAGAGAGAAATCACTCCCCAAGGGAGATGGCCAAAGCCTAATCCCTTATTCATTCTTCTCTCAGGATTTAGGGCATGCACATACATCCACCTGGAGTGATTTACAAGCCACTAAATCCAGGACTTGAATGACAGAGTTGGCCATGTAGGATCCAGTGCCTTTAACCTTTATGTCACCTGCTGGCCCCATACTATGATTTTTTTTTTTTGAGTTTTTTTCTATAGGGCTTGTGCACTCACCAGAAAGACAGAGAGAGACAGAAAGTGAGAAATCACCTCATGGGGGGATGGCCATGCCGCAATCGCTTCTCCATTCTCCTCTCAGGACCTTGGGCGCGCACGCACACACACCTGGCATGAGTTTAAGCCACCAGGTCCGAGATTTGAACCGCGGTCGACTACATGGGAGTCCAGAGACATAGCCATTACACCAACTGCTGGTCCCTCATACTATGATTTTTAAGATAACTAAAAAAAGATCACTTTCACTAATAAACTCCAAAGTAACAGAAGAATAACAATGCTATCTGTTCAACATTAAATGTAGGTGTACTGCCATAGAGCTTTTCTACTAAGGTCTTGTCATCCAGCTAATCCTGGGTTAACCTTGACAACCGCTTTCATACTTAGTTCTAAGCCAAATAAGATTCTTGATCTTATCTGGGTAGATTTGTGTGCTATTGTGATGAACAACCTATGAAAGGACTTTTAAAAGTTCACTGAAAATGGACTTAAAGTGTGAGTTATTTTGGTGCAAAAATATTTTGAAATCCATGCATAGCTTGTTTATAATCTCCATTTCCCATTAACTATTTATTTTTATTTTAGAAAGTTGTTTTGCTATAGGGTGCGTACGCTCTCTGGAGAGACAGATAGAGCCAGAGATAAAGTGAGAAATCACCTCCCACCCAGGGGGGATGGTCACGCTGCAATCCCTTCTCCATTATTCTCTCAGGATTTTGGGCACCCATGCAAATGACCCTGGTGTGAGTTTTAAGCCACCAAGTCCAGGAATCAAACTGTGTTCAACCATGTGGGAATCCAGCAACATAGCCATTATATCATCTGCTGGTCTCAATTTTATTTTAAGGATTTATTTATTTATTCATTTATTCCATGAGTGAGAGAGACAGGGACACAAAATCCCTGGCAGGGGCCCAACATATTGTTCACCTTGGCTTAAGCCAGCCTGGGTCACTGACATACTGCTGGTGCAGGTACCATGACCCAGTGGGCGGGCAGCAGTGGATCCACAGGGTGGAGAAGGTCGCTGCACACTCAGGTCTCCTGATGCCAACTGGTAACATTCTCAGGTGAGTCTGCCTCAAAGAGTCATGCACTTTACTGATTAATTATCATCTAGCCCCTTCTATGAACAGCAGTTTTTCAGCCTCTAACATCATCAGGTATGTGAATGTGCTAAGTTATGATAAACATCGAACACACATAAAGTGGTCCTCAAGAGATGTTTGTATAACTGCAATTACCCTTCATTTTGGGAAGGAAACCCAAGATTTACCATGCCTATTATACTAGACATAGAGTTCGCCCTTTAAGAATTATTTATTTTGGAGGGACCAGCAGTTAGCGTAATGGCTATGTCGCTGGACTCCCACGTAGTCAACCGCGGTTCGAGTCCCAGACCCGGTGGCTTAAACTCACGCCGGGCACGTGTGCGTGCGTGCCCAAGATCCCAAGAGGAGAATGGAGGAGAAGGGATTGCGGCGTGGCCATCCCCCCTGGGGGGGTGATTTCTCGCTTTCTATCTCTCTGTCTCTGTCTCTCTCTGTCTGGCGAGCACACGCGCCCTATAGCAAAAACCTCTCCAAAAAAAAAAAAGAATTATTTATTTTTATTTTTCATTATTTTAAAAAAATGCTACAGGGCATGCATGCTCACCAGAGAGAGAGAGAAGTGAGAAAGCAAGGTGCTTTTAACCATGTGGGAGTCTAGCACCCCAACCACCACCTGCTGGTCCCTAGAGTTCTCAATGCTCACAACAGTTACAGGTTAAGTTATCTCCATTTTATTGAAGTGCAGATAAGTTGGGCAACTAGCAAAGCCAAAGCTCATGCTCTTCATAAAGTAATCTTTAAAGCCTCCTGGCTGAGGAAGGTTGATTAATTAGCAGCATTAATTTACTCAGCATGCACTTTTAAAATTCTGGAAAAGCCTATTTGACAAGAAAGGTATTGTTTGAGTAACCTACTGCACATTGCATAGCAATGCGGGGGGTGGATAAACGTCAGTTCAGATGTTGCTGGTCCATTTAATGAGGGTGTGCAGAAACAGACTCCAGTCCAGCCTAGTCTTAGACAAAATTTCTGTGACCCGCACTTCTTATTTCTACTTTTCTGATAGGTAGCCCATCCAAAGCCATAACTGTTCTTAACTGTCCACAAATGCTTTCAAGAAAGGAGCTTTGAGTCTCTGTGTAAGTTCTGAGCTGCCTACTGGGCCGCCACCCCCAACACAGGTCCTTCAGAATATTCTGCCTGTTAGCAGGCTTGAACGGGAACTTATAAACAGGCAGTGAAATTTAGGAGGAAAAACCTCTCACATAATCACGTCATTCCAGCTCACACAAGCATTCATTTAGTTGTTTACTGTGTTTTCTAAGTCCCAGAATTGTTCCATCAGTAGTGGTTTTGGATGAAAGTCTTCCCTCGAGTTTCCCCATCAACATATTTTTGACATGTTTGTATCAAAAGCTCTTTAAAAACACACACATTTACTAGAGTGGTCTATTTTTCTCAAGAATCCTTTAGGAACTGAATAATTATGTGTAATTTTTCAGATGTCATTCGCGCAGAACAGACCAGACAAAGATTTTTGAAATCCCACGACTTAAATGGAATCCAAGCTTTGCCTAGAAGCTGTTCATGTCCCTCTTGGTTGGCTTTTTGGCTGAACTGCTTTTCCTGTTTCAACAACTCGAACATCAACCAAGTGGACAAACAACGCCGCTTGCAAAACAGGGCCTGCGTCCTCCAGCCCAAGCACCCTCCGTGACCCGCCACCCCTGTTGCGCACCAGCTGAGGAAATCTCAGCGTCTAACTTCCTGGTTTCTCTTCTCGACCCCCAAACTATGCCCGTCGTGGGACTTTTAAGTCCCTATGCGCGTCGTCAATCAGCCCCGTTTGAGGTCTCCTCGCAGAGTGAGGTCTACGAAGAAGCAGGCTCCGAGGAAGCGCTCCCTCCCGTCCCTACGAGCGCTCTCTAGGACCCACCGGTCGAGAGAGGCGGCTGCGGGATGACTGGACACTAGGGCCCACGGGGGTGCACGGGGCTGGAGTGAAGGAAACAGCGAGGAGCGCCGGGGTGGGGGTGGGGGGACTCCAGGCCGCCGCCGGGCAGCAGGACGGGTGAATCTGCGTTGGGCAGGGGCGAGAACCATGGCTCGCGCGGTTCCGGCTCCCAAGCTCGGGAGCGGGCGCAGCAACCCGCAGCTTACCCGCGACGGTGGTAACAGCGAGGCCCAGCAGCGGCAGCAGGAGCGTGGGCAGCGCGCCCCGGGGCATGACTGCTGGTGCAGGCGCCGGGCACGGTGGGCGAGTGGCAGCGGACCCGCAGGCTGGAGCTGGGCGGGGGCGGCGCTTCTCGGAAGTGCAGAGTTGGAGTCTGGACCCCTCCCACCGCGGACTCCCCTGCTGGCCGGGTGTGGAGGAGAGGGGTTCCCGCCTAGTGGTGACCCCGGCTGACCCCGGCTGCCTAGACCCCGCGGAAACCGCTGGCTTCTGGAACTTCTCTAATTAAAAAAAAAAAAAAAAAAAATTATTTAATTTGAACTGAAATAATATCAGACTTCCGAAAATGTTGCAAAATAGTACAAAGTATTTCCGTAACCCTTCAGCCAACTTCTCTAAATATTAACATCTTACATAAGTCCAGTACAAAGATCAAAACCAGGAAATTAACACCGGCATAATACTAACTACTCTACAGTACTTATCACATTTCGCTAATTGTCCCATAATGTTCTTTCTGTTCTAGGATCCAATCCAGGCCTGTAAGTCGCATTGAGCTCTCCTTGGGGTCCTTTAATCTAGGACAGTACTCTATCAATCGTCCTCTTACACAACCAAAACACGTTGGAGGAGTACTGGCCAGTCGTTTTGTGCAATATCCTTTAGTTTCTTTTTGTCTGATGACTCCTTTGGATTGGATTCAGGTTGTTTGGAGCAGGAGTGATGTGCTCTGCTAAGGAGGGACATGATGATGGTATGTCTTATTTGTAGTAATGGGAACTGATCACTTGGTTAAGGTGCTATCCGGCCAGCTTTCTCCTTAGGATCTAATGGCCAGAAACCTCCTTTTCAAAGACTCCTTCCAGTAGATTATATTTCTTACACAATTTTTCTCTGTTACCAGCTCCTGGCCTTTAAACTTGTTTGCTACGATTTAGGTGCAACCAGTTATAACTTGACCTGCGAGGGCCTCCAGAGCCAGACAACACAAAGCTTGGTCCAAGCTAGACTTTATTTAGAGATATTTCTGCTGTAGGGTGTGTGCACTGATCCTGAGAGACAGAGACAGGAAGTGAGGAATCACTCCCCAGGGGGGATGGCCACTCCACAATCCCTTTTCCTCCATTCTCCGCTTGGGATTTGGGGCATGCACACACATGCACCTGGTGTGAGTTTTAAGCTGCTGGGTCAGGGACTCAGACCATGGTTGACTATGGGGGACTCCAGTAACATAACCATTGCTCCGTCTGTTGGTCCCCTAGACTACTTGTGTAATCTTCATGTCATTAGTGAAAGAGCCCTGTGAAATCAAATCTAAATTCAACAATAAAAAAACAAAATGATCCAATTAATAGGTAAATGATCTGAACAGACACCTCATCAAAGAAGGTAAGTAGATGGCAAATATATATATAAAAAGATGCTCAACATCATACATCATTAGAATATTGCAAATTAAAGCAGAAATGAAATAGACTACACACCTCTTAAAATGGCCAAAATCCAAAACACTGACCATACCAAATGCTGACAAAGATGTGGAGCAACAAGAATATATTCATTGCTGGTAAGAATGCAAAATGGAAGACAGGTTGGCGGCTTCTTAGAAAACTAAATATATTTCTACTCTAGGATCCAGCAATCACACTCCTTGGGTTTCACCCGAATGAGCTGAAAACTTACATGTATACAAAACCTGCTCATGAACATTTATAGCAGCTTTATTCCTAATTACTAAAACCTGGAAGCAAATAAGATGTCCTTCAAAAGGTGAATAGATAAAAAAAACTGTGGTATATACATAACTGAAACACTATTCAGTGCAAAAAAAATAATAAATGAGCTATCAAGCCATGAAAAGACACAGGAACCTTAAATATATATTGCTAAATGAAGAGAGCTAATCTGAAAAGGCTACATATTATATGACTCTAATTATATGACATTTTAGAAAAAGCAAAACCTACAGGGATAGCAAAAAGATAAGTGGTCAGGGGTTAGGGTTTGGGAGGCTGAAGAAGGGAGGGATGAACAGGTAGAGCACAGGGTTGAGCAGTGATTAATCTGTATGATACTGTAACAGTAGATGCATATCATTCTGCATTTATCAAAATCCTTAGAATGAACAAAACAAGGATAAACCCAATATAAACTATGCGTTTTGTAATAGATAATGTACTAACATTGGCTCACCATTTATAGTAATGTATCATGCTAATGTAACATATGAATAGAGAAAACTGGGTGTGCATGTGAATAAGGAGGTATATGAAAACTCTACTTTCTACTCAACTTTTCTCTCTTTTAATTAATTTGCTAAAGGGTGTGGGCACTTCCCAGAGAGAGAAAGTGAGAAAGCACCCCCCTCACAGGGGATGGTCACATCACAATCTCTTCTTCTCCTTTCTCCTTCCTTTCAGGGTTTTGGGCACACACACATGCCTAGTGTGTTTTTCACCCTGCTGGGTGTGAGACTTGAACCACAAGGTATGCCACATGGGATTTAGCCACCTTACCCACCACTTCGGCTGTCTCCCTACTCAATTTTTCTATAAATGTAAACCTACTCAAAAATTGAAGTCTGTTAAAAAGAATCACTCTTTCTCACCTTTTCTTACCCTTTTCATGCTTCAAATAGTCCAATCTGAAATGGAGTGATGGATTACACCAAATAAATTTGATCAAAGGAGTATATTAGGAGAGTCAGAGTGTTGGAGACGATAAAGGCCATCTTCATTTACTAAGAAGGAAATTGAAACCCCAATGACGCAACCTACCCATGGGCAGACAGTGATTGCCAGAAACTGAGCTAGAGCCCAGTTCTAGTTCTCCCACACATTCCAGGTTCAGGCCCTTTGCCACGGCATCAACATCCTGCTCAGTCTGTGTATTTCTATTCTTTTGTTTCAAGCCATCAATAATGGTGTATATATGAAACCCAAATCCAAAGAAAATTCTTCCAAAGATACTCTTTATTTATTTATTCATTTATATTTATGCCAGAGGGTACATGTGTACAAGAGAGAGAGAGAGAGAGAGAGAGAGAGAGAGAGAGAGAGAGAGAGAGAGAAAGCACTCCCCATGGGGCCAGGTCATGCAGCAATCCCCTTTCCTCCATTACTCCTTCCAGCCAGGATCCTGGGCACGTGCACCCAGCCCATTTTTTTAAGTTGCTAGGTCCTGAATTTGAATTGTGGTTGGTCATGTGGGATCTGGCTCCCTCCACACAATACTTAACCACTATGCATGGGCTGGCCCTATTCTACATTTAAATATCGAAATACCTTCATTCTGGGTTCTTTTGCCCTAAATACACTGATAAAATGAATTGTTTTATGCAATTGTACAGCTCAAAGTTATTTTCTTCACCAACTTGAGTGTCAAAGTATATTTTACCACTGTGGATTACTTTCTGTTAAACTAATTTTCCAATCCTGGTTGGATATATAATAGAACTGGCATCCTAATGGGTCGATCTAATTTAGACAAATAACCCATTTCAACAGTTATTTTTCTAAGTCATTTGAACTAAGGAGAAGTATATGTGTCCCACTGTTAACTCCGGCACATACTGCCTCATTTTTTTATGTTAATGTGATGGAATAGACTACTGCCTCTCTGTGGGATAATGTGATATTCCACTATAATCTCTGATTACAATGTCCCATTCACCAATCACACCTCATACCTTTCATTTTTTCTTCCTTCTCACTGCAGTTTGCCTCCTCTTACCTCATTCCCGACTCCAGTCCTCTTGACTTCATTTCCTTCAGCCTTTCGTTCCTCCCCTTTCCATCCAGATGGAAGCCACATCCCTCAACCCCCTTCTCCGTCTGCCGCATCTACCTGGCCAACTCTGACCTGGGATCTCTTCTTTCTCCTTTATGGTCCCCTTTCCCTCACCTTTATGGAAGCAAAGACGAATAGAAAAAAATCAATCAATTCTTCTGATGGTTGTCACTACAACTAAATGACTTTAAACTCTATCTGGGTCTTGTGTGGCTCTTTTATAATCATTTGATGCTACCTTGTCCACTGTCCTTTCCATGTCTCTCACTGGTGTTTCAATTTTTTATTACTTTCTTCAAGACCCAATGCACTCCCCGTCTTTCTTAGCAGAAGACTTCATCTTCTACACAACAAGAAAATCAAATATAGGGGCCAGCAGGTGGTATGGTGGTTAAGGCGTTGGATTCCCAGACCTAGTGGCCTGAAATCACACAGAGTGTGTGTGCATGCATACCCATATCCTCCTGAGAGGAAACTGGAGGATAAGAGATTGCAGTGTGATCATCCCTCCTCCAGGGGGGCAGAGTGGAGTGGTGATTTCTCACTTTCCTCTGTGTGTCTCTCTCCAGCAAGTGCACGTGCCATATGACAGGAAAAAAAAAAATCAAATGTAGATAAACATCAAATACAGATAAATATGTTCAAATACTTATTTGCAGATCTCCTTCTTGTGGCCTTAGAGGAGATCATACTTCCCTGTTCCATCCAAACCTAGCTCCTCTTTATGTGGACTTGGAACTACCCTTCTCATCTCATCTTCTTCAAGATCGTCTTTCAGTAATAACTCCCCTTCTCCCCTGCATCAAGGTCTCTCTGTCCACTGTTTTTGTTTTTCTTCTCGGCTTCTAAACTTGTGAACTTTTTCATCCCTTCTTGGGGGAAAAAAAAAATACAAAAAAAACCCCCACAAAAATGCAGCCCTCCTTCTCCAGATAGCCATGGCCCAATCTTTCTCTTCCATCTCCATGGTACTTCTCAAAATCACATGCTCCCCATTTCCTAATTTCCCTTTCACTTTTCATAATCCCATCTGGATTCTGGCTCCACCATTCTCTTGTGTTACCACTGCCTAAAATCACTGTTTTCCTAATGCCTGGACTTCACACATCTGTTGTTCAGGAATCAGACCGATAACAACTTGATTCTACATTGTATTAAAAAGGCATTTGGAGGGCCAAAAGGTGGTGTGGTGGGTAAGGCACTGAGCTTCTACATGGCCAACCGTAGTTTGAGTCCTGGACCCAGCGAGTATGTATCCTATAGCAAAATTTAAATAATAATTTTAAAGTCAAGTAAATAATTCTAAAAAAGAGAAGAACAAGAAGGTATTTGGTCAGGGAACCAAGACCTCTGAATTTCTCAGGACTGATCACCGACCTACATAAGGTCTTTGGGAAAGAGCCTTAGGTTTGGCATCACTGAGCACCCCTTTGGCTTGAGATAGTTAGGTAACTTTAGACCAAAACAGAGGGGCTGTTCTCCTCTGTGTATTTCAGTTCCCCAGGCCCAGAAGTGGGGGAAAATCTGTGATGGGAAAAGGCTGATGAGAGAGACCAGTGAAGAGGTTGGTGCAAATAATCTGAGGAAGGAGGAAGAATAAAGACCTGAAATAGTAGTTAACAATGGTGTGAGTCCAGTTTGTGGGAAATTTTTAGGAAAATGGACACAATTATCAGTTTCAAAGGATAAGGAAGAGGATTTGAGGATGAATTCTGGGTTTCTAGCTTGGGAAACAAAGAGTATAGCTTCTCCATATTAACATTGGGTCATCGGAAAAAATCATAGCATATTTTTCTATGCAAAAATGCGTCATGACTTTTTTGATGACCTAATAGAAAGAAATATAAGAGGAAGAAGAGCTAGTTAGGGAAATGGTAGGGAAGTTTCTCAAGCTCTGCTTATAATGAATTTAGCTTGGGAGAAAAGAGAAATACATATCTACTAAATTTGTTGGGATACAGATATAATGAGAAGTTTTAATTTAGAATATGCAGGGAATTAGAGATAACTTTACAGATGAGTCTAGTAAAAAGAAATCTGGGAATAGTACGGTGGTGTAGCCGTAAAATGTGGTGCTCTGTGAGGCTGGCCCTTGAGGGAAGGTTCTGGGCTCACATCCACAGACCTTCCTAAGTTTGCAGGACATGGTATGCCCATGGTCTGCGGCTGGCTGAAGCTAGACATAGATATTGGTGTCACGACCTTGTTGGAAGTACTTTTTCTTTCTCTGTCTCTCTCGCTCATGGAAAAAATCAATAAACTTAAAATATATTTTGTGATTGGAAGGTATAAAAGCATGGAAAGCAATTGTGGATATGAGAGACAGTGTGGGAAGAGGATTGGAAATGGGGAGAGGGGTGAGAGGGAGGAAATCAAGGGGAGGGGAGAACCAAAACATTCAATAGACACAAAAATGAAAAGTTATCTTTTGATGATGATACGTATGGTAATATCTCTGACTGGACTAACATACAGTCTATTCCTGCTGGGAAAATTTATTTTCTATGTCAAAAAGATACACACTGATTGTAAAATATAAGAAAAAAAAATTTAAATCTTTTGTTTTGAAAGCTAATTTAAATTTGGCTTCTTAAACAGAATAAAGTTATTGTATGAATTAATAACAATTAGGCCTAGGGACCAGCAGTTAGCGTAATGGCTATGTTGCTGGACTTCCATGTAGTCGACTGCGGTTCAAGTCCTGAACCCAGTGGCTTAAACTCATGCTGGGAGCATGTGCGTGTGTGCCCAAGACCCCAAGAGGAGAACGAAGGAGAAGGGATTATGGTGTGGCCATCCCCCCTGGGGGGGTGATTTCTCACTTTCTGTCTCTCTGTCTCTCTCTGTCTTTCTGGCAAGCCCACGCGCCCTATAGCAAAAACCTCTCAAAAATAAATAAATAAATAAATAACAATTAGGCGTTTGTTTCTCCCTCCTTCCAGAGGATCAAATGCACCTAAGATAAAGGAATCTAAACCTTTGACTTTCTCCAGAAAAATCTCAGCAATGGGGTTAGGATTAGGAGAGTTACCAAGACTGTAAAGCAGCCATTTGGAGAGAAGAATTCCTAGATAATGAAAATATTTTGTCAAGGATTAAGAATGAGAATGTGCTATGTGTGGAAGAGGTGATTATTGATAACACTTCTATATTTGTTCCTTCCATTTCATCATTTGGGCTATTTACTTACTCTTTTTAGGTGACTTCTTTAAAAGACTACGTCAGAGGGCATGTGCATTCACCAGAAAGAGAGGAAGTAAGAAATCACACCCCCCATGGGGTTCTCCTCCATTTTTTCCTTCTTTCCAGATTTTGGGCACACACCCACACGTGTCCCACCTGTTCCTCCAGTTGCTGGCTCTGGGACTGGAACTGCACAGTCTGTCTTGTGGGATCTAGCTACCTTAATCACCATACCACTGGACAGCTTGATTTTAAAAGATCACTTAAATTTTATTTTATTTTAGTTTTAGTTTTTGCTATAAGGCACATATGCTCTCCATAGATGGGATGGGGGATGGAGAAGTTAGAAATCACCCACTAGGGAGTATAGCCATACTGCAGTCCCTTCTCCTCCATTCTCCTCTCAGGATCTCGGGTGTGCACCCACATGCCCAGCATGATTTTCAAGCTGCCAGGTCCTCTGGGATTCTAACCACAGTATTGGCCATGTGGGATCCAGCACCTTAACCTCCATGCCATCTACTGGCCCAAGACATCAGTTCATTAGATAGACTATTTGTGGTGGTTGGGTTAGTTTGGGAAGACTGGAATTAGATATATCTGAAGTATCTGGAGTGGGGGAAATGAGGAAGGGAAAACGATATGGGCAATCCTGGACACGTTGGGAAGGACTTGCAATGTAGACTACCCAGCGGGTGGCTGGACATATAAACCTGTAAATGCATAATTTGAACAAGCTTAGAAATGGTTTTTGGACACCTTAGAGGGGAAGGGATAGACAGGATCTCCTGAGAGGAGCACAAATAATGAAAATCAGTGGAAAAGAGATGGACTTCCTGGTGATCTCATAGCCAAAAGATACTGAGCAAAAAGAATCTGAAAGGATACTGAAGTCAAACATTTAGAAATTACTGTATTTATTCTTTTTTAAATGCACAAAAAAACTCCAAAAAGAATGCCTCAATTTACAATGGTGGATATGTTATTTCTTGTCATACTACCAAACATAATAAAGTCCAATCCAGAATTTTTTTTTCCAATAAGGATCAACTCATTACACTTTCACTTAAAAAAGAAAACTTTCTTATGGTATCACTACTATATACAGCTTTACTTTTCACATCAGGGTGGTATAGTTTTTCAAGTAAAGTTAATTACTAAAATTGCATAAATCATAGAGCAAGAGAACTACTCTAAGAAATTCAGTAAAAAATATTTCAGGACAACAGTAAACTATATTAAAACTCTTAGAAAATTATTTACAACTTTCTCATAGTATAAACACTTTAAACTTCAAATAAATCTATAGATTTCATATAAAAATACTCTATAGTGCAAATATAAGTTAAACCCTGCCCAAAACATTTACCACATTCAGTGGCTGCTATTATTAAGAATATGTTCTAAGTGATAAAATTCAAGATGGTTATCACAAAACAATATTTCCTTGGTCATTCATAATTTTACATATTTAGTAGCAATTATAATGTTATGATTTTCATTGTGAAATTCTTATTTGTACAAATGTAAGTTATACAATTTCCTTTATAGACCACTTCTCGTTTAGCTCATATAAAAAGGCAACAAAATCATAAAAAATTCTTAGTCATAAACTGACATGCTATGTGAAGTATATGGATTATAAAATTTTCAGTGTTACCCCGTAAGTGATTCCCTTTAAAAAGGAAACAGGCATGTTTTACATCAGAAAAGACATAGGATGCTGTTGTAGGGTACCTAGTCAATCCAAAAATAATGTTCATACAATACAGAAAATCTTAAGTACTAAATATTCTTTAAAAACCATTATTTTCTGAATATTTGGAGACATAAAAATTTGCCTTAAAATATTTTTAGAGAGATTTTTGCTAAAGGGTGTAGGTACTTGGCGAAGGGACAGAGAGAGAGAAACAGAAAGTGAGAACTCACCCCCTAAGGGGGATGTTCACACTGCAATCCCTTCTCCATTCTCCTCTTAGGATTTTGGGCATGCATGCACATGCACCTGGCATGGGTTTTTAAGTCACCAGGTCTGGGACTCAAACCATGGGCGACTACGTGAGAGTCCAGCAACATAATCATTAAGCCATCTGCTGATCTCACATTAAATAATATTGTTATGAAATATCTTTGGAATATTATAAAATGCATCGTGTCCACCGTGTCAAAGAAGCATCATTCTGTTGTAAAAAATAAGCATATCTCATTGTTTTAACAATTCTTCCCAAATGCTACAAATGGCTATTTTGAGACAATGTTGATATTATTTACAGTTGAGTTTTTACCTTGAGGTGTTAATTTTGTACTAGGCTGGATGTTTTTAAAAATTAAAAGATAGGTAAATGATCTAGTAATATACCAATTTTAATTTTTTTAAAGTTATGTTATAAATGCCATTAACACACACACACACACACACACACACATATATATGTATATATATATATATATATATATAGTTACCAAACACATTCTTACAAAGAAGGGGCACATTAAACTTAATACCCTATCCACTATTTGGACTTGCAGTTCATTCATTCTAGTAAGTAATTACAAACATGGCATTTAGTAAGCAATTGTGACTATCAGAATAGACTATACAACTGTAAAAGTATTTAACATTTCTACTTTAGAATAGAATAAATACTGACACTAGGAAAATTTTAAGTGGCTCATATTTTCTGAACACATTAGTGCAATTTAACCAACTTTTAGAAGACTTTAGTCATGGAAAGAAGGAAGCATAATCTCATCTTCATTCACTCCTTGTTCATACCGAACTGATGAGAAGCCCGCCCAATGGAACCGTTTCCATCGGAAGCCAAACCAAATCAATGTGCCCATGAGAGCCAGGACACTTAGCACTGCAAATGTGACAGCTAGTCCTCTGTAATCAGGGCCTGGAATAGGGAGAGGTTTGACATTGGAGGAGAGAGTGCAAAAGTGATCATTATTATTGATTTTATACATTAAGATGGATGTCACATATGTAAGCCACTTAATTATATTGTTTCATTGCATTAATGTAGAATTCAAATTTATCATCGAACACTTATGTGCTCTCTTTTCAGAGAAAAGTATTTTCCTTTTCACTCAAATCGTCTTCATTGTTATGGTATTTTTTCTTTTTCCCAAAGAAATTAAAATGCTTTCATTATTCTCATTTTCCTCTCCCAACACCCTTTGGGAATATAATGACCCATATATTATCCTACTTTTATAGTAAATTGCTGAAAGCTGTAAATTTTCATGTTTGATTTATCTAGGGCCAAATAAGTATTGTTTGCTTTAAAATGACTGAAGCGCCTACGGTTACCTCAGGTAGCCTGTAACCATTCAGCCCCAAATGCTGTCCCAGGCACCTTCTCTACATGCTGCCTGGATGCATTCATCCGGGTCCATGTCTTTCATACCATCTCTGTGCTGCCCTTCCTTCCTTCTCCTTATGGGTATCTCATCTCCATATTGACAATTCAGAATGGCCAAAACAGAGTGATTGATTTATACCTCTGTAGTCCTGCTCTACCTACTCCCCAAAATCTTCTAGTCAGAGTCAAACCAGAACACTTGACCCTTGCTTCCAAAGCCCTACATGTCTGACACCTGCCTACCTTCCTAACCCTTGCACTCCTACAAACTTGCTCTGCCCTGGGCTCCTTGCTCCAGCTGCTACCTCTGCCTGCAGTGCCTTTCCCCCATCTTTGCTTACTGACCCTTCAGTGCTCAGCTTGAAGTCGCCTTAGACTCCCTCCGTGATAGCCTAACTTGAGTAGCCAAGTCTTGGTCACATAGAGTTTTATAATTAATGACATTTGAAATTTTCCTTTCTTTCAAAAATGAACCTGCTTGTTTACCTCTCTACGTTGCTCCACTAGATTGTAAGCACTGAGAGAACAGGTGTGAACCTTACCTGTCTTGTTCACAGAGGCAATCAGCACACAGAACAAGGCATGGTATATGGTAGGCATTCAAAATATTTGTTGGGTCAATGTATGTGTATAAAGATACTGATGACTAGAACTGGAGTTTTACCTTTAATACCCGCAAATGTATCTTTATACACCAAAATAGAAATGTTTATGCGAACTACTTTAAAATGTTACTGTGAAAAATTTTGAGCTCTTTCTCCAGAAGTGAAGATACTTTTATAGAATTTTTTGTATCAATTCATGAAGAAATATAAGTCCAAGTTATGTTTTCCTACAGATGCCCTGAACATATTAATAAATTAAATCTAGCTTTGCAATGATTTTAACTTAATTGTGAGCTTTATGAGAAAGGAAGCAAAGTAAGTGCAGAAATCAATCTTTAAGCTTTCACATATTTAAGTCATGGGATAAAATGCATCTTAAGAACATTGAAAAGATAAAATGCACCTTAACATTCTGGTGGCTTCCATTTTCCTTAGGAAAGAATTGCACAAAGTTTGAACTGTTCAATAGTTTCATTTGGGAGTCTTAAGTACCTCATCTATTAATTGTCCCTTTATAAACTACTTTTGGGAGGAAAAATCTCTATGATTTAATCAAGATTTTGGGATATACTTTAAGGACTAAATACTCTTAGATCAAATAGAAAACTCTGCACATACTTGAACATTTATTTCCTGAGCTGTTCTGCAAAAAGTTGCTTAGAGGATAGGTTATATATTAGTACTTACCCAGAGGAACTTTGCAGACAACTCTTCCAAAGCCTTGTGAACATTCAACTTTTTTCCAAGTTTCATCTGAAGCTAACAAAATGCTGCATTTTCCAGTATTATCACTCTTACTTTTATTTCCCCATTTGACAAATGTTGCTTTTGATCCATCTAACCAATTCCAAGACTGATCTGAAGAAAAAAGTTGAAAACAACCATACTTATTGCCACTAAACTACTAAGTTAAAAGCATGTGGGTTGGGCTAGCAGGGGGTGTGGTAGTTAAAGTGCTGGATACCACATGGTTGACTGTGGTTTGAGTTCTGGAACTGGTGGCTTGAAGAACATGCTGGACATGTGTGCATGTGTGCCCAAAATCCTGAGAGGAGAATGGAGGAGAGGGGCCTCCTGAGGGGTGATTTGTCACTTTCTTTCTCCCTCTAGTGAGTGCACATGCTCTATGGCAAAACTCTAAAAAAAGGATGTGGATCATGTAACTCATTTATTTAGAACTGGCTTCCATATGATGATAGCCACAATTTAAATGAAATTTATTAAAAATGAAAAAAAAATAAAAATAAGTCTTTTTTTTGAGAGAGAATTTTGTTATAGGGCACAAGTGCTTGCCAGAGAGACAGAGAGACAGAGAGACAGAAAGTGAGAAATCACCCCCCAGGGGAGACGGCCATGCTGCAATTCCTTCTCCTCCATTCTCCTCTTGGGATTTTGGACATGCACGCATGCACACGCACCTGGTATGAGTTTTTTTTTTTTTTTTTTTTTTTTTTTTTTTTGGAGAGGTTTTTCGCTATAGGGCATGTGCGCTCGCCAGACAGACAGAGAGAGACATAGAAACAGAAAGCGAGAAATCACCCCCCGGGGGGGATGGCCACGCCGCAATCCCTTCTCTTCCATTCTCCTCTCGGGATCATGGGCACGCACGCACACGCGCCCGGCGTGAGTTTTAAGCCACTGGGTCCGGGATGTGAACCGCAGTCGACTACGTGGGAGTCCAGCGACATAGCCATTACACTAACTGCTGGTTCCCCCTGGTCTGAGTTTTAAGCCGTCGGGTCTAGGACTCAAACTGCAGCTGACTATGTGGGAGTCCAGTGATGTAACCGTTATGCCATCTGCTGGTCCTTAAAAATCAGTGTTTAGTTGCAGCAGTCTCATTTCAGCACCCAGTTAGCCACATGTACCTATATTGGACAGTGCGGACATGGAACTCATCTTGCAGAGAGTTCTATTGGTCAACACTGATACGGAATGTTTTTGTTTATTTTTGCTACAGGGCATTTGTGCTTACAGGAGAGAGACAAACAGAGGGAAAGTGAGAAATCACCTGCCCCCTTCCCCCAGAGTAGATGGTCATATCACAATCACTTCTCCTCCATTTTCTTCTCAGGATTTTGGGTGCTCACAAGCACAACACCCAGTATGATTTTCAAGCCACCAGGTTCAGGACTTGAACAGTGAAGTTGACCACATGGGATCCAAGCTGCCTTAACCTCCATGACACCTGTTGGCCCCTTGTTTTGTTTTTTAAATTGCCAGAGGGCATGTGTGCTCACCAGGAAAAGACACAGAGATAGGGAGAGAAGAAAACAAGAAAGCACCCCTTAGTGGGGCACAGCCATTCCATAATTCCTTCTCTTCTATTTCTCCATTCTATCTGGATTTTGTGCATGAAAGCACATGTGCCCAGTGTTTTTCAAGCTGCTGGGGTCTGGATTTGAACCATTGTCAGCCATGTGGAATCTGGTTAATCCTTTAACCTGTAGGCTACAGGGCCCACCCTAGTTGTCATGTTCTGATTGAATTGCAGAAGGTTTGAACATATATTGTGTGAGAGATAATTTTTTTAAAGAATTATTTTATTTTACTTTATTTTATTTATTTTAATTTGACCAGAGAGGGACAAAGAGAAAGAGAGAGAAAGAGAGAGAGAGAGAGAAAGTGAGAAAGCAAGCTGCCAGGTCCAGGATTCAAACCATGGTCAGCCACGTGGGAGTCCAGTGCCCTTAACTACCATGCCACCTGCGGGCCCCTGGAGAGATAAATTTTTAAGAACCCAAATCTACCCTCTCCTCTCCATTAAGAAAACTCATTTTATTATAATTGATTTTTATATTATAAGAGGGTATGTGTGCTTGCCAGAAAGACAGAGAGAGAAAGGAAGAAAGCATCTCACAAGGGAGTGTGGTCACACTGCAATCCCTTCTCCATTTCTCTGTCCTTTTGGAATTTCATGCGTGCGCACCCATATACCCAGAGAGGTTTTCAAGCCTCTGGGGTTGGGATTCAAACTATGGTTGGCTATGTTGCATTCTGTTCCTTTAACCATTAGGCTATGGGTCCAGCCCTCAAACGTTTATTTATTTATGTGTTTATAATTTGCTATATGGTTCATGTGCTTGCCAGAGAGAGATGGGAGGAGAAAGAGAGAGAGAAAAGAAAAGTGAAAAAGCACCCCCACCCACCCACCGGGGGTGGCCACACCACAAACCCCATCTCTATTCTCCCCTCAGAGTTTCGGGCACACACGCACATGTGTCCAGCTGCCTCACCTCTGCAGCACATAGTGCCCCAAAGCTCCTATTATTAAAGACGTTGGTGGAGGAGGAGGGCCAGAGGGTCCTGGAGGTCCCCAACCCAACCACACTGACTCCATTTTTGTTTCCTGTGTGAAGTGGCACCATCTTGTGGTGATAGTGTAGATACCATTTACAATGATTCAAATGGCTAACTTTGAATCATTTATTTTTTAACAAGTACTTAACATTCTAGCAGTTACATTTATTTCAATTATTTAAAATTTGACTTTGCCTAAAATATCAAGCTTACTATTCGTTTATTAAAATTGTGCTCTTAATGTATTCTTTATTGATTCCAAGTTCATTCAAGCCCTATATCTATTATTTCTTCCTGGAAACTTCTTTTACAAATTCTCTTTGAATCAATTCTCTACAAGTTCACTAAGCCAGTTTTAAAAAAATTACTATCAACTCAGTTTTATATATGGTAAAATATTAAAAAATGGAAGGGGACACCAAGAAAATAACTTTCTGAATCAGAGAGTTATGAGCTACACAACCACTGGATGATAGACACTAGAACTCTAAGGAAGTAAGTCACAGGTTCCTTGTGGAGCCACAGAGGAACTGAGAAATTACTGCAGAAGGAAGAAACTCCTGATGCTGAGCCAAGGATCTTTAGGACACACCTCCAGAACAATTCCAGTTGCTTTAATCTGATTTTGTACTTCATTAGTGGTTTCCATCATTACTAATATGTTATGTATGTGTTCATTCAAAATGTATAATCTCATAGAATAGCCAGAGGACCAAGTTTATTCATCGATAAGAAGCATTTGAATTATCTACCACTCGACATTCCTTGGCAAGGCTGCTTTGGTATGTAGGACAAGTTAGAACTCTCTTTGCACACCGCGCACCCAAATATGTCACTTACCAACCATCTGTTGAGATAATCCTAGCCAAACTCTCATGGTAATATTATTATTTTCCCTCATCAGTCTGCTCACGAATTTATTCTCATCTTCATCCTTTATGGTAACAATAGTTGCAGAATGATCTGTTGAAAGAAAACAATCCCCCCCCCCCCCTAAAATTCACTTTATGTACACTAGGACAGTGGTTTATTTTGAACTAGCCATTTGAAAAATGATCATGAGCAAGATCATTGAGCAATTCAAACTTACAGAGAATTTCTGGCTCCAGGACTCGAACCCCAGTGGACCACATAGGAGTCCAGTGATATAATCATTATACCATCTGCTGATCCCTAGAGAATGTTTTTAAAAACTGGCATTTATGCCAAAATTTTAAAAGTACTACCCCCAAATAATACCTTCCATTCAATCCAGAGACATTTCTGGAATGAAGCTCTGTATCTGGAAATTTCGTGTTTCTTCAAAATATTTATCTGGCAATATTTGTTAGATCTTGGAACTCCCTAAACAGTAAGACCTTTATGTCTGGGTGACTAGTCTTTATAACTGGGGTATATAATAGTATAAGTATGTGTTCCTCTATAGATTTTTAGCATTCTCTCCTTAATCATTTTTTGTATCACAACTTGGCTTTAAACTTGCTTCTGTTGAAATGAAATGAAAAGCAATTAGGTTTGGTATCTTGGGGAGCATTAGCCCTCCTTTTGATATATTATTTATAAATGTACTTGGCCATGAACATTATAGGTTCCTAAAAATATTATGAATTGAGTGAGTATTCTTGAAGTTTGATAGGTGACCCTAATACCACAGAAAATTAGTGTTATCACCATCTTCAGGTAAGGGCCAGAAATAAAATATTAACTAGACTTGGAAATCAATCCCAAATGCACTTAGTCTTCAACAGCAATATATCTATCCATACTTGAAGTAAAGCATTTCTTTTGTGTGTACATGTGGGGAGCATTTTAAGAGGAGCACACAGAAAGCCTTTATGCCTTTATAAAACACCACAATGTGCAGGTGTTGGCTTGCACAACCCAGTAGAGAGAGGCATTATCTCCATTTTACAGATGAGGCTTAAGATTAAGTAAATTGTTTAGGTTTACACAGCTAGTCAGTTACAGAGTTAGAAAGTCAATTCAATCTTTTTAATAATCAGAATAGTTTTGAGAACTGGGACTAGCAGTTAGCATAATGGCTATGTCACTGGACTCCCATGTAGCCGACCGCGGTTCGAGTTCCGGATCCGGTGGCTTAAACTCACGCTGGGCACGTGTGCGTGCGTGCCCAAGATCCCGAGAGGAGAATGGAGGAGAAGGGATTGAGGTGTGGCCATTCCCCCTGTGGGGTGATTTCTCGCTTTCTATCTCTCTGTCTCTCTCTGTCTTTCTGGTGAGTGCATGTGCCCTATAGCAAAAAACTCTCCAAAAAAAAAAAAAAAAAGAATAGCTTTGAGAACTCACTATTTGCAGGACATTGTGTTACACTTGCAAACATTATTTCATTTAGTTTATTCCTACAACAACCTGATCTATATCAACCTTTGAAGTATAGTTTTCATTTTCATTGTTCAGATGAGCAAAGACAAGCAGTTATGTAACTTCCGCCATGTTACTTAACTAGAATGTGTGGGAGTTGGGACTTGAACCTCACCCATCTGTCCCAAAGACATAAGTGCTCGATCCAAACAATATAGTTACAGTAAATTTTTAAAAAGAGGTTTTTGCGTTAGGGTGCATGTGTTTACCAGCGCGACAGAGATAGTGAGAGGGAAGGTGAGAAATCACCCCTCCCCCCACCATAAGGGATGGTCACACCACAGTCCCTTCTTCTCCATTCTCCTCCTGGGATCTTGGGCATGCATGCACACGCACCTACTGTGATTTTCAAGACACCAGGTCTGGGACTCAAACTGCGGTCAACCATGTGGGGAATCCAGCAACGTAACCACTATGTCATCTGCTGGCCCCTACAGTAAATTTTTCTACTTTCTCCTTTAGGAGGAAGAAGCTTCTGATTTTTAGAACATACATATAACTTACAAATAGTTTCAGTCATGGAACTATGTATGATCCAGTGGCTTAACCTCCACTCCACTTGCTGGTCCACATTGATAATTTTTAATGGTTATTCAAAAATTCCATCAAGCTCTTACATCATAAAATATTTAACCATTTCTGTACCTCTAGACAACAAGGTTATAATGCTATTATAAATGGTAAATGCTTTTAAATATTTAAAAATACATAATCACTATTTGAAGTTATTTCTCTAAGATGTCCTTTCCTTTCCTTTCCTTTCCTCTTTTCTTTTTTTTTCTTTTCGGTTTTTGCCAGATTACATGTGTACTCAATAGAGAGACAGAGAAAGGGGGAAAGTAAGAAATCACCCGCTTGAAGGATGGCCACACCACAATCTCCATTCTTCTCTCAGGATTTTGGGCATCATGCTCAAACACATGCCTGGAGTGTTTTTCCAGCCACTGGCTCTGGGACTTGAACTGCAGAGTTGGCCATGTGGGATGCAGTACTTTAAACATCATGCCACCTTCTGGCTCCTCTAAGAAACATTTGTAAGAACTAAATTATCAAGTCAAAGAAATTCAATGGATTTTTAACTCACCAAGGTCTAGACACAATTGTTTGGCCTCTGAGAAACTGTGCAATGCCTGGTCAGATGTGTAACAATGATCCCCATACTGGATCCACTGGAATTCACTTCCTTTTACCACTGGACATCTTGATGAATATGTAGGAGGGGACAACTCTTTAGCTATAAAAACATTAGACACAGCTGTGATATCTTTTAAAATCTCATGTCCCTATTTGAAATTGTTGCTTTTGTGACTAAGGAGCATTTAATTCAATATACACACTAGAAAAAGACACAGCCCATATCTATGAATAGTCATTCTAATTAGCCTTCTAGAATACCATTTTATAAACTTAGATGTCACAGAAAGTAAGTATTTAGTTTACAAAGATGGATTTAGACTAAAGGAAAAACGATTAGAAAGACAGACTAGGAAAAGAAGCAAAAACAGCCTGGGAAGGTGTGAAACAACTCTGACATAATTAAAATATTTTCTTCCTTGGATTCATTTTTATTTTGATAATGTAAACTCAAATTTACCTAGATATATCAAGAGTTATTTTCAAAAATCACACCTACAAGTAAAAAAATGTGTACTTTGTTGTACAAAGCTCAAAATATCAACACAACAAAAATCTCTCTCAAGCAAGTATAAAAGGAGTAAGGGTGGTTTCTCAGTTAAAATTTCTCTTGGTTTCCACTTAAATTACTTAATTTTTTATTTTGCTGAGCAACACAAGGAGCAGTGCAACAAAATGTGTGCCCTTTATGCCTATTATTAATTCAGTCCTCTTAAAACAGATGACTTATTTCCTTCTTTTATGAGAGAGATAAAGGGAAAGAGAGAGACGGGGTGGGGATGGGGAGAAGGGCACCTTGCCAGGGTATTGCTCTGCTGCAATGTGTTCAGGTCAACCCAAGATAAGGACTTGGGTCCCATAGGACTCCAGGATCACACAGTGGTGCCCTACTGCCTATGCCACTGTGACTAGAGCAATGTTTATTACTAATTCTAACAGAAGAGTGTACGAGTACTCTAATGTGTGTTGTCATCCTATTGGTAAAGTGTGGATAATCTGAATCCAGGATCTGACCTGGTATCAGTCAGCAATCTCAACCCAAACTATTGCTTTGTAGTGACGTTTCTATGGTCTGTAATATCTACCCTACGTCCTTCAGTAGCTGAAGGCTCTTCGTGCTCTTTTCTCCAAGTCTCAGTTTGATGGATTCCCTTTTATCTGTGGTCCTGACTGTAGGAGAATGGCTGCTGTCATTTTCTTCTTCCACACTGTCTTGGTGGCCCTAATTTTTTCTTCTTTGTTTTCATCTTCAGTTAGAAGCTAAGCTTGATCTTTTTGAAGTTGCCTTTTTCTTCCCAGTCATGTTACTACATTGAGGTCTAACTCTTCATTCAGTTCAACAGTTGGACTCCTAGGTAAGTTTCCCAGCTGCTGCTGGCCAAAACTCATTTACTAAATTCATCTGTCAAGCCTTTAAAACTGACAACTCCTCCTTAAAGCCACTGGTAGAAGGAACTGTTACTAGCAAGATCTTGTATTTACACAGGGTCTCACTGTGTTGCCACAATACCTGCTTCAGCCTCCTAGCAGCTTGAAGCACAAGCACATGTCACCATGCACAGCTCCTTCAGACACGGTTTTCCTGTGTTGCCCACACTGGCAGTGAACTTATAATCCTTTCCCTTAGACTTCTGAGTAGCTGGGACTACAGACCCATACCTCCCATGTGGTATCAGTTTGCTGAGTAGCAGTGCTTGCCAGTAAACATTTAATATGGTAAATAGTACTAAGTATTTCCTAAATTTATATACTGTGAAACCCTTTTCATAAAGGAGTATCCCTGCTTTTGAAAAAATAATGCTTAGTGAAATTAAGTTCACAAATTCTACAATAAAATTTACTTAGTAATAGAATGACTGTCTTTGAGAACAAATTTCCTGAGTGGATACTTGCTACTATTCACAAAGTATCAAAATTATTTTTATAGGATTTGAGGATAAACCTTATTAAACATCTATAAAAACATCCATTGCATATTTAATCATATACATAGATACCACGTAGTAAGGATACGGCTACTTAAAATCAAGTCTTACATTTTGCTGGTTTATAACAAATAGCACCTTCCTTAAGAGAGCTGCATTTTTCGTGTTTCCAAATTCCTTTTGGATCCAAGACAACACAATTTCCAGGAGATTTTTGGCCTTTCCACGGGATATAGTCAAATGCACTGCCATCAGACCATTCAAAACTTGATTCACTTCCCTATTTTAAAAATAGAAATAACCTGAATTCAGATGTATGATTTCAAAAAGAGCATAAAGAACAGCATAGATACTTGCAGAAATATTGAAATGACACGTTTATCATTTGCTTACAAGTACTATAAGTCTGGATCTATTAGTAAAATCAGAGATTTACTTTTTTTTTCCTATGCTTTGTTTTCCAGTTGTTTTTTTATTTCAATTTATTTATTTGCATTCATTCACTGTACATCATTACAACATACAAAATGAGATTTTCCATCCAGAGTACACTGTATATTGTCTCAGTCAAGCACATCAACAAACATGTTATTATCAGCAGATGATCTTCCATTTCTTGTTTTCTGTATGTTTAGCTTATTTCCCCCCCATCCTTGATTCCCTATCTCTTACCCTCTGCCATCTCCCATTCTCCTCCCACACTGTCTCTGGTATCTATGTTTGCTTTCTATACTGTTTTCCCTCCACATTTTATTGAACCACCAAAGACCCTAATCAATCCAAATACCCTCATAACAAACACAGGTGTCATACATATTTCCACGAACACAAGTCTAACTTTATGCATCCTATAAAGTAGCACCTAGCTGGGGCTACATATCCTACTGCAGTCATTGAATAGATACATATTTTTTTTTCCTGAAACTCTTTTTTTGTAACTCAATTTACATCCCTTACCTAAGCATCATCACAGCACACAAAATGCGATCTCCCATCCAGTACACACTGCATAGTGACTCAATCATGCACATTACAAAAAATTTTCCATTTCTAGTTCCTAGAAATATTTCCATCCCTCTTTCTGACCCTCTGTCCCTTCCCACCCTCCTCACACACCACCTCCGGTGTCCACAATTGTCCTTCATTCCCTTCCCATCCACATTGCATTGATCACACAATTTCCTACATAATCTAACTACTTTCAATGGTGAGTTCACTCATTACTACTAAGAAAACCAGTTGTAACTTAAATCAAAGAAATGCCAAGGAACTTTGCTTAAAGCCAGGAAACAGGTTAGGATTCTGTTCAAATGGTAGGAGCATAAACCTATCAGTCTCATGTACTTTTATCTTCTGTTCTAGTTCAATTTTCCTGGTTAAATTTTGGTATATAATATTCAACTCCAGACTTGTCCCTATGATTAAGTTGGCCACTTTCTTAGTTTTTGGACTCTTATTTCCATGTGTCTGTGTTTAATTTTCCTGATACAGCACACCCTTGAGAACTTCTTGGAGATCTGGTCTGGTGCTGGTAAATTCTTTCAGGTTTTGTTTATCTGAGAATGTTCTTGTCTTTTCTTCCCATCTGAAAGATAATCTTGCCGGGTACAGTATTCTTGGCTGAAATTGCTTCTCTCGTAACACTTTGAATATATTTTCCCATTCTCTCCTCGCTCACATTGTTTCTGATGAGAGATCTGCTGTTAGCCTGATGGGATGTCCTTTGTAGGTAACTTGATGTTTTTCTCTTGCCAATCTTAGTATCTTGTCTTTGTCTGTGGTTTTGGTCAACCTGGCTATAATGTGTCTTGGAGAAGATCTTCTTGGGTTGATTCTATTTGGGGTCCTTTGTATTTCCTGGGACTGGATCTTCGAATGCCTCTCTAGGTTTGGAAAGTTTTCTTGCAGGATTTCATGGAATAGATTATCAATGCCCTTATGGGTCTCTTCACCTTCTGGAATGCCAATTATCCGGATATTTGGACGTTTGATGGTATCCAGTACTTCTCGTATATCATTCTCAAATTTTTGGGCCATTTTCTCAGTCTTCGTGGTGGATTTTCTAGGCCAGCCATTTTCTCTTCTACATCTGAGATTCTATTTTCTGAATGATCTAGTCTGCTTTTAATACTTTCAAGGGAGCTTTTGACTTCTTGCATTATAAACTTCATCTCTAACAGTTCTGTTTGAGTCTTTTGTAAAGTGTGTAATTCCTCTTTTAGATCTTGCAAGAATTTCCTCATCTCCTGGAACTCGTCAACTTCTTTCTCCTTTCTCTTTAGCAGTTCATTATCTCTCTTCTCTTCCATCTCTGTTAGCTTCGACATTATGAATGCTCTAAATTCCTTATCAGACATTTCCATGATTTTCACCGAACTGCTTGTGGATGAAGAAGAGTTACTCTTTTCCCTTGGAGGAGAGGTGTTTTTTCGTTTTCCCATATTTCTCATGATCCGGTGGTGATTTCTTGTCATCTGATGGATGGTGTGTTTCTTTCAAATTCTTGAAGTTCAGTTGCTAGCTCGTTTGTTGGAGGCTGAATTATCAGTAGAAAATCTTCATTCCCTGAAAAATCTAGTTCGCTGGCACCATGTGGAACCTTCTTCTGAAGGCCCGGCTTCTTCTCTCAGAGATTTACTTTTAAAAACATTTCTCTTTTTGCTACTGAAAAGTGAAATACTGGGTCATAAGAGAAATCATGGTGCATTTTTCATAGAAAAATATATCATGACTTTTCCGATGACCCAATAGCATGACAAAATTTCCTTCTAATGCAGTTCAGATTTTCGAAAATCAGAAAATCTAATTATCCGCCCTAATTACTATGCTCTAGCCAAATTATCCAGTGCTTTATTTCTATTTCTTCCCCACAAATTACTGCCTCAAATACTTGAGGTTGGACTTCTCAGACTTCAGGCTTCTAAAACACACATTTTTTTTTTTTTTTTTTGGAGAGGTTTTCGCTATAGGGTGCGTGCGCTCGCCAGACAGACAGAGACAGAGAGACAGAAAGTGAGAAATCACCCCCAGGGGGGATGGCCACGCCGCAATCCCTTCTCCTCCATTCTCCTCTCAGGATCTTGGGCACGCACGCACACGTGCCCGGCGTGAGTTTTAAGCCACCGGGTCCGGGACGCGAACCGCGGTCGATTATGTGGGAGTCCAGTGACATAGCCATTACACTAACTGCTGGTTGCCTAAAACACACATATTTGAGATATGTGTGTGCTTCTTTGGGTCAAGTCAGAAAGTAGAAATAAGCCCTATATATTGAGTTAATTCAACTACAGTCAAACTACACATATTCCTTATAGTCCACTCATATCAAGGTAGGAAGGAAGATAATCAAGTAGGAAAAGACATCACAGAACTCATATCATAACTTATCAAGATTATTGGTACATGGTCTATCCTAGCAGAGAGTAGCTTTTTCAACCTACTGCCTAAAATTACTAGCAGGAAAGAACAGGAATAAGGTTTATGGCTAAATTGACTCTGTCTCATAATTAATTATTCCCTGTTCTAGCATTCTCAGGATCCCATCCATGATACAGACAGTAACTGCAGGAACTTTTTTTTTTTTTAGAGGTTATTTCCTATAGGGCTCATGCGCTTGCCAGAAAGACAGAGACAGAAAACTAGAAATCATGTCCCCCTGGGGATGGCCATGCTGCAATCTCTTGTCCTCCATTCTCCTCTTGGGATCTCAGGCACACATGTACACGTGCCCAGCATGAATTATAGCCACCAGGTCCGGGACTCGAACCATAGTCAACTACATGGAAGTCCAGCGACATAGCCATTACGCTAACTGCTGGCCCCAACTGCAGGAGCATTTAACGGTTTACTTTCTGATTCACTTTGAACTCCCTTAAGCCTCAGGTCTCTTCGTTCTCTTTCAATCTGAAACAAAAATCTATGGATTCAGAAGTATCACAGTCTTACCTCCTTTCTTCCCTCATGTGGAACAATATCCTTACTCCTTGCCTGTAGAGTAAACCACTCTGATCTGTAAGATCTCTTCTCTCTGTCCTGCTATTAGGGTGGATCTTCTGATCAAGGGGGTTTGGGATTGAGAGTCAAGTTACTAAATTCATTTATCAATGTTTCTGAGCAGTCAGGAGGACAGGCCCTGAGTCAGCTGTCCTCTGTAACCAAATCCAGGCTTGGGTGTTCTGCAAGAAGAATTGAGTTCTGACCAAGGAAGATATTGGGAATACTGGACTTAAGAAGCAGTGAGAACCAAACCTAGATGTGAGTCCAGGGATTTACTTTTTTTTTTTTTTTTAAGAGAGATTTTTGCAATAGGGTGCATGTGCTCACTGGAGACAGAGAGTCAGAAAGAGAGAAAGTGAGAAATCACCCCCTGGGGGGATGGCAATCCCTTCTCCTCCATTCTCCTCTTGGGGGTTGGTGCATACATGCCCACATGCCCAGCATGTTTAAGTCGCCAGGTCCAGGACTCAAACCATGGTCGGTCATCTGGGAGTTCAGCACCATAACCACTATGCCACCTGCTGGCCCCCAGGGATTTACTTTTGAGCATCTATTTGGGACATCTGTTCTGTACAGTTTGAACAGGACTTAAAATTTAGAGATAAAGTAGTATATTCTGTCACTAGTTATTTTTTTAAGAACGAGTTTACATAACACTCAAAATTAAATGATATACAAGTGGCTTCCATTTGTGGCAAATACAGATTTATAATTCCAACCTTCACATAATTCTGAATATTGTTTTCTGTGTTTTATAGTTTTGTGGTTTGTGTCTCTGGCTACAATTTTTCACATTATAAATGCTATCAAGCAGCAGTGAACTAGAAAAGGAAAATATTGGGAACCAGCAGTTAGCATAATGGCTATGTCGCTGGACTCCCATGTAGTCGACCGCGGTTCGCGTCCCGGACCCGGTGGCTTAAAACTCACGCTGGGCGCGTGTGCGTGCATGCCCAAGAATCCAAGAGGAGAATGGAGGAGAAGGGATTGCGGCGTGACCATCCCTCCTGGGAGGTGATTTCTCGCTTTCTGTCTCTATGTCTCTCTCTGTCTGTCTGGCGAGCGCATGCGCCCTATAGCGAAAAAACCTCTCCAAAAATAAATAAATAAATAAAATAAAATAATAAAAGGAAAATACTCAAATTCAAAATGGGAATAGTACTTGGGATTTCTTTCTTGACATCTATAACCTCAATCCAATTTTAATCATACAATTTCAGTTTCAACACAACCATTTTTTGTATGTAAGGCATCATTATAAATGCATAAATATACTGATTAATAGAATTCAAATCATAGCATAGTAGATATGTTTATCAGAGTATTAATCTTGAGTAGTATTAATTTCTAGGCGAAAAGTGAAAAGAAAGTATACATTTACTTATTTGTTAAGATTTTTAGTTGGTTCCATATATATAAATCCTTGTGTTAAAGCCTTTATAGAAACATTATTATCTTGATTTTACAGAGAAGGAAATAAGGTTGCAAAGGTTAAATAACTTGTTCATGATCACCCAGCATGTGAATGAAAACTTGCCTCTATTATTGAAACTCAGGTTTTTCTGACTCTATGCTATTCCTTTTCAGCTTTCCAACTGGTCTTTTTCAGGCAAGCCACAGAAGAGTCGAGATACTAATTGATTGGTTCCTTGGGATGGTTGGGCCATTTGTGTTAGTGGATTCTACAAATAGAATTGCTATTTGTTCTATGTTATAAAAGGTAAGCACTGCACTATGAAACTCAAGACTTAAATCTGATGTTGTACTTTAATATTTTAGTCAAATTTCCAACCTTCAAAGTAACAGATTTGGAAATTTTCTGGAAAAGAAAGTAAGACTTACATCATGACTTGAGAGTCCAACCCACAGTGGAAATCCATCACGTTTCACAATATCTTCCAGAAAGAGCTGACATTTTTGGTCATGAACACTTGCCAAATGACCTCCACTTTTAGAACATATACTTAATGCCTCATACCATGTTATCTTTTTTTGAATAACGTTATAAATTCCATCTTCATATGAGATGAACTCTGGCAATGTAGTATTATATTCTTCCTTGTAGTCAACTATAACATGTAAATTAAAAGTGTTAATAATTAATTTAAATTACATCAAATACATATTTTGGATAAGATGATATGCAATCATTTCAAAAGTTAAATAAAAATGGGCTTCCTATTAATAAGGGAGATTTTTTTTTTTAGTGCCACAGCACATACAATAGGCTTGCTCTTTTTCTTTCTTTCTTTCCTCTTCTTCCTTTCTATGTCGCTGAACTCCCATGTAGTTGACCGTGGTTTGAGTCCCGGACCTGGTGGCTTAAACTCATGCCAGGTGTATGTGCGTGCGTGCCCAAGATCCTGAGAGGAGAATGGGGGAGAAGGGATTGCGGCATGGCCATCCCCCTGGGGGGTGATTTCTCGCTTTCTATCTCTCTGTTTCTCTCTGTCTTTCTGGCAAGCGCACACGCCCTATAGCAAAAAAAAAAAAAAAAAAAAAAAAAAAAAAAAAAAAAAAGTTACAGTATGGAAAGAAGGAAAATGAGTAACTTCACAATAGAGAAACCTAACAAACACTACCTTGACCCAAGCCATCAGGGTTAAAATCAGCAATGATATGTCATGCCAATAGTATGTACCAGTGGTATGATGTGATGAGAATGACACTTCATATCTTCCCAAACTAATAGCCCTAGTTTAATCATGAGGGAAACATCAGCCAACTCAAACTAAGGGACATTCTATGAAATACATGATCACTTAAAAACTGTCAATGTTATCATAAACAAGAAATCTGAGAAGCTATCACAGCCAGGAAGAGCTTAAAAACACATTAAGACTAAACACAGTGTGGTAAGGTTTACTCTTTGCTGTCAAGACCATGACACCAGGGACCATGTCTTGTCCTTCCTCCTTAACCTCTGAAGTACCTCAGGTAGGGCTGAATACAAAGGATGCATTAAAAAAATGACTGCATGATTTCCCTTAGTGAAGCGAATTGACTATGTAATACCTTTGTAGTAGAAACTCTACAACAGTATACTTACCCATTTCAATTTTACAAGCAAGAATGCTATGCTGGTGAAAATAAAGTGCTTCTTCAAGCACATTAAAGGTCTGAATATCCCAGAAGCCATCAGTGCTCAAACCAGCCAAAAACTTGCCATTTTTTATAGTTGGTCTTCCTGTTCTCCAGTGTGTATACGACAGCATAGTCTTATCAAACCACATAAGTGAATTATCTAGAGAGGAAACATTTTTTTTCTGGCTTGAGATTAAATTGAGACTTGAATTACACTGTAAAGTTAATATTTTAAAATTGACTAGTTTTCTTTCCCTCACCTTCTATAAGGTTGTATGTTTTGTATATTCCTTCAAAATATGTTCTGATTATAACCGTAAGTTATGCTTATTTTGAATTTGAAAAATATAAATATGAAAATTACAATTAACCTGGAATTTCACCATCCTTCAATAATTTAGCACTTTTTCCCATTAACTATCCATTTCTCTTATATTTATGTTTAATTGCAATAGAAATGAACATAATTATTTTATTTAGAAATCATTGATATTGAAAAATTGGTGGCAAAAATTTCTTCTTTAGATATAAGCTACACAAAATTGTGCATACTTACAGTAACTAGTCTTTTGTTTTTTTAATTTGACAGTGTGTGTGCACTCATCAGAGAAACAGAGAGCCAGAGAGAAAGAGAAAAAATGAGAAAACCATTCCCCACCTTGGGGAATGGTTACACTACAGTCCCTTCTCTATTTCTCCCTCCTTTGGGAATTTTGGGCACATATGCACACATCCCTTGTGTGTTTCTGAAGTCACTGGGTCTGAGACTTGAACTGCATGGTTGGTCATATGATATCCAGCTTCCTTAACCACCTGGCCACGGCTGACTCATTAATTGATTTTTTAAAAGAAAGATGGCAAGACTAGTCAATATATTAGACTTTCTGTTTTTAAAAGTTTCCTAGCAGGGACCAGCAGGTGGTGTGGTGGTGAAGGCACTGGACTCCCACATGTCTGAGTGCGGTTTGAGTTCTGGACCCTGAGGCCTGTAACTCTTGGCTCCTCCTGCCCAAAATCCGAGGAGGAGAATGGAGGAAAAGAGATTGTGGCATGGCCATTGCCCCTTGGGTGGTGGTGGGGGGTATTTCTCACTTTCTCTCTCTGTCTCCGGTGAGCTCATTCACCCTATGGCAAAAAAAAAAAAAAAAAAGTTTTCTAATAGGGCTAACCCTGTAGTGTAGCAGTTAGGCACTATGCAAAGAAAGCTGGATCCCTTGGGACCAGCAGTTAGCGTAATGGCTATGTCACTGGACTCCCATGTAGTTGTCCGTGGTTCGTGTCCGGGACCCGGTGGCTTAAAACTCACACAGGGTGCGTGTGCGTGCGTGCCCAAGATCCCGAGAGGAGAATGGAGGAGAAGGGGTTGGGGCGTGGCCTTCCCCCCTGGGGCGTGATTTCTCTCTTTCTGTCTGTCTGTCTGTCTGGCAAGCACACGTGCCCTATAGCAAAAATCTCTAAAAAAAAAAAAAGAAAGAAAGAAAGAAAGAAAGAAAGAAAGAAAGAAAGAAAGAAAGAAAGAAAGCTGGATCCCACGTGGCTAACCAGGGTTCAAATCCAGCCTGGAAAACACACTGGGCATGTGTTCATGTGCTCAGGATTCTGACAGGTTAAAGAAAAGGAGGAAAAATTATTGTGGCATGGCCAGACCCCATTGGAGGCTGCTTTGTCTCTGTTTTTCTACCTTGCTTGGTGCCTCTCATTCTTTGGCATAAAAATAATTCATATCAATCATAATTAAATGTATGGTATTTAGTCTAAATTTTAAATATTCTATCCTACTGTCAGACCATGTGTCTCATTTTTCTAATGCTTATAATATATACACCCCAAGTCAATGCTACAAACTGAAAAGTGCCACATAATACAATAGAAAAGTGATTCTGCTTTCCCTATCCCATATAGAGGTATACAATAAGTACTATAGCTTTATACATATATTTAGTTAGTCTTGAATTGCTAAAAAAAAAAGTGAAGAAATGAAATTATTTCCCACCGTTTAACTCTAATCATGGAGGTAATAGTACATTAAGAGCAGAACAGGGAGACAAATAACCATCTTTTATTTATATGTTATGATAAGTACACAGCAAGACTTTTGTATGTTAGTAAATATGTATTTAAGAACTATAATTTTGTAGTTTAACAAATAGGTTCTAATGAAGTATGACTAGAAGCAGAGAGAGTTGGCAGGTTTAGAACTTACTTTCATAAGTTATTCCTAACATGACCCACGAAGCCATATAATTGAAGTAGAGAAGTTGCTCAAGAACAAAATTATTCTCCTTTTCATCTCGAATACTCAGAATATGTGATTTTGGATCTGTTAAATAAAAAATAGTCAATAATTTTAATAATTATTTATCCAGAACACTTTGTTTCATTTGATGGACTTAGAGAATTTTATTTTCAAGTTTAATATACTCTAAAACTTAAAATAATATTGGAAAAGTAGAAAGACATGTAAATTAAAACCACCTTATACTAAAACGAATAGGTTAAGAAGTTTTCAAATATTTTGCTATTAAATTTGGTCTTACAGTATAATGGAAAACTAGTATTTGAGCAGAGAATCTAAAACATTTATCATTTTATATTCCCTCCATTTAAAGCATATATTAAGTAGTTATCATTCTACCCATATTTATGATACAGTGTCAAAGAGTAGCCTACATTAAATAATACCTTGTGGATAGGCTATAGGATAAATTGTTTTCTTTAGAGATCACTATTATATTAGGGTTAAAGAAGTTTAGTTAATTTCTCAAAGTGTGTTTTTTAAAAATAATTATTTATTTTATTTATCATTATTTTTATTTTTATTTGACCATAGCAAGACACACACACAGAGGGAGAGGGGGAAAGAGGGAGGGAGGAAGAGGAGGGAAAGTGGGGGGAGGGGGAGAGAGAAAGAAAGAAAGTGAGAAAGCAAGCTGCCAGGTCTGGTACTTGAACCATGGTCAGCCATATTGGAGTCCAGTGCCTCTAATCACTATGCCACCTGCTGGCCCCTTAAAGTGGTTTTTTTTTTTTTTTTTTTTTTTTTTTTTTGGAAATAACCATGGAATTCCTCAGAAACGGTCTGCATGGATTAGGGCCAGCAAGTGGTGTGGTAGTTAAGGCACTGGACTCTCACATGGCAACAGTGGTTCAAGTCCCAGACCTGGTGGCTTGTTTTCTCACTTTTTTCCTTTCTCTCTTTCTGTCTCTCTGTGGTAAGTGCATGTAATCTACAACAAATTAAAAATTATAATAATAATTATTATTATAAATAAAATTAAGTAATTCTAAAAATCCTGTTAAAGTATATGTTAACATACATTTGATGATGGGACCAGCAGTTGGCGTAATGGCTATGTCATTGGACTCCCATGTAGTCGACCGCGGTTCAAGTCCTGGACCTGGTGGCTTAAACTCACACCGGGCGCGTGTGCATGCGTGCCCAAGATCCTGAGAGGAGAATGGAGGAGAAGGGATTGCGGCGTGGCCATTCCCTCTGGGGGGGTGATTTCTCGCTTTCTATGTCTCTGTCTCTCTCTGTCTGTCTGGCGAGTGCACTCACCCTATAGCAAAAACCTCTCCAAAAAAAAAAAAAAAAAAAGAAAAAAAACCACACATTTGATGATGTCTAACAGGGGGTTATGGTGTCTAGTGTTTCTTAACCTTGTTCTTTTTCTAAGGATCTGTTTTTCAAGAACATTTCTCAAGACCAATATTAAACAGGCACACTTTGGAAAATAATGGTTTAACATTTCCTGTAGGAACTTTCTACAAAGTTTATACTTCTGTCGTTTCCATTGTTCAGGAGTCACAAATCTTCCATGGATCTTGTAGGAAATATCTAGTCTTGAGAGCCGTAAGTGTGAAACGTGCATTTCTTTCAAGCCTAGCTGCTTTCTTGTCGTACATCTAAGTTTTCAACCACTCAAACTAAACTATTTTCACTTTACTCACACCTACCGTGATTTAACATCCATTCTTCTCTGTGCTTCGGTGTTATTTCTTTTTAAATAGAAACCGTTTTGTTTATACACATGACAGACTAGTTTTGGTTTTTTTTTTTTTTTTTTTGAGAGGTTTTTGCTATAGGGCACGTGCAATCACCAGAAAGACAGAGAGAAACAGAGAGACAGAAAGCGAGAAATCAGGGAGGATGGCCACGCTGCAATCCCTTCTCCTCCATTCTCCTCTCGGGATCTTGGGCACACACGCACACAGTGAGTTTAGGCCACTGGGTGTGGGACTCGAACCGCGGTCGACTACATGGGAGTTCAGCAACATAGCCATTATGCTAACTACTGGCCCCGCCAATGACCGACTAGTTTTTGAATGGATGAGGAAAGAAAGAGGTTACTACTCTGCTTACTTATTTATTTATTTATTTTTAAGTTTCTGCCATAGGGCATGTGCACTCACCAGCGAGAGAAAGAGAGAGAAAGTGAGAAATCAACCTCTAGAGAGGATGGCCACACTGTGATCCCACTTCCTCCATTCTTCTTTCGGGATTTGGGGCATGCACGTACACATGCCGGTGTGATTCTCAAGCTGTGGCATCTGGGACTCAAATGACAAAGCTGGCCATGTGAGACCCAGTCTTAACCTCCATGCTATCTGCTGACCTTTATAGTTACCATTTTAAGTAAACGCACATTTGAAATATTGTCATTGATAATGTAGATATTAGAAGATGAGGGGGCTGGCAGGTGGCATAGTGGCTAATGCGCTGGACTCCCATGGCTGACGGCAGTTCAAACCCCTGACCCAGTGGCTTGAAACTCATGCCTGACACAAGTGTGTGTATGTCCAAAATCCCAAGAGGAGAATGGAGGAGAAGCGACTGTGGCCTGGCCATCCCCGCCGAGGGGGCGATTTCTCTCTTTCTGGCTCTCTCTCTCCCTGGGGAGCGCATGTGCCCTACAGGAAACATTTCTCTCTAAGAAAAAACATTAGGAAATGAGCGTTTTTGAGATCTAGTTACCAGTGGTAATAAGAAACATTAATAACACAGGTGAGACTTAAAAAATCAGCATGATATACCATAATGACAGCCTAATAGACTTACTCAGTTTCTGGCATTTAGAATGAACTTCATCCTGTGCTGTTGCAATATGTCTATTCTTTGTTATCATGAAATTGTAGCAAGAGTTCTGAAATGGGATCCACGGAGTATTCAGAATAGGAGACGGACACTTAACACTGTTAACTGGTTTGACCTCCTTTTCAGTCTCATCTAGTAAAAAAGAGTTAACAGTAAGAACTCTAATTTCAAATATAAATGTTAAATCATATTCACAGTCATTAGACTTGAATTGTAGGACATATTCAGGAAACTAAGGAGTAATCGCCTGGTGATGTGCACTCTCGGTTTAGATTCAAATACAGCAGACAGAATGCTGTCTTTTTACAGGAAGAATACTATTGGACACATTTCCTTATCCCTGCTATGGAGGGGAAGAATGTGAAAAATGAGGTGCTATTAGCTAAAATGCAATTTCTACCTTCCTCCATTACCAAATGTCAAGGAGAAGAGGCCACCTCAGAGAAGCTATACAAACCTATTAATTAATAACAGGCACCTAACTAGAACTTTAAGAATTCATTTTTGAGTTCATCGTTGCTGACATCTCTAATTTTAAAGGAATATTTTAACAAAATATTTGATGTTCTAAACAAGTCATTATTTTAACCAAATCAAACAGAAATATTATTTAAAATGTACCATCAAGAAAATCTGATTTTTAAAATTTTACATAAAGGTCATATATTCAAAAAATGCAAATGTAAATATGCTCTACCCCAAATAAACCGAACCGATTTAATATGTAGTAGAGACCATTCAATATCTTTTGCAGCAAATCCTTCTGTCTGTGAAGCAGTGTCTTCTTTCAACCACAAAACCACAAATGTGGGCCCCTAACAGCTGTTGAAATTACTTCCTTCTGATTGGGTTAGAGATTGCATATCTGACTCAGGCTCAGTTTATCAGATTCTTTCTAAGGATTTGAAAGGAGCATTCAGAAATCGTCAGCTCAGCTCCAGTTATAGCTGTAAGGAAAGCTACAGCGCTATCATACTCCACAGTGTAGAGAGAGACATACCATTTAAAAAGAGTACAGGTCCACAGAAAGGAGCAGACATGAGAGGTGGAAGAGAGTGTCTCTGTTCCTAACTCCCACTCCCCTGGAGGTTTAGCCCTATCCTCATTTAGGGAGTTCCCTTAGGGTTAAGCTAGCGTGAACTGGTTGCATTACTTGCAAACAACTGAGTCTTAACAGTGGCTGATGAAAGTTACATTAGTTGTTAGGACCAGTTGGTGTGGTGGTAAAGGTGTTGGGCTCCTGCATGGCCAACTGTGGTTCCAATCCTCGACCTGGTGGCTTGAAAAATCACACTGGGCACATTGTATGCATGCCCAAAAATCCCAGAAAGAGAATAAAGGAAAAGGGGTGGCAGCATGGCCATCTTGATGGGAGGCAGGGAGAGATTTCTCACTTTCCCTTTCACTGTCTCTCTCTCTCTCCATCTCTCTCTGGTGAGTGTGCGGATCCCATGGCAAAAAACCTTAAAAAAAAGTTAAATGAGTTGTCAATGTTAAGAATTATGAAAGAATAGGTTGGCCCTGTGCCCTAGTGGTTAAGGGAGCTGGATCCCATATGACCTGGCAGCTTGAAAAACACCCACTATGCGTGAATGTATGCCCTAAATCCTGACAAGATCAAGACGTGGAGAGGGGATTGTGGTGTGACCACCCCTCATTGAGGGCTACTTTCTCTCCCCCTTTTCTATCCCCTGGCTAGTGAATGCACTCTGTCAATTTGAAAAAGAAAAGGTTATTTAAAAAATAATTATGGGGACTAGCAGTTAGTGTAATGGCTTTGTTGCTGGACTCCCATGTAGTCGACAGCGGTTCGAGTCCTGGACCCGGTGGCTTAAACTCATGCTGGGCGCGTGTGTGTGCGTGCCCAAGATCCTGAGAGGAGAATGGAGAAGAAGGGATTGCGGTGTGGCCATCCCCCCTGGGGGGTGATTTCTCGCTTCTGTCTGTCTCTCTCTGTCTTTCTGGCAAGCGCGCACACACCCTATAGCAAAAACCTCTCCAAAAAAAAAGAAAAAAAATTATGAAAATTTGGCCACAGTGGCACAGTGTAATGCAACATCATGTAGTGCTGAGGCTACATGGGAAGGTCATAGGTTTGCATCCCGAGGTCTCTCTGCACACACGTGAGCCATGCATGCATGTGTCTGTGATCCTTGTTAGAAGAAGCTGCAGACAGATCATGGTATGCAGATTCTGCTGGGTTTTCCCTCTCCTTCTCTCTCTTTCTCTCTTTCTCTTTCTCACACACACACACACACACACACACACACACAGTCTTGGAAAAAATAAACTTTAAAAAAATTATAAAAGAATTCCCACAAATGTTAAGTTTTCTATTAACAGTATAAATACAAAGTATATGCAAAATTAGGTTGAATAATAACAGGACTTAAAGCGTCAATCACCACTGTCAGCTGACAAAAATAAAGATAAATAATGTCTAAAATAACTAATTAATGACAACATATATATAATAATTCTACTTGAATACACATTTTCATGACCAATATTGTTGTACAAGGATACAGCAATATAGTTTCTTCACACTCTAAAACCAGATTTTATTAAATCACTGCTTAGAAATTCTACTATGCCTAAGACTGACAACAATTTAAGAATTAAAATATTTAAATTTACATACTTCCTGGATAGTAGCAAATAGCACCTGGTTGATTATCACTGCAATCAGCTGTTTTCCAGAATCCATCAGTGTCTAAAATGACACAATCTTCAACTTGCTGATTATTATCAGCCCAGCGACTAAAACGAAGATGTTTCCCATCTGACCAACCAAAGTTGCGTTCATCCTGTCAGGAGCACAAACACAGTTCAAGTGATAATATCTGTGTTTTTTCTTTTGTATTATTATTATTATTTTTTTTTTTTTGGAGAGGTTTTTTTGCTATAGGGCGCGTGCGCTCGCCAGACAGACAGAGAGAGACACAGAGACAGAAAGCGAGAAATCACCCCCCAGGGGGGATGGTCACGCCGCAATCCCTTCTCCTCCATTCTCCTCTCGGGATCCTGGGCACGCACGCACACGCGCCCGGCGTGAGTTGTAAGCCACCGGGTCCGAGACGCGAACCACGGTCGACTACGCGGGAGTCCAGCGACATAGCCATTACGCTAACTGCTGGTTCCCTTCTTTTGTATTATTTTGACCCTCAAGGTTAATCTAATCACTTTGTTGGTGTTACCAAAGGGCATATGTGCTTGCTAGAGAGAGAACACCCCCAATAAGGAATGTTCATGCTACAATCCTCCGTCCTCATTCCTACCTGTATCAGGATCTTGGGCACGAGCACACACACACACACACACACACACAGACACACACACACACACAGACACACACACACACACACACAGAGTATTTTTCAAGTCATGGACAGGGATTCCAAATGTGATCAGCCATGTAAGACTGGCTCCTTTGGGACCAGCAGTTAGCGTAATGGCTATGTCACTGGACTCCCACGTAGTAGACCGCGATTCGCATCGCAGACCCGGTGGCTTAAACTCATGCCGGGCGCGTGTGCGTGTGTGCCCAAGATCCCGAGAGGAGAATGGAGGAGACTGCGTCGTGGCCATCCCCCCTGGGGGATGATTTCTCGCTTTCTGTCTCTCTGTCTCTGTCTGTCTGGCGAGTGCACGTGCCCTATAGCAAAAACCTCTCCAAAAAAAATGAAGAAAAAAAGACTGGCTCCCTTAACCATTGTGCTACGGGGGCCAGCCCTTGCCCTCAAACAACTTTTAATTTAATTTTATATTTAACTCACTTATACAGCACTTACTTTGTGTTGGGCTGAGTGCACTATGCTGAGTGCTTTACAGACATCGACTTATCTAATCCTCATAACAACCACAGGAGAGAGGTACTATTATTCTTTGTTTATTTGTTTTTGCCTTAGGGTGCATGTGCTTGTGGGGGGTAAGGGATAAAGAGAGAGAAAGTGAGAAATCACTCCCTGGGGGGGATGGCCATGCCACGATCCTTTCTCTTTCATTCCCCTTTTGGGATTTTGGGCACACATGCATGCACTTGTGCCCAGTGTTACTTCCAAGCCACCAGGTCTAGGATCAAACTGTGGTTGACTACGTGGGAATCCAGGTACCTCAACCTCCATGCCACTGACTGGCACCGAGAAAGGTACTCTTCTTATTTGCATTTTACAGAAGAGGGAACTGAAGGTATGCAATGTGTACCAAGTCAGAGAGACTGTGAAACACAACTCTGGAACTCTACTCCAGCCTATCAGACCCTACAGTCTGTATCCTACTTATTACACTGTGCTGCCTCACACATCATTGAAGCTGTTGGTTGCTGGAAATCAGAACGCTAAAATGGAATGGGGACCACTGTACGACAACACAGTATATCGGAGAGAACGTGAGTTTTGGAACTGAGCATTTGCGGTTTTGAATCCTGGTTCAGTCATTCACTAGTTTTTGACTAGTGAGCCTATCTCTCTAAGTTTCCATTCCTTCTTGAACGTATTAAATGGGTGGTTCCAATTCAAGGGGTTGGAATTAATGGGCTAATGTGTAAAACACATAACCCAATGGCTAGCTGGCACACAGAAGTACACAGATGTTAGTGCCACCCCTCAGGCCTTGCGGATCTCACATCACTATTTTCACACTTATCTTTGGGAAGAAGTTTTTTTTTTTTCACTGTATTTTAATGTGAGCTAGAAGTTGGCGGACATCTGTCTCTACAGCATGGATGAGGGCTGATGCCAACCTGTCTTGAGACAGGCTTTGGAAAGTAGGTAGAGAAATCCAGGGAATGGGGTGTGGGATTCAGTTCTGTCTGAGCTTCCTCATGGTGCCACTAGAGTCTAGGCCTTATATATCAATGCCGGGCTCATCGACCATGGAGATACGCTTTCCTGAGGCCCAAGGCAATCTGCATCTCTAGGTTACTTGGAATATTGAGTGAAGGCCACACAGTCTCCTGAGTGAACCATAAACAGCAAATACTGTCAAGCCCCAATATGACCAGCCACTTCATTCTGAACTGTTCTTGACTTAGTTAATCCATAAGACATCGTGGCCTCAAATGTGGCCTTTGGGAACATGGTTTTGCCTTCACTCTTAGCCCTGTTATCCTGGATCCCTTCCCATTGGCAGCACGCTCCACCAGCCTGTTCTAGGCTTTTGGAACTTCAATTCCATCATAACTCATCCCACACCTTCTACGTCTCCACTGAGTACAAATTCTCATTATTAAGACCGTAAATGTCTCTATGAAATTCTTGATCATAATTTATCTTAATTTAAATCTTGCTTCTCCAAGGGAAAAAATCTTTTTCCAGAACTCACAAGGAAAAGCTGTTTGTTCTTTCATGCTTAGACACCACAGGGCTCTGAGAAGGGGGTAGCGGGCATTTTTACCTCCTCCTATCATTGCTTTCTGGCTTGTGCCCTTCCTATCACTGCAAGACCCCAGAGTCCTTGGCCCTCTCTGACATCCACTGTGGAATTGGCCCTTCACTCATCCCTGACATTTACTAAGGAGATGTCTTGAGTCTTGCTGCCTTCCCGGCCCTACCACCGATTTAGGGACGTGTGTGTCTTTGTGGACAACACCCAGGTTCTAAGCCTTCTTGACTTCCTCTAATTCTATGCACTTTCACATCCATGAATGTGAGTGACTTACTGCCACCACCACACTCTTAATTTTTTTTTAGAGAAAGATTTTGCTATAGGGCACACACACTCACAAGAGAGACAAAAAGTGAGAAATCACCCCCTGGGTGTGTGTGTGGGGGGATGGGGCCATGCTGCAATCCTTTCTCTTCCATTCTCCTCTCAGGATTTTGGGCACACACACACATGCACCCAGAATGAGTTTTACGCTTTCCTGAGGCCCAAGGCAATCTGCATCTCTAGTTTACTTGGAATATTGAGTGAAGGTCACACAGTCTACTGAGTGAGCCATAAACAGCAAATACTGTCAAGCCCCAATATCACCAGCCACTTCACTCTGAACTGTTCTTGACTTAGTTAATCCATAAGACATTGTGGTCTCAAATGTGGCTTTTGGGAACATGGCCAGGTCTGGGACTCCACCCGTGGTTGACTACATGGGAGTCCAGTAATGTAACCATTGCGCCATCTGCTGGTCCCTCACTGCCACACTCTTTTTTTCTTTTTTGGAGAGGTTTTTGCTATAGGGTGCATCGCTCGCCAGACAGACAGAGAGAGACAGAGAGACAGAAAGCGAGAAATCACCCCCCAGGGGGGATGGCCATGCCGCAATCCCTTCTCCTCCATTCTCCTCTCGGGATCTTGGGCATGCACGCACACGTGCCCGGCGTGAGTTTAAGCCACCGGGTCTGGGACGCGAACCGTGGTCGACTACGTGGAGTCCAGCAACATAGCCATTACGCTAACTGCTGGTCCCACTGTCACACTCTTATATCGCCCAGAACTACTGCACCTCAGAGACTGCAAACATGCCTTAGTTGAGGCCAACATCATTTCCAGCCTGAATTTATGTGAAAACAGCTGGCCTCTCTGTTTCCACACCGCTTGCTTCCCTCCCCAACCCTCTATCCAGTGTCATCTCACTTTAGTGAAAATCTTGTATTGTTACTACTCTACTTAAAACTTTTCAATATCTTTGTATTGGTTTCAAAATAAAGTGTTATTTGTTAATATCCTATCCTCCAAAGATTTAAGGCAGCATATGAAAATATATAAAAAGCAAATGCACACAATATGTTAAAATTAAGGTTTAAAGTAAAAAAGGGAACTATAGAAAAAGACTGAAAATAGGATAATTAATAAGACCAAATTGTTATTATTATTATTTTAGGTTTTTGCTAAAGGGCACATGTGTTTACCAGAGAGACAGAAAGAAATATTGAGAGGGAAAGTGAGAAATCATCCCCCAGGATGGCCATGTCACGATCCCTCCTCCACTCTCTTCCAGGGATCTTGGGCACACACTGACATGTGCTTGGCGTGATTTTCAAGCCACTAGGTCCGGGCTTGGAACTGCAGTAGGCCAGGTGGGAGTCTAATGCCTCAGCCACCATGTTATCTGCTGGCCCAGAGCAGCAGGAGAAAAAAGTAGGGGGTGGGGGGACAGGACGGTATGATCCTAATTTTCTTAATATTTGGTATGTACCAAAATATTAAAACCTTATTTATCTTCAGGTTCTTAGATAATAGGTGATTTTAATTTTCCTGTTTTAATTGATTACACAAGTTTTCTACAGTGACAATATTGCTTTTGTTTTAAAAGATTAAAGGTGACTGAAACTAAGAAATGCAGTAACTTATTCCTCTCACAGTGATGGGCTTCATGGACTGAAGAAAGAGTGAGTAAAAGCAATGCTCTTCAGGAGGTGGTGCTCTGAGGTGGGTAAGCAGCAACCTGATCTCCTGGCTTGATCTGGAAGTAAATTTTAGAATCCCCAGAGGCTCAGAGAGACTATTCTTCAAGCCTTTTTCTAAATGCTACTTTTAATTGTGCTTCTGGTAACAATCTTAGTGTTTTTTTTTTCTTTTTCTTTTTTCTTTTTCTTTTTTTCCATTCACTCTCCAGCTCAATGTTGCTTTTGTGCTAGGACTAAATTACCATCTGTCACACTTCTCCCTATGTTGGTATACTGGGGTATTCCATAGCCATGGAAAAAAGCAAAAAGAGCCTATAATGCCAGGAGGAATATGACAGCCTCACTTCCCCAAATCCCCTATTTATTTATTGCCCATACCTTCATCTGCATAATAATTCCTATTCATGCTACATGAACATAGGTTAGTGTCGGGAATTAACAGAAGACTAGCATTCTTTGGTGGACTATGAAGTGAATGAGAAATACCCAAAACATCTATCCAGGAGAAAACTCGAGATGTGATAAAACATTATCCTGATCCCTTTCTATTGAGAATGACTTAATTTCACTCTGCTGATTTTGAAAGGGATGGAAACTATTCAACACCTCCCATCATGTTCTAAATGTCCTAACCCATCTGGTTCTCCATCATTCCTTCTCTATTTCCATGGGAAGAGATATGGCAGCTCCTGATTCTAGCACAGTCTTTAAATAGAATAAATAAAAAGAAGGGCTAAGTATATGTGTCCTCATGAATCTTTTCTTAATCTAAAAAATAAAGCACTAGATTTTTTCAATAGTGCAGAGATGACTTTTGCTATAAGCCATGTAACAATGAAATTTGCTAGATTATTAAGATCTCTGTTTCTTTTAGCCTGATATGAGAGATATTATTTGCAATGAAGAAATAACACATTTGGTGGGCCAGACCTGATCTGAGGCTGAACACTTACATCTAGACTGGAGAGTCCAATCCATAAGGAGGAGTTGTGACGGACGGCTTGCACGGTGAGGAACGCCTGCTGGTAGGGATCGGTGATGCTCACCAGGTGCATGTTGTCTTTCAAACACTCCCTCAGAGCATCCTGCCAGGTCAAAGCCTTAGGGATTATTTTGTACAAGTTATTCCCATACTTCACAGTTTCTGAAGTATTCTGCAAGGTCTGTGTGCCTTCAAATTCTGTATGTAAAAGAAAACAGGACTGCTCACTCTGCAAGTCATGAAACATTTATTCAAATTTCTCCTCATGCCAATCTACCTTAGATATTATCTACCTATTTATTGATTTTAGATTGTAGTGAAAGAATTAGGTGTCTTCCTGTATATCTTAGATAAAATGCATGAGCTGCGGCATTTGTTTTCTAAAATTGGAACAAAATTCTGTGCAATTGATTTGATTTAGGAAAAAGAAAAGCTGTGAATAAACGTAGCCTGCAGTGAGATTTCCATTCCATGGTGTCAAATATCTCCTTTTGAACTGCTTCAACAAGAGAAGGTATTAAGTGTCCCCTTACAAAGTTTTCGCAGGAGAGAGCTACCGTACAAAAATGCACAAGCCACCCACAAGATTTGTATTGCACTACAGTCCCTCTCTGAATAAGCAGTTACTGAAAAGTGTGGGACAAATGGGTAAAGATTAATTTAGCAAAAAAGTTCTATAGAAGTACAGAAATTTAGAGGGAGATATGAAATATCTACTTAAGATTCCCATTACAAGAATAAGTTTTTTTTTTCCTTAATCATTTGTTGAATGCACACTGTGGTCAATGAAAAATGATGTAGCATATTTTGAAAAGTATCTTTTTCAAAATATAGATGATTCCAATGTTTAGTACTCAAGTTACTTTTATCTGGATTATAGGAAGGCATAAACAGTGATCCATTTAAACTGCTTCACATCCTTTTTAAAAAATTAATGCTAAAGTTGACAATATGTATTTATAATAAAGTCGATAAAAATATTGAGTTTTTTCTTTTGCTTATTATAAAAAATAAAATCTTTTAATGCCCAAATAGAAAGAACAAAATTTAACCATAACTCACTATCATTAGATTGCACAAACACAGTCTATCAGATACTTAATTTTTATATTTAATTAAATATGGCAATGATACTTGAAAAAAATCATGTTCTATTTAAGATAATCTGACTCATTGTGCCAATATAGATTTAGTCATGCTAAGCTCTGTGATTATAAGTTAATATGAATTCATTTAAAAGATTTTTATAAAAAGAAGCTTATATATCTAAGATATAAAGTACCATAGTTATCTAAGTAATAATCAATACCTGGATATTTCTGACAGAGAGATACAGAGTGATGTTCACTGCAGGAAGTAAAATTCCATGTCCCAGTAAATGGTGAATTTCGGAGGTTGAGCATTACAGCACAGTGATAAAGGGACTCCTCTTCAAAAAACTAAACAAAAAGGCAATAGTAATAATAATAAATAAGTAATAATATTAAAAAAAAGCAATCATTAAGCTAACAATTTGAAGATCCTAGCAAGAAAATTTTTGGTCCCAGTTTGGATTTTTCCCCTGTAAAAAATCCCATGAAGGAACTGATCACAAAGTTTCTAAGAAAATTCTGATAAACTTAAAAAAGCACAGGAAAAGGGCAACTAACTTTAGAAATTAAAAACAAAATAGTGGCACTTTTGATAAATGCATCTTCAAAACAGATGAAGAAAATTTAGAAATAAGACAAAACAATTCATGTAATTTTTTTGAGAGGTTTTTGCTATAGGGTGTGTGCGCTTGCCAGAAAGACAGAGAGAAACAGAGAGACAGAAAGCGAGAAATCACCCCCCAGGGGGGATGGCCACTCCGCAATCCCTTCTCCTCCATTCTCCTCTCGGGATCTTGGACACGCACGCACATGCGCCCGGTGTGAGTTTAAGCCACCGGGTCTGGGACTTGAACCATGGTTGACTACATGGGAGTCCAGTGACCTAGCCATTATGCCATCTGCTGTTCCCAATGTAATATTTTTTTAAATCTGAAAATTTATTCAAAGTATATTGCCCTATATATTTCTGTATGTTTGAAACATAGGAATTACAAAAATAAGAAAAGTAAACTTATCCCAAGGACTATAGATTAAAAAAATACTACCCAGGGACCAGCAGTTAGCGTAATGGCTATGTCGCTGGACTCCCACGTAGTCGACCGCGGTTCGAGTCCTGGACCCGGTGGCTTAAACTCACGCCGGGCGCGTGTGCGTGCGTGCCCAAGATCCCGAGAGGAGAATGGAGGAGAAGGGATTGCGGCGTGGCCATCCCCCCTGGGGGGTGATTTCCTGCTTTCTGTCTCTCTTTCTCTCTCTGTCTGTCTGGCGAGTGCACTCGCCCTATAGCAAAAAAAACCTCTCCAAAAAAAAAAAAAAAAAAAAAATACTACCCAATGAATATTAAACCAAAAATGAAATAAAATAAATGTAGTGAAGAATAAAATAAGAAATATAAACAAAATGGATTTGGGTAAAACCTTATGTGAAGGTAAACATGTATCATTAAATGTATTCTTTTAATATAAAAGAAAAATGAACTGAGAACTTAACATAGGAGGTTAGAAAATAAACAAAAGCCTAACTTCAAGAAAAACAGGATAGAAAAATGTAGAAGTATTAATATGTAGTGTTCATAAATATGTAAAGCAAACCAAAGGAGAGGGTGGAGAAAATGGCATGCACTTATTTTTGTAAAAATCTCTATAGGAAAAAAACAAAAGTCAATCAAAGTAAGATACAGAGATGTGTTCCCGCCAACCCCAGAGAAAGAGAAAGAGACAAAGCACCCCATGTTGGGGTGTGGTTGCATCACAATCTGTTCTCTCCCATTTCTCTGTCCTGTCAGGATTTGGGGCACACACACATGCTGTGTGTTTTTCATGCTGCCTCGACCAGGATTCAAACTGTGCAATTGGCCATGTGAGATCTGGCTCCCTTAATCACTAGGACAGACAGTTGGCTGAGATATGGAGATTTACGGTGATAATACAATGCAACTCTAGTCTAGTACATTTGAAAATCTAAATAAAGTAGACAACTTTCTTGAAAAATAACAATGAGCATAATTATCAAAGGTGAAAGTGAAAACACCAAAATGTACTAGTAACTTTGGAAGAAATTGAAAATTAATAATAATGGCTTTTAAAAAAACCCTACATGTTAGCACAGCTTTAAATTAATTATCTTACATAATCCTCACATTGACTCTATGGGGCAGGTATGATAGTATCAACGCTTACAGATGAGAAATCAAGATTTAAGAGACTCCTGACCCTGGCAGCTTGATGGATGCACTGGGATAGTGTGCATGTGTGCCCCAAATCGCAGCAGAATGGAGAGATGGATAAGAAGGGATTGCAGTGTAATTCTGCTCCATTGGGAGGTGCATTCTCCCTGCCCTCTCAGTCTTTCCCTGGTGAACACACATGCCATCTGGAAATTTATTTTTTAAGAAATTTTTAAAAATTTAACTTTATTTATTTATTTTAATTTTATGAGAGATAGAGAGAGAGAGAGAGAGAGAGGTGGGGGGGTGAGAAAGTAGGCCGTCCAGTCTGAGACTTGAACAGTGCTCGGCCATGTGGGAGTCCAGCGCCCTTAACAACCATGCCACCTACCAGCTCCTGGAAATTTTTTAAAAAATGCAATAAACACAAGAAAAGTCAGCATGCTTAATGTTTACAAAGTCATAAAATCAATAAATACATGGGACCAGCTGGTGTTATGGTTGTTAAGGCACTGGGTTCCCACATGGCTGACCATGGTTCAAATCCCAGACCTAGCGGCTTGAAAACCACAACAAACAGATAAATAAACAAGTAAATGTTTTTTTAAAAGATCAATATTACATAGTGTTTATGACAGATACATTTGCAAAGAGTAAGAACATTCATAGTTCATGAAATTGAATTATTTTTTAACTTATGAAAGTTGGTTTTTATTAGAAATCAAGAAATAACATTAAATACATCATTTAGACTACCGTTAGCAAGAATTTTAAAAAGCTAATGCTTATGGGAGGTGATGCAGTAGAGAGGCTGAGAATGCTGGTTCTGCAGTTTTGACCTCAGTTTTGTTTTTTATTTGCTAGAGTGTGTGTGTGCTTGTGGGGAGAGACAGAGATAGAAAGGGAAAGTAGGAAACCAACCCCCATGGGGGATCATGCCACGATCCCTTCTCCATTTTTTCTTTCAGGATTTTGGGCACAAATGCACATGTGCCCAGGATGTATCCTAGGCCACCAGGTCTGGGACTCTGTACAGTCAGCCATGTGGGATCCAGCCTTCTCACCACACCACTGGCTGGCCTGGACCTGGATTTAAATCTCAACTCTGCACACACTGGCTGCACAATCACTGACAAGTTTTATAACTGCCTGTTTCTGAGTTTCTAAGACGCGGTAGAGGTAACAAACATCTTTCGTAGTTATTGTGCTGATTAAATGAAAAAATGCATAAGATGCATTAGCAGAGTGCCTGGCACATATAAAATTCTGTGAGGCCTGATGATGGTGCACTGGTAAAACAAAATGCTCTGCAAGGCTGACCCACATGGGAAGATTCCAGATTCCCACCACAGACATCCCTGAATATGTGGGACACATACAGGCAGATGATCTGGAACCTCCTGAGGCTCCAGGAAGATTATGGTGTTAGTTGAGCATGCCATCTCTCTGTTTCTCTCTGTTTTTCTTGCTTATGGAATAAATAAATAAAAGGAACTTTAAAAAAGTTTGTGGAAGGTCCAGCAGATAATGTGGTGGTTAAGGTGTTGACTTTCCACATGGCCAAATTCAAGCCCCATACCTGGTGGCTTGAAACTCATATTGTGTGTGTGTGTGTGTGTGTGTGTGTGTGTGTGCCCAAAATCCCAGGAGGAGACTGGAGAAGAAGGGGTTGCAGTGTGACCATGCCCCCTGGGGAGTGATTTCTTACTTTCCTTCTCTCTGTCTCTCTCCAGTGAGGACATATACTCTATGGGAAAAACAAACAAACAAACAAACAAACAAACAAAAAAGAAAAAAGAAAGAAAGAAAAGAAAAAGCTCTAGAAGAAAAAGATTCCGAAATACTCATTGTGATTCCCTAGATTAGGCTCAAATATGATTGGTTTGAGACTCAATTAGTCATGAAATTGATTCAGTGGATCTTGGCTAATATTTGTGATAATGAAATGGATAGGATAGGATAAGAAAAGAGAATGGAATGAAAATATTGGTTTACATAATCTCTAAATTAAGTACTAGTTACTAAAAATTCTTTCAGTTCAATATAATATCTATATCTATGTACTAGGTGATTTTTATTTTATTTATTTATTTATTTTTCATTTTTTGGAGAGGTTTTTGCTACAGGGAACATGCGCTCGCCAGAAAGACAGAGAGAGACAGAAAGTGAGAAATTACCCCCCGGGGGGATGGTCACGCCGCAATCCCTTCTCCTTCATTCTCCTCTCTAGATCTTGGGCATGCACGCACACGTGCCCGGCGTGCCCGGCGTGAGTTTAAGCTGCCGGGTCTGGGACTCGAATCGTGATCAACTACATGGGAGTCCAGGACATAGCCATTGTGCTAACTGCTGGTCCCGTGTATTAGCTGATTTTTAAAATGTATTTTTTACTGTTGGGTATGGGGAAAGATTTAAAAACCACTGTCCTGGGACCAGCAGTTAGCATAATGGCTATGTCACTGGACTCCCATGTAGTCGACTGCAGTTCGAGTCCTGGATCTGGTGGCTTAAACTCACGCCAGGTGTGTGTGCGTGCGTGTCCAAGATCCCGAGAGGAGAATGGAGGAGAAGGGATTTGAGGCATGGCCATCCCCCCTGGGGGGTGATTTCTCGCTTTCTGTCTCTCTGTCTCTCTCTGTCTGTCTGGCAAGCGCATGCGCCCTAGCAAAAACCTCTCAAAAAAAAAAAATACTGTCCTAAATTTAAGTGGAATCAGAGTTGACATTTTTTCATTGTGTTTACTCTTTTATAACTTCCCATTTTCTGTATTAACCAGGCATTATTTTGATATTAACCAGGTATTATTTTTGGTACATAGTTGCACACGATTCAGAGTTCCCATTGCTACCAACATCAACCTTGAGCAAAATAACACTATGTCAGGAACATTAGTTGACTATTCTCTAGGATAAATTTTTGGAATTCAACCTGATGTTAATTTCTCAATCTTTGCCCTTTTAGCATGATGTCACTATAACTACTGTCAGTATAATGTTCCCTTCCTGTCTACTGCTTCTTGACATTCAGCTCTTAAGGAAAAATGGTCTTCACTCACCAGTTTTATACTTTTTTTTTTTGAAAGGTTTTTTCGCTATAGGGCGCGTGTGCTCGCCAGACAGACAGAGAGAGACATAGAGACAGAAAGCGAGAAATTACCCCCCAGGGGGGATGATCACGCTGCAATCCCTTCTCCTCCATTCTCCTCTCGAGATCTTGGGCATGTACGCACACGCGCCCGGCGTGAGTTTTAAGCCACTGGGTCCGGGATGCGAACCGTGGTCGACTACGTGGGAGTCCAGCGACATAGTCATTACGCTAACTGCTGGTTCCCACCAGTTTTATACTTTTTACCTCAAGAGACTGAGGCTGAGTGCCCAAAGTCCACCATGCAAAGTAAAACATTTATAGTTGCTTCCAGTTACAACTCACTACTTGATGATTTTACACTGCTGAGGAATAAATGCTACGGAATCTGGTGCTACTGTGAAAAACTAGGCACCACCTGAGGGCTGGGGAAGTACCTGTCATTCTTGCAACAGTTTTATTAAGCTATAATTCATATGTGACACAGCCCTAATTCATAGCTTCCATTTAAAGTATACAATGTGATAGTCTTTAGTATATGCACAGAGTTGTATGATCATGCCCTAATCAATTTTAGAACATTTTCACCACCCCAAAAGAAACCCCACAGCCTTGAGCCTTACCCTCAGTCCTTCCATCTTCCTCAGCCTCTAGCACTTATCTACCTTCCGTCTTTATAGATTTGCCTTGTCTGCACATTTCATGTAAGTGAAAGCATACAATAGGCCTTTGTTTCTAGCACAATAGCTTATGGGGGACTGTATTTCACAGAGCTACACAGATTATTGATTCAAAAAACCTTACATTTGCAGGTATTCCTAGCCTCCGACCAACCAATAACGGGTGAAAATTACTGTATGTCAGCTCTCTGCTATCTGTCCATTTGTTTATCTTTCCACGGGCAGTCCAGCGCAAACCAATCCATAAAGTAGCTTCCATATCCGGAAGCAAGGATGTAATAAAATCTGTTAGAAAGAGATTAAAAAAAAAGCATTTGACTTATTCAAATTAAAGATATGAAATATGTCAATGAATATCTTTTACATAACTACCTATCAAGACAGTCTTATACCTGCTCTGTAAAAAAGTAGTTTAATAAATAGATTATTTATAGGGCCAGCCCTGTGACCTAGTGATTGAGGTGACTGGATCCCACATGGCCAACCACTGTTCAAATACCAGTCCTGTGACTTGAAAAACATGCCAGGGCCACAACAATATTTTTTTGTTACTGGGCACCATGCAACCACTGGAGAGAGAGAGAAAGACAGAGACAGAAAGCAAGAAATCACCCCTCGGGGTATGGCCACACTGCAATCCCTTCTCCTCCATTCTCCTCTCAGGATTTTTGGCATGCACATACACATATCGGCATGAGTTTTAAGTTGCTGGATCCAGGACTCGAACTGCGGTCAGCCATGTGGGAGTCTAGCAATGTAACCATTACACCATTTGCTGGTCCCATGTGCCCATAATCTTAATAGGATGGAGAAAGAGAGGAGAAGGGTGTGGCCACACCCCATTGGGGCGTGCTTTTTCCCTTTCCCTTCTCCCTGTTTTTTCTCGAGAATGACGAGTGCATGTACTCTCTGACAATAAAAAAGAAAAGTAAAACCAAATATGGTAATTTTACATGTTAATTCCCCCCAGCTGCCAACAACTAACTTGGCCCCCAGATCAGAGCACAACATGTTTCCCAAACAATTCCGGTACCTTGTTCACTCTGGCTTAACACTGAAGGGAGGGTGCCACCATAGGAGTGACAGGTGTCACTTGCTTGAGAAAATGTAAGAGACTTGGGTGTGATCTTTAGAAAGCACTGTGAACAGAGATACATAGAAAGCATAAGAATCCAAACATGGGAAAGCTCACCTAGGATATAAAGGTATCATCTATTAGAGGGCCAGTCATTTTTGCTCTGTGAGATATGGAAATTTACAAAGCTACCACAACTCAATGTAAACTACTGAAGCGTGGTCTTCAAACTATCATGCAGCTTCACCAATCTCCTATTTATAGCATTCTTCTCATGTGCTAGGCAGTTTATGTGGTATTGTCTCATTTAGGTCTTACAAAAATGGGGAAACCGAGGCACCAGGAAGTTAAGTAACTTGACTCATAAGTGAAATAGTCACATGGTGGTAGGTCAATATGCAGACTTTATTCCATCTGATTTCAAAGTCTGTGTCCTTAATCATTACCTCCTTATATCAAGAAAGACATTTTAGGGAACCAGCAGTTAGCGTAATGGCTATGTCGCTGGACTCCCACGTAGTCGACTGTGGTTCACGTCCCAGACCCGGTGGCTTAAAACTCATGCCGGGCGCGTGTGCGTGTGTGCCCAAGATCCCGAGAGGAGAATGGAGGAGAAGGGATTGTGGCGTGACCATCCCCCCTGGGGGGGTGATTTTTCGCTTTCTGTTTCTATGTCTCTCTCTGTCTGTCTGGCGAGCGCATGTGCCCTATAGCGAAAATCTCTCCAAAAAAAAAAAAAAAAAAAAAGAAAGACATTTTAAAACAAATCATTGCTCTTTGCCTTGGCAGGTTATCTTAATTTAAATTTATATTAGCCACAAATATTAACATAGTCCCAGTACCTTGGGAAATTTAAAATACTGTCTTAATTTTTTTTTCAACATTCTTAAAAAATTTGCCAGAGGGCAGGTGTGCCTCTTCTAGAGAGACACAAAGACAGAAGGAAAGTGAGACGACACCCTCCAGGGGGAAGGGTCATGCTTCAATCCTTCTCCTCCATTTCTCCCCCCTTTTGAAATTTTGGACTTTCACATACATGTGCCTGGTGTGTTTTTCAAGGACCATGTTCAGCACTCAAACCATGCACTTAGCCATGTGGGATCCAGCCATTTTAAATACCATGCTACCAGCTGGCCCAAATATTGTCTTAATTTTAAAAAGTCAATTTTACTATTGGTGTTCAGCTGCCAAACATCTCTCCCTTTTCCTTCTGGACATTGTGATCACTTTAGTGTGGAGAAGTAATTCCCAATTGTGTTCCTTAAAACATCATACATTTTTGTTTTTAGACGTCTTACAGACTGGAGTGGTCAATGAAATATAGGCAAAATCTTTGAAACGATTCGAGAGAGAACACTCTGACCTTAAACTTGAAAACTTTACATTTAGGATGAAACAAAAGGAGCCTGATTTTGTGCACTTCTTGGAGTCTCCATACCAATCCAGTAGGCTTACCTTCAGATTTTTTTTTTTATATGAGAGAATAAATGTTTTTAACACACAGTAGTATCTCTTTTTAGCAAATGCATTTCCTAGCAGATACATAAACCAATAGGGATTATACATCTCCAAAAGGTAGACACAGAATGCAGCATTTCGAAATCCAAACCTATTTAATCATAATACTCCCAGCGGAAGGCAAGATCAATGATTAATATTTTGTAGCATATGTGTAGTTCCCAAAGATGAGTTTGGCAAATGCTGGTATAATTTGATTGGCAGATGTTGCTTGAGTACTGTCCTTCAGGAGAAAAGAAAACACCAGCCAGAAATTGTCACTTTCCTACATGCCACATAATCCTATCTAGTTAATTTATTACCGCCTATTGACAGACCAGCTTCAGCAATTAAAACGTTAGTAGCAACAGAATAGAAATGCTGCATTTTGAAAGACCTTAGTAGTCTAATTTGAGAGTTAACTTTTGATATTGCTCATGGTTTCTGGCAACATGGAGGGTCCAGTGGGATACTGAAATATGCAGGGGCTATCGTAGTGAAGCTGTCTGATGGCTTGTCTTTCCGCCATCGGCCCCTGGACCTACACTACAGCAATCGTTGTTTGCACGACGTAGCAATTCTTTTTACCTTATTCTGAAAAGGAATCCAACTGCCAGAACACTGCACTTTAGCTGCAGAATCTGGACTATATTTCTCTAATGAAGACACATTATATTTTTCACAGATGAAGGGCAACTTGGTGCTACAGTCTGCTGGTTTATTTATGTCTGAGAAATAAAAAACAGTATGACAATTGTGAGAATTCTTCATTCAGCACATTTTACAAACAACCCACTAGTAAAAAAAAAAAATAGATTCCTTAAATCAACCTTTCCCAAATGCTATAATATTTTCCCTTTCCTCTCTAGCCATTTCATTTTTTTAATGATTATTATTCATATCAGTAGGTAAAGGCATATCAACATTGTCTATAGTAAAAGCTCACATTCGGTCGCTGCCATACCATTCATAGACTGATGGCAAGAAAAAGAGAGTTGAAGGGGAAGTCTAAAGAGGAGGGAAAGGGGACCGATACTGTATTTCAAAACTACTGTGTGTTTATCTTTTTTAAGTCTGTCTATATGCTTATCGATGATAAAAGTGGTAAATTTATTTCTCGATAATTGCTTATGATAAAGGAAGTTTAAATATTCACTGAGGAAAGCACCTTTATTTACACTAGAAATTTGAGCTACTGTCATTAACGATAAATCAGAATGAGATATAATCACGTAACATGTAATCAAAAGGAAAACATGATAACGCTCGTAGGGGAACTGAAGTACACATTGTTCATAATCAGCACGAAAGGATTTGGAATTGACTTTACCCATAAGCCAGGTCCTGGCAGACATGTACAAGCACTCATCTCCAAATGGCATATGAAAGCGGTGCCATGGATGTCGTGAGCTGAAAGGAGAAAAGAGCTTTGACAACTCATAATGTAATCAGGGGTTCCATTCTGGGTTTTTGTTTTTTTAAATCTTGCCAGAGGGTGCACGTGCTCGCGTACGCAAGAGAGAGACAGAGACAGTGAGAAAGAAGGAAAGTAAGAAAGCACTCCCCATGGGGAATGGTCATACCATAATCCTTTCTCTCTCTCTCCCTCCTTTCAGGATTTTGGGTGTGCACGCACGTGTGGTTGGCCTCTTTCCAGACACTGGGTCTTGGACTCAAACCATTCAGTAAGTCATGTGGGATCCAGCCATTTCAACCACCATGCCATAGGCTAGCCTCCATTCTGATTTTTATTGTATGTTACTATAATTCAAAGTTTAGTGCTGATGCTATTGTTTTAGGCTGTCTTTTTCTTGATACCAAGATGTAAAAGGATTTTGCTTCTCTAATCTAGGCAGTTTATAGATCAATGTCAAAACTACTTATAAGTGATAATTCATTTAGTTACAGGGAATCTGGGATGCCTTCTTTTAAATGATAGCTTTATAAAGACAGAATCAATGATGTCACATACTATATAAAATGACGATCTATTGGCTGCTCACTAGTTCTCATCCACCATTTCTGTTCCTCGCCAGATATCTGAAAAACAAAACAACCATCCATCCTTATAAGTGCTGAGTTTTCTAGGAGAGTATTGATATAAATATCCACCCCCTTACTACAACCACAAATCACTAACATTTCTAGACTTCCCATTACTTTGGTCTGGAAATTATACAAACAAGGACCTTTCACCAAAAAATAGTTTGAAATCTCTTTGAAATCTCCCACAGACCCTATTTGGAATACAAATTTACATCAATTATGCAAATTAACATAGCTAGTATGCTCAATGTTAATTATGAACATACATTAATTGGGCATATAGAATCTAGTGAAGACTAATTATAAATTTAAAAATATACCAATCATCTTTCTCTCCCTAAACCATTATGTAATGTTACTTATTAGTAGAAACAGAAACTACAGTTAAATATAAAGTTAATTTTGAGTTAAAAAAATCACTAAGAAATCAGGACCATTTATATTATCTACTGAAGCTTATCTTATTATATCTTGACATTTATTATTTTTATTTATTTTATTTTTTAAAAAATTATTTATTTATTTATTTTTTTTGGAGAGGTTTTTGTGATAGGGTGTGTGCGCTCGCCAGACAGACAGAGAGAGGCAGACAGAAAGCGAGAAATCACCCCCCCAGGGGGGATGGCCATGCCGCAATCCCTTCTCCTTCATTCTCTTCTCGGGATCTTGGGCACGCACGCACACGCGCCCAGTATGAGTTTTAAGCCACCGGGTCCGTGACTTGAACCGTGGTCAACTACATGGGAGTCCAGCAACATAGCCATTATTCTAACTGCTGGTCTCTTTATTTTATTTTTTTAAATAATTATTTTATTTAATTTTATCTATTCATTTTTAAAATTTGACCAGGGGGAGACACACACACACACAGAGAAGGAAAGTGAGAAAGCAAGCTGCCAGGTCCAGGACTTGAACCATTGTCAGCCATGTGGGAGTGTCCAGTGCCTTAACTATCACACTACCTGCTGGCCCCCGACATTTATTATTAATCTTAGATAATTTAAAATACTAAGTGATTCTATTTAACTTTTTTTTTTTTTTGGAGAGGTTTTTGCTGTAGGGCGCATGCGCTTACCAGAAAGACAGAGAGAGAGAGAGAGAGAGAGAGACAGAGACAGAGAGTGAGAAATCACCCCCTGGGGGGATGGCCGTGCCATAATCCCTTCTCCTTCATTCTCCTCTTGGGATCTTGGGCATGCACGCACATGCATCCGGCATGAATTTAAACCACCGGGTCTGGGTCTTGAACTGTGGTCGACTACATGGGAGTCCAGCGATGTAGCCATTATGCTATCTGCTGGTCCCTCTATTTAATGTTTCTAACATGACACAACAAATCTTGATATTATGAGACATGTTTTATGTTAGAACATTTAGGATTTGTAGGATTTTGCACTGTTTTTTAATGATATAATTATAAATATAAGGTCCAGCCACAGCAGTGTGGAAGTATAGCAATGCTCTGCAATGCGAAGGGATCAGGGTTCCATGACCAGGTCAACCTGTACACTCTAGGCACTCGCACATGAACCCGCGATCCTGGCTGACTGAGAAAGGCTGGGTAAATAAAAATAAATTTAAGGAAAAAAGAAACATATTTAAAATGCATTCTTTTAAATTACATTTGCTATTTTGTTTTTGATGGCTTTTAGTCCTGCAAAAGATGTTATGGTAGCAAGAAAGCTGTGATTGCTAGCGCAGTACAGGACGGCTTCTTCGTAGTTTAAGTGAGGATCGGCAACAAACCAATATTCACTTCCTTCAATTACAACCGGAGGCCCATGAATTCCAGCACGCTCTAAAGAAGGAGAAGAAGATTTGAATCATGACCGTGCAACCCAAATTGCTCCTTCTAAGCATGGGTTATGTCTAAAACGGTTTACAAACAGTACACAATCCAGTCCATCTAGGTTACTGGAGGTCTGGTTAGGGCAATGCTAACTGCAAGCAACCAAGGACTCGTGAGTCAGTGCTCTGCCATTTTTCCGTTCTCAACAGACAAGGTTAAAATCCAACTTCACTGTCTCATCTCACACCAGCCACTCGCCTTCTTCGTCTGGAGATATTTTATTTTACTTCAAGTTGTGACAGAAGAACCGGCTCTTATGTAATTAGATAAATTGTCCAAAAGGTGAAAGCTTTGGTTGAATTTCAGTTCTCTTAACTCACCTGGATTGTACCAGCTGGGTGTTTTTGGAGTGAGGCCTGTATAAGGAAGAAAGCAAGTGACTTAAGTTTAGTATCAATTGCAGATGATAGCATACTTTAAATAGAGCTTTTATTGTAGTTCAAAAGCACTTGCAGGATTACTGTAGTTTGTGCATTTCCAGCCAAACCATTTCAAAGTTATGATCGCTCAAGTTGAATTTTGTGGCACGTATGCTAAAGCAATCAAAAGGACATATCTATGAAATATTAATACAATATTACAAATAGTCCCTTACGTATTACCATGAAAGTCACAAAGAAAGACTAAGTGGATTAAAATAGAATTAAAAGTAAAAATAAGCCAATGGCGATATTGTATATGTTACAGAGAAGCACTAAGGAACCAAGATAATCATCACTGTGGAATGAGGTTAGTCAGGAACAACTTTGTCCTTCAGTGGAATCTGAGTAACTAAACCTAGACGGCTAGAGTTTATTATCTCCCTAGAGACCCTAGGGAACCTGCGTAATGAGCCAGTACTGAAGCGTTTGAGAAGGTGAGACAAAACTGGAAAGAAAATTAAAATCACCCAGAATTCCTGGATGGAAACAAAGGAAATATGGTATTCTACATAATTGTGGGCCTTGAAGTTGGGTGGGTCAGTGTCCAAATGCACTCATGGACTCCTCACCCAGGAGAGGCACAGACCAACCCAGGAACCAAATGCCAGTCTTTCTCATAGCTCCAGCATCATGCAGCAGCATGGTACTGCTGGATCACTGTGGCAGGGCCTACCTTTTAAGTTTCTCTTTTTTTTTTTTTTTGTAATCTGCCAAAGGATACATGCACTCAACAAAGAGTGACAGAGAGAGCGACCGAGTGAGGGGGTTACCCCACCTCCCCAAAGTATGGTCACACTACAACCCCTTCTCCATTTCTCCCTCCTTTTGGGATTTTGGGTACATGCATACACGTGCTGGTGTGTGTGTGTGTTTTTGGAGAGGCTTTTTTTTGTTGCTGTTGTTATAGAGCGTGTGTGCTTGCCAGAAAGACAGAGAGAGACAGAGAGACAGAAAGCGAGAAATCACCCCCCAGGGGGGATGGCCACACCGCAATCCCTTCTCCTCCATTCTCCCCTTGGGATCTTGGGTACACATGCACACACACACACCTGGCATGAGTTTAAGCTGCCAGGTCCAGGACTCAAACCATGGTCGACTACATGGGAGTTCAGCAACATAGCCATTATGCTAACTGCTGATCCTGTGTGTGTGTGTGTGTGTGTGTGTGTGTGTGTGTTTGTGTGTGTTTTATCACTTATTTACTTTTGTTTGCTCCAAGAAACACTTACTTTACATATTAAACAATTTTTGCTCATACTCCATAGTTCTTGACAGTTAATAAACAACTTTCAAAATTTAAAAAAACTGAGTTTCAAAGAAATTGTTCAAAGTGTATGTTATAATTTTGTTTGTGTCTCTATGACAACAGAGACAGTATGGTTTTAAGTATTTTTGAGAAACTATTTACATGTCAACTACTCAAACTGTTGAAAAGCAAATGCCCAGCACACAAGTCACACATAAACCTCAATTCAGCCCTGGCCTACCAAATATTCTGTGATATACCATCTGTTAGCAAAGATCAGTCTCTTTTTCTTCCTTCAAAGTCTTCCTCAAGATAATGTTCTGGTTGTGGTTGCTCTTTTGCAATCTCTACTGATTACAATGCTGGGCTGGAAAAGTCCAGGTTATTTTATGGTACAAAATCTTTCATATAGCTTCTCTAATCCTTTCTTCCAGGCTGAATTGTTTATGGTGCCAGGCCATCTTTCCAAGGGCTTCTGTAGGCTTACTTGAGATCTACCTTAGTTCCATAGTTTTCTGGTTAATCTTCATATATGACATTCCAGTCAAAGCCCTGTCCATTAACGAGTATTTTCAATTTCTGATTCAATGTAAAAGGTGTTATTGAACTTATGCAAATAACCATTCTGCCAGAAAATAAGAATATTCCTAAATATTTTCCAATTCCAGAAAGGTCAGGGAGGAAGAAAAGTTTATCTTTATATTTAAAGAAATAAACAAGAAAAAAATATTTTAACAAATTGCTGAACCTATCAATAACAGATCAAAAGAAAGCAAAATCCTTTTTTTTTTTTTTTTTTGGAGAGGTTTTTGCCATAGGGCGCGTGCGCTCGCCAGACAGACAGAGAGAGACAGAGAGAGAGAAAGTGAGAAATCACTCCCCCAGGAGGGATGGCCATGCCGTAATCCCTTCTCCTCCATTCTCCTCTCGGGATCTTGGGCATGCACACACAAGCGCCTGGCGTGGGTTTTAAGCCACCGGGTCCAGGACATGAACCACGATCGACCACGTGGGAGTCCAGCAACATAGCTATTATGCTAACTGCTGGTCCCAAAGCAAAATTCTTAAATTGGGAAAACAAAACGTAGTTTTTTTTAAAGAAAATCAGTAATGTTATACACAAAAGTCATAAAATTCTATTTCACCAGGTCAGTCTTATGTTCAATCTCTCTTCTGCTGAATCTGCAAGTGTCACTGTGGTCTGATCTTTTTGTTTAAATCCTGGAAGTTAACATTCAGTGCTATTATTGATATTTCTTGTTTAGGGAAAGAAATCAAAGTTGCTGATATGTACGCAGTCCTCTAGAGAATTTTTCTAATACTTTAGGCTCAAACCCTGCAGCAAGAAGTTACATTACCCTATGCTTTCTAAAATAAAAAAGGTCATGTCTTTGACTTGAAATCAGTGTGACCTGTGGCCAAAATGAAAAGGGGAAGAAAAGCCACTAGAATTCTGTCAGGAGCTTTTCTGTGACTGGCACTTTTATGGTGCTTTCTCAATGGCAGTGCACACAATGCTCATACTCTCTTTGTGAATTGGGTGATAGTGTCTTGGAGGAGTCCAACCCGGTAGGGCCCCAGGATCTGTTTTGAGCTTTTTACCTCTACCTCTTAGGTTGGGTCAGCACGTTGGCAAGGCCGTTGCTGTGTAGGCCCCCCCCCCCCCCCCCCCCCCCCCCGCCACCCAACCTAGGAATAAAACTTAGGTCGAATTAGCATATTGGCAAGGCTGCTTGCTATTTGCTCCAGAAACTGGTAGCCTTGCTGGGAAGCGACCCCCCTCTGACTCCCTGAAATATTACTATAAAAAATTACACAGCTCTCTTGAGCATGTGATGAGATTTCCCCCCGACCACGCCCCTCGGCCCTGATCACCTATGTTAATTACAATGCTTTATCTCCGTGGTCACAATAGAGGGTGGGCTGAAGTTCTATCTAGGCAGAAATAATCTTGACCTTTGGAAGGCCCTTCAAGATACATTTACCATAAACTTAAAGATAATCCTTTCTTTACATAAAACAGGATTAGGCCAAAACTGGCCCAGGACACCCCCGCCCTCACCAAATGAAATAGGCAAATATATTAGGATTCCTTAAATTAAGTTTTAGATCCCTATAAAACTATATAAGTATCATTCTTTATTAAGATCCACAAGAACTAATATCTATACTTGAGATTTTCTTTTCTCAGCATCGTGTTCAGTAATCACAAGATGGCTGCCGCCGCATCAGCTGATAATTATCTCTGTTTGCTGGAACCGCTTTCCTGAAACTGCATTCCATGAAGACGCCTACATCAAACGAACAATTGTGGGACTGCACTAGACCCACCCTTAATCCAACCCTGAATGGAACCCATGTTCTCTATTGTTAAAACTTTATGAGCTGATAATTAGAACACGTAGCCCCTCACCCATTTACTTGCATGTAACACATTTTCAATAAAAAGGCACGATGAGGACCAGCAGTTAGCGTAATGGCTATGTCGCTGGACTCCCACGTAGTCGACCGCGGTTCGAGTCCCGGACCCGGCGGCTTAAACTCACGCCGGGCGCGTGTGCGTGCGTGCCCAAGATCCCGAGAGGAGAATGGAGGAGAAGGGATTGCGGCGTGGCCATCCCCCCTGGGGGGTGATTTCCTGCTTTCTATCTCTCTGTCTCTCTCTGTCTGGCGAGCGCACGCGCCCTATAGCAAAAACCTCTCCAAAAAAAAAAAAAAAAAAAAAAAAAAAAGGCGGTCGTCACTCTTCAGAGAGTGAGCTCTTAGGGGTATCCGACTCAGGACATGCATGAAAAGGCACCGAGACCTTTGTCTTCTGTTCACCTGTGCCACCTCCGACGAGTCAACCCACCCCCACTGAGGCTGGACCGAAGCAGAGTCTCATTTTTATAGAGTAGAAAATTGAGTCTCAGGGAGTTAAATGACTCACTCGAAGGGCCAGAAAAGCAGTGTCACTGCTCTCTCCAAAGTCTCATTGGTTGCCACTACCCTCTCCTGTTTGAGGAGATCCTGACTTGCTGGGAAGGCTAGGGAAGGATCATGGCACCACACCCTTCTCTCTCTCTCCCTCAATCTCTCTCTCATGAAGTAAGTAAACTCTTTAAAAAATAAAAAGCATGTATTCATATAGGTTATGCCTACTTAAAATGTGTAGGTTGGGCCAGCAGATGTCAGGGTGGTTAAGGTGGCTAGATCCTACATTGCTGACTGTGCAGTTTGAGTCCAGGGCCCAGCAGCTTGTAAATCATGCTGGGCATGTGTGCATGCATGCTCAACATCCCAAGAGGAGAAGGGACTACAGCATGGTCATCTCTTTTGGGTGTGCTTTCTCACTTTCCCTCTCTCCAACTATTTCTCTGTCAAGTGCCTGTGCCCTATAGCAAAAACTGAAAAAAAAAAAAAAAAAAAAAAAAAAAAAAGATATAGGTTGTTAAAATATCTTTTTCAGAGAAGCGGGGACTAATTAGAACAGGTAATGAGAAGGCAGGACCCAGAGAAGATGCATGGTGACTGAGGCTACTGAAGATAAAAACTTAAAAAAAAAAAAAAAGAAAATGCACACAAATTAAGGGTACTTCTGGTATTCTAACAATCAAAAAGATATCCAAACAGGTGAATGCAACTTGTAATATCTTGGAAGTTTAGACACTGTCAAAGAGGCATTATCATCACACTTAAGTCCTGGGTCAAGCAATCATTGATTGTTTCAACTGACTGGGAGTAGACTGAGATAGGGCATTGTTTAGTTCTTTGTCTTTCTTCAGGGGGAGAGTGAAGATGAAATTATTTAGAAGATTTATTGGTTTAGTTAATCGATTTGTATTTGCTAAGTCAGTTTATTACTTTCTCTTTAGTTTAAAATAATACATATGTATATACTGATTGATATATTTCACACACACACACACACGCACACACATACACACACACATACATATAAAAGAAAACAGGACAGCAGTTAGTGTAATGGCTATGTCGCTGAACTCCCATGTAGTCGACTGCGGTTTGAGTCCCGGACCCGGTGGCTTAAGCTCATGCCAGGCACATGTGCATATGTGCCCAAGATCCTGAGAGGAGAATGGAGGAGAAGGGATTGTAGTATGGCCATCCCCCCTGGGGGGTGATTTCTCGCTTTCTGTCTCTCTGTCTTTCTGGAGAGTGCATGCACCCTATAGCAAAAACCTCTCCAAATAAATAAATAAATAAATAAATAAATAAATAAAAAATAAAAAATAAAAACCCCCCACATGGTCTTTGTACTATATCCTGTGGTTATAGTTTGTTATTCCTCAAGTTGCTCTTGTCTAACTGCGTGGGTTTGCACGCAGTGAAACAGAAGGCGTGGGCAGCCGCTACCAAGGAGGGTACGTTGGAAGAGGGATGATAGTTTCTGTGGCATGCTAGAAATGCTTAAGAGTAATAGGATTACGCTAATGCTTCAAACCAGAGATACTGTCTGAATTAATTATATACATGAGTTACTTTCCCACTCTTGTAAAGGTATCCAAACTGATTTTCCTTTGCCCCTTTTCCAGGTTTAATCAAATAACCAGGAATGACTCAGGCATAATTTCCCCTTTAGAAAAATTCCATCAATACACATATATGTACTTTTACTGATGCTCTGAAAGTTTGCTTTTGTGAAAGGAACTCACCAGATACTGTACTGATGTCACCTCTGAAGTTCTTTTAAAGGCAATATGGTGGTCATTGTTAGGAGAAAGAACAATCTTCTAATAGACAGTTTCATGGTAAACTTTGGGCACTTCAAGAACTTATCAGAGGATATACTTTTAGTGTCAATGATCTGTTTACATTCAGTCCAGGAATTCATTTTAGAACTTTCTGTGTACATTTCCACTAACTACTATTTCTAATATTTGTATAAAACAATTTGAAGTGGACCAGCAGGTTGCATGTTGGTTAGGGAGGTAGACTCCCACATGGCTGACTGTGGTTCAAGTACCACACCTGGGAGCTTGCTCTCTTTTTCTTTCTCTCTCTCTTTCTCTCTCGGTCACTCTCTAGTAAGCACACATGCCCTGTAGCAAATTAAATAATATAAATAAATAAATAATTCTTTTAAATATTGGGTACTTAAAAATCTTAATATTTTCTTAATATTCCTTAACATCTTCCTAGTAAAAAGCTAAGTAAAAGAATATTTATTCCTCCCATTCCTCATTTTTGTTATAAAGGTTCTACTATCAATTTAACTGATTTTCTGACTTTGAATTTACATAATGTATCATTAAAAAAATGTTTCCAAATTTTACCAGGACCTGCCAAATTTTGATTTCTTGACTCCTACTTATCTTTCCCAAGATTACTATCTTCATTTTTTTTTAAATTTTGCAATTAAAAATTAAGATGATTCTACTTCATCTCTTTTTATTTAAAATAATCTTTCATTCCAAAATCTAATCTCCCTACATGAGAGCTTTTATCTTTTATCTTTATCCTTAGCTTTTATTGTCTATATAAATTCTCCCATGATAACTACATTTCAATGAATTAATCTTCTAAGAGGAGTAAGAGTCAGGGAGAGGGTGCTTCATGTATGAGGGTAGAGGGTTTCTACAAAAACTTTGTAGAAATGCATCTTAGAAAAAATTATTCATGACCTTCAAAATTTTTTGTACCATAATAAGCTTATACTTTAATTCCACTTTCCACAAACTGTTTGAAGTTCCCTCATATTAATTGCACCTTCATAGGCTTTTAAAAATTATAGAGTAAAAGGTTCAGCATTCACACTATTAACATGAGAGAATTGTGAAAAGGAGTAACTATCACTTACCTTTTGGAATCTGGCATACCCACTCGAGTTTTGTGTCACAAGCAAAAGGCCTGAAATAAGAATATTCTCTGTCATCATGGAAATGCCAGCCTCTTCGCCATGGCCTATGCATGACCTAAAGGAGGAAAAAGATTTCAGAATATTTTGAAGTTGATCCAGTACTAAACTGTCAGCCTTGTAGTCTTGACCTCTATTTTAGCTCTAACACTGAAGATATTTGTTTATATATAAACACATGAATGAATGGCATGTTTGAACAGTAACAACCTAAACAAGAGGCTTCACAGGGGCTGATACAAGAAGAATATCAAACGTCATGTTGATGTCCAAAATGATTGTCTCTTCCCTCTCCACGCCTCCCATCTTCTTGGCATGAAATTGCAGAATCTCGTACTTTCAAAACTTGGGAAAGACCAAGTTAGAAAAGAATATTTCTTTCAGTGGATCCAAACACCAGGCTGTGATCAAAGTAGATGTAAGTCCGACATCAGGAGCATAGGCTCCTCCTTTGGCCTTGCACTGTCATATCTAGGATGTTGCTCTTCTCCGTGTGGCCCAAGATGCTCACTATGAATTCCAACCAGTAAGCAGGAGAGAAAGGAAAGGGGAAGGCATGGCCAGAGAGGGGCAGCTGTTGCTCTGTGAACTATTTTCTCTGTAGGCCAAGATTCTGGTGGGTTCTATGCAAGTGAGACAAAATTCTACTTGCTGGGCTTGTTCCTGGTGTAGGCAGCATTGGTGTTTTATTATTTATTTATTTTTGTAGACTTCAAAATCTTCTCATATATGGGGATTCTATTGACACAGACCACAGTCAACTCTAGTGTGCTTGATATGCCTGAAAGTTTTATAAGCTTCTCTGAAATTTTTACCTTTTCATGTTTTAAATAGGAAATTCTATTAAAATGACACGCTATTAGGCAGTTTATTAGCAGAAGAGTTACTTTGAAAATTGTGCTTTCTACTGACTTTCCCAGTTCTCATTTGTCTCCACCTTCTTGTAACATTTCTAGTCAGTTACCTTCCTGCTTATAAGCACTTTTCTGGGCTACAGAGCAATGACATTACCTAGGTGAAGTCTCCTCCGTCCTCATCTTCTTTCACACCATATGTTGGAAGCTCCCTAATCTAATTTTGGGCCTTTTGCTTTTATTTATTTATTTATTTATTTATTTATTTATTTATTTATTTATTTATTTACAATTCTCAGAGGGCATGTGCAGTTGCCAGAGGCAGATAGAGAGAGAAGGGAGAGGGAGAAGGCACCACCTGCTCTGATGGGGCACGGTCCGAGTGCAATTACTTCTCATCCATTCTTCATCTTGCTGGTGTTGGGCACACATGCACATGTACCCGGCATGTTTTTTAAGCCATCAGGTCCAGGATTTAAACTGCTATTGGCTATGTAGGATCTGGCTCCTTTAACCACTAGGCTATAGGACTGGTTCTTATCCCCCCAACCCCCAATATGTTTGTTTCCTTTAGCTCCAGTCTTTTGATTTCAACTTACTATGAAATGTATCTTATAGCTTGCTTAGATTCAAAATATCTAAAGTAAAATACACTATTTTTTCCCATAAGCCAATAGTCCTTTTGACAGTTTCTATAAATGCCTAGTCATATGGTATAATGGTTAAAAGTACTGGATGCAGACACACATCAGTGGGTAGCTGGAGGGGCCCGATGTCAGGAACAGAGAAGTCTGTGGTGATGATCTTGGTGAAGATAATAAGGACTGAATGGGGAGGGAGGCAGGAAGAAAATCTGAGAACATTTCAACTTCACCTGACATTTTTCCTGGCTTCCTGATTCCCTATTACAATTTTCTACCTTGAAAAATTAGCATGGTGATATTACTTTGCCCTAATTAATGTCATTATAGTTTTGTTTGTAAAAAGTTATTGATTTAATTTAATTTATTATTATTACTTAATTTGCTATAAGGCACTTGTGCTCATCAGAGAGAGACAGAAAGAGAGAGGGAAAGTGAGAAAGCAAGCCACCAGGCCTGGGATTTGAACCATGGTCAGCCATTTGGGAGTCCAGTGCCTCAACCACCATGCCACTTATTGACCCCAATGTCATGATAGTCTTAACCATTTACATTTAAACATTTTTTAATCGACACAATAATTGAATGTATTAATGGAGTACAGCATGTTTCTATGTATGTATACAATGTGTAATGATGCAATCAGAGTAATTAGCATTTCTTTTTTCTTTGGAGAGGTTTTTGCTACAGGGCGCATGCGCTCTCCAGAAAGACAGAGAGACAGAAAGTGAGAAATCATCCCCCAGGGGGGATGGCCACGCCACAATCTCTTCTCCATTTTCCTTGGGATCTTGGGCACGCACGCACACATGCCGGCATGAGTTTAAGCCACTGGGTCCGGGAGTTGAAACGGTTGACTACATGGGAGTTCAGTGACGTAGCCGTTACCCTAATTGCTGGTCCCAGAGTAATTAGCATTTCAGTCACCTTGAACATTATCATTTATTTGTTCTAACTGACCTTTCATGCCTTCCAGTCAATTCTATCTGTTGCATCTTCAAGTCTGCCTCAGGATGAATCTTCTCCATACCCCTCTTGGTTCACGTAAGTTTCTCTACTCAGAACCTTCTTATTAAAGTTTGCTTGTTTATTTATTAATTAATTTCTCTCATGAGAAAGATAAAGAGACAACCACACCAAACTGGGTCCCCATACTGATCCACTTCCAGTTTCGGCCAGTGCAGACTGCAGGGCCTCGGTAAATACAGAGAGGTCCGGGAGACGAACCCAGGACCTTCTACCAGGTCCACTTGCTATGGCACAACCTGGCCCCAGGAACTTCTCAAAAGGCCTTGTTGCTTATCAAAAAAATCTTCCTGCTTTTTTTTTAATTACTTAACATTCATTCCCTGAGCATCATCACAACGTACTAAATGTGGTTTCCCATCTAGAATAAACTGCATAGTGGCTTAATCATGCATGTTATCATCAATAATATTCCATTTCTACTTTCATACATATGTATATGTATATATGCTTTTTACCCCATGTTTGACCCTCTGCCCTTTGGATACGAGAGACAATGTGGGAGGAGTGTGGGACATGGCAGAGGGTGAGGGATAAGGAATCAAGGATGGCAAAACAAAAAACAAAGTATACAAGACATAAGAATTGGGAAATTATTTGCTGAGAACATGTATGTTGATGTGCTTGATTGAGCCAATAACAGTGTATTTTAGATGGAAAATTCATTTGTATGCTGTAATGATGTATAGTGAATTAATGTAAAAAATAAATAAATTTAAAGAGAAAAAAAAAATCTTCCAACTGCTTAACCTAGCTTCAATTGAATTTCCTCAATGTTGTTTTCAACCACAGCACTGACCAAAATTCTTCATCTGAGTTCTGTTCTTTCTGCCTTACCCTCTTCCTTGCATTCCCACCGTATTACACGTTACTTTCTCAAAACCTCTCCCCATTACAAACCTCAACCCTACCCCACCTACACAAACTCTATCCAGGACGTAGTTAAGTCTTCTTTCCTGAAACAGGCCACAGGATCCTTTCCTCTTCTGAGTTTCATTAGCTTCCTCAGCATATTGAAGCTTACTACTGCATAGTAATGGGAATGATTTCTCTTGACTATAAATTTATCTTCTTCAATTAAGTATAAAGTAGTCACTTGAGGACTGGGCTATGGGTGTATTTATCTCCTATTGCACCAAACATCAGGCTCCACACACACATGGATCTGGTGCCCAATTGCATATGACACCAAATGCATTTGTCATGTATGCAGATGTCCCAGCATTGCACTGACCTTGACAGCAGCACAGTCTCTGATGTCATAATCCTGCTGAAACTCATTTTCCATGACAATAGTGGACACCTGAAAATACAGAGAGGCTTGAGAATTTAAGACTGATATATACATATTTGCAATTTAGATGTAATTCAGGCAGCTTTAATAACTCAATTGTGTTCCTATGCCACAGAAAGAAAACTTTTTCATCTTTTTTATAAATTATTTTTTAAATATTGGGATGCTAAATCATGAGAGAACTTAGAAAGTGTTATAAGGTCATGGTCTCCAAACAAAGGAAGTCGCAGTGTCATAGTGGAGGTTAATGGTGTGTTAGGTTCACCACTGGAATCAGAAATTAAGAGCTCACGAAAGACTTTTATTTTGTATGTGTTAAAATGCTAGTTACATGATTAACTAATACTGGATATGTTCCGATTTGAAAATAAAAGTCAAGGAGTTTTACATTTAAAAAGAGTACAAAATGAATTGACACAATGGTACTGAGGGCAAATATTGACAAGTTGAAAATAATTTTGCTTCTATAAGTATTCCCTAAAACCTCTCTTTAGAAAAATGTAAAAATTTACACATAGTAAATAGTTTCTTTCTCCCCACAAATAATACCACCAATAAAATTGTTTTATAAGGTTCCAGACTAATACTTAAATAGCATGTATCTATCAACTCTATACTCTGAATACATGAATTTTTAATAGTAAAAGATTGCTTTAAAAATGATGTATATAATATGCCATAGGGCGGGCGCCACCACGCCCTTACAAATGATGTATATAATATGAATGTAGTTGAAGATCATATACCAAGCCATGCTTAGGTTCATTCCACTTGTTATATTTTTGTTCTATTTATTATAGTCTCTTTCTAGAGTAGGATTTTAAGTTTTTAACTGTATACCTAATGTGTATACAATAAAAATATGTGTATAATGTAAAAACAAAAAGAAAAATGAAAATGTTTGAAATAATATTTAAGTGTTCTTTTAAAGGTTCCCTAAGCAAATTATTTCCTCTAGTAAAGACTTTTCTTTTTGAGCCCACCAGTAGTTGAAGCAGCTGGATCCCATATGGCTGACTGGTCAAGTCTCAGACCGGGTGGCTTGAAATGCATGCTGGGTGCTTGTCTGTATGTGCCCAAAATCCTAAAAGAAGGGAGAAATGGAGTAGAAGACACTGTGGCATGGCTATCCCCCATAAGGTGGGTGTGTTCTCACTTTCCCCCAGACTCTCTTTCTCTGTCTTTGGTAAGCACAGTGCCCTCTGGCAAATTAAAAAAAGAAGAGATTTAAAAAATATAACTCTCATATTTTTACATAACAAAAATTTCTCTTTATCTTTAAAAAGGCAATTTTAAAAGTATCAGAAATGCTTTGAAAAAAGATTTGTCACCCAAAGTGATATTGTAGCTCTATAATGTTTTTTTATGATCTATTTATTTAGACTATGTATAAAGAGACTATAAATGTGGATTTTTAAAAATAAAAATGTGATTAATAACTTGTTTTCCTCACTGCATGTATGTTAATCTATTTCTATTGTAATAAAGATATATATTTATAATTTTAATGATTATTTATTATTATTATTTTGCCACAGGGCACATATACTTGCCAGAGAGAGACAGAGTGAGGGAAAGTGAAAAATCATCCTACCAGGGGGGATGGACACACTGCAAACCCTTCTCTGTTCTGTTCTTAGGAATGTGCCTGGAGGGCTTTTCAATCTGCTGGGTCCAGGACTCAAACCATAGTTGGCCATGTGGGAATCCAGTGCCTTAACCACCATGCCACCTGCTGGTCCCTCTTGATGTATTTTTTATTTAATTTTTTAAATTGCTAGATAAATTGTGTTTATTTTGTGCAACATGATATTTGAAGTATGCATACATTGTGAAATGACTAGATTTAACTAATTAATGTAAGCATTACCTCACATAATTATCATTTTTTTAGTTGCCAAAGGCACACATGTGCTCTCCAGAGAGTGACAGTGATTCAGAGAGTCAGAGGGACAGGAGAAAGTACCTCCCAGTGGAGCGTGGTCATACTGTGATCCCTTCTCCTGTGCATCACCATGTCAGGATTTGGGGCACACGTGCACACAGACCAGGATGTTTTTCAAGCTGCAGGGGCCAGGATTCGAACCACAGTGGTTTATATGAAATCTGGGCTCCTTTAACAACTAAGCAATGAGACTGGCCCCATAGTTATCATTTTTGTGGTGAGAACAACCAATACTCATTCTCATAGCTTTTTTTAAAGAATACACTGTATTATTTTTAACTATACTCACCATGCTGTACAAGAGGTTACTTAAACTTACTCTTCCTTTCTAACTGAAGTTTTGTATCCTTTGGTCCGTAGCTCACACCCTCCCCTGACTGCCCCTATCTCTCGTAACCACCATTTTAGTCTCTAGTTCTATGAGTCAACTTTTTAAGATTCTGCATATTAAGTGAGATCATGCAGTATTTGTCATTCTATGTCTGGCTTATTTCATTTAACATAATGTCCTTCAATTCATTCATGTTATTGCAAATGGTAGGATGCCCTTCTTTTTTATAGGCTAGTAGTATTCCTGTGTATGTATACCACATTTCTTTATCCATTCATTTATAGGTCACGTAAAACTTAGGTTGATTGCATAGTTTGGCTATTGTGAATAATGCTGCAATAAACATGGGTGTGCAGAGATTCCCTTGACATAAACGACTTCATTTCCTTTTATACCTAGCTATGGGATTGCTAAATCATATAGTTAATTCTATCTTTAATTTTTTGAGGTATCTCCTTACTTTTTTTTTTTTTTTAAGAAGTTTTGACATCAGTTTTCTGGCCTGGGCCCAGGACTTGAACTGTAGTCAGCCATGTGGGAGTCCAGCTATGTAATTGCTATGCCATCTGCAGGCCCCCAAACTGTTATCTATGATGACTATAATAATTTATGTTCCCACCAATAGTGCAAGAGTTTCCTTTCTGCCATATCTTTGACAACACTTGTTACCTTTTTTTTTTTTTTTTTTTTTTGGAGAGGTTTTCGCTATAGGGCGCGTGCGCTCGCCAGACAGACAGAGAGAGACAGAGAGGCAGAAAGTGAGAAATCACCCCCTAGAGGGGATGGTCACACCGCAATCCCTTCTCCTCCATTCTCCTCTCGGGATCTTGGGCACGCACGCACATGCACCCGGCGTGAGTTTTAAGCCACCGGGTCTGGGACGCGAACCACGGTCAACTACGTGGGAGTCCAGCGACATAGCCATTATGCTAACTGCTGGTTCCCAACACTTGTTACCTTTTAACTTTTTGATGATACCCATCCTAACAGGTATGAGGTGTGTATTTGTGTTTGTGTATTTGTGTGTGTATAAGTTTTGCTATAGGGTATGAATGCCCACCACAGAGAAAGAGAGAAAGAGAGACAGAAAACCACTCCTAGATGAGATGGCCTCATTGCAATCCTTTCTCCTCCAGCCTCCTCTCAGGATTCTGGGCACACTCACACATACTTGGAGTGATTTTATTTTATATGTTTTTTAGATTTTTGCTATGGGGTGTGTGTGTGTACTCTCTGGATAGAGACAGAGAGAGATAGTGAGAGAGAAAGAGAGAAATCACCCCCTGGTATAATTATTATTAATATCATATTAATATGGATATGAACACATTGCAATCCCTTCTTTTCCATTCTCTTCCTGGGATATTGGGCACGTGTCCCATCAGGTCTGGGACTTGAACCACCGTCAGCAGGTGGGAGTCTAGCACCATAAGCACCACACCATCTGCTGACCCTGCTTGGAGTGATTTTTTAGCCACCAGGTCTGGGACTCAAACCATGGAGTTAACCATGAGGGATCCAGTGTCTTAACCTCTACACTACCTATTGGTCTTTCATTGTGGTTTAATTTGCACCTTTTTGATTAGTAATATTGAACACTTTTTACATACCTGTTTATTATTTACATGTCTTTTTTTGGGAGAGGTTTTCGCTATAGGGCGCGTGCGCTCGCCAGACAGACAGAGAGAGACATAGAGACAGAAAGCGAGAAATCACCCCCCAGGGGGATGGTCATGCCGCAATCCCTTCTCCTCCATTCTCCTCTCGGGATCTTGGGCACGCACGCACACGCTCCCAGTGTGAGTTTTAAGCCACTGGGACCGGGACGCAAACCGCGGTCGACTACGTGGGAGTCCAGCGACATAGCCATTACGCTAACTGCTGGTTCCCTACATGTCTTCTTTTGAGAAAGCTCTACCCAGGTCTTTTGACTATTTTTAAATTGGGTTGTTTTCTTGACACTAAGTTGTTCAAGTTCTTTATATATTTTGGATATTAACCTTTCAGCTTGCAAAAATACTCCCTCATTCTATAGGCTGTCTCTTTGTTGACTGTTTCCTGTCTCATGCAGGAGCTTTTTAGTTTAAAATAATCTTAGTTGTTTATTTTTGCTTTTGTTGCCTATACTTTTGGGGTCATAACTAAAGAATCATTGCCCAGACCAATGCCATTGAGCCTTACCTGTGTTTTCTTCTAGTACATTCACAATTTTGGGTCTTACATTTAAGTGTTTAAGTTCATTTGAGTTTATTTTCATATATGGTGTGTGAGGTATGGGTCTAATTTCATTCTTTTGTATGTGGGGTTCCAGTTTTCCCAGTACCATTTATTGAAGATCTTTTCCTTTCCTCAATGTGTGGTCTTGATATCTTTATCAAAAATCAATTGACCATATATTAGTGGATTTACTCCTGGACTCTCTGCTGTGTTCCATTGGTCTATGTATCTGTTATTATGCCAGTACCATGCTCTTTGGTTATGATAGCTTTCTGATATGTTTTCTTTTTAAAAAAATATTTCTTTATTTAATTTTGTTATTATTATTTATTTTTTAATTTGACCAAAGAGACACAGAGAGAGAAAGAGTGAGAAGGGGGAAGTAAGAAAGCAAGCCACCAGGTCTGAGACTTGAACTATGGTTGGCCATGTGGGAGTCCAGCACCTTAACCACCACACCACCTGCGGGCCCCATTAGTTTTGTAATATATTTTCAAGCCAGATAGTATGTCTGCAGCTTCATTCTTTTTGCTCAATATTGCTTTGGTGACTCAGGGTCTTTCATGGTTCCATATGAATTTAATATGTGGAAGTATTATTTAACAATAATACATTATTTGTTATTGAAACAAATACTTCTTTCATATTATCTAAAGCAAGAGAATTTTTACTTACTGGTGTAAGATCACTCCATTGCCAGGATCCGTGTAAATCTGGACTTCTTTTATTCAAACCTATCCATAGCCATCGCTGGTCACTATGTAAAAAGGAAGTGTTAAAAAAAATTTGAAAACAACACTGGTAAAAAATATTTAGCATTTACATGTCTAAAACCCTGTTAGGTTTATTTAGTAATTCTTTTTTTTTTTAATTTTTTTTTTTTTTTGGAGAGATTTTTGCTACAGGACGTGTGCGTTCGCCAGAGAGACAGAGAGAGACAGAGAGACAGAAAGTGAGAAATCACACCCCAGGGGGGATGGCCACTCCGCAATCCCTTCTCCTCCATTCTCCTCTCTAGATCTTGGGCACACATGCACACACACCCAGCATGAGTTTAAGCCACCAGGTCCAGGACTTGAACTGCGGTCAACTACATGGGAGTTCAGTGACATAGCCGCTACGCTAACTGCTGGTCCCAGGTTTATTTAGTAATTCTTGTCACTGATTGAAAAGCACAGCTTTAAGCACCATAAAGGAGTCTTTTTAAATCAAAGAGAACTTTTAATATAATAGCTATAGAAAGTATTATACGTTTTCCAAAACTACATTTTAAATTGCTTTCCTTGTATGAAAGGCAGACTATTCTGCCTTGAACATTGAAAGAAAGAAAAATGGAAGTTATTCCAAAACTTTCACCAAAGTGTTTCAATATTAGACAATGTTTTCAGATATAGTCAAAATACAACAGTGGTATTTCCATAAAACATTATCAAATTTCTACTCTTCAAAATACAGAACAAATCACTTGGCTAAATTTTTATTAAACAAGATTTAAAAATAATTTAATTCTTAATATCCCTTACATTTAAAGTAAACGAGTAATTGAGTTATTTTCTAAATGCCAAATAAATATACCAGAGAAATATAATTAAGCAATTACTTAAGTGATTATCTTTAATACTCATAAATATTAAAATTTTATATATAAGGCATTGAGCTAGGTGCAATGATGACACAGAGAAGTATAAACCTAATACTTACCCTCAAATAGAATATAAAATAGTCAGGGAGACAAGATATGAACACAAAATATGCAAAGACCATTTATGAAATCTATTAAGTAACTTGTATAAATTTGAAGCACTACCAAATCCAGAGAAAGGAGAAGTCATTGTGAACTACAGTCAGTGAGGAAACAACTTCATGAGTTTGGAAAGACAAAAGAGTTTTCAGAGAATGGCTGATGTTTCCTTCTAGCTATAATTTGAGTGCTTTACCATGAGCCAGTATTCAGGGAGGGGAAAAAAGGCATTCCAAGGAAGACTACCTACACAAACATATGGAGGCAGAAACATACATTCAAGTGATCTGTTCCCCTCAGATGAACTTATGCTCTAGCCAGGGAGATAAATTGAGCATAAATAGAAGTGCTATAGCCATAAAAAACTTTCTGTCTCTAACATCACTTGAAAATATTCCCTAGAATTTAATACACATTTTAGGCCTTAATAAGTACACCAATTGTAGTCCATATAATGTGACCTTTTGTTGGCACATGATAGGTATGATCAGCATATATATGTATATATAAATATATATATATATGCCTACATAATACATACATATATATAAGTGTTGTATTTATATGTAAAATACATATTAGGGAAGGAATAGGATCCGACTCTGAAAGCTATCCCTCTTCTCAAACTCAGTAGCATATAATATGCAATATAAGGAATGTACAGCTAACAGACTACTGGGAAACATAAGTCTGTATTTTTACAAAATTTGCTAGCGAATCAAAGGCTGAAGCAAACAATTTTATATTAATTTTTCTTGGTTTAATACAATAATTGTTTTTCTTTTCTCTTTCCTTTATTGAACATCCCCTCATTTTTAAAAATCACTAAGTACTTTTTCATTTTTCAACCTCAAGTTTTTCAACTTATTGTAATGGAAATGAAGTCTGCCCCTTTGGGTTTTTACTGTTACTCAGTTTCTTTCTTTCTTTTTTTTTTAAAAAAAGAATTATTTTATTTAATTTTATTTATTTATTTGTTTATTTTAAGTTTTCCAGAGAGGGGCAGAAAGAGTGAGAGAGAGAGAGAAAGTGAGAAAGCAAGCCACCAGGTCTGGGACTTGAACCATAGTTGGACATGTGAGAATCTAGTGCCTTTAACAACCATGCTTCCTGCCAGCCCCTATTCTGTTTCTTTCATAGAGAATGATCACCAATTTGTGTATTAAGATGAATTCAGTGGAGACAATGAAGTCCAGTTTAAATTTAGTAGTTGGTATGGTTAGAGTGTTTGTCTTCTCTGAAACTCATGTTCAAATTTAATTGCCACTGTAATGATAAAGAAGGAAGAGCCTTAAGAAGGGACTAGGTCCTGGGGATTCCACCCTCATGAATGGATTCAGGCCATTACCACAAAAGTGGATTAGTTATCAGGAAAGTGGGTTGTTATACAATAAGGCTTGTGGTTTTTCTTTTGTATGCCCTTCTATTCTTTCACCATAGAGCGATACAACAAGAAGGTCTTCATCAGCATTACCTACTCTTGGTGTTCCCAGCCTTCAGAACTGCGAGAAATAAATTTCTTTGCTGTGCAAATTACCAAGTCTCAGGTATTGTTTTACAGCAGTAGAAATTATAGTAAGTAACTATAAGGAATTAACGGTTCATGTCTTCAACTAATAAGTTTTCTTAAAAGCTTCTGAATGTCTAATATTGCACAAGTGTTGAATTTCTACACCATGGGGTCTAGACAATTGCCATATATAGCATAATTACAATCAGATGGATAAAATAAAAAGGAAATAAATTTTTTTCTTTATATTTACTTGGAGATATAACTTCATTTCTCCCAAATATTTACACTTTGTATATTTGGATCTGGGGAATTTGTACAGCATTTTGTGTTTCACTAAAGCAAGTATTGGATATTTTACCTTCTTTACACAATCAAAAGTACAACTTGGAAGATGATCAAATATCATTCATGACCTGCATTTAAGATGCTCCCACTGGCAACTTTTTTAGAAGTCATTCTCAACATTTCTAGGCCCCTCAATCTCCGCTCAAATCTTCTCTCAGCCAATGGCTCCCTTTCCTCCCACTTAGAAACTTCTCTGTTTTTAAACACATTTCTGTTTCCTTTGTTGTATCTTTCAGAGAACGGTTTCCCAGAGCAAAGAGTTTAACAAATTGTCTAAAATTTCTAATCATCACTACTTTCTGAGATTGAACTTCATTTCAACATAGAAAATTTACTTTTTTCAGCCTCATTTCAAGGGATTCACTAGTGTGTCATAAATACAGAAAATAGTAGCTACTTTTTCCTTTTTTTAAAGTGTGTGGTCAAAGGTAGAACATATTTCCTGAATTGTAACTTGTTCCTGGTTTACCCTGATTTAGCTGTAGGCAGATAAAATGAAGAAGAAATTGAAAGCCACATTAGTAATTGCACATCTCCAATGTAGGTTTTAGAAAATTTGAGGGGGAAATGCACCTGATATAACTGGAATATCAAGTCAAACTGAAATTTTCTCTCTCTTTATAAATTTCTACTCCAAGCACTAAATATATAGTTTATTATTTTTTAAAAAACATTTATTTATTTATTCATTAATCTATCTATTTATTCGTTGTGATTTTCAAGCCACCAGACCTGGGTCTCGACCCATAGTTTGCCATGTGGGAATCCAGCACCACAACCACCATGCCACCTTCTGGCCCAGTATATAGTTTTAAGCTATTAGGTGAAGAAAACATTGCATTAAAGGCTAATATCTATTCTTAATCAAATTTCCTGCTGTATCTGGTTGCTGAGGAAAACAGTACCTCACCCATAACCCCCAATAAATACTATTTGATGAGGGCCTTAGTCTGCTAAGCCTTAGATTTATATCTAAATCCATTCATGCCAGATCACAGGAGGTAGTGTACACAGTGGCAATGGCATTGCAAACAAGGCTTTCTTTTCTAATCCTATGACTACTTTTGCTCTACAATGGCTTTCCCTGTTGAGCTGCCATTAAGAGTTGCAGAGATCTTAGAGCCTTAATGACTTGTGCACCATGAATCCTTTTCATTGAAATACAAATAGAGATGTGGAATTTAGATTGTAAGAAGTATAGCAATAATCTGACTTAACTCCTTGGCATGCAGTATACAATTTGGGCAATGGACATCTTGCTGAGAAAGGTCAATTTGTAAAATAAAAAGCTAGAGCATTCAAGAAGCAAGCTTTAGAGACATTTTCTAATATAAATAGGTTTGCTTCCTTCCTTCCCTTTAAGCCATGATTACAATTTTGGTTTTAGAATGTGTTCTTTAAGTAGAGTGCAGGCAAACAGTCTCTTTATTAATGAAGCACTTGTTAAGCAGACAACATAGATTGCTTAATAAGTCACTGTGTTTGCTGCCAGGATAAAGGACAAAGAAATGATGGCTTCTACGAATTGAAGGGCTTAGAGAGATTTGTTTTTCCTTTGTGCTTTTCTATTTTCTAAATTCACTATGCATTATTTTTTGTAACTAGAAGAAAATTAAAGATAGAATACTCTGTAAAAAATTAATTTTATAAAACCTGTATGTATAGAAATGGAAGAAAATGGAAACGTTTTACACTGAATGTTAGCTATGTTTATAAGTAGGAGCTAGGATTTGAGGTGATTTTTATTTTCTTCATTATCCTTTTTTATATTTTCCAAATTTTACATAATTAATTTATATTAATTTTTTAACAAAGGGGTACTAAATAAGTGTGATCAGAAACAAAGAAATAAATTAAGAAGAGTTCTTTAACTACCTCACATTAGTTTTGGTTTTGAGTATAATTCATTCTGTATGTAAATGCTCTTTATAGTCCTTTCTGTCATAGATGCTAGTACAATGTTTTCTACCATTGTTTTCCACAAATATCTATAACCTCATTGCCTAGCACTTAACCATGGCTCCCTGTTCTGGTTCCAACCCCTTGCTTGGCAGCTAGAATTTATTTGTTATATTAGCATTTTACTTAAAAATAGTTTACTTAGACAATGTGATATTGTGTGTGTCAAGCTTGAGATTTAGGGGCCAATAAATTGTCCTTGAAATTAACATTTTAGGGAGGATTGTTCTTTTCCTGGGAGGAAGGAGAACAATATGCTACAAAATCAAGAAATTTCAAAATCCATTTCTTTAAAACTTAAAGCAATTAGCAACATTTTCATATTGCAATGAGTAAGTTAGTGCTAAGTAGCTGGTGGCCACTGAGATGGGCATCACTCTCCAATTTGCGGTAGTCCCTAATTTATTACTTCCTGATCCACTTAACTTGCTTATATTGTGTGCATGTCCCATGGTAATGCAAATAGCTATTGAGTTAATAGTCACAAGTCAAATATCATGGGCTTATCTCATTAGGTGCTGGAAACACGTCTGGTAAAATTCATTATTCATTCCTGACTTAATATATAAACATAAGGTATACTTAATATAATTCATAAATATAATACATATACACATTTTTATTAAATTAAGAACAGGTCAAACCAATAGCCATATCACACTTGATGAAACATTATTAAATGCATTTTCATAAAGGTCAGAAAAAGGTAAGGATCCCTGTTACCATTACTGTTTATCTTATTTGGAATTAATCCCCTGTGCGATAAAAGACAATACTTAAAATGTGTAAATATTTTTAATATATCAAGCAGAGGGGCAAGCATCCTATAAAAGGGTAAATATTATACTGTTCACATTAAAAACTAGACTGATCACACTCTTTGTGCTGGAGAGATACTAATTGGCAAGATTTGTTTCAAGTCTTTTATTATTGAGCAAACAAGTAGACTTGGACTTAATCAAAACTGATAATGAATAAATTAAGTCTTTGGGTATTTTATTGCAATATTTTTAATTTCTCTTTCAGTATAGTTTTTTCTCCTGTTTTTATAATTACATATGTTATAATTATTTAGACTTGGGGTTATGTTTTTATATTGCATTCTTCCTTCCATTCTATTATAATAAACTACCTACTTACGTGTTCCTGGTTTTTTTTATTCATTTTATAGTTAGAATTTGTCTGAAATGTTTTTCCAAGAAGCGGTCATAGGTGGTTTATACCAATTAATCTCTTCAGAAATGAAGTTAATTGAAGCTAAAATTAATACATTACAAATTTTTTAATCTCAAATCTCTTTAGATGTCAGTCTTTAACTCCTTTATTTAATGTTCCTAAGAGGAAGGTTAACTGCAGTTTCTTTGTGTTTTCAAGACCTGTTTTTTTTCTTTTTTGCTGTTTTTTTCTTTGGGGTTTTGCTTAACTCAAAATGATCACGAAGGTATTCACTACGGTATCTTTAAGTGGCAGCTTATTTTCCATAATTTTACCTGGTATTGATATATGCTAGATACTTGATTTATAGATTTGGGTCTTTTTTTCTATTCAGAAAATGAAGGTAGAAAAAAAAAATCAATGCATATGAGTTGAAGTCCCCCATGATTGTCCCCAAAGCTTTAGAGAAATTTTCTTCCCCTAAGAATCATCTGGCTTACATTTCTCCACACTGTCTTTGAGAACATCAGGAAAATCATCGAGGACGCCTTTCACTCTAACATCAAAATCACAATGGCTGGGGACCAGCAGCTAGCGTAATGGCTATGTCGCTGGACTCCCATGTAGGTGACCATGGTTCGAGTTCCAGACCCGGTGGCTTAAAACTCACGCCGGGCGTGTGTGTGTGCGTGTCCAAGATCCCGAGAGGAGAATGGAGGAGAAAGGATTGCGGCGTTGCCATCCTCCCTTGGGGGTGATTTCTCGCTTTCTGTCTCTCTATCTTTCTTTCTGTCTGGCAAGCGCATGTACCCTATAGTAAAAATCTCTCCAAAAAAAAAAAAGAAAACACAGTGGTTGTAACATTGATAACATTTTTGATTACTTCCTTATTTGCAGAGTAGTTGTAATAAATTTTCTTTTTTCCTATTGAGTGCCTGCACTTGCCAGATAGAGAGATAGAAAGCGAGAAATAACCCCTCAGGGATGGCTATGCTGCAATCCCTTCTTCTCCATTCTCTTCTCAGGATCTTGGGCATGCATGCACACATGTCTGGCGTGAGTTTAAGCTACCGGATCCGGGACTCAAACTGCAGTCGACTACATGGGAGTCCAGTGATATAGCCATTACGCCATCTACTGGTCCCAAGAATAGTTGTAATAGTTTTCTAATTAGTAACCCTTCATCTACTACCAATACACGCACATACTTTTTGTGTTTTTTTGCTTGTTGACTCTTCCTATGGCATGCAAGAAAATTTCAATTTCCTACTCAACTGCCATTTTCTAGCTAAGTCACATGACTCATTTCTCCTTGACCTATCTGTACATTCTGATCGCCATCCTTTGCTTATATTGCTTTCTTTGGCTCTTCTGTTTGATCTTACTTTTCAAACTATTACCTATCTTCCAAAAACCAGCTTTTTTCATGATATTTTTTTCTGACTATACTTCCCAGAAACACTTCCTCCTCTAAATTCCCAAGGCTCTTTCTCACCAATGTGCTAGAGTTTTCACCATATTCCCCACTAGTGGACTTAATTATATGAAGGCTGTGTACTCTGTCTCGCTCATCTTTGAAACCCTCGTAGTGTCTTGTGTATAAGAGTGCTGAATGTCGTGCAGTGGTAAACCTGAGTGACCTTCTAGATAATAAAGCATATCAATTCTGAATACTTCGGAGACATCAAAATTTCCCATTCTAAAAGTATTACCTGAACTGGTCCGTTAGTAAGTGAAGAAATTCCTTTATTTTATCCGCATGACTGAAGCTAGGAAGATGTGCTCCAAGTGCTTGGCAAAATCTTTCAGCTTCTTCCCAGTTCCTCTTCCTCACAATTCTTTCTATATGGAATACCTTAACAATGTAAAATATTAAGTTGTTTCCTGGTATGGTCATAAAGTCTTTATAGTTTTAAAGTAAATTAAAGTCAAACATGTGGAATTCTGAAATGGCTTCGGATTCGCAGACTGAAGGCATACGTAAATGCACATGTACTGAGCTGTGGACAGGGCCTGTTGAATATATCAACTACAGGCCAGCACAGGTGCCGGCCACTGTGGTCAGATGGATGGCCTTCCTTAGCCAGGCTGGGAGCTGCTCCAACAAGATACCATGTTTGCCTGTATTTCTGGGACCTTGGAAGATAAAATGAACCAGCAGACAAGGAGACATGTGAACGCTTTGTAAGCGGACTTTTGTGAAGAAATGTACTAACAGTATAACCCTGAACATAAGACACTGCAACCTGCACAGGAACAGGACTACCTGAGGAAGAAGAATCAAAGGGCACTCTGTACAGATGTCAAATGTTGATAGAAGGTGGCAAAACAAAATCTGATGCTTCAGGCTGTTTTCTTTGGTTTATGATGACAAATTTCAGTCCAAAAGAGCTATTTTTTTTTTTTTTTAAAGAAGAGGAAGAAGGAGAGGAGTACAAAGAGACGACACAGTGGTTAGCTGAACGACTGGTCCTTATTCTTTTGTTCCCTGTAATATGATTATGTGTTCTTGCCGTGGGCTCCTGGTGGATAAAAACCACCTAGATGTGGCCTGGACCATGTACTTGCTGTGATCAATGGGATATTAGTGGAGGTGAAGTGAACAGAAGCCTAAATGTGCTCAAGTGGTTGGTCTTTCCTTCTTGCTACAGGGATTTACCATAGGAAAAACAAGTGTCCATAGCATAGAGCCTTAAATTCAAAGTCCTGCTAAATTGAAGACAAACAGATTCCAAATCACAGGCAGGAACCTGCACAGCTGACTGCAGTTGGAAGCAGAGCTGACCATTCAAGCCCACTCAACTCTTTTTGATTTTTTGTTTGTTTGTTTGTTTTTGTTTTTTTTTGAGAGTTTTTTGCTATAGGGTACGTGCGCTCACCAGAAAGACAGAGAGAGACAAAGAGACAGAAAGTGAGAAATCACCCCCACCCCCGCCCCCAGGGGGATGGCCATGTCGCAATCCCTTCTCCTCCATTCTCCTCTCAGGATCTTGGGCATGCACTCACACGCGCCTGGTGTGAGTTTATGCCACCAAGTCCGGGATTCTAACCGTACATGGCAATCCAGCAACAGAGCCATTACACCAACTGCTAGTCCCAAGCCCACTCAACTCTTTTTTTTTTGGAGAGGTTTTTGCTACAGGGCGCATGTGCTTGACAGAGAGACAGAGAGAGACAGAGAGACAGAAAGCGAAAAATCACCCCTGGGGGGGATGGCCATGCCGGGATCCCTTCTCCTCCATGCTCCTTTCAGGATAATGGGCACACACGCACACGCGCCTGGTGTGAGTTTAAGCCACCAGGTCCGGGACTCAAACCATGGTCAACTACATGGGAGTCCAGCGACATAGCCATTATGCTAACTGCTGGTCCCAAGTCCACTCAACTCTTAACTGGCCCAGAGATCTGTGAATGTGAACCTAAATGTTTTTGGCCATAACCACTGAACTTTGGGGTGGTATCTGATGGTTTGTGGGAGTAGCTAACTGACACATACCTGAATTTTTTTTTTATCATAAGAAGTGATAGAACTCTTAGCTTGACAATAAAAATTGGAAGGATATGAGAATCATGAACATGATGTCAATATGGCATACAGCTTACCCAATTTTCCAGAAAAGGCCAGTTCTGGCTCTGGCCTTGTTCTTTCAGGTTGGACACATAAAGGGTGTGGAGTGAGCTATCTAACACAGAGGTCCTATGATGCCCTGCTAAGTACTCTGTGCTCTCCAACACTTCAGTTAGGTTATATATGGCTATGGGGAAGAGCACAATTTGTACAAGGACATGAGCTTAGTAGAAAAATAAACCTTACTGAAGGATTAAATGGAAAAGTTACTTTACCTTATAACATGAAAGACTTGAGGGGAAAGTATGCCATCCTTCAGGACAGGGGCTGTCAGGCTTGGGAGCAACTTCCTCAGGCTTAAGTGGTCCACTTAGTTTCTTGCAGATTGAAAGTGCTCTGAAGCTTCTGCAGTCCTTCACCTCCCATTTTCCAAGAGACGTTCCAGTAGACATAGCCACACACCCACCTGGAGAAGCTGGGATTGAGTTGGAAAGTTAATTAAAAATTAAAATTGTAAATTAAAGTCCAAACATTTTCTGGTGTTTCTATTCTTTATTTGAGTCAAGATGGGGAGAAGAATAGGAAAAACATGGTTGAAAGAGGGGAAAGAAATGTGTTGTTCAGAATGATGATGATGATGACAATATTGCTGACGGGTAATACAGAGAAATGCTAATGACTTGTCAGAGACTACTCTAAAGGAATTAAATTAGCTAATCTGCCCAACAAACCTAAATGGTGGTCATAACTGAAGTACACTGAGGATGAAATTACTTATTCAAGGTCACAGAATTAGTAAATGGTTGACTTAGGATTTGAACTCCAGCAGTGTGCTTCCTAGACCTGTACCTAAACCCTCATGCTGCTCAGGACAGTGGTTCAAATTAGCTCAATTACTCTGAGCAGTTTTTAAGTAGCTTAGTAAACCTCAAAACAAACTCTCGCAGCTTCAGATTCAAAGAAAGGGCTGGTACCATAAAGGTAGAAGTAGGTATGGTGTAGCATAGGTTTGTTGATTATTTATTTTATGACAGCCATACTTTTATTTATTCATAACAACATTAAAAGATAGTTTGTATAACCAGATCCATTTTACAATGGAAGATTAAGTGACTTGCCCACAGTCATAGTGAGTGGTGAAGTAGGGATTTATTCCCACATAGGTCTGGCAAAAGGCCACACTCCATTTTTCATTACCCCATAGTGTCTGAAGTGGGCAGAAAATAAGAGTTACATACACTGGAAAGTAATAAGGACAAATTTTACCCCATCAGAGAATCCATTTCTATTATCTAATAGAAAATTTTAATTTAAGATAAAATTTAGTCACATTAGTATCTGTATCATCTATCTTCTTCTCTAAATAAAAAGATAACCTTCTTATTACCAATATTCATATTGATGGTAATGACCCTGTGTTATGGATTTTGTGGGCATTCTCTATTTCAAATACTGTGTTCAATTATAAACTCACATATTCCAATTTCTGTATTATACAAAATGGTCCTCATGACTGTATTAGATCAGCATAAGAAAACAGAAATGATTCAAAGGGAGAAAAGTAAAATGCCTTTTAACTGTTGTCTTACTCAAAGTTAAAATCCTCCAAATAGCATTGGCTTGGAAATCAGGAGATCCAGATTTTAGTAATTTAATGACCATTACTAACCATATAATCTTTTTTTAAATTTCAATTTATTTATTTGCATTCATTCACTGTACATCATTACAGCATACAAAATGAGATTTTCCATCCAGAGTACACTGTATATTGTCTCAATCAAGCACATCAACAAACATGTTATTGTCAGCAGATGACCTTCCATTTCTTGTTTTCTGTATGTTTAGCTTTTTTCCCCCATCCTTGATTCCCTATCTCTTACCCTCTGCCATCTCCCATTCTCCTCCCACACTGTCTCTGGTATCTATGTTTGCTTTCTATACTGTTTTCCCTCCACATTTTATTGAATCACCAAAGACCCTAATCAATCCAAATACCCTCATAGCAAACATAGGTGTCATACACATTTCCATGAACACAAGTCTAACTTTATGCATCCTATAAAGTAGCACCTAGCTGGGGCTACATATCCTACTGCAGTCATTGAATAGATATATATATTTTTTCCTGAAACTCTTTTTTTGTAACTCAATTTACATCCCTTACCTAAGCATCATCACAGCACACAAAATGTGATCTCCCATCCAGTACACACTGCATAGTGACTCAATCATGCACATTACAAAAAATTTTCCATTTCTAATTCCGAGAAATATTTCCACCCCTCTTTCTGACCCTCTGTCCCTTCCCACCCTCCTCACACACCACCTCCGGTGTCCACAATTGTCCTTCATTCCCTTCCCACCCACATTGCATTGACCACACAATTTCCTACATAATCTACTTTCAATGGTGAGTTCACTCATTACTACTAAGAAAACCAGTTTTAACTTAAATCAAAGAAATGCCAAGGAACTTTGCTTAAAGCCAGGAAACAGGTTAGGATTCTGTTCAAATGGTAGGTGCATGAACCTATCAGTCTCATGTACTTTTATCTTCTGTTCTGGTTCAATTTTCCTGGTTAAATTCTGTTATATAATATTCAACTCCAGACTTGTTCCTATGATTAAGTTGGCCACTTTCTTAGTTTTTGGACTCTTATTTCCATGTGTCTGTGTTTAATTTTCCTGATACAGCACACCCTTGAGAACTCCTTGGAGATCTGGTCTGGTGCTGGTAAATTCTTTCAGGTTTTGTTTATCTGAGAATGTTCTTGTCTTTTCTTCCCACCTGAAAGATAATCTTGCCGGGTACAGTATTCTAGGCTGAAATTGCTTCTCTCGTAACACTTTGAATATATTTTCCCATTCTCTCCTCGCTTGCATTGTTTCCGATGAGAGATCTGCTGTTAGCCTGATGGGATGTCCTTTGTAGGTAACTTGATGTTTTTCTCTTGCCAATCTTAGTATCTTGTCTTTGTCTGCAGTTTTGGTCAACCTGGCTATAATGTGTCTTGGAGAAGATCTTCTTGGGTTTTATTTTGCAATTTTTTTTTTTTTTAAAAGAACAGTAATTACAATTTAAAAAAAATTTTTTTTGTCTTTTTTTTCTCTTTTTGTTGTTGTTTCTCCCTCCCTTTTTTATTTTCCTTTTTCTTGTCTCTCCACCGTCCAAAATCCATTCAATGTGTTCTTAGGTGGATCTAAGAGCACTGTAGCTAAACATCCAAATACTAATAGGGTTAAAATATTCCCCATTATCTACTGAATCTGCTGTACCAGTGATCACAACAGAACGGCAAAGAGATTCTAGATCACCTATGCTTGCTCCTGAACACTTAGACTGAACTTCAAGAATTTGAAAGAAACACACCATCCATCAGATGACAAGAAATCACTGCTGGATCATGAGAAATATGGGAAAATGAGAAAATACCTCTCCTCCAAGGGAAAAGAGTAACTCTTCTTCATCCACAAGCAGTTCGGTGAAAATTATGGAAATATCTGATAAGGAATTTAGAGCATTCATAATGTCGAAGCTAACAGAAATGGAAGAGAAGAGAGATAATGAACTGCTAAAGAGAAAGGAGAAAGAAGTTGACGAGTTCCAGGAGATGAGGAAATTCTTGCTAGATCTAAAAGAGGAACACACTTTACAAAAGACTCAAACGGAACTGCTAGAGATGAAGTCTATAATACAAGAAGTCAAAATCTCCCTTGAAAGTATTAAAAGCAGACTAGATCATTCAGAAAATAGAATCTCAGATGTAGAAGAGAAAATGGCTGACCTAGAAAAATCCACCACGAAGACTGAGAAAATGGCCCAAAAATTTGAGAATGATATGCGAGAAGTATTGGATACCATAAAACGTCCAAATATCTGGATAATTGGCATTCCAGAAGGTGAAGAGACCCATAAGGGCACTGATAATCTATTCCATGAAATCCGGCAAGAAAACTTTCCAAACCTAGAGAGGCATTCGAAGATCCAGTCCCAGGAAATACAAAGGACCCCAAATAGAATTAACCATATAATCTTTGCCAAATAAAACACAGTTCTCAGCCTCTATTTTCTCAAATCTAAAATTAGAAGGGACATCTAACATCTTATCTGTCTTAAATGTTCTGATTCTACGATAAATTATAGTCAATGCTTAGGGCTACTTGGAGAAAGATTAATGTTCAGAATAAATAATACCTATAATATATTGCCTTCTTAATTCTTGTCCATTGAGAATAACAGAAATAAACACATTTAATTATGGAGAAAGAAGCAGAAAGATAAAACTTCACAATGAAGTTTCCAGATTCTGTTTGAGACTTAACAAAAAATAAGCTGGATCTGTGGTCTAGTGGTTAAAGGAGTTGGATCCCATATGGCTGATTGTTGTTTGAATCTTGGCCCTGCTGGCTTGAAAAATATGCTGACAAGATGGAGAAATGGAGGAGAAGGGATTGAGGCATGATATCCTTTTGGGAGGTACTTTCTCGTACTCTGTCTCTGCCTGAAGAGTATATGTACCCACTGACCAAAAAAAAAAAAAAAAAAAAAAAAAAAGGGTAAAAAAAGATTAAAACAACAACACAACAAATTCACACTTAGTGGTTTGGAGAACTGTTTTCTAACTTGTTTCATTGGATTTTTCCCCAAGAATTAGAGCAAAGACATAGTCTCTGCCTTTACTTACGACTCCATCGGTAGAGTCCAGCCTTGAAGATCATCATTTCCCTCACATTTTAAAAGTAAATGAGGAAGATATTCAGGAGGGATGCTGCATCTCACTAGCCATTGTATTCGACCACTTCAGAGGCCAAGGCACTCACTCACCTGGCTCAAGTAAATTCCAGTTGGAAAAGGTTACAGCCTGCTTTATCCCACCAATAGTTGCCCAACTATATTCTCCACGTGAATCAGCATCTGCCAGACCAGTCCAGAAATATTTTCCTAGAGATTTGTCATACTTTTTCATCATGTCATTCAAGTATTCTTGCTCAAATCTACAAAAGAATAGCCAAATAGATAAATGTTGTACAATAACTGAGTTAATTTGAAGACACAACTTTTTCTTTGGAAGATTGCTTAGCTAAAGTACTCAAGCGTTGAAAATATACTAGTACATGTTTACTGATGGTCCCACCTGCTAGTGATAGTCAGGTTGCAGTTTGTTCCAAAAGGGACCGCGTCCTTGTAAATCTTGTAACAGGCTTCTCCATGTCTCTTCCAGCCCTAAGTCAGAGGAGAAATATTGTCACACTGTTTTTCAAACTGATGATGTTGGCTTCTGACAAGGAAGTTTCTCTTACATTGATAAACTCTCATTGCTCATGGAAAGTGAGAGCACAGTCAATGAATTCATATATGTGATAAAGGTGGGATGAAATTCATAGACAAGCTCCACAAGATTGTGAGTCTGTGTCAGATGGAAGGTACGGATTAATTCTCTTTACCTTTAGTGCCTAGCTCATCACAAGAGTATGTGACAGCTGCTGGTGAAATTATTTTTGAACAGAAATAATATTGGTAGAGGAAGTAGAGATATCAGCATGGAAGATAATGATTTTTTATAATTATTTTATTTAACTTTATTTATTTTAATTTGACCAGAGAGGGAGGGAGGGAGGGAGGGAGGGAGGGAGGGAGGGAGAGAGAGAGAGATAGAGAGAGAGAGAGAGAAAGAAAGCAAAGCAAGCCACCAGGTTCGGGATTTGAACCATGGTCAGCCATGTGGGAGTCCAATGTCCTCAGCCACCACACCACCTGCCAGCCTCAATGATTTAATTTTTTAATAGAAATTCACAAATAGGTAATAATTTTTCTTTCTGTAAAAGCATCTATGCTATGAGTCACTGTCTTCTGTCTTGCTCTGATGTAAATAAACAGATGCTATGATTCTATTTTCCGAGTCTGAATAGCTTAAGTTTCAACTACCAACCTTAACCAAGAAGATGTAATACTGCTTAGAAAAATTTGCACAGGAAGTTTACATACCTCATCTGGAGGACACATTTTATCAGAGTTTGTATCATTCATTTTTTCTCCCCTTTTTTTGCATACATATTTAAGTTTCTTTTCACATGGTTGAACTTTCCACTGACCTAGCTATAAAAAGAAAAACAAAAACAAAAAATATTGTTCACAAAGAAATAATTTCTTATATATTTAGAATTCAATTCACAAAATCAATGAAAGAAAGAATGAAAGTGAATATAAGTGAATGACTGAATATGAGAACACACTCCTAGAAAATGCTACCCAATGGGCTTACAAGGTTATGGCTAATAGTTTGTTATCTCAGGATCCCTTGAAGTTCACATTACAAATAAATTTCTTTTTCTTTCTCTCTCTTGTTCTTTCTTTACTTTTCTCTCTCTCTCTTTCTTTCTTTTTTCAGTATGCTATATATAGGGCATGTGCAGAGAGAGAGAGAGAGAGAGAGAGAGAGAGAGAGAGATTGAGAAAGAGAGAGATTGAGAGAGAGAAAGAAAATGAGAAATGACTCTTCAGGAAGGGATGACCATGAAAGAGTAAGTAAGAGAGAGTAAGAAAAAGAGAGTAAGAAAGCAAAGCAAGCCACCAGGTTCGGGATTCGAACCATGGTCAGCCATGTGGGAATCCATGGCCTCAGCCACCACACCACCTGCCAGCCTCAATGATTTAATTTTTTAATAGAAATTCACAAATAGGTGAATACAAGGATTGAAAACAATCCTTTCTCCATTCTCCTCTCAAGATTTTGTGCACATGTGCATAGGTGCCTGGTATAATTTTTTCAAGTTGCTGGGTCCAGGACTCAAACCACACAGTTGGCCATATAGGATCCAGATGCCCTAACCTCCAACCCACTCTGAATTTCATTTATTCTATAATAGTAACCATAGACTATTAAATGCCACTTAATCTAGAAGTTGAGGAGAGGAGAACTCAGCCCATGAAGAGTTGTGAACATTCTAGTCTTCTTCCATAAGACATGGCAAAATTTGTCCACAGGTTAAAAACTTATAGGCATGCCATTTAATCTGTCTGTTTCCTCATACATAGATTGATTTTGGTGGTTAGAATAGCTAGTCTCCAAAAATTCTAGATCAAAAGTTCCTTTGGACTCTACTTCAGCCTAGACTTGAAATTTCTCTCTTCCAAATATGCTACTTATAATTAATTTTGCTTAATTGACTAAGTCACTCTGCTTTCTTCAAATTAAATTTTAGTAAGTCAAATGTGATAAGGGTCAGATTCAGACATTGGGATGCATCCAGCTATGCCATCAGTTCACTTTTGCCCATAGCACTTCATTTCCATATTTGATACTTTTTCTGACAACGTTGTGGATATCCTTTTACATAGAGCCCCAAATGTGACACATATCAATCCATTTCACTAGTGAAACACTTCTAAATACACACACCACTTACTGCTTCCACTGAAGTTTCTCCAGATGACTGAGTGGTGCAGTCACCCTCCTTACCAATTAGGATTCCATAGGAAATGGATGCAAATAAGAAAATGGAGATACATATATCTTTTTTGCTCAGGATATGCTATTTTGGGCTCTTAACTAACATATCTTCAATAAATATTTAGCATTCTACTGAACAAAGAGCCTATTTTAAAATAAAAAGAAAAATATTTTTTCACTTCTCAAAGTAGGATTAATATAACTTAATCTGAACATAAATTTTGAAGATGAGGGGGTCAGCAGGTGTCGTGGTGGTTAAGGTGCTGGACTCCCACCTGCCTGACTATGGTTTACATCCCAGGCCTGGTGGCTTACTTCCTCACTTGCCCTTTCTCTCTTTCTCTCTCTGGTCAAATTAAAAATAAATAAATAAATAAATAAAATAATAATAAAAATATGATAAAATATAATAAAAATAATAATAAAAATATGATAAAATATAATAAAAAATAAAAATAAAAAAAAAATAATAATAAAAAAATGAAAAAAATTAGAAGATGAGATACTTTTGGGTAAACCGTGTGCACATGTCAACTATCATATTGATGGCAGAGAGGTGTATGGAAGCCCTGGTCCTGAGAGAAAGCAGGTTATTAGAAACGATGTGGCTCAAGAATCTGAGTTCTAAAGGAAGTCTCTAGATCTGGTTCAGACCAGAGCAGATGCTCTTAGACAGGAAGCAGATTGCTTATTTAGTACCTGCTTTTATTTATTTATCTTTTTCAGTAGTTAACTGAAAGACAATACACAGGGCTCTTACCTTGAATTTTCCTTCCTAGTTTATATGATTATCTCAACTAAAGTAATCTTAATATTATTACCAAGTATGACAATAGAATATAAATAAATGACAAGGTTTCTTACCTTTCCTAAATAGGAAACACAGTTTGGAGTTTTATTGTAGGGAAGATTTGGCTCATTCTCATCCCAATATGTTAGAGTAACTTCAGTACCATCTGACCACTGGAATAAAGTTGGTACGTTTATGTTCTTAAGGCCTATCCATGTTTCTTCTTTGGCATCTAAAAGAAAGATGTTTTATTTATTTGGTTTTACTCAATTAAATATTTCAATATGCCCATTGTTACTAAGATGATAATAAGGGGAATTTAAGAGCCTTTAGGGCATTATTTTATATATGTGTGTGTGTGTGTGTGTGTGTGCGTGTGTGTGTGTGTGTATACACATACATATATATATTTATTTTTGTTGTTGTTTGTTTGTTTGTTTGTTTTTTCTTTTTGCCAGAGGGGACATGTGCTCATCAGACAAAAAGCACCCTCCAGTGGGGTGTGGTCATGCTTCAATCCCTTTTCCTGTATTTCTCCATTCCATCAGGATTCTGGGCACTCACATGCATGTACCTGGCATGTCTGTCTGTCTGTCTGTCTGTCTTTCTTTCTTTCTTTCTTTCTTTCTTTCTTTCTTTCTTTCTCTCTCTCTCTCTCTCTCTCTCTCTCTCTCTCTCTCTCTCTCTCTTTCTTTCTTTCTTTCTTTCTTTCTTTCTTTCTTTCTTTCTTTTTTTAGAGAGAGATTTTTGCTACAGGGTGTGTGCACTCACCAGAGAGACAAAGAGACAGAAAGTGAGAAATCACCCCTGGGGGGATGGCCACACCACAATCCCTTCTCCTCCATTCTCCTCTTGGAATTTTGGGCACATGCACCTGTCATGAGTTTTAAGCCACTGAGTCCAGGACTTGAACCATAGTCGACCACATGGGAGTCCAGTGACATAACCATTACATCATCTGCTGGTCTCATCTGGCATGTTTTTCAAGTCCCCAGAGCAAGAACTCAAACTGCAGTCAGCCATATGGGATCCAGCTCCCAATTTAAGCACTGCCCTACAGGATTGGCTCAAGTCTTTATGTATTGTTTTTCCTTTTTAAAATTATTTACACACACACACACACACACACACATATTTATATATGTACACACAAACACATATACACATTTAAAAATTTTACATTTAATCCCAGAACATCTTTATAGCATACAAAATTATTTTTCCCAGCATATCAATCAAGTTAAAGATATTATCATATGCATTATCATCAACAGATAACTTCACATTCTTATGCCTGTTAAATATTTTTTTCCTGATCACCTCCTTCCCACCTCCTATTACCCACCCCCTCCTGTATTGTCTCTGGTATCTACACGTGCCCTCCCTGCTATTATACCTTCCAATCTTTCAGTTTTTGCCACAGAGTGCAGACTTTTGTTGTGTGTGTACAGACACACATGTATACACACACATACCCACACATATATAAACATATATATATATTTTTTTCTTTCTTTAAATATTCTTTTATTTTCTTATGGCATATATTGAATGCGGACATATAATGTCTGGCTTTCATAGTCTGGCTCACTTTACTTAGCATTAAATTTTATATATTCATGTCCAGCTGGTGGCATATTGCTTAAGGTGCTGGACTCCCACATGGCTGACTGTGATTGAGTCTCAGGCCTGGCAGCTTGAAAATCACACCAGGCATGTGGATGTAGGTGCTCAAGGGCCCAGGAGGAGAATGGAGGAGAAGGGATTGTAGCGTGGCCATCCTCCCTGGAGGGGTGAGTTCTCACTTTCCCTCTGGCTATCTCTCTCCAGTGAGTGCATGTACCTATGGCAAAAACTTAAATAAAAACAAAAAAACAAGATAAAACAAAAAGTCCACTTCCATATTCATCCACTTTGTATCAAATTTCAGAATCTCTTTTACTTATTTATTTTTTAAATGGCTGAGTAGCATTCCATAGTGTATTTGTGCCACAATTTTTCAATCCACTCATCTGTTCTGGGGCATTGGGTTTGATTCCAAGTCTTAGTAATTGTGAAGAATGTTGTAATAAACACAGATGTGGTAAGTGTTTTTCTGACTGTTTTCCTATCCTCTGGGTAAACACCCAAGCGCAGTGTTATTAGATGTATGGTAGATCTACTTGTAAATTTTTGTAGAACCTCCATATTGTTCTTCACAGTGGCTGTACTAATTTACATTCCCACCAACAGCGTAGGAAGGTTCCTTTTCCACCACAGCCTCACTTGTCATTCTTTTTTTTTTTTAATCACAGGCATTCTGACTGGGTTTAGTGGTATTTCTGTGGTTTGATTTGTAATTTCTCTTATGATAAGAAATATTGAGCATTTTTCCACATGCTTTTTGGCCATTCATATGTTCAGCTTATTTGCCCATTTTTAAATTAGGTTGCTCATTTTTTTGTGGGTAAGCTACTTGAGTTCCCTGTATATTCTGGTTATCAGTCCTTTATCTGAAGCATAGTTTGCAAATATGTTCTCCCATTCTGAGGGATGTCTCTTTACTCTAATTATTGCTTCTTTTGCTATGCAGAAACTTTTCTTAGCCTGATGTAGTCCCACTTTCTATTTTGGGGATTATTGCCTGTACTTTGGGGATCTTATTTAAGAAATCTTTGCCTTCTTCAAAGTCTTCGAGAGTTTCCCATGCTTTTCACCAATAGTTTTATAGTTTGAGATTTTACATTAAAATCTTTGAACCTTTTTGAGTTGACTTTTGTTAATGGTGAAAAATAGGGTCCAGTTTCGTTTTTCTGCAAGTGGATATCCAGTTCTTCCAGCACTATTTGTTGAAGAGACTTTCTTTTCCCCACTGGATTATATTTTGTCCTTTGTCAAAGGTCAGTTGCCTGTATGTTTTGGGGTTTATTCTGTTTCATTAATATACATGTCTGTTTTTTGCTAAAACCATGCTGTTTTGATAATCACATCTTTGTAATATATTTTGATTCAGGAAGTGAAATGCCACCTACTTTATTGCTTTGGTGATACAGGGCCTTTTATGGTTCCAGACACATTTTATTATTATTTTTTTCTATATCTGTAAAGAATATCTCTGGTAATATGAACAGACTTATATTGAATTTGTAAAGTAACTTGTGTACGATTGACATTTTTATTATATTCTTCCAATCTGGGAACATGGGATGACTTTCCACTTTTGCATATAATTTTCAATTTTTTATTTTAGTTTTTCATAGTTTTCCTTGTAGAGGTCTTTCACTTCTTTGGTTAGGCTTATTCCTAGGTATCTTATTATTATTAAATTTTTTGTGGCTATTGTAAATGAGATTACTTCTTTCAATTCTTCCATGATTTGTTCATTGCTGATGTATAAAAATGCTATAGATTTTTGTATGTTGATTTTGTATCCTGCCATTTACTGTGTTCATGATCACTTCCAGGAGTTTTTCCATTGACTCTTTTGGGTTTTCTATGACTATAATCATGGTGCTTATAAATAGAGATAATTTCACTTCTTTTTTTGTATTTGAAAACCTTTTATTTTATTCTCTTGTCTGATTGCACTGGCTAGGACTTCCAGTACTATGTTGAAAAGGAGTGGGGAAAGTAGGCAACCTTGCCTTGTTCCAGTTCCATTCAACATGATGTTTAACTATGGGTTTGTCATATATGGCTTTTATTGTGTTGAGAAATGGCCCTTCTATGCCAATTTTGAGACTCTTAATCATGAAAGATGTGTTTTATCAAATTATTTTTCTGCACAGTGTGATGTATTACATTTATTGTTTGTGTATATTGAGCATCCTGGAACAGAGCCTTCCTGGTCATAGTGTATATTCTTATTTTTATTTTTAAGAATAATTTTATTGAACTGAATTTTGTTTATTTATTTATTTATTTATTTTTATTTACTTATTTTAATTTGATCTGAGAGGGACAGAGAGAGAGAGCATGAGAAAGCAAGCCACTGGGTTTGGGACTCAAACTGCGGTCAGCCATGTGGAAGTCCAGTGTTCTTAACCACCATGCCACTTGCCGGCCCCTGTGTATAATCTTTTTACTATATTCTTGGATATGATTTGTTAGTACGTTGCTGAGAATTTTTGCATGTGTATTCATCAGGGATATTGGTCTGTAGTTTTCTTTTTTTGTTATGTCTTTGTCTACTTTGGGGACCAGGGTGATGAAGGCTTCATAGAATGAGTTTGGGAGGGTTCCTTCCATTTGCATTTTCAGAAATAATTTGAGGAGAATTGAGGTTAGCTCTTTAAAAGTTTTGTAAATTCAGAAGTGAAGCCATTGGGACCTGGGCTTTTCTTTGTTGGAAGACTATTTATTACTGATTCAATCTCATTGCTTGTTATTGGCCCATTCGGGTTTTCTATTTCTTTCAGGTTCAAGCTAGGTAAATTTTATGTGCCCAGAAATTTGTCCATCTTATCTAGGTTTTCTTGTTTACTGATATATAGTTGCTTGTAGTATTCTCTCATGATCTTTTTAATTTCTATTGTGTTTCTTGTAATATTGCCTGTTTCATTGTTGATATTATTTATCTGGTTCCTTTCTCTATTCTTGATCAGTCTAGCTAACAGCGTGTCAATTTTGTTTATCTGCTCAAAGAACAAGTTTTTGGCTTCATTTTTTTTCTGTATAGTTCTTTTATTCTCTATTTCATTTTTTTCTGCTCTAATATTTAATATTTCTTTTCTCTTGATTTTTTTGTTGTTGTTTTTCCAGTTCCCTGAGATGTGTTGTTAGGTTTTCTATTTTTCTATTTTTTTCTTGAGAGCACTAATTGCTGTGAATTTCTGTCTTATGACTGTTTTCACTGTGTCCTATAAGTTATGAAATCTCATGTGTTTGTTATCATTGCTTTCAATTAATCTTTTTATTTTAGTCTAATTTTTTTAGTAGTTGTGAAGTCATTCAGAAGTAGGTTGTTTAGTTTCCATGTGTTCGTGTATTTTGGAGGGTTCTTTCTGTAATTTACTTCAAGTTTAATTCCCTCATGTTCAGAAAACATGCTGGATATAGTTTCTATACATTTTAATCTGTAAAGTCTTGTTTCATTCCCTGTCATGTGGTCAGTATTCAAAAATGTTCCATGTGGGGGGTGAGAAAAATGTGTATTTTGTGGTTGTTGGGTGAAATGTTCTATAGATGTCTATCAAGTCCATCTGATTTATGGTATCATTTGGATCCTGTATCTTTTTGTTTCTTTTTTTGTCTAGATGATCTGTCCAGAAGAGACAGTGGGGTATCGAGATCCCCAGCAATTAGTGTGTTGCAGTGTACCTCTCCCTTTAGATCTAGCAGTCTTTCTTTCACATATTTGTGTGCTCCAGTGTTGGGCACATACATATTTATAAGTGCTATATCTTGTTGGTGAATTAGCCCTTTTAGAATTATATAGTATCCTTCTTTGTCCCTTCTTACAATATTGAAGTCTACTTTGTCTGATATCAGTGTTGTGACTCCAGCCATTCTTTGGTTTCCACTTGCATGGAATATCTCTTTCCAGCCCTTTGTCAGTGAAATGTGTTTCTTGTAAGCCCCAGGTAGAAGGCTCCCATCTTTTTATCCATATAGCTAGTCTGTGTGTTTTAATTGGAGAATTTAATCCATTAATATTCAGTGATATTACTGATATTTGTGAACTTATCCTTGCCATTTTATTAGTTATTTTCTCAGTTGTTTGGTGTTCTCTTATTTCTATTTGTCTCTCACTTTCCTGATGTAGCACTCCCTTCAGTACTTATTGAGGAACTGGTGTAGTATTGGTAAATTCTTTCAGTTATTGTTTACCTGAGAATGATTTTATTTCTTTTTTTCATTTAAAGAATAATATTGCTAGATACAGTATTCTTGGTTGAAACTGCTTTTTTTTAAAAAGCATTTTGAGTATGTCGTCCAAGTTTTTCCTTGCCTATATTATTCACTTGAGAGGTCTGATTAGCCTAATAGGATAACCTTTGTAAGTACACTGGTATTTCTCTCTTGTCATTTTTTATTATCATTGTCTTTGATTTTTACCCATCTAGCTATGATGTATTGTGAGGAGGATCTTTTTATATTGATTCTATTTGGTGTTCATTATATTGGGTCATTGGGAAAGTCATAATGCTTTCTTGGGTAGAAAATCATAGAGAAATACAGCATGACTTTCCTGACAACCTGATATTTCCTGATCCTGGATGTTTTATTTTTCTCTAGATTTGGGAAGTTTTCAGATAGCATTTCATGGAAAAGGTTTTTTATGCCTATATCAGCCTCTTCACCTTCTGGAAAACCCATTATGAAGGTATTTCGACATTTAATGGTGTCTAGTATTTTCTGTATGTTACTCTCATTTTTCTTGTTTTATATATATATATATATATATATATATATATATATTTTTTTTTTTTTTTTTTTTTTTGTTGTTGTTGTTGTTGTTCAAGTTTTTCCCATGGGGTGCCTGTGCTCGCCAGAGAGAGGCAGTGAGAGGGAAAGTGAGAAATCACCTCCCCCCCTTCCCCTAGGAGGGATAGCCATAACGTAATCTCTTGTCCTCCATTCTCTACCTGGGAATTTGGAGGGCACACACACATACTCCTGGTGTGATTTTCAAGCAGCTGGGTCCCGTACTCAAACAGTGATTTGCCATGTTAGAGTCCAGCACTTTAATCACTATGTCACCTGTCAGTCCCATTTCTTGGTTATTTAAAATTCATTTTCGTGTTTCTTTTTTACTAAGTCAGAGTGTCTTCCAGGGCAGAAATTCTTCCTTCTTCATGGTCCAATGTGCTATTAATGCTTTCAATGGAGATTTTGATTTCTTGTATAGTATTTTTTAAATACTATTCTTATTTATGTATTTATTTTTAATTTTATCAGAGAGAGAAAGATAAAATGAGAAAGCAAGCCACTAGGTCCGAGACTCGAACTGCGGTTGGCCATGTGGGAGTCCAGCACCTTAACCACCATGCCACCTTCCAGCCCCTCTTGTATAATCTTCTTAATTAGTATTGTTTATCTCCAGAAGTTCTGTTTGAGTCTTTTTTAGGATATCTATGTCTTTATGGAGTTTCTCCTTCAAGTCATGGTATGATTTCTCATCTCCCAGTATTGGTTGTCCGTTTTTTCTTGCATTTCATTCAGTTTTATTATGATGAATATTCTGAATTATTTTTCTGTCAACTCCATAATTTCTTGTGTTTTATCCATTGTTGGTGAGGAGTTACTATGTTATTTTGAGGGAATTATGACTTTCTGGTTTTCTCATATTTTTTGAAACTCTGCTTTGCTTTTTAGGCACCTGGTGAAAAACTCACTTCTTTCTTTGATGTAACTTTCTTCAGCTGTGTGCTTGTGTACTTCTCTGTGGTATACTTCAGCTCCATGCTGGTTTCCCTCTTGTTTCCAAGTCTTTACATCTCTGATGAAGCTAGGCGCTAAGTTGGGAAGGGAGGACGAAAGGTAGTAGGCAAGTGGATATGTGTCACCCACACACTCTTTCCTGGATCTGGGCCCAGCAGATGGCAGGGCACTGATCTGGGTGGCCTGGGTACATTACATTCTCTGCAAGTGGTGCAGGACCTGGTAGAAAATTGCATATGCTGGGCAGCTCTGCTTTTCCCTGGCTCTTTATGGTTTTCTTAATTAGCCTATTAAAATATTGATAAGCAGGCAGGTTGGGTAATGAGGGCTTTCCAAGTCACTTCTGCAGGGAGAGTACATAGTATAACAAATGCACTATGATCTATAGGCTGGCCTTCCTGATATCTGGTACAGATAAACTTTGCATTATGGGGACTAATGAAATTCTATAAATACAATTATAGATCCTCCAATTAGAATTGAAATATTCTCCAGAGCTGCCCTGGAATGACCCTGTTGCCTCCATAAACAAAACAATTAGCACCATGCTGGCACAAAATAATTGTCTACTATTAGCTATTACTATTGGTGAACCCTGAGATGAGAAGAGGTTATATCAGCAGCCTACTATATTTTTACCAGTCTTAAAATTTCACAAAATTATAGAAGCAAAATCATTTCAATTTTTGGAGCAACTTAAGTAGAATTTAGCTTATGAGAAGATGGAGATAGCTAGTCAATGGTCATACTGTCCAATTGGTAGTCATTAGGCACATGCGGCTATTTAAATCTAAATGCAAACTAACTAAAACTAAGTAAAATGTATACGTCAACCCTTCAGTTGTCCTAGCTACACTGTAAGTACTCAGAGGCCACATGTGGCTAGTGGTTACCATATTGGACAGTGCAGACTGTGGAATTGTTCCATTACCACAAAAAATCCTATTGGACTGTGCTAACCTATAGGGTTAAATTTTACACTTTCCATTTCCTACAAGAGTCTGAAGATAGGAATACTTTAAAATGTCTTAAACATCTCAAGTAGGGTATTAAAAAAAACTTACCCCCATTATGGAGTTTTGTGACAACCACCTCTATATCTGCTAAGGAATGAATGCTGATTAGGTCAGTACCGAAGGCTCTGCATTTCTTTTGTGCATTATCCCAGGAATCACTCTCATTTACCAGCAGATAGCAAAATCCATTATTTGGCAGCCAGCCTGCATCACAGCGGGTATCTGAATATGTCCAAACATCTGAGAGAAAAGCAATTATTTATATTCCATACGTCTATTTTGAATACACTGCAAATTCTTTTTTGAAACAAAAAGTTTCAGGAAAACTGGGAAATGTGATGTCAGATACTACAGTGACATGAATTTATGTGGTACCTATTATACATATGACATCCTAACAATTCTTGTGGGGATTCAGATAATGATGTGACTTTAATGTGATACAAATATGTTACATGGCCGGACACAGATGATTTTAGTGGTGTAGACACAATCAAGGGAAGGATTATCCTTAAGTCCTACCAGAAAGAAGAAGGGCCATTGTTCACAAATCATTTCCTGGCTATGGTATTTGTTAGGTTTCCCTCCAGTCTCTGCCTTTGAGAAGATCATGATGCATTGAGCCTCCTTCTCTTGTATGATCTATTTAGCAAGGGGCTGTGCATTACTGTTAAGCAAAGATGGGCAGATATTTAAGGAACAGAATAAGACAATTCTACACTCCACACCCAAGAGATGGCAATGACAGAGGGACAGGGCAAGGCATCTCAGGGCTTCTTCCTCTTTTCTCCCCTCTGCTAGACAGATATTCCTCATGGGATTAGTGATTCTTTGTTTTGACCATGATAAAAGTCATGAATGAAAACCTAATCTTTCCAGATTAGAAGAAAAAAGCAAAGCATAAAAGATAAGTGTTAATTTTCCCCTATTGTCTTAAAATAGCTCCCTACATTCTACATTCTATATACAAAACACTTCTGCCCTTGAAACTAGAAAGTGGTTCAGTTACTCAGACTTCACTGGTTCAGAACCACTGGCGCATTTGTTGTAAGAAAATCCAGCATCTTGGGACCAGCAGGTGGTGTGGTGAAGATGCTGGGCACTCCCACATGCCCGATCACGGTTCGAGTACCGGAACTGGCAGCTTGCTTTCTCAATACCCCCCACCCCAATCAAATTAAAATGAATAAATGAATAAACAAAATCAAATAAATAATTATATTAAAGAAAGAAAATCCAGCATCTTAAAAATATGGACAATTTGCTTTTTACTAAAGAATAAAATTCAGGTTTAGCTAGTCTCTTGTACTTATAAGATAAGTCAATTATTTTTTTTAATAATTATTTTATTTAACTATTTATTTATGTATTTAAATTTGACCAGAGAGGGGCAGAGTGAGAGAAAGAAAGAGAGGGAAAGTGAGAAAGCATGCTACCAGGTCTGGAACTTGAACCTCAGTCGGTCATGTGGGAGTCCAGCACCCTTAACCACCATGCCACCTGCCGGCCCATGTCAATTAATTTTAAGGTCTGAAATAGCATTTGTTTTTACATTTTACAATTATGACAAAGGAACAGAGGAAAATATCACCCATAACTGAACTAGAAACAATCATTTTCATATTCTAGCCTTTTGCCTTATGAATACATAATTTTTATCAGATAAAAATGATAAGTAGGTATAATCACTTTGTTCTGCTCTTTGTATTTTCCTTCTGGCACAGTTATTTTAATAAATGCATATTATTCAATCATGTGGAAACATCATGATTTACTTAATTGCTACTGTGAGATATTTACTTAAATCTATCATCAGTAGCTCTAGTTTATTTTCATTTGTGCTAGCTTTTCTATTATGCCTCTTGTATGAAATAAATTTGTTGAATCGATTTGGAAGATAAGTGTTAATTTTCCCCTATTGTCTTAAAATAGCTCCCTACATTCTACATTCTATATACTTTTTTCTTTCTTAAAAAATTACTCTAGGGGCCAGCAGGAAGTATAGTGGTTAAGACACTGGACTACCACATGGCCTACCGTGGTTCAAGTCCTGGACTTGGCAGCTTGAAAATCATGCTGAGTGCATGTACATGCATGCCCAAAATCCCAGGGAGGAACTGGAGAAGAAATTGTGGAGTGGCCACCCCCCCCCCCCCCCGGAAGTGATTTCTTACTTTTCCTCTCACTGTCTCTCTGTTTATTTTTCTCCAGTGAGCTCACACACCATATGGCAAAAATGTTAAATAAGTAAATAAAAATTACTCTGTTTCCTTTTGGATGCCAAAAAATTAGGATACTTTATTCCCTTCCCCCATAGTTAGTTAAAGCCGAGAATTTTAAAATTATCTTCCCCTACCACCAATTTTGAGCATAAGTTTCTCTCATTTGATGAGGATTTAATCAAATAGCAGGTATATGCAGTCTCTATGCTTGAAAGTCAGGGCATTCCTCTTCTTCATGTTTTCAAAATTTCCTCAAACTTTGCCATACAATCTCATCTGCTCTGGTGTCTGTCTCACCCCCCAAACTCCTTGGCAAAACCCCCTCCTTACACATGTCATCCTTGGCTTTTTTACAGGATTTTTCAATACAAGGACCCTTTTATTTTTTTGAAGTATATTGAGAGAGAGACCCTTGACAGGGTCTTGCCATGCATAGTCCTCCCCAAAGTCTGCCAGGCAGCCAGAAGCATGGACACGCAGGGGTCAAGTACACTGAGATCGACTCAGGATCTGAACCCGGACTTCCCATGTGGCTCCAGTACTGCATAGTGGCATCCTACCACCTGTGCTACCATTGCTGGACTAATGTGCCTATAGTTTTTGACTCATTACAGAAGCATGCAAAACAAAGGCCCTGTCCCTCCAGTAGTGGTTTTCATACTTGCATGCAGCAGGATCACATGGAAGGCTTCTTAAAATACAGATTGCTGGGCTCCATGGACCCCTAGAGTTCGTGCTTCAGTAAATCTTTGCATTTTTAACATATAAAGGTGATGCTGGGTGCTCTTGGCTGGGGACCACACTTAGAGAACCACTGTGTATTCTAAGGAAAAAGAGCCACTGGTGAACAGAAGTACATTTTCACTCTAACATACCTTTGCCTTATGGACTTTTAAGAGCACGTATACCTATTTTACTTTATATTCTTCACTACCTCAGCTACATTTTTATTGAAATATAATTGACAATATCTAACCACAGGGTCAAACATCAAACATTTTTCTGCATTGGCTTGGATCAGGTGAAGGCAATGTGGAAACAGGTTTCAGAAATAGATTTACTTGACGTTACAAACTTATGATTTCATTTGTTTGAGGAAGTGAGAAACATACCTGCTAACTCCACTGTATTATTTAATGGTTTCTCGCAGACGTAGGGCAGTTGGGCTTCACAGGAAAAACTCTGCCACAGACCAGACTCGGCATCCATCCTTCCACAGCTCGATCCACCTATTGTCGGTGCACTAGGCATAGCTTAGAAGACAGGATTTTCCAGAAGTCAGAAGAAGAAGGTCAGGGCCAAGGTGGTAATTAAAAAGAACAACTGGATTCCTAATTTTCTGCATTTATGGGAACTCATAGTATAATTAAGCCTCAATGAACAACCATGTGCTTATATATGTCTTTTTGTCTAAAATGCAGGATACAGGGGAAACGAATTGATATTTTGTGGTGAACTTAAAAACTAAAAGTCAAAAAGAAACCTTTACTCCCAAATGACTTCCATGTCATATTCTGTGATCATTGGCTCTTAATCTGCTACTCTATACAGTAAAAGCATTTATTTATGATTCTTTAATGTGTTTAATGCCTTGAGTTTAAGATTATTTTTTAAAATTCTATTTACTGAGATAATAGGGTATTAATTTATTTGCTAATAAGAATAGCAAACAGAATGAACTAACATGATTAATTGTTATTTTATTGTATTTAAACATTTTTTCCTGTATGTATGCACAATATATTTGTATAGGAATTAATGTTAACTTTTAGGTTCTTCGTTTGTCAGATTTACTATTTATTTATTTTCAATTTTTGCTTTAGGGCACATACATGCTTTGGAGACAGAGCGAGAGAGAGCGAGAGAGTGAGAAAGCACCCCCAGGGAAGATGGCCAGATGACCACACCGCAATCCCTTCTCCTCCATCCTCCTCTAGGGATTCTGGATACACATGCACATGTGCCCGGCAGATCTTTCAAGGCCCAGAGCTCAAACCTCGCAGTCAACCAGGTGGTATCCAGCTGCTTTGACAGCAGGATGCCCCCTGCTGGCTCCTGTCAGATTTATTTCTAAACGGTACTTATTTCTAAAAGGTCCTTAATCCTTTTTAGAAATAAATCCTTTGGGAAAAAAGGTTTTAGTCTGAGTGAGGTATTCTTTGTTTTATTCATTACAAAATACTCTTTGACATATTTATTTGTGTAATGAAATGTAACCATTATATTGTCAGTCCTTGGGTGCTACAATGAATGGGGAGACTTCAAGAGGTTGAAAATGAAGTCATATTTCTAAATTAGAATTAAGCTACAGATGAAATCGAATGTGGATGTCATAGACATGCTCAGTGGCTTCTGGGCACGCAGTGGGGCTCATTCTACTCTGACTTAAAGATGCAGGGCTGCTCTGGGAACCAGCAGTTAGCGTAATGGCTATGTCGCTGGACTCCCACGTAGTCGACCACGGTTCGCGTCCCAGACCCAGTGGCTTAAAACTCATGCTGGGCGCGTGTGCGTGCGTGCCCAAGATCCCGAGAGGAGAATGGAGGAGAAGGGATTGTGGCATGACCATCCCCTCTGGGGGGTGATTTCTCGCTTTCTGTCTCTATGTCTCTCTCTGTCTGTCTGGCGAGCGCATGCGCCCTATAGCAAAAACCTCTCAAAGAAAAAAAAAAAGATGCAGGGCTGCTCTAAAGGTCAGGGACATATGTTCAGTTGCTCATGCTTTGGTTCAACTTAGCTATAGCCACACCACAATCAACAATGGCATAGGAAAAAAATTCTTCTGAAAGGTAACCATAATAAGAGATGCTAAGATTTGAAAACTTTTATAAGCTCTCTGTTAATGGGAAGCTCTCCATCTCTTTTTTTAAAAAAATGACCAGAGTGAATGTGCACTTACCAGAGAGAGATAGAAATAGAGAGAGAAAGGGAGAATGCATTCCTCCGATGGGGTGTAATCACTCTGTAATCCCTTCTTCTCCATTTCTTCCTTCTGTCAGAATTTTGGGGTCACATGGACACTTGCCCAGTGTTTTTCGAGCCACTGGGTCTGAGACTTGAACCATGTGGTTGGCCGTGGGAGATCCAGTACCCTTAACCACTGGGTCATGGGTCAGCTCACTCTTTTTCTTTTTTAAAGCTTTTGTTCTATGCAAAGGGGGTGTGGGTAGGAGCAGTTACCTGGGTCCCAGTTGAGAAAGTATAGTGGCTTATGGTCGGACCAGTCCCAGCCTCTAGCAGAGTACAGTTGATTCAAGCCCATCCAGAAAACTCTAGCAATGCCTTCTTTTTCTGTAACAATCACATAATTTTAAAAAGGGACAAAACTGCTTTAGTTTCTAAATCAGATTTCGGTTTCCACTAATAGCAATAAATAAATGAATAGATAAATAAAAATCAGAAAGCCTTGATTGTAGGGCATTCATATAAGAACTTGTCAGAACAACAAAGGCAGGCAATGCGGATAGACAACAAAACTTGACACTGTTGAGAAACCCAAAGGCTGAAAAGTTAATTTAATTTTGCTTTTCCATTAGCTTGTCGAATTTCCTTTCTTCTAAGCTTAGAGCAGACTTTTCTCAGAGTATCGTTTTCAGTTTTTTTTTTTTTCTTTTTAATTAGTTGCTAGAGGGTGTGTTCACTCACCAGAGATAGGGAGACAGAGAGGATGGAGAAAAAGTATTCTCCGATAGGGCATGGTCAGGTTGCAATTCCTTCTCCTCCACTTTATTCTGTCACGATTTGGGGCGCACAAGCACACATATCCACTGTGTTTTCAAAGCCACTGGGGCCAGGAACACACAACTGGTGACGTAGGATCTGGCTCACCTCAACCACTAGGCTACAGGCCAGCTCTCACTACCTATTTTTAGCCCTCTCATATAGGTACAGAAAACTATCAAAAGCAGTTTATAGCATACATCTAGATTTTAAAGATCTGTTCATATTCCACACTGACAGTTTAAATCATGAAGCACATTGTTTGCCAGATACTAAGGATGTAAAAACAAAAATGTTTAAGTGTCTGCTCTCATGATCATTTCAATCTAGTAGAAGGAAACAGGTATAGATTCCCAAATAGTGAAGTGTTCTAGTACTAGGTCAGAAATATTTGCATGCTTAAGAACTGTTACAGGCTATGGCTATGACTTTAGAGCTCTAAGAAATGTTCATGTTGGAGATACAGAATGAGTCTCTCTCTTTCACACACACACACATACACACACACACACACGTGCTGTAGTGGAAATGCATCATTCAAATGTATTTTATGCTGACCAGATGCCATCGGTAAAAAAGAGAGCAAAAGACAGAGAGGCAGGAATCATTTAGCGAGCAAGGTCAATTGCTGATATATCACCAATGTGCCAATTTTCCTCTTGTCCCAGATGGGTGGAATCATGCTTGAAAAGGTCTATGCATTTGGGGAAAGGATGAAAAGGGTGTGTGAAAGGGTGTGTAGGATTTTCACCAATGTATACGAAGTCAGCATTATTCAGGAATATGGTAAGACTTCATCAACATTACAAAGGAAGAATTTGAAAAATTGAGGACCAGGTAGGAGAGATCTCAATCAATAAAATGATCTACGAAAGACAAAGATGATGCTAACAAATAGGAAGAGTTACCATGTTAGAATTGTTTTTTTTTTTTTTAAATAATTACTCATTCTTAATTTTATTTATTTTTTAAAATTTTGACCAGACACACGTGCGCACACACACACATCCACCCCCCCCTCCCCCCCCCCCCCCCCACACACAGAAAGTGAGAAAGCAAGTCACCAGGTCCAGGACTTGAACTGTGGTCAGCCATGTGGGAGTTTCCAACTCCTTAACCACCATGCCACCTGCTGGGCCCAACATGTTAGAATCTTTATAAATTGTTTAAATATTCCCAGCAGGAGAACACTTGGTAATTGCTTCTTAATTTTTCTCAGGGAATTATGTATCTATAAAAGTTTTCATAAAGTTTGTGGAAAATGTGTATTATGAACAAATCATCCCCAGATTAAATTGTTTTACACCAAATTAAACTCATACATTAATTCCATTTTCCGTGCACTTTGAAGTACTCTCATATGTAAACAGTGTGGTTTGAGTTAAAAAACAAACAAACAAACAAACAAAAAAACTCATACTTTAAGAGATTTCTGAGGGTAATTTTTATTTTGCACAATCTTTGCCTTACTGCAGACTTTAGAACTCAAACTCCTAAAATAGGTGATTCTACTGGAACTGATACCCAGGAAGACGAAGAGCTTTCTCAGGTAGAGCAGAAATAGCAGCAGCAAAGCGGAAAGGGGCCAAAAGCAGTGACTCAGGCACCCACATGCCTGGGATAGGCAGAGCCTGGGAAGGCAGTGATGGGGACAGCAGTTCAATTATTGCTCCACTGTGGGGCAATGTGAAATTAGGAGGGAAATGCACTGGAGCTGGTCTGCAAATGAAAGAGGCAGGGCTGCTGGATCTGGGGAATCCATATATATATATATATATATATATATATATATATATATGTATGTTTTGGCTTTATTTTGTGTATATACATACATATATATATATGTTTTATACATACATATAAAACATAAAAATATATAAAGCAGACTTCTATATTATTATATCATTTATATTACATTATATTTTATGTATAAAATATAAAAATAGACTGACAGCTTAAATTCATGAAGCACATATTATTTCCCAAGTATTTATATAGTGGTGGTAATATTATGGTAATAATATGGTAATTATATATATATATATATATATATATATATATATATATACACACACACACACACACACACACACATACCTAAATATTTAAAAATAGGATGGTAGACGTTTAACAAGTTTACAGACTGTTAGAAAGGAGTCAGTGAAGTGCAAGTTAGTAAAAATATGAGACAGGAGAAACAGTTTACATGGCTACAGAGCTTCGTGGAAGAAATCAACCTTCAAGGAGCTGATAGGATGACAGTAAAGACAGTAAAGATTCTATGAATTTGTAAGTATGAGGGTGAGAAATTAAGGTTTGTGTCATTTTTTTTTTTCAGGATACTCTACAAAGGACAGAGAAGGTGGGTATTTGGGTAAATGTCTTAAGGAGAATGCTCAGTGGAACTGTGGATTCATTCTTCTCTTTCGTCTTATAAGCATAAGTCAGAGCTGCTAGCACTGGTATACAAAGACCTTTACAGATTTCATCTAATGTTAATTTTCCCAGCACTCCCAAAGAAGTCTTATTCTGGTATTCTAGACTCTGCATATCCTGACAGTCAGAATTCCTTTGATTCATTTCTACTTGTGTATACTGAGGAGAACCAGTCCCTTGCACTCATTCTAAGTTCAACAGCATTCCTTCCATGAAGCCTTTCAGTTATCCCCCCGCAGGAAGTGATTGCTGCCTGTGAATAACCCTGTGGCTTACCTGCCCACGTCAAGAACACATTTATAACATAACCACATGATCCTTTGAAACTGACATGTTCCTGATTTGATTCATTACTGTATTCTGATTTGTACTGGACCATTTGACTGATTTTAAAATTGTGACAGTGTTGTAAACACAATTGTTTTTTATGTGTCTTTTGCCAGGTGGATGTAGATGGGAAAAGGATCAATTCTAATGGTTCTAGTTGGACAAAATGAAGAGAAGAGATTTCTTATATGGTTTGCACACTTTGGAGTGAGTTTTTTTTTTTTTTTTTTCTCTACCTGTAGTTCAGGAAAGAATTTGAGACTGTGTTTATCCCCATCTTTGCCAACGACAGACATGATTGCTGCATAAAACCCCCATACTTAATCAAATGAATGGGTACACTGAAATGGATATTTCTTGACCATTCCAGAGATTCCTCTTTAAACCTCATTCTATATTTGATTTCTTTCCTCACAATGAGAGACAGTAGTGTTTTTATTTTATTTTTTTAAGGGAGATTTTTGCTACAGCGTGCATGCGCTTGTCAGAGAGGCAGAGAGAGGCAAAGAGACAGAAAATGAGAAATCACCCCCCTGGGGCAGGGATGGCCATGCAGCCATCCTTTCTCCTCCATGTTCCTCCCGGGATTTTGGGCATGCACACACATGTGCATAGTGTGAGTTTTAAGCCACCAGGTCTGGGACTCAAACCACGGTCGGCCATGTGGGAATCCAGTGACATAACCATTATGCCATTTACTGGTCCTGAGACTGCAGTTTCTTATAATAATCATGCATCTGGAATGAGCCAGAAAAGACCTTTCCTAATGCATCAGAAAGGCAACAGCCATCAAGGGCTCTAACCTAGAAGTGTCAGCCTGGGAGCACCTTTCAAGTTGGGTCAAATTGAAAAACTCTTCAGAGTGGAGATAAATTGGAAATGTCGTTCCCACTCAGGAGATTGCTGAGTCCGCTTTTGTAGCCCTGGAGTACTTAGAGTTGCTGGAAGGCCAGCAACTGACACCCCCTAAAAAATCCAGCTGGCACACAGAAACCAAAGTTATCACCCCTCGGTCTCACGTATCAGAGAAACAAAATCAAAACAAAACTAATTAGGTGTAGGGCAGGCAGGAAATAAAAAGAAAGCTCTTTTAGAGTGCATGAGACTTATCGTCAAGGGGGGCTGATTCTGCTATTTTTCTGGCAATAGATTCCCTAGACCCAGCTAACTACTAGCTACAAAACCCAGAGGCTGTTTGGGAATAACACTCTCCATTATGCTCTGCATATGTACAGCTTTTATTTTCTTAGCTAGATCAAGTGCCTGGACTACAAAATCTCTGTCTGGGTCACTTTTATTGGATTCAGTATCTCTAGCCCAATGTTTATATATAGTTATATTCAGGAAAGTAGTTTTCACTAATTTCTGTTGTGCTGTTAGACACAATATAAATTTCTTTTCAAGATTTGGATACTCTGAGTTTTAGATGTTAAAACATAGCTTTCTTGGTTCTTAGGAAACCAATAATCACAAATAGGCATACTGATATACCTAAATAGCTTCCATACTGAAAGAAGACCTTCAACCAATAGAAAGGATATACTTTTTTTTTTTTTTTTTTTTTTTTTTTTTTTGAGAGGTTTTTCGCTATAGGGCGCGTGCGCTCGCCAGACAGACAGAGAGAGACATAGAGACAGAAAGCGAGAAATCACCCCCCGGGGGGATGGTCACGCCGCAATCCCTTCTCCTCCATTCTCCTCTCAGGATCTTGGGCACGCACGCACACGCGCCCGGCGTGAGTTGTAAGCCACCGGGTCCGAGACGCGAACCGCGGTCGACTACGTGGGAGTCCAGCGACATAGCCATTACGCTAACTGCTGGTTCCCGAAAGGATATACTTTTAATAATACTGATATGCATCAAATGTGGAGAGTGTCTGGCCAGTACAGGAACAATATGCTCCTTTAATACATTATCTCCCTTTTATGAGTTATTAAAGAAGACTGATACATAAAGAATTACTCAACTGTCACTGCTCCAAATATATCACTAGATTATTTGGTAGTCACAGTTTGACACTTTTCTCTTTCACTGAGGTTATCACTTACCAAATGGCAATATTCTAGGAGACTTAAATGTCTTGGCATTTTCCATTCTCAAAAATATTTTTTTGGTAATACTTCAGTGAGTGAAGCCTATGATAGAATTTCACTGATAGATACTAGCCCAATAGACTTATTTGACAGGTTTTTATTCTAAAAGTCTGATTATTCAAGTTGTAGACAATACAGAAAAAAGAGATATGGGTAAGAAAGGAGGTCTGAATAAGGCTCTAGCTAAAAAGCATGACAAAAGACTAGTGGTTTTTATAGTTAAAAGAAATAAAAATATATAAGAGGAATAAGTAAGGCTATGCAATTCTGTGTGTATGTTGGTTGATGTTCAAATTCCAATTCTGGTACTTCCTACCCGTGTGATGTCGCGTATATTATTTGTTGATATTACTTTCTTTATCTGGTGATAACTTGTCTTGTTGGGACCAGCAGATGGCATAATGGCTATGTCACTGGACTCCCATGTAGTCGACCACAGTTTGAGTCCTGGACCCGGTGGCTTAAAGTCATGCTGGACGTGTGTGTGTGCATGCCTAAGATACCGAGAGGAGAATGGAAAGAGAAGGGATTGCGGCGTGGTCATCTGCCTTGGGGTGGTGGTGATTTCTTGCTTTCTGTCTCTCTCTGTCTTTCTGGCGAGTGCACGTGTCCTATAGCAAAAAAAAACCTCTCCCCCCCAAAAAAAAACCCCTTGTTTTGTGAGGTTGCTGTGATGATTAACGTATTTAATTAAAGAAATTAGGGCTTTGTGCATGGTTACCATTTATTAAACATTTAATTACTATAAAAGAATGTGACAGGATTATCTGAATTATGTAGTCAATAGGTATGTGTTTAATATTTAGCAATAATACTTGAAGTTTGGTTCAAAAATAAAATACAACCCGTAAGACCCATCTCTGATTGTAAATAACTGATAGTCTTACAGAAGATGAATCCATGCACATGCCTAATACAACCTGTTTTCAAGTTAGACTATTTGAATTCAGACTCTGCTAATTACTGTGGCTGACTTTGGACAAGCTGTATTTCTTCTCTGAGCCCCACATTGCTCATCTGCAAAATGAACATAATAAAACCTTCATTGAGTCATTATATAGCACAACATCAAATGGTACTACTAATTTTTGCAGTCAGAGAATCAATAATCAGGGACTCAGTAATGTAGGTTTCTTGATTTTTAAAGATAATATAAACATTTTTGTTTACAAATTGCAAACAAAACAATATCCTGTCTTTTCCATTGTGTCCATGGTATAAAACCCACCTTTTTTTTCTTCTTTCCTTCCTCCCTCCCTCCCTCCTTCCTTCTTTCCTTTTTTCTCCTTTCTTCTCTTTAAAAAAAAAAATTTCTCAGAGGGTGCATGCACTTAACAAAGAGTGACAGAGTGAGAGAGAAAGTGAAAAAGCACCTTCCAATAGGGGATGGCAACACCATAATTTCTTCTCCTCCATCTTTCCCTTCTTTTGGGATTTTGGGCATGCATGCACACACAGCTGGTATGATTTTCTTTCTTTTTTTTTTTTTTTTTTTTGGAGAGGTTTTTGCTATATGGCGTGTGCGCTCACCAGACAGACAGAGAGAGACATAGAGACAGAAAGTGAGAAATCACCTCCCAGGGGGGATGGTCACGCCGCAATCCCTTCTCCTCCATTCTCCTCTCGGGATCTTGGGCATGCACGCACACGCACCCAGCGTGAGTTTTAAGCCACCAGGTCTGGGACGCGAACCGCGGTCGACTACGTGGGAGTCCGGCGACATAGCCATTACGCTAACTGCTGGTTCCCACCTGGTATGATTTTCAAACTGCTTGGTCAGGAACTCAAACTGTGCAGCAAGCCATGTGAAATCCAGCTGCCTTAACCACCACACCACAGGCTGGCCCCACTTGGATTTCTTAAAACTCCCCTTGCCCTTGGGGACTACACTCTTTCATACAAACATAAGAACTTCTTACTGAAACTATTTAATATGACTCAGTCGTCTTCTTTATCTTTCTTGAATATTTTCAATATTCAGAGAGTTTATATCCTTGCAAATCTTTTTACTTAAGATTAGGGAAACAGTTTAATCTTGCTACCCTACCTCATTTTCTGAATATCTATTTTTCTTTACTCTCCAGCACCAGAGGCATTTTCAATGGATGGAGTATGATTACGTAGAGTGCTTTATTTTTGCTCGTGGGCTTTAGTGTTGAAGTTTAAATTCCAAGATAAATACAAAATAACACACTGGATATACAAATAAGAGAGTAGTATCAAAATAACACACTGGATATACAAATAAGAGAGTAGTATCATTTCAGGAATTTGTTGTACTACATTTAAATTGAACCTACCTTTAAGATAAGTTAATTCAGCAGCACTGGTGATACTCAGTAAGTCAGCTCCTTGGTTCTGGCATGAAACATAAGCTTCTTTCCAGGAAAGAGCTGCCTGAGTATTAAATTGGTAGCAACTTCCAATCTGCTCATTCTTTTCCCAATTATCTTTACAGCCATTTTCTGTTGATAAAAAGATATGTTAACACTCATAAAGTAAAGTCATAAGGTGATATATCACTTAGAATGCTTACAAATATTGCAATTCAATTTGCATACTCTTAGAATATGCCAAAAAGTAGGCTGCCATCACTCATTTTGACCATATTTTGATCCTTTGCTTACACAATGACATTGAAGTCACAGGACACCAAAGGCCTCAGGCTGGTTAAAGCCTCCATTCTCCCTTCATCTTCCCCTCTCCTTTTATTCTCTATCAATTACAATGTCATGCTTTTGCCCATGTCCTTACCTGTCCTCTGCCTGGTTGCCCAGAGTCTCAATGTATATACATGTTGAACACTGAGCTAAGGGAGAATGAGCTCCCTTGAACTGCGAAGGGCAGGCTGACAAGGGCTTGCTCCTGGCCTGCAGAGAAACCACAGTATGTGTATGTGCCTACACAGGCAAACTGCTTTATTAAATGGCCAAGAGTTAGAACTCCAGTGACTACTTTATTTGGGAAACTAAGTCCAAATTTCTTAATATATATATATTTTAAGTTTATTTATTTACTCCATATGAGAAAGAGAGGGAGAGAAAGAGAGATACAGCACCCTCCCCCCACAAACAGGGTCTTGATGCTTCCATCCACCCGCAGCTTTATCCTGCCCAGATCATGGGACTCAGGAACTTCTCCTTCCTATGTGAGTTTGTTATGTAAAGCATTGTATTTTACTGCTGCAACCCCATGTGGCCCTCTCAATATTTTAATAGATGATTGAATATATAATACATAATTAATATATAATTCACATTATATATGTGTGTACATATATGCACATACATGTATATAAATGTATTTGTACATTATATAATGTATGTATTCTGTATTTTTTCTTTGTTTTAGAGATTTTTACTATAGGGCACATGTACTAGCTGGAGAGACAGAGAGTGACGGAAAGTGAGACATCAATCCCTTCTCCTCCATTTTCCACTCAGAATTTTGGGCACATATGCACATGTGCCTGGCATGAGTTTCAGCCACTGGGTCCAGGACTTGAACCACAGTCAAGCATGCAGAAGTCCAGTGCCTTAACCACTTTACTACCCACTGCCCCTGTATCATATTCTTAAACAGATAAATAAAAGCACTTATAATTTCAGACTAAGAACTTTCAAAGTGTTTCCCGGATGAGACACATAAACCTTGAGACACTTAGTTCAGAGCTTCTCATGTGCTCCTCACAGGAGGATCAAACCAGGGCTGGCAGTGGCAAGTGTGTCCATGTTCCACTTGGGTTTTCCATAGGGTGTCCCCTAATCAATTACACATCAGGCATTAGACTCAAGGACCTTCAAGTTGGAAGGGCCCATAGTGATCATCTTGTCTAATGCCCTCATTTCACAGATGGGAACAGAGATCTATTTTCAGAGCACTGGTCTCTGAGCCTGGTCTTGCTGATCTTTTGAATGACACATACTGCTTCTTCAGCCATTTTTCTACAGCATAAATAGCACCAGAGGGTATTGTGATATTTGATGAGAACAAAATGAGTCAATTTGCAAGCAGATTGCTTAAAGAGTCATTATTAACACTGAGTTCCTACGCTTACAAAGCTAGAGGCTTTCAGTGTGGTGACAATGTGTTCGCTATACAACATAATCTCCATGATTTAGCAGTCCTCAGATTTGAGAAACTCACAGTCTTGCATCTTCCATAAAAAGTAACTCTGGGAGGCTTATGAACATATTAACAGCCCCCCACCCTCACCCCTGCGACACAAAGGAGGCTAAAGAAATAGAGACATATTCCAGTCAAGACGGCAAGACAGAGTGGGGTAAACATGCAGGGGAATGAAGATCAAAAACCTTGGTTCTCCACGAGGTACAACAAGAATGTGGTCTGACCATGATAGGTCATTCCATCAACCTGGGCCTGCTACTTCTCATCTGAGAATGGGGGTTTGCACTGGATAACTTATTTTTATTTTTTGGAAAGGTTTTTTCTATAGGGCGCTTGCATTCACCAGAAAGACAGAGAGAGACAGAGAGATAGAAAGTGAGAAATCACTCCCCAGGGGGATGGCCATGCTGCAATCCCTTCTCTTCCATTCTCCTCTCAGGATCTTGGGCATGCATACACATGTGCCCAGTGTGAGTTTAAGCCACCGGGTCCAGGACTTGAACCATGGTCAACTACATGGTAGTTCAGCAACATAGCCATTAAGCTAACTGCTGGTCCCAGTACTGGATAACTTCTAAGCTCCCTTTCACATTTGAAATTTCTGATCCAAACTATCATAAGAGCTACATGAAACTGATTGGTAACTGGTTGATCAAACTGCGTGTTATCCACAGAGCTGAGGGAAATATTGGCTTCTTAAGTTTCAATAGGTTGCAGGTGTTGAAAAGCCTGGGATCCTACCTAAATAGTTCTCATAGCGGGGTTTCCAGACTGTCATCATCAACACCAACTGGGAACTCACTGACTACATGACAATAACACAACTGATACTTCAGTCTCTCAGTGAATTCTTTAGCACACCCTGAAGAATGGTTTCTAGTAAAAAATGAGTAGAAAAAAAGTGTTCTGACCAACACACAGGAAAGAAAGAGGGAACAATGTTGCCCATTTTGAGAAGGCCAGGAATATCTGTCTCTACTCTCTCCCATTATTTGCTTCCAGCCATGAATATACTTAAGACTTTACTATTCTCAAAGTGTTTTTTCAACGTATCTCTTTCTCAAGCTACCTTTTGTTCTTTTTTTCTTTCCATACAACTTATAAAGCTTACTTCCTTCTGTTCATGATCCAGTCTACTCTAAGCCAGTTTTGACTTCCATTAGTCTTTTGAAATTGCTCTACTAAAGGTCAGCAGCAATTTCCTAACAGCTGATGCTCTTTTCACTTCCTTTGCCTGTGCTATAATCACTCCCTCCTCAATTCTTCAGAAACCTACAAATAAAACAACAACACAACCCTGTAATTCTGCTCTTAGGTATCTACCCAAAGGACAAGAAAACATGCAGTTGGAAAAACACTTGCACATCCATGTTTATTGCAGCATTATTCCTAATTGCTAGGACATAGAATCAACCCTAATGTCCAAGAACGAATGAGTGGATTGAAAAAATGTGGCATATATACACTATGGAATACTACTCAACCATAAAAAAACAGTGAGAACCTGACATTTGGTACAAAGTGATTGAATATGGATAATTTAATGCTAAATGAAGCAAGCCAGACGATGAAAGACAGGCAGTGCATGTCCCTGCTTAATATATACCGAATGTCTACACACTTAGCAGAAACTGAAATATTGGAAGGTATAACAGCAAGGAAGGCAACTGTAGAATACTGGTGACGGTATAGGAGGGGTGGATAATAGGGGGTGGGGAGCAGAGGGTCAACAAATAAAACATTTAACAGACACGAAAACAAAAAGTTATTTGTTGATGATAATGTATATGGTTATATCTTTGGCTTGACTAATATGCACTGTACATATCAGGCAAAAATCATGTTGTACACTATAAAAATATATAGTGATTAAATGTGAAATTCAAAAATTAAAAAATACATATATTGTTAACCTTTACAGCTAAGTAGCACCTGAAAAAGGTATTCCTAGCACTTCAGTATTGTATATAGTTTTGTAATAATTAAAAATAAGTCCAATGGTAAAAAAAAATGGTGTATAAAACAAAAATACAGGGCACAGTAGGTGGTAGAGTGGTTAAGGTGCTGGACTCCCACATGGCCAACCATGTTTCAAGTCCTGGACCCAGTGGCATGAAACTCACACTGGGCCCTTGAGAGGAGAGTGGAGGAGAAGGGATTGTGGCATGGCCATCCCCGTTGGAAGGGATGATTTCTCATTTTCTCTCTTTATACCTGTCTCTGTGTCTCTGGCAAGCACACACACCTTATAGAAAAAAATCTCTCTCAAAAATATAAAACGAAACAAATATACAGTGGAGTTTGAGGATGTCAAAAACAAAAACAAACAAACAAACACACAAAATAAAAACAGTCCCTCTTGTTTCCATGATACTATCTGTCTTTGGTTTTCTCCTTCTCCTTCTCCTTCTCTTCTTCTTCCTTCTTCTTTTTTAAATTTAGTTGCTATAGATACTTATAGCATACAAAATGAACTTTCTCAGCGTGAATATACTGCATATTAGTCCAGTCAAATATCACCATCCTGACCTGCTTCAAAAAGTAAATTCATTGCTACACATTACTTCTCTCTTTTGCACCAAACATATTCCTAATCAAGGATAATATTTGCCGTAGTCACTTTCAGATACCTTGAACTCTTACTTCTCCATTTGCATCACATAAATGGTACTGTCTGCTTTTCATGCATAAAATGTACTAGCCCATACATACCTGGTTTTAAACAGATGCCCCACTTTTGATCATATTCATAATTTAAGGTGGTGGCACACCATGGCCCACTATGATTTTCATCAAAAATACAATCATGATGCCAGGTCCCATCAATTAAGAATGGAAATTCACAAGGTTTCCCATAGGAGTTCCCATCTCTGGTATATATCTCTGTGGAATGGGGAGAAAGTAGAGAAAAGCAGAGTTACAAATTGATAATCAGCTCCAGTTAGCTAATTTCTAAAACAGCTTTTAAAGAGACACTTGTTTTCACTTAGGAGAGTCCAATATTTGAGTAAGTTGTATAGTGTAGAAATTAAGGGCAGGAATGCTGATGGCTCAGGTCTGGGCTTGAATGCTGGCTCCCCCACTGGCCACTGTGTTCTGTGGGCAAGCTAGTCAATTTCTATTAGCCTTAGTTTCTGCGTTTACAAATTGTAGCTCATAGGACTTACTCAAAGGTTGTTCATGAGGATTCAGTGAGCTAATCCAGATAAAGTTTCATTACTGCAGCGTGAACGAAGAGCTAAAACATCCTGACTTGACTAGTAAGGATCCAGTGACTCTACGTGGGTACCAGAGTACTTCCCTGGAAGGGTCCCTGCCTATGATTAATTTTACATTTCTTTTCTTTTCTTTAGTATGAGCGGGGCCAGAAAACCACTGAGGATGGGCTTTTGAACCACCTGGGAAATTAGAGAGATGGATAAATAGCTGTGTTGATCAAAGACTGGAGGTAAAACAGAGACTGGGGTGTGGAGAATGGTGGTGGTGGTAATTTGGGTTTATGAAAGAAGAACCAACTTCAACAGGCAGGCAGTTATAGAACCAGCCAGCAGCCAATGAGGCAGCAGATTTAACTTTTATTTTAATCATTTTCTCTGGTACACACAGAGGACCTGAAAAAGGATCCAATTTCTAATATGCCTGGAAATGCCAGAGCAAGCGCTTAGTACTTATGCTCCTAACGGTCTTCTTGGAAAGATGTTTGTAAAGACCAGCTAACTCCACACATTCTGTCACCTTTGTTTCTTACTCTCCATTTGTTTAAAACCTTGGTCATAATCAGATCAAATAGCCATTAGGTAAAGCAGAGTAGTTGGATCTCACCACCCTTTACCAGGTTATCGGGGTCCCTCAAAATGCTTCACAGATTCGCTTAAAAGTGTGCTTAAGACAGCATTTGATTCCACATCCCTTATTATTTTCAAGTGCTCATCTAACTGAAGTATGAGACTTAATTTAACAGTTTGGAATCTATTGAGCACCAGTATAGCAACAGGTAAGAATAATCTGGATGCTTTTCTTTGCCAACAATCTTTTAAGGAAATAGTTTTATTTTCCTACATCGCATAAACAGTTTTGCACAGGGTACTTCTGTTAACAAGCATGTTGACCTTATATTTGTGTTGACTTCTTATTTTATCAGGATCCTACTTATTGCCTATTTTGTTTCTGACCACACCAGAAACTCCCAGTAGCTCATGTCCAATTTCTCTTCCTATATTACAACACGAAAAGGACAGTCCCTGTTAATGACTACTACTCGTAGAACCACCAGTTTTTTTTTTTCCCCAAAAACATTTTGTTTCTGTAATACAAAGTACTTTCGCATGCATTTCTTTCAGTTGCTTTTTATCATAAACCTGTGAGCTCAGTAGGGCAAGTATTACATTTGTGTGTGAAATTCCCTTTTTGCATAGAGTTAAGTGAAACATTGAGTTACTCAGCTGTAACTGCGGGCTCTTATTAGAGTCCTTGACATGGCCACTTTCTCAGGTTTCAAGTTATATTTCATAGCTCAAAGCTAGGCTTCAATTAAAAAGCCTTCTTAGTCACACTCTTACACTTTGAAGAATGATAAACATATGGCAACAACCACCCTGAAGCAGCTAAATTATGCTAACTCTTCACTAAGAGTTTGATGCCCGCACATTCTTTGCTGTTGCTGGTAGACCTCTTAAAAATCATAATCTTCTTTAGCAGACAGACTTCCTGAAGAGACTCTTCTCTTTGTGTGAATCTGTGGTGATAGCAACTTTAAAATAACAGTTTACTCTGGAATAGGTACAAATTTGTGAGATGGGGTACTTACATGGAAAGCTAACAGATTAATTTTTTTCAGTAACATGAAACTAACCAGCTTCAAATAGTTCGGATACTTCTACAGCAATCCCTTCACTAAGGGTCCATTTCTTCCTCATGATTCACCAAACATTCAAAATATGAAGAGTGCTAGAGTGCTAGTGAGGTCAAGATATCTTGATGATATAAATGCATATCTGGGTGCTGGTCAAAAGAGGTTCATTCATGAAGTTGATACAACTGAAGATTTGTCTGAGATGGATATGACTCACACAGAGAAGCATTGGAGGAGAGGCAGCCAAGGGGATCTGTTAAGTAAATGGGCTTATATTCAAAGTAAATTAAAAAAATACTTTTTAAAAGTTTCACTATAAGGTACATGTACTAGAGAGAGAGAGAGAGAGAGAGAGAGAGAGAGAGAGAAGGAGAGAGAGATATTACTGTCCCAGGAAGATAGCCACACCACAATCCCTCTACTCACAGTCTCCTTGGCCTTTGGACCACACACTCATACAGCCCCTGCATGATCTTCTTTCTTTCTTCTTATTTTTTTAGAATTATTTTATTTAATATTATTTATTTATTTATTTTTAATTTGACCAGAGAGGGACAGAGAGAGAGAGGGAAAGTGAGAAAGTGAGCCACCAGGTCCCGGACACATCCAGTGCCCACTTGCCGGCCCCGTGGCCCTGAATGATTTTCAAGCCCCAGGTCGGGACTCAAACCACACAGTTGGGCAAGTGGGATAAGTTCAGTACCTTAATCTTTATTCCACCTGCTGGCCCCTCAAAGTAAAATTTTTAAAAAATTCTATTAAATTTGTGATAGTGTGTGCATGTAAATAAGAGAGAGAGAGAAGCACCTGGTCACTCTTTGATCCCCTTCCTCTAGTCCTCCAGCTCGTCAGGATTTTAGGTGCCTGTGAGTCGGGCTTGTTTTGAGCTAACCAGGCTGGAGATGCAAACTTGTTATCAGCTACGTGGCTTCCAGCATTGCAGTCCAGGATGCTATGGACTGCACCGCCTAGGCTGGGCCAGTAAATTTTTTTTTATGTTTCAATAGCCAAGGTAGAAATAAAGAAGCTATATTTGGGGAAGGAATCCCGGTTTTGAGCAGTAGGCTCACCATAGCAAGCTGGGTAATTTTGCACTTCACTTTGTTGATACTCAGGCATCTTTCTTCCCTCTGCACAGCTACATAAGTAAGGGGTAGAGCAGGGGTGTAGCAGGAGTCTGGAAGAGCAGTCCTAGAGGGAGTCCCTACCTTAGGACAGGGGTCTCTAACCTGAAAACAGGACTTGAAAAAGGTAAAATAGTTGAGACTTAATATTTGGTTAAATTTGAGGAAAGCTGCAAACCCTGAGGTGACCTGCAGATGTCTGGCCTAAAGAACTAGGATGTACCTGTTACCTGGAGAGGCACAGAGGAGCAGTGGCAGGTTTGGACTTGGACTCTAAGCAAGTTAAATCCCAAGGTATGTCTTCACTCGTCAAAACTATACACACCTTTCTTTTTCTTTGCTGTATTGGAAAGGTCAAGAAACACTGCCTATGGGCTCTGCTGGTGGCAGTGTTTCATTCTATTGGGGGGTGCCTTGCATGGGTTTTTAACCCTTTCTGTGCCACTGATCATTTTGGTAGCTGTGTGAAGTTCGTGGACCCCCTTCTCCGAACAACGTTATCAATACATCAGAAAAACACATAGGATAAAAAAGCATGCCAGTTATATGGAAATGAAGACTTTGGGGACTCTGTGGGTTTCAGATGACAACTATGCCCTTCAAAACAACTGGCAGGAGGACAAAAGAGCCTTGTCCAAAAAAAAAAAAAAAAAAGATCCTTTCTGATCCCTGAACAAATATGATGCAATGAGTTAAGTTCAGTTCAAAAGACATTTGTTTGATACCATGTTTCCTTGCAGTTACCAAGTTAGGGGAAGGGTTTGTAGCACACACTTTAAACTTGCCATTATGTGGGATGCAATTGCTGTAAATGTAAGCAACCACTTAAGTTCAGGAGGAAGCTGGCTAGCAGAAACAGATTTGTTCAACTATTCAAAGCTCGGGGACTGAAAGAAAGGAAAAACCCTGTTTGTAATTCTGTAATATTTCTCCTTAAAAGTAAAACCTGATGTTCTTAGGAGCTTTTCTCTATCTTTACTAGGAAACAGAGATTTCCCCTTGGAGAAAACCTGGTACAGATAACGGGAAGGATGGGAGTGAAGCTGCTATCCTACCTGAGGCCAAATTTAGCTTAAATGAGCTTTAGCAGAAGAGGAAAACTTTTAGAAAGGAGTTATAAGTTTTTTTTTTCACTTTTTAAATATTTATTTATTATCATCATAATCATGTTTATATTACATTGAATCACATATAACTTTACAGTGTATTACACTTCTTTTTCCAGAAGGAATACCATGCATATCAGTCAATACAGGGACATTAAAATCCCCATTTCATTATACAATAGCTTTTCATTATTTTTCCCAATCACTGTTATAATTGGAATAATAATAATAGTTTTTTTTAAAAAGAATTATTTAATTTTACTTATGATTTTTATTTCTTAATTTGGTGAGAGAGAGAGAGAGAGAGAGCGCGCGCGAGAGAGAGAAAGTGAGAAAGCAAGGTGCCAGGTCTAGGACTTACACCGTGGTTGGCTATGTGGGAGTCCAGCACCTTAACCACCATGCCACCTGCCAGCCCCAGCAATTGTAAGTTTTTAAAGAAAAACAAGAGTAAGCTAATAAGACTCAGATAACTATATATGTCAACAGTTAATGTAATTTAAAACAATGTAATACAAAAAAGAGTTGTTTAGGTGATAGTTACATTTAATGGTTTAAAAATTAACCTACTCATTCTTTGTAAACTGGGAAATCTACTGCAATCCAGTTCATAGTCAGCTCCCCCAACGACAACATCATGTACATTTCCCCCCACGTTTTAATTTATTTGTTTATTTTTAGTTTACTATAAGATGCATGCACTTGCTGAAGAGAGAAAGTCAGGGAAAATGAGAAAGCTTCTTTCAGGGGAAATGGTCATAGTGCAATCTCTTCCCCATTTCCTCTTGGGATTCTGGGCATGCACACACATGTGCTCAGTGTGATTTTTAAGCCACCAGGTCTGGGACTTGAATCTGTGTAGTCAGCCATTTGGAATCCAGCTGCCTTAACCTCCACACCATCTGCTGGTCCCAGGTACTTTTAAAAAAATATGTAATTGAGAAAAATTCACTTTTTAAAATTGTCAGAGGGCATGTGCACTTGTCAGAGAGAGAGAGAGAGAGAGAGAGAGAAAGAGAGAGAGAGAGAGAAAATGAGGTATGGTCATGCTGCATTCCTTTTTCCTTCCTTTCTCTATCTCATCTGGATTTTGGGCATGTATCAACATGTGCCTGGCATGGTTTTTAAGCTACCAGGGCCTGGATTCAAACTGGTCAGCTGTGTGGAATCTGGCTTTCTATGCATGATGCTTAACTGTTATGCTATGAGTCCAGTCCAAAAATCCATTCTTAAATTGCTGAACACAAACATCAATGTAGGGCAGCCATGCCAAAATGAAAATAAATACACTTATATACTTAAAATTTTCTTATTATATCAAAATTTGTAGGCAAAAAAAGAGTGCATTTCATTTTCTTGCTCTCTCTCTCTCTTTTAATTTAGAATAAGACTGACATTATTAGATTGTTTGACTTTTATGATGCAGGAAGGATTTCCTGTTAATCTGTTTCCCTTCTTCTAGAGTTCAGACAGTCATCATAGGAATTACATAGAGTGTATAAACAGTTGTGGGAAAATGGAATTAAAGTACACTTTTCCTTTCTTTCTTTTTCTTTTTCTTTTGAGAGGTTTTTGCTATAGGGTGTGTGCGCTTGCCAGAAAGACAGAGAGACAGAGAGCGAGAAATCACCCCCAGGGAGGGTGGCCACTCTGTAGTCCCTTTTCTTCCATTCTCCTCTTGGGATCTTGGGCACACACGCACACGTGCCCGGTGTGAGTTTAAGCCACCGGGTCTGGGACTTGAACTGTGGTCAGCTACATGGGAGTCCAGTGACATAGCCATTACACCAATTGCTGGTCTCAGAATTAAAGTACATGTTTATTTTGATGCAAACATTTTTTATATCCATGCATAGTTTTTTTTAATGATACGCATTTTCCAGGTGCTTTGTAAAAAAGTTTGTTTTCTTCACAAATGGAGAGCACATGTGCACACACAGGAGAGGAAAAGAGGACTGAGAGAGAGAGAAAAGCTTCAACAAGTCTCATCATACTGTGATTCCCTTTCCCTGGCCCTCCAGTTCCTCAGGATCTTGGGCACCTGTGCACATGCTTGCCTGGCATGTTTCCAGCCTGACTTAGAGGATCCAAACCTGCAGCAGGCCACGTGGCTCCTAGCACTGCAGTTCAGTTTGCTACCAACTCTGTCACCCAGCTGACCTCCATAAACTTTTTGAAGTCCTGTCATATGCTCAGATATCAGGCAAGTTTCAAATCCCCAGTCTATCACAACATGTGTGACCTCTGACAAGGCATTTAACCTGTTCTGGCCTTACCTATGAAGGAGGCAGGTGAGGGATGAATACCACTGACCTTACAGGTGTATGGTGAGAATATAGCCCAAGGAAACTTCACAGGGCCTGGAACTGAAGAGCTTGCTTACCGCCCTTACCAGTGTATGACTTAGTTTTCACTCGGCTGTGCATATGCAGTGCCATATTTAACAAGCACAGCAGCCTATGGGTCAGAGTCCTGCTCCAGTACTCACCGTGGTAAGGCTGGTCACAAAGACTTTCCTCTGAGCCTCCTTTCTTCCAGACATCAGATGTATTTGTAGTTGCTATGGCATGTCCATCCTTCAGAGTCAGCCTGTACTGGGCAGCACCGTACAGAGAGTGGTGCTCACATTTCCACCACAGCATGGCACTGGAGTCACAGCTGAACATTCTCAAGGATTCCGCAGGCTTGGTAATGTCTAGGCCAAGGCACTTCTGCGATTGCAAATGAAAGAGCCGATGTTGGGATACCCACTTCCATAACATGCCCTCAGTTTCATCACAATCTTCTGCCACTATCCAGCCATACAGTGGCTTAATGCACTTGCCGGTGTTTTCATTGACGATGGTGAATGGATCATTACCTGGGTCAAGACAGACAGTGAAGGAAGACATTTCAGGATTCTGAATTATGTGGTCACTGTGTCTTTTTTTTTGGAGAGGTTTTTGCTATAGGGTGTGTGCGTTCACCAGAAAGACAGAGAGAGACAGAGAGACAGAAGGTGAGAAATCACCCTCCAGGGGTTATGGCCACACTGCAATCCCTTTTCCTCCATTCTCCTCTTGGGATCTTGGGCACACACGCACACACGCCTGGCATGAGTTTAAGCCACCAGGTCTGGACTCAAACCACGGTCACCTACATGGGAGTCCAGTGACATAGCCATGACACCAACTGCTGGTCCCTGGTCACTGTGTCTTGGTCTCTGCTTGCTCAGGAGAGTCAGGCAACCACCGGACTGTTCTTTCCCTCCAGGTGTTATAAACTGCAATGCACTACGTAAGGTAGGACAGCAGTGGCTGGAGAGGCAGCCCAGTGTGGGGTGAGAGCTCGGGCTCTGGGACTAGTCTGCCTGGATTCATTTTCTGCCTCTGCAAAAAGTCATGCTTTTTTTCTCACTCTCTGTTCCTTTCCCCTGATCCAAGTACATATTCAAGTGTCTGTGCTCCAGTGCCTATAACCAAGCTATTGCGGCCAGGAAAAAGAAGATTTGCTTAACGACCACCTCCCCCAGAGGTGGATTTGTGGACTTCACTGAGCTGTCTCAGAGGAGACAGGGAGACTTCTGAAGGGGCAGAAGTAAAACAAAACTGAGAAGAAATGAAGATCTGAGTTCTGAAGGGGCAGAACACCAGTGGCCAGCTCTACCATAGCACCTCCAGGAAGATGACAGGACCTGGGAAGAGACTGGAAGCATTAGTTGGATAACCTGGGGAGGCCAAACCCTGAGCTTTAGAAATTACCTGAGCCACTGGATTCAAAATCCAGTGGGTTTGGATGCTAGTAAACTCAGAAGCAGTCAGTAGGAAACAAAAACTAAAAGAATGACCTCCCCAGAATGTTCCCCTGGCACTGCACGTGATCTGAGGGACATTCCAATAATGACAGAAATGAAAGTTCTGCCTGCCTGGTGGAACAGGACCACAGAATCAAATTTAATATGATGTTTTGAAAATAAAGCAAGGCACTCTTTCTCACATCCCTGAATTTGTGAAGCAAGAATCACATCTATTATAACAAACTATAACTGAACAACTTGGTCATAATTTTACAAAATAAAAAAAAATCAAGTTATAGTACAGATCATCATGTTGAGGTGAAAAGTTGAAATATTTTAGACAAACTTAAAAAAATCACTGTCAATGAACCAAAGTTCAGCAGAAAGACCTGTAAAATTTTTGTTCCCAAAAGACACTTTCATTTTGATGTCAGTTTCACAATCATTAATCTTTATCAACACTAACTGCCTTTTTTAGTTATACTTCACAGGCTTTCAGAGTTAAAAATTCTCATACCGGGGTGTGGAGACTTGAGGGGAAATTTTACCATGTAAATAATAACTATAAAATTAAGCCTGACTGTAGCTTTAACTTGAGATGGAATGTTTTTTTGCTGTTTTAAATAACAGTGCAGCAAAAATAGGAACAACAGCAACAAAATCCTGTAAAGTTCTAAGTTATTTCTGTTTTCGAGCCAGAATTTTAAAACAAGGTTGCAGCGAGGTAGGTTTGCCATGGCAGTTTCCACCCCTTGCTCTTTCTTCTTTGACATCCCACTGCCATTCTCTCCGTGATGGGCAAGGTTGGGAGGCTAGTCAATGGACATAAAAAAACTAATCTCTTTTAAGATTACCACTCACGGGAACCAGCAGTTAGCGTAATGGCTATGTCCCTGGACTCCCATGTAGTCAACCGCGGTTCACGTCCTGGACCCGGTGGCTTAAAACTCACGCCGGGCGTGTGTGCGTGCGTGCCCAAGAACCCGAGAGGAGAATGGAGGAGAAGGGATTGCGGCGTGACCATCCCCCCTGGGGGGTGATTTCTCGCTTTCTGTCTCTATGTCTCTCTCTGTCTGTCTGGCGAGCGCACGCGCCCTATAGCGAAAACCTCTCCAAAAAAAAAAAAGAAAAAAAAAAAAAGATTACCACTCACATTATCTTTAATGCTCTTCTCCCACACACTCAATGGTAATACTCAGACCCCTGGCCTTCCACTATTCCTTCTCTCCAAAATTAATCTCGTGTTTAGAGTATCAGGAATTATGGCAGAAAAGAGAAGTCTGTTCTTGCAGGAAACATGGCCACCACTCTTGTTGGAAACTTGCCCTCTCCTGTGCTATCGTCTCAATGATGGTTTTCCTGGGCACTCTGCTCTGTTCTCTTTGACACCAAACAGGAGACCCGGGCAAGCAGCAGCTTTGTCTTCTTTTGTACTTAGGAGTATTCTAGATTTTGTAAGCAGTCTTTGCAGAATCGTTGATTAGTTATAGCTATAACTAATAATAATAATAATAATAATAATCGTGGATTAGTTTAGCTCTTAGTACAGTGGAAAGAGCAGTGGAATAAGGAGTCAGGACCCCTAGGAGGAAGACCTTCTCCTGCCCTTGGTTAGCTGAGAGAACTAGGGAGATGTCACCTAATCTCCCAGAGTCTTTATATGTCCAAGCACAAGATGAAAACAATGGAGTATAAGATAGCTAAAATCAAGATCACAGCAAAGGCTAGGTCCATTCTGTATTGTTTTTGAACAGATGTCCACAACTTCATTTTGTCGTGCTAGTACCAGTAGCATTTCATGTCCTCACTGCATCAGGTATGTGCACTTAGATGACAATGCTGCTTTGTAAATATTCCTGGTAGAGAAAAAAATTATTCTTTTCCACTTTATACACATTTTACTTCTGGGACACCTGTGGATTTAACCTCAAAGGAACTCTGAAAGACTACAGGAGAGGTGTGGAGTAGCATGAAGTAGCTATGTTAAAGAGGGGTTGCTAAGCTTCTGAACAAATCACAGCATCTTTGAATGCAGACACTACCATCAGTCAAACCCATGTTTGAACCAAGTATTTGCAATATCAATGTTTGATATTTACAGTGTTTACTTAGCATGGGTAATTATTGATATGATTTAATGAAACTTGTTTTTAGCCTTCATATATAATGTATGTGTAGTCATTCATACATAATTCATTAGCTATGGAGAGTCTTATCCTCTCCTGGTCTTTTCCCTTATTTTTCTTTAACCCAGCAGGAACTCTTTATTCTGCTTCAGCCTTTGACTCTATGGGATGGTAGGTTAACGGGTGGGAAGAAGGACTTGAGAAAGTGTGAAAATAATCCCTTATTTAGAAAAAATTGTTATAGCAGTTATTTATTTTAATCTATTGCATGTGAAAAGGCAATGATAGGGCAAGTTATAAAACAGATTATTTACTGATAGCATTATATTGCACCTTGTTTACTTTACAATGGACCTCAATGGAATTTGAATGTTTACCTCTTAGTATAATATTGAGACAAATCTAAAAGGTAGTGGTTGATAAAAAGAAGCTTCATCACTCCTAGCAGCACTTGTTATATGTTTCATTTTATAGAAATATCCACTGGTGTTGAGAGAAAATGGCAAAGTAGCATTATTATAAATTGAAAGTGGATTTTTAGTGTTTCCACAGCCATCAAAGGAAAATGATCTCTCTCGGTGTTTTCTTATTGTCTGACCACTAAATAACTCCTGTCTTACAAGTCTAGATCAAAGAACTCTTCACATTCCAAAGAGAAACTGGCTGTCGACGTTTTATAATCTCAAATGGAGAAGGAAATGGTTTAGGAAGGCAGGCGGATGAAGACGGCAGCATTTATAGTTTCAGGGAACTTCCATAGCTCACACTGTTAAGCCTTTGGTAGACTCTACCATGTGTGCAGCATGGAGAGCTACAAGAGAATCAGAAGTCTAGGTTTGCTAGTTCAAAAACAGATCCTGGGAACCAGCAGTTAGCATAATGGCTATGTCGCTGGACTCCCACGTAGTCGACCGCGGTTCACGTCTCAGACCCGGTGGCTTAAAACTCACGCCGGGCGCGTGTGCGTGCGTGCCCAAGATCCCGAGAGGAGAATGGAGGGGAAGGGATTGCTGTGACCATCCCCCCTGGGGGGTGATTTCTCGCTTTCTGTCTCTATGTCTCTCTCTGTCTGTCTGGTGAGCGCACGTGCCCTATAGCGAAAAACCTCTCCAAAAAAAACCCAAAAAACAGATCCTGAAGGAACAGTCAGGTTCATGGCAGTCTATCAGGAGTCAGAAAGTCACTGAGCCAGATCCAGTGGTGCGGGCTGGGACCGCCTTACTTCAAGCTGCTCATTCTCCAAGGAGGCAAAAAAAGCAAACTAATCACTTGGCGTCTCCTCAAGGACATAGAAGCGACATAGAAGCCCTCCTTCAGCATCTGGGTGACAAAGACCACCTGCACAAGCTAGCTGTGTACATGTGACGAGGTGCACACCATCCCTAGCACAGTGAAGCTGACACGCTGCCAAACAAGCGGCCCAAATGGCTGAGGCTCCATCTTCCAGTACTTCCCCTACTAAGGCCAGTCTGGTCCAATGTTGAGAGAAAGTTGACCACAGTGGCTGCGAGGAGAGAGGCAGGATGCAGGAAAACGAATAAGTACGGGAACCTAGAGCAGGCCGAATAGTTAAACCTAGGGCTCTTTGCTTTGGGTTGACTAGAAAAGGCAGGGCTTGTAGAGATGGCAAGAATTAAGGACATTTTGAATTTTAAGGAAGAGATAAAATAGGTTTAAAGCAGATGTAGAAGGAAACCAAGAGGTTAGTGAGGAAGGTTCGTTTTTACTGAAATTATTGAATAATTGTTGTGAGAATTTTCTCCTTGGACTGTGTGCAGGCAGAATAAAAATCTCACAGCAATAAAGGACTGTATTACTAACGGCTCTTTGGGTAGTTCCCAGGATAGATGGTCAAAGAAGAGTCAAGTGTGAATCCGAGCCAGGTCCACGAAGAGGTTCTTGATATAGATAAGAATGATGTCACTGCACTCCTCAGAACCTCTTCCCATTACTCTGGGTAGAAGGTCTAAACCAGAAGGCAACTTAGCTTAGCTGCAAAGAAATAAGACCCACAAAACAATTGAACGTTTTTCTAGAACTGCCTTGATCATCTTTTACTTCCTTTCTCCAGCGAGATAACATTTCGAAGTGGTGGGCGGGGACGGCCCATAGATCGCTCAGCTGCAGCCTGAGCACGAGGAACAAAGTCCTAGGCACACCTTCTGCTAAGGCAGGAGAGAAAGTAAAAGCAGAGCCCGGCCGCTCAGGGGAGAGGGTGGCTGGACTACCCTGAGCGTTCGCGCCCGCGTCGGCTCCGGGTCCCGCGTCCACAGCGCGGGGCGCGGTCCCCGAGGAAGCGACGCGGAGCGCGGGGGCGTTTGGCGCTGATCCGTCAGTTAAGGAGAAGGGGTCGCTGGTCTAGGCGGTGGGGAAGGGCATCAAAGCACTCCTGATCAGGCCAGTTTTGGAGCAGATAGCTTCACCTCACTTCCGTTTTGATGTGCACCTTGGGTGGAGGGAAGTCGGGGAGTCAGGCTCTGGGCGTAAAGCACTTCTTGACATTGAGTGGCCAAGATAACCCAGAGACGGAAGGGGCGAGAACCGGCGGGACAGGACATGGGGGGAGATGGGGAGCCCCATACTCCAGAAAAGCATCAATTTAGAGAAGAGATGGACGAGGAAGGGACGAGGGAGCCGTCCAGAAAAGACTCATCGCGCCACTTCTACGTGGGACCCTCAGTCCCCTCAGCCTGCAAGGCTTTGCCCTCCCACACCTCCCCGCGCCCTCCTCCTGGACCCCCGAGGGCAGCCGAGCCCCTTCCCCTAGACCTGCCCCTTGGTTCTGTTGCCCGGCCCCAGGTCCCTGAGCGAGGCAGCGGCGACAGGCCTGGCCGGGGGTGCGGGTGGGGTGGTGGTGGTGCTGGGGTAGCATCAGCAGACCTGACGCGTCGTTGCCCCCAGTCGTCCGACAGGGAGACGCGCCCACCGTTACCTGCGTGGCCAGAGGGCTCCGCAAGCCCGAAGCACCTGAGGAGCAGCACGAGGAGCCCCGCCGCGCGGCAAGGGGTGGCCCAGCACGTCCTCATCCTGAGCGGGCCCGAGCAGTCCGACCCGGTCCTCGGGCGCGCGCGGGACCCTCCCCGCCTGCTGAGCCCAGACTGCTAGCCAGGCCCTGGCGGGGGCCTCCGCGGGCGCCCAGGCCCCACCTCCGCCACCCCGGCCAATCAGACGTGCGACTCCTCGGCCCGGGGCGGGGCGGGGCAGGCGGGTGGAGGAAATGAAGGGACTGGGGTTCCGACACCTGCCAGAGGTGGGACCTGCTAGGGGGCTGCTAGCTGTGCGGGTCACTGGATAGGGTCCCGGCCCTCTTCTCTTCATCAGCATAGCCGGGAGATGGGGCACTTGCTAGGACTTGGCACCGCCCTTGGGTAGGTTCTCTTGGTTTAGGAACTTGCCCTCTGCCTGGTTCACCGCAGTCAGGGATGACTTCATTCCACAGCGTGGCTGGAAACGCACCCACACTCCCTCACACTCCAGAAGGGGGAAATACTCACCACCATATGGCCACTGCAGCCAAACCAAAGAATTCAGTCGTCCTTGGCAACGACTCGGGTGTTTTGATAGGACAAACACAGGTGAGATAATGGTACACTGCAGTTGGACTGCACTTGTTAAAGAAGTTTCAAGCAAGAGTTATCCGAGGGACCTTGCAGGAGTACTTCCAAAGATGATTTAGAATTTATAAACATTTGACCTGTGCAAGTATGCTCTATTGGGAGTAACTTATTATTAATAGTAACAATACAGTAGAAACGTGGAAATCTGCCCCCAAAGAGAAATCGCCAGTCTCACTGCTCTCTTCTTGTGGACACCACTATTTTATAAATAGGCCAATTTCCTAATGACTTGAATTACCTGGCTTTGACCATCTTATATTGCTAAGCCTCATATTTACTGAGCATACCATGAGTACTTAGGATACTTTTATTTTTTGGAGAGGTTTTTGCTATAGGGCGCATGCAGTCGCCGGAAAGAGAGAGAGGAAGACAGAGAAATAGAAAGTGAGAAATCACCCCCCCCCCCCCCCCCAGGGGGATGGCCACGACGCATTCCCTTCTCTTCCATTCTCCTCTCGAGATCTTGGGCACGCACGCACACGCGCCCTGCTTGAGTTTACGGCACCGGGTCCAGGACTTGAACAGCAGTCAGCTACATGGGAGTTCAGCGACATAGCCATTACGCTAACTGCTGGTCCCTTAGGATACTTTTTATCCCTGCTCCCCAAGATGGAATGTTTCCATGAGGATATGTGGTCTGGATTGCAGTCCTTGATTCCAACTGCCCAGGCCTCACTACGGCTTCCACACCTACCCTGGCTCTGTGCTCTCCCAGGGCTGGGTAGATACAGTAAACACCAACATACGAACTGGGCGCCTCATGAAATTGGAGTGTGAAAAGACAGTATCTTTGCCCTTTCACACTGAGTCCTGGAGGGCAGCAAGGCACACACAGCAACTCAGGGCAGAGTGAGCCGGGATACTCAGAAAACCTTCCAGAAATGCATTATTTCTCTGGGCCTGAAAAATGGGTAGGGGTTTGAGCAGGTAGAGCTGAAGGAAGAAAACAGTAATAGAACAATACAAAGTGGGGTCACAAAACAGTCAAGAGTTCATTGTAGCTGCCCAACAGCGTGCAATGTGTGTGTGTGTGTGTGTGTGTGTGTGGGAGGAAAATGGTTGTGGGGGGTGCTAAGCAGAAAGGTGAGTTGTGGCTTTTTTGTTGAGTTGTGGCTATTTTGTGGAGGACCTTGAGTATGATATTGAAGACTTTAACTTGCTCTCTAAGGCATGGACAGTGGAAGGTTCTGAGAAAGAGAACCTGCCACCAATCTGATCCCCTCTGTAACTGGAGCTGCAGATCCTGTCCAGCTTGGAGGTCCTTGGGGGACAGTGGTCTTGTCTTGTTGTCCTGTCCCCAACACTGAGCACAAGCCCTGTCCCTGAGTGTTCTCTGAATAAGGGTTAAGCTTAATTAAGAAATCAGTTCCTAGAGCCATCGCCTTAGCCTAGAGCCATGTGAGTTCCTGCTTGCATTATATTGCAAAATTTCTCCAATGGCCTCCTTGCCAACAGATATTAACTGTTGTTCTGTGGCAAATGAATCCTAAACACATTGTTCTACTGTTCTACTCACATCATTTCTGTGTTATCTGCTTACAGCAGAGATTCCTTATTGGGAATTCAGAGGGATTTTGAACCCCTGAAAGTGTATGCATTTTTATAAGTGTATTTGTTTTGATGTGGGGGACCTATGGCTTTCATGAGTCTTAAAGAAACCCATGATACAAAAAGAAAACTCCGTCTGAGATAAGGCAAATCCCTCTGTGATCTGACCTTTTAACTGCCGCCTTCTGCCATTCCCTGGTTCCAGCAACCTGTCTGACCCTGCCTTGCCTTTTCCTATCTGCCAGCATGTTTGCATTCAGCTACTTCTTTCCCTCATCCCTTGTCTTAGTTCCATCCTTCAAATTTCTACTTAAATCCTACATTTTATATAAAAGGTTTCCATGCAGAGACCTAACCCTTGGGAGTACCTGTCCTCCAAACATCTACACTGTATAATAGTGTACATTCTGTTCACTTGGCATTTAACTTGTATAACCTCCTGCTGCTATTTTTTCTCTAGGGACACATGCACTGAAACCCTGCCTAGGTTATAGATCCTCAACAAATATTTATTGTCAGTGGGGACAATAGAAAGCAGTATATCCTTCATGGCTCACTTTGAATGTCACTTTCTTAAAGAAATCTTTCTTGACTCCGTAGTCTAGATGAGCTTCCTCTGAGACAGGTTCTCAAGGAAGCCCATTTTTTTCCCAGATAGCACTTAGCACAGCTAGATTAAATAATTTTGTACTTGCTCATTTGTTTAATGTCCAGGTTGCAGGATCCATGAAAGCAGCGACTATTCTCCTTTACTCATTTTTATGCCCAGTAGCTGGCACATGATTTGCTGGGGTGAATAAATAGGCCTCATAAATAGTGCAGGCAACAGGAGGCAGAGGCATTCAAAATAGGGGGACAGCAGCCCACAGGTGACGTGAACATTAAAGTGCTAGATTCTCACATGCTGACCATGGCTCGAGTCCTGGAACTGGTGGCTTGAAAATAATGCCTGGTGTGTGTGTGCATGTGTGCCCAAAATCTTGAGAGGAGAATAGAGCAGGGAGATTTCTCAGTTTCTCTCTTGTCTTTCTCTAGAAAATGCATGTGCCCAATGGCAAAAAAACTTTTTTAAAAAAAGGGGGGGGGTGGATATTAGATAGTAGGGAAGGTCTTCATGCACTGGGCATTCTTGGGTGAGTATTCAGTAGAAAGAGTGGTGAGGAGGGTACTCCATGCTGAGGCAATGGTGTGAGCAGACTACCAGGCATCTACCACCCACGGGGTGCTGGGCCATGGTGCTAAGCATTTCCCATGCATGCTCTTGCAATCATTCTATGAAGCAGCACTACTATAATCCTCACTTGACAGAGATGGGAACTAACTATGGCAACCCAGAGAGGCCAAATAATTCAGCCTCTTCACTTAATAGCCTTAAGTGAAGATACCATGATGGAAATCTAACTATAGAACTTGAATGAATATATGAGAATGTTATAATATTTTACTCTCAAGTATAATTTGGAGGAAAAGGTGATTTTTAGAGTCATGTATACTTTTTTTGTTGTTAAAGAGTGTGAGTGCATACTCAACGGGAGAGCAAGAAAGAGAGAGAGGCAAAAGAAAGCACTCCATGGGGAGAATGATCACACTGCAATTTCTTTTCCTCCATCTATCCCTCCTTCTGGGATTTTGGGTTTGCATGTACACATGCCCTGTGTGTTGCTCAACTCCAACTGTGTGAATGGCCATGTGCGTCTGGCTGCCTTAACCACCAGGCCAAGGAGCTGGCCCTAGACTCATGTTTGTCAATTCTAAAATACATTCTATCTAAGAAAAAGAGTAGCTATGCTTGTGGTCCTATTCCTGATCATATCCACCTTTCTTTCACACAGCGGTAACCACCCCTCTGAATTATTGGGTTGCTGGAAAAATCACGACACATTGTTGCATAGGAAAACATAGAAAAATATGTCATTACTTTTCTAACAATCCAGTATTTATAATTTATTTCTTTATAACTTTCCCATATATGATTCATCCCTTAACAGTACATGTAATTCTGCATGTTTCTGAATTTTATGTAAATGGAATCATTTAAATATTTTTTGCCACATCTTTCTTGCTCAAAATGATTCATCTGTTAGAGTATATAGCTATGTTCATCCATTTTTATGTAGTATTGGCATTGTAAGAATAAAACACACTTCTTCATCTGTTCTTGTATTGATGGATATTTGCCTAGTTTCCAGCTGGGTAGTTTTCATTTGGGTATCTCACCTCCTAGTACAGTTTGCTAGTGTTTCCTAAGAACATGTTCCCAGAGGTGGAACTCATGGAGTAGGGTATGTTCAGTGCCAAATTATTGGACAAAGCCAATACGCCCTCCAATCTGTATTCCTGAATTTCTACTGCTAAATTTTCATCATTTGACATTTTTAAATTTTTGGTGGTGGTAGTGTATTATAGTATCTCATTGTGGTTTAAAATTGCATTTCCCTGATTACTAATGGGGTGGAACATATTTTCCTGTTTGCTGGTTGTTTGCATTTCCTTTTCTCATTCTTGTATAGGCTATTTATTTGCCCGTTTTCTCTTTGATCTATTCCCTGCCCTTTCTTGCTTTGCATTCCAAGGGCATGTCTTGATTTCCCAGGTTCCCTTTCTGGTTAGGATCAGCCAAAGGGAGTTCTTGGCAAGATGGGTGTTGGGTATTTCCTGTCTGCTTTGGACATGTCAAGCGGTGACTGTGTCTCTTCTGTTGTTTCAGCTTCTGCCTAGAAACCCCCTTTGCACTCTGGTTCCCACACACAACCTCTGCTATGCTTCCAGCTCCCTCTGGGTGGTTCCTACCCCAAGGTTCTACTCCCACAGGGTAGCCTTGGCTTTCTGTGTTGATAGCATCATCCCTTCCCTGTCCCTGAGGTCCCTGGATAGCAGCAGCTTTTTATAGTTGTTTCTTTCCAGGTAGCCTCATTAGCTCTTATTTTAGCTCATCCAACATTTCTGCAACTAGGTATCATATTATATTTCTTCACTTGAACTATTAGTGTGGGTTTTATTCTTTTGGCTGGACCATAAGAATATTGATTCTTCATATGAAAGAAATATATGTTGAGATAGCATCCAAAACTGAGTTAGATGGGAACAAGAGAAATGACACACGGAACATATTTGACTGCATGAGGAGTTGTGACATAAAAGGAGCTACACTGTTCTCTGGGATGCATGTAAACTGCAGTTATGACAGTGCCCACAGCCCCAAGTGTAGTGAGGAGGACCCAGGAGGCCCAGATAAGGGCTTGGACTAAGAGTAAATTCTAAACAATTCCCACTACACCGTGATAACAAAGATCTGCACTTATTCCTGGTCATAACTAAACTCTTGAGACGGATGTGGACCCAATGGGCAAATAAAGGGTTGCAATTCAACTACTTAAAAAACAAAAACAAAACAAAATTAAACAACCAAACTTGTTAGGGTAAACTGAATACCCTCCGCAGACATACTCCACTAATGTGAACAGCACACGGACATGAGAGACTGGACAAGAAGTGGATGTGGTTGACTTATTTACTTAGGTTAACTCATGCATAGACCCTCAAGGCATTGCAGAATTAACAGTGTTCATTAGAGGTCTTGGAGTTTGCCCCCCCCTTTCCGTTACAGGTGAAGAAACTGAGGCTCAGAGAGCTTGGTGACCAATGCAAATCTGAGAAACATTGAGGTCAGATGCAGACCTCCAGGATTGATGGGAAATACCAACGAGAACATCTTAGGGATATTTTTACCTTCTTTCTATGGGTGCAGAAGTGAAATCTGGGCATAAGTGTGGATCACGGATCAAGAGAATGCCGGTAGGAGTGTGTTGCAAACATCAGTAATGTGTTTATTGGTGGCGAGGCAATGTCTCCAGCATGGTAGTAATTCTCTAGGAAATGGTTTCATTACATATGCATGTTTTGGAGAATAAGGGACCAAGTTTCAGATGATATTCTGGGAGTGGGAAATACCGTGAAGGGACATGTTTTGACTTTGGCAAAGACATGTGTCCATGGTTCTGGCAAAGAGGCAAGAACTGGGGTGATGTGTTTGCCTTTTACTTACATAATTAGAGGCTCTTTACTCAGGATTAACTAAATTCATTGCTGAAATCTGTTCCAAGAAAACAACAGTTAGAATGATAAATAAGTTAAACCCAGGAGTTTTCACTCCTCAGGGAAGTTGATCAGGTTTATACTTCTGAACAATTATATTCCCAACTTTAGCAGGAGATAGAGAAGGTCAGATTTCCTAGCTTTGGAAATCAGAATGTGAGGTGACCTTTTATCAGCGTTGACTGCCAACCCAGGGACAATATTCAGGACACCAACCTGTCAGATAAGGGTAAGTTTAACAATGCTGAATTCTTAATTTTAGAAACCCTTTTAAAAAGTTTATTTATTTATTTTTATATGTAAGAGGCAGGGAAGGGGAGAAAGATGGGTACCCCAACAATGTCCTCATGGCATGATTCTCATGCAACCCTAGTCAGCCAGGATGGGCACATGCACTCCAACGGTGTGTACTGGGAGACCGCGGGCTGTGAACCTGGGGCCTTCCCATGTGGCCTCAACACCGTGGAGCATGGCGTTACCACCATGGCACCACTGCGTTTTGCCTAGAAACATATTTAAAGGGAAACAGTTCAAGCCCTACTAAATAATTTTAGCACTGAGAAATAGGACATTGTGGAATTACTGTACTTACTAGTATTAGCGTGTATTGGCTTTTTGCTGACTTACTAATATCGCCATGAAGCAAATGGTCCAAACCTTTTCCTTCCCAAGATCCATTTCCATCTCCCTACTGATTTCCTCCAGGGAGAGGAGTGTGCCTCTTACCTTGATGAGAGGCTCGGGACCACCCGACGTGAGTTCAGAACTTCTCTATCCGTCTCTTCCTCTCAGCTCTCCTGCTTCTCAGCCCTAGATGAACCGCCCACTTTCCTTTTTTTTTTATTTTTTTCTTATTATTTTTAAATTTAAATTTACATTTAATCACATATATCTTCACAGTATACAATGTTTCTTTTTCCAGCATGAATACCATGCATATCAGTCAAGACAAAAATGTTACTGTATACATTATCAACAGCAAATAGTTTTTCATTTTTTAGTCGATTAAACATAATTTTTTTCTTCCCCTTTTCCCTCTCTCCCTCCCTTCATTACCCACCCTCATATTACTCCTGTTCTTACAGTCTCTAGTATCTACAGTTGTCTTCCCCATTACCATACCTTCCAAACTGTTCATTTCTGCTATAGAGCACAGACAATTGGCATATACTGAGTGGGGACATACGAAGGCTGTCTTTCATAGTCTGACTTGCTTAGCTTAGCATTAAGTTTTCTGTATTTGTCCACTTTGTACTAAATGTCAGGGTTTCATCGTTTTTTTTAATTTTTATGTCTGAGTAGTATTCCACAGAGTACATATACCACATTTTTTCAAACCAATCATCTACTTTAGGACATTGGGGTTGATTCCATGTCCTAGCGATTGTAAATAATGCTGCAATAAACATGGACATGCAAATATTTTTTTCCAACTGAAGGGTTTTCTATCATTTGGGTAAATACCTAAGAGTGGAATTACTGGGTCATATGATACTTCTGTTTATAGGTTTCTGAGGAACCTCCAGATTGTTCTCCAAAGTGGTTGTACTAGTTTACACTTCCACCAGCAGTGTAGGAGAGTTCACTTTTCACCACAGTCTAGCCAGCACTCATTTATTTTTAAAATTTTAGCCATTCTGACTGGGGTTAAGTGGTATCTCATTGTGGTTTTGATGTGCATTTCCCGTATGATAAGAGATGTCAAGCATGTTTTCATATGCTTTTACATTGTTCATATGTCTTCTTCAGAGACTTGTCTGTTCAGCTCCTTTTTCCATTTTTTTTTTTATTATTAGAGAGAGATTTTTTTCTATAGAGTATGAATGTTTGCCAGAGAGAGAGAGACAGACACACATAGTGAGAAATCACTCACGGGGGGGGGGGGGGGGGAGGTCATGTTGCAATTCTTTTTCCTGTATTATCCTCTCAAGATTTTGGGCATACATGTGCATGTTTCTGGCATGGGTTTCAAGCTTCTTGGCCTGGGACTCAAACCACAGTTAACCACATGGGAATCCAGTGCCTTAACCACTATGCCACTTACTGGTCACCCTTTACCCATCTTTTAACTGGATGATTTCTTTTTTTGTGTGTGGGTAAGCTGCTTGAGTTCCCTATATTGTCTGATTATCAGTCCCTTATCTGAGGTATAATTTGGAACTGTATTCTCCCACTCTGAGGGTTTTCTTCTCACTCTGCTTACTATATTTTTTTCTTCTGTGCAGAAGCTTCTCAGCCTAATATAGTACCATTTGTCTATTTTTGGGACTATTGCCTGTGCTCTGGAGGTCTTCTTTAAGAAGTCCTTGCCTACTAAGGTCTCCAAGAGTTTTTCCTGTGTTTTCCACCTATGTTTTTATAATTTGAGGTTTTATGTTTAGATCTTCGATCCATTTTGAATTAATTTTTGTTAGTGATGAGAGATAAGGATCTAGTTTCATTCTCTGCAGGTGGATACCTAGTTCTCCCAGTACCATTTGCTAAAGAGATTTAGATTTTTCCACTGAATTGTCTTGTGTCTTTTGTCAAGGATAAGTTAGCTGTACGTTTTTGGGTTTATTTGGGGGTTCTCAGTTTTGTTCCATTGGTCTACCTGTCTCTTTTTGGGCCAATACCATACTGTTTTAATTATCATAGCTTTGTAATATGTTTTGAAGTCAGAAAGTGAGATGTCTCCTACTTTTTCCCCTTGCACAATATTGCTTTGGTGATACAGGGTCTTCTATGCTTCCAGACAAATTTTGTGATAGCTTTTTTTCTATTTCTATGAGAAATATCTCTGGTAGTTTAGGATTGCATTGAATTTGTAGATTGATTTGAGTAGGACTGACATGTCAATTATATTAACTATTCCAATCCAGAAATGGGGGATTTTTCCCACTTTTTTGTATCATTTAAAAATTTTCTAGTATTTCATAGTTTTCCTTGTAGAGATCTTTGACGTCTTTAGTAAGGTTTGTTCCTAGATATCGTATTGGTTTTGTGGCTATTGTAAATGGGATTTATTTCTTCAATTTTATCTCACTTTGTCCATTGTTTGTGCTTAAAAATGCTGTAAATTTTCGTATGCTGATTTTGTATCCCACCATTTTACTGTATTTATTTATCACTTCCAGGATGTTTTTGTAAATTCTTTTGGATTTTCTATGCATAGCATCATATTATCTGCAAATAGAGATCATTTCACTTCTTCTTTTCCTATTTTGATGCCTTTTTCTGGAATTTTTGTCTAATAGCGTTGGCTAGAACTTCCAGTATTATGTTAAAAAGAAGTGGAGAAAGCCTTTCCTTCTTCCAGTTTTTACTGGAAAAGCCAAAAGCTTTTCCCCATTCAGTATGATGTTAGGTATGAGTTTTTCATAGATGACTTTTATTGTGTTGAAGAATGTCCCTATGCCGATTTTGCTGAGAGTCTTAATCATGAAGTGGCGTTGTATTTTATTAAATGCTTTTTCTGCATCAATTGATATGATCATATGGTTTTCATCTTTCCTTTTGTTAATGTAAGGTATTACATTTATTGTTTTGCATATGTTGAACCATCCTTGCATCCCTGGTATAAATCCCATTTGGTAATGGTGTATAATCTTTTTAATACGTTGTTGAATACAATTTGCCAGTATCTTGTTTTAGCAAGATATAGGCTTTTTTTTTTTTTTTTTTTTTTTTTTTTTTTGGCATGTCCTTAGCTGGTTTTGTAATTGGGATAATGGAGGCTTCATAGAATGAATTCAGGAGGGCTCCTTCTTTTTAAATTTTTAGGAATAGTCTAAGGAGATTTGGAGTTAGTTCTTTATAGGTTTCATAGAATTCAGAAGTAAAGTCATTAAGACCTGGGCTCTTCCTTGTTGGGAGACTATTACTGATTCAATCTCATTGTTTGTTATGGTTCTATTCAGACTTTCTATTTCTTCCTGGTTCAATCTTGGTAAGTTATACGTGTCCCAGTACCATTTGCTAAAGAGCCAAAAGCTCTTTAGCAAGAAAAAATTTGTCCAGAAATTTGCCCATCTCATCTAGGTTTTATTGTTTATTGGCACATAGTCACTCATAGTACTCTCTAATGATATTTTGTATTTCTGTTACATCTTTTGTAATATCACCTGTTTCCTTGCTGATTAGATCTACCTGGTTCTTTTCTCTGTTCTTCTTGATTAATCTACCTAATGGTGTGTCACTTTTGTCTATCTTCTCAAAGAACCAGCTTTTGGTTTTGTTTATTTTTTGTAGAGTTCTTTTATTCTCTATTTCATTTATTTCTGCTACAGTCTTTATTATTTCTTTTCTTCTGGAATTTTTGTTGTTGTTGTTGTTTTTGCTTTTCGAGTTCCCTGAGTTGTGTTGTTAAATTATTTATTTGCCAGCTTTCTGCCTTTTTCTCGTGGCACTAATTTCTATGAACTTCTTTCTTATAACTGCTTTTGCTGTGTTCCATAGGAAATAAACAGTTCGTTCTTTATCATTGGTTTCTGTGAATCTTTTGATTTCTGTCTTAATTTCTTCTATAGTCATGAAGTCATTTAGGAGTAGGTTGTTTAGTTTCTATATGTTTGTGAATTTTCGAGGACTCTTTCTGTATTTGATTTCAAGTTTGATTTCATTGTTGTCAGAAAAGATGCTTGATATAGTTTCTATACCTTTGAATTTGTAAAGGCTTTTTTTTTTTTTTTTTTTTTTTTTTTCCATATCATGTGGTCAGTCTTTGAAAATGTTCCATGTGGGGGTAAATGGGAAAAATGCATATTTCGTGGTAGTTGGGTGAAATACTCTATAGATGTCTCTAAGTCCATTTCATGTATGGTATTTAGATCTTGTAGCTCTTTGTTTATTTTTTGTCTAGATGATCTGTCCAGAGGAGTCAGTGGGGTGTTGAGATCCCCTATAATTATTGTGTTGCACTCTCTCTCTCTCCCTTGAGATCCAACAGTTTCTCTTTGAGGTGCTCCAGTGTTGGGTGCATAGATATTTACGAGTGTTATATCTTCTTGGTGAACAAGTCCTTTTAGTACTACATAATATCCTTCTTTGTCTCTTCTTACATCTTCCATCTTAAAGTCTATTTTGTCTAATACCAGTATCACTGCTCCAGCCATTTTTTGGTTTCCATTAGCATGGCATATCTTTTTCCAGCCCTTCACTTTCAGTGTGTGTATGTCCTTATCAGTGAGGCATGTTTCTTGTAAGCAGCATATAGATGGGTTCTGTTTTTGTATCCATTCAGCAAGCCAGTGTATTTTAATGGGAGAATTTAATCCATTAACTTTCAATGTTACTATTGATATTTGCAGATTTATTCCTGTCATTTTGTTAGCTGTTTTCTTAGTTGTTTTATGTTCTCCTACTTCTGTTTGTCTCTCTTTAGTTATCCAGATACGACACTGCCCTCAGTACTTTCTGTAGAGCTGGTCTATTATTGGTGAATGCTTTCAGTGTTTGGTTTTCTGAGAAGGCTTTTATTTGTTCTTCCCATTTGAAGGGTAATCTTTCTGGATATAGTATTGGTTGAAATTGTTTTTCTTTTAATATTTTGAATACATCTTCCCATTCCTTACTTGCCTGCATTGTTTCAGTTGAGAGGTGTGATGTTAGCCTAATGGGACAACCTTTATAAGTTACTTGATGTTTCTTTCTTGCCATTTTTAGAATATTTTTCTTTATCTTTAATTTTTAACAATCTGGTTATGATGTGCCATGGAGAGAATCTTTTTGTGTTGATTCTGTTGGGGATCCTTGGTCTGAATTTCTCCATGCTTCTCTATATTTGGAAAAAGTTCAGACAGTATTTCATGAAAGAGGTTTTTCCATGCCTTTAGCAGATTCTTCACCTTCTGGAATACCCATTATATGGATATTTGGGCGTTTCATGGTGTCTAGAATTTCCTATATGTTGTCCTCATTTTTGTTTGTTTGTTTGTTTGGTTGGTTTTTCTTTCTATTGGTGATTTGGTTTATGCTGGAGACTTCGACTTCAAGGTCAAAACTTCTTTCTTCTGCTTGATTCAATCTGTGGTTAATGCTTTCCAGGGAGATTTTAATTTCTTGTATTGTATTCTTCATTTCCAGAAGTTTTGTTTGATTCTTTTTTAGGGTGTCTATTTCCTTATGAAATTCCTCTTTCATGTCCTGAAATGATTTTCTCATTTCCTGGAACTAATTGTCTCCTTTCTCTTGCATCTTATTGACTTTTGTCACTATGAATATTTGGAATTCTTTTTGTGACATTTCTGTGTATTTCTCTGTGCTATCCACTGTTGGTGAGGGGCTAGTATGCTTACCTGGGGAAGAGCTACCACCTTGTTTTCTCATGTTTCTTTGGGATCTGTGCTGGTTTCTAGTTATCTGATGGTGTGTTTACTTTTTTCTATTTATTGAAGTAGATTTTGTAGTGCTGGTAGAGGAAATTTCACCTTAATTCCCAGATGTGTTCCCATTAGAGGGCTTTACATTCCAGGTCCAAGCAGTTTTGGGTATCTCAGGTGTTCGACTCCTCTACCAAACATTCAGTTTTTGATGAGATGGTAGCAAGCTAAGGAGATATAACTTGGTGAAGAGGATCAAGTCGCACACTGGGTGAAGTGCTTGGGTTGGTATACCAAAATATACGAAGTTGCTTTCAGGCCTCAAGCAGGGACTTACCCTAAAGCCTGCCCAGACCTGGCTCAAGATTCCCAGTGGGCTGGCAGGGAGGGTCAGGTTGCTGAAATAGTGGGCTGCGGAGTCCAAAAGTTTCAAAGTTATTTCCAGGCCCTGAGCATGGACCCACCCTAAAACCTGCCCAGACCCAGGCTCCTTCTTTTCTCTCTCTCTTTCTCCCTTTCTTTCTTTCTTTCTTTCTTTCTTTCTTTCTTTCTTTCTTTCTTTCTTTCTTTCTTTCTTTTCTTTTCTTTCTTTTTTTCTTTCTCTCTTTCTCTCTTTCTTTCTTCCTTTTCTTTTTTAATAAAATTTTTGCCATAGGGTGCATGTGCTCATCAGAGAGAGACAGAGAGAGTGAGAGGGAAAGTGAGAAATCCCCCTCCAGGGGAAATAGCATGCTATAATCCCTTCTCCATTCTCCTCCTGGGCACATATGCACACACATCCTGCATGACTTTCAGGCCACCAGGTCTGGGACTTGAACTGCAGTCTTTCATGTGAGAGTCCAACGCTTTAACCACTGTACCACCTGATGGCCTCTAGTTCCCTTTTCTTTCTTTCTTTCTTTCTTTCTTTCTTTCTTTCTTTCTTTCTTCTTTTTCTTCTTTTTTTTTTGAGAGATTTTTGTTATAGGGAGTATGTGCTTGCTGGAGAGACAGAGAGAGACACAGAAACAGAAAGTGAGAAATCACCCCTCAGTGGGGATGACTATGTCGCAATCCCTTTTCCTCTATTCTCTTCTTGGGATCTTGGACATGCACGCACACACGCCTGGCGTGAAGTTTAAGCCGTTGAGTCTGGGACTCAAACTGTGGTCAACTATCGTGGGAGTCCAGTGACGTAAACATTATGCCATCTGCTGGTCCTAGTTCCCTTTTCCTAACATGGCTCCTTGTGTGCTCCCAAACATGTTCCTCCCATGTACTAGTAGTGGCCTCTTATCTGTGGGACATGTGTTTCAAGACCTCCTGGTGGCTGCCTGAAGCCATGGCTAGTACTGAACTCCTTACACACCATGTTTTTTCTATCTGATAATCAAGACTGGGCTACTAACTGACAGGTAGCATTGACAGTGTGGACATGCTGGACAAAGAGATGGTTCGTCCCAGGCAGGACAGTGTGGGATGGCTTGGGATTTCATCATACTATTCAGAGCAATTTAAAATTTATGAATTTTATTTCTGGAAATTTTCATTTAGTAATTTTGTATCATGGTTGATCATGGATAACTGTAACCTTGGAAAGCAAAGCACAGATAAGAAAGGGCTACTATATATTCCTCCACTCCAAAAATCAGAGGCAGAGAAACCTAAGCATACTTACAACTTTTTATTTTTAAATTTTTAGTATAGAATTTTAAAACTACAACTAGAGACAATAGTGTCATTCACTCACTCTTCCCACCATCCTCCTTTCGCAGTTACCAATAAAGGCCAGTCTCATTTCATCTTTACTCCCACCCACTCTGCTCCACTCAGATTATTTTGAAACAAATTTCAGATGTCAAATATTTCATCTATTCATATGCCAGTATGTATCACTAAAAGAAACGGTCTTATGAAGTTATAACCATAAATCATGATCTCACTTAAAAACACTGACAATAATTATTTAATACTTTCACATCCAGTCAGTGTTTATACTTTCCCAATTATTTTATAAATGTTTAGCTTTTACAGTTTAAAGTTTTTGCGTTGATAGTAGTTGGCATATCTCTTAAGTATCTTTTAATCTCTAAGTATCCTGTCTCTCTATTCTTTCTCCCTTGTAATTACGTGAGAAAAAGTCAGCTCACTTGTAGTTTCTAGCAGTCTGGATTTTGATAATAGCATCATTGTGGTGTTTCATATTCTTCATATTTCCTATAAATTATTAGTAGGTTTTAGGAGGTTTAGATTCAACTTATTCTCTCTCTTTTTTTAATTCCAAAGGGTGCATTTGTAGAAAGTGACAGAAAGGGAGAGGGGAGAGGGGAGAGGGGAGAGAGAGAGAGAGAGAGAGAGAGAGGAAGAGAGAGAGAGAGAAAGAGAAAAAGAGAGAGATAAAGAGAGAGAGAGAGTGAGAAAGCTCCCCCAACAGGGCCCAGTCACACTGCAATTTTTTTCCCTTGAATTATCCATTCTGTGAAGATCCTAGGTATGCTCATTTTTCAAGACCTTTGGGGCTGGAACTCAAACCCTTGTCAGCCATGTGAGATCTGACTTCCTCTGTGCAGTGCTTAACTGCTAAACTATGGGGCTTTCCCCCAACTTACCCTTTTTTTTTCTTTAAAGAGATTTTTGCTATAGAGTGTATGCACTTATCAGAGAGACAGAAAGAGATAGAGAGACAGAAAGTGAGAAATCAAAGGGGAAGACCACACTGCAATCCCTTCTCCTCCATTCTCCTCTTGGGGTCTTGGGCATGCACACACACATGCCCAGTATGTTTTAAGCCACCAGATCCAGGACTTGAAATGTGTTAGACTATGTGGGAGTCCAGCAATATAACCATTATGCCATCTGATGGTCCCATCCCTCAATTTGCTCTTGACAATACTATTTCATATGTGTTGAGTTTTTGTATTAGGATATACATATTGTCATAGTTTTTGTCAGTGTTAGCTGTTATTGGCCACTGATAACCATTATCTGGATCCATTGTAAGAGTTAGAAAATAAAGATACTCTCTTTCTACCATTTTTTTTGTCTTCATTTATTAGCAGGATGCTTCTTTAAAGAGAAATTTTTTTCTTATCAACTATTTGGTTACTCAGAGGTACAGATCATATAGAAAAAGTAGGAAATTCTTTCCTTTTTTTTAGTGCATTTTGAAAATAAATAAATGGTTCTCTAGCATCTTCTGAATTTATTTTTTACTATCACTTAGATCATACTTGATGAGTTTTAGTCCCTTACATTTATATTTATTGATGTTCCTATTGCTTTACCTTTGGCCAAATGAGTTATCAATATCAGGTCTTTCATAGTTTTCATATGATTTAGAATAAGATGTTTCAGCCTCAACTTCTGTATTTCCTGTCTTAGACCTGGAATCAGCCATTTCTCTAAGAATCTTTGATTTTTTTTCCTGTCATTTGGTTTTTAATTATCTTAAGTCTTATGATAGCATAATTTACAATTCTATGCTGATGGTATATCTCCTCTACTTTAATCCTTCTAATAAATTGGCAAAAGCACCATTGCCAATCACACATATACAATAACTCTTTACTTTCTATGTGGTTTTGAACAGTTGCCTAACAATCCTGAAATATAACTTGGTCTGACTTACATACTAGAATTCAAAGGTAAAATTTAACATGCTACTAAATCTTGTCACACTGACTTTCAAAAGTGCCTGACCTTACAAATAATTCATAAAATATGTAAAGTGTTACATATTCTTTTTTTGATAGTATACATAAACCACACTAAAATGCCTGTCAGTAGGTAAAAGGCAATGTTTTGGATACAAGTAATTCTAATTAAATTGCTAGAGTTATGACAAAAAATATATATAAAGTAGACATCACTACCTTATCATCAGCCTTTGCCTTAACAGGTTAATAAACACAAATTAAAACACAGGTAAGTCTGCTTAGTTTTGAGAAGTGAAGGGATTTCTCCAGCATTTATATATTCATGTAACCAGTTACATATAAGCCTAAATAAAACCAATCTCCAGCAGGCTTTGAGATGACATTTATCATCTTTGTAGAAAGATAAGCACCACTAATGAATTACCAATTGTATTTTTAGAAAGGGGACCTAATGATAGCACTTACTGAACTGAAATTACTATCAAAATTCTAAAAACACAACAATATTAACCACAAGCTAGTCTTACTTAAATTGGGATTGTCCAACAAAAATATCCTGTCAGCCATTCATGATCTGAGTTCTGGTATAGGAGATCAATTAAAATATGGTACACATAAAGAAGGTGAAATATTTCTGTTTTGTCATAAATAAGGCAGTGGCCACCTATTACTCATTAGTAGCTTTTTAAAGATAAGCTATCAACTCTGCTCTTTTGGACTTCTTTTTAATGCCAGTGAAGATCATTTTTGTTCCAAGGATGTACTTCTTGGGATTCTCCAAATCCTCCATCAGTGTATCCTCTCCCCAGGTAATGCCTTTGTTCTTGTTGGCATCTGTGTAAGAGAATCCAGGGGCCTGACCTGTCTTCCGCCCAAGTAGACCATGGAGATTTGGGTCAGTCTTGTGCTTGCCTCCCTTTTCCATGGTGTGGTATGGGGCACACTTCTGAACAAAAATCTTCTTGCCTTTATCAACGTCACCCATTTTTAATTCTCTCTTTTGTCACTTGGGAAAATAGAGTAACTGCTCAGAAGCCAGATGACCTGTTCTCCGGACTCTTTGATTTTTAAAAGCAGGAAATGGTATTTGGAGACTACAACATGGTATTATGGGTACTCATTCTTGATAAGTTGGTCCTTATTTCCACCATGACTTTTAAAGTCAGGCAAATATGGGTTTGGATCGTCATCCCATCATTGCTAGATGTGTTATTAAGCAAGATACTTGACTTGAGCCCCTTTTCTCTTTGATAAAAAAAAAGAGATAACAATATTTTATAGTATTTTCCATGAACATTTTGAAGACTTCCTCATGTACATACATTTTATATTTCCAAATGATTTAGTGTACAACTCAATGAATTATTGTAAGATAAAACCTATACAACCAAACATCAACTGTAATAAGATATGCTTCCTCTGTGTGATGCAATGAGTAGGGCCTGTCAGTTTAAGTGTTTTTTTCTTTCTTTCTTTTTTTTTTTTTTTTGAGATCTGTAACCTTAATTTAATAATGAGAAAAGTCAGACAAATCCAAATTGAGAGAGAGTCTACAAAATACCAGCCACTTTTCATGTGGCCATGAAAGATAATGAATAACTGAGGAGTTGTTTCAGATTGGAGAAGACTAAAGAGACAGAACAACTAAATACAATGTAGTTTCTTGAATTGGATTTTGGAAAAAGGACATAATGAAAAAACTAGGGAAATCCTAGAACTACCATTTGATCCAGCAATCCCACTTCTGGGTATCTACCCAAAGGACAGGAGAATGCTCAATCAGAAAAGTGCTTGCACATCAATGTTTATTGCAACATTATTCACAATCTCTAAGACATGGAACCAACCTAATATCCACAAATAGATGAATGGATGGAAAGTGTGGCACATATACTCTATGGAATATTACTCAACCATAAAAAAACAGCAAGACCCTGGCATTTGATAAAAAGGGATCCAATATGGAGGATCTATTGCTGAGTGAAGCAAGCCAGGATATGAAAGAAAGATATTGTATGTGTCCACTTAATATATACTGACTATCCACACTCTATGGTAGAGAGAGAAATATTGGAGGGCATAAAAGCAGTCAAAATAGTTATGGGTGCTGAACACAGTATGGAATGGGGTGGTAGACAGGAAGAGTATAGAGAAGGATAGCAAGAGAACAAATAACAAGGCATGACATTAGTGGGACACAGAAATGCTTTATTACCTCTTGATGATAACATGTATAGTATTCTCAGCTGAACTGATATGAGAAGCATTTCATGTTGGGCCAATTCTTTATGTAAGCCAAATGATATATAGTAATTGAATGTTTAAAAACTAATGAGAATAAATAATAATAATCTGAAAAAATATGAAAAGCTATTTGATGATGATGATGTGGATACTAATGTCTTTGGCTTGACTGATATGCATGGTAATCATGCTGGAAAAATAAATGTAATACACTATAAAGATATGTGTGATTCAATGTAATATAAAAAAGATTATGGTAATAAATTAAATTTTAAAAAGTGGGGAAATCTCTAGTTATAGTTTATAGTTAATAATGCCACCCCAAAGATAGTTTCTCAGTTTTGAGGTAGGTTTGATTATTCCTTTACCACAGTTGTACCACTGTACATCCCTAATTCCTGTTAATCTATGTTGTTGTCAGCAATTGGTTGAGCATCATGTGTTTATTGCCTCTAGAGTTTCCCCCTTAAGAAACTGATATTTGGGCCAACAGGTAGAGTAGTGATAAAGCACTGGACTCCCATATAGATGACCATGGTTTGAGTCTCAGACCTGGCAACTTTCTCTCTCTCTCATCTCTCTTTGAGAAGTGCACGTGCCCCATAGCAAATTAAAATTAAATAAATAAATTAAAAAATTCTTTAAAAGAAAAAGTTGATATTCTGGCCAGTAGGTGGCAAGGTGGTTAAGGCTCTAGACTCCCACATGGCCGAGCATGATCTGAGTCACAGAACTGGCAACTTGCTTTCTCTCTCTCTCTCTCTCGTTCTCTCACTTTCTCTCCCTTTCTATTTCTCTTTGGTGAGTGCACACACCCTGTAGCAAATTTAAAATAATAATAATAATAATGATAAATAAAATTAAATAATTATTTTTAAAAAGGTTGATATTCATTGTTTTGCTGATATTTTTAGTGGCTTATTTTATTTTTTATTTTTTGGAGAGGTTTTTGCTATAGGGCGCGTGCGCCCACCAGCCAGCCAGAGTCAGAGAGACAAAAAGCGAGAAATTACCCCCCAGGGGGGATGGCCACGCCTCAATCCCTTCTCCTCCATTCTCCTCTCTGGATCTTGGGCATGCACGTACATGCGCCCGGCGTGAGTTTAAGCCACCGGGTCTGGGACTTCAGCCGTGGTCGACTACGTGGGAGTCCAGCGACACAGCCCTTACGCTAACTGCTGGTCCTGAGTGGCTTATTTTTTTCTTAATGTTTTTTTAAGAGTTTTTATATAGTCTGGTTATCAAACCTTTGTCAGTTAAATGTATTATAAATATAGTCCAAATTTGAGGACTATGTTTTTTCTTTATGGTGTCTTTTATTGTATAGATATTTTAAGTTTTAATTTATTCAGATATAGAAAGCTTTTATAATAAATGCTTTTTACTCTTGCTTAAAAAAACCCTTTTCTATTTGAAGATCATAATGTTATTCTCCTGTATTTTTTGAAAATAATTTTTCTTTTATACATGTAGATTTTAAATCTACCTAGGGTACATTTTACTATATGGTGAGAAACAGGACTTTTTTCTGTATTTAATTAATTATACCAATATTGTCCCATTCACATTGATTTATATTGTTACCTCTGTCATATATATAGATAGTCATAAATTCATAAGAGAATCCTGGGTTCTGTGTAGAGATTCATTAACAAATATTTTCCTCATCTTTGTACCAATAGTAGCATAGTATTTACATATTAGAATAAGTCTAAATGTCTGGTAGGATGTCACATTTCTCTTGTTTTTCCTCTTTAAAATGATTTTGTTTTGGGCCAGCAGATGGTGTAATAGTTATGTAACTGGACTGCCACATGGCCGACTGTAGTTTGAGTTCTGGACCCAGCGCCTTGAAAATTACACCTGGTGTGTGTGTGCTCATGCCCAAGATCCTGAGAGGAGAATGGAGGAGAAGGGATTGCAGCGTGGCCATCCCACCTGGGGGGTTTTTTTACTTTCCCTCTCATTGTCTCTAGCGAAAGTATCTGCCCTGAGGCAAAAACCTCTAAATATATATGTATGTGTGCATATAGGGCAGGAATAGCTGATATATATATATATGTGTGTGTGTGTGTGTATAGCCTATATACATAGCCTATACATGTTCCTCCATATGAACTTTAGAGGTTTCAAGAAAACCCCTGTTTGGGGCCAGCAGTTAGCGTAATGGCTATGTCACTGAACTCCCATGTAGTCAACCACGGTTCGAGTCCTGGACCCAGTGGCTTAAACTCACGCCGGGCGCATGTGCATGCGTGTCCAAGATCCCAAGAGGAGAATGGAGGAGAAGGGATTGAGGCGTGACCATCCCCCCCGGGGGGTGATTTCTCGCTTTCTGATTCTCTGTCTCTCTCTTGTCTTTCTGGCGAGTGCACACGCCCTATAGCAAAAACAACTCAAATAAAAAAAAGAAAGAAAGAAAGAAAACCCATTTGACTCTTCACTGGAACTGCATTGAATAGGCCTAATTTAGAGACATAACATCTTGATGATGCTGGCCTTTTCTTTTCTGTGAAAATGATATCCTTTTTCCTCCAGTTTGGTCTTCTTTTGCATCTGTCTGAATGCTAAATTGAGGGTAGGTACTCGATTTGTCAGCTTTTTGGGTCTCACTAAAGGTTTTGGAGAGAGTGACATAAAGAGAGTCTTGTTTTGATAATATTGATCTAAAAGTAGTAGCAATTTGATGATCTAAAAGGAGCAGCAATTTGGTGACTAGAGAAAGAAATTGAACGGGACTCTTGAAAATGTCCAAGGGAATATGTAATTCTGAATTTTAGTGGTATTAATAGCAGTGGAATGGTGGATTTTTCTAGGCCAGCAATTTTCTCTTCTACATCTGAGATTCTATTTTCTGTATGATCTAGTCTGCTTTTAATACTTTCAAGGGAGATTTTGACTTCCTGTATTATAGCCTTTATCTCTAACAGTTCCATTTGATTCTTTTTTGAAGTGTGTAATTCCTCTTTTAGATCTTGTAAGAATTTCCTCACCTCCTGGAACTCGTCAGCTTCTTTCTCCTTTCTCTTCTGCAGTTCCTTGTCTCTGTTCTCTTCTATCTCTGTTAGCTTCGCCATTATGAACGTTCTAAATTCTTTATCAGACATTTCCATGATTTCCATTGAACTGCTTGTAGATGAAGAGGAGTTATTATTTTCCCTTGGAGGAGAGGTATTTTCTTGCTTTCCCATATTTCTTGTGGCCCTGTGGTGATTTCTAGTCATCTGATGGATGGTATGTTTCTTCCTATTCTTGAAGTTCAATCTTAATGTTCAGGAGCAAGCCAAAAGAGGTGATCTGGATTCTCTTTGCCGTTCTGTTGTGATCACTTTGTGCAGCAGATTCAGTAGATATTGAAGAATAAGTTAACCCTAATAGTATTTGGATATCTAGCTACAGTGCCCTTAGATCCATCTAGAAACATAGTAAAATGGATATTGAGGAGCAGAGAGACGAGAAAAAAGAAAATGAAAAAGTGAGAGAGAGAAACAACAAAGAAACAGAAAAAAAGAAGGAAAAATGTTTAAAAAATTATAATTATTGTTTTTCTTTAAAAAAAAGAGCACAAAATAGAAAACCGTGCAGTGCGCTCGAGTTCACAGGAGCCATGAGGAATCTTCTCCTGAAGGCCTGCCTCTCACCTCTCCTGCCTGAGTGGGAAGAGCAGAGGGGATTATTAACAAGACAAAAAAGGAGCTGAGAGCAAAAGAAAACTTCACCTTTAAAAAAATTTTAAAAAGGAAAAATTACAAAAAAAAATGAGAAGACAGAAGCAGGGAAAGACAGACAGAGATGCAGAGATAGAGATAGAAGGCTATAGGCACTCCCTACCACTCTAGCTTGTTTGCTGGAGGCTGAATTATCAGTAGGAAATCTTCATTTCTCTTGTACCCTGAAATCACTAGTTCGCAGGAGCCATGAGGAATCTTCTCCTGAAGGCCTGCCTCTTGCCTCTCCTGCCACTCTAGCTTGTTTGCTGGAGGCTGAATTGCCTGAAAAAATGAGAATAATATACAAGAAGCACTAGATATCATCAAACGTCCAAACATCCGGATAATTGGCATTCCAGAAGGCTAAGAGACTCACAAGGGAATTGATAAGCTATTCCATGAAATGCTGCAAGAAAACTTTCCAAACCTAGAGAAGCACTCAAAGATCTAGTCCTAAGAAATACAAAGGACCCCAAATAGAATCAACCCAAGAAGATCTTCTCCAAGACATATTATAGCCAGGTTGACAAAAACCACAGACAAAGACAAGATAATAAGATTGGCAAGAGAAAAACAGCAAGTTACCTACAAAGGATATCCCATCAGGCTAACAGCAGACCTCTCATTGGAAACATTGCAAGCAAGGAAAAAATGGGAAAACATATTCAAAGTGTTAAGAGAAAAGCAATTCAGGCCAACAATACCGTATCTGGCAAGATTATCCTTTGTATGGGAAGAAAAGACAAGAACATTCTTAAATAAACAAAACCTGAAAGAATTTCCCAGCACCAGACCAAATTTCCAAGAAGTTCTCAAGGGAGTGCTATATCAGGAAAATTAAACGTAGTCCCACAGAAATAAGAGTTCAAAAACTAAGAAAATGGCCAACTTAATCATAGGGACAAGTCTGGAGTTGAATATTATATCCCAGAATTTAATTGGATCGAACCACAACAGAAGATAAAGTACATGAGACTGAATTGGTAAAGTATAATTTTATGACTTTTGACTAAAACATTGCTGATTTTCTTGTAGACTTTGTTATACGGTTGTAAGGATTTGTGTCCTGTCTTGAGATATGGATAGGTATGGGATCAGCAGTTAGCGTAATGGCTATGTCACTGGACTCCCACATAGTCGACTGTGGTTCGAGTCCCGGATCCGGTGGCTTAGACTCACGCTGGGCGCATGTGTGTGCGTGCCCAAGATCCTAAGAGGAGCATGGAGGAGAAGGGATTGAGGCGTGGCCATCCCCCCTGGGGGGTGATTTCTCGCTTTCTGTCTCTCTGTCTCTCTCTGTCTGGTGAGCACATGCGCCCTACAGCAAAAACCTCTCAAAAAAAAAAAAAAAAAAAAAGAGAGATATGGATAGGTTCATGTACCTACCATTTGAACAGAATCCTAACCTGTTTCCTGGCCTTAAGTTTTAAGCAATGTTCCTTACATTTCTTTGATTTAAGTTAAAACTGGTTTTCTTAATAGTATCAAGTGAACTTGCTGTTGAAAGTAGTTAGATTATTTTAAAAAATTGTGTGATCAATACAATGTAGGGGGGAAAGGAATGGAAGACAAATGTAGACACCAGAGATAGTGTGAGAAGAGGGTGGGAAAGGACAGAGGTCAGAAATAGGGGTAAAAAAAATACTAGAAACTAGAAATGGAAAATTTTTGATAATAACGTGCATGATTAAGCCACTATGCAGTGTATTCTGGATGGGAAGTCACAATTTGTATGTTGTGACGATGCTTAGGGAATGAATGTAAATTAAGTTAAAAAAAAGCTTCAGAAAAAAACCCCTAAAACCGTTTTTCTTGAAATTAAAAAAAATGCATTAAAAATACCTATTCGATGACTGCAGTAAACTATATAGTCCCAGCTAGGTGCTACTTTATAGGATGTTCATTCTACTCACTGAGGCTTATGCCTAAAGTTGGACTTGTGTTCATGAAAATATATATATCAGCTGTGCTTGCTATGAAAATATTTAGATTAATTAAGATCTTTAGTGACTCAATAAAATGTAGGGGAAAAAAAAGTATAGAAAGCAAACGTAGATACCAGAGACAGTGTGGGAGGAGAGTGGGAGATGGCAGAGGGTAAGAGATAGGGAATCAAGGATGGGGAAAAAAAAAACAAAACATACAGGAAACAAAGAATGGAAAATTATTTGTTGACGGTAACATGTATGTTGATGTGCTTGATTGAGCCAATATACAGTGTACTCTGGATGGAAAATCTCATTTTGTATGCTGTAATGATGGACAGTGAGTGAATGTAAATAAATAAATTTAAATAAAAAAATAGCAGTGGAATGGAGATAAGATAGCTGCAAGAGACTTTTGAGAAACAAAATAATTACCTCCTTTTGTGAGAAAAAGACCCAATTGGGCTTCCTGTTTCTCAAAGAAAGATGAATGAGGAGAAAGATGCTAACAGTTACAGGGGCTACTTTACCCTGTGGTAATTGCTGGGAAAGGTCCTTAAAGCATCCTATTTCCTGTTTTTTTCTTCTCCTTTTTAAAGTCGCTTATTTTTCCATGAATGAAACACACACACACACACACACACACACACACTCACGGAGAAAGGGGGGGGGAGAGAGAGGGGAGAGTACTCCAACAAGGTCTTGAAGCCACAATTCACCCAGCCTTCAGCTATCCCTGGATAGTGGGCACGGGAGCACCTGGTGGACTCAGGCAGATTTCTGGACTTGAGTCAGGAACCGAAACTTTTCATGTGAGATTACTCCTAGGGTATTGCATTTTACTGCTGCACCACGCTCTAGTCCCCTCTTTGCCTCTTCTTTCGAAAATTGTAACATTCCCTGATGTCTAGTTTATGCCTCTTCCATGAAGCGTCCCTGATTCTTTCCTTTAGAGCGCAGATGCTTGACAGGTTTTCTTTTGTATTATAATTATGTGTATTCTTATCAGCACCATGGGAGCTGGCACTAAGTCTAAAGTTTTCATTCCATGCTTTGGCACAACTCCTTTTTGGCACAAATCATTTTAATGCAACAAAAGAATACTGTCAGTCCACATTGGGAGATAACTCAAGAATAAATGTGAAAACCTCAATTGTCCCATAAAGGATGCTGAATCTCTCTTCTGCTTGTAGGCATAAGGTTTGCACCACTGTACTACGTGAGGTCACCGCAAGTGAATTTGAATAGAATCTTTCTGGATCGTGTTCTCCTTAATTCCTTCAAAGATGTCTCATATGTTTTGTGATTTTATTCACCCTTAGGCTATGTTATAGTGTTATTAGTATGCTTGGACATCTGTGTGTGTTAAGTAGTTACTGAGTTTGAAGGATTTTTAAAGTGTCTTACTATTTTTATAGTAAAATAATTTAATCTATAAATAATATATCAGGTTACTTAGGCAATTTACAAAATGAAAGACAGATATCTAACAATTCAAAGTTCAAAACAGAATACAACCATAAATACAGATGTCCACTAACTACCTTATTAATAGGTGGAATAGGTTTCTGCTCCATGGTGGCTCAGACTTCCCCTGTGAGTTAATGGAAAACTAAGGAGATATGGGTAAGTTTCTTAACTGTGGTTCAACCTCACACTGCTTTCATTTGGGAGTGCCTTTGAGTCTGTGTGTGTACATATGTGTGTGTGTGTGATGAGTGGGCACATGTGTGCATGCGTAGATATATATGCTCTTGTGTACAGTCCCTATTATTTTTGGAGAGGTTTTTGCTATAGGGTACGTGCGCTCGCCAGACAGACAGAGAGAGACAGAGAGACAGAAAGCGAGAAATCATCCCCCTGGGAGGATGGCCATGCCGCAATCCCTTTGCTTCCATTCTCCTCTTGGGATCTTGGGTACACACGCACACGTGCCTGGCATGAGTTTAAGCCAATGGGTCCAGAACTCGAACTACGGTTGACTACATGGGAGTCCAGCGACATAGCCATTACGCTAACTGCTGGTCCCTGCAGTCCCTATTGAAACTGTACTCCTGGTTTGTTTCTTCTTTGTCTTTCATATTTGAAGGTTCTGTTTCACCATGGTGAACCACACATTGTCACTTTCACAGTGGGCACAGAGAGCATTTTAGTTTCAGTTTTTCGTACGTGGTCCACAATTGTTGCCTGCACTTGTTATTGCCTTGCCATGAGCATGCCCAGCAGAGGCATTTCATCACACAAATGAAGACTGTGCTCTTTGGAGAGATCTCTGGCTCTTGGCTTGTGCTCTGATCCATATGACCCTTCAGCCCTGGTCACAGCTGATTGGATGAGGGATGGGCACCTGCGCTAAAAAAGCCAAGTGGCTTAGCAGTTTCTGAGTTAGATGAAGTGGGTACTGCGATGATTGTGTAAAATGCCCTGGTGGAGAAATTCTGCAAATAAAATCCAGGGAGTCTATCTGCCTGTCACAGGCCTCTTGAGGTATGATATATTACCAGAAAAACATCTTGTAGTGTCGTGAGGGACAAGGAAAAGGGAAGGGGAGTAAGACAGATTGGGATGTCAAACACAGTCCTGTGGAAGGTAACTGTGTTTCAGTTCTGAAGTGAGTAGGTCTGGACACAAGCAGTCTACCTTGCAGACAACTCTACCCAGCGAGGGAGCAGGAGTATTTATGCTTCCATGCTTGTTCATCATTGGCTAAGGGATGAGCCCGAGGAGGTAGACCCTTCCAGGCACCATCTATTTTCTATGCATTTGGAAAAATCTGGCCTCTCTGACAGAGAGACACAAATGCTGACCGTTGGGAGTAAAGGCAACCAGAGTGAGGTGCACAAAGGGTCCAGCCCTGAGAAGGGATCTGCCTGGAGCCATGTCACTAGGTTCTAAAGGCCTAGCCCAGAGCTGCTCAGCAGGAACTATTGTGATTAGTCGACCAAGCAGATTGTCTCGCGTATCTCTGAGTCTGAGATACAAGAATTCACGAGGCAGCAGGATCCAAGGGCAAGAAGCATCGGAGGGAGATGACAAAACTGTACAGTTGTGTGTGTGAAAAAGAAAGAGCACAAGAGAGCCCCGGTTTCACTCAGCAGTACTCTCTCATCCCCCTTCGGAAGTGCTTTCCTTATTTTATCACTGCCCTAAACATAAAGTAAGGAAACAGACATGACTCTTTCCAAAGGAACCAGATGGTCAAATCCTTGGGTTCTACTACTTTTATTATTCTACTTCCTTTTGTTTTCTCTCTTCCTTACCTGTCCATGTCAGGTGAGATATGGATTCTACTTGGGAGGACTGACTGGATTATTACTAAACTCAACCTTCCATGATTTTCGACATGGGTTATGAGTGTCCTTGATGAATTAATCTAGAAATAGGAGGTGTTTGTTACACTTCTGCGCCTCACTGGCACAGCTAGCTTCATAGTGGGTAGTAAGTACTTGCTTATAAACTGTGATTTAAAGACAAACTTTGGGTTATAAATACCTCAGCCTCAAGCCTTCCTCCCTTCCTCCAAGCCCCCATTTATTATGCTTGTGTGCTCAGCATATTAGAGCTGTCAAAATGCAAATTTTTCTGGAAATAACCCTTATCAGTTAACAGTCTAAGTTCATGTGCTTGAGTGTCATGATGTAACTGAAGAATTGCAAAATTATGGTTCCATAAAACAATGATTTCTTACATTCTAGAATAACTCACAAATCTTAGTAGTGACTTGCTGGAGAGAGGCTTTAAACTGGGTAAACATTAAATTAGCACAAACACTGCCCACTTAGTGAAATTGAGGTAGTCATCTCCCCTCACCTCCCAACCAGGACTAGTAACTTTATGACTATGCCTGACATTTGAAGGGAACATAAAGTAGTACTAGTACCAACCATTCAGGTAGATGGTAGTTAGGTATGTATAAATAAAAGGAGAAAGTGATTTATAAAGCCATTACATCATGTAAAACAAAAATAAAAACGAAAGCAAAGAATTAATCTTGAATCCCAGTATGCATGCAGCTTTGAAATGGCAGATAATCTGGTTCCTTTCAAACCAAATAGCTGTATTCATATCATTGCATTCATCTCACCTGAACCAGGACAACTTCCAGTTGTAATAGTACATGGTTGTTCTCAGTAGCGATGATGATACGACTATGCTAATTTTTTTTCAGAAAGCAGATAATATTCGTCACATTGAATCAGTGCCTACTCTGTGCCTTGCTTTTCTTTTTTCTTTCTTAAAGAATTAGTAATTTATTTTTATTATTATTATTATTATTATTATTATTATTATTATATTTTTAATTGCTTTAGGGCATGTGTACTCACCACAGAGAGACAGGATGGTAAGGTTGGGGGGTAAGAATCAAGCCACCAGGTGGTTCAGGGCTCAAACTCAAATCAGTCACATGGGAGTCCAGCACCTTAACCACCATGCCTCCTGCTAGCCTGCTTGTTTTTCTTATATATAAAATGGGGCTAATTATACTACCCACTTCAGAAAGTTATTGTGAGAATTAAGATGGGAGCATTTAGGTCAGTACCTAAAACATAGTTCTAATATGTACTAAATGATGTATTATTATTATTATTATTATTATTGTAAGATATTAAGGTTAGTATTGGAGATACAAGAAATGGACATGATATGGTCTCTGTCTTCAAGTAGCCTTGAAGCTAATGGAAAATAAGACATGTTAAGAAGCTTAGGATTAGATGGAAGTCTATGATGATTATTCTCTTCACCAGAAGTAGATGAATGTCTTTTTCTTCCAAATTCTTCACTAATAGGGGGATCAACACGGAAGTCTTCTAACCTCTTAAAACTGCAGAGGTATTCCTGAAGTTTTGGGTCAACAGAATGTGTCTTAGATTGTGAATATTTCAGATAAGCCCAAAATTTTTCTAGTCCATATAGCTGACCAGATTCGTAGTCTTTTTTGGTTTCTTCTTGGAAATCCATAAAAATTTCTTGTCTGAATTTTTTTTCCAGTCCATAACTACAAAACCTGAACAGACATTCTAACCCATACCTGTAATTTTCTTTTGCATCTTCCCAAGCAAGTTGCCTAAATTCCTCATACATTTTTTCACTGAAGTGATCTCTGAGGAAAAAGGACCAAAAACGAAAGAGGGTATTCATTTCTTGGGACTGACCAATTCCCAAGCATTTTCTCTCACTTAAGCACCTTCGATGATACTTGTGATAGACTTGTTGGGTAAAGCCATTTTCCTTCAAAAGTTCATGAGAAGGATGCTGGAACTTAGGAAGTGAATGAGCAGGATTCAGTACAAGGCAGGATTCAGTATAAGCCAGCGTTACAGCCTAGAGATGGGAGTGGTTAATTTTGCTTGGGTATGTTACAGAAGATTATCCAGAATAGGAGGCCATGGAGTAGCCTGTCAGCACTGGAGATCAGGGGAGGTTACCATACGGAGTAAAGGGCCCTCTAGTATTGAGGATGGCATAGGCAGTTCATTAAGATAAGACACAGTGTGGTGTATTGCAGTTCTGTGAGTAGGTGCACTCAGGCATGGAGAGCGGTCTGCTCGTGCAGGGGCAGCCAAAGATGGCGCTGGACAGTTAGGTGGAGTCATATCAAGAAAGGTCCCATGTGCAACATTAAGGAGCTTTACACCTCAGGCCATTGAAAAATTTCAATTCCCTTGGAGATGTGTGTGTGTGTATATATATATATATATATATATATATATATATATATATAAAATTGGATGTACAATATATAATTGGATGTACATTTTTTTGTTTTTTTGAAAGAGATTTTTGTTATAGGGTATGTGCAATTGCTGAAGAGACAGAGAGAGATAGACAGAAAGTGAGAAATCACTCCCCAGGACGATGGCCGTGTTACAATTCCTTTTCCTCCATCCTCCTCTCGCGATTTTGAGCACACATACACACACATACATGTGTCTGGTGTGAGTTTTAAGCTGCCAGGCCTAGGACTCAAACCCCGGTCAACTACGTGGGAGTCCAGCGGTATAACCATTACGCCATCTGTTGGTCCCTCAGATGTACATTTTAAAAAGATGACAAGATGACTGGAAGTTGTGAATAAATTTAAAGTTGGTAAGACTGGAAAAGCTGTTAAAATCCAGGCACGAGATGATGAGAGGTGAGAGCGTTAACTAAGACAGTAACAAGGGGATAAAGGTAAGGTAAGAGATAACGGAGAGCTTATGAGGATGTAGAATATAATGAACTGCTATTGAAGGGTTAAAGATATAATTGTTACATCTTTTTTGAAATCGTATGCTATGTGCTGGGTTTTATTGCATTTTCCAAATACTTGTCTCCATTTAAATTGTAAATATTGGAAAAGCAGAATAAAGTAAGTTTCCTTCACGATCATTGTAGCTTAACTTGTATTTGCCATAGTCTATTGTCCCCGCAAGGTGTCAAAATGAAGAATTTAAGAATAAAGGCAAGATGAGAGAAAATTCTGGAAGTATAAAGAAAAAAATGAGATAGTAATGGCAATATGTAAAGATTATACATGTTAGTGAATTTCTCTAGTAGAATATTGGCACTATTTGGAAAGCTGTCAATGTCACCTCATATTTAAACTATTAAGGGCATATTTAAACTGTGCAAATCACTTGCATTCATTTCATGGTTAATCAATCCAGTCTGAAATTGTTTGCCAAACAGTAATGGGATTTTTCTCTAACAGCCAGATACTTAAGTCAGTAGACACTAAATTATGAGATTAAAAAAAAAAATCAGCAATCCAGGTAATTATCAGCTTAAAACAATATTGTGTTGAGTCCTGGCGCATACCCTCTTACAACAGATGTCTTTGTTTTGGACCATTTTGATGATCTTGATAACTCTAGCATGATAAACTAATGATGCAAATTATCTCTTCATTTTAATTTTACATTGTAGATGGAGCAATTGGCCTTTAACATAACATATTCCCTGTTTCAGCCAGAGCCTAAATTAGAATAGTAATGGCAGAGAAGGAGAGCAGGTGACATATTCTAGAGCTATTGAAACGCATACTATCTCAAGTGTAAAGTTGGAATTGAAAGGATAAATCCCAGCCTTCTGAGTGAGCAGCTGGCATATGACGGTATCATTTACTGTGATAAGGGATTCAGGAACAAGGTGGGATTTAAGGAGAGAGAAATTCTTCATTTAGAGTTGATGAATTTGAGGTATTCCTTGTATGAATGTGGAAAAATCCACTAATCCCTTCAGCCTGGAACTCAGGAGAGATCTGTGTTGGAGACAGCTTTGAGCATATCAGTGTACTGGTAGGAGATAAAGTTACAGGAGCGTCTACATGATATAGAATCTGGGGAATACGAACAATGTCTGGGAGAGAGGAAGAGGAGGCATGAACCCAGCCAAGAAGAAATGGTTAGAGTGGAGGAGGTAAACCATGGGACGCTATCCCTTACAGAGAGATTATTTAAATCAGTGGTCTCCAAACCTTTTTATGTGCCCAATCAAAAGCATTTTTGAATAATCCCCATACATGTATACTCACTGATGAATTATACACATAATAATGTTTTCAACCCATACAGTAACTACTAATAAAATTTCATTTCTTAAAAAGTTAGACACAAACTAAGTATATTTTACATACCATAGAACGCATATTTTCTCCTGTTTCATGTCTTTCCATCAGGGGGCTGTAATGACCTTATCAGTGCCCATGTATGCTTGCACTTAGTCACAATGCATCACGGAGTCATTATTTCTAAGTTCAAATAAATTTCTAAGTTTAAATATACCTATAGGAATTCTTATAATACAACTGAACTAAATTAGTAAATGACACACAGAAAAAATCTGTGTTACCAAATCGGCAGTGTTTTTCCTTCTTAGTGATACATAAAATAATGGTGAGTCTTAAAATCAATACAAGTTGTCGTCTCTTCTCATACCCAAATGGATCATTTTATGTACTTTTGGAGAACAGGTTTAAGAAGGAGGAGTCAACAGTGTGAAACACCTTGAAGAGATTAAATAAAATATTATCTTGAAAGATGGAGGGCCAGCTAGTGGCACAGTAGTAACACAGTGCTCTGCCATGCTGAAATCACACAGAAGGTCCTGGGCTCACATCCTGAGGTCTTTCTGTACAGGTTAGGCATTCTCATGTGCACTTGTGGTCTGGCTGACTGAGGCTGGGGAGTGGATCACAGTATGAGGACCTGTTAGAGGTTCCTTCCTCTCTCTGTTTCTCTTTCTCATGGAAAAATATAAATAAAAATAAACTAAAAAAAATGGTCTAAGGTCTGGCAGGTTGTGTGGTTGTTGAAGTGCTGGACTCCCACGTGCCAACCATGGTTCAAGTACTGGAACTGGCAGCTTGTTTTCTCAATTTCCCTCTCTCTAACCCTCTACATCTCTCTGGTCAAATTAAAGTAAGTGAATGAATAAATAAAATTAAACAATTATTTTTTTAAAAAAGGTCTTACATCTTTAATAGCTGTAACAATTAGGAGGTCAATGGAGGCCTTAGTGGGGCCAGTGTCAACAGTGGAAACCAGTTGTAGCGGTTCAAAGAGTAAGTAATAACAGGTTACATTTAATGCACACTTTCCACATGCCAGGTACTGTGCTAAGGACGTTTCATAGCTCTCTGAGAACAAAGCATGATTCTCCCTGATTTAAGATAAGAAGACGAGGTTTGCAGAGTCTAAGCAACTTGTACTAGGTAGTAGCTCAGTAAGTGGTCTTAGCAGTATTGGAACCCAGGGTGACTATCTTAAAAGCTGAGCTCTTAAATAGTACACTACAGTATTTCTCAGTGTGAAGTCAGTTGCTGGAGACAGTGCCTAAGTATAGACAACTACCATTCCGCAGAGCTAGCTAGCTTGCCTATGGACAAGAGCAGAAAGAAGGGGAATGGACTAGTGTGGGGTTAAAGAAGGAATCTCCCCTCCCTTGCACTTTTGAACAAAAGATGTGGGCCAGCTCACGCCCTGGTGGTTAAGGTGACTGGATCCACAAGGTTGACTGGTTTGAATTCTGTACCTGCAGCTTGGAAAACACATCAGTGTCTGTGAGCCCAAAATCATGAAAGGAGGGAGAAATGGCAGAGAAGGGATTGCGGTATGACCATTCTCCAAGCACAGATGCTTTCTCTCTATACCCCCTCTCCTCTGGTGAGCATATTTGCTCTCTGGCAAATTTAACAACAACAACAAGAGCATTCTTACATAGTGAAAAGGATGAGGCAGGATAGAGAGAGAAATTGAGGCAATTAGGCAAGAGAGAAAATAACTGATAAAAAAAATCACAAGACTCTAGAGCACAGGTGGGAAGTTCAGCCTCAAGCAAGAGGAGGCTGTCTCCTCCTCTATGGGAGGAGCGGGAGAGAAGTAAACTGGATACAGCTATAGTTATGTATGTAGGTTTTGTGTGGGGACAAAGAAGGGAAAACATGAGACATTCCAAGTTTACGTGATTTATTTTTTCTGTGAAGTAGGAGACAAGGCCATTGCTTAGAGAGTATGCGGGATGGGGCAATGGGGTAGTCAGACTTGCTAGGAATGTTATTAAGATTTTAACAGTAGCTGTAGCTCACTCTGGGCCTTATTTATTTATAAATAAACTTCTAGCAAAGCCAATCTGCATGTGGCAGGATTTTTTCCCCCAGTGATTCCTGCCAGCTGGAACCCAAGAACCAAACAGGTGAACTGATAACATGTTGGGCTTTCACACAATATAGAGAGGCAATGATTGGAAAAAAAGAAGGCAAGGCATTTAGAGATTTTGAGAAATGGGGAGGGAGCTGATAGACCAGAGAAAGTTGAGGTATTAAGGTCCAGGAAGTCTCAAGGAAGTTATGGTTTGGCTATGTAGGGTGTATAGGGAAATGAGGAAGCTGAAGGAGACAAGAGGATACAGGCATTTTAGATTTCAGAGGAGAAGCAGTGATCTCCCGTCCTCCTGATGACCATTTGTTTAAACTCTCCATTTATGGCAGGACTGCAAATTTGAAAATTATATTTCCCATCCCAGACTCTCTTGCTGGTAGAATTTCAGTTTAGAATCCTCCAGAGAGGGGCTTTAGGGAGTGGAGATCTTCAGTAGTGGTTTCTGCAATCCATACAACTCTAAATTTCTAGAATTCCAGCAGTGGTTTCCCCACCCTTTGCTCCCCTGGACTTTCCAGGGCCAGGCAACCCTCTAATTTTCTATATTAAATTCCTTTTAACCTGACAGAGAGAGTTTTCTGTTTTCCTGACTTTACCTTGGCTAACATATGCCCCTGATTTTCAAATAAACTAGATTATGAGCTTTTCCATAATCATGCTGGCATTGGTCAGGATGAGCACATCTGCATCAGTTAGGAGTTTTAGTTACAAGCTGACAGAAAGAAAATATTAGGGGACTTCAAAAAGTTCATGGAAAATGGAGTGAAAGTACGAGTTAATTTTGGCACAAAAGATGTAAAAATCTATGCAGTTTTTAAAAATATGTATTTTCCATAATTTTTAAAAAGTTTTTGTTTTAGGGTGCGTGTGCTCACCAGAGACGCGGGGTGGGGGGGGAGTGAGAAATCATCCCTTAGGGGAGATGGCCATACCTCTATCTTTTCTCCTTCAGTCTCCCAGGATTTGGGGAATGCATTCACATGTGTCCAGCGTGATGTTCAAGCCACTGGGTGCCAGACTCAAACTGTGGTGTGGGATCTAGTTCCTTAACCTCCATAACACCTGCTGGTCCCTTCATGAACTGCAGAAGAGAAAGGAGAAAGAAGATGATGTCTTCCAGGAGGTAAGGAAATTCTTGCAAGATCTAAAAGAGGAATTACACACTTTAAAAAAGTATCAAATGGACCTGTTAGAGATGAAGGCTATAATATAGGAAGTCAAAATCTCCCTTGAAAGTATTAAAAGCAGACTAGATCATACAGAAAATAGAATCTCAAACATAGAAGAGAAAATTGCTGGCCTAGAAAAATCCACCACGAAGACTGAGAAAATTGCCCCCCAAAATGAGAATAATATACGAGAAATACTAGATACCATCAAATGTCCCAACATCTGCATAATTGATATCCCAGAAGGTGAAGAGACTAATAAGGACATTGATAAGCTAGTCCATGAAATCCTGCAAGAAAACTTTTCAAACCTAGAGAGGCACTCAAAGATCTAGTCCCAAGAAATACAAAGGACTCTAAATAGAATTAACCCAAGAAGATCTTCTCTAAGACACATTATAGCCAGATTGACAAAAACCACAGACAAAGACAAGATACTAAGATTGGCAAGAGAAAAACAGTAGCTACCTGCAAAGGATATCCCAGTAGACTAATAGCAGACCTCTCATCAGAAACAATGCGAGCGAGGAAAGAATGGGAAAATATATTCAAAGTGTTAAGGGAAAAGCAATTTCAACCAAGAATACTTTACCCAGCAAGATTATCCTTTGTATGGGAAGAAAAGACAAGAACATTCTCAGATAAACAAAACCTCAAAGAGTTTACCAGCACCAGACCAGATCTCCAAGAAGTTCTCAAGGGAGTGCTATATCAGAAAAATTAAATGCTGGCATACAGAAATAAGAGTTCAGAAACTAAGAAAATGGCCAACTTAATCATAGAGACACGTCTGGAGTTGAATATTATATCCCAGAATTCAATTGGGAAGATCGAACCACAACAGAAGATAAATTAAGTACATGAGACTGAGCTGGTGAAATAGCCATTTTATGACTTCCGACTAAAATATTGCTGATTTTTTTCTAGGCTTTGTTGTCCGGTTTTAAAGATTTTTGTCCTGTCTTGAGCTGTCAATAGGTTCATGTACTGACTATTTGAACAGAATTTTAACCTGTTTCTTGGATTTAAGTTTTAAGCAAAGTTCCTTAGCATTTCTTTTATTTATTAAAGTTTAAACTGCTTTTCTTGAAACTACCAGCTGAACTTGCTATTGAAAGTAGTTAGATTATTTAAGAAATTGTGTGATCAATAAAATGTGTGGGGGATAGGAATGGAAGACAACTGTAGACACCAGAGATAGTGTGAGAAGAGGATGGGAAAGGGTAGAGAGTCAGAAATAGGGGATATATATATATATGTGTGTGTGTGTGTGTGTGTGTGTGTGTGTGTGTGTATGCTGTGACGATGCTTAGGGAATGAATGCAAATTAATTACTTAAAAAAATGTTTTAGGGGGGACCAGCAGGTGGCATGGTGGTTAAGGCACTGGACACTCCCACATGGCCAATCATGGTTCAAGTCCTGGACCTGGTGGCTTGCTTTCTCACTTTCTCTGTCTCTCTCTCTGTGTCTCTCTCTCTCTGGTCAAACTAAAAATAAATGAATAAATAAACTTAAATAAATAATTCTTTAAAATTAAAAAAAAATGTTTTTAGGAAAAAAACCCACAAAAACTGTTTTTCTTGAAATTAAAAAAATGCATCAAAATACCTATTTGACGACTGCAGTAGGCTATATTGCCCCACCTAGGTGCTACTTTATAGTACGTTCATTCTACTCACTGAAGTTTATGTGTAAAGTCAGACTTGTGTTCATGGATATGTACATATCAGCTATGCTTGTTATTGAAAATGTTTAGATTAATTAAGATCTTTAGTGAATCAATAAAATGTGTAGGGGGGAAGGTATAGAAAGCAACCATGGATACCAACCATGGATACCAGAGACAGTGTGGGAGGAGCGTGGGAGATGGCAGAGGGTGCGAGATAGGGAATCAAATAAGGGAAAAAAAGCAAAATGTACAGGAAACAAGAAATGGAAAATTATTTGTTGATGATAACACATATGTTGGTGTGCTTGATTGAGCCAATATACAGTGTATTCTGATGGAAAATCTCATTTTGTATGCTATAATGATGTATAATGAATAAATGTAAATAAATAAAATAAAATAAAAAGATACTGGAGCCAGCAGGTGGTGTAGTAGTTATGGCAGTGGACACACACATGGCTTATTGCAGTTCAAGACCTGACGTGTCCTGCTTGAAAATCACACCCATCATATATGTGTGTGTGCCCCACATCCCAAGAGAATGGAGAAAAAGGGATTGGGGGGTGGCCATCCCCACAGGAGGTGATTTCTCACATTTTTTTCACTGTCTCTGTTTCTCTCAGGCGGGTGTGCCTGATGGCAAAAATCCTTAACAAACGAAAGAGAAAGAATGAAAGAAAGAAAGAAAGAAAGAAAGAAAAAAAAAAAAAAAGACATTTATGGAAAAGATTTCAAGTTGTTTGAAGAACTCCCGGAAGGCCGGAGAACCAGGTTCTGATAATGAAAGGCAGTAGAGGAGACACAGACAAAATCATCTATAGAACCAGTGTGGCGACCTGCACTGTTGAACTCGGAGGGGAGTGTGCCTAATTGATAAATCTAAGCCATACCCCTGTGCCCTAATCTTGACTGCGGCAGGGAAAGTGAGCATTTGACCTTTCAGCTCTTAAGAGTGATAGCTCTGCCTCATAAGATGGAAGAACCCCAAACAAGAGATTCAGATGTGGGGAGACTCTCACAATGGACAATGGACGTCTACTCTGACACTCCGTTTCTGTGTGTCATAGTTGACGCCTTTTGTTTTTTCTGGCAAACCTTCCAAATTACTGTGTCTCCTCATCCTTTATGATCCAGCTCCCCTTCCCCGAAGTCTTCCCAGCTGTCTGTTTCCTGCTCTGAATTCCCATAGCAATTTGTATCTTGTTTGACCTTATTAAATTCTCACTTATTTTATTGATATCTGCAGTTAAACATATTAATGTTCTAGCAGCTTTAAGGTTGGATGAACATTAAAGGTCATCAAATTGCATGCTCACTAGCTCATCAATTCCTTGAAGTCATGACCTAACAAATCTTGTGTACCTCACCGTTTTCAGCATATTTACTTATGATAAATATTAGTAAAATGAAAAGGAACCACTCCAGAATTTGCTTGTCCTCATTTCCCCTCTCTCTTCCTACCACCTGCCCTCCTTCATCCCTTATCCTCTAGGATCTTATTAACCCTCCCTTTTCTGGGATTTTCAATCATCCTCTACAGATTCCTGCCCATAACCCTGACATATACTCAAATGTCTTTTGTTATAAAAACTTTCTTGAAGACTTCTGCTTTCACTTCAACACCTTTTCTTTTTTTACTTTTATCTATATTTTATGCTGAATTTATTCCTGTGCCATAAGTTTTTGTTTCTTCAGTTTCTTCTGGGATATCTTTTGCTTCTGTGCAACTTCCTCTTCCCGTTAAGGAACAATTTGCTCCTTTTCAGGGAGGATCATCTTGGTGTAGCAAGGAGAGCTCATGTGTGGGTAATCTGTCCATGAGCTCTGTACATGACGATTAAGGTGCTAGACTCCCGTATAGTGGTTCGAATCCTGGAATTGGTGGCTTGCTTTCTCACTTTTCTTTTTTTTCTCTCTCTCTCTCTGGTCAAATTAAAAATTAATAATAACAAATAAAATTAATACTTTTTAAAAATATGAGTTTTTTCACCTCTATTTATTCCTAAAAAGTATATGTGTATATACAATATATATATGTGTGTGTGTGTGTGTGTGTGTGTTATATACACATATATATATACAAAAAAAAGTACCACATATCTTGAGAATCTACACCTAACACCTTAAGTTCAGCATTACTCTGCATTTTTAAGCATGTGCAGCAAAAATTCAGCACTCTTTTTGGGTCACCAATCTTGTATCCAGCCCCACTGTTTGGTCTGGGCACATCTACCAACTCCGTCATTGTAGGGGCAGAATGACACAAATTGCTTCGGTAAACTGATGTCCTTCAAATACTTAGTGCTTTTCCACCGGTGTCCTTAAAGTGAACACAAAGATTATGCATGACGTTGTGGGATTCTCTGGGTGAAGTGAATAGCACCATTTTCAAAGCTCACCTTATGGGCAAAGCCACTTCTAGCTACACTTTTTTTCCTTTTGTAATTAAAATATTTTTAATTAATTAATTTACATTCATTTACTGAGCATTGTCACAACATACAAAAATGTGATTTTCCATCCAGAATATGCTGCATAATAGCTTAATCATACATGTTATCGTCAATAATTTCCCATTTCTAAAGAGAACATGTTTTCGGCAATCTCCACGTTGTCACCTCACTGGGCGCTCCTAATCTTTCTTGAAGTCTGGCTTTTACCTTCTTACTTGTGATCCGACTTCATTTTCTCCTTCAACTACCCGAGCCTTCAATTGCCTGATCTGCCGTCAGCCGTTTGCCCGCATCCTCTTTGGCCTCCTGTGTGTTTGCACCGCTGGCCACGTGACCGCGCGACTACTGCTCTGCGGGTTCCTGTGGCTCTGCGCTCCGGATTCCTAGGCCGCCTTTCCCTCCCCCGCGCTTTAGCGAGCGTTTGGAAATTTCGGCTGCTGGGCATCCGGACCCTTTACCACGGAAATCATTGAGGCTGGGGGTGGGGCGGCAGAACTCCCGGGGTGGGAGCGGGAGTGGAGTCTGTCACTTCCCTGGTCCTCCGGTCCTCTTCCACCTGCCGAGGGCTGGCACCTGCTCCAATCTGAGGTGCCTCCCTGACAAAGTCGGAAATCGTATCTGGAGGTGGAACAATCACTGTCTCCACCCGGGCTGCTGGTGCCGCGGCAGGCCTGTGCGCGCCCCCTGCAGGCAGCACCGTGGTCGCGTTCTCACCAAACCACTCCCGGAAGCTGTTGGCGCTTCCAGGCTGGCAGCTGCCACCTGCTTTGGTTCCTTCTTGTGTCTTTAGCCTGGTTCTCCAGCTCTATGTGAGCACGCCCATAGCTTATCCGTAAAATCTCTTTTTCGCCTGAGTGAGCCAGAGTCGGATTCTGTGATTTGCTTTCGCGATTCCTGGCTAGTACATTTTCTTTTCTTTCTCCATCCAGCTCCGAAATGGAGTTATTCCTAGCAATTCTTTTCTTGCCTCGTTTCCTCCTTTCATCTACACTTTCTTCTGGGAGGGAAGTTTAGTTCCCAGGTATCGGTTATCACCTCTGTGCCTGCTCAGGTTCTATCTCTGTTGAGTTCGGGTTTGATCTCCCATTTCCACAGGTGCCTCTCCTGTACATCCTCCTGAAGCATCAAAATCAACGTCTGAAATTCAGACTCAGAAACTGCCAACTTGCTAGTAAGTCCATTTCTCTACATTTCTCTCTTTTCCTTGACAAACACCCAGACTAATTTTTCAATGTACTCTGTCCCTTATATCTCCAAATGAACAGTAAAAAGTTCTGTTTCTTGTTTGTTTGTTTTTGCTGGTCAGAAATTTTCATGTTTTTCCTTTCCCTCATATGGTCACTAAAGTATTCTTGCCTGAACAATAGTTACATATGCCCTACTGAACCCCTACCTGGAGCTGTCCCCCAAATCACCTAGACATATGTGGTCAGATTAAATTTCTTAAAACTCAGGTCTGTCATATCAGTCTTTTCTCCTCTCTCATGCACCTTCAGTGCCTTAGACTAATGCAGGAACTTTCCAACTTGATCCTCCAGTGTAAGCCTGACCTACTTCCCTCTTATTTATCCCATATGTAATATTTTTTAGAAGTTCCTTTTTTTTCATGGGGAAAGACAAAAATCAGCACCGCCAACCCCAATCCTCTGCTCCAGCCTTGCAGCCAGCCATGGTCACAGACATGCTGCCCTACATGTTCAGGGCTGTCTGGAATCCAAACCTAGGCCTTTCATGTGGAGACAGCATTGCAGCAGTGCCCTGCACCACTCTTACAATCCTTGATCATATTTTCCACCTTTGCATTAGGGTGTATATATATATACATACATATATATATATATATATATATATATATATATATATATATATATATTAACCTGGAATGTCTTTCTCCGTGGTTCAGCCCAAGTTCCAACTCAAGTGCCATCTGCTCCAAAGGCCTTTCTCCATGTGCCTGTGAAAGGGCATCTCAATATTTAATGTGCACATGAAACACTAGTGCATCTTGTTAAAATGGAGATTCTGACTCATCAGGTCTCCTTTAAGGTGTGAAACTCTACATTCCTAACAAGTTTGGGGTGAAGCTACATGTCTCTGGACCACACTTGGAATAGTGAAGCCCTAGAGGGAAGCACATTCTTTTATTAAATGATAGGGCATGATATCAGGGAGGGAATTACATAGTATTCATTTATAATAGTCTATTATCTTTTTTTTTTTTGAGAGAGAGATTTTTGCTATTGGACTTATGTGCTTGCTGTAGAGACGCAGAGGGAGAGATAGACAGAAAGTGAGAAATCACCTCCAGTGGGGGTGGCCTCACCATGACCCCTTTTCTTCCATTCTTCTCTTAGGATCTTGGGCACACATGCACACATGCCTGGTGTAAGTTTTAAGCCAATGGGTCCAGGACTCAAATTTGTAGTTGACTATGTGGGAGTCCAGCGACATAATCATTACTCCATCTGCTGGTCCCATAGTCTATGCTCTTTATTATTATTATTTTTACATTTATTCACTGTACATCTTTATAGCATACAAAATGGATCTTGCCACCTTGAATACACTACATATTGGTTCAGTCAAAGACATTATCATATACATTGTCACCAGTAGACAATATTCCATTTTTTGTGTCCATTAAAAAATTTTGCTTTTTCCCCCTCTTGGTCCCCCTCCCACTGTCTACCCTTTTCCTCATTGTCTTTAGTTTGCTATTATTATTATTATTTTCAAGAAAAGCAGTTTTAGCTTTAATGAATCAAAATTTTAAAATGTTAAGAAAAATTTGCTTAAGATATATACAGTTAAGAAAAAAGTTAGGATTCTGTTCAAACAGTAGGTAGACACTAAAAACTCAAAAACCACGTGGACAGAGCTAAAATCTAATAACAAGTGCACTAATAACAAGAAACATTTTTTTCTATCTCCATTACCCCTTTTACCAAGGAGAAGCATAAACTAACTTATTTGCAAAAAAAAAAAAAAAAAAAAAAAAAAAAAAAAAAAAAAGAAATAAGTTTAGTCTCAATTTGGTCTATTATTTGCACAAAGTCCCATAAGAATACTAATTGATTTCGCTGGCTTTGCTGGAACCTTTTATAAGGAACTTTAGATTAGACTCTTTTAAAAGCCTCCCAAGCCATGTCAGGAATTCACCATCTGACGTGCCTTCGAGTGCCTGTACTTGGAAGTGACATTACTTACCTGCCAGGCAGAACTGCTTATGGTAACAGGCAATCTTTCCAAGAGCTCCTGTTTGCTTTCTTGAGATCACTCTTCTTTAGTTTTCTGGTTGTATCTTCAGAGAGGACATTCTAGTCAAAGCTCTGGCAATAACCAGTATTTCCAATTTCTGATGCAAGGCAACAGGCTTACGCAAATAACCCTTCTGCCACAAAATAATAATACTTGCAAATTATTTCGAATTCCAGAGAGAAGAGGAAGGGAGGAAAGTTTATGTTTCAATTCTGGTTTTTTTTTTTTTTTTTTTTTTTTTAACCAGTTGCTGAGGCTATCAATAGCTCAAAAGAAATCTGGAAAACAAAGCATAGAAGAATATCAGTAATGTTTTAGTCAAAAGTCATATATTTCACCAGTTCAGTCTCATGTAATTAGTCTCTCTTCTCTTGAATTTTCAGTGTTACTGTGGTTTGATCTTTCTGTTTAAATTCTGGAAGAGTCTCATATAATTTTGGAACATCCATTGACACACATTTCTATGCATTGAGAACTAGGTACCATTTCATATTTGACAATGGTTCTCATATAATTTCCCCACTGAATAGTGTGTTGTAGTCTATCTCTTCTTTTAGATATACCAACTTTTTCTTCACATATTTGGGTACTCCTGTGTTGGATGCATAGATATTTATGGGCATTATATCTTCTTGATGAATTAGCCCTTTTACTACTATATAGTAATGCCCTTGTCTCTTCTTACAGTTTTTGTCTTAAAGCCTATTTTTTTCTGAAATCAGTATTGCAACTCCAGCCCTTTTTTGGCATAGAATACCTTTTTCAACCCTTCACTTTTAGTCTATGTATGTCTTTATCCATGAGGTATGTTTTCTGTAGGAAATACATAGAAGGTTTCTGTTTTTTAATCCATTCAGCCATTCTGTGTCTCTTGGTTGGAGAATTTAATCCATTAACATTCAATGTTATTATCAATACTTCATTCTGGCTATGATGTGCCGTGGAGAGGATTTTCCTAGGTTGATTCTATTTGGGGTCCTTTTATTTCTTGGGTTTGGATGTTTGATCACTTCTCTAGGTTTGGGAAATTTTCTGCAAGTATTTCATGGGATAGACTTTCTATGCCCCTATCTGATTCTTCAACTTCTGGAATACCTATTATTTGAATATTTGGGTGTTTAATAGTATCTAGTATTTCTTGTATGCTGTCCTCATTTTTTAAAATTATTTTTTATTATTTTTGGTGGTTTTATCTAGGTCAAAGCTTTTGTCTTTCAGCTCAGAGATTCTGTCTGAGAAGAGTCTCTCTGTTCCCTTGAGGAAGAAGTATGTTTTTGTTTTCCTATACTTTCTGTGTCTCTGCACTATTTTCTAATTATCTGGTGGATTATATACTATTACCTGTTTTTCTGTTGGCAATTCTATAGTGTCGGAGAAGAAGAACTCTACTTTTCAGATGTGTTCTTAGTAGAGAGCCTTGTCTTCCGGGGTTGCTTCCTTTCCCAGACTCTTGAGACCAGGTGCACCTGGGGCTAACCTGGAGGTATTCAGATGGAAGAGGGAAAAGGAATGTGCCACATGATTCAGAAAACTAAGAAGCCACAGAACATCCCTGGGACAAGTTGGAAGGCAGGAAGAAGCCTGGAGAAGTCTATGTGTTGGATTCTCTCACCAAATGCTGCTTCTCCTTGGTCTGTAGCACCACAGGCTCCAGAGAAAATGGTGGTGGATTAAAGTACCCATTTTGCCTCCTCAGAATAGAAATTAAGTTCCTTCATTAGTATTTTGGTTTAATACAGTGACTACCCCAACTTATTTTTATTGAGTTGAATATGCTCTTGACACCACAGCTTTTCTTTTCTACTCCACCATTACCTGTGCATCTCAGTTTAACTGGCTTTCACATGGGTGAATATATATGGAGAATGGGATGCCTCAAGTGTGATCTGCTGTAGCTGAGGGTGCCCACCATATTTAAGACAATGCTAATTTAACTGTGGTTATTACGAGGGTTTTGAGTTGCAAAAAAAGGAAGCCATCCTAGTTTAAGCAGAAAAGTAATTTATGACAGGTATCTCACAGAATTTTTGGGAGAGCTGGAAACCACACAGCAAAAGTAAGATACAATTACCCCAGAACACTCCACACTCCAGTGTCATATCCTTGGGCATAGGCTCTGTGACTTGCTAAGTACTGGAAGTTAGTCCTGGAACCTGAATTGCTACTGGTCCTGAAAGCTGTCTGTGTCTGCCACCACTTTTGTGAGAATTGATTCTGTACAAGAGCCTAAAACAGAAATGTATTCTCTCACAATTTTGGAGGCTGGAAGTCCCTAATCAAGTATGACTGGGTTGAAATCAAGGTGTTGGAAGGGCTAAATTCACTCTAGAGGCTCAAGGGGAAGACCCATTCCTTCTCTTCTAACTTCTGGTGATGACATCTTTATTTGTTTTTCTTTTCTTTTTCTTTTGGAGAGAGTTTTGCTATAGAGTGTGTGTGCTCGCTGGAGAAATAAAGAGAGACAGAGAGACAGAAAATGAGAAATCACCTCCTGGGGGGATGGCCACACCACTATCCCTTCTCCTCCATTCTCCTCTTGGGATCTTGGGCATGCACACACACCTGCCCAGCTTGAGTTTCAAGCCTCCAGGTCTGGGACTTGAACCATGGTCAGCCATGTGGAAGTCCAGTGATGTAACCATTATGCCATCTGCTGGTCCCAGCATTCTTTGACTTCTGACTGCATAACTAAAATCTTTAAGGTTAGCATCTTCAAATCCCTTTTTACTCTGTCTTTACATGGTCTCTTCTGTGTGCACGTGTATGTGTGTGTGTATGTCTGTGTGTGTGCATGTAGTCTTCTGTCCCCTCCCTGCAAGGACACATGTGACAATACCTAGAGCCCACCTGGATTATGAAAGGTAATTTCCCCAATTCAACATCCTTATTTTATTTATTTATTTATTTATTTTTTTGGAGAGGTTTTTGCTATAGGGTGCGTGCACTTGCCAGACAGATAGAGACAGAGAGATAGAAAGCGAGAAATCACCCCCCAGGGGGGATGGCCATGCTGCAATCCCTTCTCCTCCATTCTCCTCTTGGGATCTTGGGCACGCACGCACATGTGCCCGGTGTGAGTTTAAGCCACCGGGTCCGGGACTCAAATCGCAGTCGACTATATGGGAGTCCAGCGACATAGCCATTACGCTAACTGCTGGTCCCAACATCCTTATTTTAATTACCTACGTTTGGTAAGGATTTTGTTACATTCACACATTCTAAGGATTAAGACTTGATTTTTTGGAGAGCTATTAGTCAGCAACAATGATGTTTGCTCCTGAATTGTAGTCGCCTTTGTGCACATTCCATTAGTGGGGTCTAGGTCAGATGCCTGCTCCTGAGCTGCAAGGGAGGCTGAGATGTAAACCTCCTCCCCCAAAAGGCGTTCAGAGATGATAGGTGGCCAAAATGTATATCAAGTGTTAACTACTGAGGTATCCAAAGCTTTGTAAAAATGAACTTCAGTGTAACATATACCAGCCAGAATCTTTAAGCTGACTGGAGGTACCTATTATCGAATGCTTTGAGCAACAAATTTCAAGGCCATGAAATTATTAACAAGAAAAAACTATCAGCCTAAAAAACCATGTGGGCAGTGTAATGGTGGTGGCAAAACTGTACAAAAATGAAATAAAATAAAAAAACACGAGGTATGAATTTTGGGTTGTGTTCTTTTTTTGATCATAGGAAGAATTTGTTCCAGGACTTTAATATGGACAATTCAATTATACACACACACACATACACACACATACAAATACACACACACACACACACACACACACATAAAGATTTTTGCCAGAGAGAGAGAGAGAGAGAGAGAGAGAGAGAGAGAGAGAGAGAGAAAGTGAGAAATCATCTCCCAGGGGAGATATCTACCCTACAGCCCCTTTTCCTCCATTTTCCTCTCCGGATTTTGGGCATGTACACATATGTACTAGGTATGATTTTCAAGCCACTGGGCCTGGGATTTGAACCACAAGTGACCATGCGGGAGTTCAGTGCCTTAACCACCATGCCACCTACTGGCCCCTATGTTCACTCTTACCATACCATCGAGCCACCTGCTGGCATAGATCTTCTATTTTATTAAGAAGAACATGTAGAGCCCAGACATAGTGGCACGTGCTGTTAACATGCTACGCTCTATAGACTGGGACCACATGAAGCCCGGGTTTGATTTCTGGTCTAACCTAAAGACAGGTGTTTCTAATCCCAGTGCAGTGGGATGCTGAGGCAGGAGAATTAATAGCTCAAAGCTAGCCTGGGCAAAACTGCAAGATCTGTCTAAAAAAAAAAGCTAGGTGTGGTGGCATGTGCCTATGGTCCCAGTTGGGAGGTTGAGGCAGGAGGATCACAATTTAGTGAGACTGCTTAAAAACAAAACAAAGCAAAACGAAATATTTGGTTACGATGTCATGGTAAATTTCACTTTCTATCTGGTCTGATGCATACTACTTTAGTGGTGACTAGTGTTGTCTAGCTATGTGGGATCCAGCACCTTAACCACCATACCACCTGCTGGCCTACCCTTGAGCGTTTTTGTGAACTTGGCATAATAAAAACTTCCTTTTAGAAAGTCCCAAATCAAACTAACGGGAGCAATAATTAAAGTTGTGGGCAAAAATGATTTTTTTCCTTGATCTTGGAAACTTCTCATGTCTTTGCTGAGAAATTTTACTTGAGAAGGGACTATTGCATTTACGATCTGATCGACAATGTTCCCAGTTTCCCCAGATACTAGCTGGAAGTTTAGGGCGCATTTTTGCCTCTCTGGCACTCCATTTCTCATTATAAAACGAGAATAATAACCAGGTCACTTCCCTGTTTCCTGGCACCAGTTACTGTCCTTTTCTTAGATATGACTGGCATTCTTAGAAAAGTCTCCAGTAATGCTTGTTTCGCTTTTGGGTTCTGGAGTGGTTTTTTTCTTTTGTACCTCATATGCTCAGAAAATGCCCATCTCTCTTTTGTCCCCAACCCCCTGGCTTGCTGTGAACTTTTTTTTTTGGGGGGGGGGGATGAAGGAGAACTGCAGAGGTTTTGGAAACTTCACTCTATGAATTAATACTTCTGCTTCAGCATAATGTTGGTATTTGATCAAACATAATAAGCTTCAAGCTTTTAATGTCCTGCTGACACCAGTATCAACAAAGCATTGAAGCGGAAGCTTCCTGGCAGCTGATTAGAGGGAGATTTTATTTCACCGGTTTTAAGACTAAGTATACCTTTTAGTAGATCTTGCTCAAGGATAAGCTACATCATGCATTATAAATCAAATTCAAGAGCTTTAATAAAGGATCCTTGATAATTTGGTAATATATTATCACTATGTTTTGGAAAGGTGATAAACGACTACTTTTTATAATGTAATTTAAAATAATAATATGGATTACAGTTGTGTTCACTCATGAAAGTGTAATTTAACAGTTTGGTTTTATAATAACCTTTTTTTTTTTCTCTTGACAGTGTCCACTATTATTTCAACTCAAGAATGGCTTACTTGGGAATGATTTATTTGGCTTGCTTTCAGAGTCTAGTAGGGCCAATGTGTGTTTAATTGGAATTTTATGTTGTGTTGGAAAAACTTCACACAAAAATGAAACTGAAAGCTGCAGAATAAAGACTGCTGAATAATGGACCATCCCATTATCAAATGTTCCATATTTGCAAGCTTACTGTATCAGTAGGGGCTCCCCAGAGTTAGAAGTGGTAATTGGAGAAGGCTCAATGAAGGGACTGTTTATAAATGTGTGAGAAGGTTAAGGGAGGCAAAAAAGAAGGATGAAGCTTTCCCCCCCTCCAAAACCCTTCCAAAAAGTCCACACAGCAGGAATACTTTACACCTCAGGCCTGACGGGGTGAAGGGTTTGCTGTTTGTACATCGGGAAGACACTATAGCCAGTGGAGAGGAGTAGGAATGTGGCGTTGCCAGGTTGCAACAAGGCAAGGAGGGAGCAGAGGGTGGGGGATCCCCCTCTTTTCTTTTGTCCCCAACTTTCAGTCTCTTTTCCAAGCCTGCCATTGCACTGGACCCCTGGAAGCCGAAGAGATTTGGAGGTATAGCCAGCATGCATACTAGACTGGGAACGAGACGAGATCAACAAACCTGATGCTAAAGGACTTGGCATATATGTGTTATTTATTATATATATATATATATATATATATATATATATATATATATATGTGTGTGTGTGTGTGTGTATTCTGTACTCCGTTATCTTTTTTTTTTTTTTTTTTTTGGAGGGGTTTTCGCTATAGGGCGTGTGCGCTCGCCAGACAGAGACATAGAGACAGAAAGCGAGAAATCACCCCCCAGGGGGGGATGGTCAGGCCGCAATCCCTTCTCCTCCATTCTCTTCTCGGGATCTTGGGCACGCACGCACACACGCCCGGCGTGAGTTTTAAGCCACCAGGTCCGGGATGCGGACGGCGGTCGACTCCGTGGGAGTCCAGCGACATAGCCATTACACTAACTGCTGGTTCCCATGTACTCCGTTATCTTCTAGTTCCCATTTGCTATGGTTTGAGTGTTGTGCCCCTCCATCAACCCTGAACCTCACAGATACCCAATAAGGCAATGCAAGGTTGGAGAGGGCTGGGTGGAGGCTAGTGGGAAGCTTGGGATATGGGAGTGGATCCCTCATGAATATTCAATAACATTTAGGGGAGGGAACCATTGCTCATCAGTTAGCCTCCAAGAGAGTGGGTTGTTACAAAAGCAAGCGGGCTGCCTGCAGGTCTTTCTGTTTGCATGAGTCTGCCTTTCCCACTTTTCTCAGCAATACTTAGATGTCACTGGAGGCAGGGTGCTCTCGAATTTTCCAGGTACAAGAGTCATGCAGGTACCAGAGTCATGAGTCAAGCAAATGTCTTTTTTTTTTTTTTTAGATTTAATTAATTAAGCATTATTATCATTATTATTATTTTAGTTTGCTATAGGGCACATGCACTCATGAGAGAGAGAGAGAGAGAGAGAGAGAGAGAGAGAGAGAGAGATGAAAGCAAGCCTCCAGGTTTGGGACTTGAACTGTAATTGGCCATATGAAAGTCCAGTGCCTAAACCACTTGCTGCCCCTTCCTTTTATTAAAAAAAAATAATAATTGCCTACTCTCAGAAATTTCTATTATAGCAACACAACAGACTAAGACACCAGTTTTCTGCCTTCCAATAATTACTAATAAAAAGGCTTTTTGGAATTTCTCTTTATTCCTAGAGTTATGTGATGTTCAGAGCATTTTTTTTTTTTTTTTGAGAAGTTTTTGCTACAGGGTGTGTGCGCTCGCCAGAAAAAGACATAGAGACAGACAGAGAGAGAAAGACAGAAAGCAAGAAATCACCCCCCAGAGGGAATGGCCATGCCACAATCCCTTCTCCTCCATTCTCCTCTTGGGATCTTGGGCATGCACGCACACATGCCCGACGTAAGTTTAAGGCACCGGGTCCGGGACTCAAACTGCGGTCAACTACATGGGAGTCCAGTGATATAGCCATTACACCAAATGCTGATCCCCAGAGCAGTTTGTTTTATAAATTAGGTCATTGGGAAAGTCATGATGTATTTTTCTATGCAAAAATGTGACATGGCTTTCCCGATGACCCTATATATACATATACATTTAATTTGCTGTAGGGAATGTACACTCACCTGAGAGAGAGGGAGACAGAAAGAAAGAGAGAAGAAAAGTGGGAAATGATCCCCCAGGGGGATGAACACTCTGCAACTTCTTCACTTGGGATTTTGGACATGCATACACACGTGTCCAGCATGTTTTTCAAGTTTCTTGTTCAAGATGCAAACAGCCGGATTGGCCATGTGGGATCCAGAGCCTTAATCGCCACACCATCTGCTACCCCACAACTCACTAGCTTTTGATAAGAATTCACTGTTTTCTAGAAACATAGAACAAAATTAGTAACAACCAGCTTCTTACTACTACCTAGAACCATAGAAAGAAGTTTTGTCATTCATAAGATCCATCAAAAAAAAAAAAAAAAAAAAAAAAAAAAAAAGGCAAATGGGCGAGTTGGGTAACTTTCCTTTAAATTGTAATTGTTCATCAGATCTCTCTAATCTCTGGTTCCTCATTCCTTCAACTCCCCATTTCTAGAGCTCTCCTTGGGGTTTCTTTCATGCCCTACCTACCTATTTGAATTCTAAATTGCTGTTGCAACCTGCCTAGCTTTCCCAGGTAACTGAGTTAGGTAAGAAGCCCATATTCCTTTCTCTGGTTTTGTGTCCCACTCACATGGCTTCTTTCATCATCCCTGGCCTACTATGACCCTCTCTTCCTCTTGACCGCCCCCTTCCTTGGCATGCTCTGAGTTAGGGATATCGCGGGCAGCGCAGATCACAGGCGTGAGCTCAAAATCGGGCATCCTGAGAGTAGCTTCTGGTCCAACTTTGTCACAAACTAGTGATGGATCACTGATAAAATCAGATAATATTTCCACATGTCACCTTTGTCATTTGTACAAGGGTGCTCCAAATAGATATGTGCTCTCTCAAATGCTTCCATGAAATAAGCAGGACGAGGGCTGGTGCAAGTGGTGATGGGTGGTCTCAAAGATCACCTTTATGTCCCAGGCCCTGGTTCTTGGTTTGGAGCTATAGAAACTTACTCTTTCCTGGGACCATGTCATGCTTTTGACTGGCTCTAACTAAACACCCACACAAGCTGAGGTGGATATCATGACGCCATTTATGATTATTCTGCTGTGTGCTTGTTCTGGAGCGACTGCACCAGGACAACATCTTCAGTCTAGCTCCCTTTCCAGTGAGACTGTCCATGCCTCTGCATCTTTGCCAGCAACACTGCAGAGCCACCACTGCCCCAACAAAAATGCATGAGACTGATCAGGGTAGACGTCAAAGCTAGTTGATAATTTACCATTAGAAATTCAAGACCAAAATACTCATATATACAATCAGCATCTTCTCTCAAGCTGCCTGGGAAATTTAAACACAATCATAAGCCATTTCCTTTATCTTAGTCAATCACTCTCCTAGGGGCCTCATAAATTCAAAGTCTGGGAGATCAGAGTCAACACAGATTGTCTTGACACTAGGCAGACGTACACTGAGCATGAGGTTTTCAGTAAGTTTGGAAATGGAACAAAGGAGATTATGCTTATGGCAGGAGGTTAGATGGCTTAATCATCAATCCATCTCACTGCAGGGAAGTCCTTCAGACCCTAAAATCTTCTGGATATCCCTAGGAGCCTTGCCTTCAGAAATTCTAGCTCCCCTCCCCCAAAACTGCTGAGGATGCCTGTCTCCCAACCTGCTTCCTCAGGGAACTGGGTCCCAACTACACCCTTCCCTCAGCGCCTTCTTGTTTTCCTTCTTTGGATTCACATCACAATCTGAGCAGGTGGCTTGGAGAGCTGTTCTCTCCCTTGCTTATTTATGCTCAGATCCATTCTGTGTGGATTTCAGAGTTAAATTCTGAGGGAAAAATCTCACTTTGTATATTTGAAGTAAGACTCAAACAAAAACAGCCAAAGAAGTAGTTTATGACCTAACAGCCCTATTGGATCAGTCAAGCCTTTTGTGAAATAAGGCAAGGCCATATGTTTGGAGCTTGGAAAGAGAATTCTTCTATGAAAACTAAGCTAAAAGCTTTGCAAAGACTCAATGAATGTGAGCTGCTAAAAACCTGTTATTGAGCTAGGCAATTAAAAATAATGGGGGAATTTTTTTTTTTTTTTTAATTTAGGGCTTGTACTCGGATTGGTCTACAGTCCTCTTGAACTTTCCACTCTCTGAAGACACTGAAACGACACTGTGAGTAACGCCTCCTATGCATGAGACCAAGAACAAACATTAGAAAAATGAATTGCACTATCTCTACACCAAAATAGGAGGGGATAAATGTATATTTATGTGTTCTAATAGAAAATAAAATGTTTAAGCTAAACATGTAATTATACTTTTTTATGATTTTTTTTGCTTTAACTGATTTTTTAAATTGCTGACTGGAGTTCCCAATGGAATCAAATAAGTATACTTCAAATGCTGCATAACTTGTGACAACAACAATATGAAAATTATAATGGCTACCTTCCATGAAACTACAGTTTTTTTTAACAAATGTGGGTTATTACTAACATGTAACGTAAAATTTACTTAATAACACACAATTACAGAATATCTTCTAAAGCAATAGGCTTTCTTACTCAATATATATTTTTTCTCTTTATAGTCCCCTTGAGAAATTTTGTGTACGTTACAGTGTCAACTCTAGGGGAATTTCAACACCAAGCTCTCCAATCCTTCCCAGTAGTCAGGACCTGCTGTTTCTTTCTGGTGCACTCTCTATCAGGTAGTGTGCCGAGGCCGGTTTTCTGTGCACTTTTAGACATCATCGGGAAGTAGAACCATCAGAGGAGCCTTTGTTTATAAGCGCCAGTGGCTTGGATAAACACCACATCTACCATACTCAGACTTGAGTACGTTTCTCCTAGCCTCCCTGGAGCCACAGTTTGACTCATGAACTCCCAAGGCATTGGTAACTCACTGAGGTGACACTTGCTATAAATTCCCTTTCCTTCTTTCTTCCCTTTTTTAAATAGATTTTTTCCTGGTTCTCCCTTCTGATTCTGTATCTCCCATCCTCCAGTTCCAACATCTACTGGAGCAAGACTCCTGTTGATTTCTGAATCTATGGGTTTCCAGATCCTTCCAAGCTCCATTCTCTAGAAGGTAAAGAGTAAAGTTTAAATAACCTCTGTGGACATGATCTCATAAATTAGAACTCCAAGAATTCAAGCTGATTTCCAAATCATCCTGCGGAGATGATAACAGAGCCACAATTTCAGGATGGAGAAAAGGGCAAGAGAAAACATAAAAATGATTCTTTAATAAATTGCGATGTTAAAATAAAAATACATTTATAAGTATCTGGGAAAATAATATATAAATAAGATAATTCATGAAAGAAACAGTAAAAGGACATTTTATATTAACTTTGAAAATAAATTTCCTTTAATAAATAGAAGCACAGGAAACAAGTAGAAAATAGCATAGATTAGGATACTTTTTTTCTTGGGAAAAAAACATATGGTATTGCTGCTCATAATTACAAGAAATGGATGAAAATATTTAAAACAAGTTAACTTTGGTCCATCATGCTCACTTCATGGTGTGAAGAAAACAGCACTTGAATGATTTTTTCCCTTAATTTGTTCTAAATTATAGTGAAGTGCCCTGCAAGAAGCAAGTGCTTGTGTTAATTAACTCTGAGTAAAGAAGGTCACTGGTATACATAAGACTCATTTTACAGTTTTAGTTATAGATTTTTTCCTGCAATTAGAATTCATCATTGGGGATTACAAGCATGTGCAGATTGTCACTTTTCAGCATTTTATACTGAGGCACGTCTGTTGATTTTTCCTCTAAATATTTTAAGGCACAGCAATAATAATGAAATTGACTTTTGAAATGACATTATTGATATTTTCTTTAAGTCTGTATATTATAGCAGAAGTTTAAAAACTACACATTGTACTTCAAATTTCACACCAAAAAGAACAAATCTGAATTTGTCATTTGATATTGAGTTGTAAACATCAGAGATAAAGTTCTAAATGCTATAAATTCTTATAAATAGTCCAAGATACCCAAAATTTCATATGACTTTAGAGAATCATAACCACAAAGTCTATGTTTCTCAACTACTCATAACTTTTAAAGTTTTTTTCTATTGTTCAATCATAAAAACTTGGGACCAGCACTTAGCATAATGGCTATGTCGCTGGCCACATAGTACAGATTTTTAAACGGAAATTGTTTAGAAAAGTTAATATTAGGGGACCAGCAGTTAGTGTAATGGCTATGTTGCTGGATTCCCATGTAGTCGACCGTGGTTTGCGTCCTGGACCCTGTGGCTTAAAACTCATGCCGGGTGCATGTGCGTGCGTGCCCAAAATCCCAAGAGGAGAATGGAGGAGAAGGGATTGCGGCGTGACCATCCCCCCTGGGGGGTGATTTCTTGCTTTCTGTCTCTCTGTCTCTCTCTGTCTGTCGGGTGAGCGCACGCGCCCTATAGCAAAAGCCTCTCCAAAAAAAAAAAAAAAAAAAAAAAAAAGAGAGAAAAAAGTTAATATTAGAATGCTTTGTATAATATAATTAATACATTTTAATTTATATTTGTCTCTTCCAGTCCACTCCATTAATAACCATGAATAACTGTAAACAATTTTACTTTAAATAGATTTACCCAAAGTATAAAAAAAATTTATGGGGACCAGCAGATGATGTAATGGTTACATTGCTGGCTTACATGCAGTTGACTGTGGGACCTGGCAGCCAGGTGTGTGTGTGTGAGTGCCCAAAATCCCAAGAGGAGAATGGAGAAGGGATTATGGCGTGGCCATCTTCCTGGGGAGTGATTTCTCGCTTTTTGTCTCTATGTCTATGTCTCTTTGGCAAGCACATACTCCCTATAGCAAAAGTATTTCTAAAAAACAATAAAAAGAAGTATGTTGGGACCAGATGGCAGAGTGGTTACATTGCTGGACTTCCACCTGGCAGACCACAGTTGGAGTCCCAGACCCGGTGACCTCCAACTCAAACCGTGTGTGTGTGTGTGTGTGTGTGTGTGTGTGTGTGTGTGTGTGCATGCCCAAAATCCCAAGAGGAGAATGGAGGAGAATGGGGATTGTAGTGTGGCCATCCTCCTGGGGGGTGATTTCTCCCTTTCTGTCTCTCTGTCTCTCTAGTGAGTGCATGTGTCCTATAGCAAAAAATCTCTCTTAAAAATAAAAAGTATGTAATTCCTAGGATTTCCTTTTATTCCCCCCCAGGTATTAAAAAATTAACTGCACACAAATTTGGTGCACCTTTTCTTTGTTGTTGGCCCAAAACCAAAAAAGTCACTTTCTAAATAAAAATGATAAAAAAAAAAGCTATTTATCTACCTTCTACTATTTAATAAACCTTGCTCTTCCCAGTAAGGTTCTTTCTCTACCTCTGACAGATTAATCAGTATCTTTTTTTTTCTTTCTTTCCTGATTCTGTTCCTCCTGCTATTATTTGTACTGCATTTATTGTTTACATCTTCCTCTCTTCCATGGGAGTAGAGATGAGGTTTTATTCATTTCCAGGCCTAGAACCTAGACTAATCTCTGGGTCACAGGAAGCTTCAATAATGTTTTCTGATCAGAAATGCTTATTGACATTATGTGTAATAGTACTTGGTAAAACATGTTGAATTATGTTAAGGGTTCCTCCTTTAGGTTTTTCTTTTTTGAATCAGGGGTCTGCAAACTTCCTGCAAAGGGACAGATAATAAATATTTTAGACTTTGTGGGCCTTCTGACCTCAGTGGCAACCACACAGTTGTGGGCATGACACATAAATGAATGGGGATGGTTGTGTTCCAACACATTCATTCACGAAAACAGACATCTGAGTGGGTTTGGCCCCACCAGTCTCTGCTCTTAGTCATTTGGATGGGGAAAAAGGAATAAAGATTCCAACTGTGTATGGTAATCATCACCACAAAGTTTAAAATGTTGGCAGTAGGAATTAAAATGATACATAATGTTCTTGAAATATCTCCCAATTGTTTCCTAAAAACAAGGAGAAAGTTAAACAAGCCTTTACCTTTTCTGTACACCATGTAGTATTAAAACTAAGTCATATGGGGTTGGCAGGTGGTGTGGTAGTTAAGGGCACTGACTCCCGCACAGACAACCACAGTTCAAGTCCCGGACCTGGTGGCTTGCTTTCTCACCTTCCCTCTCTCTCTCTCTCTCTCACTCTGTCCCTGTTCGGTCAAATTAAAATAAACAAATAAGTAAATAAAGTTAAAGAAATAATTCTTAGAAAAAATAAGCCCAGTGGAGTATGAGAATAAATGCTGATGAGACAGGAAGGTGATATGAAAGAAGAGAAGAGAAAAGAGAGAAATGGAAGTGAACATAATCACAGCAAGACAGGTGTCTGGGTCCAAATCCTCCAGGGCATGGGGTATTAGGGGTTGTAGGAAAGATGGGTTTTGCTTTTCTTTTTGTCTAGGGTAGGAAAGAAAGACTAGCATAAAGCAGAAGTTCTCAAACATTTTTGTTGCATATTAAATTACTAAAAGAATTTTGAAAAAAGTATATTAATTTACAAATTTTTAAGTAAACAGCCTAATGCTTCTTTGTTTTGTTTTGTTTTGCTAGAGGGTATATGCATTTGCCAGAGAGACAGAGAAAGTGGGAGAAGTGAGAAATAGAGAAATTACTCCCCAGGGGAGATGGTCATGACACAATCCTTTCTCCTCCATTTCCCTTTCGGGATATTGGGCACACCCACACGGGTTCAGTGTGATTTTCAAGCCACCAGGTCTGGGGCTTGAATTGCGGTCAGCCATGTGAGAGTCCAGTGCCTAACTCCCATGCTACCTGTTGGTCCTAAACTTAAAATTTTTAATAATTAGAATTTCATTTTTGTTATATTGAAACTAACTCTTTAAAATAAAAGTGTCTTGTCACCCTTTTAATATATTTAACTGAATCTAGTGTCACAGCATATTTTTAACTTTTTATTTGCAATGATTTTAGGTTTACAGAAAATTTGGCAACCTAGTAGAAAGAGTTCCTGTACACATTCTCTTCTTGGGATTTGGGCACGTGTGCCCAGTGTGTTTTTCCAAGCCACCAGGTCCAGGACTTGAACAATGGAGTCAGCCATATAGGATCCAGTGTCTTAACCACTATGCCACCTGCTGGCCCAGTAAAATAAAATTACTTTTTAAAAATTGTCCCTGTAATCATAGGCTGAAAGTTATACATTTTTTTTTCTTTTTTTTTTTTTTGAGAGGTTTTTGCTATAGGGCGCGTGCGCTCGCCAGACAGACAGAGAGAGACAGAGAGACAGAAAGCAGGAAATCACCTCCCAGGGGGGATGGCCACGCCGCAATCCCTTCTCCTCCATTCTCCTCTCGGGATCTTGGGCACGCATGCACACGCGCCCAGCGTGAGTTTAAGCCGCCGGGTCCGGGACTCGAACCGCGGTCGACTACGTGGGAGTCCAGCGACATAGCCATTACGCTAACTGCTGGTCCCAAAGTTATACATTTTTTCATCTATGTTGTTATTTCAATTGTTAGCACACAATTAATCAGAGCATATAAAATATTTCGAAGGTTAGTAAGTAATTAGTACATGTAAAATTAAAATTTTATTGGATCTTAATAAAATGGATGTATCATAGGTAAAAATTAATTAATATTAATTAAAAATTGCTATAATGAACCAGGGTTCAGTATCAATTCTATTCCCTTTTTTTTTTTTTTTGGAGAGTTTTTTTTTTTTTTTTTTTTTTTTTTTTTTTTTTTTGCTATAGGGTGTGTGCGCTCGCCAGAAAGACAGAGAGAGACAGAAAGACAGAAAGTGAGAAATCACCCCCCGGGGGGATGGCCATGCCACAATCCCTTCTCCTCCATTCTCCTCTCGGGATCTTGGGCACGCATGCACATGTGCCTGGTGTGAGTTTAAGCCACCGGGTCCAGGACTCAAACCACAGTCAATTATATGGGAGTCTAGCGACATAGCCATTACGCTAACTGCTGGTCCCCCTTTTTTGTTGTTATTGTTGTTGTTGTTGTTGAGAAACTGGTAAAGTTTGCTAGTGCTAAACTGTAGTCAGTTGTTCTCTCCTTTCTGAGCACCCTGGGAGACCTCCCAGAGTTCTTTGCAATTAGGTTGTGCCATGTGACTAGTTCTGGCCAATGATATGTGAATGGAAGTGCCATGAGTTGCTTCTAAGTTCAGAAATTTGAGTTGTCTACCACTATTTTAGCACTGGAAGCCCCATGTTTCAGAGGTGAACTGAGCTTGGATACTAAGTACTGAGATTATAGGGTTGGCTTGTTTCTTCCAGATATCCTAACCTATCCTGACTAAGACTGAAATTTTGCTCATATCAGTAACTAGTTGGAAATTTAAGGAGGTTTATTAGAAATATATTCTTTGACAATAGTCAGGGGCTAGGCAATATCATTCCATTATTTGAATTCCTTTCTTTTTTATTATTTTACTTAACTTTATTTATTTATTTATTTATTTATTTATTTATTTATTTTAATTTGACCAGAGAGGGATTCAGAGAGAGAGAGAGAGAGAGAGAGAGAGAGAGAGAGAGAGAGAGAGAGAGAGAGAGAGAGCGCTGTGTCAAGCCACCAAGATTTTTGGGATTTGTTTGCTATAATATTTAGCCTTACCCAGTGAATAGAGTGCTTGGTAGTGCTGGATAGGGTCTCAACACTGCAAAGGTGAAGTGGTCTGGCCAAGAACTTGGAGGAAATTGAGCAGGAGTCACAGCCGAGAGAGAGAGAGAGAGAGAGAGAGAGAGAGAGAGAGAGAGAGAGAGAGAGAAAGAGAGCGAGCCACCAGTCTGGGATTCAAACCGTGGTTGACCATGTGGGAATCCAGTGCTCTTAACCATCATGCCACCTGCCGGCCCCCTTGAATTCCTTTCTTATAGGTACTAAAAATCTTGGTGATCCTACATGAAAATTTACTTTTCATCAGCTATCAACTGGCCACTTGATTATGTCTACCTTCAGGTTTGCTTGAAGCAAATAATTGAAAATATTCAATTTGCAAAAGGATTTTTATTTAGTTATTAGAATGATTTGTCAATTTCTTAAAAGTAAAATTAAAGGTTTTACTCAGACTTTTCAAATGACTATTCATTATGCTCATTACTTTTTCACTTACAGACATCTTCTTCTATCTGACATACATAGTAAATTTGATAAAAAAATGAAATATTGTTAGTGCATTATGTTTCTGTCAATACTATTTTCTATTAAAATGCCTTTATCTTATTAATGCTTTAATCAGAACATTAGAGTTGCAGATTTAGTTCATTCAATGAATAAAAAATGTTCATCATAAAAATTAATTGGTAAAGTCAATCCTTGTCAAACCAATGAGTCAAATAAGACAATGTTCAGGAAAAAAGTCTGTTTTCATTTTTCAATTCAAATAAGCATTTTAATATTCACCCTCAAAACTGACTTAGAAATCTAAGCTAGATAAGCCACGTGTTTTTATGAACTTTTCACTTGGATAAGCTGAGATGTCAGGTTCTTACCAATATCTACACTCTCTTCACTTTGTTTTCACTAGATTTTCTCTTTATGCTTTGACAATAGTCAGGGGCTAGGCAAGATAAGTTCTCAAGTTAAGGCAGTTAACATTCTGGTGGATCCACTGTACATACATATTAATTGAGATTGTCCCAACATTGGGCAAAATAACCCATTTCCAACTCATCACTTCATCTTTAACAGAAAAATGTACGAAAGGTTTTACACTGGGTTTATTCCTTCATTTAAATAAGCTTCACTGACATCAATATTTTGAATTTTGTCTTTGTGCCATGGAGGAATTTCTCAACATAAGGCATCACAGTAAGATTGGAGTGAAAGACATGCTTTTTATATTTTAATGGCAAAAAAAGCCATTTATATGAAGAGAGGTGGGAAAGAAGAACCAGCACAACACTTAGTCATAGGGACTGTTCTCTGGCAAATCAGTTCTAAGAAGGGTTAGACCCAAAAGTTAAAGATTCTGAATGTGTAATTTCTTTTTTTAAATAATTTATTTATTTATTTTTACATTCCCCCCGAAACATTTACTTTACATATCAAAATTTTTTTGCTCATACTCCACAGTCCTTGACAGTTAATAAACAACTTTAAAAATTTCAAAACTGAATTTTAAAGATAATGTTTGAAATATCTGTTACAATTTTGTTTGTGACTCTATAACAACAAAGACAGTATGGTTTTAAATAATTTTTGAGACACTATTTACATGTCAACTACTCAAACTGTTGAAAAGCAAACACTCAGCACACAGTTCACACATAAACCTTCTCAATTCAGCCCTGCCTACCAAGTATTCTGTGATATACCACCTGCTGGCAAAGATCAGTCTCCTTTTCTTCCTTCAAAGTCTTCCTCACAATAATCCTCTGGTTATGGTTGCTCTTTTGCAGTCTCTATTGATTACAAAGCTGGGCTGGAAAAGTTCAGGTTATTTTATGGTACGAATTCTTTCATATAGCTTCCCTAGTCCTCTCTGCCAGGCAGAATTGTTTATGGTGCCAGGCCATCTTTCCAAGAGCTACTGTTGGCTTACTTGAGATTTACCTTAGTTACATAGTTTTCTAGTTTAATCTCTAGTGAAAGCCTGTCCAATGATGAATATTTCTAATTTCTGATTCAAGGCAACAAGTATTATCGAACTTATGCAAATAACCATTCTACCACAAAGTAAGAATACTCTTACTTTGAGCAGATGGCATAATGGCTATGTTGCTGGACTCCCATGTAGTTGACCACGTTTCGAGTCCTGGACTCAGTGGCTTAAACTCACACCGGGCACGTGTGTGTGCGTGCCCAAGATCCCAAGAAGAGAATGGAGGAGAAGGGATTGTGGCGTGGCCATCCCCCCTGGGGAGTGATTTCTCGCTTTCTGTCTCTCAGTCTCTCTCTGTCTTTCTGGCGAGCGCATGTGTCGTATAGCAAAAACCTCCCCCACACTGAAAAAAAAAGAATATTCCCAAATATTTTCCAATTCCAGAGTAGTCAGGAAGGGAGAAAAGTTTATGTTTTCATTGAAATAAACAAGAAGAAAAAAATATTTTAACAAATTGTTGAACCTATCAACAGCTCAAAAGAAAGCAAAATTCTTAAATTGGGAAAACTAAGCATAGTTAAAAAGAATCAGTAATGTTTTACTCAAAAGTCACAAAATTCTATTTCACCAGTTCAGTCTTGTGTAATTAATCTCTCTTATGTTGAATTTGCACTGTTACTGTGGTCCGATCTTCCTATTTAAATCCTGGAAGTTAACATTCAATGTTATTATTGATATTTCTTGTCTCTAGCATTAAGTTGGTCATTTTCTTGGTTGCTTTTTGTTCTCTTGTTTCTGTATATGTGTCTTTAGTTTTCCTGGTATAGCACTCCTTTCAGAACTCTTTGAAGCGCTGGTCTGGCGTTGGTAAATTCTCTCAGGTTTTATCTGAGAATGTTTTTATCTTCTCTTCCCATATGAAGAATAATCTTGCAGGGTATAGTGTTCTTGGTTGAAACTGTTTTTCACTTAACATTTTGAATATATTTTCCCATTCTTCCCTTGCTCGCATTGTTTCTGATGAGAGGTCTGATGGTAGCCTGATAGGATAGCCTGACATTTCTCTCTTGCCAATTTTAGTATTTTATCTTTGTGGATTTTGCCAATCTGGCTATGATGTGCCTTGGAGAAGATCTTGGATTGATTCTGTTCGGGGTCCTTTGTATTTCTTGGGTCTGGATATTTGAATGCCTCTCTGGATTTGGAAAATTTTCTTTCAGGATTTCATGGAATAGATTATCAATGCCCTTATTAGTTTCTTCACCTTCTGGGATACTGATTATCCGAATGTTTGGGCGCTTAATTGTATCTAGTATTTCTTGTATGTTATTATCATTTTGGGGGTTATTTTCTTGTGTTTTTGGTTGTTTATTTCTAGGTCTGAGGTTTTGCCTTCAACATCTGAGATTCGTACTTTTGCATGGACTAATCTGCTTTTAATACTTTCGAGGGACATTTTGATTTCCTGTAATGCAGCCTTCATATCTGACAGCTCCATTCTATTCTTTTTTATGATGTGTAGTTCTTCTTTTAGATCATGCAAGAACTTTCTCACCTCCTGGAACTTGCCTCTTTTCTCCTGCATCCTCTGGAGTTCATTGTCTCTCAGCTCTTGCATCTCGTTTAGTTTTGTCACTCTGAATATTCTGAATTCTCTATCAGACATTTCCACGAGTTCCACTGTACTGTCTGTGGATGATAAAGGATTGTTCTTTTCCATTAGGGGAGAGATATTCACTTGGATTCTTACATTTCTTGTGTTTCTGTGGTGGTTTCTGGTCATTCTGTGACAAAAAATCTTTACTATGTTTTGTAATGTCATATCAACAGAAAAAGATTATAAGTTCAGATTTATAAAAAGAAGTTTCTTCCTTAAAGCAGGAGGTTCAATAAGCCTTGAGGATTTCAAGGACCCTAAGTATTCAGGTGCTTGACAGTAATCACCTAGGGCTGTTTAGACACTCAGTGTGTGAGACCTGTCTGAGTATTTCAGAGGTCTAGAAGATGGAGTTTAGAGCATAGCTTCCCTGAACATGCCAGGACTCACCTCAGATTTAATATGGCTTCTTGTCTGAGTATTTTGGGGGGGGGGTCTCTGGATGTGTAATTTCTTAAAAATATTCATGCCCTTGTATCCCTTGGAAATTTGTATGGACCCTCAGGTTATGTGACCCTAGTTCAGAGATTGTTAACTTAGAGAATATATTTCCATAGCCCATGGAAATTCCATAATTAATAAAAGACAGATCTTGGCTGCCGGAACCGGTAGGAGACCCACTGGAGGACTATAGACCCACTAGGTGATGGAAAACTAACTATGCAGGGACCAGCAGTTAGTGTAATGGCTGTGTCGCTGACCTCCCATGCAGTTGACCGCAGTTCAAGTCCTGGACCCAGTGGCTTAAACTTACGCCGGGCGTGTGTGCGTGCGTGCCCAAGATCCTGAGAGGAGAATGGAGAAGAAGGGATTGCGGCATGGCCATCCCCCCTGGGGGGTGATTTCTCTCTTTCTGTCTCTGTCTCTGTCTTTCTGGCAAGCGCACGTGTCCTATATGTAGAAGAGGTTTGAACTTAAGAATCACTGAAGAGAGCAAAGTGCTCTTGTCAGCTCATGTAGATGAGGCTGTGAAATAAGCTTTTCCTGTGTTAAGCCACCAAGATTTTGGGATTGTTTGCTGTAATATTTAACCTTTCCCAGTGAATAGAGTGGTTGGTGGTACTGGATAGGGTCTTACCACTGTAAGAGTCAGGTGGTCTCCTGGCCAAGAACTTGAAGGAAATTGAATAGCCAGTTTTCAGAAGATAAGGCAGTGTTGGGGAGACTGAAGATTCAACTCCAAAAGATTGAATATTTATCTAAGATAATTTAATTAATTTTGGATGGGGAGTGGAACTTTCATTAGAAGAAATATTTAACCTGAAATAAAATGTTGGAATTGAAAGAGCTCAAGATATCACTGGAAAATTCAAAATTTTCCATTTTCCAGAGTCTATAGAGATGTTCAGGTTAACTATAGAAAGCAACTGACTTTTTTTTTTTTTTTTTTGTATGTGTGTGGGTAGGGGGAGCAAATTAATTATTTATGAGTTATTTTATGGCCCTGTTACTTTTTTTTAATAATATAGCTATAAAATATAGTTTAGATTTAAAATAGCAGTGGGGTTGGTTCTGTAGTGCAGTGAGTTAAGCACTGTGTGTGAGGAGCTGGGTCCCGTGGCTGACCATGGGTCGAATCCTGGTCCCCTGGCAACTTGAAAAACACTCTGGGTGCATGCATGCCCAAAGTCCTGATAAGATGAAGAATGTGGAAGAAAAAGAATTGCAGACTGACCATGCCTCATTGCAGGTGCTTTCTCTCTTGCCCTCTCTCTGGTGAGTGCATGTACCTTCTGACAATAATGAGAGAAATAAAGAGCAAAGAAAAAAAGAGAGAAATAGAGGAAGAAAGGAAACAAAGATATGGGGAGAAGCTTAAAATGTGTACCTGAATAAATAAAGGAGAACATGTCATTACTTTCTATTTCTGAAATTTTAGTAATGGTGAAGCGTGTAGGATCTGTTTGTATGGATAGAATCTCTAGAAATGTGGTTCAATACTGAATATCAAATACAAAGCATAGACAACCAATATGATCTCTTTCTCCAACAGCACTTTCTTAATGACATACTTTGTCATATTCTATGTGACTTTATACTTCAACTGGGAAGCTCACTGATTAGCAGTTTTCACCAAGTCCACCAAAAAGAACAGAACTGCAATTTCACTTAACATATTGTTAAATTGGGCCTTCATATCATCTGGTTAGTTAGAGCCAATTATTCTTCTGAATCATAAATATACAACTACCACATAATCTATTTTAAACAATGAAGTCCCAGGACATTAAAAAAATCATGGGCGTAGACTGTCCCAGTGTGTAAGCTACACAGTGATAACTACATCACTCTAGCATGAACTGTCGAAGGCTACCAAGACTCCCTTCTTCCGGCATACTCTTCAAACTGATTTCTTTTTTCTTTTTTAAAAAAATGTTATTACTTCAGAGTATAATTTCTGACTTATAGATAATCATTGTACATGCATACTTGGACAAGCTGCATTTCTAGTGAAGATAGTTCGCATCTTAGAAATACATTTGCACTTTCTTCTGGAGCTCCGCCTTGTGACTGATGGCTGCTGTGTTGAGGCAGTTGGTTGTAACAATTAAAATGCACACTCTCAGGGAGGCCCTGAGATTCCTCCATTTCTCTCTATCACAGGATCTTCCTTAAGTTTCATAACCAGTTTGCTATTTTCTACATATGCATGTCTTCACAGGGTTACTGTCCGTTTTCCCTCATTAGAAAATGAATGCCATAGAAACAGTGACTTAGAACTGACTTGCTCACCCTAGTTTTTAGAACATCACTTGGTTCTTAATAGAAACTCGATAAACATTTACATAATGAGCAAACTTTTGAATATTGATTATGAAGCCATGTTCCTTTATAATAATAAAAGATCAAATCTGTATTTACAGACAGAATCATATTTTTAGTCACTACTTATTAACTGTGCTAAGCTGGTATAAAAGAAGATGATTCCCAGAAGCATAATTTGTTATTAGAACATCTAACATAAACTCAATTATTTAATAAAGGTATCTAGATTCCCAATGGAGGATAATTTATTTACTACTTCTCAATATATCCTATAGTTTGGCTCTAATGAGACTACAATTCAAATCTTCATTATTTTTCCCTTTAAATTCAAGTTATATTTTATATCTTCTGGTTGTTAAGAATGTTCTATATCACTTTATATTGTTAGTTTTCAATAAGTCCGTGAGTTTTAGTAGTATTAAAATATCAGTATATTCTTTTAAGCTTATCTAGAAGACATTCAAAAATATCAAGGACTCATGCTTGAGTAATTGAAGAGCTTAGGCCACATTTTAACTCTGTAGTTACTTATAAAAATGTTATGCCATGGGGCTGTGGTGGTTAAGGTGCTGTACTTCCACATGGCAGACAATGGTTTGAGTTCTGGACCTGGTGGCTCAAAAATCACCGTGGGCATGAGTGCGTATGTGCCCAAAATCCCAGGAGGAGAATGGAGGAGAAGGGATTGCTGCATAGACATCCCTCTGAAAACTGATTTCTCACTTTCCTTCTCTCTGTCTCTTTGATGAGTGCACATGACCTACGGCAAATACCTTTAAAAAAATGTTATGCTAACCAAGGTCTTTACTATCTAAAGAAAAATATTTTCCTTTTTTCTTTTGCTTAAGAAGTCAGATCTAATAAAAGAAAGGTTACCCCAAATAATAATTTAAAGCTCAGGACCTGTGATCTTTAAGCTTAGAAATTAGTATGTTCAAACCCCGTCATCAAAAATGATTGAATTTAAAGCACACAAGAAATCCCTCAAAAGTCTTTCCCTTTTCCCCTCATATATAAGATTAATATTTTTACTCTTACCCTTCCCCTTTCTTAATGGAATAAAGGTGATTAAATACCTGAATAGATTCCAGTAGCTTTTAAATTTACCCCCAAATTTTAGTAAGAACATATTAATTAAAAACTATTATTCACATTGGTTTGAGAGTTTCCAATAGGGAGTTTCTTTTAATAATTCTTTTAATAGTTCTTGTCATTCTTAATAATAACCATTGCATTATTTCCCTTTTTAAAGAATGGATCACAGATGAGAGAGATGACTACATGAAAACCCTTTGAATTTGGTTACCATTCTCAAGCAGTCATCACCTGAAGAATAACGAAGATTGCGTCACAGTTCACATTGTGATGACATCTGGTCCATGAAGGGAAATACTACATAGTCTTCTTTACCTATCCGTACAGCCGCAGCTGGCACGCCATGACTTCATTACAGTTGGTCATTCTTCTCAAGGTCAGAAATGAGAATATTTTCTTCCAAGTGTGCTGTACTAAAGTTGGTTGTAGGATAGTAAGGATTCCCAAACCCTGCAAGTCTCCTAAAGAAGCCACTATTCTGCTTGTATATGCAGAAGGACAGTGTGAAAATGGCCAGCATCACTATCAGGGTCAGTGCTACTGCAAGAGGAACGATGCTGTGACTTGGTTCTGAAAAGGGATGAAGAAAAGGAAAATGTCACGGACAAGGAGGCAAGGTAGATACCCACACATAGTTACTTTCCACTTTATTATTTCTAAGAAAACTCAAAATGTTCTCCATTTCTCTAAACCTACCTTCCCCTGGATGCTCCTCTGTAGCGTGAATATCTGAAATCAAATACAAAAAATTCGAATGAAACTTATTTTTTAGTTCAGCAAAATCATGTCACTACTTACAGTAGGGATCAGGCAACTCTGGCCCATAGAGAAACGTGGCCACATGTTTTTGTAAGTAACGTTTTATTGGAGCTCAGCCACATCCAGTCTATGGTGCTTTTGTGCTACAATGATCATGGCAGAAACCTCATGGCCCTCAATAGTTACTCTCTGTCCCCTAGCAAGGTAAGTTGCTGACATCTGTTTATAATGATCATCATTGCTAGTGCTCACGAACATCAAAGTCAATGAGTTCTCACAAAGTTTCACCATTGCACTGAAGTAAAAATATGAGTAAAATATAGTCCCTGTATGCAAGGAAAGCATAGTTTTGCTGGAATCTAATCTGAAGTTTGTCTGGCAATGTTAACCTGCTTGCCTCTATACATGGACTTTAAAATCAGCATTCTTAACTTTTGTGATCGCTAGAGTCTTGGGAAGTGAACAATAGCTCGTCCATTCAGAAAGTTACAGGGTTTCTGTTTTAGGACTTTCTACTGCAAAAATAGACCTCTATCAAGTAGAATCTGTCTCAGAATTTGAACTCTGCAAATTTCGAACTAGGTAAAGACCCAGAGACAGATGTAGAGAATGATCCAGAGAAAGATGAGTGAGTGAATTTGTGAGCGGGGGAAGTGCCTTGGTGCCCTGCCCTCCTTGTGCTCATCCACTCAGATTTACAATGAATATCCGTGTTGTTATCAATAGCAAAATCACATTAAAAAACCCCTTAGTTTCATACTTTAAAAATAACACCGTGTAATTTTACATTAAGTTACTGAAAACGTGTATTATTGTATTGTGTGTGTGTGAGTGTGTGTGTGCATACACTTTAAGAAAGGTTGTTCAAAAAGTGTATTCTCAGAATAGAGGCAGCAGGAGTTACAGAAGGAACACTTGGAAAGTTTGGAGGGTCGTCTTCACTGTCGTCTCGGCTGGCACAGGCATTGTAAAGCTGGGATGCTTGAATTGGTTCACTGTCTGGGAAAATTGCCATGAAGGATGGTAAGACCCCATGTGTTACTACGGCAAACTTTAAAGTCTTCTACAGTTGTGAGGTATTTCTGATTTGCTCTTGATACTTAAATGCCACTGATAACTTGGCCACACTGCTTCATAGGTTTAGTCATGTTTCCCACACAGAGTTGATATTCACACTGTTGGGGTTTCACACATTGGTTTTCACACCTGTAGTTTTTTTTCCCTCTTCATTCCTAGTGTCTAATCAGTTAGCCAGGCCTGATGATTCTTTCTTCCTATTTCTCCCCTCCTTTTTTGTTCCTAGTTTTATCGCCCAAATTATTTTTTTAAGATTTACTTATTTATTCATTCATTCATTCCTTCATTTTAATTTGACCAGAGAGAGACACAGAGAGAGAGAGAGGAAAGTGAGAAAGGAAGCCACCAGGTCCAGGACTCGAATTATGGTCGGCCATGTGGGAGTGTCCAGCACCTTAACCACCACGCCACCTGCTGGTTCCTATCACCCAAATTATAAACACTTATCTTTAAAGCCTGCAAGTGCAACTCCACTGCAGGTGTCTACAGACCACACAAGACCCGCATCTTCTACACCATGATGACAGCTCTTAGGCTGGCACTCTGTGAGTAGTCCTGTGGAACTGTCTGGTGTCATTCTTAGCACTCTCTAACACAAGCTCTGCTGCACCTCAATCTAAGCTCATGCTCAGCTGATGCCTTATGCTGGCCCTTTGTCAAAAAATGTTTGTCCTCTTTTTCTTGCTCCTCAAACCTTTTATCTTTTTTTTTTTTTTAGAGGTTTTTGCTATAGGGTGCGTGCACTCGCCAGACAGACAGAGAGAGACAGAGAGACAGAAAGCAAGAAATCACCCCCCAGGGGGGATGGCCACGCTGCAATCCCTTCTCCTCTATTCTCCTCTTGGGATCTTGGGCAAGCACACACATGCACCCGGCGTGAGTTTTAAGCCACCGGGTCCGGGATGCAAACCGCTGTCGACTACATGGGAGTCCAGCGACATAGCCATTACGCTAACTGCTGGTCCCAAACCCTTCCTTTCCTTGAAGCCTTTTCCAGCAGTCTGGTCCTTATCACTCCCTCCTTCGCAGTCCTAGCATCTAGGAATTGTTGTGGTTATCATAAACTCCTTCTCACCATCGATGAGCCTCCTAATAGCCCGTCTTAGAAATCTCTGTGATTGTTTGCAACCGACTAGACTTTCCTGGCTTAGATTTTTAAAAATTATTTTAAAAATCATAATAAACCATGTATGTCATTCAGAATCGAGTTAAAATATGACTTCGTGGCATTTTATGCTTGCAATAGAGAATTACTTCTACTGTCCACAACAAATATACCTGGGCTTAGACAATATTTCCTGAGGCCAGGGAAAAACCTTTACCATTCTGAGTAGCAGTTGCCAGAGTGAAGATTGCGGGTTTACATTTCTAGTTCTAATTGCTTGAGACAAACTGCTTTTTTGTCCATTAAGTTAACAGCTAGGATGACACAGTCACAAAGTCATAGAGTCTTCGAGTTCATTTATAATTATTCTTTAGACCCACCTGCTGTGACATACATTGCTAAGACGCTGTGGTTGCAGGCTGGAACCACACAGGAAACTCAGGTTTGATTCCTGGCCCAACCTAGAAGCTGAGTGTAGGGCATGTTCCTGCAATCCCAGCAAGTTGGGAGTCTGAGAAAGGAAGACTATGGGCACAAAGCTGGCCTGGGCAACATAGCCAGATTTCATCTTAGAAAGAGCTGGACATGGTGTTCAGTGCCTATAGTCCCAGTTGGGAGTCTGAGGCAGGAAAGCTGTGACAGTGAGACCCTGTCTTTAAAAAAATTATTTTTTTCTTTGCCTCAGAGAAGAAGGAGCTGAAAGGTTCTCTCAGTTGTTTGATGTAGAATAAGATGATAATGTCAGATTCTATCTGGATACTCTCTGAATGCTTGGATTTTGAAACATTTACATGCCATAGAGCTGGGTCAACTTTAGTCAAGGTAGAATCAAAATGAAAATTACTGTCTGCTACTCACCTGCCTCCTTTTTACATATAAATCCCCTTTTTACTGTACATGAGGATAACTGCCACACTCCTTCAGGAATCCTCAGGCCAACACATGGATGGAGCTTGAAGTGGTCTATGTCCGGCTTCCGAATGCCCCAGTTTGACTGGTCTGTCGGAGTCCCCTCAAACCAATTTAAGGTTTCATCTGTGGGAAAATTGCTGGCTTATTATGGATTATGTACATGGTTGTCAAACATACTAAGACTGGAATGAACCACAGAAAATAAATCTTATGAGACTCTCTCTTTATCTACTGCATTCAGGGCTCAGTAAGTACAGTCATGAACTCACATTGTAAAATAAGTATTAAGGACTGGCCTTTTGGCCAAATGGTTAAGGGAGCCAGATTCCATGTGGCTGACTATGTGTTGAATCCTATGGCTTGAAAAACTTGCTGGGTACATGTGTATCCCCAAAATTCTGACAGGATGGAGAACTGGAGAAGCAGGGATGGTGACATAACTATGCCCCTCTCAGAGGTGTTTCCTCTCTCTTTCTCTCTGTCTCTGTTTCTCTCTGTTGAGCACACATACCCTTTGGCTATGAAAAACAAAAATATTAATATGTATTAATAAAATGGTGTATGAACAACCTTTCATTTATTTTAGATATATTATTCTAATTTAGTTCTTTTAGGATATCATGTTTTTTAACATAATAGTTTGAATTTTGATATTCCATATCATTTATAATCAATTTAAGGAAATCATTTAATGAATTAATCAATGTAACTATAAATCCCTTTTAGTCCTATCATCTGTATCATTAGAAAATGGCTCACTTTCAAAGAGAATTTTAAAAAGTGAGTTTCTCAGAATAGTAAGCTAGACTTACTCCAAAGGGGTAGAAATAGCAAGAGTGCTCTCCCTGTGGAGGCAGTAAGTGGGGTGCATTGTCTGAAAGGAATTTAAAACTAACAACAAAACTAACTAAAAGTCAGTCTGCTTTTTGTTACCACCATCTGCCAGAAATTCCAAACGAAATCAATGATTAAAATACTCCTCACAAGGGTAGTTTCACCCCCCCACCCCCCACCCTGGTATACCACTATAATAAGCTCGACCTACCAATTAAAATGATTTTCTTTACAAGTACCTTTCAATAACCATCAATTACATAAAGAAAAGAATGCCATGCTTCCATTTTATTATAGACTCTGGTTCCTATGAGTGGCAAATAAGACTCTTAATGGCATGATTTTTCACTGAAACGATTCTGTTACTCTGTTGTGCTTCTATAACATTTAGGAACCTGGGGTATTTTCAGGTAAGTGTGGTGTTGGTATGCTGCCACCAGGTCTGTGGACACAAGTCAAGTCAGGCAACTTCCCAACAAGTACAAAGGTAAACTTGTGTTTCGTTTTTCTTTTTGGTATTTAAAAGGGTTGTTTGGGGACTATATGTCCATTGTTTTTTCACAACAAATATATCCAAGGGGAGTTTCCTGGCTTAGCAGTGCCATTTTCATCAGCCTTAATGGTCGTGTATTTATTTATGCCCTCTCCTCTTCTCTACCCAAATCACTTACTGTTACTATCAAATCGAGCATTCAACCAAATCATTCGGGTAAAAGTTTCATAATGGAGAAGCTCTTTTAGGAGAAATGAATTTTCAGCCTCATCCTTGATTGTTAAAAGAGCAGATCCTATAAAAGAGACAAGTAGCAAATCAACAAGTATTTGTGTTGATGTGTCAATGTAATTTAAAAACGATCTCCTTTACCATTATTTGTGAAGAGCAGGCTTTGGGTATTGAAAATGTCAATTGCAAATAAATGTTTTATTAAAAAATTTGAAGTAAAACCACATTTATTGAAAGATATAAGCTTGTACTTAAGAAGTTAAAGCATAGAATATCAATTTTAGGAAAGATGAAAAATTCAAAATGCAAATGTAGTCAAAGGGTATATTTTCTTGGAGAAGTGCAGCATGCAGAGACATCATCTCAGGTGTTCAAATCCTACGCTGGACAACAGTTCTATAAATTAATGGTCTCCCAAATAAGCAAATCGAATATTATTTATTTTTCCAATCTCTTCGGTTACTCTTAAAGTCATTAAATAATCAGACAAATGAAGAAACCACATTGTTTACTGAAATGTCAAGGAGGACATGAAAGCTTTTTACCATCACAAAAGAATTACCTTCCTTTTTGCAAAACTCCTGAGCAGCCTCAAAACTCATAGGGCTTAGGACGTTAGCAAAATTGTAGCAATTATTTCTAAATTGTATCCAGGGAATAAAGCTGTCTGAGCAATCCTCAGAATGTTCAAATGATCTTCTTTCTATAACGAGAAACCAGTTCTGATTTCAGGGTGGTGACTGGGTGCATTTATTGAGATGAACATGAGATTATATTCTATGAAGGACCAAGATAAAATATGTAATAAGATTCTCATGGTACTATTCTGAAAGATTGGGTTTAATATAAATGATTACAACACTAGGACTGGTTTATGGCATTTCTGCCACAAAAAAAATCTTTTCCTAAACACAACAGAGTATAACAATGCATAGTTTCATGGGCTTAGTTTGGGTGCTGTGAGTGAGAGTGGCTATCTTTCATGTTTACAATAATATCCTAAAGGTTGCAACAACTGGAAGATGTGATTCATAGGAACAGTGGCAGCTGAATGATGTTGAGAAAAGGGATTACCAAATGTACAAAATGTGTTCATGCAGTGCTGAGTATCACAGATTTAAAAAATCCCTACTAAGAAATCTCTTTGAAAAAAATAATGCATTCAGTAAAATAGCATGATATACGGGCCAGCAGGTGGCATGGTTAAGGCTCTGGATTCTCATACGGCCAACTACAGTCCCAGACTTGGCTGCTTGAAAATCACTCTGGGCGCATGCGCACATGCCCAAAATTCTGAGAGGAGAAGGAAGGAGGATTGTGTTGTGTCCATCCCCCCTGCAGAGTGATTTCTCACTTTCCCTCACTCTGTATCTCTCCAGTGAGTGCATGTGCCTATGGCAAAGCCTTTAGAAAATTGTAATATAAAATAACATAAAATGAAATTTTATGAAATTATTTAGTGAAATTGGGGGGTGAGGGGACTTTACTTCAGGGCTTATCCGTGCTGAGAGCTTGGCTAGCCATGTGACTGTGGGTTATTCTACACTGTGGTTTCTTTTATTGATTTAGTTTTTAGATTAAAAAAAAATTCAGGATTTTTTTCTCTTCTTTTTTAGTTATTATTATTAGTTTTTATTGCGAGAGGGTGTATGCACTCACCAAAGCAAGAGAGGGATGTCATGGTGCAATCCCTTCTCCTCCGTTTGTCTGTCTTGTTGGGACCTTGGTCATGCGTGCACATGCACCTGTATGCCCCTTAAGCCACAGGAGCCAGGACTTGAACTGTAGTTGGCCAGGTGGGTTTCAGCTCCCTTAGCCACTAGGCTGCAGTGCTGGTCCTACCTTGGTTTCTTTGTCTCTCAAGAAGAGTTAAGGACAAAGCCTCTCTTACAAGTTTAAATGACTTAGTGCCTGATACTTAAGCACTCAGTAACCTCATTATTATGGAAAGGGGAAGGACAGCTTTTATGGTGTTTCATTAGCTTTTTCAATATTTATACATGACTACCCTTTACATTTTATCCTGAATTGTTTTGATCTAAAGTTACATAATGGGGATACTATTTGATATCGTACTGGGCACTGTAAGTACTATTAGTAAGTAAATATGTGTGCTTTAACTAAATGAGGGATTTAAATGAGACCAGTTAGTGTTAAAGAACTCTAACTGGAACAGACAGCCACCAAGGGGGAAGAGACATGGTAGAACTTGACGAAGATGACTTCAGAGAGTGAGGTCACTTGGCGTCTGCTCCTGGTTGCTGTTGATGGGCAGCTGTGAGAGCCTTGGGAGGCTACTTAATTATCTTACTTTACATTTCATCTTTAGGGCTACCCTTGTAGCCTAGTGGTTAAGGGAGCTGGATCCTGAACGGCTCATCACAAGTGAATTTCAGCCCCAGTCAGTGACTTGAAAAACACTTCCTGTGTGTGTGTGTGCCTCAGGGTCCCAAATCCTAACTGGATGGAGAAATGGAGGAGAAGAGATTGGGGCATGACCACACCCTACGGGGGTGCTTTGCCCTTCTTTGTCTCTCTGCTTCTTTCTGCCGAGCACACATGTCTTCTGGCAACTAAAAAAAAAGTTCCATTTTAAATATAGATTAAATAAATTATTATGCAAAGTGCAAGGCCATATATACATTGGGTTGTCAGGAAAGTCACGATGCATTTTTGTATAGAAAAACAGAAAAATATGTTGTGACTTTCCCGACAACCGAAGAGTGAAGATCTAAACTGAATCAGCTATGGTCATCGTCATTTTCTTCTTCATCATTATGGTTCTAGGATCCCATTAGTTTTCAGCTTAAACGTAAAGGCTTCATACATGTTCCTAACCCATGTTTCCAGCCTGATATTCTATTTCCGCTCCAACTAACCAGCAACGGAAGCAAATTTTTGTCACCAGGTTTGCCTCCCTCCCATATGCCCAGCCCTGTCTGTCCTCCGCATCTTTGGCTAAGCCTTTTCCCTCAGAGTGCCTCTCGTGTCTATCATTACTGTTTATACCCACTCATGCTTCAAAGCCTGTCTTCACTCTATGTCTTTCTGAAAGTCTTTCGACTTTTCCCCACATGGGGATAATGCAGTCGTTTTCATGCTAACTCCTGCCACACTTGCTATCTCTTATATATCATTTGGTAGCCCTGCCTGGCATAAAAGTGATTTGTTTTTGCATCGCTGACCCAACTAGAGGCTTCTTGAGGGCAGAGACATCTTTCTACTCATCCTCGTGTCCCCTGCCTAGCACAGCCCTGGCACACATAGGCACACCGGATGCAGTTGTTGAATTGAATAGAGCTGAACCTACCAGCGGGCACAAGACAAATGGCACCTTGCAGAAATGACTCGCAGGCTGTGGTATGCCAGCGTCCACTTGTGTCAGCAAAAACACAGTTACTGAGAAAAGGCGACTCCTTATCTTTCCAAAAAGTGAAAGGGCCAAATTTGCTGCCATCTAACCAGTCAAAATGAACACCATCCTGTGGAAGAAAATTGAGCCATCATGTGCTGGCCAAGACTGCTGGTGGCATCCCCAAATGCCATCTGAGCACTCCACACCTCCCACATGAATGTATGTTTCTATACCTTTGTTCAGAGGGTCGGTCTAGAACAGCTCGTAAATATGACTGATGAAAAAGAATATATGCTACTAATGATAGCTTTTCGGTTTTTAAGAGTGCTTGGCTCTCTCGCTGTAATTTTCTAGTAAGTAGTCAGAGTGAACTTGGACTAGTACCTTGTTCCTTACACTAAAATAAATTTCAGATTGATGAAAGATTCAATAAAATGGAAAAGATAAAAATGCTAAGAAAAACTTGGCTAAATTTTTAATATTCCTGGTGTTGGAAAAATCTTTCTAAGTTATATCCAGAGGCCGTAGAGCAAGATTGAGTACATAAAGCTAAAACATTTTGTAGTACCGAAGTATAATAAACAATCATGAAATACCATTTTTTCATGTATCTCACTGGAAGAATTAAAATTTTCATGATACCTTGAATTGGCAAGAATGTGGAAAAAACCAGATGTTATCATATACTGTTATATTGGTGCAAAACTTTTAGAGACAAATTTGGCAGTACTTGTTAAAATTTCAAGTATTCTCAATAATTTCATTTCTGAGAATTTATACTACTTAAACAGGGATATTTCCTGCACATTTTTTTTTGGGGGGGTGGTTTGTTTTGTTCTGCTTTAAGTTTTACTAGAGGGCATGTGTGCTTGCTCTGGGGCAGAGAGAGAGAGAGTAAATGAGAAAGCATCCAAGATTGGGAATGGCCATACCTCAATCCCTTTTCTTCTATCTCTCCTTTTGGGATTTTGGGCATGTGTGCATGCCCAGCATGTTTCCCAAACCACCAGACCTGGGATTCGAGTTGTGCAATTGGCTGTGTGGGATCCAGCCACCTTAACCACCATGCCACCAACTGGTCAAGTGCATTGTTTATAATTATGAAAAACTGAGACCCTAAATGTCCATTCACAAGAGAATGGTTTAATAAATTATGGTATATTATATCTTTACATGTTGTTCCAAAGGACATGAGATTTTTACATGCTGACACGGAAAGTTGTAAAAGACACATTAAATATAAAAACAAGTTTAAGGACTATATGCATAGTATAATCTTATTTGTGTTTAGAAAATGATATACATAGTTATTCATTACATGTATATATGTGTATACACAGGAACTTTCTAGATGACATACAAGGAACTGTTTACTGTGGTTAACGTTGGGGAATAGAACTAGGAGCTGGGGAACCAGCAGATGGCATAATGGTTATGTAGCGGACTTCCACATGGCTAACCACAGTTCAAGTCCTGGACCCAGAGGCTTGAAACTCATGCTGGGCACATGTGTATGCGTGCCCAAAATCCCAAGAGAAGAACGGAAGAGAAGGGAAAAGTCACCCCACCCCCTTTAAGGGGTGATTTCTTGCTTTCTGTCTCTGTCTAACTGGTGAACGTGTGTGCCCTATTGCAAAAATCTTTAAAGAACAACAACAACAAAAAACAAACAAACAAACACTAGGAACTGGGATAAAATAGAGTTTAGTTTTCACTATTTTTTGTGTGTAATACTTAAAAAAAAAAAAAACTTGCAAGATTCTTACTATCCAAACAACATCCCTAGAGAATGAAACAAACACAAAAAAATCTATGTGTTAAATTTCAAGTGCTAGATCGGTCCCATGGCCTACTGTAGGTTGAGGGAGTTGGATTCCGCATGGCCAAACACCGTTTAGATTCTGGCCCCAGCAGCTTGGAAAATATGCTAGGCGAGTGTGTGTGTGTGTGTGTGTGTGTGTGTGTGTGTGTGTGCCCCCAATTCCAAAATGATGGAGAAATGGAAGAGAAGAGATTATGGTTCTACCATGTTCCGTTGAGGGGTACTTTCTCCCTTCTGTCTGACTGTCTGTCTCTCTGGAGAGCACATGCACCCTCTTGAAATTTGGAAAAAAAAATTCTAAGGGTACTGAATTCATTAATAATATAATTTTTATGCAAGAAGTATGATTTATTTTTTTTCCTTGAGGATTCCTTAAATGCAACAAATTGCCCAAAGATAATGCTGGAGTTTAAGATGTGTTGCAGTACACACATGAGGCAGGACCTGGGAGTCCTTAGAATTTTAGAAAAACCTCTGAAGGGCATTAAGTTACCTAAATTAGACAAGTGGGTATTTACCCCCCAAAAAGGTGTTTATTCTTGTTTTGTTGTCACAGACTACTCATAATGTTAGTCAGTGGTTATTGTATAATCCAATTATTTAGAAGTTACATTTACTATTACTTCTGGGAACTATTTTTTTTGGAGCTAATTTCAGTGGTTCACGTCTACCTCCTTAGTAGGTAGATGTGAAACTTAATTTGCAAGGACGACCCAAGGAATTTAGAGCACTTACATCTAGGGTGAGCAGCCCAATCCAGTGGGCGTGTCCTAGGAGGCTGAGGACCACGGTGAGGAAGGACTGGTGATACTGGTCTGTTATGCTGGCCAGCTGTGCTCCATGCCTCTGGCAGGCTTCTATTGCTGCATACCAAGTCATATTTGCATTAATAATTTTGTAAGTTCTGTTTCTGTATTCTAAGGTATTAGGGATTGGGTCCACATCAGATGTATTCCCTTCGTGTCCAGAAGTATCTAGAACAAGAACAACAACAAAATCATTCATAGCATCTGGATGAGGAAGGAGGAAGCAAAGCTCAGAATAGAGCCCTGTCACTGATGCATATTGATCAGAATGTTTCTTCTGGAATTGATTATTTCAAAATGAAAACACTACCTGAAAACATAGGTGATGGTGATGCTAAAGAATTAGAAGGTTTTCAAAAAATATGCAAACATAGATTGGCCCATTTTTAGAAGGCTTCCCATTTCTGATCATCTGTTGTCAAACTGACCACTTTTTACTGGAGTTGATGGTGACCTCCTCAAGGTACTGGCTACACAGTCTGACATCCCATTCTGGCAGAACCGAACACTTACTAATAAAATGCTGACACGTATTATATAGTCATACACGGCATTGCAAACTTAATTTTGCAAGGGCATATTCTCAGATAAAACACCTGATTACACCTTTGAAACTGTGTGAAAATCACTATAACATTTGAAGTTTATGTGCATAAACGCTACAGAGGCCTTTACAAAAACAAGTTAATAAATGCTTAGAAATATGAAGTCTCTTCACAATCTAAATGATGTGTAGCGATTTAATGTATGAATAATAATAAAAATGAATTTTTTAAAAAGGAAAAAAAGAAATATACCCAGCTCTTGTAAATAGTTACTATTAATATGTCGCTTGTCAAAGTCAAGATTTATAAATTAAAAGACATGATTTTTCCACCCACCACTGGTGCTTGAATGTTTAAGAGTGGCTGTGATCATGTGACAACCAAGCATATATTTTACATGAGTTCTCTTTAACATGCATATATGTTTGCCTTTTTGGTATTATGTTATATACTGGGATAGGCTAAGTTTAGAAAAGCCTAAAACTCAAAAATAAGGTTAAATTTCTTCACTGTCTGATATAAAGTGACTTGAATTCTTCCCTGTGTACTGATCTTTGGGGTTGGAAAGAGACATGGCAATCCGTGGATAGGCCAGAAGACCTGGAACTTAATTCCATTCCTGGCACTAACCAGCTAAGAAACCTTGAGCAAATTAACTCCTCTAAATCTCAAAATTTTGGTCAATAGGAGGTTAATAAGGCTTTCCTAGAAGGGTGTGGGTAGAATTAAGAGAGAGCCACAAAGGACATGTACTACTGTACACAGCAGGCACTCAATAAACAATTTTGCTCCCTTTTCCTCCTCTGGTCACACTCCCCTTTATAAGAATGGCAAAGCAGAAAACTGACCTATTTTTTTTTTTTTTTTTGCCAAAGGGTGTATATGCTCATGAGAGACAGAGAGAAAAAGAAAGTGAGAAATCACCCCCCACCGGGAATGGCCACACCCCAATCCCTTCTCTTCCATTTTCCTTTTGGGATTTTGAGCACACATGTACACATGCCTAGAGTGTTTTTCAAGCCACTAGGTCTGGAACTTGAACTGCATGATTGACCATGTGGGATCCAGGTACCTCAAATACCACGCTATCCACTTGCCCTGGAAAATGGACTATTAGGAAGCTGTTGCCTCAATATAACAGTAGTTACATATTGTGAAACCATTGAGATGGTAAGGGACTGACGTACAGTTTCTTTTTTAGTTATATATATTTTTACATAGAAATATGATAAATATTGGGGCTGGCAGGTGGCGTGGTGGTTAAGGGTGCTGGACTCCCACATGGTTGATGGCGATTCGAGTCTGGGACCTGGTGGCTTGCTTTTTCATTTTCCCTCTCTCTCTCTCTGTCCCTCTCTGGTCAAATTAAAATAAATAAATACATAAATAAAATAAATACAGTTCAATAAAATAATTCTTTAAAAAAAGAAATATATTTATTGACACTCAGATACCTTAGTTAATTGCTATTAATTCTATCTTAATTATTTAATTTGAAGCTTTAAAGTCATCTTCAGTTCTTCTTGACCTCACGGCACCACTGATCAGTGACTTATTTCCCTTGTGTATTATTTTCTTTTTTTTAAACTTACATATTTAATTTTAAAATAAATTTTGTATTGACTTTTAAGCATGTGCTCCAGAGAACGGAACACTTTATCCACACATAAACATTTACAGGAATGCTAATAGCAGTATTATTCACAATAGCCAAAAAGTGAAAGCCACCCAAATGTTTATTCACTGATACATGTGACCTGCACTTCCATCATCTGCTTTTGTAGCTAGATGCCTGTTTGGCAGCCTTTGTAGTAGCCAGTTTGCAGTGATTTAAGGATGATTGAGAACTAGAAATGGATCTTTGCTGAAACTGTTTTCCTGTGGATGGGTTGATAGTATCTCTAATGAACATCTTAGCGACACTGAAAACTGTAATTCCTATTCCAAGTGTGTGTGTGTGTATGTGTGTGTGTGTGTGTAATATATGCAGTGGACTGCCCAGACTTCCACACAGCTCCAGATACTAACTATGGTCTTTAAGGTGCTATAGTATGGGGATAGCAAGCATGAGCCATTGTCGTATTTATTTATTTATTTATATTTATTTTTTACTTTTTAAAAATTTTCTTTATTCTTTAAATCCCCCCCCTCTCCGAGAATATGTACACTCATCAGAGAGAGACAGACAGAAAGGGAGAGGGAGAAAGCATACCCCAATGAGGCGTGGTCATGCCACAATCCCTTTTCTTTTCTTTATTTTTTTTAAAGATTTATTTATTTATTTATTCATTCATTCATTCCTTCATTTTAATTTGACCAGAGAGACACAGAGAAAGAGAGAGGAAAGTGAGAAAGCAAGCCACCAGGTCCAGGACTCAAACTGTGGTCGGCCATGTGGGAGTGTCCAGCACCTCAATCACCACGCCACCTGCTGGTCCCCACAATCCCTTTTCTATTGCTTCATCCTGTCGGGTTTCAGGGCACCTGGGCACACACATTCCCAGTGCATTTTCCATGCCACCAAAGCTTGGATTTAAACTGTTATTGGTCATGTGGGACTCAGCTCCCTTAACTACTACGCCACAAGGCTGGCCCTATTGTTTTTAGTATTATTCAAGGTCATGTGCAGTGCACTCACTCTGCTCATTGGCCTATTGTCTGTTTGTAATGGTATGGCTTTGGTATTTTACACCAGAGACCACTGGGGATTTTGCTCATCTGATCTAGATACATGCTGCAAGCTGTATTTGGCCACCAAAATCATTTGGGGGGGGGGTTCTACAAAAGGAGTAAGTATTAGTTGGTTTATTTCCCCTACTCTTTTCCAACATTTTCCCAGTGATTTTTAAATATTGCCTGAATAGACACATAATTCCAGAGCAAAGCAGTGCAACCATTTCATGTGATTGAAATGCATGCATGAACTTGGTCATCACTCAAGTGGCCTCTGCATCCCTGAAAGCCCTGCTAAAGAGCTTAATTCTCGGGAGTGGAGGTCAAATGGCCAAGTACATGTAAAGTCAAAGGACAAGGACCTGACACTGTTGCCTGTGAAACTTAGCTACACAGTGGGTAAAACAAATATTGAAAAGAAGGATGGGTCATAGAAATGAAAGAAATATAAAAATTTTCTTACCTGGAATTTTTTCACAAATAAATCCATAGCCTTCTTTTTCACAGTCTTCAAAATACCATTTTCCAGTGAAATGAAAATTATGATTACTTGATAGCAAGGCACAGAGAGGATTGTGTTTTTGAGCTTCAGTGGTATTATGACTTGGAGTCTTAAAGAAAAAAAGTACATGCTTTAAAATATGGTAAAACAACATTGTAACACTGGAATTTCCATTAAGAACATAATTTTTAAAATTAAAGCACCATTATGCTTTTATTTCATTTAATAAATCTGTTCACAAGTCACTTCATAACCTACAAAATAAACAATTATCATGATGGGTAAAGTAATTACATTTATAGAGTATGTGAAATTATGCAAAATTACATTGTTAAAAATTAATATATTAATAAAAATAAATATAAATTTATACCTACAAAATATAGGAAGTTAAAAAAGCTTTAGTAAACAAATCTTGAGTAGGATCTCTTGCAAAAATGATTTCTAAAAAATAAATAGTACAACTTACATTTATTATATCAAATGGAGACCAATTAGAATATGCCACAGACTTTCCATTTAGCCATTTTTCATAATTGTCATTTTGTAATCCTATCCACAAATCAGTGGTCTGACCAAAAAGATTCATAATGATGAAAGCTGAAAAATATAAATACATTTTTAAATTTAATACCATATAAACCATTTGGATAATCAATGAATTCTGTTTATAGCTATGATCATACTTAAATGACAGCAAAACTAATTAAAAATCAGTTGTAGGAATTCGTTACATTCTTCTTGTTAAGGCAATGCAATTTATTTTATTCATTTCAGTTTAAATTGGAAGAATTGGGGCCAGCAGGTGGTGTGGTAGTTAAGGTGCTCGACTCCCACATAGCTGACTGTGGCTCGGGTCCCCAACCTGGCAGCTTGCTTTCTCACTCCCCCCCGCCGTCTCTCTCTGGTGAACATGTATACCCTATAGCAAATTAAATAATAGCAATAATAAATAAAATTAAATAAATAACTCTTAAATATTTACAAAAGTAAATGAAATAAACTGACAGAAATTGCCTAGGTAAGCCGAGACTTCATCATGCTCTTAACAAAACAGCATTCAAGTGTTCATTCAATGCCTTTCTAAACAAGAGAAGATTTATCTATTATATTTAAACCAGAGTATACAATTTCCTAGTTATCAAATAAAAGGGTACAGGAATGTTTAAAAAATTATACCATGCAATTATAGTAGACTATTCCTGAGTTATCTTAGGTATTTTGGAATATAGATCATAAGTATGTCCTTATTTTTTCCACTGTTACTAGTAACACAAAAGACACCAAAACTCAGCAGTATAGAGGCTATCCAGTATACTGGGATTTTTTGGTTTGTTTGTTTTCTTTCTTTTTCTCTTTTCTTTTTTTCCTTTCTTTTTTTTCTTCTGGCTATAGGGCTTGTGAACTTACTGGAAAGAGACAGAGAGAGAGGATAGTGAGAAATCACTCTCCAGGGAGTATGGCCATGCCACAATCCCTTCTTCTCCATTCTCCTCTTAGGATTTTGGGCACACACACATGCAATCAGCATTAATTCTCAGGCCCCCAAGTGTGGGATTAGAATAGCACAGTCAGTCATGTGGGATCCAGCTATCTTAACTACCACACTGCCACTGTGACCCTGTTTTGTTTTCTTTTTAAAACAGGTTCTTGCTGACATGTTCCTCCTTCCTCTGCTTTCCAGGTAGCTGAGACTACAGGCACTTGCCACAATACCCCACTGTTTCAGACAGGGTCTTACTTTCTAGCAGGGCAGATCTAAGCTTTTAGTCCTCTGCTTCAACCCTCTGAGTACCTGGGACAAAAGGTGTGTGCTTCTGTGCCCAGAGTTTAGGGTAGCCTAGGGATGGCCTGTAGCCTGCCTATTGACAGGGCCTTACCAGCGCATACCACTGCTTCGAAGCCTTTCTATTACCTTTTACAGTTGTCACAACACAACATCTCATAGAGTGACCTGAAAATTCATGTGTCAATGGCAAAATAATATTTCAAATGTTGATTTGGAAATGTTAGTAGTTTTTGGATCTCTCAATAAATGCTTGAATAAAAAGGCACACTTTGGCCTAATTGGACATTGAGTACTCTACCTTGCTCCACTTCATTTTCAATGGTGACCAGCGTCCCTCCTTCCTCAGCACAGAAATCTCGAGCATGGTACCAGTTCTTCTGATTGCTTGGGTCTTTGGGGATATTCACCAAAAGGCACTATCCAAAAATGTCAAAACAGAGTGTTCATTTCTGTATTTTTCTAAATGAATTAAAAGTTTCCCAAGGACACTGAGGATTAGCTTTGAACATTCTTTATAAGTGCTTTGGGCAGAAGGAACTCATTTTTCTCTCAGCTATTCCAAAAGTATTAAAGTCAACAAAGAGGGACCTCTTCCAGGGTCAGTCACTGACCTGCCTGCATTTGCATCAGGCAGGAACAGAAGCAATGATGTGTTTTGCCATGTAAGATACCAGAACACTGTTTTCTGCTTAGTGAAAAATAGTATTCCTCCTGAAAAGGAGCTAGCCTGGTTGGAAAGTTTATAGTAGCAGATTTGGTGTAAAAACAATTCTGGGGTGGCAATGAATAGCTTAGTTCAATTTTATTTATGAATACACTTCCTCACATTAAGTGAGAGAAGAATACTAAGAAATCAAACCACATCAGGTTCTTCACATGCACTAAATCTTTGGAGTCAGTCATTTATAGAACAGAGAAGAAAAAATATGTCCAGTGAGAGAAGCAAGGAGAGGACCACGGACACCCAGGAAGAAGGAGAAACACGGGATGGTTGGCCCTCAGTGTGAGATGGCACACAGAAAGCAAGGCTGTGGGATTTTCAATGAGAGGTGGTTATTACTCAAAGAGAGTCACATCTGTCTTACGGCAGAGGTTTCTTCACTGTGAGGATGGGATTAGAAATGGAATGATACTGACAAGATAGAAGATGAGCCTTTATTTTCTCCTCCCTAATGCTCAGTGATATTTAAACATATTGATTGGATCAGACAGAGTTAGGTGAAAGAGAGAGAGAAAAAAAAAAGGCAGTAACAGATCAAGCAAAGTTCCAGTGAGGTCAAAAGAGATCTTAGGCAAAGGATAGAAGCATAGTCCACTTGTCATTTTCTGAAGATTCCTTTCTCATGCTCAATCCTCCCATCAATGAACATAGATAACCCTAATCATTAGTAGGTCAGATCTCAAGATCCTGCCACTGAGAAAATCCCAGCTATAGGATGATGCTAGATTAGTGTGAAACCCTCCACTTGCGAGAGCACCTTTCCTTACTATCTTATTTTGGAATGATATCCTTCCCTATCATTCTCTAATTTTTGAATGTGCCAGTTCCCCTGCCCTTCCTCACCATCATACACTCCTTGAAAGCACAGAGACTAAGTCTTACTTCTCTTTGAATATCATTCTAGACTGCATCTCTGCCTTTCACACCAGAGAAGGTCCCTGATAAAATTTATGAAAATAAAAGCCAATAGGCCCTAAAATGATTGTCAAGTGACATTCTTCTAGATTTAGCCCATTGGTACTCAAATAGGGCAGTTTTGTCCCTCAGGGGTTATTTTGGTTGTCATAGCTGGGGTGGGAGCTGCTATTGGCATCTAGCAGGTGGAGACTGAGGATGCTGATACATATTCTGTGACATGGAGGTTGTCAATCTCCATCGACAAGGAACTGTCCAGCCCAAAATGTCAATTGTGCTAGGCAATTCTTCCTGAAACTCAGTCCTCATTAGGTCACTTCATAGTTGAAGCCCTTAGGAGTTTTCCAGTACTCTTAGGGTGAAAACAAGAAACCCTGCTCCAGCCTGAAGTTGAGTTATCAGCTCAGAGGGAAAATATATTTTCAATTCTTTTGGTTCCCTTTGCTTTGCTTGCCTCACAAAGAAACTAAATTGGCTTTATAGGAGTTTAATTTTATAACAACTATCCTTTTATCTATGTCCTTTCATTTTACCTCTTTTCTCTAATTATAAATTCCAAAGAGTGGCACATACTAATTATGAGGAAGTCTTATCATTTAATGCGAATTCACCTTGTGTTCAGATAGACACACTAATGAGCCATTCATAAATACCAATGGATCTCATTGGCTGTTAGCTCAATATATCTCCCCAGAAACACACACACCCTCCTCCAACCCCGTTCCCCAGTAAAGATTGTCTCAGCCAAGATTTACCAAGGGGACTAGGAAAGTGTGGCCTCCCAGTACCACAACTTTATTGTTTCTAAAAATATAACATATTTACTAACATACTCTGAAATGGTGTTATTAATAATTAAAGTCAAACAGAAAGATGCAGTATAGCATCTGTCATTCAAAACTGTTTATTTACTAATTTGCAAAATGTGATCAAGTTTAGTGTATCTCTGATTATTACAGTGAATCAAGGAGATCCTACTGTTTTCCAAGTGAGTTTTGAATATGAAATTCTTTCTTCCCTCAAAATCATCTCTGAGCATTGGAAAATGGAACTTAGGATCTTCTCTCTAAACTCGATTCTTTCCCAGGGCTTCTACTATCGAAAGGCAGTCAGCATGCATTTTATAAACCTGAGACCCAGGCGTGTCCTCACCCTCCCACTCCATTGCCCCCAAAGCCTGAGCACATGGATAGTCCATTTCTCAAAAAGTCACCATCCCTCCCCACTCATCCCCATTTCTACCACCATCTTGGCCCAAGCTACTAACTTCTCGCCTGGCTGCTGTGACAGCTTCCTCGCTGCTCTCACTCTCCCTCTCTTGCCCTTCTCAGTATACCATTTGGACCGCAGCTAGAGTGATTCTTTTCCAAATTCAGGCCTCGTCTTGTCTCTCTTTCATTTAAAACCCTTCAGAGATTTCTATCGTTCTTAGGATAAAAGACAGAGACTCTAAGATGATATACTCCCTCCCTTACATTAGTCCCTCTCTCACCGTCCTATTCTCTCTGAACAGAATTCTTAGTTTCTTTAATGTCATATCAACCCTCACCACAGGATATCACCACATGTTGTCCCCTTACTTTTTTTTTTTTTCTAAGTTTTTGATATAGGATATGTGTGCTTGCAGGAGAGAGAAAGAGAGACAGAGAAGAGAGAGGGAAAGTGAGAAATCCTCCCAGGAGGATGGTCACACCACAATCCCTTCTCCTACATTTCCCTCTTGGGTGTTTGGACATGCAGGCACATGTGCCCAGTGTGATTTTTCAAGTTACCTGGTCTGAGACTCGAACTGTGAAGTTAGCCTTGTGGTATCCACCACCTTAACCTCCATGCTACCTGTTGACTTGTGTTCCTCTACTTTGAATGTTCCCTGCTCTTCTGTCCTGCTCACTGAGGTCCTTCTGTTACACATTTTCATAGAACTATATAACTTTCCTTCACCACACACACCACAGTTTAAAAATGTTATAGTTATTTTCTTCATTGATATACTAACACTGGTTCTCCCTTTATCTCACAAGCTTCAAAAGCTTATCTTTTCCTCAACATTGAATGCCCAATATCCAACAATTAAATGGATGAGGAATAAAGTGCTAAGAATGAATATATTTCAGAAAAAGGAGAAGAGAGTATTTTGAAGGAAAAACTCTGCTGTGCATAAAACCCAATATTGGCTACTTCCAAACTATATGGTACAAAGGAGCCATTAGCTCTCAGTCTAGGTCTTGAATAAAATGAGTAAGTAGAAGCACAAAAATGAATCTAACACACACATATGCACACTCTTAGAATCTCTTTCTTCCACTGCTCTACTGGGACAAGTATCTTAAATGACTCACTTTTCATGGGGTAACCCTTGATTAAGCATCTTTTACATCATTAAATACAGAGAAAATTAGTTATGAGACAATAGTAAAGATACTTTGAGTATCTCAGTTTTTGAACCTCAAAAAGATGGTTAAGTTATCATCCAATTGGGATTTATTTTCCTTAGAAATAACCAATAAAAATCAGTCTATGAGGGGTCAGCTGGTACCACAGTGGTTAAGGAACTGGACTCCAATATGACCAATGACAGTTTGTGTCCTGGACCCAGTGGCTTGAAAATCACACCAGGCGAGCATGTGTGTGTACCTAAAGTCCTGAGTGGAGAGTGGCGTGAAAGAGATTGCAGTGTGGCCACCCCATCTGATTTCTCATTAGAAAATAATAATGCTAAGTGTTAGAATCATTATGCCTCCTCAATTAATTAACTTTCTGTGTCTACCAGGTTGAACCATATGAAATTTGTATTTTATATGATTCAAGGAAATATTAATTTTTGGCACTCATTCACCAAATTAAATTCAGTAATTTTATTTAAAACTGGGGTATTCAGGGACCAACGGGTGGTGTGGTAGTTAAGGCGTTGGATACTCCCACATGGCTGACCACAGTTCAAGTCCCAGACCTGGTGGCTTGCTTTCTCACTTCCTCTCTCTCTCTCTCTCTGTCTCTCTCTGGTCAAATTAAAAAATAAATGAGTGAATAAATAAAATAAAAAAAATAAAACTGGGGTATTCAAACTAACTTTTTATAAAAAAATTTTTTTATATTACATTTAATCACTTACATCTTTACAGTGTATAGTATTTCTTTTCCAGCATCATTACCATGCATATAAATCAAGACAAAGATATTACTATCCACATCATTGTCAGCAAAAAGCTTTTCTTTTTTTCAGATTATTATTATTATTCTCATTTTTTAAAAAACATTCAATCACTATACCTAATTTGGTTTGTAAGAGAATTTACCTAACATGGAATACTTCTCAGATCAGTCCAGTTGAGAATACTATACATGCCATTATCAACAGGTACTAAACCATTTCTATGTCCCATAAATGTCATGTCTCTTTATTTGTTCTCTTGTTATCCTTCTCTATACTCTTTCTTTCCTTCTCTCTGTTTCTCTTAGTCTCTCTCTGGTGAGTTCATGTGCTTATGACAAAAATAAATAAGTGGGGAATAACGGTAAAGAAAGAAAGAAAGAAGAGTGCTATGGCAAAGGAGGAGAACTCCGGTGGTAGAATTTTAGCATCCACGTGCAGAGGAAGGCACTATGGTGGGATCGGGCCTTGGTAAATGGTCACCTAATCATGAAGCCTACTGTCCATATCCTTAGTAATCTATCAAATCATCTGAATGACTTGAAGACAAAATTGTGGAGTTGTGACTGCTGAGTTGCTGGGCAAATATCGGTTGCACATTAGAATAACTGAGGGAGCTTTAAACATACTGATCTCTTGATCTCATGCAGGTAGTTAAATCAGAATCAAGATATCACCTGCGCCTTAATATTTTTTAAAAAATTAATCTGCTGATTCTAAATATTTGACCCAGGCTGAAAACTACTGATCTAGCTGTTAGTTATCAATAGATACTTATTATTACTATCATTACTCGGAGTGACACAAGGATATTTCAATCTTGCTCCAGACTAACTTCAGAAGTTTCCTCTACGCCTATGTGTGTGTCGATGTCTTACTCCTGTTTCTTTCAAGGAAGTATTGACTTGTTCTTCTGCCCTGGTTTGCTCCATCATCATTGCCCCCATTGGTCACATAAGTACAAGCTCCCTTTGTGTACACAATAGGAAACACGGCATGAAGCTAACTCATGTGGTGAAAACATTGGGGGAAGATAATAGCCAAGAGCTGAACCAAAAGCAGTCACTGTGGGTTTCTGATAATTATTTATTTAATGCCAAGAATCTGACTTTCCACTAATTTTCTTAAAATACCTTCTTTCATTTATTATTTTTTCTTTCTTTCTTTCTTTCTTTTTTTCTTTTGAGAGGTTTTTGCTGTAGGGCACATGCGCTTGCCAGACAGAGAGAGACAGAGAGACAGAAAGTGAGAAATTACCCCCCAGGGGGGATGGCCACACTACAATCCCTTCTCCTCCATTCTCCTCTCAGGCTCTTGGGCATGCATGCACATGTGCTGAAAATATCTTCTTTTATACAAGGGAGAAAGTATGAGTTACTAATTAGAATAGTTGTGTTTATGCTTTTGGGTTATCCATGTCCTATACCAAACAAAGAATGAAAAAAATCCCCTTCTAGTAGAGTTGAACACTGAGGCTAAAAATCAGCTACCCGTGATTGAAGAGAAGTTTCAGATTAGCATATGAAATCATGGCACAATTTGGGCTTTTTAATTCCCTAAGAGTTAAACAATTACAATTTAGGATGGACTTTAATTACTTCCACCTAAGGCCTATAAAGTTATTTTATTATAAAACATAAGGAGTGGAAGAAAAGTCTAGGCTATAATTGAAGGCAGTATCGGAAATAATAAATCTGGTTTACAATATCCCCACTAGCAATTTTGTTTTTCTGATTTCAATTCTGTATAGAAACACCAGCTTTATGATACTCAAGACAACACTGACCAAGCTAAATCATTAGTTCCTCAGTTCACAGGTGAGCAGAGCTCTACGCCCACTCTAGGAAGGGAAGACACAAAAAGAAAGATGGATGAAATTTGGGCCCTGTGGAGTTTATGCTCAGTGGAAGCAGAGCCTCAGTGTACAGGCGTGCAGGAACACACATGCACCGTAACTAGTGAAACTTTCATACAGTACAGAAAACGACTGACAATAATAAAAACTGAACATACTAATGAGGAGTGGTGTAAAGGCTCTTTATGACAAAACTTTTTGCTCTGAAAAGTTGTTTCTAAATGAGAAACTTCTCAAATTGCTTGAAAGTTGTGACAAAAAAATTCCAAGTTCTATGGACAACTCATTTTTTTTTAAGTTCATGCCATAGGGCAAATGCACTCATGGGAAAGAGTCAGAGAGAAGAAAAGTGAGAACACCCCTCACCCCCAGAGGGGATGGCCACACCACAATCCCTTCTCCTCTATTCTCCTCCTGGGAATTTTGGCACACATGCACACATGCCTGGCATTATTTTTAAGCTGACAGGTCCAGAACTTAAACTGTGGTCAGCCATGTGGGAGTCCATGGGAATCCAACCATGCCACTTGCTGGTCCCAATTAACGGTTTTTAAAAGTCATCCTCACTTTTGATTACTTCTCAAAATGAACATCTACAACAGAGAAACAAAGTCAACTTTAAAAAAAAAATAGTTTACCTTATAATTAAAATACAGCCATCCTTTGGGACATGTTCCATGTTGTTTCGGTGTATCTTTCTCTTTCTCTATGACCCAAATATTTTTTCGCTTACAAATACTAGGCATAGAAACTGAACAGTCATCACTACCCCAGAGTCCTGGAGGAGAAAACTGGTTAGAAATGGCTTAGAATCAATGGTGACTCTTTGTAGGCATTCTCTATTAATCAGTACTTTTATGAATGCAGTGGTTTTTCATTATTTTAAAAACATTTTTTTTTTTTTTTTGCCAGAGGGCACATGTACTCATCAGAGAGAAAGAGAGAAAGAGGGGAGAGAGACAGCAACCCCCAATGGGGTGTGGTCATGCTCCCAGTCCCTTTTCCATTTCCTTTTTAATAACTTTTAAAATTTATTTTATTTATTTATTTATTATTATTAATTTGACCAGAAAGAGACAGAGAGAGGGAGAGGGAAAGTGAGAAAGCAAGCCACCGGGTCCAGGACTTGAACTGTGGCTGACCACGTGGGAGTCCAGTACCTTTAACCACCACACCACCTGCCAGCCCCTCTCCTCTATTTCTTTATTCTGTTTGGATTTGGGGCACATGCACAAGTGCTCAGCAAGTTTTTCAAACTGCTGGGGCTGGGATTTGAACCACATGATTGGCCATAAAGGATCTGGTTCCCTTAACCACTAGGCCATGGGACTGTTTCTTTTTATTTATTTATTTTTAATCTAGAAACTGAACTAAAGTTAACTACTGATCATGGGTTCTCTTGTGTCTGGTGAGAACAGTTAATGGGGTTGGATGCCAGATTAGTAATTATAATTTAAGATTGTAAAAATTTTGTAAATATAGGGCCAGCAGGTGGTGTGGTGGTTAAGGGCTCTGGACTCCCACATGGCCGACTGCAGTTGAGTCCTGAACCTCGTGGCTTGCTTTCTCACTTTCTCTTTCTCAGTCTGTCCCTCTCTGGTCAAATTAAAATAAATACATACATACATACATACATACATACATAAAGTTAGATCAACGAATTCTTTTTTTAAAAAAGGAAATTTTGCAAATACAAAGGAAAATGTAATCTAATTATAGTCATGTACTGCATAAGAACATATTGGTCGATAATGGATCACATATGTAATGGTTGTTCCAGCAGATTCTAGCAGGCTTGACCATCTAGGCTTATAGAAGTACTCTGGATGTTCACATAATGATAAAGGCACCTCAAAACTCATTTCTGTCATTAAGTGACACATGGCTATAAACAATACAACAACTAAAATCACAAAACCAATTAAAGTCCTTAAATATTTGACTTGGATAGCAAAAGAATACTTTGTAGAGTAATATTTTTGTTTCAAAAGATTCTGCTTTAATGGACCAGTAGGTGGCATGGAGGTTAAGGCACTGAATTCCACATAGCCAGCTTCACAATTTGAGTCTTGGACCCGGCAGCTTGAGAATCACACAGGGCACATGTGCATGTGTGCCCACAATCCCAAGAGGAGACTAGAGGAGAAAGGATTGCAGCATGGCCATCCCCCTTGGAGGTGGTGATTTCTCATTTCTCTCTCTCTCTCTTTTTCTGTCTTTCTTTGGTGAGTGCATGCATCCTATAGCAGAAACTTAAAAAAACTAACAAACAAAAAACACGACTGCTTCAATGTACAAAGAGGAAAAAAATGATCCTAAAGAAATAAGTGATCATTTCCCTTTTAACTCTTTAGAAAATATAATTAATTTAGAAAAATTAATCCAGTCACTGCTAAAACAGTAGCTGATCCTTAAATAAAATAGACTCATATATAGACATGCCTCCAGTAGGATACATGCTCAAGATCTGCAAACTACAAGTTGAATTTTTTTTTTTTTTTATTTAGAAGAGCTATATTTTCAGGATAAGGGTCATAGAATACATTTTGTTTACATTCAAGTCATATATCCCAGTATAGGGCAAGAATGCATATGACTTGCAGGGACAGGCTCGGTTTTCGAGTATGAGGAATATGAGCCAAAAAGATGTTTGCACTTTGAAAGAGGGGCTGGAATGCTATTTTCAATGCAGATTAGCTGCTACTCTTCCAGACTCATAAAATAGTACTTTCTGTAGGCTGTTGTGACACCTGCTGGCAAAAGCAAGCTGATTAACCACATGGTTTTTTCTCTTTCCTAACACTGTAAGGATTTGCTTCCTTTGTTTTTCCCTCTTCTGACTGGGAAGCACATTACTTTACTAATCTGTTAGAGAAAGAAATAGCATTGTCTTTTATTGGTTAGAAAGAATCGTGTGGGTATGAGTGGACAATCAGTCCAGATAACACTGTTGATGGGTATCTCTTGTCCAAAATGCTTGGGACCAAAAGTATTTCAGATGTCAATTTTTTGGGGGGTGGTGGTGGTATGCACATATATAATGAGGTATCTTGGGGATGGGACTCAAGTCTAAACACAAAAGTTATGCTTCATAGATACTTTATACCCATAGACTGAAGGTAATTTTATACATTTCTGTGTGGCAGCATTATGACCTATAACATAAGGTCGGATGTGAAAATTTCCACTTGTTTAACACCATGTTAACACTTAAAAAGTTTTAGATTTTAGAGCATCTTGAATTTTGGATTTTTTTTTTTTTTTTTTTTTTTTTTTTTTTTGCCATAGGATGCATGTCCTTATTGGAGAGAGACAGAGAGAGAGAAAATAGGAAATCACCCCTCAGGGGCATGACCATGCTGCATTCCCTTCCCCTTCATTCTCCTCTTGGGATATTGGGCATTGCACATGCTCACACCTGGTATGATTTTCAAACTGCCTGGTCCAGGACTTGAACCACAGTTGGCCATGTGGGATCCAGACACCACCACACTGCCTGCTGGACCCCAGATTTTGTATTTTTTTTTGAAGTTTAACTTTCTCTCTCTCTTTTTCTCTCATTCTTTCTTTTAAGAGATAGGTACTCTTGACAGGGCTCTGCCATGTCTATCTCCAGCCCTCCAGTCAGCCAGGATCATGGTCATGCCCAGGTCAGTCTAAGCTATGAACCCAGGGCTTTCCCATGTGGCTCTAGCATTGCATGGTGTGCTCCACTGCCTGTGTCCCCACGCCTGACCCTGACTTTGGAGTTTTGATTAGGGAGTTTAACCTGTACTGAGAGAGAGAGAGAGAGAGAGAGAGAGAGAGAGAGAGAGAGAAGAGAGAGAGAGAGAAGCTGATTATGTTTCTAAATCCAGTACTCATACAATTGCTATTCTAAGAAAAGCAGCAATTTATGCCAGGAATTAAAACAAATACTGAATTGAATCAAAATTTTCATTGAATGAGACAAGTAAAGTTAATTTCATGCAGTTTAAAATTGTTACAAACTATAAATTGGATACTTTAGGAACAGATAAAAAAATTAAACCCATATTGAAATTTCATAGAGAAGAGTGTCATGCATGTTTTTAACAACTCCACTGGCCCATTTTTGGTGCTGTTTTGGTTCATGGGGAAGTACTTAAACAGTTATACATTATTTTCAAGAACATGAATGCATGGATTAAGCAGAGGGAATGGTCACCCTTCAATCTTAAGACTGATGAAATTGAACACAGTCAACTGAAAAGAAAAAAAAAAAAACATATAAGACCTTCTCACTAAACTCATGCAATGAAAAGCAGATTTCAAGTCTTTTGAAAGTGATCAGTTTGCCAAAAAAGGATAAATAAAATAACCTGTTACAGCAGAAATGAAACCACATCTCTGACTCTGATTATTGACAAATTTTCCTCTTTCTTTGTCCCAGTTTTGGTATATTATTGGTGTTCCATCTCTCCAACTGTAGGAAAATAAAAAATTTTGATTTTTTTTCCTCATTCTGAATGTTTGATTTCCAACATCATTTTTAGAGCCCTGAGTATGAATTGAAGGTGTACTATTTTACTAAACAAAAATTCATAGACGACACAGTGCCCAGACTTAACAGTACTGGGTTGTATACTAAAAATTTTTCCAGAGGGTAGGTTTTATGTTAAGAGTTCTTATTGCAGAAATAAACAAATGCATACATACATAGGGAGAGAGAAAGCTTTTGGAAGTGATGCATTTGTTTGTGACATAACTTGTGGTGAGGGTTTCAGGGGAGCATGCTTAAAAAGCAAGTGTTGGCTAGAAAATTAAAACTTTATAAGTTAAAGACAATGTTTCATGATTATCCAACAAATTAATTACTAAGATCTAATCATTCTGTAAACAAAATGTGTCAAACAAAATTAAATGCAAAGTAATCTAGGTTCATACTGCAAGTTGTCATTGTTTCTGTCCTCTTGAAGTCCGATCCACCAATTTACACCATACTTTGATAGCTATTAAAAGGAAAAGAACAAAAGGAAATGTCAGCATTTATTCTACTTGTTTTCCTTTTTCACCATTAAGATGAATGGACTTGCTGTTAATAGCTTTCTGTTCTTCAGTATTTTACCCAATTATCTAAGGAGGAGTATACTAAGGTTTAGCATCAAACACCAAAAATAACTGTAGTTTCAGACAACTTGTAAAGTAAATTTTCTAACTTTATAAGAAGGAGTTGAAAAGTAAAATTTTAAAGCAAAATTCCTTTTCCAAGAAAAAAATACTGATTTATCCTCTCAGTGATCTATAGAAATTTATTCCATGTGTCTCATCTATTTAAAAAATAATTCAAGGTACAAAGATTTAAAATTTTAGATATTAGTCTAATGCTTAAGCTTTAAACAGTGTTAGCACCTTCTCCATTTAAAGAGAGAAATACAACATAGGACAAAACGCATTCTATAGAATTCCCACTGTATTTTATTAATTTTACGTCATTATTAGCAACATGGACCTACGTACTATAGAGTATAAAACTGAAATACCATGTGCACGCATGTGTTAGAGCAAATGTAATCCTGGACTTTTGACTCAAGAAATAAAACTCAACTATAAAACAGGAAGAGGCAATAAGGATTTCCTTAAGACTTCTAAATCGGTACATTTTATGTGTGTGTGCTTTGTTTGTGTATGTGAATGTGTGTAGAAATGTAACAATTTTTATATGATAAAAACCTGTTAATGACAGATTCAAATTTGCATTCATTTTTTTTGTAAAGACTTGGGAATACATTTTAAGTTACATTATTTTTCCATATGAATTTTAGGTCATCAGTCTGCAGAACCTATTAGCTCTCTAACATTCTAATTTATAAACAGGTATTTTCACTCCTTAAGCAGTGTAGCAGTCTGCTATATCAGCAATTTGAGAATAATGCAAGCTGGAACAACTGTAATTTGGGATCCCTGAGGTGTTGTTTCATGGATGTGTTCTTACATGCTGAATTTAGATTCCTGTTGTCAGACTTCAAAATGGGTCCACTGAGACTGGCTGTGAATTCAACGGGAGAGCCGGAACGGTGCCATTCAGTCTAAAGGGGTCTCTTGTGCAACAGTAGTGGAAATCATGGCCCGATTGTTCACTGTCCCAATTAGGGACCTCTAAAGAGAAATTATAACTACTGCATCTAAAGTGGCATATTTATTACCACCTCAATTACAACATGGTAATCTTCCACATGGTACATCACAACCAGTTGTGACATGGCACAGAACTTCTTAGGCCAAACTAGAACATACTCAGGCTGAGAAACCCAAAGTGGAGGATAAATGTTATAAATTTTCATTTAGGTATAAGTTTCAGCAATAGAAGATATGTATTTGTATAAAGAAATGTGATGTGATCATGCATTTTATAATATCAACTGTTCTATTTTTTTTGCATAGAAAAATACATTGTGACTTTCTTGACAACTCAGTATGTTTTGTTATGTATACAACCATTACTGTTAGCACTGTATAGGAAGGATATTTACCAAAATAAATAATACACAGGAACAATCAAGATGTTAATCTCCTAATCAATATAAGAAAGAGCAATGTGTCATCTTACAAAATGTTTCCATGAAAAATAGCAAAACAGTTATTTTAAGAGTTTAAAACACCAAGGACCAGCAGATGATGTAATGGTTATGTCACTGGACTTCAATATAGTTGACTATGGTTCAAGTCCAAGACTGGCAACTTAAAACTCACGCCAGACACGTGTGCATGTGTGCCCAAGATCCTGAGAGGAGAATGGAAGAGAAGGGATTGCGGTGTGGCCATCCTCCTGGGGGGGGGGGTGATTTCTCGCTTTCTGTTTCTCTGTCTCTCTGTCTCTCTGTCTCTCTGGTGAGCACACACACCTTATAGCAAAAATCTCACTCTCAAAGAAAAAAAAAGAGCTTAAAACACCAGACTTTGGAGGAGGACTAACAGATTTAATAAATATTTTTAGAAGTATTTAGAAATGAAATGTTAAAAATAATGGTAAATTACCATTTTGAAGTTCAAATATTTTTTATTTTTTTATTTTTTGGAGAGGTTTTCGCTATAGGACTCGTGTGCTCGTCAGAAAAAAACAGAGAGAAACAGAGAGATAGAAAGTGAGAAATCACCCCACAGGGAGGATGGCCACGCTGCAATCCCTTCCCCTCCATTCTCCTCTTGGGATCTTGGGCACGCACGCACACGCGCCCGGCGTGAGTTTAAGCCACCAGGTCCGGGACTCGAACTGCAGTAGACTACGTGGGAGTTCAGCGACATAGCCATTACGCTAACTGCTGGTCCCTAAAGTTCAAATATTGCATAACATGTAAAAATGTCAGTCAAGTAGTTTATGTCGAACAGCTCCTACAGTGGTTGTAACTTTTTTACTTGTTCAGCATCTCATCTGATTATTAAAATTGCTCAAACAATAAATATTGAAAAATTTATTCCACTCATGCCTTGTGATCTTCTATTATTCAGAAAATAGGAGAGAAAATACTGACTTACTCCTTTTTTGAAGATGAAAACATCTTGTTAATTTTTTTTTTCTGTTCTGATTTTTAAAACGATATCCAGCTTTCTTGTAAGTACCTAATTCTTCTTTAGTTGACCTAAATAGCATTTTTGTTTTTCACAGTTTAGTCCCTATTCTTCATAGGGGAACTATACAAAATACATGCAATTTCATGAACATTTACTTACTTATCTGGTTCTTCCTACATTTATAGGATAGGTGTGCCACAAAAGGGAGTGGCATTACTTTTACAGGTTTGCTCCTCATTCTGAGATAAAATAACTTCTCTTGAGTTGACTCATCCCAGTAGCTCTTCTTAGGTATGGGATTTCTTACTTATAAAATGTAAATGGTCACCATAAATACCACCATCTTTACCAACAGCAAAAAAGTATCCAGCATAGCCATGAATTATGCAGAAGTAATTCTCAACAATTGCTTGGAAATCTACAGCTTTCTTTCCTGTAATTTGTCTTTGAAACCTTGCTAACAGACCAAAGTTTGAGTTCTCTTTAAATTTACATGTTGAAATCTTAATCCCTCTGGTGAAATACTAGGAGGTGGGACTTTTAGGAAGTGATTAGGCAATGAGTCTGAAGCACTCATGAATGGCACTAGTGCTCTTATGAAAGAAGGGGCCCCAGAGAGCTCCCTTGCTCCTTCCACCATGGGAGGCTACAGTGAGAAAACAGCCAGCAATGAACCAGGAAGTGAGCTAGACCAGGAAGTGAACTAAACACAAGACCTGCCTTGAACCACTAGCCTCCAGAACTGTGAGAAATAAATTTCTGATTTTTATACAAAAGCCAGCCAGTCTGTGATATTCTGTTCTAACAACACTAATAGAATAAGACAGTCCCCTTGTCCCTTTCTCAGTCCCTATGTCCTATATGCTCCAGTACTTGTCTTTTATGGCACAGTGGGGTGGTAGGTCAGTCACCAGCTCATCCATAACACTGACAGGACATTCTATATGAACATGGTTGGTCATGGTCTGAGGAACAATCTTGTCACCTGATACACCATAAGGTTTGTCTGATTTGGATCAGAGTTCTCAGCTAGATTATGGCACTGCTAGGACTTCTCAAACTCCTAAAACTACTGAGTTTTTACTATCCCTTCAATGGGAGCATCCCTAGTCCAAAAGTCTGAAATATGAAATGCTTCAAAATCTGAAACTTATTGAGTACCTACTTGACACCACTAAAAAAAATTAAAAAATAAAAAAATTCATACTTCACCTGATGTGATGGGTCACAGTCAAAATGCTGCAATACAAACCTATTGCATAAAATTTATCTTCAGGCTATGTGTATAAAGTGCATACGAAACATAAATGACTTTTGTCTTTACATTTGGGTCTCATTCCCACAATATCTCATTAAGGAAATGTAAATATTTCAAAATCGGAAACACTTTAGGACCCAAGCATTTAGGATACGGAAAACTCAGCCCACAGTTCCACCCCCATTAACTTTCTGACTCTCAAATGTAAGGAGACCAATGAAGAGGGAAGGTGAAGAGAGAAGACCTACAATAGTTCCTAGGAGAAGTAAGTCTGCTGAAAAGATAAAAGAAATCTTTTATTGTTCATGTCTGAGATAGAGCTGATGGCCATCTGTTGGGAAGGGATTTTAGAAATAGCATTTTTTTTTTTTTTTTTTTTGGAGAGGTTTTTGCTATAGGGCGCATGCGCTCGCCAGGAAGACAGAGAGAGACAGAGAGATAGAAAGTGAGAAATCACCCCTCAGGGGGGATGGCCACGCCGCAATCCCTTCTCCTTTCTCCTCTTGAGATCTTGGGCACGCACGCACACGGGCCTGGCATGAGTTTTTAAGCCACCAGGTCCAGGACGTGAACCGCAGTCGACTACGTGGGAGTCCAGCGACAAAACCATTACGTTAACTGCTGGTCCCTAGAAATAGCATTTTAATGTAGGGAAGACACTGTACTCTTATATGCTCTGGACATTGCTGTCCTGTCATAAGCTGCACTATGTAGGGTTTTTAATGACCTTGTAAGTCAGAGTCAGTTTCCTTAACTGTAAAATATACTAATCATAGACTTCTCGGGGAGGGTTCTGGAAAAGATTAAATGGCATTACATGTTAGTACTCAGCACACACCTGACACCATTAAGTCCTGACCAAATATCAGCTCTCTGGACTCTGCATATCGAGGGATAGGTTTTCAGCCATTTACCTAATGTATTGTTATTGTCACTTGGGCTGAGGAGTTTGGTGTCTTGCAAAATAAACAAATACCTTTCTGACATCATGATATGTCATTAGTTGATATTAAACATTAAAGTTTTGGATTGAGTGTCTATTCCACTCGTACGAGTGGAAGGACAGCAAAATAGTGTACAAACCAACAGTGGGAACATCTTGCATGTAGCAGGTGTTCTGCATGTGTCTCTGTGGGGCCATGTGTTTGTCACCTAACCTCTCTGTTCTAGGCTTGCCCATCATAATGCTGTAGGATCCTGAGCTGCCTGTACCTCACAGGGTAGAAGTGCCCCAGACAGGATACAGAAATGGTAAAGTCCCATGAGCTGTGTGAGAAGATTTTTCTCTTACCAGCCTAGGATGTTTTGATACGGAGCTTTATTTTAACAATCACCTTAGAAAGACAGAAAAGTATGATAGAGCTAGAAAGTGTTCTTGGAGATTCCATACTATGGTTAAATTACAGAAAAATAAAAAGACTTTCTTGTCTTCCAAAATTTCCTAGTGAGGGGCCAGCAGATGGTATAGTAGTTAAGGTGCTGGACTCCCACATGGTTGACAGCAATTTGAGTCCTGGACCTAATGGATTAAAAATCATGCCAGGCCTGTGTGAATGTGTGCCCAAAACCCCAGGAGGAGAATGGAGGAGAAGAGATTACAGTGTGACCATCCTCCCTTTGGGGGTAATGTCTCACTTTCCCTCTCACTGTCTCTCTTGAGTGAGCGCACACACCTTCTGCCCAAAAAAAAAAAAAAAAAAAAAAAAAAAAGAATGAAGGAGAAAAATATATTTCCTAGGGCAAGTTGAGAGTGAGGTTTTCCCTCCTTTTTGCGCCATGAATGATCATTTGTACATGCAGTTCCCTTTTTACTTGTGACATTGTATCATTTCCAGATTTTAAGAAACAGAGACCATGTCTCTTATATTTTTCTTTCCTTGACAAATATCATTCCTAGCACAACCTTGATGCTCAGTACATTCTTGTTGAAAGAATACACTGAAATGTTCTGTTCCTTGGCAGTTTATTTTATTATTTAACAGATCTTGCATGCTCCTTTCTTATTGACTTAGTTCGTCAGTCTAGTTTTTCTGTATCTTAGACTGAAATGGAAAACTACTCCTTACCATTTTCTTTATATTGTATCAAGTCTTTGCAAATTTAAAAACAGTGCATAATTTAAAAATTTACAGTCTTATAAATTCCACAAGGACAGGAACTTTGATTTATTTTAATCATGGATAGACTCTAGGCCTTACTTAGAAGTCTCTTGATAAACACATTTTTAATGATCAAATGACCCTAACAAAGCAATAAAACTATCTTTATTCACCATTGTTGATAATAAAGAATGAAGGAAAGTGAAACGGCTAAGTAGCTTAATAAAACTGTATCTACATTATTTTCTTTTAATATTTATAACAGGAAGAGAAAAGATTCTCAAATATCTCATCTTTTACCAGAACTTAAATAAATGTCTAAAGTTAAAAAAAATGTACTCCCACCATCCCCCAGGATAGAAGAAGGAGCTAAACTCTAATTTCTCATGACAAATTATATTCTAGTACCGCTTTTATTTTGCTGTGGATGAATTCTTGCTCCTGTGAAGAATGAATTGTGAGAAGATCACTGAGCAGCCAGCTACAGACAAATTCAAAGGAGAACCATTCTGAGGCGTAGGTATGAAACAGGTACTCTGCATTCTGAAAAAAGAGCCAGGGTGCATCTGGAAGAAAAACGAACAATGCAAATGATGTCAAAGCTCTTGAGAGACATAATGCAGACTTCAGTAGACATGTAGGGTTGACCTCAAATTTGCAATTTGTGCACTCAGCCCTAAAAATATTGTATCCACACACATATGTACAAATGCACACATGCATGCATGCACAACAAGAGCACTTTGAGAGTTTTTTTTTTTTTTTTGAGATTTTTTTGCTATAGTGCGCGTGCACTCGCCAGAAAGACAGAGAGAGACAGGGAGTCAGAAAGCAAGAAATCACCCCCCAGGGGGGATGGTCATGCTGCAATCCCTTCTCCTCCATTCTCCTCTTGAAATTTTGGGCATGCACACACACGTGCCTGGTGTGAGTTTAAGCCACCAGGTCCAGGACTCGAACTGTGGTCGACTACATGGGAGTCCAGCGACATAGCCATTACGCTAACCACTGGTCCCCACTTTGAGAGTTTGTGAGAGATGGAATTGAAGTATGAGTTTATTTTGGTGCAAACATTTTTAAAATCTATGCATAATTTTTTCATAATACACATTTTCCATGAGCATTTTGAAGACCCCTTGTATATATGCACACATGCATATAAATATATAATTTGCTTGTTTTCTTTGGTCTACCTTATATAAGACATCTTCTCTAGTATTTGAAGGTCAGAGAGAGACACATACTTTAAAATCACAAGTCATGATAATTGAGTTCAGCTCCATTAGTCTTCAATCATATTTAATGACCACATTTATTAATTTGATTATAATTATTAATTTAATTATTTGGACAAATTAGCTCTAAATTGACACAACCAAAGAGAGGCTCGATTAGAGAACTATAATAATACCATAATGGGATATAGTCACATTTATGTGATACATAATTAGAAATTAAAGGACTGCCAGCATAATTCTTACCATACTGGTACCAGGGTGGAATCTTGGGTCTCACATCTGCAAAGTGAAAGGAAACCATATGACCTTTAGTCACAGGTGCATTGCCTCTGAATTACTCTAGCTCTAAACACACTATTTTGTACTTTACCTTTTTAAAAAAGGCAATGTTTAGAATGCGTAGTTAATAAGAGAACATACTTGAGGAGGAAGCTCCAGCGAGACTTTTGTTAAAGAAGAAAGAACATGAACACTGGCTGAGGGCCTACTCTGCGCCACTCACGGTGCTAGGTACTTCCAGTACTCACTTGTTTGGCTGTCACATCAGAATGACATTTCTCCCAGACTGCACTTGCGCAGTGAGATAGTCCACGATGTTTTACCCTTATCCCTGACAAACCAACTTGGCATACTGTTCAGGTGCCATTTTTTCTCATTTCTCTATAATACATTCTTTGCTTAAATAGTGCAACTTGGTTCATCATGTGGCTTGCTCATGCTGTGATATAGGGGCTTAAATTTTAGATCACTATCGCCCTTCACTTGGGAAAGTAGATTACTAGACATCAAACACACAATAAAGACCTTATTGATATTTTTACCTCTCGGAATTTTGCATATCCATTCGCGTTTGGCACCACAGTACAAGGATAGTAATGTTTTATTTGCTTTATACACAGCACAATTTCTTGCCTCTTCTTCAAAATAAGTGTTGTCTAAAAATGAAGAGACAACCTGCAGCAGATGAAGTTCATTATTCCTTAATGATGATGCCCCAGAAAGCATTTCAAAAGATAAATAAAAGCATCTCTGTACATAATCATTATAGACTTCTAGAACAAGCCTCAGAAGTGTCTGGATGTCATTCCAGTTAAAGTGTGTTCCATGTTTGTGCAGAATAAGCGAATCAATATTTAGCATTTTTTTTCCTTAAAGATGTCTTTTCTTAAAAGAAAGAGGGTTATCTTTTTTCCAGAAGAAACAAATCACATGCAAGTTCCTTTCTGAATTGCTACTATTTTTATGTGCTGCTTTCCAAAGAGAGAGGAGTGGGGGGAATGAGAAAGTACCCCCCTGCGGGATTGTCACACCACAACCCCTTTTCCTCCATTTCTCCCCCTTTTTTTGGGGATTTTGGGCATGCATGAGCATGTACCTGGAGTGTTTCTCAAGAACTTGAACCATGAAATGGCCATGTGGTATCTAGCCACCTTTATCACCAGGCCACTAGCTGGCCTTGGACTTGTGCTATTTTCTATTAATAATTGGCAGGATTAGTCTAGTCCTGGGATCCTGGGCCAACTTCTTAGAGGCTCAAGGATGAGATAGATCTGTGTATCACTTTTGACATTAAGGCTGTTGCATATATGCTAAGTTTTCTCATCTCTAATAACAATTTTCAGAAAACTATTCAACATTTTCTATAAATGACCACATAACACATATAATTCACACACCAGGCATACTACATAAAGATTCAACTTCTCAACTATTTTATGACTACCTAATAGAAGAGTGGATGGACCACAAGTAAAATTGGAGTACAAAATTTGGAAAAATGAAAGGACTTTAAAAAACCATTTATAGTCCTTCTCACATATCTACACAGTCATGCAACAATTCATCAGGTTCAGAGAACTGTGTTAGTTTGAATTCATTTTGTCCACCAGGGAGTGGTGAATAACCATAATCCCTGCTTCATGCCTTTAATCTCGTTTACTTGAACCAAATTGTCTATTCCTGTCCCATTACTAATGAGTTTGTTTTGCTAAGCCAAAATGGAGTGTTCTCAATCTCTCTATATAACATGCTGTTTTTCAAGTGTTGTATTGACTTTAACCACCCACGTGCTGTGTGATGACTGCATTTGTGAGGCAAGTTGACCCTGTCTGTATCTTTTCTGTTTTCTGGGCCTTGGTTTCTTCATCAGCAAAGTAGATGGACAAGGCTAACTGATCTCTAAGAATCTCTGATTCTGATATCTTTTTTAAAAGAGTAGTATTGTGGTAGAAATATAATTATTTTTTAACTGGCATATCACTATGGTTTTTCCTGTTGGAAGCATATAGCTTTTTTGTAAATCTCTTCTTTGTCACAAATTTGAGTACCATCTATGTACTAGGCTTTTCTCTACTGGTCTTCAAAGTCTAGCTGTTGACACTTTGCCAACTGGGAGATGTTGTAACAGTGCAGCTTTGGTGTCAGACAACCTGCGTGTAAATCTTGGCTCTCCCAAGCATTATTTTAGACAAAACAGTTAATCTTCCTAAAACCCGCTGCACTGAGTTAGTATCAGGATGAACTGAGAGGATGTAAGAGTGCACTCATCCCAGTGCTTAGAATAAGAAGGGCCGAATTAACAGGAGCTGTCTCAGGTGCTCACTGCAGGCTCCTGCTAGTCTCCCTGCCTCACAGGTGCAACTGAGTAAGTGGACTTTGCATGTGCCCTAGGATGAGTCTCGTTTCCATCTTGGATGCTGCTTCAGTTTTCCTCTATCATCTTGAGGAAAACATGAAAATTCCTCTTTGGACCTGAAAAAACGTGTAATAGTTCTCTGTCTTTCACAAAGGTTTGCAAGTACGAGGATGAGTGAAAAGCAAATTTTTCCCTCTTTTGGACCAACTTGGTCTGACTGAGAAGGAGGTGATATGTGTAAGGATGATGTCGTTGTCATTTTGAGAGTGAGATAAACTGAAAAATAGCTCTTCAAAATAGTCTTCTTTTCTATGGTGACATAAACAAGGTCTCAGACTCACATGAAAAAGCATGAAGCACTGGGAAACCTGGTGTTATTTAAAGAATAGGAGCTTCTCTGCCAGAAAGACTCTTTGCATGGGAGGTGGTTTAGGGGGATTTTTGATTTTTTTTTTTTTTTAGATTTTCATTCCTTTACAAGGTGAGATTCCGTAATGGACTCAGGACAATCTGACTAGTAAAGGTTTTCCAGAATCTTACTAAAAAAACTTTCCTGTGCCAAGCTCTAGGGAAGTTTGTTGTGGGAGAGGTGGTCATTATTTTTAGGTTGTCTTAGTAGGTTTGCCAAGTGGTTCCAGGGCCACTTGTTTGGAATTCTTCTCCTTTTCTCCAATTTGGAAAGACTTACAGGTGTTCCATCAGACCACTCCCAAGAATCAAAATTCCAGAAGTTTCTTTTATTAAATCCAATCCAGAACTGCCTTTCTTCTGTCCTGTGAAGAAAAGAAGCAAAACCTTTGCTGTGCCCATCAAATTCACACTATGTAAATGGTTTAACAATATTTTAAAATATTTATGTGTGCAGGAAACAACTGATGCTGCTAGTGAGACTAATTAAAAAATATGTGTGTGTGTGTGTGTGTATATACATATATATATATATATATATATATATATATATATATATACTGAACTTTCCTTATGTGCAAAGCCCTGTGATATGAGAAGATTAGCCTCAGATCCTATTTCTCTTGGTCTATGTGGTTTGCTGACCAGTGATGTGCAGAAAGGGGGAAGTCAGTCCGTAGTGAGAACATGGGTTTCTCATCAGGAATGGCAGTGTGTTCAATCAGGAGGAGAAGACATGGAAGCAATTGGTAAGAAAGTCTGGAACACCTCTACCTTAGAGAACTTTTCTCTACTATCTATTTACTAACTTTAGCACACTATTTATACTATCTGTCTATTCCTTGGTTTGTTGTTCTTTGGTCAGCTGTTCATGTACTCTCTAAAGCTTAATCACCACCATTCCTACTTAATAAAAGGTACACAGTAGATATTTTTCAGATCTCAAAAATACATAATTCTACAGTAAATCAGCCTGAGCCATGGTAGATTAATTTCAGCAGTCACCATTGGCTTACACCTGGCAAGTAGTTCCACAGAGAATCATCTTCCCTCCTATGAGGCAGAGTACAAATATGTCAGGCCACCGAGTACTCAACAGATCAAGCTATAAAGCCTGGTTGCACAGTGAACTGTCTCATGAAGATAACTTTCATTAGAAAAATTCTGAAGAATTAAAGATGTAAAAGACTCAGAAGTCACTTTGCTTTCCTTCTGCAGAGAAGCCAGCTTACTCTGAAGGAGCCCTTCTCAGACACTGAAACTGCTCTGCCTGAATGGTACTAATGAAAATAAAATGCAGTTTAGCAAATCTGAGAAATTACTGGTGTCTGGGTGGCCACAGTCATGATGGGATGGGGGGTGGGGAGACAAGGGGAGGGAGCCACGTCAGGTTAAGCCAGCTACAAGCTACATTAGTCTCCATGGCATAGGCTGGAAATCCTCATCATTCTCTCTGTGTTGAGAACTTTTATCTCTTTCCTCACTGAATTCAGAGGTCTACATTTTTCCTGCTATATACTGGCTTCCAGAAGATGAACTGGTAGTTATTTTCTATCAATTGTACAATTTTAGATAAAAATGAGTAAAATGCAAATAGAAAAGCAGTGCTGTAGGAAGAAGTAGCAGCATCCATGATAGCTATGAGGGAGGTTGGGGTATATTTGCTATCATTAAGCATCAGATTTGACTGCTAATCCAGGCCAAAGGTCAAACATATATTATACAGTTTTGTGGTGTTGAAGAGCAATCGTTCAATAGATAATATGCACTCACTTCTTCTGGAAATTTTCACTGTGAGAAATAACAAAGAGAATAGAAATGAGAATATAAATGACATGGACATCTACTCTTAAAGCCAGTTAGGACATGATTTGCATGTGGTTGTGTCAATAGCAAACCTCAGGATATGCAAGTACGTTTTTCAAGAAGCTAAAGTACTGAAACTGAGTATAACTTGGAACAATAGAAACCACCACCTATCACTCAGAGTTGTGGCTCACCCCTAGATAACAGTCCCATTAACCAGGGAGTTTCTTAATCTGTTCCTCAGCCTCAGAGAGTCTGATTCAGCAGTTTGGTGCAAGCAGAAAGCTCTGTGTTAAATGGCATCCTGAGAGTGTGATGATTAGCCTGGGTGTGGAACCTTGGCCTCAGGTCAGCATTTCCTGTAGAGACTAGCAGTTCTCTGGGATGTTGTTTAAAAAATAAATAAATAACAGGTTTTGTGGTCTAAGAAAGTGCTTCCTTTCTATGCTAAAGTACTTGGCAAATGTTTAAAATAGTACATTGTTTACAAAAATATTTGGCCATAAAATACCTCTTTTTCCTCACAGAATATTCCATGAGACTCTCATTGAGAAGTGTCAAAAACTCCCACTTTTGAGATCATTTTTGCAGATGCTAAAGGTGAATAATTTGACAGAGTCATATGTTAACTTTTTTATGGGTATGTCCTACAAGGAAACTTAGGATTTTTGTCAAAACAAAATAGTACTGCATTTTCTTTGGGATTCAGGCAAGTGTTTCATGAGACTCCAGATTTCCAGAATTTAGGGCGGAGTACCGGGGCTCGTATTGGTTTTCATTAGATAAAGTGTGGAGCCATGGAGACATGCTGCCTTGAGCACGGCAGCCTTAGGGGCAGAATTTTGTCTGTCATGTCCACCGAATTCTCCAACTAGCTATGCATGTAATTGCCCCTTCCTCAGAAGAGATTCTCCAACATATGCTGACTGACAACAGCCTTCTAGAGAAAGAGGCCAAGGGAATGGGAACACACACAAAAGGGGACTTGATGGCTGACATTGAATGCATATTTGAAAAGAGACTAAACTTGATCTGGATTGCTCTAGCTCCAAACTGAAAAAAGATTTTTGGCTTACTAGAAAGTTGATTTTGAAACCAGCCTTCTGCAATGAAATGGGCTTTCTCCTAAGTAAGAGGTATTCTGAAACCAGAAGGAATTATGCAGACTGTGAATAACCAAGTGAGAATGTGGTAGAAAGAATTTCTGTATTGAGCGGGAGGAAGAACAAGACCTTTTAGATTTCCTTCAATTTAAACTTAACTGAGTTTCTAACTCCATGACACAGGTAAGTGAATGCTCATTCCCTCAAATGTAAAATTATGGGTTTGGATTTGATGTCTGTTCTTTTAATCAGGGGGATTCTTTAAAAACAACAACAACAACAACAACAACAAACTTCCACGAACTCTGTTTATAGTGAAAACAATTTGCAGTGGAGCTCCTTGGAGTTGCTCTGGTGAGTCAGTGAGCAAGGAGCCAGGAGTTCTGCCATTTGGCCTCCTACCACCCCTGAGGTCCCAGGGCCCTTGGGAATTCCCAGATAACACTTTGAAAACCACGGGGCTAAATAATTTCTGAGTTGGCAGCAAATCTCTAAAAATCTGAGACACCCAGACAGGATTGAAAATATCTAAACAATCATTGCTTCATTCTCTATTTTATGGGATGAGAACTGGGTAAGTGTAAGTATAAAATTTAGGTATACATATACATACATACATATATATGTGTGTGTGTATATATATGTGTGTGTGTGTGTGTGTGTGTATATATATATGTATATATATATATATATATATGTAATTCACTACTAGTGGTTAGTTGGTCTTAGGTTTATAAAACTTGGAATTTAAAGTAACTATTTTGAATACTTACCTATAAGAAGCCATTACTGGGACATGTAATATTTGACTATAAGTTTTCAAAATTAACAAGTATTTACCGATTAAATTTAGAATATAAAAGCTTATTCACAAAATTCTCTTCCTCAATATGGGCAAAGCTTGCAAGATGAGCTCCAAATTTCTGACAGAACTCTTCAGCTTCTAGCCATGTTCTTTTCTTCAAGACTTTTTCACTATGAAATACCTACATAGCAAAAGAAAAGAAATTTAACACCATTATGAAAAAGGTGAGGCTGTTTAATTTTGTTAAAGAAAGTAACAGCACTGTTGACCCTGAGTAACAAGATTTGAATTGCATGAGTCCACTTACACAATTTTTTTTTTAGTAAATGCTGATAATGTATTTTATCTTCCTTATAATTTTCTTAATAGCATTTCCTTTTCTCTAGCTAACTTTATTATAAAAATATGGTATATTAACACAAATAATATACAAATATGTATTTATTGACTATATTATTGGTAATGCTTTTGGTCGACAGTAGGCTAGTAGTAACTAAGCTTTGAGATAGTAAAAAGCTACACTTGGATTTCAACTGCACAGGAGTTGGTGCCCTAACCCTTGTGTTGTTCATGGGTTAACTGTCATTGTCATTATTCTATATTAAAAACTTGACCTAGTATGATGAAACAACATTTACTGAAGTAGAATGTGCCTCATCATCACACAATTTGCTCATTTAATCCTCATAACACCTTTATGAGGAGGAGATGATAAACTCAGTTTTTAAAACGAGTTCTTTGAGGGTTTCCCCCAGTTCTCCTATGACTGGCATAATTTGTTTCATGATAAATGTCTGGCAAAAGATGAAGACTGGCAGGCTAAGACAAGCTAAAGATTTCAGGTCATGCAGTTACAAACTGGCAGAGCTAGGATTAGATTCAGAACTCCTTGCTCCAGAGTCTATGATTCCCATCCCACCAGACTGTGTTCTAGAAGACTGAACATTGGTGAATCTGGTTGATCCATGGCATGGAATGAGAAATGAGAACCAGGAACAGGGCAGGTGTATTTCTAGGGTGTAGAGGCTTAGCAGAACTGGCAGTGCACTAGTTCAGCTGTGCTTAAATTCTCTGCTGTTTCTAACAATAGCAAGAAGAAGTGAGTTGAATAGAGGACCTGTGTTTTACATAAGGTTAAAATAATGGACTAAAGACCCAGAGCTCCCAGGTCTGGGCCTCTGCACTCTACTGTCTAGCTCTAAGCCTAAATCTCTGATGCTGAGACTGGAAAGAATAGCTTTCCAAGTCTTGCTGGCCACAACACCACCGTTCCATCTTTAAAGTTATATATCAAAATGCCTCCTCTGGGACCTCTTTCTAAATCACTCTAAATTCATAAATCTTACCCATGTCCATTGAACCTACTATGTATTTGTCGATATATCAGATAATATAGAAAAAGTACCAGATTAGGAGTGCTAAGACATGGATTTCTTTCAGCTCTGTCAATAGACCATTGTGCATACTTCATCATTTCATTGGCCTTGATTTACTCACTTCTAAGGTTTAATTTGTGGCTTCAGGAAGTCACTTCTGTTCCTATTCTATGAATTTAATTTAGGGTTACACATGTGCATATTTAAATGGAGTGCCATCTATGCGACTGTGGCCTCTCTGGAGTTAGAGTCGGTCTTTAAGCAAGTGTCTTTTTCATTTGGTATATATTTGACAATATGAACACTGACTGGGGCCTTGATATTGCAGGGCAGGTCCCTGAATGACCTTGGTAAACCCAACTTTCTCCTTTAGTTTGTGATTCTCAGGCAGAATGTACAAAACCGTTAATCCTGAGATAAGGAAGAACCGTCCTCTTCCTCCTTAGAGCACTTTGGCACAGTAATCCCAGTGGTGCTTGGGGTGTAAAACCTAAAGTGGAGGGCTTTCAGGGTCCCTCAGCTGTGGGTAAAGTGGTACTTGTGCAGATGAACTTTCTGGTGACTTAGCTTGCCATGGGCTCTGGGCTTCTGTTGCTTCTTGCTGCCAACGAGTAAAAAGTTGCTTTGCCTGCCTTGCCATATGAGTGTTCTATCTCCCTGGACTTATACTCCTATGGCTGAATTTGTGCAAAGCCTCCTGCAAGAACTAGGCACCTTAGCAGAAATGAGTAATACTAGTGCACAGTGTTGGCAAGGTATTTTAAGTTCTCCCCCAGGATGAAGAACCAGCATGGTGTTCCCCTCCCGGGGATTAATAACAGTGCTTGGTATTTCTGCTTAACAGATAACAATCTTCCTGAGGAAATTTTCAATATCCTCTACCAGAGCATGCCAATTTTTTACTTAAAACGATTTGGAATATAATGAAAGGATAAGGACAGGCAACAAATATTGATTAAATACCTGCTGTGTGCCAGGCACTGCTCTAGGAAAAAAAGGTGTTGGAATAAAAGAATTTGGGGTACACGGGTCAAATTAAAATAACATCGGTACTGTTAAGAATGTCCACGTAACTTCGTATCACCTTAAAGCAATTGGCCAGACCGGGCTCCGACTCCCAGTCCAAATAGCAGGGGTGAAAGGGCCATCTCTCTTCATGCACAGTTTTCTCTCCATTTTTGATTGGTTGCTTGCACAGGGACATTGCCTTAAAGTGTTTACAGTCCTTCACTTCCCAGCGACCAAGTGGTCTCCTTCCTCGCATAACAGCACAGCCACCACTGTAGCCTAAAAGCATAAAACAAGGACTTTTAATCCCAGTCAACTACAACTGTCTGTGCTCAGTAGACAGCTCCTTAGAGTGCTGAAAAATTGACATCGCATAATGAAGCAACCAGGCAAGAACAATAAAGATGAAAAGGATGCTTTATTGACATGATTATCTCGTTGCTCTTTATCCCTGGAGGAAAGAATAGAAGATGGAAAAGAGGAAAAAGAGACTGAGAAGTCTGAAATTTGGACCTTGTCTACTGTGAGCTCAGATAGCAAATGAATAGTACTAGAAGCTATTTCTACATGGAACTGACATTTCCCCATAACTCAATGCTATGAAATCGCATTGTGAAATTTTAACAATAAAAAAATGCATAGTGCTGATCCTCTGAGAACTACATTAGCAGGGGACAATAATTACGTAGTTTGGATAACATTGGATTCAAGGTAGACTGTAAGGTGTGCGATAGAAAGCCAAACTAAACCACGGGAGAATGGAGAGAATGAGAAAGATTCTCAAAATGGAGAAAAACCTTGGGATCAGAAACTAGGGCAGACTTCAGGGAAAAGGTGGGGGAAGAGGGAAGAGAGGAGAGAAGAAGAAAGTCTTTTAAATAAAAAGCAAAATTACAGAGCATTTCCTCTCCTTCATAATTTGTGTGAAATATTTAGAAGGTGATAGACTGTATAGTTATGTATAATTATGGATAAAGCTACACTTTTTTCTTTTTTGTACATTTGAGCATGAAGTATTTTATAAATTAAGATTCTTAAATTTCTTAGCAACATGTATACAACTCATAAGATAACCCCAAAAATACACTTCAAATTTCAGTGACGAGTAGGAGAAAACTATCCCATTTCAAAAATAGAATAAGAATGAGCCTTTTTCTTTTCTCTGAAATTCAGGCTGATCATTAACTAAATTAACAGTCAATAACAACCACAAAAAAAATTGTACATTTACAATGTGCCCGGCTAGGTCGTATATTGTCTTTTAAACAGAGAAGAACAAAATAAGACGAAACAAAACCTGACTCAGTTTAGTGTGAGACATAGCTACATAAACTATCAATCCCAATACACATAATATGTAAAGTACTATAGTACAGGTGCGTTCAAGGTTCTGGAGGAGACTCCAGAAGGGGTAATGAAGCCTGCCCAGAGATATCAGTAAAGGATTTGCAGTGAGCGACATTTAAGATGAGTTTTGAAGGGTGAAAAGAGTTTTCAGGGAAGGTTTGTAAAAAGGAAGGGATTATACATAAACCTTCTGAAGACTTGTGATGACTCTGGGCCTAAGAGCAATTTAAAAAAAGTAGTCACTTGGTACTTGGCACTGTTTTACCTTGCTTAATTTTCCTTCAGAAGTAATGACTGGATTTCTTTAGATACGGAGTAGTGGGCATTATCTTTGTCAGCCATGTTTTGAATGTTTTATGCTCATGGCAAGACTAAAAAGAGGAAAAATGAAGAGTGGAGTGAGAAGAAAGGAGACAGAAGACATAGAAAGAGCCTCCACTAAAGGAATGGAAGAGTTTGATGAAAGAGGAGAAAGAGTGCAGAGCTGAAGACCAAGTGTTTGTGTCTTCCACCAGCCTGGTGCACATCATGTGTTAGGCACCAGTGACCAGACAGTCCTGACCTACAGGAAGTCCACAGCCCCATGTGTGCATGCTGATACATCCAAGAGTCTCACAAAAGTGAATTCTGTATAGGAGGAAAACTGCTAAGTATGATACATGGAAGTAGAGAAAATCAAAGTAGAGCTGGTTCCTACAAAGACTCCATCGACCCAGCACAACTTGTTTGTGTTAAAGATGGAGAGATGGGAGGAAGGCAAGGGGAGGGATTATAATATGCAACTGCCCTGCTATTAATGGAGGCATTGTGGAGTATCACGTTAAAATGCAGCTCACAACCCAACTGGGTCATGAACCATAGAGGAGGTGCAGCAGGCCTTGTGCATTGAAATTAGAAACCTACAAGGAAGCCCCCAACTGTGGAGCTGCTCTAGTTGAAAGAGGAGGGAAAATAGACACACCCACCTGATTCCCCCATCCTTCCCTCTCAACAGCCTTTGGAGGCCCCAGTGGCACCTCCAGTTACTGCAGAGTACAGGTGGGAAACCTTATGGAAAGAATGTCTGCCTTGAAGCTTGAAGTCTGGGGTTCTAGTCTCAGCACAAATATTTAGTAACTCAAATCTTGAGCAGTTTAATAAGTCTTATCTAAAATATGGAATAATAACTCCTTTTCTTCTCATGGGCTTTCATAAAGACCTAATAAAATAATGTACTGAAAAGCACTATGTAAGATATGAACAACTAAGAACAACACTAAGATGTTGCTGTTATTTGTATTAGGGCCATTTTCATTACAAAAACTGGGATTTGTGTCATGAATTTCTGCCTGCATGTTCAAAGAATTTTTAAAAAGTTTGAATCAGCAAGTTTAGAACGTAATATACTTTTTTGTTGGTCTTGCATTTTGTCTCACTTTCCCACATCAGACAATGATTAAATAGCTTTGGTTTTAGATGCTATAGATATTCAACTCATCTTCATTAGTGAAGAAGGAGATGTTTGTGAACTGCTATGAAGATGAAAAGTGCTGTAGAAATGTTATTGGTATTCTAAAGTGGTTAACTTAATGGAACATTTGACCCAAATTTTAAAGTCTCAGCCCCTAAGAAGCAGTAAAGTGGTGTAATAAAGAGAGGCTGGGCTAAGGGAGATATAAACCAAATTTATAAGCCTGTATCATGAGGATGCTTGCAAAGCCAAATAGTAAGAATAGGGGTGCAGCAAAGATTGGAGGCAGTTTTTTTCCTAGAGAAATCATTCTCAAACATGACAAATCACTTCCTATTGGAGAAGACAAATGACCATCCTTTTTCTCAATGGTGAAAATTTCACATTTCAGCTAATTCTCCTAAACTGCCTTGTCTCTCCCCTTCCATCTCTCCCTGAATGGCAAAACTTTCTGTCAATAAGGAAATTCTAATTCACTCTTCTATCTCTTACATTTGACAAAGCTATCTACCCAGTGAATTCAGCTGGGAAAACCTCCACATTCTACCTGACTGGTCAAATACTTTAAAAGCAACCACCAAATCCATTTGCAGCTTTAGGGCAAGATGGAACTGTGTTGGAGTGTCAGTGCTTCTAGATGGTTATTTCTCTAGCCTGTCTAGTTATTTCCCACTCTCTGCAACAGCTATCTCACATCCTCTCAAGTCCTGTAGCCTCCCACTTTCCCTTTCATTCCTTCTTATCGCCTTCTCCACAGAGAAGAGTGTGCTCTTCGGGGCGGGAAGGCGAGCGGTCGTGGTGTGCTATATCTTTGCCAGCACTGCACTAGGCATTTTAGATGGTCTTTTCTTATTGAACTTCAAATATTTTAGGAGGCAGATATTAGTGTCTGCATTTTTGTAGATGAAAATATTGAGGCACAATATATATATTGTTAACATGTCAATATTCATAGAGTATGGATTTTATTTTTTTTTTGAGAGATATTTTTCTACAGAGCATGTGCACTTGTGGGAGAGACAGAGACACAGAAAGTGAGAAATCATCCCCCGGGGGGTACTGGCAGGTTTCGGGGGGAGACCACACCACAATTCCTTCTTCTCCATTCTCCTTTCAGGATTTTGGGCATGGACGCACATGCATCCGGCATGAGTTTCAAGCGAACGAGTCCAGAACTCGAACTGTGGTCGACTATGTGGGAGTCCAGCAATGTAACCATTATACCATTATCTGGTCCCAGTTAGAGTGGATTTGATCCGGTGGATTTTGATCATCATACTTCCCTCTCTTGTGTAGTTACAGTATTTCCATGACAATCTAACACTATCACACCTTTATCTTGTATGACAGCTGCTTCCATGATTATGAAAACATATGGAAATGTTGTAGGGAGCTCAGACTGAGTTTATACTTCCCTATGTAGTGGCTTATTTCAGACTCTGATGAGTTAAAATGGACTGGCTCAGGTAGTTGAGTCTGCTCACCAGATAGGCTTTTTACATCTCACTACAGGCAGGAAACTTTAAAAACAAAAAGTCAGAATTGCTCTACTCGGATCCTATTTTCATTGTCACTGGCAGAAGATTTCCATTGATTTGGAACAATTGGGGTAAATGTGCTTAGGAGTTATCTCACATGAGTTAAACACACCTCTTCTGCAGATTGAGAAACAAACTTTTGTTACAGAGCCTGAGTTATGGATGGCTGCAAAGTAGGGACCACAAGTGTTTCCTTTTCTCTATTCAGACCTTGCAAAACTCTAGTATCACTTGGAAAATCTTTTTGGAATATTTTAACAAGTGTGGTCTCACTAATTTCCTTTTACTATAGAGTAGCTTCCATTTACAGAGTCTTTAATCTAAGTACAAAGTACATTTTAGTTTCTATGCATTAGCTTCTCCCTGAATGAGCATCTAATTTATCATCTTTCCCTTTAATCAGTGGCACCAGTTAGTATGGATCAAAACTGTTTTTTCTATTTCTCCTGAATATTTTACGTCTCTCAAAATACCAAGGGCCAGAGTCCATTTGTTGTTGTTTTAAACAAAAATAGCTGCATCTCCTGGTGTTTTGATAATGAGAAATTTTGGCAAGAAAGAAAGAACACAGATAAGGCAGGTTAAGTAAGTCTTACAGTCCTGAATTTGGCTTCAAAGTATCAGTTTGAACTGAAGAAGTGTTTCATCTTGCATCCACACACTTCCAAGGTATGTGCCCAGAAATGGCCTAGAACAATGATAAACTGCAAACAATGATCACCATCTGCTCATATGGCCAGATTGGGATATTAAAATAATACCATTTCCCATCAAAAGGAACAAGGGTTCCTTGATAAAATGGATGTTTCCAGATCTAGAGCAGAAATTTACATCTTGTCATACCAGATAACAAAGACTATCAAAGACAACTAGCATCTTATCAAAGGACTAAGGAGGTAGTCCTTGAAGAAATTTCTGTCTCTAAGAGGGGGCAATTTGAACATTGTAAGGATAATTATAATGGATCAAAACATACTGAATATGTGTTGAATCTTTACTTCGCAGTAATGCTTCATAGTAACTAGTTGGTCACTGTTGGAAGATGCTAATAAAAAACCAGTAAATTTGAAAATTAGCAAAGGAGAAGAATTAAGCATTTATTCTGTATTTCCTATAAAAATTGTACTACAGGGTAAAAATTGATTAGAAGGAATAACCTCTTTAAAGAAATATCCCAGTTATAAATGAAGAAAACCCTAATGAATCAATGGAAAGTCGCCAGTTTCTATAGAAATTTCCTAAACTGGTGCTAATACAAAAAAAAAAAAAAAAAAAAAAAAAAAAAAGAAAGAAAGAAAAAAACAAACAAAAAAAACCAGAAAAACTCATTTGTCTTAACTTCAACTTGCATGCATCTTTAAAAAGTGCAATTTTTTTTGGAGAGGTTTTTGCTATAGGGCGCGTGTGCTCGCGGGAACGACAGAGAGAGACAGAGAGACAGAAAGCGAGAAATAACCCCCTGGGGGGGATGGCCACACCTCAATCCCTTCTCCTCCATTCTCCTCTCGGGATCTTGGGCATGCACACACACGTGCCCAGCGTGAGTTCAAGCCACCGGGTCCGGGACTCGAACCACGGTCGACTACATGGGAGTCCAGCGACATAGCCATTACGCTAACTGCTGGTCCCAAAAAGTGCAATTTTTAAAAAATAAATTTTTTTAATAAAAAGAAAGTTGTAGGTTCACATAAAAAATGAGTGAAAAATACAAAGTTCCAATATAATCACCCCTCCAAAAAAATCTGAGTTTATTCAGCCCTTGAGTTCTAATTTTTTAAAAAGAAAATGTCTACTTTATGAAATAAAGAGGTTACAATAACACATTAAACAACGCGATGGTGAAATGATCAACAGAGCCTAGGCTGTAAGAGAATTTATAGGAGGAACAACTCATTGACATCAACAAATAAATTTTAAGAAACATAAAAGATGGGGGGAGGGGAAACTCGGAGATTAAAGTGGACTTTACGATATCCACTTACAATGTGTGAACCTTATTTGGATCTTGATTCAAACACACCGTAAGATCCATTATATAATATTCAAGAGTCATTTAGGAATTTGAGCATTAACTGAGGATTTATGTTATGAAATTGTAGTTAATTACTTTTAGGTGTGATAATTACATCTTTTTTTTTTAAGAGTCTACATTTTTGAAAAATAGTGAAATACTGGATGAAATTTGGATGGAACGATATGATGTCTGGAATTTGCTATGAAAAAAATATGGGAAGGAGGTGGGGCTGTAGATGAAAAAATCCTGGCCGTGAATGAATCATTGCTGGCACTTGGTGGTTCATTGTATGCTTTGGTGAACATAACATGAAGTTGGAGAGAAAGAAAAAAGGCAGAACTGTGATTCCAACACAGGTTGAATATTTTGCTAGTGTAACATAGGGACAGAGTCTTGGCTGAGTTTCTAAAAAGCTGCGGGCTTCCTGTTCAGTGGTCAATTCATAGCGTTAGTCTGTACTGGATTAAGATTCTGACATGGGGACCAGGCTAATGGATTCTTTTGTGACAGCAGAGAAGAAAATGTGATTTAGGGTGTGTTTCTGCAAGCTGCAATTTAAAAGAAAAAGGGAAACACAGGGGCTTTTACATTGCTATTTTCTTCAAAAAAAGATTTACATTTTCATCTTATTCAGAGACAATTTACTCAATGTCAATCAGCATGAGCAGCCAAACCGAGCATCCCGGCACTATTTTTGCTTCAGGGAAAAGAGAAAAAGAACAGTGTCACTCAAATAAATTACGGCAGAAACTTATGAATGACAAGGAGTGCTGCTTCAATTCCAGATTTTAGATATTTAAATATGCCCCAAGGAAGTTAACATTAAAAACCAAGAATTTTGTCTACTCGAAATGTATTAATTTATTTTGACAGATATAGACATTCCTAACAAAATTCCAAAGGATATAGACATGATACCTGAGCTTTTATCTTTTTTTTTTTTTTTTTTTTGCAGTACGATGTGCCATGGAACTTTACTACTCTGCATTTTAATAATATTCACAGGTTTGTAGGATAAGACGATTGTTTGAGGGAATTATGATGTTTCTCATCTAGATCTATGGAAATTCACTAATTTCTATATGAATTTCTTAAACTGATGCTTATACATAAGACATCTAATTTGTCTTAATTTGACCTTGTATGAGTCTTTAAAAAATACAATTTCAAAAAACAAAACTTTAAAAAAAATGTTTTATATTGACATCAAAATTGAGAGGAAAACATAACCACCCTACAAAATTGTCCTTGCTATAGACATCTCACACCACAGAAGTACATTTGTTGCAATTGAAGACTCTGCACGTACATATTTCAACTGCCCAAAGTTCCTCTCATCCTTCGTATCATTCCTTCATTCATTTCACTTATACAAAAGCAAATACATATGGGACATCAACATACATATTTTCCAAAAGTTCATGGAAAAAATGAAATAAAAAGATAAAAATAAAAAGTGTAAACTTTATTTCTCAACATAAGGTCCATCAAGTTCAAGACACTTTGAAAGAAAAGATGCCAGTCATCTCGTGTATCCCTAAAGAACTGAGAGTCCTGGGAATTTAACTGTGTCAATGCAATCTTTTATTATTATTATTATTACCATTAGTTATAAGGCACATCAGCTTGCCAGAGAAGGATGAGAGAGAGAGAGAGAGAGAGAGAGAGAGAGAGAGAGAGAGAGAGAGAGAGAGAAATCATGCCCTGGGGGATGACCTCACCATAACATTTTCTCCTCCATTCTCCTCTTGGGATTTTGGGTGTATATGCACATATGCCTGGCATGATTCTCAAGCCACCAGGTCCAGTACTCAAACCATACAGCCGGCCATGTGGGATTGTATCTTAACATCCATTCCACCTGCTGGCTTGAGTCTTTTTATATTATTACTAAAGAAAAAAAAATCTAATCTCCTCTTAAAATGAGCTATCCAGGGGCCAGCAAGTGGTGTGGTGGTTAAGATGCTAGACTCTCACATGGTTGACCATGATTTGAGCCCTGGACCAGGCAGCCTGAAAGTCACACTGGGTATGTGTACATGCATGCCCAAAAGCTTAAGAGGAGAATGGAAGAGAAGGGATTGTGGCATAGTCATCCTCCCTGGGGGGTGACTTCCCACTTTCCCTCTCTCTATCTCTCTCCAGAGAGTGCATGTGCTCTATGGCAAAACCAAAAAAAAAACAAACAAACAAACAAACAAAAAAAAACACTACCCATTTGTAAACTGCTTATCTATTGGGGAATTGATCCTATAAACCTTTCATAAAGCATCAGTGATTTTACCATTACACCTACACTTCCACTATAAGTTTGATGTTTGTTCTTCACTTTTTGTCAAATTCATGTTGCTCTACTAGGGACTTTTTTTAAACTGCCCCCTTTTAATGCCTCAAACTAGACCCTCTTCAGATTTGTTATAGTGAGTTAGTATGAATTATTTAGTGTAAAAAAATTTGAAATCCATGCAGTTATTTCATAGTACACTTTTTCTGTGACCTTTTTTGAAGACTCTGCCTACATGTACTTATGTATGTGTATTTGAATATATTCCTGCTGTTATTATTTTGAGTGTACTGTTATCTGTTAGATCAATTAAGGATAAGGAAAATGAAGATTTTTATTTTATCTTCCCTTATTTATTCTCCAATGCTCTTTGTTTCTTCATGTAGATCTGAATATCTATATTATTTTCCTTTCTGGAAAACTTTTTTTTTTAAAGAGAGATTTTTGCTATAGGGAGCATGCGCTTGCCAGAGAGACAGAGAAAAACAGAGAGACAGAAAGCAAGAAATCACCCCCTGGGGCATTGCCACGCTGCAATTTCTTCTCTCCCAATCTCCTCTCAGGATCTTGGGCACACACACAAACACACACACACACACACACACACACACACACACACACCTCCAGCATGAGTTTTAAACCTCTGGGTCCAGGACTCGAACCTTGGTCGACTACCTGGGAGTCCAGTGATGTAACCATTACACCACCTGCTGACCCCTCCCTCACTTTTAAAGGATAATTTCAAGAGAGTAGAATTCTCCATTGGTGGCTTTTTTTCTCAACACTTTTTAGTTCATGCATTCTCCTTTTGCATGCAGACTTTCTGAGGAGAAGTTAAAAGCACTTGTTTTCTTTGCTCTGCTATAGGTAAGATGTTTTCCCACTCTGGCTTCCTTCAAGATATTTTTCTTTACCTTCTAAGGTTTAAATATGATATGGTTGGGTGTAGTTTTTTGGGCATTTTTTCTACTTGGCATTCTCTGAGCTCCTTGGCTTGGTGTCTGACACTAATCTGGGGGAAATTAATTCTTACTTATTGCTTCAAATATTATTTCTGTTACTTTCTCTCTTTCTTCTTCTGATATTCCTATTACACATATTTCCACATTTGTAGCTGTCCCACATTTTGCAATATTCTATTTTGTTTGTTTCAGGGTTTTTTTTTTTTTCCTTTGTTTTTCAGTTTTGGGAGTTTCTATTATCATATCTTCAAGCCCAGAGATTCTTTCCTCAGTCAAGTATAATTTAATAAGCCTGCCAAAAATATTAAATTCTTAATATTTTTTATAGTGTGAATCTCTAGCCTTTTAGATTTCTTTTTCTTTTCTTTTTTCTTTTCCTTTTTTTTTTTTTTTGAATCTTCATCTCTCTGCTTACCTTATCCATCTGCTTTCTCATGTTGTATACTTTTTTCTTTAAAGCCCTTAGCACACTAATTACAGTTTTAAAAATCGCTTGTCTGATAATTCCAACATTCATGCCATTTCTGACTGATTCTGGTGTTTGTTCAATCTCTTCAAACTGGTGGGGTCTTTTTTTGTTTGTTTTCTTTTTGCCTTTTGGTTTGACTTACAACGTTTTCATTGAAAGGCGGACATGATGTGTTGGGTGAAGGCTCTGCGGCACACAGGCCTTTCGTGATGCCGTGGAAAAGTGTGGGAGCCGGGGGGGGGGGGGGTGTGTGTGTGTGTGCTCTACAGTTCTACGATCCAGTTTCAGTCTGTTAGGGAGCCTGCGACCCTGGACTGTGAGCCTCGCCGGTGAGTGCCTCTCGGTTCTTTCTCCACCTTTACTGGGACAGGGTGCTGGAGAGATCTGCAGCTGGATATTTCTCTTGCCCCACATACATTAGGTCCTGATAAAGTATCACTTATAAATAGCATATACCTGATTTGTTTTTAATTACTAGAGTGTGTGTGCTCATCAAAGAGAGAGAGACAGAGAGAAAGAGAGGAGAAAGCAGCCCCCAGTAAGGCGTGGTCGTGTCGCAAAACCTCCTCCACTTCTCCATCCTGTCAGCATTTTGGACATACATGCACATGTGTGTTTTTCAAGCCACTGGGGCAGGGACTCAAACTGTGGTCATCCATGTGGCATCTGGCACCCTTAACCACTAGGTTACTGGACAGACCCAGTATATAATTGAATTTTAAAACCATTATTCACATAGTCTTTAACAATAGAGTTGAGTTTCTCTCTCTCTCTCTCTCTCTCTCTATATATATATATATATATATGTAAAATGTATATAATTCAACTTATTTCTCCTATTTTATTATGTTCTTTCTATTTGTCTTACACTTTTTAGTGTAATTTTTCTTTTTCTTTCTTGTTATCTTTTGGCTGAATTTTTTTTCTTCTTTTGTTCCATTTTCACTCTTTATTTACTTGGAAGTTATATTCTTTAAATGTACTCTTTTAGTTGCTACACTAGCTATTCAACATATGTTCTGAACAAAATAAACAATATCTAAAGTTAATTACTGTTTTTGCTCTCATCTTTTTTAAAAAAAATTTATTTAATTTTACCTATTATTTTTTCATTTGACCAGCGAGACAGAGAGGCAAAGTGAGGAAGCCAGGCACCAGGTCCAGGATTTAGACTGTGGTCAGCCATGTGGAAATCCAACACCACCTGCCAGCCCCACGCTCATCTTTAAAAGAACTCTCAAATGATATTTTGCTGCCTAGTTTTTCATTCTGACCTGTTTTATTTTTATTAGATATCATTTTGTTTTTGTTTATGCAGTCAAAATAACTTTAAGTAAACTAGGAACAACAAAATAAATGATGTTCTGTGTAGCCCCTCTCTGCTTATACTGATTCAGTTTTTTTTTTTTTTCCTATTTCTCTTTTAATATCACCTTGCTTACTACAGTGGTATTGCCAGAGAAATAGAAAGTTAGAATATAGCGTCTGTTAATTATGATCTTTCAAATCAGTGCTTGAAGAATGAACTAATCAGTATATGGCATTGAAACATCCGATTATTATATAGAATAACTAAACTGAGAAAACTCCTGGGATATACTTAGCAAAATTCCAGATCAAGTTACAGATTTAAAAAAACAAACTATGGACCAGCCCATGGCATGTTGGTTAAGGTGGCTGGATGCCACATGACTGATTGTGTGGATCAAATTCTGGACCTGGTGTGCGTGTGTGCCCAAAATTCCAAAAGGAGGAAAAAATAGAATGAAGGAATCATGGCATGACAATTCCCCATAGCGGGTGCTTTCTCACTTTCCCTCTCTCTGTGCCTGTGTCACTCTGGCCAGTGTACTTGCCCTTTGACAAAAGGAAAAAATTCACTGTAAAAGTAATAGAAAATATGTTATATTTTTATAATTTTTGATTGAGGAATGTCTTCAGAAAATGTGAAAAATCTTTAAAGCTAACATGAAAATATAAAATAGCTCTGATAGAGCTCCATAGGTAAAAAAGGGACAAAGGTATCCAAATAGGAACCCAGCCTGGGAAAAAGGACAGTGTTGGGTCTAGGTTGTCAACAGGCAGGTTTGGGACTGAAGCATTAGCTTCTCCAGATAGGGCACAGTCTCATCTTTGTGATCCAGAGCTGAGCACGTGAGGATGAACTAATAGAGTTGTTAACTCTAGAATCCTGGCAAGATTCCACAGAAGAGGTAGATCTACAAGCATGTTATCTCAGTAATGGGGTCAGCATTGCACAATGAAGCCATGTGGCAGTGACTGTTAACTGCGTGGACGTGCCCACTGTGCCCATTCACTATCCTGGGAAGCTTAACTATCTTGACTGACAAAGCCCTTGAGATTCTTGGACAGTGAAAGAGTCTGGAGAAAATTCTTTAGGAAAGAGAAATTGGCCTTCCTGCTAATGTAGGATCAAATTCTTGAACAATGAATTTATACCTCAGTATTTTCAAATGACTCATACTAATTCTATGAGGTGACTTCATAAAGTTTGTGGAAAAATGAAATCAAATTATGAGTTTATTTTGGTGTAAAAATATTGAAATCCATGCATAATTTTTAAAATGTTAATATTTTAAATTATTCTTTTAAAAAATTTGACCAGAAAGAGAAAGAAAGGGAAAATGAGAAAGCAAGCCACTAGGTCCAGAACCTGAATCATGCTTGGCCATGTGGGAGTCCAGTGCCTTGGGTTTTTTAATAATACATATTCTCCACGCACTTTTTGGAGAGCCATAGTATTAAAATGACCAGACATATGTGATCCCCTGTGAACCTGTGGCGATCATTTTAGGTAATGCAAGCATTAATAAAACATTAAGAAAGAATCAAAGGAGGTTAACCAAGGGATGGAAGGAATTTGGGGCCAAGAAAACAGGAGTGGGATGTGAGGCATAGCTGGTGTATGCCCACTCTACTCACGAGGTTGGTGCACATTCCAGTGTGTGTACTGCACCGGCTCGGGTTTCTGCCCAGCTGTCTTCCAAGTGTATTCTCCTGTGTTATTTTGGTCTTGAAGAGCTATCCAAAAATAACTGTCCTTTGTTTGTATCACACTACTAATCAAACTGGTAATAAAAGCCTGTTCAAACCTTTAAAAGGAAAAGAGAAAAGGGTGATAGCAAGTTTCTGTAAATAAAAAAAAAATCATCAAAGCATAACGAAGTGCGCAGAATGGCACCAGAGTAAGCATTTCTTGTTAATTCTTTAGAACATGCAGCAGAAAACAGTCAAAAACCTGAATATTACTAGCACATGTCAAATGTCAGTGCAATTTCCAGAAATAGGTGAGTGAGAAGAATTTGAATTTTATAAACTGTCTGAATTCTTTCAACAGCGTCCAGGTCTGGCTTCAGAGTGTAGATGGTAAAGTCCCTGTGAGCAGCAATCCATTTCTGGAGTTTTTATAACTAGGCCACACACCTACAATGTCCTGGGGTTGGGTTGACAGGGGGAGGAGGAGGAGGAGGAGGAGGAAAGGTATCATGCTTTTCTGAATGAGCGTTTACCAACAAAGAGTTCCCACGCACCCACCCACCACACTTGCCTGGTGAGGAAAGAACAGGGATCGGAGTAGCAGTTTGGTCTCTCCAACCAGTTTATTCACAGGCACATAGAGGGCTGGGCTGATTCAGATACGCACATTTTCACTGAAGATAAATTTAACCCCCAGGAATACATCCAAGGCAGTATACCCACTAGCACTTACACAGACAGCTGAATGAGTCAGTGCTCAATGACTGGTGGCAATGCTCCCTTTCCAGCATGAATGCCTCAAAAGTAGAAGCTAGGAAAAAACTTGCCTGTGTGTTTCCACATTACATGGAACAAGCAAAATGTAGGTAGTGGTAATGTTTAAACTAGCGTGGAATTTTTAAGCTTAGTTTAAAACTATTTTGAGAAATCTACTTTCAAAACACATATGAAGTTAGAAGAAACTCATTTCACACTGTGGTGACTTCTGGCCAGACCTACTGAGTCAATGGTAAAGAAAAGGCCTGATGAAATTACTCAGGAAACCGAAGGAGAAAGCAAAGTAGATCTTTTAATCGAATTTTGGATTTTTTTTTCTTAAATGACTATACATCCTAAACATACTAAGGGAAGTAAAAGCAATAGGATCATTTAAGAATAGGGGCATCTTAAAGGAAATAGGGGGAAAAAAACGAAATGAATTAAATTCATAAGTGCCTATGGACATCCCTAGCAACATTTAGCTCTTAGACATCCATGGTACTCATCTCTGCAGAGGATCTGGACTTTTGGCATGTTACAGTAAATATTTTCTGCAGTTACTCTATTCATGATCTAAAGAGCATATATTTGAAATTAGAAAAACTCTTTTTTAGCTAGAGTCACTGGCAGAAGCTAACATAAAGGCGTTTCAAAAGGAAGATATAGAAGATTAAATACTGCATCAATGCCGATGCAATTTCATTAACACTTCTACTGGTTCACGCTCTCATAACATAATCTGTTTTTCCTGATCCTCTCCGAGGTAGAGTAGCATGGTTACTGTCCCCACCTGGAGCTGAAATTACTGTGTGAGAGGCCAGCAACGCCCTGCACCATGAGTGCAATGGCTGGAACCACTGTTCACTGGGCTGCTTTTAAGCCCAGGAGGCATTGCTATTTCTTCCATTACCTTCTACTGTGGCATTTATCAGAAAATATGGGGAAAGGATGTTGTCTGTGAACTTAGTCTCAGCTATCCTTCATTACTCATGACAACATTTTGCTTTTGTTTCCTGTTGATTGTAGATTTATTTAGTCTATTATGGTTAGCTATTTTGTCTCCATTCATCATTGCTTAAAACAACAGAAACCTTCTGCTTTTTGAGTTGGTAAGTATACATTTTAGGCAGTTGCATAGAATACTCATACATTAAATCTTAAAATCTTCAAATGAAAACAGAACTCTAGTTTTCTTAATCTAGTTTAGAAGATGGTGCAGTTAAAAAAAAAAAGAATTTAGCCAATGTATCTTTCTTCTAAAACATATAGTCTAAGAAAATGAATCTGAATAACAGCATGCAATTTTGTGAAGGCATTTCCAACCGATAAAGCAATAAAGGACATTTATATTCTTTACCACTCACTATTTGGTTTCAAACACAGAAAAGATTATGAAAACTCTAGCTTACAGTAATGGAGCAGATGACCATTGAAGTCTTTTTTGGCCTTGTGTGTTAGAATCATTCATAGGAAAAAAATTTAGAATCATTTATAGAAAAACATTCCAGAGTTTTATAATATCTGGACTTTTTGTCTGGCTTCACTGAGGTTGTTTAATTCAAGTGTTGTGATGATTCAGGAACCAAAAATAAAAAATCAGGGCCATGTTTTCATATTATTTGAATTATGGCATTATATTATCTCTAAGGCGTCTAGTAAAGTAAAAATAGTTTGTTATTTATAAAAGCAAGTGACAATATTTTGTTTATATATACCTACTTGTAAAATCAAACTTTAAAGGGGACTAGCTCTTAAAATCATAAAGAAATGAACATTTTGTACCAATTCATTAAGAAAAGAAATTAAAAGTGAATTTTTAGTGTAAATAAGAAAAATACATCTTGAATTTTCCATAGCTTGACAAACATTTTGCTCATGGTGCTAAACATAAAATTTTAAATAAAAATGCATTAGAAGATAACTATACATATTGGATCATTGGGAAATTTATGATGTATTTTTCTGTTTTTCTATGCAAAAATGAGTCATGACTGTCCCAATGACCTGATATTTTAATGCATTGACAATTTTTTTAATTTTAGAATAAATATTTTATATTTCAAAAAAATGTGTACTTCAAAAGAAACTATTTTACACCTGATCTCAAATTGAGAATTATATTTCATCAGTTTAGCCAGTGAGATGTGTAGCTGATAAAAAGGTGTTTCTTTTTCAAGAACCACAGACCACTTAGCAAACAACAGTCCTATCGTGATTGTGTTTGTATTACCTAAAAGAAGGGATTGAAAAAAGTAATGCATTGAAAATGGTTTCATTGGAGAACTATTTCAATAAAAAAAAATTAGTGTTAATCTTTCTATATAACGCAGAGGTTGGAGACCCTAGTAGATGTCTCAGCTTTGAAGTGAGTAACTTCAACTGGATCTCTCCCAATAACACAACTGATAACATGTTTTAGGCCAGTTTCAAATAACTGATTTATTGCTGAATGAATATAAAAATGATCAATTTCTTTCTGACTTATTTAAATTAAGAATAAAGTAGAGGGGCCTACCAGGTGGCATGGTGGTTGAGTCGCTGGATTTCCACATGGCTGATTGTAGTTTGAGTTCTGGACCTGGTGGCTTGAAAATCATAACAAATGGGGACAGCAGATGGGGTAGTGGTTAAGGCATTGGACTCCCACATGGACAACTGCCGTTTGAGTTCCAGACTGCTTGAAACTCTTGGTGGGCATGCGTGTGTATGTGTGTGTGTGCTCGAAGTCCTGAGAGAACAGAGGAAAATGGACTGCAGTATCGCTATCCCCCTTGAGGGATGGTTTCTCAATTTCTCTTTCTCTATCTCTCTGTGTCTCCAGAGAGCACATGCACCCTATAGCAAAAGTCTCTTTTAAAAAGAAGAAGAAGGAGGAGGAGGAGGAAAAAAGAGAAAATCACAACGAATAAATAGATAAATAAATAAATAAATAAGAGAATAAAATACAATACCAGAAGCTTTACACACATCATGACAACTATTGTCACAAGTTTCTGGTGGGATTCCTTGAGAGCTAGAAATGTGAAGATTTTGTATATTGTTTTTGTAAGAGATTAGAAAAGAAATAGAGACTTAGAAAATATAATTAATGTAGACACAAGAAGTGAAACTGAAAGAGAAAATTCCCAGCTATTAGTGTTAGTTACCTGTGGGGAAGGGAGTGGGGTTGGTTCAGAGGGGAAAAGAATCTAGTGAGAGAACATTTTCATTTTTTAGTCTATACTCTTTTGGCTTACTTGAATTTGTACCAATGAGAATGTTTTTGTAGTATACTCTTAAAGAGGTTAATGAAATGTGTTTTGCTTTTTAATCTTTTAGAGAGATTTTTGGTAGAGGGTACATGCAGTCACTGGAGAGACAGAGACAGAAAGTGAGAAATTACCCCCAGGGGGAATTTCCCTTCTCATCCATTCTCCTCTCAGGATTTTGAGCATGCACGCACTCATGCCCTTCATGAGTTTTAAATCACCACCATCTACTATGTAGGAGTCAAGTGCAATCACCATTACGCCACCTGCTACTGCCATTTTAATTATTCTTTAAAGTTCATTAGAGATAGAGAAAGCGAGAGATAGAGATCCTTGATAAGGTCTTGCTATGCCATTATCTTCTCCAGCCTCCAGTCAGCCAGGATCACTGGAGTGACTTGTGTGTTCAGATTGACTGTGGATCCTAACCTAGGACTCACGTGACTCCAGTATTATGTAGCGGCACCCTACCACCTGCCCTGCTGTGACTGGGTCTAAACCGTGTTTTCTAAAAAGGATGATAACTATCTTTCACACAAAAAGCTGTTAGAAATGAAGGTCACAAAATTGGAATACACAAAATCAACACACACAAAGGTCAGTTGTGTTTCTCTACACTAACACATGAACAATCCAAAATGATAATGAAGAAAATAATTTTTATGACAACAGTATCAAAGTGAACAAAATACTAAGGAATAAACATGAATAAGCAGGCAAAAGACTTGTAAAATGAAAACTAGAAAATGTTGCTGAAAGAAATTTTAAAAAGACACAAATAAATTGAAAGACATCCTATGTTCATGGCTTAGAAGACTTAATATTAAGATATTTATACTATCTAAGGTTATCTTATACATTCAATGTAATCCTTATAAAAATCCCAAAGGTGGGACCAACAGATGGCGTAATGGTTATGTTGCTGGACTCCCAGTAGTCAACTAAAGTTTGTGTGTGTGTGCTTGCCTGGAATCCCCAGAGGAGAATGGAGAAGAAAGAATTGCAGCATGGCCATCCCTCATGGGGAGTGATTTCTTGCTTTCTGTCTCTCTGGCAAGTGCACATGCTCTACAGCAAAAGATTTCTCTAAAATAAATCCCAATTTTTGTTGACTAGAAAAACTCATCCTAAAATTCATATGGAATTTCTGGAGATCCTTAGTGTCAAAAACAATTTTGATTCTTTTTTTTTTTTTTTTTTTTTTTTGGAGAGGTTTTTGCTATAGGGCACATGTGCTCGCCATAAAGAGAAAGAGAGACAGAGAGACAGAAAGAGAGAAATCACCCTCCCAGGGGGATGGCCATGCCATAATCCCTTCTCCTCTATTCTCCTCTTGGGATCTTGGGCATGCATGCATACGTGCCCGGCATGAGTTTAAGCCACTGGGTCCAGGACTTGAACTGTGGTTGGCTACATGGGAGTTCAGTGATATAGCCATTACGCTAACTGCTGGTCCCAGTATCAAAAACAATTTTGAAAAGATCAAAGTTGAAGGTTTCACACTTCTTAATTTCAAAACTTAATAAAAAGTTGAAGTTAAAAAAGTGTTTACTGACATAAGAGAGACATGCAGACCAATGAAATAGAATGGAGAGGGGGCCCACAGGTGACATAGTGGTTAAGGCATTGCACTCCCACATAGCCAACCTCGGTTGAAGTCTTAGACCTGCATGGCTTGAAAATCAGGCTGGGTGTGAGTGCTTGCATGCCCAAAACCCCAGGAGGAGAACAGAGAAGAAGGGATTGCTGTGTGGCCATCCTCGCAAGGGGCGATTTCTCAGTTTCCCTCTCATTGTCTCTCTCCGATGAGTACACATGCCCAATGGCAAAAACCTTAAAAAAAAAAACAAAGAAAGAAAGGAAGAAAGAAAGAAAGGAAGGAAGAAAGAGATATTATAGGATCGAGATCCCAAAAACACACTCATGCATGTATGATCAAATGATTGCTAACAAAAGTTCCATGACCATTCAATAGGAAAAGGACAATTTTGGCTTTTTCCCCTGAACAAATTGTGCTAGGACCTGGATATCCAGTTGCAAGAAAAGCAAAAACAAAAACAAAACAAAACAAAAAAACAAAAACCCAAAAACAAAAAAATAAAACAACAACAACAAAAACTACTGAATCTTCATTTTGTATCACAAACAAAATGAACTCAAAGTGGATCACATATTTAAACATAAGAACTAAAACTTTAAAACTTTTAGGAAAAAAACATATGGCAAGAGATTCATGACATTCAATTGGGCAATAGTTTCTGGAATGTGACATCCAGCAAAATAAGATATTGATAAATTTGATTTCATCAAATGTGTGCATCATAGGACACAGTCAACAGAATGAAAATGCAACTCAAAGAATTGGAGATAGTATTTATGAATCATATATCTCATAAGAAATTAATCCAGGATATATAAATAATTTATATAACTCAACTACAGTAAAATTAAGCCTTCCAGTTTAAAAATAGACAAAAGATTTCAATAGACATTTTCCCAAAGATACACAGATAGCCAACAAGTAAATAAAAAGATGCTCAACATCTCTATAATCAGTTGGAAAACGCAAATCAAAGTCACAATGAGATACCACTTTACACCCATTAGTATGGCTTATCATAAAAGGAAAAGGAAGGAAAGAAAATAGCAAGTGTTGGGCAGGTGGCGCACCATGTTGTGCACTGTTGGTGGGAATATAAAACAGAAGAAAATAGGGTGGTTCCTCAAAAACTTAAAAACAGACTTATATGATCCAGCATTTTCACTTTTAGGTGTATACCCAAAAGAATTGAAAGTAGGGACTTGAAAGATATTTGTACATTATGTTCATTGCAACATTGATCACAGTAGCCAAATGGTGACCACAACCCAAGGCCCACCAGGGGATAAATAAATAAACAAAATGTGGTATACACACACCATGGAATATTAATCAGCCTTGAAAAGCAAGGATATTCTGACATATGGGACAATATAGATGAAGCTTGAAGATATTGATTATGCTAAGTGAAGTAAGCAGGCACAGAAACACAAGCCCTCTGCAATTTCACTTATATGTGCTGACTAGAGTAGCCAAACTCACAGAAACAGAAAGGAGTTTGGGAGACTATGGCAGTTGCAGAAAAAATGGCCAAGTTGTAAAAATGCTTAAAAATAATGCACAGTTGAGCCTAGGAGAAAATTAGATATTGTAGGATTTCTCACTTTTCATAAAATTCACAAAATCAAAAGTCATTTGAATTATTCTATCCTAAATATTCCATGACTGATTGATTCAAGATTTAGATATGCATGCATTTAAACAATTATCCATAGTAAATCTGGAACTTAAGTTTTGCACTCATGTCTGTCTATATGCAAAGTGGCTGCGTTTGAAAAAAGTGTTGTAACAGTCTGCAAGCAAATAAAAATCTGTTATTTAGCAAAAATGATCTGTTTTTCTTTTGTTTGTTTGTTTGTTTCCTTTTCTTTCTATTCCACAAAGTGTTAAAAGTCCCAGACCAGGAGCAGTTGCCCGATAACAAAAGAAATAAGTAATTTGCAGCAGGTGGTTCTAATTGTGCCCATCAAACCTGTCACTCAATTGTGCAGAAGAGTGGAAAATCAATTAACAACTACAAGCTTGGGTACTGAAGAGTGACAGCAGTGTCTTAACTCAAACAGGAAATCAGTAATGGAAGAAAACGATTACCGAGGCTCTGAGTGGACTGTTCCCAGAACTAAGATTTCCCACCTACTACCCAACTTGCTTAGACAAAAGATGCTGTTGGAGAATACGCCCACTTGTGTTGTTATTCAAAGAGCAGGACAGTGTAGGTCCTTGTTTCTTCCCTGGCAGGTCTGAATGGACAAAAACCAAGAACATGGGGTCCTTCCTTTTCTTGACTTGCAAGTCTTATGTTGGAGTAACTGCTTTGGATGTAGACATATACTTGGGGTGGAACACATACGACATTAACTGGCTTAGAGAGATGTTTCAGTATAGCTTGAGGGTAGTTCCATGGGGTCATGTTTATGACCAGTTGTCATGCTGGTACGATCAACCTTGGCGGGCCCAGAAGACTGAGACAGGATAAAAACAAATTTATCCATACCATAGTTCTGCTTTAGAGTTGGACCTGTATAAGGTTGAAGACTTAAAGACATTAATAGTTTATCAGAGGAAAAATTGGCAGACATGGTGGCTCATGCTAGACACTGCTTTTTGTCAGGGCGAAGCCACATGGGAGGGCTATCTTCCAGCCCCCACTGTCCTCCTGGAATTGATCGTGACAATTGATTGTGGCTGGTATCTTTATACCTTATTGCACATCTGTAGTATACTGTAAGTTGTCTAAAGTATAAAAAGGATACAGTCTATGTCAGCAGCTGGAAAACATCTACCCACAGAGAGATCTAAATCCAAACAATATAGATGTAAGAAGCTATGGTTACCTATTTAAATACCCTGCACCATTTCTTTTTTCTTTTAAGGCTTTTTGCCATACGATGTATGTGCTCGCTAGAGAGAGAAAGAAAGAGACGGAGAGGGAAAGGGAAAAATCACACTTCCTGCGGGGATGGCCACACTCCCATAATCCCTTCTCCTCCACTTTCTTCTTGGGATTTTGGGCACACATGCACACATGCCCAGCATGATTTTCAATCCACCAGGTCCAGAACTCAAACCAAGGTCGACCATGTGGGGGTCCAGTGCTTTTAACCACACTACATGCTGGCCCCACATTTTAGTTATGCTTTCTAGTTAGCTTTTCTGCTAAAAAGGAGAAAGAAGGAAGAAAGAAAAAGAAAGAATCAAAACCCTGTACAAGGGCCACCCCATGGCCTAATGCTTAAGGGAGCCAAGTCCAATAAGACTGGCTATGGTTCAAATCCTTGTCCTGGCAGTTTGCAAAACAACACGGGCCTGCGTGCATATGAACCCCCAATTTCAACAGGAAGGAGAAATAGAGGAGAAAGGATTGCAGTGTGACCACACCCCACTGGGGTGCTTTCTCCCTCGCCTTCTCTCTCTCTCTCTTTTAGATGAGTGCATGTGCTTTCTAGCAATTAAAAAACACTCAGCTTTTATATTTTAAAAATAAATATTAAATAAGATGCTTCTTTTCCATTACAAGCAGAAGAAAAAAAGTTAAATACAGCTGAATATATCTTTTTTTTTTTTTTTTTTTTTTTTTGAGAGGTTTTCGCTATAGGGCGCGTGCGCTCGCCAGACAGACAGAGAGAGACAGAGAGACAGAAAGCAGGAAATCACCCCCCAGGGGGGATGGCCACGCCGCAATCCCTTCTCCTCCATTCTCCTCTCGGGATCCTGGGCACGCACGCACACGCGCCCGGCGTGAGTTTAAGCCACCAGGTCCGGGACGCGAACCGCGGTCGACTACGTGGGAGTCCAGTGACATAGCCATGACGCTAACTGCTGGTCCCTACAGCTGAATATATCTGCAAAGCTAGTTAATAAATCTTCATGGAAAGTAAAACTCACCTTAAAGTTTTGCTACTCAAAAATCAATTTAGGAATAACAGTATTATTTAAATTCATTTCAATAAGTAATTTAAAACACTGGAATACAGCATGATTTAGGTTTTGACTTTATGGTTAAACCTAGATTTGATCATTCGAGAGCCCTCACATCAAAGCACAGTTGAGTTTCTGTTAGAAAATTCTTATTTACCTGTTTGCAATGGTTACCAGTTCAGGAGGACAGTAATAACCACTGGAAGCATGGTCAAAGCTTCGAAGGCCTGTGTCAATTTTGTAACAGAACTCGCCATGTCTCTCCCATCCCTTAAGAAAAGAAAAGGGAAATTAAGGGCATAATCTGATTGAGTTAAATATCATCAGTTTTTTGCTTATCTTTGGGGGAGAGGTTTTTGCTATAGGGCGCATGCACTCGCCAGGAAGACAGAGAGAGACAGAGAGACAGAAAGCGAGAAATTACCCCCTAGAGGGGATGGCCACACCACAATCGCTTCTTCATTCTCCTCTCGGGATCTTGAGCATGCACGCACACACACCTAGCATGAATTTAAGCCACCAGATCCGAGACTCGAGCCGTGGTGGACTACATGAGAGTCCAGCGACATGGCCATTATGCCAACTGCTGGTCTCAAGATTTTTGCTTATCTTTAAGGTTTATTATTTTTTTTTGAGAGAAAAAAATAGAGAGAGACAGAGAGAGAGAGAGAGAGAGAGAGCACTCCTAACTGGGTCTTCATACCAGGATCTACCCCCAGCCTCATGAACTAGGAGATCTCTGGATGCAAACCTGAGCCCTTCCCGTGTGGCTTCAGCACCACAGGGTATTGTTCCCACTGTGCCACCATGGCTGGCCTTTTCTTTTTCAAAGTTATATATTTCTTATATAACTCTCTTTTCTGACTCACTCAAATGCCTTACATTTTTGTTTTGATATCTTTATTCTGTCTGATAATGCTATTAGTTATAGCCACTTCTACATTTATTTAAACTTAAAACTTCAACATTTTAATTAATTTAAAACTTAAAACCAAATGAAAATAGAGGGACACTCACTTAAGATCCACCCCCCCCCCCAACTTCTTTCTCTCTCTGGACTTAAAGAATTTCATACAAATTATCCCTACAGGAGGGTAGAAATTAAGAGGGCTGTCTCTTGAATTAGAATGCATGGGTTTAAGCTCGACTCCATTGCTATGAGATTTTATGTAATTTCTTAGTTCTATCATCTATAAAATGAGGATAATAACTGTATCCATGTACTGTTCTAAGAATCAGAAGGAGAAAATGAACACAGGTCTTAGAATCAGACTAGGAACTTGGGTTGAGGAAGGAGGACATACAGATCTGGATAAGACTGTCGATTGTTTTCGACATTCTTTCATGATTACTTCATGCTCTGCCCTGAGATTCATTGAGCTTAGAGGCTCAGATAAAGTCACAAACTAGTGGATCACTTGGGCCCAGAACCCAAATCTGGTGCAGACTGTCTGCAAGTGGTACAGAAAGCAAGCTTTGGCACTCAGGCAAAAATGGCAAATGTGTAGCTCTATGGCTTAGTCTTCCAATCTATTTTTTAAAACCATACAATATAAGGGACTTACATTCATTAGTCTTTTATACTTCACCTAAGTTATTTTAATTCTTTTTCTTCCAATATTATAAATCACATCACTTACATCTATCTAGTTTTACTTATTCGCCAGTTGTAAAGTGCTCTCCATTTTATCCCATGCCAGTACGTGTCAACTTTTGATCAGCTATGAAATGATTTCTAATATAGTTCTTGGAAAAGGTCTTGGTCTTGCAGTAATTTAAAGAAACCCTTAATTTAGCAATCAACTACTCTAGTTGAAAGCACGTCATTAAGTAAGGTGTGGCTCACAGCCACCAGGGATCTGCTCTGGATTCGCGGCCTTTCCCTTCTGCTCCCAACCTTCTGAGTGAGACTGACAGCCAGACAGAGCGCTCTGTGGATGACCCCAGATCGGGGGGGGGGGGGGGGGGGGGGGGGGGGGGGGGGGTGTTAGACTGCTCTTCAACTTGGAAGAACAAGGCAAAGGGAGGCTGATAGTTCGACCTTTCTGACACTGTACTCTTTCTTTACTAGTAGATTTTAGACCATAGGCTGCTTAGCAAAGCAAACAAACAAACTAACAAAAATCCAAGATCTTAAGAAAAGGGAGAAGAATAGACAATGTGGCATAATAATAACTAGAAAAACAAATTCATCTCTACAAGCTTTGGAATGAAGTAGGAAGGATAATTGCGTTACTGGTTGTACCCTGGGTGCTATTTTATTTTTAAAGGATGATGATAATACTGAAGTAATTGCTCAAATTGTCTAATCCCAAAAAAGTGACTGAGAGGGGAAACTAAATCACTTCTTTTGCTTTGAAATTATCAAGACTGATTTTACAAGTTGATTTTGTAGGTGTCGTAAATCCTCTGACTGATAACTTTTTTTTTTTTTTTTGGTAAAATGTAGCCTACACTTCATTGTTTTGTTTGTAAAATGTAGCTTAAGAGGGATGGAAAGGTAGGAGGGGGAAGGGACAGAGAGAGAGAAAGAGAGAGATTCATTTTAAATTGGTGGCAGATTATTGGGAGGAAGTCTTCAAAAAGTTTGTGGAAAATACATATTATGAGATAATTATGCATGGATTAAATTCTTTTTTATACCTCAATCTCAATGTTAACAGTACTTACCTCTTGACATCCTGATTCAGTGTCAGAGAGGACATCGCCTGGTTTTTTACAAATGTAAGAAAGTGTTTCTTCACAATTTTTAACTTTCCAGTGCCCCTCCTAAGGAGAAAAATGTTAGAGGATGGATGAACACACTCTGCGCTTATGCTGATGGGTGATAGCAATTATCATGAATAAAGTATGATTTATAGTGTTTCCTGCTCTGTCACGGAATGGTTAAGTGGGAGGCCCTGTTCTCTCTCCATGATACGAAATTCTCAATTGGGTGAGGATCGAGGAAGGAGCGACTGGTGTTTACTGATCGCTGCCATGTGCCAGGCTTAGTGTCAGTTGAATCTAGTTCCTCGGTGTTCCTGTGAGGCAGAATGATTACTGCCGTTTCAAATGTTAGGTTGCCCAAAGTCCAATGAGCAATGAAAGCTGGAGCCAGGATTGATGCCAAGGTCAGCCTGGCTTTCCGGTAGGCTATCCTCAACATTTCTTTTTCATTCTTTCTTTCTTTTTTTGATTTTTTTGCCATAGGGCACACATGCCCACTGAAAAGAAACAGAGAGAGAAAAAGAGAGAGGGAATGGCCCTGCCACAGTCCCTTTCTCTCCATTCTCCTCTTGGGATTTTGGGCAGGCATGTTCAAAGGTGTGGCATGATTTTCAGGCCACCAGGTCTGGGAATCAAACCGCAGTTGGTCATGTGAAAATCCAGAGCCTTATCTACCATACCACCTGCTGGTCCCCTCAATTTTTCGTTTAAATGATGGATAGGGCAGTGGTTCTCACTTCTCTGAGTGGACTAGAATCACTGGGAGGTATTACTGGGACACAGATGATCAGGCCCCATGATCAGAATGTTGCATTCAGCAGGTCTGCGGGAACCGAGAATCTGCCTTCTAAAGAAGTTTTCAAGAGATACTGTTGCTGCTGGTCTGGAGCTACCCTGAGATCACTTGGATGAAGCCAGCTCTCTGACTAAGTGACAATGCTGCTTCCTCTCTGCAATCACTTCTACATGTTAAATCAAATACGGCTTCGGGTTTAAGCCTGATGCCGGGGATAGGCCTGGAAACTACTGTTAATTATCCTAGACAGCATCCTCATAGCTGAGATTCAAGTTCAAACCCTAGTGTCCTTCTCTATCACTAATTCTTCAGAGCATCACCCCATTTCTGCTTTGCATGATAGACATATAACTTCATGTCTTCTAATTCTATTGATGTCTTCTAATTCTACTGAAGTCTACTCTTAGAACTTTCATTCGTAACAACATAACTGCTCACAGATTAAAATTTTATCTTCCAAAAGGATTTTTTAAAAATGTAATACAAATCATAACTTTAGGTGAAAATCACACAATTCAAATTGTAGGTGCTATTTCAGGCATCCAGAATTCTAGGGGAATATGAAACCCTTCCTTCTACGAACTTAAGGAAAAAATGCCATGTTGGAGGATGACATCTTCCCCTGCAAGCGGAGCCTGGTACCCTTCCCCTAGAGAGACCTCGGCAAACATCCAGTTACAGGAGAGTGTCATGCATACCATGTTGTTTAATAGCTGTTGGATGGATGGATGAATAAATAGTTTCCTAGGCTCTCACATTCAAATCTACTTGTCAACTCTGATTAGGTAACCTGTTAATTATTATAATTATATTAATATTGCATTTTGTCCATGGAAATGTTAATTTTTATACATCCTATTTAAGGAGCTACAGAGCTGCCAAAAATGGGGCCACAAAATATCACACTTCTAGCAGTATTGTTCTGACACATTTGATAATATTAATATCTATCCTCAGTCTTAAAAATAATCCCTGTCCAAATGTTGGCTTCTGTTCTGTAAACACACTAAGTGAAATACTCATGTGTGTCAATAGGAAATGAAGGTCATCTTAATTATATCAAACCAGTGAGCCCATAAAGCATTAAATACTGTAGATTACATTGTGATGGATTTGAGCAAAGCAAGATTCAGGACACACATTTAGAGAGGTCTTTGTTTCTCCCATCTCAAATGTGACTCAGAGACATCGCATTAGCACTTATACACATGGTCCCCAATGTATGGTGGTTAGACTTAAACCATTTCTTGACTTTATAATAGTGTGAAAGTGATATACATTCAGTAGAAACTGTACTTTATTTACCCCGGCAACCATTCTGTTTTTCACCTTTAGTGCAGTATTTAGTAAATTACATGAAATAGTCAGTGCCTCATTATAAAATAGGCTTTCTATCAAAATGATTTTGCCCAATTGTATGCTAATGAGTGTTTTGAGCACGTCTAAAGTCAGCTAGGTGAAGCAGCTCTGATGTTTAGTAGTGTTAAATGCATTTTCAATGCATGGCATTTTATTTTGTTTTTCATTGAGCGGTGGGAAGGACTATGAAAGCATCCCCCAATAGGGTGTGGTCATGCCACAATCCCTTCTCCTCCATTTCTCCATCCTGCTGGCCTTAGGGCATGCATGCACAAGTGCCTGGCATGTTTTTCAAGCTGCCAGTGTCAGGATTTGAACTGCAGCCAGACATGTGGGATCTGGCCTCCTTAACCACTAGACTACAGGGCCAGCTCCAATACTTTCAACATACAATAAGTTTAGAGACATAGCCCACTGTAAGTCTAGTAGCATCTATAATGGTAATTGTACATATCCATGCCAACTTTAAAAGATAAAACAATGAACTGTGTCACAAAAGTGGGTGCTTAGAAATTCTCCGTGTTTGGTGGGCATAATTACGTTGTCGATTTAAGTAACATTTGATCAACTGCTTCTTGGAAGAAGTTGACATGGTATTCTTGTGGTTAGACAGAATGAGGATACCTACCAAATCCCAAGAAACTTCTAAAACCCACCAATGCATTTACGCAGCTATCTGATCAAAGAAATTAGGTCTGTTTTAAACATAATATAGAGTTAAAATAGTTAGAGATTACACTAATTTTGTATGATCAGATGTTTTAAATAAATGAGAGTTAAGAACATAGGGATAAGTGTGATGTTAACGCTATTGGGACCATCGCATTCATATGAGGAAAAGAGTAAGATTTGTTATTGATTCACAGTTTTCAAAGGGTAGTTATAATAGTGTTCAAACCCTTTTATGTTAACAAGACAGTGAGCTTAAAAACCATTATTTCCCAGATTGATTTTCCAATCTCAGTTTTTCCCCCTCACCTTCATCATAGTGGTCATCACCACCATCCACTAAGTAAAAAACCCACCTTTCTCTCACCTCCACATTTAGTTCAGTACAAGTCTCATCCTCCAAAGCAATTTTGAATCTATCCACTTCTTTTCATAGTCATAACCCCATTTCAACCCTGGAGAAACCTCCAAACCAGTCTTCCAGCTTCCATTTTATCCCTCTCCAATCCATACTTTATGTAGTAGCCACAGTTAATGTTTTCAAATGTCAAATCAGAGCATGTTTTCCATCCCCTTGAACTGCTCTAGTGATTCTTAAATCATGGCCTACAAGCCTGGCATTTTTGCATTTCTCCAGCCCCGTCCGGTACCATCACCTCCCCAGTGGGCTCTGTTTTGATCATTAAACATGGCAAACCTTGGCCTGCCTTTGAGCCTTCACAATTGTTGCCCTCTGCCTGGAATGCTCTTCCTCCTGCTCTTTGAGAGATATTGTTTTGTTTTACGTCCCAGCTTAACTATCACCTCTTCACAGGGCTTTCTGTGACTTTCCTGTCTGTAGCAGCTGCCTCAACCCACTTCATCCATTTCCTTGGAACCGTCATTACAACTGTGATTACCATGTTTCCCCACATGTATATATTTTTTCTGTACAGCATGGAAACCCTATGAGGAGCAGGGACTATGCCTTGTTTTGGTCTCTGGTGCCGCCCAAGTCCCTGGTGCAGGTGGCCTCATATGAATCCAGAAAAGTGAGCTTTGAACAAAAAAATTTACTTACAGATTGCTCTGCTGAGACACATAGGTGGCTTCTGTTTGGAAAAATCTGTGGCTCACGTGTGTGCCAATTAGTAAAGATGACTGAGGGACCATTAGACCATTTAAAGGAAACTGGAATTTTATTGCTGCTCAAACCAATCCATGTTTCTGTTGCATTTTCTAGAAAAGAAAATGTAAATTACTCACAATATCTTATTATTTGCAAATAATATACCATTTTGCATGTAATTTATTCTTTATTTCTCTATGTGATAAAATTTAAGTCTCAGTATAAAGCATCTGTTTAAATTCTCTTCCCCACATAATATTATAATCTTAGCAACACAGGCCTTTTGTTTGTTTCATTATATATGTTTATATACTTATATACTTATTTATATATTTATATTTATACTTATCAGAGAGAGATAGTGAGAAGGAAAGTGAAAAAATCAGCCCCCTAAAGGGATGGCTACACCACAATCTCTTCTCCATTCTCCTCTCTGGATTTTGGGTATGCACAAATAGGAGCCCAGTGCAATTTTCAAGCCACAGGGTCTGGGACTTGAACTGTGGTTGGCCATGTGGGAGTACAGTGCCCTAATCACTACACTCCCTACTAGCCACTGTTTGTTTATTTTTATTTGCATTTAATCATTTTATGTTTTATTTATTTATTTATTTTTATTATTATCTATTTTTATTACATTGAATTACATACAACTTTACCGTGTATTACATTGCTTTTTCAAAAGGGAATGCCATGCATGTCAGTCAGTACAGAGACATTAATCTCCCCGCTTCAACATTCAATATCTTTCCTATGTTTCCCCCAATCATTATTATTATTTTTCTAATTATTTTTTATGATAAACATGATTTTTTTTTCCAATTATCAGATCATAAAGTTCCCAACAATAGGAAACGTAGACTGCACTCAGGGCTGGACCAAGGGTGGGTCTCGTGCAGCCCCGCAAATGTAGGTGAATCTCCATGGAACACAGTTTCAGGAACGCGGCTCAGGAAAGCAGAGACGGCCATCAGCGGTTGCGGCACGCGGGGCAGATCCCGGCCACGGCCCACGGGGGCAGAGCCCCGGCCACGGCACGCGGGGCAGAGCCCCGGCCACGGCACGCGGGGACAGAACCCGGCCACGGCACGCGGGGCAGAACCCCGGCCACGGCACGCGGGGCAGAGTCCCGGCCACGGCACGCGGGGCAGAGTCCCGGCCACGGCACGCGGGGGCAGACCCCGGCCACGGCACGCGGGGGCAGAGTCCCGGCAGCGGCACGCGGGGCAGAGTCCCGGCCACGGCACGAGGGGCAGACCCCGGCCACGGCACCCGGGGGCAGACCCCGGCCACGGCACGCGGGGGCTGACCCTGGCCACGGCACATGGGGACAGACGTCGGCCACGGCACGCGGGGACAGGACCACGGCCACGGCACGCGGGGGCAGGCCCCAGCCACGGCACGCAGGGCAGAGTCCCGGCCACGGCACGCGGGGCAGAGTCCCGGCCACGGCACGCGGGGCAGGGCCCCGGCCACGACACTCGGGGCAGACCCCGGCCACGGCACGCGGGGACAGGACCACGGCCACGGCACGCGGGGGCAGAGTCCCGGCCACGGCACGCGGGGCAGACCCCGGCCAAGGCACGTGGGGGCAGAGCCTGGCCACGGCACGCGGGGCAGAACCCAAACCCCGGCCATGGCACGCGGGGCAGGGCCCCGGCCAAGGCACGCGGGGGCAGGGGCCCGGCCACGGCACGCGGGGACAAACCCCGGCCACGGCACGCGGGGACAGACCCCGGCCACGGCACACGGGGCAGACCCCGGCCACGGCACGCGGGGACAGGACCACGGCCACGGCACGCGGGGCAGAACCTGGCCATGGCACGCGGGGTCAGACCCCGGCCACGGCACGTGGAACAGAGCCCCGGCCACAGCACGCGGGGCAGAGTCCCGGCCACGGCACGCGGGGCAGAACCCGGCCACGACACGCGGGGGCATACCCCGGCCATGGCACGCGGGGCAGAGCCCGGCCACGGCACGCGGGGCAGAGCCCCGGTCGGGCCGGACCTCCGGATAGGGCATGCGGAGCAGAGCCCCGGCCACGGCACACGGGGCAGACCCCGGCCAAGGCACGCGGGGCAGACCCCGGTCACGGCACGCGGGGCAGAGTCCCGGCCACGGCACGCGGGGCAGACCCCGGCCACGGCACGCGGGACAGGGTCCCAGCCACGGCACTCCGGGCAGACCCGGGCCACGGCCCGCGGAGCAGAGCCCCGGCCACGGCACACGGGGCAGACCCCGGCCAAGGCACGCAGGGCAGACCCCGGCCACGGCACGCGGGGTCAGAGCCCCGGCCACGGCACGTGGCACAGACCCCGGCCAAGGCACGCGGGGTCAGAGCCCCGGCCACGGCACACGGGGGCAGAGCCCCGGCCACGGCACGCGGGACAGACCCCAGCCAAGGCACGCGGGGCAGACCCTGGCCACGGCACGCGGGGCAGACCCCGGCCATGGCACACAGGACAGAGCCCCGGCCACGGCACGTGGGGCAGAGCCTGTCGGGCCAGACCTCCAGACAGGGCACGTGGAGCGGAGCCCCCGCGCCCTGACCTCGCACCCCAGCACGTGGATTGGAGCCCCCGCGCCCGCCTCCCCACCCCCACGCGCCGGCACGCGGAGCGGAGCCCCCGCCTGCCGCCCCTGGACGTTTAATTGTATCTAGTACTTCTTGCATATTATTCTCAAAGTTTTGGGCCATTTTCTCAGTCTTTATGGTGGACCTTTCTAGGCCAGCCATTTTCTCTTCTACATTAGAGATTCCATTTTCTGAATGATCTAGTCTGCTTTTAATACTTTCAAGGGAGATTTTGACTTCTTGTATTATAGCCTTCATCTCTAACAGCTCCATCTGATTCTTTTGTAAAGTGTGAAACTCCTCTTTTAGATCTTGCATGAATTTCCTCACCTCCTAGAACTCTTCAACTCCTTTCTCCTTCCCCTTCAGCAGTTCCTTGTCTCTCTTCTCTTCGATCTCTGTTAGCTTTGCCATTATGAATGATCTGAATTGTTTATCAGACATTTCCATGAATTCCCTTGAACTGTGTGTGGATGAAGAGGAGCTATCCGCTTCAATTGGAGGAGGGGCATTTTCCTGCTTCTCCATATTTCTTGTGGTCCTGCAGCGATTTCTAGTCATCTGGTGGATGGTTGATTTCTTCCCAAACTTTTGAAGTTTAATATGAGGGTTGGGAAGTGTGCAGAAAAGGAAGCAGAGAGAGGGAAACAATACCAACAACAACAAAAAAAAAAAACAGACAAGAAACAGAGAAAAAAAAGAGAAAAGCTTTGGAATAAATCTAAAAAAGAAAAATTAATATTAAAAAAATTTCAATAAAAATCAAAAATTAGAAAACCGCGCGGCGCGGAAATGTCTACATCTCAGGAGCCATTGAGCAGGCTTTCTCTTGAAGAAGGGCTGTTCTGGGAGGAGCAGAGGGGATTATTAACAAAACAAAGGCCTAGGAGGGAGGGGCCAAAGGGCCCTGTAAGAAGCCTCATCTTAAAAAATTCTAAAAAGCAAAAATTAAAAAAAAAGACAGACAGACAGACAGACAGAGAGAGAGAGAGAGTGAGAGGTAGAGAGAGACAAAGATTGATTCAGAGACAGGAGATATGAAAGGGGTTTTCCTACCACGTGGGTTTTGTATGATGGAGGCCCAGTTAGGAGTGGGACATCTTCATTTCTCCCAGCATGTCTACATCTCAGGAGCCATTGAGCAGGCTTTCTCTTGAAGAAGGGCTGTTCACGTGGGTTTTGTATGATGGAGGCCCAGTTAGGAGTGGGACATCTTCATTTCTCCCAGCATGTCTACATCTCCTAATCATTTTATGTTTTTACAGCATATGATATGGGTTCTCAAAGCATAAGTGCATTGCGTGTCAAGAAAGTCAAAGATATAACCATACACAATACGTTTCCATTCTTATGTCTGTTACATGTTCCTTTTTTCCCCCTCTTGGGTTTCTCCCTCTTACCTCCAATTGTCCACCCACTCCTATACAGTCTATGGTATCTACTCTTGCTGTTTGTGCCATTATATCCTCCAATCTTTCAGTTTATGCCATAAAGTGCATTCTGTATATATGAAGTGGGAACATACAAAGTCTGTTTTCCTTGGTCTGATTGCTTTGCTTAGCATCAAAACTTCTACATTTGTGTGACCAGCAGTTAGCATAATGGCTATGTCGCTGGACTCCCATGCAGTCGACAGTGGTTTGTGTCCTGGACCTGAAGGCTTAAACTCACACTGGGCGCGTGTGCGTGCGTGCCCAAGATCCCAAGAGAAGAATGGAGGAGAAGGGATTTGCAGTGTGGCCATCCTCCCTGGGGGGTGATTTCTCGCTTTCTGTCTGTCTTTCTGGCGAGCACACGCATCCTATAGCAAAAACCTCTCCAAAAAACAAAACAAAACAAAACTTCTACATTTGTTCACTTTTTATCAAATGACAGGGTCTCATTTTTTTTTTTTTATGGCTGACTAGTATTCCATAGTATATATGTGTCGGACTTTTTCAATCCAGTCATTCGTTCTATGGAATCGACATAAGTGTCCAAGGATATAGACCTTTTACTGAATAAGAAAGGCAGAGTGTGATCTAAAGCCATGCAAGGGCAAAGCTTAAGCAAGTCAAATTTATGGGGTGCTAGTTTCTGTTGCTGCTTGTAAAGCAGATCTGAAAAGTCTAGTTTTGCTTCTGCTCAGAGAAAGGAAAAGTAGAAAGGCCTACTGGATTGTGAAAAGGGCATTTAAAAAAATTGCTTATGAGATATCTTAGTATCTAAAATACTAATAGATATTTTACTATCTTTTTAATTGTTTATATTTGCCATATAAATAGGTAATAGAAGCTCTTAAAGGCATTGAAAGGGGAGCAATGGGGTTGCTGGAAAAGTAAGTAAACTTGACAACCTAGGTAAGGTGAAAAGTCTCTAGGTGGCTGGGAAAGATATTCATGTGCCCCTGTTAATGTAAGAGCAGCTGCAGAATTCTTTCAATCTCAAATGCAAAAGATTAAGAAAATGACAGAGAAGGATTTGTATTTTCACTCCAGACTGAAACCTGACATTGGAAAGGTGATCAATGTAGAGTCTGGAGATCTTTTCATTTTTAAAAGTTTGCGCTAAGTCAGTGATTTTAGTTTGCCAGCAGAATTCTATGTCACCTGTACAAAACAGGGAGGAGCAGAGCTATTCCTGGGGATGAAAACTGGGTGGAGCCCAGGAGCCTGAAACTCCTGGACCTGGCACACAGCCTGGAAACTACCATATCAAGTAAGTTACCCATTTTCACTGGCTAAACTTATTTTTTGGGTTGTCAGAAAAGTCATGACATATGTTTTGCATAGAAAAACAGAAAAAAATACATCATGACTTTTGTGAAGATCCAGTATATCCAATTATGTGCATAAGGAATTCTATCACCGGGATTACAGGACTACAGCACACTACTGCTACCTATGGACCATATGCTAAATTGCAGGTTTAGATTTTTTACTAGAAGTTCCAAAAAATGACGATTGCCCCTTAAAAAATGAAGATGAAAAAACCAAGGTGTCTGACATGCATGAAGATGTTACTAAGTCCCTGAATATGTATTTTGTAAAAATACAATGAATTTGAATTCTTGGATATTATTTAGAGACTTAAAATACATGTGCCATTAACAGTCACTTTTAAATAGCTTAAATTTCTTTCAAACTTCAGTTATAGAAGTATTTAGTCATTGGGAAAGTCATGATGTATTTTTCTATGCAAAAATGTGACATGACTTGCCCAAAAATCCAATACTTATTGCATTCTGTTCTTATTCAATCAAAGGCAACTGGGACTCACCATGTGCAAGGAGGCTTACAAGGAACTCCACCTCTGCTAAAGAAGCTATGTTGATTAATGTACTGTTATTAGACTGGCAAGAATGCAGAGCCTCATTCCACGTCTTTTCTTCTTTCTGAAGTTTGTAGCAATTACGATGGTGGGGATTCCAGCCAGTCTCACAGACGGTAGCATAGTATTTCCAAGCATCTGTTTCTTTTTAAACCAACAACAAAAATATGTCATTTTCCACAATTATTTTAATACTACTTATTACCTTTTATGTAGAGTACCATTAATATGATTACTTTAAAACTGCAAAAAAGCAGAAATATTTGAAGTAACATATGACTCATGGAATTATTGATCTTCTGAATTGAGAAGGGTCTCATCTGTGACCAAGATCTGGATCGTGGGCTGAATGAATCTCAGTGCTTCATTCTTTTTCAGATGAGAAATGTAGAGCACAAAAGTAGTAGAAAAATTGATAAAGATCATATGATGAAAGCAGAGAGAGCAAGAGACAAAATTTAACAGAGTTTCCCATTGTTTGAATCTTTTTACATTGCCAAAAGAATATTATGGAGCATAGTTTAAATGGTATGCTAATGGCATTATACAGAATAAGTGGGTGGAAAAGATATTTATTCTAAGCTAAAAAAAGCCTAAAACTCTGATCACTTCCTGTAGAGCAGGTATGACAAATGCTATTCACCTTGAGGGTCAGTTTAGTGCCTGTGCAGGCACTCTGGGTTGATACGGATTCTGAGTTGGCCTCACAGAGATACAGTGTTCTGATGCTTTGGACATCAAGGGGAAAGTGGTAGTGTACATGCCAAGTTTTGTCTTTCCTTTTCCAGAAATTTGTCCACAATCTGGTGATGGCTTAAAGAAAAAATAAAAAAAGATTTTTGCTATGTGGTATGTGTGCTCACAGGAGAGACAGAGAAGTGAGAAATCACCCTCTGGGGGTTGGCCGTGCTGCAATTCCTTCTCCTCCCTTCTCTTCTCATGATCTTGGGCATGCATGCACATATACCTGGAGTGAGTTTCAAGCTGTCGGGATTCAAACCATGGGTTGCTACATGGGAGTCCAGCACTTAACCACTACACCATCTGCTGGCCCCAGTATTTTCATCCTATTTATTTATTTATTTTTAAAATTACTATAGGGCATGTATGTACTTGCTGGAGAGAAAGAGGAGAGAGAGAAAGCACCCTCCTGGTGGGGTATGGTCACTACAATTCTTTCTCCTCCATTTCTCTAACCCATCAGGATTTGGAGGGCACACACACGTGCTCGGCATGTTTTCCAAGCTGCTGAGGCTGGGATTTGAATCATGGTTAATCATGGGGAAACTGGCTCCCTATCCACAGCACTTAATTGCTTTGCTATCGGGCTAGTCCTACTATATTTTCTTAACCACAACTAGGTGTCTCCTTCAAAAACTAGTTTCATTAGATACAATTTCAGTTATTTGGGAAACAAAAAAATATTTTAGAATTGCTCACAAGGGGACCAGCAGATGAAGTAATGGTTATGTCACTGGACTTTTGCATGGCCTACCATGGTTCGAGTCCTGGATCAGTGGAAGGGAACTCATACCAGATGCATGTGTGCATATACAAGATTTTTGAAGAATAATGGAGGAGAAGGGATTGCAGCATGACCACTCTCTGTCAGGGGTTATTTCTCACTTTCCCTCTTACTGTGTCTGTCTCTCTCTCTGGCAAGAGCATGTGCCCTAAGACAAAAACCTCTAACAACTATAACAACAAGAAAAAAGAATAATTTACCTAATTTTATTTATTATTATTTTAAATTTGCCATAGGGCATGTGTGCTCACCAGAGAGAGACAGAGAGAAAGGGAAAGTGAGAAAGCAAGCTGTCAGGTCCGGGACTCAACTGTGACTGGCTATGTGGGAGTCCAGTACCTTGACCACTATGCCACCTGCTGGCCTCAAATGATATTTAGATATCATCTGCCCTAATTGTTTATGACAAAAAAAAAAAAAAAAAAAAAAAAGGAAAGAGTAGCCACAGTACCCTTTTTATTTATTTATTTTTTTAAAGAATTATTTTTATTATTTTAATTTTTTTCTATAGGGCACACAGCAGAGAGAGACAGACAGAGGGAGAGAGTGAGAAGGTAAGAAAATAAGCTGCCAGGTCTGGGCCTCAAGCCATACTTGGCCATGTGGGAGTCCAACGCCTTAAAAACCATGCTACCTGCTAGTCCACCCAGAACCCTTTTTAAACAGGGAATTTTAAAGAGGAACTGAGGCAAGGGTAGGGCCAATCAAGGAACGTGGGGATGCTGGAAGCATGAGTTCAAGACATCAGTGTCTTGAATGAGATCATCAAAAGAATTTGTTGAACTTAAAACAACAGCAAATAATTTAAGCAAGTTTAGCCTTACCACTCCCATTTCTGGTGGTCTGATTTCAATTAGTAGATCAGAAGAATAAGCAAAACAAGAAAACATGGGTGGCAGGAGGGAGTTCAGGAGGGCATAAGATAAAAAGAGCAAAAGAAGAAGAAACAGAGAAAGGAAGATGAAAGAAGAAAGAGGGGGAAGAGAAGAGACTATAACAGCCAGTAAGAGTTTCAGCAAATTCTTGAAATAACAGAAAAATGTCAAGGGACCAGATGGTGGCAAGCGGTAAAATGTGATGCTCTATGAGGCTCACCACATGGGTAGGTCTCAGGTTGATATCAGGTTGAATTTAGCAAATGTGTTTAGGTTTTTACTAAAATATGAAATGAAATAACCTGAGCATACCTAACATATGCTATTTTTAAAATTTTGCATTCCTAGTCATCCTGCATTCAAAAACCAAGGTATGTTCCCTTTTCTATTCTAGTTTTGAGTTTTATTTCTATTTCCCTAAAAATTAATCATACATTATGATTTCATAAAATTATTTACTTTCATTGATATTGGCCTCCCTGAGTACACCACATACACACTTGCCCATGATTCAGGGCTACTGAGGCTGAGATAGATCACTGGGTCAAGATCCTGTTGGGAGTGTAGTCTCTTTCTCTCTCATCTCTCTCACTCATGGAAGAAATAAATAAATAAATAAATAAACTTTAAAAGAAAGGCAAGAAAGAAAGAAGGTATGCTTCTCTCCTTACTCCTTCACTCCATATTCTAGAAGACTCTAAAAGTTAGCTATTTAAAGGAAAATGAAGTTAAAACCTAATTTTAAGAGACAATATTTGAAAATAGTAATTCACTCTATTATTTTAAATCTAGAGTTGTTTCTAATTATTCTTACAATGATTCTTTTGAAAATGGTTATGCTTTTCTCTCTACTGTCTGAATTAAGATAGCCCTTAAAAACAGAAATGATTCAGGACCAGCAGATGGCATATTGGTTATGTCGCTGGACTCTCATGTAGTCAACCACAGTTGGAGTTCTGGACCCAGTGGCATGTACTCATGTTGGGCTCATGTGCATGTGTGCCCAAAGTCCCAAGAAGGGAATGGAGGAGATTGTGGGATTGTGACATGGCCATCCCCCCTGTGAGGTGATTTCTTGTATGCTGTCTCTCTGTCTTTCTCTGTATTTCTGGTGAGCACACGTGCCTTAATTACACCTAAAAGTTTTGCATGCTATTTCTGGGAGGACAGTAGTAAGAGATACCCAGTGTGCTAGGCTATAATATCAATGAAAGTAAATAATTTTATGAAATCATAATGTATGATTAATTTTTAGGGAAATAGAAATAAAACTCAAAACTAGAATAGAAAAGGGAACACACCTTGGTTTTTGAATGCAGGATGACTAGGAATGCAAATTTTAAAAAATAGCATATGTTAGGTATGCTCAGGTTATTTCATTTCATATTTTAGTAAAAACCTAAACACATTTGCTAAATTCATGGTGTCTTTTAGAATAACAGATATTATCCATTTACATATTTTTATTCATATAAAGCAGCCTTAGTTAAATTTAAATGATAAATTACTAGCCAAAAAAGGAGACAAATTTAAGTATACCAGAAACAAGTAAAAACACATAAGAACCATTTAAAATAAAAATACTTACCAATTATTTCATGATCAGTGTGGTTCAGATATTTTTTACATACATAAGGCAAGGTAAACTCACAATCCCGACTCCTCCAGGCATTTGTTGTTAATGAATTAAATGTTCCACAGTGATATTCAACAAATGGCTCAAAATTTACCTCTGAAAATACAGCATGTATGTAATATGAGAAGGAAAAGTAGTTAGTTTAACATACATATTGAAGTGTAGTTTTAACATCAAGGGGACAGCCTTCCTGTCTGGCATATATCGTAAGTCCTGTGGAACATTATGTTACAGTGATGGTTTTGCAGTTAATCATACAGGCACGATAATGAAATATTTCCTAAAGATTGCAAAGACCCAATTTTATAGTTTCAAAGTAGAGAGATATTTCACAACTTGTTGCCCTTTTTAAAAAGTAGACTGGAATCTTGGTTCTGAACCAAATCTTGAAACCTTGCCTAAATAGGTCACCATCTTGGCCTTGTTTTCTTGTTTGGACAAGCTTGCTTTATAGGAATTCAGCAAGGCTAAGAAATGGTTATAAACCACCTTCACAATAACATGTCTTTAAGTCTATGTAGGAAAGACCATTTTTTTAAGGTTTATTTATTTCTTCCATGAGTGAGAGAGAGGGAGAGAGAGAGAGAACACCCCCAACAGAGCCTTGACATCTCAATCCACCCCCAAGCTCAGTTAGCCTAGGGATGTCTCTGGACATGAACTTAGAACCTTCCCACATGGGTTAGTTTAACAATGTCTAGTTTTACTGCCACTCCACTGTCTATACCCCAGTGCTGCCTTTTAAGGCCCCAGGATGATGCCACATGGTGAAGGAAAACAAAACGCTGCAAGTACCTGGGTTCCAGTTCAGATAGTTGAGTGGTGTGCCATCAGACCACTGCCAGCCAGCGTTTCCATCCAGCTGGTTCAGACCCATCCACACCTCCACTGCTTCACTGCTCATGTGCTCTGAAATGAGCATTATGGAGTTTAAAAAACAAAGCAAAACAAATCGAAGTTATAGTCCTTTCTTGTTTTCCTATTCCTGGATCATGGAGTCGTAATCCCTGTCAATGACAAGGTAGGGTGTAGGTGCTGCTAACTCCACCTTGATGCTTGAGTGATAGCGCAAGCCTCAGCTTTCTGGAGAGACACAACAGTTCCTATAGGCTTGCTGAGCTGTTCTCCAGCTGCAACTAGCTCCATCCATACATTCAAAAATGCTGGCTTTCCATGGTTGTCAGTCTATCCCAGGGTGCATGGTTACCAATTCCAGGCCATCTTATTTGTGTGAACTCATGCACTTAGGAGTTTTAGAGAGGGGAGAAGGAAGTGTTCAGGGATACTCCCAGAAAGTGAAGGGACAATCTTAAAATCCAAGAAGGAACAGAGCAGGATGTGGCTGTCCAGGGTGAGAGCCACAGGAGGTATCTGGTCAAGAGGAACGGTATCATCCAAGGGACCAGATTATCCATCTCAAGGGATCCCTCCAGGTTGGCACCTAAGGCCAGACTCTGTGCAGATGTGAGGTGCTTCCACAGTTTGGGTGGGAGCAGGTTTTATGGCAGCCTGGCTCTGTGGCCCCTGTTCTTAACATCTGTGCCACAGACACGCAGATTTTTGTTCTACACCATTTTTGTCATTGATAGTGTGAATATTCACATGCACTGATATGCTTGTGCAAAAAAAAGAAAAAGTGGCTATTGACATTGTAGAATTATGAGAAATTTTTCTTTTGTTTTTCTTTTTGTACACCTGAACTTCAAGTTATTCCAGGATGAATATGTACTACTGGTGAAATCAAATTTTGGGAAAAAAGCCAGTGTTGGAAACTTTTAACGAAATGCACTAATTTTGTGACGCTGTCAAATTTTGCCATTTAATCATGTAAACAATAAAGGAGAGCATTGTTCTTTTAGTGTTCATCTGATTTAGAATCCAAATTATTTTAAGCCAGATGCAGAGGTCCAGTCTGACCTTGAGAGTCTGATAGATAAGGGTTATTAATAGGGTGATTGTCTGTTCCAGCTTGTCCAGAAAACTCATGTTTTATGTTGGTAGTTCCAAAATAGTTAGGAATTGCAGCCCTTTTGACTCTCAAAAGTCTCAGTCTAAATGACAGGTTGTGCGATTACCCAGGTTATGAAGATCAGTGTATTTACATAACAAGATTACAACATCTTCCGTGATTAGATGGTCGATGCAGTGGTGGAAAATAGAAGAACCTAATCCACTCAAGAAAAAAGAAGAAGATTTTTTAGTTTTGAGACACCCCCCCCAGAAATGACTAAATCAGAACAGCATAATATACACAGGCTCTGTCCTTCCAAATTTCTTTGGCATTAACACGTAACCATTTCCTAATATCCATTTGGTTACTAATTTCAAGATCATCTTTTTTTCTTTCTAATTTCATTTTCTTTTATGCAGTCAATTACATTATTTAGCTTATACAGTGAATATTTTAACATGTGAACATTTCTCCCTAGTCCAGTTGACTAAACTATAAAATATCTTTAACAGAAATTGGCACGTTTCTTTGTCCCATTAATGCTTTTCCTCCCCATTTTTCTTCTAATTGTTTTTCCTCAAACGCTATTTTTTCACACACACTAAATCTGTATTCACATCTGTTTACTGTGTTTCTATATCCTTCAGTCAATCCTTTTCAGTCATAGAGTGCAGACACTCGGTATGTATTAAGTGGGGACATACAATGTCTCTCCTTCATAGCCTGGCTTGCTTCACTCAGCAGTAAATCTTCCATATTCATCCACTTTCTGTCAAAAGCCAGAGTTTTTTTCCCCCCCCATGACTGAATAATATTCCATAGAGTATATGTGCCATAGTTTTTCGATCCATTCATCTGTTCGTGGACATTTGGGTTGGTTCCATGTCTTGGCAATTGTGCATAGTGCCACAATAAACATCGATGTGCAAGCACTTTTCTGATTAAGAATTCTTTTGTCCTTTGGGTAGATACCAAGGAGTGGGATTGCTGGATCATATGGTAGTTCTATTTGTAGATTTTTGAGGAATCTCCAAATTGTTCTCCACAGTGGCTGGACCAATTTACATTCCCACTAGCAGTGTAAGAGAGTTCCCCTTTCATCCCCCAACCCCCCCACCAGCACTTATCATTTTTTGTTTTTTTAATTTTAGTCATTCTGACTGGAGTTAGGTGGTATCTCATTGTTGTTTTGCTCTGCATTTCCCTTACAATGAGGGATGCTGAGCATTTTTTCATATGCGTTTTGGCTATTTGTATGTCATCTTCAGAGAGTGGTTTTTTCAACTCATTCTCCCTTCTTTTAATAGGGTTGATCATCTTTTTTCAAAACAGCAGCTTGAGTTCCTTGTGTATTCTGGTTATCAGTCCCTTATCTGACACATAGTTTACAAAAATATTTTTCCATTCTGAGGGCTGTTGATTCACATTAATTACTTTTTTTTTTCTTTTTTTTTTTTTTGCCATGCAGAAACTTCTTAGTCTGATGTAATCCCACTTGTCTATTTTGCGGATTATGGACTGTGCTTTGGGGGTCTTATTTAAGAAGTCTTTCCCTGCTCCAATGTTTCCCAGAGTTTTCCCAGTGTTTTCCAGGAGCAATTTTATAGTGTGAGGTCTTAGATTTAGATCTTTGATTCACTTTGACTTGATTTTTGTCAAAGGTGAGAGGTAGGGGTTCAGATTCCTCTTTCTACAGGTGGAAATCTAGTTTTTCCAGCACCATTTGCTAAAGAGATTTTCCTTTTCCTGCTGGATTGACTGGTACCCCTTGTCAAAAATCAGTTGACTGTATGTTTGGGAATTTATTTCTGGAGATTCTATTCTGTTTCATTGGTCCACATGTCTGTTTCTGTGCCAGTACCATGCTGTTTTGATTACCACAGCTTTGTAGTATATTATTGGGCCAGGGAGTGAGATGCCGCCCACTCCACTCTTCTTGTGCAGAATTTTTTTTTTTTTTTTTTTTTTTTTTTTTGCAATACGGGGTCTTTTATGATTCCAGATAAATTTTATGATTGTCTTTTCTAGATCTGTGAAGAATGTGTCTGGTACTTTGATTGACATTGCATTAAATATGTAGATTAATTTGGGTAGAATTGCCATTTTGATTATATTAATTCTTCCAGTCCAGGAACATGGGATGTCCTTCCACTTTTTTGTGTCCTTTTCAATTTCTTTTTTTTAACTACTGATAGTTTTCCTTGTGGAGGTTTTTAACTTCTTTGGTTAGATTTATTCCTAAATGTCTTATACTTTTGGTGGCTATGATAAATGGAATAACTTTTTTTCAGTTCTATCTCAGTCTGCCTGTTATTTGTATATAGAAATGCTACTGATTTCTGTATATTGATTTTATATCCTGAAACTTTACTGTATTCATGTATTATTTCCAGTAACTTTTCCATGGAGACCACTGGGCATTCTATGTATACAATCATGTCATCTTTTGATTAACCCATTTAACTGGTTTGTGATGACAAGAGCTGGAATGAAAGATGGATTGATAATACAGTGAAAAATTTCCACATTTCATTTCCAGGTAAATGCCAATGATATTTTAAATTTGATAATTTAACTAAACCATGAAAATATGAGTTATTGTTCTCTTAGACTATTTTAGATACCTGTGTGTAATTGTTTTAATAATATATGTAAAATTGTTGTGCAATTTATAATCTGTATATAAATGTACAAAAAAAACAGTTTATTTACCTTTATAACTGAAGTGGCCCACAATACTGTAATAACACACTCAAACATAAATGTTTCAACTATTTCTAGATATCTGTAACACATCAGTATTCCTTATATCATAATTATTATTCACTGGTGATTAGCAAGAGACAGATTAGTCTGGACATTAAAAAATACCTTGGTCAGAACACATTCTAATTTTTTATAAATCGACTCCTGTTTTCCTAAACAATTCTCAAAGTCCAGTTATAGCATTTAAACCAAAGTCTCTGACATATCTTATTTTCAAAAACAGTTACTCATTTGATGAATAACTCCAAACCCTCTCATGAGAATTCCTGGCAGTTTAGATAGATGACTATTGTAATTCATAAATGGCATGCAAACTTTTACACAGACATTAAACGCTGATAATAATTTGGAAATTGGTGTTCTCTCACAATAAACTCATCCAAATAAATTCCATGATAATTTTCCACTTTCATGTGGCTAAGTGGAAAGGGTGAGTATGTACTATTCATTCACTTGTTACAACCCTTCTGGAAGGCATTAATGACTTTCAAAATCTTTGAAGTGTGTTTCTTTTCTTACCCAGATAGAATCTACTTCTATCAATTTATAGAGAAATAATTAGGATTGATGAACAAATTTGTGTGTGGGGATGGCTTATAATAGTGACAAATAGGAGCCAGCCAGTGGCATGGTGGTTAAGGCCCTGGACTCCCAGATGGCTGACCATGGTTCAAGTCCTGGGGCTGCTGGCTTGAAAATCACACTGAGCACATGTGCATGCATGCCCAAAATCCCAGGAGAGGAATAGAGGAGAAGGGATTGCAGTGTAGCCATTCCTCCTGGAGGGTGATTTCTCACTTTCCTTTTCACTGTCTCTCTTTGTCTCTCTCCTCTCTGGCGAGTGCATATACCTTATGGCAAAAACCTTATACAAACAGTGACAAATAGATAAAGGCAAAATAAATAATTTTATCTATCTACCTCTAATAGCAGATTAGATCAATATACTATTGTTGATCTATATTACTATATAAACATTAAACATTATAATGCAGATCCATATTTATAGACATAGACAGATGTTTATTATACACAAACAAAGGAAATAAGCTGATTACCAAACTACATGCATACTGTAGCTAACAACATTGAATGTTTGTGCCAGGCAATTTTCAAACCTTCACTTGAATTATAAAATGTCATCCATGCCAAGAAGTAGACACTTCTGTTATTTCCACTTGATTAGAGTGGGATGGGGATTGAGGCACAGAGTAATTTAAGTCACTAACCAGTAGAAGTGAAATTCAAACCCAGGCAGATGGCTCTCTGGTTTCTGGTCCTAACCACTGCATAATAGCCATCTCGTGTTTTTAGACAATATAGTTCTTTATGAAATATTATGTCTGTACACATGCACTTACATGTTTTTACATAAAAATAAGGTTATCTCTAGTTTTTAGAACCATAAGGACCTTTTCATTTGCTTTTCTTTCAGTTTGTCTGAATTTAAAAAAAAATTGTTCTAAACTAAGCATGTATTGCATGCAATAAAATTTGAAAGAAAAGAGAGAAAATTTTAATGAAGGCTTCTAATCTTATGGCACTTTCTAGTATTTCCAAAAAGTTGTTAAGAGATATTATGTACAAGTATACTTAATTTATAAAGGAGAAATAAAAGGGCAGTTGAGGAGCTGATGAAACACAAGTCCAAGTTCATCAGCACAATTCTTTTAATATGTCAGATTATGATCTTGTACTGTTATTTAACATGTGTGTGCTTATGCTCTTTCTACTAAATTTTAAGGCTTTTGGCATCCATCAGAAGGTCTGTGATGCATTTGCACAGATTTGGTTTAAGCAATAACTTATTTTTTAATTGCCAGGGGGCATGTACACTTGCCAGAGAGAGAGAGAGGGAGGGAGAAAGCATCTCCTAATGGAGTGTGGTCATGCCATAATCCCTTCTTCTCCATTTTCCCTTCCTGTTGGGAAGTTAGGTATGCACACAGATGCACCCAGCATGTTTTACAAGCCTCTATGGTTAGAATTCATGGTGAGTCATGGCCGTGGGCTGGACCAACTATTTACTTTTTTATTAATGGAAATGGATTGGGTAAGATCTCCAGGAAAGCATAGATTATTACTAAAGTTTAGATGTCTCCCTGACCCACTTGTTAGAGATGCAACTTTCCTGGATCCTTTGCTGTGACCTCAAATTTTCTTCTCCAGGAGAGAAAATAAGGAAGACCTGAATGGGTGCCAAGTGGGTACCGATATACTACTGTTGGCACAGCCAACAATAGGTGGAACAACTCAAGAGTTCATGTGAAATTCTGGGTGAGAATTTGGATCACATTAAAAAAAAAAAGACAAAATTTTTTAAGGGACTATTTTTCAGATTCTATTTTTTTGCATATGCTTACATAACTGGTAACAACTGCCATTTTATTGCATCAATATGAATGCATTATCCGCCTACTTACTTCTTATAAAATTTTCTTCATTTTCATCCGTGATACTTAATAGAGCACCTCCTTGCATCTGGCATGAAGAATGTGCCTCACTCCAAGAGAGAGATGAAAGCAGGTTGAATTGGTAGCAAATGTGTGAATTGGGGTCCTTCTCCCACACAGCATCACATGCTATCTCTGCAGAAGCTAGAAAAAAAGTCCATTGAGACATTCTCTACGGCTTTACTTTATCTATACAGCATTATGTTTCTAAGATAGATTCAGTGGAAAGGTTCCAACTGCAACCTCTGAAACTTCAGGGCCCCATCCATCCTTGATTAGGCCTTCATGAAGAAATCTGCGTTGTTATCCTGTTGGCATATTTTGGTTAACTTTTTCAAGATTTATCTAAGGAAATTCAAGAAAGTATCAGTAAAGAAGATTTAATCCTTTCCAGAAAAATAAGATAAACCATTTTTTGTTTTGTCTTGTTTTATTTTTTTACTATCAGAGGGAGTGTATACTCACAGAGAGAGAGGAGAAAGAAAGAGAGACAGAACAGAGAAAGTCTCATTAGAAATAGTCATGCTGTAATTCCTTCTTTTTCATTTTTCTCTTCTTTTGGACTTTTGGGCACACATGCACATACACCTGGTATGTTTCTCAAGCTACCAAGTCCAAGACTTGCACAGTGCAACCAGCCATGTGTGATCCAACTCCTTATTCCATTATGCCCCGACCTAGGCCAAAACCAGTTTTAGAGAAGGAAATAAAAGTGAAGGTATTTGTGAAAATAATATGTGAGTGCTTTAAAGAGCTGTCATTTAGGGGCCAGCAGGTAGCATGGTGATTAAGGCTCTGGACTCCCCACATGGCGGGCTACAGTTTGAGTCCTGGACCCAGGGACTTGAAACTCAGGCTGGATGTGTGGGCATGTGTGCCCAAAAATCTCAGGAGGAGAATGGAGGAGAAGGGATTGCAGCATGTCCATCCCCTGTCTCTCTGTCTCTCAGATGAGTACATGTACACTATGGCAAAAAAACTAAAGAAAAAAGAAGCAGTCATTTAGAACTTTACATTAAAATCTGTGTAAAATTCAATGCTTATTTGACATAGACATGAATGTTGTTTCAGTAGCTTTTTCTCCTCAAAAACCAAAATGTTAGATAGAAAAAAAAGAACACAATAGAAATATGAATACAAGTTTTCAAATAAACATGGAACACAAGAATACTGATATTTAAAGAAAATTCCTTCATCCAGGAAAAGTAGAATCAAAATCTACTTGTAAGACATTGGCCAGAGATGGCATGTATGCTTAAAAGTATATTTAATCAAGAGTGGATGTGGCTCTGAAATAGTAAGTTTATTGAGACAACAGGTAACTAAGACCAAGTTTGAGTGATTTGGCTACAATTTTAAACCTTAGTTCTCTGTGAGAACTGAGCAGCACAATAATGACTAGAAATCCAGCTGAGCCAGGGACTTTCAGAATGTAGACGCTATGAGTCATGGCTATGTGGGAGTGCAACTGCTAGCCAGGCAACTTGCTACAATTTACAACAGCCTTCACCAAAACGAAGACGATTTCAAGGGGCTCCCCAAGAAAACCTGAGATATAATGCAGATAGAGTGTCCTTTGGGAAATTCCCAATGTTCATTAGCATATTAAAGGCTCTGAGAAGTTCTGTAGTTAAAGAAACATGGCTCATTTCAATTCAGTGTACTTTAGACTCACTTGGCAATTAACCTTTTTTTGTTTGTTTTCTTTTCCCATAATAGTAAAAGGGTTCCCCTGGGAATTGTGGCAAGTTTGTCTTCATGTCTGGTAGCAACACACATTCTTCAGAACTGAGTTAGTTAGCCAGAAATGATTAAATCACATAAAAACCTAAGGTTATCTATAGTTTTCTGGCTGATATAATGTATTTCTAAAAGGATCCAAGATTGAAGGAGGACAGAAGACAAAGCAGTCACTGAGTATCACTGAAGGAAAGGAAGAGAAAGGAAGGGGGGAAGGGGAGAATTTTCAGTAACCTTTGTACCCTGGTGGCTGAAATTTCCCCGTAGAGAGGAATCCTTACAGATTGTCTCAGTTAAAATGCTGGCCTTCCCTGAGAGGTACAGCATACTGAGACTGAGTGTTTTCAGACATTAGCTTAGCCATGTTTTTCCGTGTGACAGCTGAGACCATGAAAGGGGCCTAGGGGTTGGGGGCTAGCAGATGGTATAGCAGTTATGTCTCTAGATTCTCACATAGGCAACTGCAATTTGAGTCCCAGACCTGGTGGCTTGAAAATCAAGCCAGGCACATGTGCATGCATGTCCAAGATCCTGGGAGGAGAAAGAAGGGACTGCGGAAGAGCGGGGATGTGGGGGGTGGTTTCTCACTTTCCCTTTCACTGTCTCTCTCACTAACCCCACCCACCCAAGCACATACCCTAAGGCAAAAATCTCTAAAAAAAGAGAAGGGGAATAGGGGAATGTTTATAGTTTTAATGTGCACTAAGAATCATTTAGCCAGATTGTATTTTTTTTTAAAATGCAGATTTCTTGTTCTAAGTCTCAGACATTCTGAATCAGTAGGTCTGCAGTGGGTTCAGGAGCATGCATTTAAAACGTACTTCTGGTTTTAAGGTAGAGGTTCCATGAAGTAGACTCTAGGGAAGACTGGCTTGAAGGAAAAAATTCAAAACACTTCCAAGGAGGGCAGGTCTGAGCAGTCCCCGGGATTACTAGAAGATAGTAGGATACAAGAAGGCCAGATATGGGGAGAGAGGGAGATAATACTGGGAATGGAGCATCTGTCTTCATCTCCTGCCACAGGAAAGATTTGACAATAAATCTTAATTATTATACCCAGGCCAAAGTCATATATATGCATGAGAAGAAAAGATCCAGAGGATACTTCAAATGATCTCATTCCCATTTTTGCCAAGCATTGGTCTTGCCCTTTCAATACAACCTTTTGTAGTAAGGTGTCTGAATTCTATATACTAATCGGTTAAGGTGAGAGGTTTGTAGGTGATCACACCTACACTGCAAATTACATAGCGCTACTTATGTTAGATTCCTTTGATTTGGGGTTATTTGTGCCAATTCTTTTTTTATTTTTTGAGAGGTTTTTTTTTTTTTTTTTTTTTTTTTTTTTTTTTTTTTTTTTTTGTGATAGGGCACGTGCGCTCGCCAGACAGACAGAGAGAGACAGAGAGACAGAAAGTGAGAAATCACCCCCAGGGGGGATGGCCACGCCGCAATCCCTTCTCCTTCATTTTCCTTTCGGGATCTTGGGCACGCACGCACACGCGCCCGGCGTGAGTTTTAAGCCACAGGGTCCGGGACGCGAACCACGGTCGACTACATGGGAGTCCAGTGACATAGCCATTACGCTAACTGCTGGTCCCATGCCAATTCTTTTTTTAAAGAATTATTTTATTTCATTTATTATCATTATTATTTGTTTAACTTGACCAGAGAGAGAGACAGAGAGAGAGAAAGGGGAAGTAGGAAAACAAGCCTCCAGGTCCGAAACTCAAACCGTGGTCGATGATCTGGGAGTCTAGTGTCTTAACCACCATATCACCTGACGGCCATTGTGCCAATTCTTAAGGTTAGTGGATAGGGTGCCTGCGATTAAAGATCTGCAATAGGTGCCCTAGTCTAACAATTAAGTTCATTTGGTTTAACTAAAATAGAATTTGTTCCGTTGTGCAAGCAGACACAAGTTTTATCTCTGCATCTCCAGGAAGGCTGTATGGTACTCCATGGAGCTTGAGTGAAGGCTGTAGGTAACAAATAGAATGAGAATCCACTCTGGGCTAGACACATGATGAGCTACCTGGATCCCCCTTCAGGAGTGAAGAACATTTTCTCCCAGCTGCCCCCAGGCACACCTCGGTGTTGAGCCTTCTTTAAAGATTGCTTTGGCAATGTCTTTGCCTAATTTCACTTTCCCTTGCCAAGGGCAGCCAGCAGACAGACCATGACTAGTCATTACTGTGACATAAAGGTCCCTTCACTCCACCCAGGCAACTCTGCAGAGTCGCCCCAGCTTGAGGACTCCTCCTAGGTTTGGTCTAGGGATCATCAAACCTGTGTCACAGCATTCTCTGTGTAGTTCTGTTCTCTTCCCTTCCTTTCCTCATGAACTAATCCTGAGAGGGCCCCCCACAAGAGACCTGTACCCTAATGTCTGGCTCAGTGACTGCTCGCCTGGAACACATCTGCCACAGACTCCCACTTGGTCAGGGATTTTTCTACTTACATGTAATCCTTCTTTCTGAGCCACTGAACATTGAAGATTAAAGTCTGGGGTCTTTATTGTTTATTATTCTTGAAAAATTCTAAACTATGGGTTAGAATTATATTGTTACATTTCTTTGCATCTTTGATTGTCTTCACATGATCTCTTTTACTGCTAAATTATGAATACCTTAAGGAAAGCAACTGTGTCATAGATATTTTTGAATCTCTTATTTGATGGGAGATTACCAAAATCTTTTGTATGTTCCAGGTGATTTTTTCCCCTCCCAACCTATATGTCTCTTCTAATGAACTGAGGTGTACTCATGTCAAAACTTATTTTATTATAGTCTGTGACTTCGATCCCACCATTTCTCCCTCTCTATTAATGTGACTTTGCCATTGTCCCAGGTGAATTTTTTCTTGTCACTTTTTAAAATTGTAGAATTCTTTCTTTTTAAAAATTATTGAATTCTTTCTTCTCAAAACTGTTGAATTCTTTCTTTTTTTGTTGGAGAGTTTTTTTTTTTGCTATAAGGTGCATGCGCTCGCCAGAAAGACAGAGAGAGACAGAGAAACAGAAAGTGAGAAATCACCCCCCGGGGGGATGGCCACGCTGCAATCTCTTCTCCTCCATTCTCCTCTCGGGGTCTTGGGCACCCAAGCACACACACCCAGAGTGAGTTTAAGCCACCAGGTCTGGGACTCGAACCGTGGTCGACTACATGGGAGTCCAGCGACATAGCCATTAGGCCAACTGCTGGTTTCTTGAATTCTTTCTTTTTAAAAAAGGAGTACTGACATTAACAGAGCAGTTGTTGAACTCTGGGCTTCACAGTTACCATTTTCACTTTCTCTGATCTTTCATCTATTCAGCACATATTTATTTAATATCTGCTCCCTACAATGTGCTGTGCTGGGAAATCGCATGTAAAAGGGACACCAGACTGAGTCAGGACTTCTTGCTCTGTACTCTCTCCGTGCCTTACAGGATCCTTAGTAGACCCAATCACAACTGAAATTAAATGGTGTATTATATGATCGCTTGTTGCTGTTTTCCTGATAGAACACCGGTATCAGAAACTCAGGTATGTTCTGTCTTGTTCATGCTATTCCTCAAGCTTGTCCATCAACATTTAAAGATTATTGGGTAGAGATGACTATACCAAGGGAGCTGAGAAGGGGTGGCCACAAAGAAAAGAGGAAACCTAGTAGGTGTGGGTAACAGAAGCCCAAGAAAAGAGATGGTGTTGATATTTCTCCATGTTGGTGCTGAATCTTTGAGGAAGATGAGAACTGAGTTCATTAGTAACTTCATGGATGAACCCAATCATCTGCCTTCTCTGTGCCTGCAGCCGACAGATGAGCATTGCCAAGAACAGTCATTCTTACCATTTCACGATCAGCTGCCACCCAATGCTTCCGGAAACATGACTAGTTTACTCCAGTAGGCTTGCTCTCTCAGCAGCCACAGTACCGTTTCATATCTTCCTTGTTGTCCAAACCTCTCATTTCTTTCCCTCCTCTTCAGAGAGACAGTCACAGCTGCTGGACTAGTTCCTCCTCATTTCCTTGCATCACCTAATCTCTTCACTTTCTTGGACCTGCACTATCCTCTCCCTCTTCCATTCTATGGAGAAATCTTCTTTACATCTATTAAAGACCAGTCTGTCTACCCATGCTGTGAATCCCACTTCTTTCTGCCTTTCAAGAGACCATATTCACTGCACCAGAGATCTTCACCTCTCTGCACCTTCAGCGTCTCTGTTAGGCCATTTCCAGATGTACTCAAAGAATGACCTACCCCCTCATCCTCAGAAATAAGAAACAAGAATAATCTCTCTCTTGGTCTCCCCATCACTGCCACTGCCTTCTCTCTACCCCCATTAGTCATTTCAAAAAAATCCATGAAATGAGTATTATGAAAAAACTTCATGGATTTCAAAATGTATTTGTACCAAAATAAACTTGCACTTTAATTCCATTTTTTTCATGAACTTTTTGAAGTTCTTCCTTTTATACACATGCTATCTCCAATTCCTCATCTCTAATTTGCTCTTTAAAGAAAAAAATAAGTTTACTGAGATACAATTTTTAAAAACTTGCTTGAGAGCACATGAACTTGCTAGAGAAAGAAAGAGAGAGAAATCACCCCGCCCAATTTTGTGTGGTCACACCCCGATTCCTTTTCCATTTCTCCATCCTATTGGAATTTTAGGAATACATGTGTAAGGGCTGGTGTGTTTTTCAAGCTTCCAGGGCCAGGATTCAAACCATGGTTAGCCATGTGGGATCCAGCTCCCTTAACCACTAGGCTAAGTGGCTGGCCATAATAAATTTTAGAACATTTTCATCACATCGTAAAGAAACTCGGTACTCATTACCAGTCACTCTCCATTCCCCTTCAATCCCCACACATAACCCCATCCCAAGGCAAGTATTAATATAGTTTCTTTATCTACAGATTTGCCTGTTCTGGACATTTCATATAAATAAACTATTTATTATGTGGTCTTTTGTGACTGGCTTCTTTCACTTAGCATAACTCATCTTTTCAGAGTCATCTATGCTGTAGCATGTACAAGTGTTTCATATATTACATTTTATTTATATGTTCATCAGTTGATAGGTATTTGGGTTTTTACTTTTTAGCTTTATGAATAATGCTGCTCTATTTGTCCACAAGTTTTTGTTTGAGCATATGTTTTTATTTTTCCTGGGTATATACCTAGGAATGGATTTGCAGGGTCAAGAATTGACAGACTGTTTGCTAAAGTAGTTGTACCATTTTACAAACCAATCAGCAGTGGATTCCACTTTGTCTACATCCTCACCAGCACTTATTATTGATTGTAGGTATCTTAGTGGCTATAAAGTGATATGTCATAGTGTTTTATTTTTATTATTTCCCTGATGATTAATGATAGTGAGCATCTTTTCTTTTTCTTTTTTTTTTTTTTTTTTTTTTTGGGAGAGGTTTTTTGCTATAGGGCGCGTGCGCTCGCCAGACAGACAGAGAGAGACAGAGAGACAGAAAGCAGGAAATCACCCCCCAGGGGGGATGGCCACGCCGCAATCCCTTCTCCTCCATTCTCCTCTCGGGATCCTGGGCACGCACGCACACGCGCCCGGCGTGAGTTCAAGCCGCCGGGTCCGGGACTCGAACCGCGGTCGACTACGTGGGAGTCCAGCGACATAGCCATTACGCTAACTGCTGGTCCCAATAGTGAGCATCTTTTTTTTTTTTTTTTTAATTTTTTAAAATAATTATTTATTTTATTTTATTTATTCATTCATTCATTTTTTTAATTTTACCAGAGAGAGAGAGAGGTTGAGAGTGAGAGAGAGAGGAAGTGAGAAAGCAAGCCACCAGATTCAGGACTCGAACCCTGGTTGGCCATGTGGGAGTGTCCAGCGCCTTAACCACCACACCACCTGCTGGTCCCAATAGTGAGCATCTTTTCATGTGCTTCTTGGCCATTTGTAAATCTTCTTTGGTGAAGTGTCTATTTAGATACTTTAACTAATTTTTAAATGGGTTATTTGTCTTTTTATTATTGTGTTGTAAGAGTATATATTCTAGATATGAGTCCCTTATAAGATATATCATTTGGAAATATTTTTTCTCATTCTCTGAGTTATCTTTTCACTTTTTTGATAGTTTTAGTTTTTCAGTGTTTTTTTAAAAATTAATTAATTAATTATTTTGGTTTTGCCATTGCCATAGGGTGCATGCACTCACTTGAGAGAGACAAAGAGAGGGGAAAGTGAGAAATCATCCCTCAGGAGGGATGACCATGCTGCAATCCATTCTCTTCTCGGGATTTTGGCTAGGTATACACATGTACCTGGCATGATTTATAAGCCACTGGGTCTAGGACTCAAACCATGGTCAGGCATGTGGGAATCTAGTGCCTCAACCACCACACCACTTGCTGCCTCTGATAATGTTCTTTGATGTGCAGAAGGCTTTAATTTTGATAAAGTTTCATTTATATATTTTTTTCTTTTATTACTTGAGTGTTTGTGTCATATCTAAGAAGTCATTGCCATATCAAAAGTCATGAAAGCTTATTCATGTATATTTCTAAAAATTTTGTAGTTTTAATGCTTCTATTGAAGTCTTTGATCCCTTTAGAGTTAATTTCTTTTAAAGGCAAGAGATAGGGGCTCAGTTTCCTTCTTTTGATATGGATATTTAGTTTCCATGTTTAGGTTCCATTTGTTGAAGATTATTCTTTCTCTGTTAAACTGTCTTTGATACCCTTGTCAAAAATTAACTGACCATAACTGTGAACTTGGACTTTCAAAACTATTATATTTTGCCAGTACCACACTGTCTTGATTACTGTAGTTTTATGTAAGTTTAAAAATTATGAGTCCTCCAACTTTATTCTATTTTGTAATTACTTTGGCTCCTCTGGGTCCTCTGAATTTCCTATGAATGTTAAGTTAATTCCATCAATTTCTGTAAAAATGCCAGCTGAACGTTTGATGGGAATTTCTGTAGCTCAGTGCCATCTTAGTAATAATAAATCTCTGACCTGTGAACATGGGGTGTCCTTTTATTTATTTAATTTCTTTCAACTATGTTTTATAGTCATCAGAGTATAACTGTGTGTGTGTGTGTGTGTGTGTGTGTGTGTGTGTGTAATTTACTATGGGGTATGTGTGTTTGCTACACAGACAGGCAAAGAAAGAGAGAGAGGAAAAGTGAGAAAGCACCACACCACAATCCCTTCCATTCTCTTCTTGGTATTTTGGGCATGCATATACACACCTGGCATATTTCTCAAGTTGTCAGGCCTGGGACCTGAATCATGCAGTTGGCCATGAGGGATCCAGCTGCCTTAACCATCATGCTACCACTTGGACCAAGTTTTTCATTTTAAGTAAAATTTATTTATTCATTTCTCCCATGAATGAGAGAGTCAGAGAGAGAGAAAAAAAGAGAGAAACAATGAGAGGCATCTCCAACAAAGTACCAATGCTGTGATCATCCCTAGACCTAGCACTACATCATGGGGAAATGTATACCCAGCATACTCCAAACGTGAACTCAGAACCTTCCCATATAGGTCAGCCTAGAAGAATGTTGCATTTTACCACTGAGCCACTGTCTAGTCCCTCACTTCTTTTGTTAAAAAACAAAAAACAAAACAAAACTGTTTTATACTTTTTGATGCTACTATAAATGGAATTGTTTTATTAATTTTATTTCTGGATTGTTCATTGCTATTGCATAGAAATACAATTGATTTTTGTATATCGATTGTGTATTCTGTTGTTATAATAGCTCTTTATTGAATTCTTTAGGACTTTACGTATGCAAGATCATGTCACTGTGAATAGAGATAGTTTTACTTCCACCTTTCCAATATGATATCCTTTTATTTAATTTTCTTTCCTACTTGTTCTGGTTATGAGTGGACAGCCTTGTCTTATTCATGATTTTATGAGGGAAAGCATTTTACCATTAAGCATATTCACTGTGGATTTTTTTTTTAAGAGGTTTTTGCTATAGGGCGCGTGAGTTCGCCAGACAGACAGAGAGAGACAGAGAGACAGAAAGCGAGAAATCACCCCCCGGGGGGATGGCCACGCCACAATCCCTTCTCCTCCATTCTCTTCTCGATCTTGGGCACGCATGCACACGTGCCTGGCGTGAGGTTTAAGCCACCGGGTTCGGGAAGCGAACTGTGGTCGACTATATGGGAGTCCAGCGACATAGCCATTACGCTAACTGCTGGTCCCTTCACTGTGGATTTTTCACTTGATTTCTTTATCAAGTTGAAGCAATTCCCTTTTGTTCTGAGTTTTTTGAGTCTTTTTTTCAGTGAAAGGATATTGAATTTTATCAAGTGTTTTATCTGTATATATTAAGAGGATCATGTGGTTTTTATCCTTTATTCTATTGATATGGATATTCTACTCATTGATTTTCAGATTATTAAATTATTATTGCATTTTTCAAATAAGTTCCACTTCATCAGGGTGTATAATTTTTTTTAACGTTGTTGAATTATGTTTGCTAGTATTTTGTTGAGAATTTTTGCATCTATATTCATATTAGTCTGCAGTTTTCTTTTGATGTCTTTGTCTGATTTTGGTGTCAGGGTACTACTGGCCTCATAGAATGGGTAAGGAAGTGTTTCATCCTCCTATAGTTTCCATTTATGCTTTTAAAAAAATTACCAGAAGTTGTATGCACTTGTTAGAAAGTGAAATAAAAGCAGAGAGAGAGAGAGGGAAAGAGAGAGAGAGAGAGAGAAGAGAGAGAAAAAAACCTTCAATGGGATGTGGTCAAGTCACAATCCCTCCTTCTCCTTTTCTCCATCCTGTCAGTATTTTGGGCACATATGCACCGGTACCCAATGTGTTTTTCAAGTAGCTAGAATGGGAATTCAAACCATGGCTGGCCATGTGGGATCCAGCTCCACTAACCAGTAGGCTATGGGGCTGGCCCCTACAATTATTCTTTAACCTACACAATGTGCACTAACATATATCTTGTTAAGACTATCAATGACCTCTATGTTGCTAAATTCAGTAGGTGCTTTGTTTCAGACCTTATTTCCTTGCTGATTTATGCTCTTTTCTGGATTTCACATGTCTAGTTAGCCTTCTACCTCTCTGAAGGTTCCTAATCAGTTTCCTTTGCTGGTTCATTCTTCTCTATTCAAATTAAATGTTGGAGGTCTTTAGACATGGTCCTGAGTCCCCATTCTTTCTAGTCTACACTTGATCTAGGCTGGTTAACCCATCCCTAAGGATTCTTTCCCTAGAACTCCTAAATATACAAAGGCCATTATGTCTCACTGTCTAGTCCAAATCTCTGCACAACTGACTTATTCCTACCATGTCCCAGTTGGAATATTTAGTTTTCTCTTCCAAATTATAATCTCCATAGGATGAGCTACATGTAAAAACCTGGGGTCTTAAATAACCCTTCAGGTTCTTCTTTATCCTCCAAGACCATTATTACTAGTGAGGAGTTTGACTCTTGTTAATCTATTTGTAGGGCTTGCATCATAGTCTTAGTGGTTAGAGAAGCTAGAGTCCACATGACTGACTGGGTTCTGAATTCTTTGGCCCTGGTGACTTAGAAAACATGGTGGGTGCATGTGTATGCATGCCTCAAATCCCAACAGGATGGAGAAATAGAGAACAGATGGAAAATGGAGGGTGTGACTACACCTCATGAGTGGATGATTTCTCCTTCTCCTTTTCTCTCTCTGTCTCTCTGCCTCTCTTGTGAGTGTAAGCACCCTTTGGAGAATTAAAAAACAAAACAACAACAACAAAATCCCCCCCAAAACCCAAACCTATATGTGATTTTTGAAGCCTGGACTATAGGCAATGATAAAGATTTTGCCTGGCAGTCCTCACTGAGGAGAGCTGCCTTACAATTCCAGGATTGGCATACAGCCAGTGTAGGAAGTTACAGTTAAGGGCTCAGCCCCCTCTGACCCATCTCTTGGTATTTGCATCCCTAGCCCCAGGTGCCTTCTTTCCTAGGGTTCTTTGTATCTGAGATTTTGGGCCAAGGTTCTCTTCAAGTGACCCTGCTGAGGTTGGTGGGGTAGTTGACTGAGGGAGTGCTTCCTACTCGGACTCAGTATCCAGCACTTTTCCACTTCTAGCTCTTTTCCCTCATCTTATCCCTGACCCCAAAGTCCATAAAACAGAAAATCCTTTTGTTCAGGACTCTCTCAAAAGTGAACTGAGGCTTAACAGTTTCATTTTTGGCTTACTGCTTTAATTAGCTACTCTAACACCTGATAGCTCAGTATTCTCTGTCCAGCCCAGCTGAGCTCCTGACGACCAGGTACTATTCAGTCTTTCTCCAAATTCAGTGCGTATACTTTTCTCCAATCCTCTTGCTACCATCTAACCCAAGTTCCCACATTTCTGGCCAACTAATGCTCTAGCTTTATAATGGTCTCCAGGCTTTCTGTGTTGCTCCCTTCCAAGCCTTCAGTATGAAAGAACCAGAGTAACCCTTCAATTTTATAAGAACAGTTATCATTCACCTGCTTAAAATCCTTTTATGGCTTACTTTTGCCAATAAAATTAGGTCAATAACAGTCTAAATTATCTAGCTTCTACATGAATTGGCCTCTACCGTCCAGAGAGTCTTGTCCCTCTCTCCCTCACCTACTGCAATTTCACCACATTGTCTTTCCTAGACTGAACTAACCTCTTTTCCAAAGAGCCTTTAAACAGCGACATGCTGCATGGCAGGATGGTGGTGGGAAGGAAGTTGACCTGGACAGGTGGGAGTATTTTATCATCACTATTGCTTAGAATTATTAGAACATGTGCCTGGTGAATCAAAAACATGTTGTTTTTTAGTTAGTTTTCTTGTTATTTTTAGTTCTATTAAAAATATATATACTCCCTTTATGACCACACTTTCCTTCTTGGCACACAGTATACCAGGTGCCTCTGTATGGGTATCTCATTCCTCTCCTCACTTTCTGTCTTGATAACCCCTACTCATGTCTAGTTTAAGTACAACTTTCTCAGAGAAACCTTCTCAGGACTTAAAATTTTCTATTTGTTTTCTCATGTGTAATGCTGGTTTTGTTTTTTTAACGTAGCCCCTCTCAAAAAGTGTGATTATCCATTTGTGTATTATACTTGAATGTGTGTTTTATTAAGGCAGACACTACTTTCATTGTTCACATTTGTAGTTATAACCCCAGCAGCCGGCAGGGTCCCTGGCACACAATATGTTCAATACATATTTGCTGAATGAATGAATTAATGGATGGTTTGTGAAAATGGAGGCCAGGCGTGCATTGTCAAAGACATGAAGAAGAGACAGTGTACTAAAGAACAGAAGCCAGGTCAGGAGGTACAGACAATTTTTTTGAGAAATCTGTCTATGCAGGGGATGAGAGAGATAGGTATTTTCAGGAGGCAGAATGAAGAAGTCATATTATTTTTAAGATGTTATTTTAAGTCTTGAACAGGTTTAATTGCTAATGAAGGACCTAGTTAAGGGAGAATGTAGTCTATGACCACCTAGAAATCTTGTTAAAGTGTAGACTGCTGGGCTGCACTTCTAGAATTTCTGATATAGTGGTCTGGGATGTGACTGATAATTTGCATTTCTAGAAAGTTCTCAGGGAATATTTGTACTGTTGGAATGGGGACCTCACTTTGAGAACCACTGAGATACAGGTTACAGAATGTTGGTCAGGAAGATCCAGAGCCCAGGTGGGGAGATTACCCTGGGTAGGAGGAACATCATCCTCTTGGATAGGAAGGAGGGAAAAGGAGAAGATGGGTACGTACCCAAGTGGGCTGAACGGCTAGGAGACAGAAGCTGTTGAAAATAGAGCATAGGTATGGCCATTGTGCAAACTGACAATGCCACATGCAAGAGAGACATACAGCTTTGCTGATTGATGTTGAGGGCTCAGGTAAGGTTGTCAATCACATATTATGTTGGTACTAATTTGCCCTGTTATGCCATTGATGGTACTGATCAAAACTATATCAACTGGGAACCAGCAGTTAGCGTAATGGCTATGTCGCTGGACTCCCACGTAGTCAACCGCGGTTTGTGTCCCGGACCCGGTGGCTTAAAACTCACGCCAGGCGCGTGTGTGTACGTGCCCAAGATCCTGAGAGGAGAACAGAGGAGAAGGGATTGTGGCGTGACCATCCCCCCTGGGGGGGTGATTTCTCGTTTTCTGTCTCTCTGTCTCTGTCTGTCTGGCGAGCGCACACACCCTATGGCGAAAACCTCTCCAAAAAAAAAAAAAAAAAAAAAAAAAAAAACACAAAAACTATATCAACTGAATAAAGTTCCAGGGCAATCAGATCATTCCAAAAGTTGGTATGCTGGTATGCTAAAAAGATATCAAGCATGACTTTCTAGCTATGGAAGGCACACACCAAGAAAGACTTAGGTTGGCTCAGAATTGTCTCTAAGAAAACCCAGAGGGATCCTTATGTACAATCCTTATTTTGAGACATTTTATCACATCCTTGACTGCTAGTGTGTTTGTGTTTGTGTATGTATTTTCTTTTTTTTTTTCTCATTCATGTTTTTAGTACTGAATTTAAATTTTTCTCACAATCAACATTTTTTTTAAAGGCCGGATCATTTTGCTTTGAGGTATTTATAAAATATTTCCATGTAAGAAAGATGAGATACAGAAGTACGAATCTTTATTCTATTCGTTTCTCTCTGCCCTCTTTACCTGTTGACCCCATGGAAAGAGCTATTGGCTTGCTGAGATTTCAATCTCTGACATGCCATTTTGAAGTATATTGGCCACTAGGAACCAAATGTAACAAGAAAACTGGAACTGTAAGTCAGTACTGTACAAACAAACACACTCTCCGCTGGTTGTGGTAAAGGTCAGGTGAGCTGGAATCTGGTAGACTGTCAAGTGGAAGAAACTTCTGAGCTACAGAAAGCTGAGCAAATAGATAGTCCGGGGCATGAAAAGCCCTGGGCACAACAAACCCGGGCTTCCATCAGAAACCATACTTGGCTACCAGTGACAGTGAATGGTGGTAAGGCTCTTCTCAGAAACTTAAGGAGGAGATTGTAGTTGGGGAAAAAAAGTATTCCGTAGTACAGTCACATGAAATATGTATTAATTTTATTAATATTGGCTCATTTACTTCAACAGTGGCATCTATTGGAGATGGAAATGGAAAGAGGACATGATGTAAATAATATGATATCTGGTTCAAGAACTCAAGGAATGTAAGGATTACATGCATGTGCACCTCCACACATGGCCTCAGATTCAGATAGAGAAGGCTGGTGATTTGGTGGTTATTAAATGATAAAATGTTTTCCTGCTTGTTAGTGAATTGCCATTGTCCTGAGCTCCTTGAGTGCTCCCTGTCAGCCTTTCCTCACATTCCAGTAGCTAAGAGGTTAATAGCATCCATGAGCCTCTGGAGCTCCCAACTCACACTAAGGTGTCCACTGAGGTTGGTCAATATCTCATATCACTCTTGTCCAATCTGTCCTCTCTCTCAGCTAAATGCTAAGTTCTTTAAAGGGAGGATCCTAAGTCTTAAAACTCTCAGCATTCATCACTTTGCCTAGCTCAGTGCTTGCTGACTGGCAACAAAGAGGGGGATCCTGGTTCAGAAGTTCATGCTGAAAAGATGAATTGGGTTGGGGAGAATGATGACGGCGGTGAGGGCCGTAACAGGACTCCAGTCTTGGTTTGTTTTATGTCAGAACTTGTACTCTTTCTCACTTACTAAGCCATATTGGTCTTTAGATTAGAACATTATTCTGCTGTTGCTATAAAAAATTTTATTCATTTTTTTGTTTGTGATTTATTTATTGCATTTTATTATATATGTGGAGTGGAGGCAAGCACAGAAGATGACGAGAATATAAAAGCTCTACTTTGACTCACAGGAACCAAACTGATGGAAATTGAATTCAGAAAATAGAATGAATATGTATATATATTTCCTAATACTTAATAACTGGAAGACTTTTAGCCAAATCAAAATAAAATAATAAAGCACTAACTGAACAAAAAAGTTAGAAAATTGTAGCTGTCACTGGACTTTGAAAATCAAGAAGAGAAAAAAAATTCTGAGGTTACTGCTAGAAAGTAGTAAGGAAAGGGAGTCAAGATGAGAAACCACTGTCAAGAAATAATGAAGGTGACTGCAATCCTAGAAAGATCATCGAGGGTCCAGCTGATGCCTGGATTTGACAATGGGCAAGACAAGCAGTCTGGATGTAGACAATTTCAGCTGCTCATAAGAGCTAACAGACTGAAAAGGTAACTGAGCTTTCTACACATTCAGGTTTGTTTTGAAGTATCCTGCCGGGAAGCTGGGATTAATGAGATCACAGAGTATTATAATTTGATTCCAGTTACAGAATCCTTGTGCACTGAGCTTAATGAAGAATGGCTAATTAACATCTTTTGAACATAAGGGAAAAAACAAATATTCATCAGAATTGTCTTTTCAAGGCAAAAACAAACCCAAAATCAAAATCTGGATTAAAGGAATCAGAGTGCTTATTCAGACTTCAATCTATCAATCCCAGAGCTTTTCTTTAGAGACAGATAACTTTCTAATCATCCTTGATTCATTCATTATGTATAGAGAAGACTAGATTTATTCTTACTTGGATCTGGGCAAAACCCCCACTTCTTATCTCTTTCGTATCGGCTGGTCGTGGCACACCATGGTAAATCATCCTCCCGACCTTCCCGGATGCATTCATGATGCCACTGTTGGTTATATTGGAAGGGAAACATGCATGGCATTCCGAAGGCATTGCCTTTGATTGTATACAAATCTAGGAGAAAGAAATGTATAAGATCAATTAAGTATGATGTCAGCTCCGTCTGGAGAAACTGCCACAAAAGTAATGCATTTTTTATCAACTGAATCTCTCCTAGAGGCAGGCACTCACTACACCAGAGTAAGCCTCAGGTCCTCACTGTCTCACCATTTAGTATCTATGGAAATGCTAGGCTGACTGCTGGGCTCAGGGGCAGCACTGATAAATGGTTTGCTTGTATATCTATCTGTTTGTTTGTTTACTGTGATGTGCAGCATACATAAATGTAAATAGATAAGAAGAAAAAATTAATGGAGATTTTACTTTAAAATAATTTCCAGCCCCCAAATACATCAACCATCAGTCTCTAAACCTCAATAGTTCTATCAGCATTTAGTAATTTGTTTTTTCAACAAGTATTTATTGAGCATCTAATGTGCCCAGCAGTACTGGCGACAGAGTAGTGAACAAATCAGCAAAAGTTCCCTTTAATGTGGAGGTCTATTCTAGTGAGGAGAAACAAAGAGAAAGGAACTATACGTAAACACAAAGTATCATTTCAGGTACTGATAAGTGCCAAAAAGAAAAAATAAAATAAGATAAGAAAACAGAATGACTGTGTGTATGTGTGTGTGTCTGTGTGTGTGTGTGTGAAGGGGTGGAGGGACACTGCTTTGCACAGGGTGGTCAGCATAAAGCCTCTCTGAAGGACTGAGTGAAGTGAGTGTGCAAGCCTTTGGAAAAGACAGTAGGAAAAGCAAGTAGAAAAGACTCAAGACAAGACTGTGTGGGATGAAAGAGGAAGAGCGAGGAGCCCTGTAACAAGGGGGTCTTGGTGCGTCAGCCCAAATAGGGCCGTCTCTCTGCCATGTGTGGACTTTGGAGCTTACTCCAAGGGTGACAGGAAGTCACTGGTGAATTTTGAGTGGGAAAGTGACATGGTCAGCTGTCCATTTTAAAAATAATCACTTGGGGTGCTGTGTGGCAAACAGCCTATATAGAAAGAGGACCAACTGGGATGACTGGGATGACTGTCTGGGCACCTTCTATAGATGGAGTTATGTCTCAGTCAACCCACTGTAAGTTAAAAATAGTGTTAAGTTGAAAATACATTTAATATACCCAACTTACCAAACATTATAGCTTATCTTACCTTAAATGTGCTCAGAACACTTAAATTAGCTTACAGTCAGGCAAAACTATATAATACAAGGTCTATCCTTTATGATAAGGCATTAAATATCTCATTTAATACATTGAGTACTACACTGAAAGTGAAAAATGTGATACTTATTCTTTAAGCCAACGCCATTAGCAGCAGTAGCCTGCATCATTATAAAGTCTAAAAAAATAGTAAGTTTAATGGTTAAGTTGGGGACCGTCTGTGCAGTGAGTGGTCTAGAAGACAGTTGGCCACCAGCGATGACCTGCTGGCTTCTTTCTCAACGTATTGCAATAATCTGTTATCCTTGGCCTTAAGTAGGAATCAATAAGAATTTTTCATGACTCATTTGGGTCTTTCTATAATGAGGGGAGCAGGTTCACCCTTAATTAAGTCAATAGGTCGTGGGGTGAACGGGCCAGCTGCGGAGATTCCCACTACTTTCTCACAATAGACAGGGACTGGCCTGAATTCACAGCACATTGCTAGCCTCAGCTTTTAGGACTGCCAAAATACTGCCAAGAAATAGCAGAACTATGGAAAAGGAAAGTCTCTCTATAAATGATGATTGCCTGCAAACTATCCTTGGCACAAACCAAATAACTCTGACTATAGTTTATCACTTATTGTCAAGGGTCTTATAACATGACCTTCACATAGATGTCAACCAGGCATTCAGAGTCATTTGAGGTGTCCTGTAGACAAACCTCCATAGGTCAGACTGAGTTTCTACAATAAGAGAAGTGTTGTTGGGGGAGTGGTTATATTGGTCCTGACAAAAATGTTCACTACAAAGATCTTCCCCTTCTCTTTTCCTTTTCTCTCTCCCTCCTGTCCTCTTGTTCTTTCTCCTCCTTTCCATTGATCTCAAATGCAGTTCAATGCTTTTTTGCAGCACTTTTGATTTTTGAGAAGTTCTGTTTCTTTAGCAGAATTTAGTATGTCCATTACAAAACTCCAGTAATGCTTTTATCGTGAGCTAGGAAGAAACTAAAATGTATTTACCAGAAGTCCCTTGATATCTCAGGCTTTCTTTACTTTTTTTCACATATTGCTTTACATATCTTTTATTTGTGGACACATTTTATAAATATACCATTTCAAGAGTATTTTGATTTAAAATTTTACCTTCATGCAGATATTCACAAATGTCTCCATCGCCTGACATGTAGGAAATCCATTTATGAAGATATTTCCATGAGGCCACAACCACGGTGCCTTGCTTCACCTGGACCGAGTACTGGAGTGGGCCTGTGATCATCTTCCTTTTACAGCCCCACCTCAAGGAAACGTGAACAGAGTCACATTCATATATGCCTAAAGGCTGCTCTGGGTCAGATAGGTTCAGGCCCAGGCAACCGCTGCTGCCTATGTTAAAGAGTTGGTGGTTTGAAACCCATTTCCACAGCATGTACTTGTTTGGTTGTTCGCAACTCTCCAGGGTCAGTACAGATTTACCTGCTTGAATGCATGTTGTGAAGATTTCACTTTGGATAATGAATATCCCTTTATCTGAAACAGAAAAATAAAAAATGTGTATGAAATTTTCACATATATTAATAGTTGACTAGTGTTATGAGGCATATCTAAGCTGTGGTATGTCACAGCTGCTAACCATTTCAGACGGATCTGGGTTGATGGGTAGGGTCTTCATGCAGGGGTTTATTTGCACAAAATAGAGGAGTTTCTTGGGAAGCGTAAGAGGACATATTGGAGTTAATGGGAGATTTTTGATCTAAGAATTTCTTGGCCATACATAAGGGCTACTTGATAATCCACTCAAGTACGGCACCGGTAGAGAAGGTCACCACATAGTATAGAGAGTGGGGGTTGGTTATACTCAGGGTGACCCTTTGGTTTTCTTCAGATAAATGCCTGAAATGTTAGAAACATGAAAGATGAATCAAAAGCTACTAAAATAAAAATCTCTACCTTCAAGTTCCTGTAGAAAATTTAAAGGATATAAGTGAAATGTTGTTTTGTTGTGTCCTCATACAGGATTCAAGGCTGTGGAGAAAACACTGCTTCTTCACATTTGCTGGGTCTATTAGAGCAGGAAGGCCAGCACATTTTGTTATGGGGACAGACTCTTAGCAGGAGTAGCCTTGTTGGTTGTGAGCAGTAAGTAGGTGCCAGGACACTAGCTGGGGCCACACATCCAGATATGTGACAGGTGCTAGAACATATGACACTGGTGGAAACCAAAAGCCACTGGACATGCAGAGAAAGTACGTGTTTTGTGATATACCCCTGAGCTCTCCCCTCTGGACCCAGAAGGAGGGGCTTGGGCAAGTTACTTGTGCGTGGCTGCTGGGACTGCAGCCAGGGAATACATGGCAGCCACCTGTCTGCTACCTGATTGTACCTGGTTCCTGGTCTGGAAGGCACCTATTATACCATAATTGTGAACTTGCTTTCTCACAGCTTTTTTGAAGATGAAAATTATGTCTCAAGTCTTTGGTCCAAGCAAAGAGTGTACTGAGCACATCACAGAAGTTTAGTAAGTGCTGATGTTGATGAACATGCCGGTAGCTGACTCTTAGGCCTATTTTTGCTGAGGTTACCTCAACTTAGAAAGTCTGGTCAGGCCCAAGAGTTCTGTTCTCCCATTAGCTAAGCTCCCCTCTTATATTTTATTTCTTGTTATTCTTCACATTTCTGAAAGACATTATCGAGTTCTCTTAAAATGGCTTGAGTTTAGGGCAAGTTATGCAGGGTGGTAAGGGTAGGGCAGAAGCAGGAAGAGGACTTAGAGAGGTTGGGGCAATGCAGAATGAGCCTCCTCATGTACTGGTGTGAAGGAACAAAGCTTCATCTTGGTAAAAGTTCTTTTAGGCTGAAGAGAACTAATTCACAGTAACCAAAATCACTTAAGATGCTGTTAAAAAAGATTGTCAATGTATTAATGAAGGTGATACCTCATTTAATAATTGATAACCTCACTTATAGCCATATATTTGAGGAGTTGAATTAGTTGTCAGAAAATTACTTTGATCACCATATATTTTGATCACCATATATTAGAGCAAAGAGAAGGGGGTGGGAAGAAAGAATGAATGGTTTTAGGGAGATTTCATTTAGATCAGGAAATTTGTTTTCCTAATGAAGGCCATGTCTGTATGGTTATTAGCAATAGTCATTCAAAATCAAATCCCCCTTTCACCAATGTGATATGGACTCTGATAATTAACCTTCTTTCTGGCTCTCCTTTCCACCTTTTCATGGTAGAATGTTAACCTTAACTTTTGTTGTAACCTACTAATTGCTTTCTAGCTAGCTCAGGGTTCCATTAATTTTTCATTAAAAGATAATTATTTTACTATAATGATTTTGTAGTTCAGTTTCTAGCTACTATATATATTCAAACATATCTTGTTCTCCAACTTACATACTAGCCTTGGTTTATACACCTAAGATAGGTGGCAGACTCCTTGGCTCATGGTTGAGAGTTCTGGAATCAGGCAGACCCAACAAAGACCAGCTGTGCAACTTTGGACAGATTGTTGATCTTTGTTAGTTTCATATTTCTTCTTTTTTTCTTTTTTTTTGGAGAGGTTTTTGCTTTTAGGGTGCATGCGCTCACCAGATAGACAGAGACAGAGAGACAGAAAGCAGGAAATCACCCCCCAGGGGGGATGGCCATGCCACAATCCCTTCTCCTCCATTCTCCTCTTGGGATCTTGGGCACACACGCACACGCGCCCGGCGTGAGTTTAAGCCACCAGGTCCGGGACTCGAACCGCGGTTGACTACGTGGGAGTCCAGCGATATAGCCATTACGCTAACTGCTGTCCCTCATATCTCTTCTTTGAACTGGGAATATGTATTATACTGACCTCATAGAGATGTTACATGTATTCTATTAAATAACACATGCAAAGCACACAACCTACTCCTAGTTCTGGAATGAATAAATAACGTTTTTAAACTTCCAAATTATTAAGTGTTATGAGAAAAAGAGCGGCAGAATCAGAACTTCTGTAGTAACACTGGTGATCATAAAAAATACCTTTCCAGGGTCAGCTTGTGGCATGGTGGTTAAGGTAGCTGTATCCCACATGGCCGAGTGTGCTTTGTGTACCCAAAATCCTGAAAAGAAGAAGAAATAGAGGAAAAGGGATGGCAGCGAGACCATCCCCCATGTGAGCACTTTCTCCCTTCCTCTCTCTCTCTCTGGTGAGCACATGAAGCCTCAAGCAAATTAAAAAAAAAAAAAAAAAAAAAAAAAAAAAAAACTTCTCCAAAGCAGAAATCACTAGACAAACCTAATTCAAGGCTGTTCAGTTTTGGGGTGTTATCACATCTCTATATCAGCTGGCTTTAGGATGCTTCAGAAAAGTTATTAAGAATACATCATAAACAAGTAGCTGTGGCTTACTAATAACAATAAACATGCTAAATACTATAAGCTAAAAATGACCCAAACTAATTTTCCCATTAAGTTATAATAGACTCTGATTCTGGCACCATTAAGCTCCATAAATTCACTGAAGAGAACAGTTGTTTTCAAATCAACTGTGAGGAGACCCAATGCAAGTATCAATATTCTGATTGTTATTGTATGCACATATGAGTTGCTGCTAACAAAACTCTAATGCAAAAATAGGCCACCAATCCTTAGTGTGTGTAGTTGTTGGATTTCAAAAATGATGAAAAGCAAATGTGGAAGGAATTAAGATTGATTATATATGTCAAGGACATCAGTTCTGCTTGAACACTGATTAAGTGATTAATGAAGTACCGCCAGAATTACTAAATTTCTTTGCAGGAAAATGTTATTATACTTCCCTTTATAATTATAAGTTTAAGATGAGAGAAAGGATTGATTTACTAAGAAATAACTTATGAGCTAAATTCCATCCTTCTTTTTAAAAATAAAATCCATGGAAGACAGGGGTCCTACTGTCTACTTTTGAGTTCCTAGTAGGAGGATATCACTTCAGACCCACTCTTTGGCCCCACTAGGTAACATGCACTCTTCCAAGGAGCAGGAGAATAATGTTTCCTTGATCAATTGTTGGACTGCAGTTCAGGGCATTCCTCTTATGACTGCATATGGACTATTCTTTCATTCACTCAACAAGCATTCATTGAGCGCTTGTTTGGAGGGTTGTTTCCAGATTCATAGATAGTACTGAGACACTGTGTGAAGTAGGTATAAAGAGAGGAATTATTTGCCATAATATCTATCCTTTAAAGCTGTATCCACTTGTTCTGAAATGATGGAAACTGCCTAGCTAATGAAAAAAGAAATTTTCATCAGCTCCAAAGAAAACATAATTGTACTTAAAATGAGCCCTTAAAAACAAGTGATAAAGCAGAAGAAATTGGATCAAACTTTTGACTTGACCAGATACCCAACTGATGTCACAGGTGAGGTTAGCAGGACTCCCTGGTGTCATCAGGTTTTCTGGCTATGAGGGGTGCATGCGTACAAAAATGTAATTACCCCTTTTCTATGGAGGATAAAGCATATTCCAGAAAGAATATGGGTGTGGCATAGACTAGCTTTACCCATAAACTCAGAACCATGAACCTCAGAGGTGATTAGGACAGCAAAGATTATTTAATTGAACATTCTTTTACTTTTGTCTTCCCCAAATTTATTTTGTCTTAGGATACAGGTTTTATATCAATATGCTCTGTGAGGACCATATTCAGTCCAGGTGTAGCTTTATCCACATACATTCATTTACATCTTTAAAAGAAGAAAATGAACTGCCATTGGTTGTTGCTGAACACTTTGAAGTAGGAAACTTGAAATTTTAAACAACAAACATCTATTAAGAGCCTAATGTGGCATGTGCTATTGAGGTCAGATAGTAACACAGTGGTAATGAAACTGGACCCACACAGGTTGGTGCTGAGTTCAAGTCTCAGGGTTCAAGTGTCAAATGCCAGTATGCATCTCCTTATACATACTGGGCATGCACATGAGTGCCCTTGATCCAGTTTGACCAACACTCAGAGTGGATTGCAGGATAAAGATACTGTGGGAGTGCTTGTCTTTCTGTCTCTGTCTCTTTTTCCCTCTAGTGGAAGAGATAAATAGCCTTAAATAAATGTGGCATGTGCTTGAAACCTTACAGATAGAATACACACACACACACACACACACACATATGTCATTGTACAAGGAATTCATGTTCTAACTGGGAATCATTAAAATATACAGAAATAATGATCACTTAATGCCAAAATACTTAAGAGATACAAGCACAACAGGGTAGAAGCCAGGGGTAGGAGGGAAAGTTTTGCTTAGAAGATCAAAGAAATCAACCACCATTTCCCTTCCTGCCCTGTCCTTACATTTTCATGAACAGACATTTATTATGGACCTAATATTTGTAACAATGGTGAACAGAGTGTTCAGTGTAGTGGGGGAGCTGTGTCAATGTATAGAGCAGCGATGGGTAGGGCAGAGGCTTTCTAGACAGAGAATGTCACCAAACATAGAGATGATGAAGAAAATCAGTTCTGGGGTGATGAGAGTCTATCTATATGGAGATTTGGATGATGGTAGAATGGGAAGTTGGAAACAGGTGGTTTGGAGTCATTATATGATGGACTTGAATTTCATTAAAAAATTCATATAGTATTTGTTGGATGAAAGGGAACAAGAGACAACATTGAGACTGAGCTGTACTACAGTCTACCTACGTATAGTGTGCCTGGCATTGTTTTGGCTGCTGAGACTAATGAAGTCGAATCATTAAGCTGCTGTCTATCGAGGAGTTCTTACTTAGATGGGGTGAGAGCGGTCATGAAAGGACCTGAAGAGCAGTGTGGAGACTACTGCTATGATCCAGCAGGGGAGACTGAGGAGTCAACTTGATGGTGTTGCAAAAGGAAAAGGAATGGTTAAACTAGTCAACAGAGAGACATTTCAATGAGGGAAGAAACAATGGGTAGGTGACCAATGGAATGCAAGGATTCTGGAAAAGGTAGTACAGTGACTTTTTTATGGCTTCAGGTTTTCTGGTGGCTGTTAGGCACCAGCCAATTCCTATGATGCCAAGAAGCTGTGAAGTCTGAAGGCTGCAGATGTGATTATAATTTGATCCTCTGGGCAGAGCCAACTGGAGGACATTTATTTTGAGGCTCTTGCACTTGACTTTGGGCACCCCAGTCTGATGACCTCTCCTTTTTGCTTTGGACTGCTAATCCAGGAGAAATGCCTGAATAAAGATCTGAAGTGTTAAGTGAGTAAGATAAAGCTAAGACTGTTAAGTTTCCACAAAGTTCTGTACTTTTGACAAAAAAAAAAAAAGAAGAAAAGAAGGAAAGGAAAAACCTACAACAAACAATACAACAATTCTTAAAATTATACTCTTTTCATGGTGGCATTTCAAGCAAAAACCTTTCTAGTATCTAATAAATCACACAATGATAGTATTCGCCTAATCCAACTACACACATAAAGTCACCTGCTCCATGTTAAGAGAAGTGAAAGGAAAAGTTCAAGCGCATGGTTCATGTCAAGTGCAATGTCTAAGACAAGCTATTAGGAAGTCACAGCTTGCAGACTGCAATTCAGTTTCAATCTCCCACCCCAGTCCCCTGCTTCTGAAATCTCTTCCACTCCATCCATCCACACAGCTAGTGCCAGGCTCACACACTTCCTGCCCTGTGGCCTCTCTTGCGACTATTCCCTGCTGTTCTGACAGTATTTGTGCTTCGGCAGGGAAGGGGGTTCATAATGTAGCCATTCTCAAAGTGAGTAGCTTCTCTCTTGAGAGGTAGTGACCTTTTTCTCCAGCTTCCCAAATTTGGGTTTGTCTATATCTATCCTGTCTAGCACACAATGGATTCAGATCTGATGGTGTTCTTAAGATTACTCTGTAGTAAAAAGGGATGTTATAAAGTTTTCTTTATGACTGAGATGCATAAAATTTGGATTCTTACTATGACTTTCCAAACCAGTAAGCCAGGAAGTTCTCATGCTTGTAGCAAGAGACATGTGCAAAGTTCTTGAAAGAACTGATCCTGGGAGAGAAATGAAGAGCGTGCCAGCCCTCCCCCCTCCTCCTTCTCTGCATAAAATTGTGAATTTTATCTCAGATCATCTGAGTTTCAGTGTATGTCTCTTATCAATCTGAAGTCTGAGTTCTTGTCAATTGCCTTCTGTTAATCAACTAAAAAGTGATCTAAGTGTGTTTTAAAAAGTCTCTTCTTCCTGTCTCAGAACTTCCTTCTCTTTCCCTGTCCTAGCATTGTCCTTGAATCCGAGCCTTCTTTATTCTCTGCAGCTCCTGAACCTGGATAATCACCACCTCCACAGGCCCCGGGGGACCCCCTCTTGTTAAATCTTTTTACGGGCTCCCTTCCCCTTTCTCTCTAATCTCCCCAAATCGTCATCCTGAATTCCATGAAGCACACAATGCTCTCTCTCACATGTGGGAAAATGAGACCCAGCTTAATCAGCTTCACTGGGCTGCAGTTTTGTGAAGCTTCAAATTGCCTGTTACCAACCCCTGTGCCAAGTGGATTAACTCTTTCTAATTGTCTTGCCCATTCCCATTTCCTGCCCTATGCCTCCCTCTGTCCTTGTCATTTAGTGGTGGCTGGCCCTTGCAGAAATTTTAATCTCCTCTGGGGTTCTTTGCGAGACCTCTGTATCCTACCAATGAATTTCTAAATTAAGTTGAAAACAGTTTCCTTCTGTTAGATTTTAGTCTATTTCCTCCATCATTTTGCTTTCATTTAACTGGAAAGTATGTAACAGATATTACTGGTGTAAAATTATTATTCAAAATGGCTTTGTTGTTATCATTTAGTCTGTGTTGAAAATATACCATCTGAGTCATCAGGGAGCCTGGTTTCAAAGAGCAAGTTATGGCAAGACACTATAAACAGAAAGCTGTTAAACTTTCCTCACAAATGCCTACACGGTAAAGCCCCAGGGGAAATAATTCAAGGACTCAGTCATCAACAAACAAAAACAGAAAACAGCACTACCAATAGTAAAAAAAACTTTGGAAATGATGTTCCTTTACTGAAAGAAAATTTTCATTCTACACTGCTTTGAGAATATGCACATTTTAAAAAATTACATTTACTCAAGTGCCACATAGAAATTTAAAACACCAACAAACTTTTATTTCTTTTAATTTACCGGAAGGTGTATGAGCTTAACAGAGAGAGACAGAGACCAAGAGAAAGGGAGAAGGAGAAAGCACTCCTCCAATGGGGTATGATCATGCCACAACCCCTTCTCCATTTCTCTATTTTGTTGGGATTTGGGTCACGCATGCACACATACTGGGCGAGTTTCCCTGTGGAAAGCAGTGGTTCTGAACAAACGCAGTGGCCTTCAGACATATTCATCGCTGAGGCCAGGATTTAAACTGTGGAAATCTATTATACTTCCCTTAACCACTAAGCTAGGGGGCCGGTTCCCAACTACTTTTAATGGTAGATATAGTGTTAGTCCCTGTATTAGTTCGCAAGAATTGCCATAGCAAAATACTGCAAATTGAGTGACTTACACAACATAAACTGATTTCCTTATAATTCTGAAGTCCAGAAGTATGAGATTGAGATTGGCAGGGTTGGCTCCTTCTGAAGGCTGGCAGGGAAGGATCTGTTCTAGTCTTTTCTCTTTGGTCTGTGGATGGCTGACTCCACCCTGTGACCCTTCCCATTATCTACTCTCTACATATTTCTGTGATCAAATTTCCCATCCACCTGAATATACAAGTCATATTAGGTAATGGCTATTCTACCTACCTCATTACAAGGTCTCTGTAAAGACCCAGTCTCCAAATAAGGTCTCATTTTGGGGGGTACTGGGAGTTAGAACTTGAACATGTGAATTTAGGGAGGCAGGACACAATTCAACTAACAGTACTCATCCTTCTCATTCAAACTGGGCATATAATTTGCAGGGTCCAAGGTAATGAAAACGCGTGGCTCTGTCCCAGTCCATCTTCCCTTCCTGTGGACGCAGATGGGACTGTAACCTCTATTTATAACCTGCTCAGAACATAATGGGTTCCCACTCAACCCGCACAGAACGCAGTGGATAGCAGCTGCCTTGTCTTACCCCAAGATTGCCCAAGCATCACAGTTGCTGGGTTTGCATCCCCTCAAGCTCAGTGCAAATCCGTTGCCACCGCCGGGAGAAGGCAGAAAATGTTGTGGGCTAGGGGTGGAAAGGGGACAGAAGAGAACCCAGACCAGGAAAATGGAGAGTTTAAACTAATGTTCCAAGTTTTGGGTTTGGGCTCTACTGTCCCACTGGGCTTTATCCACAACACACAAATTCAAAGAGAAAAATTATTGAGATTCCCAGCCTACAAAGTACAGAGAAGACAACCCTAAGTGGGAGGTCCTTCTGAAAATGGGCTCTGTGGGACTGCACTGGCCACGTTCCCATGAAGCCCTTCCTGTTTATATTTGGATGAAGTAAACACTGTGGAAAAAAGGCTTTGTAAACTACAGAGCACTTGTCTTAGGCTAAAACTTCTTGAAATTAGAAGAGTGTGTGTCTTGGTTTCTTATCTACACAATGGGTTTAATAATAATGCTGGTAGGATCCTGATAAGGATTATCCTCAGTCACAACAATCGCTTTATAAATGTTACTGAGAGTTAAAGCAAATCTTAACTTTTAACGTGGATGGTGACAAAAGCAGCAGAAAAAGACAATGTTTATAATTATTCTGAATTTCCTGTTTATATTTTTCGAAATTGTAAAGTTCTCAAGAGCAGAATTCCAAATGTCAGAAATACTAAAACATTTTTTATTAGCATATGTCTTTGGAACTGTAGTAGTCTGGAAAATATTATAAGGCAAAAGTCACATGGCCATGCACAAAGGCTGAAGCCTCTTCTCTGTTGTGTTTAGCTCTGTGTCACAGAACCCAAGTTGTAGAAATCTCATCACAATCCTCCATTTTTCTTGAGTGATTTTATAAAATATTTCTTCTTTAATATGTTATTTAGAAAGTGCCCTTTTGTTAATTTCTTATATAAACAATAATATTTGTTTTCACTTTGATCAACTCAAAATATAATTTATGTTCCTCCTAGTTATATACTCGAGCATCTAAAAAGCTTTCAAGGATAATTTCTGAAAGGAAATGGAGAGAAGGGTCTGTAAACATCTCAGATGTATTACTTTGATAGATGATATGAAGATTCGATACATAGGGATGAGTTCAGAGGAGACCACAAAAAAGAATCATTTTTCAGACAACCTGATATAAATAAGCAAAATATTAAGTCAAGGAATAGGAGCCAAGGGAACAACTGAGCTGTGTGGCTCAATCTTTCTGGTCACTGTCTTAAAATCTGCATTGTATGGTATCAGTTACTGTGACAACTAACAATAGAAAAAGAAGTTAGGAGACCAGCAATTAGCGTAATGGCTATGTCGCTGGACTCCCACGTAGTTGACCGCGGTTCGAGTCCCGGACCCAGTGGCTTAAACTCACGCCAGGCACGTATGCGTGTGTGCCCAAGGTCCCGAGAAGAGAATGGAGGATGGCGTGGCCATCTCCCTTGGGGGATGATTTCTCGCTTTCTGTCTCTCTGTCTCTCTGGCAAGCGCATGAGCCCTATACCAAAAACCTCTCTGAAAATAAAAAAAGAAAAAGAAAAAGAAGTTAGAAGCTTAATGAGAAAGAGTGAAAAGTGGAAATCTATGCTGACTCACAAAGGCTTGTGAGACAAGGAACCAGTGAAAGAAGGTAGCAAGAAAAAAAGTCCAAAGTGGAAGAGATACAGAGAGATGGCAGATGGAGCCCACGTGGTTGAGTGATTTATGACCAGGAAGGAAGTGGTTTCACTGTCTGACCATGCTTTTACTTAAGTGCCAAGCCTCCAGATTAAGAGAATGGCTTATTGCCTAGAGATGTAGGAATTGCTTAGAACAATACATAAATCAATAGCTTTACACATTTTTGTTGTATAAGAAGATTTACTTGCACATACGGAATTGGGGGTTTGGAAAGAGAGGAGTCGTGGAGAGTCAGAGGCTAGCATCCTGTTCCTCTGGCTGCAAAATCAAATTGCACACTCCTGTCATGCTCAGACTAAACCGTGTCATAGGGTCAAAAGGCTGTCCGGGGTTCTTTGCATTAGTGCTAGTTGCGTGATTTGAATTTCCACACTACAGATTCCTGTAAGCACAAGTTACTTAAACCTTCTTCATCTACAAGAGAATGGTATGTATAATATTACTTACCTTGTTGTGGAGAGGACTCCATGTGTGAATGTATGAAGACAGCACAAAGTAATCACTCCCGTAATGTTAAAAAATATCAGGACCAGTGAAGAGGAGCATTTTAATCTTTGCATGAGAAATGGATGTTATGGAGAACACCTCAGAACCTCTGCTCCTCCCTACTGTTGCCTCCAGGGGGTGGCTCTCATAACTCTCTTTCAGAAATCTCTCCCAGGTGGCACCTTCTCATCCCTTCCTTGCTGCTGAGATCCACTGCCCTGAACCACTCTTCTCTATACCCCTATGACTATGACAGGAGTAGGTTCCCCACTGTCTCCCCCACCCCCACTTATTATTGTTTAGATAATGATTTGTCTCAGAAAGGTTCATGTGTTCAGACTTGATTATATTATAAAGGTGGCAAGTGAAGGCTTAATCCTTTCATGGTATTCCAGGGAAGGGCCCATGGGTGTGAAAGTCATTAACAGAGTCCCCATGATTGGGTTCTGCTATGTATATAAGGAAGACAATGAGGCAGGCTGAGCCCATTTAGACATAGACCACACTCAGCTTGGCTCAGGGTTCTGCCTTCCAGCATTTCATTATGCTGTGGACTTTCCAGTCACCAGAACTGTGAACCAATAAATTTCTGTGTCTGTATAAATCACCCAGTCTCAAGGTTTTCTGTTAGCAATGCAATAGCAGAGTAAGATACCTCCCCTCTCCACCTTTGACTTGAACACAGATGACCCAGTGTCATGCCAAGTACTTTCTCCACTGTAGGTTGTGACCCATTAATGGTCATGAAATCAATTTAGTGAGTCACAACCAGCATGACAAAATAAAATAGAATGAAATAGAGCAGCAGCATGTCACATTAGGTAAGGATATTTTTAAAGTGAAACTTTGGTTTCAGTTTCGTCTGTGGGGACATATACACACACAGTGGATTGTGATGTAAAAATGTATTTCTTATTGTGGTTTACTAAGAGTCTTCAACTCTTACTCCAGCTCTCGCACTGTGCTGAACATTTGGTTCCTCAATCTCCTTTGCTGCGAGGACCTTCTTTCACCTATTCTCCACTTCAGTGACCATTTCTACAACCACATCTTGGATCTGGTCATTACTGAGAATGGATCCATCTCCAAACCTTAGAATTTCCATTGTATAACCACTCCCCCTCCTATTCTGTAACTTCTTCTATCTCCTAAATTTTACTACATAAATTATTATTTTTTCTTTTTTAAACCATATTTCCTAAATCCAAATTTCTGCTCTTCAATATTCCTAATGGGACTGACTTAGCCCATCTTTGACTTTCTGCATGGTCTCTTTGATGCCCTCCAGAATTATCTTTTTCATGTTTTAAACTGAAAATGACATTTCTAAACTTGAAAGTATGATCTAGTTCTCTTTTACCCAAACCCACGAAGCCCTTCTTAGCAGGACTCATTTCAGTCAACCAGATTTAGTTCCCAGAAGCAGAGTGCCTCCAACCAAACTCTTCACTTCCTTGTCTCTGCTGTGCTTCCAAATACAGACATGTCACAGCTTCTCGTCCTGCCTGCGAGCCTGCTCTGGGCATCTGCTCCATCCCTGGTGCCTAATGAAGCAGCATTCCTGTGTGACCAGTGTGAGCAGATTTCTCTACTGGGAAACTGAGGGGCTCCTCCTAGGAAGCTGTGGCAGCCACAAGTGCACGGTCCTGCAAGTCGAAGTGGAAGAAACTGGCCAACCAACAAGAACCGAGCAGGGACCACTGTGCCGCCCCACTGAGAGAGAAAGAAACAAAATAACTGCTTCATTGCAGTGGCTAGATCCTGGTTCTCAGGAGGCCTGGTTGAACAGAAAAACCTGTATTTGGATATCTTTGAATCCTAGGATCTTGACAACCAGCCCCATGTTTGTCTGAGTGACCTCCGGTGAGCCTCTTATCCAAAAGAGCCCAGGCAGGAACTTACAGCTCACTGAACTTTTACCGTTGCGCAGCACGTGATTCTGTAACATTGCAAAATCTGTCCTAAAATAGGCTTTCCCAAGAGTGTGCTATCTCCTTTCTCTTATATAGCAACTACCTACTTACACTTAAGGGAAACAAATGTCCTTTTGTGAGGCTCTAGCTCCCCAGGCCAGGGCCTCCTCTGCATTCCTTCGACACTCTGCTCATTCCCGGTTATCAAAACATGTAAAGCACTGTTTAATGATAGTTTGTGTTTCTGTGTCGGTCTAGGAACTCTCCATCCCTTCGGGACAGCATCGCGTCCTACTCATGTTTTTATCCCTTAATCTTGTGCTGGGTGGTAGATTCTGTTGCTTCCTCACTCACACCGCTGACTGGAGCTCACTCACCTGCTGACAGTTCCCATATACTCCTGCTGACTCTTGCCCGGGTGAGGAGCACAGGGGATGAGCACCCCAGGAGTGACCCTGGCAGTGAGAGGTGGGAGTGGTGGATAAGGACCCCTTCCAGTTTCTGTCTCCACTGAGTCCACTGAATTCTGCACAGTCCCTCAGAGGGTCCTTTGTGAAACTGAGCCCCAGTTTCCCATGATTCCTAACTTTCCTTCCCGGCCTCATTTCCTTACTTCCTTACTGTGTTTTCTAGAATCATCTTCTAAATAAACTAGTAGCACCCCAATAAATATAAGTGATTGCTTTTGGATAAGCCCAAACCAGGAAAAGGAGATAATGCACACAGTACTCCATAGATAATGAACAAACATCTGAGACCGCAGCCCCTCCACCCTCTTCCTGATGTCAAGAGACACGCCTATTCCCCCATTTTACTTTTTTTTGCTCAAATAGAGTGCCATGTTTAAGCACTTTGAACCCACTTTCTTTTCTTTCTTTTTTTTTTTTTTTTTTTTAGAGAGAGTTTTGCTATATGGTGCATGTACTCACTGAAGACAAAGAGAAAGAAAGAGAAAAAGTGAGAAATCCACCCCCAGAGGGGATGGCCATGCTACAATCCCTTCTTCTCCATTCTCCTCCTGGGATTTTGAGCATACATGCACAGGTGCCCTGCATCAGTTTCAAGCTGCCGGATTCAGGATTTGAACCGTGGTCGGCCATGTGGGAGTCTAGTGCCTTAACCATCACACTGCCTGTTGGCCCTGACCTCAGGTTCATCCCCACCCTCACTTCCCTTGGTCGAGCCAGTCATTCAGAAGAACCTGCCCTGCTGTCCCCAAGGGTCAAGACTCTCTACTCCTGCCTCTGGGAAACTGAGCACCATAGGCTACTCCCCTACATTGTTGGTTGGGACCATTTTACATTTATAACTTTCCACACTCAGTGTAGCTTTAAAACTCTTTTACTTCCCACCTTATTTCCTTGGCTATGCCCAACTTCTACCAGGGTGCTCTGCCTTTTCAACTTCTCTTATTTCCCTCCCAGTATCTAGAGCGAAGTTTTCAAGTTTTAACACTTGCTAGATTCTGGAACAGGAAAACAAACTGCAATGAGGTGCCTTGGTATAGCCAATACAGGTGGGAGATTCTTCAGACCCGTCAAGTACAGTGCTGGGCACAGGACAGTAAATAATTATTACAGGACTGTCAACCTGTCAAAATGGTCTGGATTGGCCAGAAGAAGAGGGTGCTATCCTATGGGCAACGATGGACAATACCTGCGCAAGTACTAGGATTAGCTCTATTGTCACAGATGAGGAAACGAAGGCACAAAGGGGTTAAGTAACTTGCTCAAGGCCACATAGTGGGTAATGGCATAACCAAAATTTGAACCCAAATAGTCTCACTTTGAAGCCCAGATGTCTAATTACTACATGGCACTGCATCTGCTGATTTTTGAATTCAAAATTATTGATAAATGATAGAAAAGTCAGTATACACCATCATCCACATCCCAAGGCTGGTATGCATATAGTACATATCAGCTCAATAAAGAATATATATCAAATGATTCATATCAAAGAATTCGGATGAAAAATGCTGCAGGTATAATCTGCTGTGCATGATTACATGTCCCTTACCAGTGCACATGAAACTGAAACGAATGTGGATACAAACGATGGCTAAATGTGATGCAGTAAGTAGAGCTGTAAACTGAGGCACCTCAAAACATGGCTAACTAGGGAACCAGCAGTTAGCGTAATGGCTATGTCGCTGGACTCCCACGTAGTCGACCGCGGTTCGCGTCCCGGACCCGGTGGCTTAAAACTCACGCCGGGCGCGTGTGCGTGCGTGCCCAAGATCCCGAGAGGAGACTGGAGGAGAAGGGATTGCGGCGTGACCATCCCCTCCGGGGGGTGATTTCTCGCTTTCTGTCTCTCTGTCTGTCTGTCTGGCGAGCGCACGCGCCCTATAGTGAAAACCTCTCAAAAAAATAAATAAATAAATAAAACAAAAAATACAAACATGGCTAACTACACGGCAGCTTCTACTCAGAAGGATGGGTGATTGGTGAGGACAACATCTTAGGTCTCATCTCACACTGAGGTTTTGTTATTCCATCTTTGTAAAGACAAGAAAAACTTGATGTCGAACCTTCATTGCTCTTCCAATTCTGCTGATTGGCGTCAGGGAGGGAGGGAGCCTGCGGGGGTCGGTCCACAGTCTCTGTGCTTTCAACATCAATAGCAGCACTCCCATATCAGAAGGGCCTCTGCCAGCTGTGTCAGACCCCTTCAGATCTGCAAACTGCACCTGGAGGGTGCAGGAGGTAGCAGATGGTTCTCATTTCAGGGTGGCCTTGACTGCTAAAAAGAAGGCGCTGCTTAGGAACACTCAGGCCAGGATCCGGGTCGGCTACATATAGAAAGGATTAGCCCATCAGCGCTGTCCTCACTCAGAGGATCAGCAGCACATACTGTGTGCACCGCCCTGGTCCAGCTCCTGTTGTCTGGGCTGCTGTTCTGTTCTACCACTTAGTGCTCAGGCAAAACCCACATCTTAACATGTAAAGGAAAACCTGCTCCACCATAGAATCAGTGGGGATGAACAACACGTCAGGGTCAGATGCTGATCCATAGGAAAAAAATTTAGCGACTGACGAAGAAGGTAAGAACATCTCTGATCTTTGACCCCTTTCATAAGAATGGTCTTGTTCCACCTGTCCCTTATAAAACCTCCAGGAAGTCCTAGGAAATACAGTCCAGAAAAGATTACCTCAAAAATGTATACGCTCTGGGAACCAGCAGTTGGCATAATGGCTGTGTTGCTGGACTCCCATGTTAGTAGGCCGCGGTTCGAGTCCCGGACCTGGTGGCTTAAACTCACGGCAGGCGAGTGTGCATGCGTGCCCAAGATCCCAAGAGGAGAATGGAGGAGAAGGGATTGCGGCATGGTCATCCCCCCGGGGAGGGGATTTCTTGCTTTCTGTCTCTCTCTGTCTTTCTGGTGAGCACACACGCCCTATAGCAAAAACCTCTCCAAATAAAAGAGTATACGCTCTGTTCAAAAGCAAAAGGGAAAAAGAACTCAGACCTCAGGTTCCCCTACTTCTTTATTCCCTTCACGCATGGGCTTTTGCTTTGGGATGCTGGCCCATCTGCCTCAGAGCCACCCATTTCTGCACGTGGGTCCCTGCATGATAGACTCTCTCCTCAGTTTCTTTACACATCCCTTTATAAGTCTGATGTATATTAAGTGCTCAGTAAATGTATGCAGAACTGATCTGTGTGGGCATGTGTGTGTTTGGGGTGGCATACTCAGTGATCTCATGGATGTTACACATCCCATTTCTCTGGAGGGAGAAATTGAGGAGAAAAGGGGACCTTGGTGAAGATCATGAAGCTCTTCCAGACCCTAGGGTCTCCTCTCCCCCACCTCATCTGCCAGGCGTTAATAAAGTATGCGTTTTGGGGACCAGCAAATGGCATAGTGGTTACATTACTGAACTCCCACGTAGTGGACCCCTGTTCCAGTCTCAGAACCAGTGGCTTGAAACTCATACTGGGCCAGTGTGAATGTGTGCCCAAGGTCCCGAGAGGGGAATGGAGAAGAGGTTGCTGGCCAACCCCTGAGGGAAGAAGGGGTGCTTTCTCGCTCTCTGTCTCTCTGTGGTGAGTACATGCACACTATAGCAACAATATCACTCACTAAAAAAAGAAAAGAATGTGTTTGGGGGTCCCCAGCACATGGTGTAATGGTTACGTTGCTGTACTCAAATGTGGTTGATTGGGTTTCGAGTCCCACCCAGACCAGCGCCTTAAAACTAAGAGGCAGGGGAGAGAGAGTGTGTGTGTGTGCTGATGAGGTACCAAATCTCAAGAGGAGAATGGAGGAGAAGGGATTACAGTGTCTCCCCCCACACCCCAGAGGGGTCATTCATTCTCACTTTCTGTCTCTCCATCTCTGTCTCTCCAGCGAGCACACTCTACATACAGCAAAAGCTTCTTTTTTTTTTAAATTAAAAAAAAAAAGAATGCGTTTTCTTCCCCCCAAGAAATGCGTGGAAAGGGGAGCCCTGGTTTGCCGCACCATAGGTGTGGATGCACACCCAGAACGTTTGCTTTGGGAGGAGGCAACGTGGGACACCTTTTTGCCATCAGTTTTCTGAGAGATGATCCTACCAAAAAAACAAAACAAAACTTTCGGAAAGTGTACATTTTGAAACCTCACCTGCCCTCCTAGCCCAGCCCTGCCCTGCCCCCGCCCCTCGCCGTGCGCGTCAAGGAGGCTGGGAAGATGCGGGGCCCTAGGCCGGTGCCCGGCCTGGCGAGGGGGACAGGACCGCAGACCGGGGTCGCCTTACAAACCCCGCGGTCCTCGCCTGCCCCCAGCAATGCCACTTCCTAGTCTCTCTAGACCATATCCCCCCGCCCTGCCTCAACGTGTCGGTCTGGTCCCCCGCCCCGGGGACACTCACTCTGCCACTCGAGGCCGGGCTCAGGGGTGGGTGCCTCCTCTGCGCCTTCAGCGCAGCCCCGCGGCGCTCCCAGCAGCAGCAGCAGCAGCAGCAGCGGCGGCGGCGGCGACAGGAGCAACAACATCGCTAACCACTGGGCCGCCGGGCGCCCCTTGTCGCGCCAGTGAGGGCCAGTTACGCACCCAGCACCCGGCCGGCCCGGGAGCACCTCGGCTCTTCCGCTCGCGACGCCTTCCGGGGCCTTGTCACCCCTGCACCCTTGGAGACGCACTTCGCCACCCCTGTCACCCCAGTGTGAGGAGCACTTTGGACCCAGGGCTGGAAGACAGGAAAGTCGCGGAGGTTTTCTCCGCCCTACCCACTCCGGCCTACCCACTAGGGGAGGGAGGAGGAAGAGAGGGGTGGACCATCTGCCCATCCCAGAAATTCCTGCCTTCGGGGTGGGGAGAGAGGAGGGGTGAGGCTGCGGGTGCCCGCTTTCGCCCTTCCCGCTTCCAACCCGGCTCGTTCCTTTGTAGGAGAGGCCGAGGAGTCGCGGGTGAGCTAGTTGAGGACCTCCGGGACAGGAAGCTTGGCATCTGGCGTTGCGACCACTCGGCTCTGGCAAACGCCGCGGGCTTGGCAGGAGCCAACTTCCAGTGAACCGAGCTCCCCGTGAACCCGGCTGCTCTGGGAGAGCTCGGGACTGCTCTGGATTGTGGAGCACTGGAGACCCCTGGGGGCCGCGTCTTGGTCTCTACTGGAGTGGTCCAGAGTAACCCTAAGGTGTTTCTGCTGTTGAGTTCTTTGCGTATTAAAATAATATTCCTCTTCCATCTTTTTTTATTTCTGCTCTCCATGCCACCACCAACGTCCCCAGCAAAACAGCCAGAGCACTGATACCCCCCACACCAGCTAAGAATCCCCACCCGGAAAGGCAGGGTGAGTCCAGCAAAAGTTACTTCCTAAACTAGTAAATGGAAAACCCTGACTAGAATATAGTCCTTCTAACCGCAGTCCTATAAAAACTAGCAGAACAATGGAGCATTTAACTTTCATAAGAATAGGCTAATTTAAGACTTTTCTTAAGCAGGGCCTTGACATTTGTTATTAAAACAAGAGGAGGGAAGAAAGCAAAAGAGAACTTAAAAAAAAAAAAAAGAAGCAAAGAGAAGAGAAAAGAGAAGAAAAGAGAAAAAAAGAAAAGAAAGAAAAAGAGGTGGGAAAGAAGAGGGTGGTCCATCAGGGAGGGCCATGCTTAGCAGGCAATCCCACAGAGAAGGTTCCCATCAAGGTTCAGGTCTGGGGACCAACAGGTGGTGTAGTGTTTAAGGTACTGGACTCCCACACAGCCAACCATGGTTCAAGTCCCCAACAAAGAGGCTTGAAACTCACACTGGGCACATGTGCGTGTGTGCCCAAAATCCTGAGAGTAGAATGGAAGAGAAGGGATGGGGGGGATTTCTTATTGTCTGTCTCTTTCTGTGTCTCCAGGGAGCACCTGTGCCTATAGCCAAAACAAAACAAAACAATACAAAATAAAACAAAAGCAACAAAAAACCTCTCTTAAAAAAAAAGAGAGAGAGAGAGAGATTCGGGTCTGGTTCAAGTGCACAAAACCTCCCTGATTATGTCCAGCCTGTCGTTCCCTACGATCACAAGCTGGCTGGCCGAAAGCTGGGAGTAGGTCACAGCTCTGAGATACTGTTGAGGGTGCCACCCCATCCTGCCCCCACCCTTTGCCCTGCACATGGAAGAAATGAAGTAATAAACTTAGAAAAAGAAAAAAAAATGTAGCAAGATCTTGTGACCTTATCTTTCTCAGCCAGTACTAAACCACCATTTCCAGGTAGCACTGTCGTAGCCTGGTTGCCAGAAAGCAGATCCTGGGAGGAAGGTCCTTGGCAGAGAGAGCAGCGTGACCTAGGGCAGATGGGAGGGAAGTGATGGCTTGTTCACTGCCCTAGAAAAGGTGCTCAGTCTTCCAGGAGTCTAGAGGACCTCGGGACTGTCTGTCCAAGGACAAAAGAGGAAGGCATTTATCCAGAGACTCATGACCCCTACCTGTTGAGAGCTCTTAGGGCTATTAACTCCTCTGCACACTTCTGCTGTGGTGATGAGCTTGGTGTCTGAGAAGCCTTGTGCATGGCCTGGCAAAAGGTGAAAGGCTGCCAGGTTGCTTCCTAGGAGGGGACAGGGCTCATATGTGGGCGGGGCGGGGAGCTGGGGGAAGTCTGTTAAAGAGGTAGTGGGCAAATGAGGTTGGTTGAGAGGCTGCATGTGCCAAGTATATGGCATCTCATTACGTGTAGGATCGGTATTCCTGCCTGAACACACACAGCAAAGAGATGCTTTCAGCATGCCAGGCTATTCGGATTTCAAACACAAACTGGCTATCCTTGTCTGCTACGACCTCAGAACTGCTTTGCTAGGGCAAGTGGGCTGACATCTATTGCAGCAGGTAAGTGCAACCCACATGACCTCGTTGGGTAATCGAGTGTCTCACTGAAGTTCATTTCTGGTGAGGCACAGGGCAGTGAGGGTAAAGGGGAGAGAGACCAGGAGAAACTGGAGGGGGCCCCTGGGAGGAGAAATGTGTTCAGATATGGTGGTGGGTACTGGGACGAGGGCTGTTCTGGGATCCGGAGGCATGAGAAAAAAGATACATACATTAGAGTGAGGAATGTTTGTATGGGGTGTAGTGGGAGGTGCACCTGACCCCTAGGTGTCCTGGCAGATGAGACTAGTCTCTGGGACATTGGGCTACCTCCTACTGGCTCTGGGGCCCAGATGAGTCATTCGCTTGTTGTGGGCTTCAGCTTTGTCCTCTGTATAATGAGGGGGAAACGAGAGAAAAAGGAAGAAAGAAAAAGAGAAAAAGAAAGAAGTCTCTTCTTTCTGTCCCATAGCCATAATACTGTGAAGCAGCAGAACTATGTGTAGGATGAGATGAGGGGACCCAGTCGTATTTCATCTTCAGAGCAATTAGCATAATGAAGAGAGGTGATGACAGCTTCCTGGCCTACTGACACCCCATTTCCTATTCAGCCATTAGGAGACTCAGGAAAGAGCGACTGTTTTTCATCTCTTCCTGAAGCCCTGCAGCTTTGAGGTGGAAATCTGTGGTAAAGAGGTTTTCAGCATTTGAGAATATGATCATTACCCATATCCCGGCCTCGCTTTCAGCTTTATGAGGCGATGTGAAAGAGGTGGCTCTGTCACTTGCCAGCACGTCCCTCAGCCTCCCTTAGTGTTTCCTCCTGTGTAAAATGGAGATGATAATTTCTGCGTCATTGCATTGTTGTATTAAATGCGATAATGCAGGCCAAGAGCTTCATACAGTCTGCTGTGCTGGGAGCTGTGGGTGTGTGGGGAGGAGCGGGCAACAGGCGGCAGGCCAGCAGAGCACTGTGCTGTTGGTGGTTCTGTTCCCTGACTCCCATCAGGAGCAGGGCAGGTAGGACTCTGCGCATCTTCCCATTGCTCTAGTTATCTTTTTTTTTAAGTTTGTTTATTTTTATTGAGAAAGAAAGAGAGAGAGGGGGAGATGAGGCCTCCGACAGGGTCTCACCATGTTGCCACCACTCCTTCCGCCCAAGCCTTCCAGCAGCCAGGATCATGCCAGGCGTGTTTCAGGCTGACCCAGGATCTCTGTCTTCCAGGTGGCTTCAGCACTGCAGAGCTGTGTGTTACTGCCCGTGTCACCTTGGCTGTGCCTTCATATTTCTCTTTTTTTTTTTTTCTTTTTTCTTTTTGAGTGATTCTTAATACAGGGCACATGCGCTCGCTGGAGAGACAGAGAGAGAAAATGTGAGAAATCACCCCTCCACCAGGGGGCTGGCCATGCCACAATCCCTTCTCTTCCATTCTCCTCTCAGGGTTTTGGGCATGCGTGCACACGTGCCTGGAGTGAATTTCAAGCTGCCAGGTCTGGACTCGAACTGTGGTCAACCCTATGGGAGTCCAGCAACATAGCCACTAAGCCATCTACTGGTTCCGTCATGTTTCCTTTTAAGTTAGAATTATTTATTTATTTACGAATGTGAGTTTCTTGCAGAACTGATTGCATTTTGCGTCTCTTTGAATCTCCAGGGCAGCATCCTGCTTGGCACTTTAATGAACTCTTAGAGTCTCTGCCAAGAAAACAAAGGACTGAAGAAAGGGAGAAGTGAGGTTGGAAGGAAAATAGTGTTTGGAGTCACCTGAAACTTGAGAGAAATAGAAATCTGAATTATGTTGAATGAAAACAGTAAATAAAACGCAAATATTTAAAATAGGTTGTAGTTAGGGTCAAGATGGCTGTCAACGGAGCGATGTGTATGTGGCATCCAAGTGTGGGAGCATGGGCGGTTGTGACTGGCACCATTTTGAAGTTGCTTTTAGATGAGTGACTTGAACATGTCTGAATGCTGAGCGGAAGGAAGAAGTAGCAAGAGAGAGTTTAAAGATACTCACCCTTGGAAAATTCACAGAGTGCAGTCCTTAAGAAGGCAGACGTTTCCAGAAAAAAAGGTGAAAGTGTTCCTTATAGAAAAGAAGGTGATGCCTCCCATGCAGCTGGAATGAAGGCAGTAATCGCTGTAGGGAGAGGTAAGTCCATAAAGTGCAGGCAGAGCTGAGAGTTCTCTCATCCGCTAGCTTCTCACTCTTCTGCGAGGGAGCAGGGGACTGACTCTGTCTGTTGAGGAGGAAGGAAAGCTGGAGTTGGGAGGAGTGGGTGAGGCTGGCTCTAATACAGAGCAGCAGAGAGAGCTGCTGGGGAAGGGCCTCTGGAAGTCGGAATCACCAGGGGCTCCCTGTCATCCAGGACCAATGCATTTATCATGGCTCATGTTTCCTGAGCAGTGTTCAGAAGTGCAGAGTGCAGGTATAGGCAGGGAGAAGGTGACACTGGGCTTCGTCCAAACTGATGTGATCTAGCCAGGATGGTACATATGAGGAGTTGAATGCAGAGGCAGGGAAAGGCAGTTGGTGGAGGATCTCACAGAACTGGGCTCCATCATCACAGGTGAACCCGTGGTAGTAGCAGAGAGGGCTCTGGGTCCAGACTGCCGGTTTCAGATCCTGTCTTTTTCATGCACTAGTTGTGTGAATTAGGCCAGTTGCTCAACCTCCATATGCCTTAGTTGCCACCTCTATAAAATTGTAATAGTAGTAATAATAATAAGAATGCCTACCTTATTGGCTTGCTGTGAAGGTAAAATGAATTAATACTTAAAAGTGCTTAGACCAGTGACTGACGTATGCATACTCACCAAAGGAAGTGTTTATTATTAGTTGTTATTACTTGTATAGAGGTATACAAGATATATAAAACTACTTTGTGGGCAAATAAAGAATGAGTTTTTTTTTTTTTTTTTTTGTTTTTTTTTTTTTTTTTTTGAGAGGTTTTTGCTATACGGCAGAGGTTTTTGCTATACGGCATGTGTGCTCACCAGACAGACAGAGAGAGACAGAGAGAGACAGAAAGTGAGAAATCACCCCCAGGGGGGATGGCCACGCCGCAATCCCTTCTCCTCCATTTTCCTCTCAGGATCTTGGGCACGCACACACATGCGCTCCACTGGGTCCGGGACTCAAACCACGGTTGACTACATGGGAGTTCAGCGACATAGCCATTACGCCAACTGCTGATCCCTGATTTTTTTTTTTTTTTCCCTGGGGGAGAGGAAAGCTATAAGACCGTATCCTTGTCTTCTTAATAGCCACCATTATAGAGTGCTTGGTATGTGCCAGGCTTTTTGACTATTATGCTCATGGCGTAGTGTTTAAGAGGTCGGATTGCATGGGTTGGCATCTGTACTGTGACCTGTGCCAAGTTATTGTGCTTTGCCCTGCCTCAGTTTCTTTTCTCTAAAATGGAGTGATAGAGTATCCATCCCAAAGCATAAGCCATAGAAAGTACTCATAAAATTGTAAATAGTCACTGCTTATAAAATGTAACTATGACACTATGAAATATGTATTATTTTTTACTATATACTATAGGAATACTCAGGTTAAGTGACACATTGTTAAAACCCTATGCTGAGATACTCATTAAGTGTGAACTGAACCATAGATAAAAGAGAATATTGGTGGATATATGACAGGCGTTTTCTTACCTATTTAATGTTTAAATTTAGCAGCTCTCTCCCAGTCATTTATTAAATGCCTCTGGAAGTGTTCACAATATTATATCATGTTGCAATTTAGCAGGATCATGATACTTGAACTAATAACACCTGCTGTGGCTGGGGTACTAAGAGGAGAAAAGAAGTGAAAATTCATTAGGCCAAGAACTAATTTCAGTAGTGAATTAATGAACTAGCTTTTCACCTTAGTGCAAGCAGCAATTTATATCCATTTAATTCAATTAGGTTTTTGCGGTGTGTGATCCTTAGCCAGAAAGAAAGTTCTACTCCCTCAGAAGTTGTGATTGTGCCTCTGTCTTGAGCTTTAACTTTCCTAGATCTTAACTGGAAAGCCTAGGGAGTGGACTGATATTTATTCTATGTCTATGAGTCATGTTCTAGAAATTTAGACATTATATTCCATTTAATACTCAGAGAAGTATAGAGTTTTTGTCATTGCCAATGCTCCATTTGTTTGTTTATATTGTCAGAGGGCTCATGCTTTCTCTCTCTCTCTTTCTCTCTCGCTCTCATCTCCACAATGGGATGTGGTCTCACCACAATCCCTTTTCCCTCCATTTCTGCAGCCCATCAGGATTTGGGGATGTACACACACATGCCTAGTGTGTTTTTCAAGCTGCCAGAGGCTGGGATTTGAATCATAGTCAGCCATGTGGGATCTGACTCCCAATGCACAGTGCTACATGGTCAGCCTGCCAATGGTCCTTTCAAACAGAAATAATAAAATATAGGGTCTGGCATCTTTTGGTTTCATTCAAAGTTTCTCCTAATAAAAGGAAACAAGTCTGATGGTGTGTCTGCATCACCAAAGAATAGGTAAGGGGAGAAAGGGAAGGCAGGTAGAGCAGGGTAGAACTGGACTGGGTGGAAAAATCACCCTTCCATTATTTCTTAGCTGGTTACCTGGGTCAAATTACATAATCTTACCTGGGTCAAATTACATAATCCTCCTCTATGTGAGGGACATTAAAAACCTGCTGTACAGGGTTATTTTAAGATGAGAAATAATGTGACTCAAACACTCACAAGCAAGTCTCCCAGAAGTACAGTTGCAGCCATTCTTTTTTTTTTTTTTTTTTTGGAGAAGTTTTCACTATAGGGCGCGTGCGCTCACCAGACAGACAGAGAGAGACATAGAGACAGAAAGCGAGCAATCACCCCCCATGGGGGATGGTCACGCCACAATCCCTTCTCCTCCATTCTCCTCTCGGGAACCTGGGCACGCACTCACACGCACCCGGCATGAGTTTTTAAGCCACCAGGTCCAGGACGCGAACCACGGTCGACTATGTGGGAGTCCAGCGACATACACGTTGTGGCTATGGGAAAAGGAATTCCTTTCTTTAGATCTACCGCTTTCAACTAGTTGTTCATATATAGAAATGCTATAGATTTTTGGATGTTGATTTTGTATCCTGACACTTTATTGTATTCATTTATTACTTCAAGAAGTTTTTTCATGGAAATGTTTGGGTCTTCTAAGTCTCCCATCATCTCCAAATAAGGATATTTTCAACTCTTCTTTGCTTATTTGAATGCCTTTTATATCATTCTCTTTTCTGATTGCATTGGCTTAAGACTTCCAGCACTATATTAAAAGAAGTGGAGAAAGTAGGCAGCCTTGTCTAGTACCAGCTTTTAGTGGAAAAGCTTTTAGCTTTTCCCCATTCAGTATAATGTTAGCTATAGGTTTTTCATAGATGGCTTTTATTATGTTGAAAAATGACACTTTATACCAATCTTGATGACAGCCTTAATCACAAAAGGATGTGTATTTTATCAAATGCTTTCTCTGCATCAGTTGAAATGATCATATGACTTTTATCTTTCTTTTTTGTGTATGTGGTGTATTATATTTATGGTCTTAAGTATGCTGAATGACCTTTGCATCCTTGAAATAAAGCCTACCTGATCGTGATGAATAATCTTTTTTATATGTTGTTGGGATACAATTTGCAAGTATCTTGTTGAGGATTTTTGCATCTATATTCATCAGAGATATTGGTCTGTAGTTTTCCTTTTTTGTCATGTGCTTATCTGTTTTGAGAATGAGGATGATGGAGGTTTCATAAAGTGAATTTGGGAGATTTCCTTCCTTTTGGATCTTTAGAAATAATTTGAATAGAATGGGGATTAACTCTTCCTTAAAAGTTTTGTAGAATTCAGAAGTGAAGCCATCAGGACCTGGGCTTTTTTGGGGGGGAAGTTATTTATTATTATTCAATCTCATAGTTTGTTATGGGTCTATTCAGGTTTCCTATGTCCTCCTGATTCAGTCTTGGTAGATTATATGCATCCAGGAATTTGTCCATCTCTTCCATGATCTCTTGTTTGTTGGCATATAGTCACTCATAATATCCTCTAATGTTTTGTATTTCTATTGTGTCTGTTATAATATTGCCTGTTTCATTACATATTTGATTTATATGGTTTCTTTCTTTCTTCTTCATCAGTCTACCTAATAGTATGTCGATCTTGTTCATCTTTTCAAAGAACCAGCTTTTGCTTTCATTTATTTTCTGTTTTATTTGTTTTTGCTCAAATCTTTATTATTTCTTTTCACATGGCATTTTTTTGGGGGTTTTCTTTTTTGTTTGTTTGTTTTTCTAATTCCCTGCGGCATGAAGTTAGGTTGTCTATTTGCCACCTTTCCATCTTTTTCTTATATGCACTATTTGCTATGAATTTCTCTCTTATGACTGCTTTTGTGGTGGGTGTCCCATGAATTATGGAAACTCATGTACTCATTATCATTTGTTTCCATGATTTTTTTGATTTCAGACTTAATTTTTTCAGTAGTTGAGAAGTCATTCAGAAGCAGGTTGTTTCATTTCCATGTGTTTGTGTATTTTTCTTGAAATTAATATCAAGTTTAATTCCATCCTGGTCAGAGAAGATGCTGGATATAGTTTCGATGCCTTTGAATCTGTAAAGTCTTGATTTGTATCCTATCGTGTCCTATCATATGATCAGTCTTTGAAAAGGTTCCATGTGGGGGTGAGAAAAATGTATATTTTGTGTTCTTAGGGTGGAAGGTTCTATAGTTGTCTGTCAAGCCCTTTTGATTTATCGTTTCATTTAGGTCCTGTATCTCTCTGCTTATTTTTTGTCTAAAAGATCTGTCTAAAGGAGATAATGGGGTGTTGAGATCCCCAAAAATTATAGTGTTGCAACCTATCTCTTCTTTTAGCCCTAGCAGCCTTTCCTTCAAGTAGTTAGGTGCTCCTGAGTTGGGTGCGTTATATCTTCTTGATGAATTAGCCCATTTATTACTTTATAATGCCCTTCTTTGTCTTTTTTTAGTTTCTGTCTTAAAGCCCATTTTGTGTGAAATCAGTGTCACAACTCCAGCCCCTTTTTGATTTCTGTTTGCATGGAATATCTTTTTCCAGCCCTTCACTTTTAGTCTATGTATGTCTTTATTCATAAGGTGTGTTTCTTGTAGACAACAAATAGTTTCTGGGTTTTTTTTTATCCATTCAGCCAGTCTGTATCTCTCGATTGGAAAATTTAATTCATTAACATTCAATATTATGATTGATATTTCCAGACATGTTCCTATCATTAAGTGAGCCATTTCCTTGGTTGTTTTTTGTTATCTTATAACCATCCATCTGACTTTTTAGTTTTCCTGGTATAGCACTCCTTTCAGAACCTCTTGAAGAACTAGTCTGGGGTTGGTAAATTCTTTCAGGTTTTGTTTATCTGAGAATGTTATTATCATTTTTTTTTCTATATGAAGGATAATCTTGCTAGGTATAGTGGTCTTCATTGAAATTGTTTTTCATTTAACATTTTTAATATATTTACCAATTCTTTCCTTGCCTGCATTGTTTCTGACAAGAGGTCCGATGTTAGCCTGCTCGAATAACCTTTGACGACGTTTCCCTCTTGCCAATTTCAGTATCTTGTCTTTGTGGTTTTGGCCAATCTGGCTATCATGTGCCTTGAAGAGAATTTTCTTGGGTTGATTCTATTTGGGGTCTATGCATTTCTTGGGTCAGAATATTTGAATGCCTCCCTAGGTTTGGAAAGTTTTCTTCCAGGACTTCATGAAATAAATTATCACTGCCCTTATTATTTTCTTCCTCTTCTGGTATACCAATTATCCAGATGTTTGAGTGCTTGATGGTATCTAGTATTTCTTGTATATTATCCTCATTTTTCTTGGTAGTTTTCTCAGTCTTTTTGATAATTTTTTCTAGGTCAGAGGTTTTACCTTTTACATTTGTGATTCAGTCTTCTGCATGATCTAATCTACTTTTAATACTTTCAAAGGAGGTTTTAATTTCCTGTATCACATTCTTCTTCTCTAACAGTTCTGTTTGATTCTTTTCTATGGTGTCTATTCTTCTTTCAAATAGTGAAAGGACTTTGTCATCTCCTGGAGTTTGTTGTCTCTTTTCTCTTGCATCTCATTTAGTTTGGTCACTATAAATATTCTGAATTGTTTATCTGAGATTTCCACAAGTTCCAATGTGTAGTCTATGGGAATTGATATTTTCCCTTGGGTTGCTTTTATCTACATCTATATCTATATCTATCTATCTATCTATCTATCTATCTATCTATCTATCTATCTATCTATCTATCTATCTAGATATAATTTGCCTCTGCTATGGTTTCTAGTCATCTGGTGATCTATACGTTCCTTCCTAAATTATTCAAGGTATCTCTGAGCATTCAAAGGGGTGCAGGTGTAGGCAATTGGCGATCTCTTCTGCTCTGCCTCCCTTTAGCTCACCAACACCTTGCATTATTGTAACTGGTCCTGGGTGACTCAAAATCCTCCCTGTTTCTAGAGAACATGCATGGAACTGTGGTACTATGTGGGAGTCCAATGACATAACTATTGCGCCATCTGCTGGTCCTAAGAGGGAAACATTTGGCATAGGGTGCTTGTGCTTGCAGGATACGCAGAGAAGGAAAATGAGAAATCATGCTGGGGCGGGGGGAGGATGGCTACATCTCAATCCCTTCTCATTCATTCCCCTCCCAGGATTTTGGGCATGCATACGCACATGCGCCTGGTATGAGTTTCAAGCCCCTGGGTCTGGGACTTGAACCATGGTCAGCCATGTGGGAGTCCAACGCCTTAACCACTATGCCACCTGCTGGTCCCCATAAGGGCTTTATTTATATTTGATACTGGGAAAAAAAAGCTATGTATTAATATAGGTTCAGAAGTCTCAGCTTTTGAAACCAAGATGGATGGGTTAAATAAATATTTCAATATATTGCTAGTGGATTTAGTGAATTATAAAATTATATAAGTCCTCTATATAAGCCCTTGAAGTATAAATGACAAATAACAAGCTGCACACATTTAAAGTACACAATTTAAGAATTTGTGGTATACTTATACATGCATGAACGTATTATCATAATCCAGGCAGCGGACCCACTTACCCTTCCTGCAAATTTTCTGTGTTCCTTAGTACATCCTCTCTCGTATCTCTTCCCACCCTAGGCAGCAGCCAATTAAGCTGCTTGCTGTCACTATAGATTAGATTGTAATTTCTAGAATTTTATATAAGTGAGATCATACAGTATGTACTCCTTTTTGGCTTCTTTCACTCAGCTTAATTATTCTGAGATACAGCCATGTTGCTGCATACATTAATAGTTTATTTATTTATTTATTTTGTTAATTTGTATTTAATTGAATGGATACACAACTGTCTTTTTATCCATTCATCTGTTGATGGCTATCTTTTTTTTTTTTTTTTTTTTTTTTTGTAGCTTCAGCCTATTACAAATAAAGATGCTATGAACATTCATGTCCAAATATTTGTATGGACATATCACTTTAATTTTCTTAGGTAACAATCTAGAAGTGGAATGATTGGCTCATATAGAAGTGACACACTTAAACTTTTTAAGAAACTGCCCAATCATTTTCCAAAGTGGTTGTACCATTTTACTTTCTCACCGGTAATGTGTGAGAATTCCACTTTCTTCGTATCCTGCTGTTATGGGTTGAACTCTGTCCCCACTCCCCCCCACCCTACCACAAGACATTGAAATCCTATTCTCGAGTACTTGTGACTATCACCATATTTGGATATAAGATCTTTGCAGATGATCAAGGTAAGGTGAGGTCATCAGTGTGGACCATAATCTAACATGCCTGGTGTCCTTACAGAAATAGGAAATCTGGAAACAGATAGGCACATGCATACAGAGAGAGAGAGAGAGAGAGAGAGAGAGAGAGAGAGAGAACATGATGTAACAAGGAGTCAAAGATAGGGGTGAGGAATCCATAATATTAATACAAACTGGGACCGGCAGATGGCATAATGGTTACATCACTGAACTCCCACAGGGCCAACCACAGTTCAAGTCCCAGACCTGGAGGCTTAAAACGCGTGTCAGTGTGTGTGCATTTGTGCCCAAAATCCTATGAGGAGAATGGAGGAGAATGGATTGTGGCACAACCATCCCCCAAGGGATGATTTCTCACCTTCTGTCTCTCCATCTCTTTCTGAGTGAGTGCATACACTCTATAGCAAAAACCCTCTTAAAAAAGCCAAGAAATGCCAAGGATTTCCAGAAACCACCAGGAGCTAGGAGTAAGGCTTGGGGCAGGTTTTCCTTATGGCTCCCAGAAGGGACCTACCCTGACAACATCTTGACTCAAGCTTCCAGCCTTCAGAACTCTAAAAAGCTTATTTATTTTATTTATGAGACAGAATGAGTGTGCGTGCATGCATGTGCAAAAGAAGGAGGAAGGGATCCTCAATAAAGTCTTCTTATACCATGGTCCCTGTCTTCCAGCTCATCAGAATCTTGGGCATACATGCATGTTTTTCAGATCAACTTGGATCCACACCCAGAGTCAGCCATGTGGCTTTAAACACTGCAGTTCAGTACTCTTCTGTCTCTGCCACCCAGGCTAGGCCAACATTTCTTTGTTTAAGCCACCTAGTTTGTGGCATTTTGTCAGGGAAGCTCTACAAACTAATACACTTGTCAACACTTGGTATAATCAGTCTTTCAAATTTCAACTATTCTAATTGGTGTGCAATGGCATTTTATCGTGGTTTAAATTTTATGTAATGACTAATGATTTTGCAAATTGTTCATATGTTTATGTATCTTCTTTTATAGACCACCTATTCTAATCTTTTGTCCTTCCCCTAACCCCCACTGGATTGTTTTCTTATTGAATTGAGAGGTTTTTAAAGATGTATTCCAGATACAAGTTCCTTATAAAATACAAAATTTCCCAATATTTTCTACTGATCTGTGGCTTATTTTTGTTTTCTTAATATCTTTCAAAGAGCAAAAGTATTAAATGTTGGTGAAGTTCATTTTGTCAGTTTATTTTTTTACCAATCAAAATTTTGAATCTGAAGAATCTGTAATTAACCCCAGGTCACAAAGATGTCCTCCTATGTTTTCTTCTAAATACTTTGAATTTCTATATTTTACTTTTAGGTCTATGGCCTATTTGATACTTGATATTTGTATATGCTTTGAGGTTCTTTTTTTTAAACTTACAAATATCCAATTGTTCTGACACATTTCTTGAATAGACTATTCTTTCTCTACTGAATTGCCTTTGCATCTTGATGGAAAATGAGTTGTCTGTATGTATCTATTTCTGGACTCTCTTCTGTTTCCCTACGTATTTGTTTATCTTTAAAACAGTACCACATTGTTCCGATTGCGGTAGTGTTACCGTAAGTCTTAAGTTAAGGTAGTGATAGTCCTTCAGTGTTGTTATTCTTTTTCAAAGTTGTTTTGACCATGCTAGATCCTTTGTATTTTCATCAGAGTTTTCAAATCAGTTTGCTTGTTTCTATAAAATCCCTGCTAAGATGCTGGCTGGGGTTACATTGAGTTATAGGTCAATTTGGAGAAAATTGACATCTTAACAATACTGAGATTTCTCACCCAATGAATAAGAACTATCTATCCACTTATATAACATTCTTTTCTTTTTTTTTTTTTTTTAAGAGAGATTTTTGCTATATGGTGCATGCTCTCTAGAGAGACAGAGAGAAAGTGAGAAATCACCCCCAGGGGATGGCTATGCCACAGTTCCTTCTCCATTCTCCTTTCAGGATCTTTCAGGATTCTGGGAACACATGCACATGCCCCTGTAGTGATTTTTAAGTCGCTGGGCCTGGGACTCAAACTGCGGTCAAACATGCGGGAATCTAGCACCAAGCACTATATCATCTGGCCTCTTTATTTAGTTTTTTAATTTTTTCTCAGAAGTGCTTAATATTTTAAAGTACAGATCTTTTATATCTTGTCAGATTTATTCCTAAAGATTTCATATTTTTCATGCTATTGTAAATAACATTTTTAACCATTTCAGTTTCTAATCTGTTGCCTGTATATAGACAAATAATTTATTTTTGTATATTGATCTTGTTTCCTGCAATTTTGCTAAACTCACTTCTTAGTTTTAGTAGCTTTTTGTATATTACATTGAATTTTCTACATGAATGATCTTATCATCTTTTAATAAAGACAGTTTTACTTATTTCTTTCTAATATAGATGCTTTTTATTTTATTTGTTGTTTGATTGTAATAGTATTATGATATTACAGTATTTAATACTGCCAATACTAAAAGCGTATGTTGACCAGAAGTGGTGAGGGTGGACATTCTTCTCTTGCTCATGACCCTGCAGGGAAAACATTTATTCTTCCACCATTAACTGATTTGGAAAGTAGTGAGCATAGAAAACAACTAAAGCAGTAACTTGACTTTTTGGAGTTTGGCAGAAGTACTTTGTCAGCTTGAAGAGATTCCCTTCTATTCCTAGTTTGTTTTATCAGGAGTGAGTGTTGGATTTTGAAAAATACTGCTTTGCGCCTATGAAATGATCATGTGTTTTTTCTTTTTAGTTTGTTTGATCCAATGAATTACTTTGTTGATTTGTATATTAAACAAATCCCCCTTCTTGGGATAAATTCCACTTAATCATGCCTTCATCTTTCCTTTCTTAGGCTCTATGAAGACGCTCTGCTTTCCACAAATACTGTGTCTTTCCTCAGACCAGGCAGTAGAAAACCCCATCAATTATTAGATTTTCTCGCAGAAATCACATCTTAGCCCTATGCTAAGTGCCTTTTTTCTTTTTTTTTTTTTTAGATTTCAACTCAAATACTTCAACTCGAATAATTTTTATTTATTTAAAAATTTAAAACACTGAGGTTGACCAACGGTTGGGAATGAGAAGAATGTTTCCTGCATGGATGGTTACCTCCACTCTCATCAAATGCTCTGCAGAAAAGTCAAGTTACTGCTTTAGTTCTTTTTTATGCCCAGTACTTTCCAAATCAGTCAGGGAGCTTTCTGCCTCCTCCTTGAGAAAGCTATTTCTTTGGTAGTGTTTTGACTGAGTAATAGTTTCAGTATTTGCCAAGTGTAGACATACAAAAGCTATTCCTCCTCTTCCCGGATAAACTCGAATTAGCAGGGTGCTTGATGTTTTCTCCACCTGAGTCAGAGGGTGCCACCTGTGGATTTTGTCTGAGGGACACGGTGTCTTTTCTTGGGGACATATTTTCAAATCTTCTATTGTCAAATGTAGATATTGTTTTCCTTTCCTTTCCTTTCCCTTTTTTTTTTTTTTTTTTTTTTTTTTTTGCGGGGTGAGGGAGTGGCGGGAAATGGAAGTGAAATCCACACAAGCCCTTCACTTTCTGAATTTTGTTGGAGCCTTGTGCTCCCTTGCACATCAGTTTCACTATTTCTTCTCTGAAAGGTTTGTTCTACGGTGTCAGATAAATCTCTATACAGTTTGGAATTTTCTAAACTAATATCTACAGAGGGGACCACACTGACTGAAGAGCTGTGATTTCTATTTTTTCCAAGATGTAAAGTTTGACCATCAGGATAATTCAAAGAACATTTTCTGTATTTCCTTTCCCTACAATTCCCTATTTTCTGCGGCTCTTCTTCCTAAATCTTCACTTTGGCTTTTAGGTTCTTTTATATTTTCAATTAAGACAACTGAACAATTAAATTCTTTTTGTGAGTCAGACATTAAATAATTGCACGGGAGTTTTGCCTTTGTAGCTAAGTCATTCTGTTTTCCATACTTCATATTTTTAGCTTCTGAAATTTTAACGATTTGGCTAAGGTTTTCCCTATTTCGATCAACAGCAGGAAATTCTTGCCATTGTAGGTTAAAATCGGGTTTTGCATTATCTGATATAATGTGTCCTGCGGTCACAGAAGCACAAGAAATAGGACTGTTTTCATTCTCAATCCCACTTGGTGGTTCATTTTCACTTTCCAACTTATTTTCTGCTTTTGGAATACTTTTATTTTCATTAACATCTATAATATTTGTATTTTGATCTTCATCAAAAAATAGCATTATCAAGCGATGAGGAACTTTTTATGTGAGAGCGGCAGAACTTAGATACATATTTGTCAGACCCTTGATCCACATTCAATCTTCTGGATTCTGATGCAAAAGATTCTTTCTCTTAACTTGATTTTTAGGAGGCTTCACTTGTTCAAGTTTGCCAATTGAGTTGAATTCTGAGCACATCCTTCGGATTCCTGGAGCTGACAGTGTCATCTCAGAGACTTCAGGTAGCTCAGGAAAGGGACTGAGGAGGGGCTTCTTGGAAGCAATGTCTCTTCCTCCATATAAAGACTTCTGAACACTCTTCTTTCTCTTTCCCTTCTTTCTACAACTTTTAAAAACCTGATTCTTTTTAGGAAGTGTCCTCTTTGTGCACTTGGTTTCTTTCTTTTTTAAAAAAAATTATTTATTATCATTATTCTTCAATTTTGACCACAGAGAGACAGATAGAGAGAGAAAGAGAGAAAGAGGGAGAAAAAAAGCCACCAAGTTCAGGACTTAAACCATGGGAACCATGTGGGAATCCAGTAACTCCAACACTGTGCCACCTGCTAGCCCTGTTCACTTGGTTTCTTGAGACTTCCTCTTGTTCATTTTCTTTTCTTTACAAGGCTGAGCCTCAGTACTAAATAAGTTGTAAACATTCTCTTCTGCAAAACTGACCAATTGTTTTCTTCAGTTTGACGTTTGTGTTATTCTACCAACTTTATGGGAGGGTATTTCCTCATGATTATTTGGAGAACTAAAGATATCAGTCCTGAGAGAGGTTCAGTGATTGAAGACTTATTAGGACACAGAACTGCAAATGATACCCAAAGTGATTCTATGTTTTTAAGATTCTTTCCCTTGTCATCGAAATCTGGTTTAGACAATTGCTCAAGAACAGGCAACTACTCGAGCTGCAGGGGACTGGTTCTACTGAACTCCTTTTTACAGACATTCCTCCTTTGTGCAATGGAGTATTTGCTGGCAGAGATTCATCAGACACTTCAGGGTTTAGGTCCTCTCCAAAAGTAACTCTTTCTCCCTCAAATTTAGAAAGGCCGGTGACTTATAATTTTCTTGATCTTCTGCCTTTTTTTTTTTTTTTTGCAAGAGTTTGCAACATTTGTGATTAAGCTTGGCTGAGTCCCATCTTCACAGAGGTTGTTGCAATGTTCCTGTAAGCTCTCTACAAAGAGCTTAGCAGAGGGTTTCTTAAGTACAGAACGAAATATGAAGGACTCTGAGAATGGAATGTCCTTCCTACACTTTGGAGTAGCTGCTGCTCTGACCTCAGAGGCTGTGTCTGACCTCACTTCGGCTATAAATGTGTCAAGTGAAACATCATTTGATTCTATGCTCTCTACACAGCCAGCACCTCTGAGCCTCTATGAGATCTGAAATGGGGATAGATGCTTCAACTAAACATCCAGATTCTGTTAAATCAACTTCTGATAATTTCTCAGAAAGACCTGCCGAATTTTCAACCTTTCCAACCTTGTATGTTCTCTGTGTGTCAATATTGAGTATCCGGGAATTTATTGCCTTTCCTTCAGCACTGGTCAGATTTGCATCAGAGTTGGTGGTCTGCAAGGATATTCTCTGATGTTTGGATGATGACTTTGCAACAAACACAGACTGCTGACATTGACCAACGCCTTCCTTTTTGGTTAAGTCTGTTGTCTCCAATGTTCCTTTTTCCTCTGAAAATTCTGGATAGTCAACTATTTTCTCATGTTCCTTTACGGAGAGAAAAGTCGACCGGATGGCAGATATTTGCTCTTTTAATGAATTAACATTTCGATACAGCACAGGGCTGCCCTGATAAGGGGAATCCTATGTTAAACCAGATCTCTCAGAATTCTTTAAATTGTGCTGCTAAGCAATGAAACGGATCAGATGGTTTGTTTCAGGACAGCCCCTGAGCACCTACTGTAGAACGTCGCTAGATTTTTTAAGGCAGGATGATGATTTTCCTGAAGAGTTCTTAACAAAACTTTCAGGTGCAATTCCCAGTTGCTCTATTGGTAATGTGGGAAAGTTTGAAGGTGATTTAAATGGATCTGGTGTGCAAAAATTAGGAGTTACTTGTACCGCAGGCTTCTGAAAAGTCATTAACTTTCCAGTTTCCAAAATAAAGGAGATATGTTCAGCATTATTGATAGCTGACTCTTTAGTTTCAGAGCCCTTCCGAGCTTTGACATTGGTATCCATCTCTCACGCACAACGCTAAGTGCTCCAGGCCTCCATTCACCTGGAAAGCTCCGCAGCAGACCGCGGTCGCCTTGTCGTGCCTTCTGAAACCCCGCTCTTGGGTCCAGAAGGCTTTTCTTGATGAAGTATCTGCTGCCCTCCTAGCTAGCAGCCTGGGAGGTGCTGCTCCTCAGCTCCCCGGTCTGAGTGTCCAAGCAGTGTAGACCCTGACCCCAGCCTGCGCTCAGCCCTCCTAATTACCTTGTTTCTATTTATGGGTTTATAATACAATTTGCATGTGTCTGCATGCCCCAAATCTCCAAATCTCTCCAAATCCCCAAATCTCCCTGAATCACTTATTCACAGGTGGTCTCTTGGGCTACTTCTACAAAGGGTTAGCTACATTACTTTGTGTTGACTTTTTTTTTTTTTAGAAAGATTTTTGCTACATATGCTCGCTGGAGTCAGAGAGAGACAGAGAGACAAAAAGTGAGAAATCACTCCCTGGGGAAGTGATCACACCGCAATCCCTTCTCCTCCAATCTCCTCTTGGAATTTTCGGCACACACACACAAGCGCCCGACATGAGTTTGAAGCTGCCGGGTCCAGGATTCAAATCACGGTCACCCATGTGAGAATTCAGTGAAGTAACCATTATGCTAACTGCTGGTTCCTGTGTTGACTTTTTAATCTCCAAGTACTAGTGCTTTCAGAGTAATTTAATTTCCCACCCTGGAGACAGCACAATTCTACTTCATGGGCTGGATAAAAATATGTCAGATTTAAATCAAGTCACATGGGCAGCAAAGCATCACTTCATTTCCCTAATGTGATAAAAATACTTCACCTTCTGGAATTTTCCTTGGTCCTGTGCTTTTAACTATATTTTCTAAGAGTGTTGTGTGACTCACCGTGAGCTACAGAAAACCCACGTATCTCTTTTGACTAAATCTTTCTATGTTTTGACTTGTGCCTCTCCTCAAGTAAATTCCTGTTTATCAGTAAGAGCAAGTATTTTCAAGAAAGGATAAACCCAAATCTGAGCTGGTCCTGTCTTGTTTGCTTGAGTTTGTTAAAAAAAAAAAAAAAAAAAAAAAAAAAAAAAAAAAAAAGTCTGGACTCTATCAGTTTTTTTCTTTTTATCATAAATAGTTGTGGCTTTCTTATTTTCATCAGTTTTCTTATTTTTGCCTGTAGGTCCTCATGACCTACATTATTCTTCCTCTCCTTCGTCCCTCCTCCCCATTTTCCCAGCACCATCCTGTTTCTCATAACAGCCTACCATTTGTTTTGTGGGCTATCCCTCTGGGAGAATAGGCGAGGAAAAGGAACAAGTAAGATACATTACTGTGAAATTACTCTTAGAACTGAGCAATGACCTCTAAGGGTCCACAAATGTTAATTTGAGAAATGTCCCTTTAAACTTTTTTTTTTTTTTTGTCTACCTGCATATTAAACATGTCTGTTTGCCAAGACCCGCTCAGCTGAACATGTTTTTCTAAGTGTGTATGTGTGTGTGTGTGGGGGGGGGGGGTGCTGGGGGGGGGGCTGTGGATTAGAAATAAACATAAAAACAATCATGCAAAGACATAAAGAAAAGTGAGGAGGATAGGGTACATCCAACTTCTCTGATGGAGAAAATCACAACCTTGAACCAACATCCAGTGTATTATTTTGTAGGGCAGAAAATAGGAGAAGAGGAAATGGAGTGCGAAGCCAGTTGTTCTTAGATATTAATCAACTGATGATGTGAAAATGAACAGTGCCATTTGGTTTCTTCTGATTCTTTTGGGCAAAATCTGAACAACACGTGGCTTCCTTAGACAGATACTGCTTTGTAGTTATCAGCATTTAGCATATTTGTATTTTAATGTTTCATAGCTATGCAAATGAAACTCATGAACAGTGGTTCTGCACATGTCTGAATGAAGGTCACTGTGTTTGTTCAGAATGGCCGCTCTCCACATCTGCCTTTTTTGCCCAAACTTTTCCAAGTATGAGCACTTAGAGGGTATAATAACATCTTTTTTAACACTCAGACCTGGATTTTGTGGCCCACATTCCTTACTGGAGTACCTAGGAGACTTGAAGGCTCTCTTCTGAGGCTCACATTCACCTCTGTATCTGGGAATCTTTTTTTTCATGTTTAACAATTTTTTATTCAAATGTAAAAGTTCAATATAAGCCATTTACAGGGCTTGGGATATGTTCTTAATTTTAAAAACAAGAACGGGGAAATGGCAACAAAATGACCTTTCCACTTTTTGAAAACTTTCAAAGAAGGGATAGATCATAATAGGGCCATAAGAGATCCATTTAACCAAACCGAATTTCTCCTACCAATAGTCTTAACACCCATTCCATAATCTTAATACATATTCCTGAATGAAGAAACACAGTTCAGCCTTTCTTACATAACCATTTAAAGAAACTCACCATCTTGCTTCCTATAATATCAAACAAATCATGAAACTACTTCAATATGCATTTCTTCTGTTTAAAACAAAGGGTCTAGTTATTTGTAGAAAACCAATACTTAGTCTCCAGATACATTTTCCAGAAATGGCATATGCCATTCAAAAGCCTAGACTGTCATGCTTTCGAAGTGGAATACCTAGCCTAATACTCATAGAAGCAAGAGTGGCAAAGTTGAAGATCAATATTATAACTATTTTTTTCTATTTATTTATATTTGGGAATCCTTTGGGGCACCTCACTTGCCCTGTGGCATCTAGTCAGTGCTACTTGAGGCAGCTTCTTCCATAGCAGCTTTCCCAGCACCATGCCCAGGCTGAGTGCTGCTCCACTCAGTACGTCTTGTGCTGAGTCCCTGCAACCAGGCCTCTGCTAAGGTTCCAGCTGCTCGTTGTGTTCTCTGCTGCTGCAGTCTCTAGTCTGGTTTAAGAAGCCATCACCACATTTACCCGTAACGAGCATTCTCTTTCTACAATGTGACCTTTGTTTTGCATTATCTGATTCATGGTATTAGACATATTTCTATGTTACTGTTTTTTATAAACTTTATGGTTCATCCTGGAAACTTGTCTCCACCCTTCCCCAGCTCTCCAACTTTGAATGCCTTAGGTGCTCTGCTCTTTTTCCAAGAGGGTGATTGTTGGAGACATGCAGTTAGTAAATATTACTACCATTAATTGAGCATATTATGTCCAATGTTCTAGCATATTACTTTATTTAGTTCTCACAACAACCCTTGGGTATAGATGGGGATATATGCTAAAGTGATATAACATAGAATAAGACTGAGGATAGAAGTAGCCATCATTGCTATCTTTTTATGTGTGTGTGAACTTCTCAGTAGGTGAATTTAAGACACAAGTAAATGAATCAACAAAAGAAACATGAATTTTTCTTGGTATGGTGGTTTAGACAGCTAGATCTACATGGCCAACTGCATGGTTAGAATTCCAGACCTGGTGGCTTGAAAAACTGGGTGCACGTGCATGCGTGCCCAAAATCCCAGAAGGAAAGATGGAGGAAAGAAGCCTGAAAAAATCTCTTAAAAGAAATTAGTAAATTGTAAGAGGGACTGTGGCCTCACCAAGGATCCCCTAGGAGGTCCTTTCTCACTTTTTCTTTCTCTCTTCAGCAAGAACATACACCCTCTAGCAATTTCATTTTTTTAAGGGAAAAAATATTTACAACCCTTTACTAATTCTAAACCTAGGATATTAGATGATAGCTTTGTGTGTTGAGAAAGCTGTTCTGCAGCTACGGCATAAAGGTTATTATATGTGTTTTCCTGTGTCTATCTGGAACTGAAACCATTTTCAGGTTTTTGAATGATTTTTTTAATTTTATTAAAGCATGACATTAAAATGAATATTACATTTGATTAAACCAATGACTGAACATGGGGTGAATAAGACCAACAAAGCCTCATCTTACATATTTTCTTTTTTTTTGCCTATAATATGTCATGTCTTTTATTATGCTCAGTGTTTTAATTTTTCTTTTATTTGTATCTCTTCTCTCCCATTCCATCTTGTTAGTAAAAAGAGTATCCAAAATATGACTCATTTCTTGAAGTCAATGAAATGGATATTTAATATACTAAGACTAAGCAAAATACCTTTAACAATCTACTTAATTTAGATTTTCATTATTCTACTGCAGTGTTTATGAAGTTGAAAGTATTCTGTAGAGAAAAAAAAAGCATATTACAGTTGTTATTATAGAAGGAGATGAATCAACAAAAGAAACATGAAATTTTCTTTTGAAAAGGAAAATATGAAGCAAAATAATTACTAATTAAAGAGAAAATTATGGAATAATTATTAAGTTTATTAGTAGTATTAAAATGTGAGTTTTGGGGGCCACTAGGTGGTTAAGGCACTGGATTCCTACATGATCAACAACGTTCGAGTCCTGGACTTGGTGACTTGAAAATCACACTGGGTACATGTGCATGCTTGCCCAAAATCCTAAAAGAAGAATGGAGGGGAAGGAATTATTGCATGGTCATCCCTTTTGGGGTGGTGGTTTCTTACTTTCCCTCTAACTGTCTGTTTCTCTCTGGAGAGCACACATGCCCTATGGCAAAAACCTTTTATAAAAAAAGTGAGTTTCATTTGTTATTATATGTTTTAGTAAGTAATTTCTTTTTTTTTTTTAGAGAGAGATTTTTACTATAGGGTGCATGTGCTTGCTGGAGAGACAGAGAGAGATAGAGAGACAGAAAGTGAGAAATCACCCCCAGGGGGATGTCTATGCCTCAATCCCTTCTCCTCCATTCTCCTCTCATGATCTTAGGCACGCACAAACATTCCCAGAATGAATTTGAAGCCACCAGGTTTGGGACTTGAACTGCAGTTGGCTATGTGAGAGTTCAGTGATGTAACCATTGTTCCATCTGATTGTCCTATAGTAAGTTATTTCTTAATGGTTACTTGAATTCAGGGCACTTTACATAATGTAGCCTGAGAAGACCTGTAAAGAAATTAGTAAATGGTAATCATCTCCAATTTATAAAGACTAATCCAAATGTCTATCTCCAGTAGCTTGTTTGAGGGAAAAAATGGAAGTAAAAAAAGATAAGTGCTTCAGAGTTACCCATATTGGAGAGTTCTGTGCTACAGTCAATATTATTTTTTGGCTACATTTGCCATCACCTACATCCCCCCTCTCCCCATTTGTCTCCCCTTACAATCAATCAGCTAGCAAAGGGGGCTTTGGACATTGTCCGTGTTTGCCTCTGAGTTCTCCCTCACACCAAACAGGCTGGGCTCCCTCTGTCGGGTGCTGACTTTCACTAGTTCTAGCCCTGAACTGGAAGCAGGGGAGCCTCGAGGACAGCTTTGTGTGAACTCATCAAGAGCACTGGAGGAAGAGGGAATCTCTCCTTTCAGGCAACCAATTCCACCCATTTGAGCATGAAGCAGCAGCATTTCCAGAAAATGCCAGAATAGAGGTGGAAGTCTTTGCTGCTGAGAGCAGATTCTTTGATGTGCAAACACTTCTCTCTCTAAAGCAGCCTAGACTGGTCTCCTAGGACTCATGATACTGACATAAAACTTCACACTTAAAGGCTGTCCCATTTGATTCCAAGGGTGCCAGGGAGGGCCCTAGAATGGGAACAAAGCAGGATAGGTTCTTACCCCAATTCTCAGGCTTGTGAACTTGGTTGTTTAGAATCTGCTACCCTGGAAGGGCCTTTATTTTAATAGCTAGATTTCATCACCATTCTCCACTTAAATCTATATAGACCAGTGCAAGTTCCTACATCTGAGAAAGCAACCTAAGACATATCCTACCAGGGGCAGGTCAGTAGTAGCACTTCCTTTATACACAGAAGAATGGTCATAGCAAGGATGAGCTCTACCAGGGCTATCAGGATAGCACAGGGAGTAAGACTGAGGACTTTGGAGTAAGATATGTACAGGTCCAAACTTCATACCTTTGTCATTTATAAACTCAGTAACTGGGAAAATCCCTCAAACTCTCTAAGCCCCAACTTCCCAAGAATAAGGGAAAAATAATAAATGCCTGGGTCAGCAGGTGGCGTAGTGGTTAAGGCACTGAACTCTCATGTGCTCGATTGTGTTGTGATTTGAGTCCCGCACACAGCTTGAAACTCGTTTCCTTTTTTTTTTTTTTTTTTGGAGAGGTTTTTGCTATAGGGTGCATGCTCTCTCCAGAAAGACAGAGAGAGACAGAGACAGAAAGCGAGAAATCACCCCTCACGGGGGGGATAGGCCACATCGCAATCCCTTCTCTTCCATTCTCTTCTTGGGATCTTGGGCACGCACGCACATGCGCCTCGCGTGAGTTTAAGCCACCAGGTCTGGAACTCGAACTGCGGTTAGCTACATGGGAGTCCAGCGACATAGCCATTATGCTAACTGCTGGTCTCCACAGCTTGAAACTCATGATGGGCATGTATACATGCATGCCTAAAATCCTGAGAGGAGAATGGAAGAGAAGGGATTGTAACGTGGTCATTTCCCTGAGGGGTGATTTCTGGCATTCTGTCTTTCTGTCTCTCTGGCAAGCACATGTGCCCTATAGCAAAACAAAACAAAAAAACTCTCAAAAAAATAATATATGCATCTGAGGGATTAAATGTGGCAGGATACGTAATATGTTTTGCACAGTGCTAGTTGTACAGATGACCAATAAATTATTAGTATGTCTTTAACTAAATATTTTATTGTTATCATTATTTTGTCTTTTATCATTTATTGTCCTTAACTGGGATTTCTGATACAGGGTAACATAGCGGTTAAGAGCATGCATTCTGGATCTATGTTGCTTGGGTTCGAATACTGGCTTCTGGTAAAGATTCTATCCTTGACCAAACTCTAACAAGGCTCCTCTGAGCACTCTTTTCAACTAGGCTTCAACATTTATATTCAAGGACCATGAATGAAAATGCATTTAGGTTGAAAAGTAAATACTATTTGAACAATAAATTCCTTCATAAAACACATACCTGGAAATTGCAAAGGTCAGATTGAAATTTCAAACTGAATTAGATCCTCTGTAGGATTTGTTACGTCTTGCAATTGGCAGTGACACCAGAGTGTATAGGGCTCAAAACTGCCTTTACCTGCTTGGTTTTTCTGAGGGCCTCACTCCAAGAAACCTTACAGGATGGAGAAGTTCTGGGGTGCCATGTGACTTATTCTTTGGTTGTACAACCAAGTAGGAAAGAATGGAAGATCAAGTGTTCCACACTTTGCTCAGCTTAGAGTGATTCACAGTTGCAGTCTGAAGCAAATAGGGCCAATATTTAAGCCCCTATAGTCCACAACCCAAAGGAATTAATGTCTTGGCCCGTGTTCTGGGATTATTCAAGGGCTGCCCACCACCCCTACTTCAGAAGTCTCACCCAGAGCCTCACTCGTATGGTACCAGAGTATCCTAGCCCAGTTGGTCTATTAAAAGAGCTAGCATAAAGCTGCAAACAATTATGTTCCCTTGCTTTTTAGCTGTGTCAAGTTGAGTCTGTGACACTACATTGACATTTAACAAAAGGAAAAACTTCTATCACATTTCAGTCAATCCCTGTTTCTTGTTCTCTCTGAATAAAGACTTCTGCTTCCATAAAATATTTTCATAAAATGAGAATGATATATAATCTTTATGAATCATTAACATTTAAACAAATGAAATTTTTTAAAGATCAATTTTCTACTGTAGTTAAAAAATTTTATTGTTAGGAATGCTTCTCTAGTACCACATTCTTTCAAGGAATATTGGAAGGAATGGGTATTAGGAGTAAAGGAGAGAAAGAAAATAGAATTCTAGGTTACTCTGGGAAGATGTGGGGTATGGGATGTGCCATTTGGGAGGTTTCATAGGAGTATTTCAGGACAGTATTGTTTCTGGTATCGAAGGTTCTTACAAGGTCATCTAGATTAAGCTCACCACATGGACTCTCATAATTGAAATCCCCATAGCACTGGGCCTTCTCTCATTCATCTTGAAGCTTGCACCTTGCTGGCTGTGATAGTTTAGGGAACAACAGTCTCAGAAGGATGGGTACATTTAATATGAACAGTCAACTACTCTAATCTCTCTACTTCCTTCTCAATATCACCCATATATAGTTGCTTCCCAAAAGACCTTTCCTTCCTCTTTCCAAACTCTCCTTTAAATCCAGACAAGTAAGTTCCTTGTTTCTTTTTCCTGTCCTCATTGGCTCAATATTTTACTTTATATATCAACTTAGATTGCATTCTTTTACAATTTTCTATTTCCTTTATTTCCTAGATTTTTTTCCAGTAAAAGAACATCTGGGAGTCGTCCTTACCAAAAAAAAAAAAAAAAAAAAAAAATCCTCCTCAAAATAAAAAGGGAAATTTCTTTTCTAGAGGTAAATAAAGGAAAGAGAAAAGGCTATGATACTTAGGTGTTAATATTTTTTGAAGCTGTCATGTAACCTTTTCCTAATCAATTACTTAGTGCAAGAGTGAATGGGGATCAGGCCACCTCATGTGGTAAGTATTATGTCTAAATATAAACACCAGGATGTTTTCTAGCAGCCTACTTGGCAATTACTTGAACTGTGCCCTTATGAGTACAATCACTGAGAAATGATGCTGGGGTTTGCAGAGCTTTTCTTCACAGAAATGTACAACACTATGTTTGCAAAACTCTGTTTTTGTTTTAATGATTTGGTTAAGCTATGAATTCCATTTTTAACAAATATTTATTCCTCCCCCTCTCCCACTTGACTTTCCTGCTCTTCTTTAAGTACAATATTGCCTTCTCAGGGCCTTTGCACTTGCTCATTCCTTTCTTAGATCTCTACTCAAAAATTACAACTCTAAGGATGGACCATCATAGGGGATTGTGTGCTCTTTGTCTAACCTCAGGTTCTTTGACATTTCTTTCTTTCCTGAGTGAGAGAAAGATAAACAAACCCAGAGAGAACACCCTCAATAGGGTCTTGATGCTGCGATCGACCCCCGGTTTCAGCCAGCCTCAGATCATGGGCACCCATGTGCCTGGTGTACTCGGGAGATCTCATGATGTGAACCTGGAACCTTTCCATGTGGGCCAGAGTCTTAGAGTCACGTTTTACCACTGCTCCACTGTCTGCCCCCACCTTGTTTTATGTTCTACGTAGCCCTTATGGCCATTGCACAGTCTTAGCTCAGGCTCCCTGTAAATCAAGAACCCGAAGCAAAGTTACGTGTTCATGGTTTATTGGGAGGTGCCATACCGTGGAAAAAGTACTGGGAGGCAGAGAATTAGGGAACACTGGCTGTGATGATACATAGGAAGTTGGCTATAGCTTTTGTTGAAAACACCATGGGTGGCTCAGTTGCATCTGCTAGTTCCTTCCCATCTCTGCCTCTCAGTGATCTATGTTCATGCTTACTTCCCTGCACTTGTCTGTTGTGTTATGTGGTCCCTTGGGTCAGCAGCCAAGGAAGCCACTGAGGCCTTGGGAACAAAAATTGTTGCAGCTTCACCTGTTAGGAGTTACATGGAAACTGAGGCTTTTCTCCCGAGTGGTCTGTGCAAATTGGTGCTGGACACACTCCTAGCACAGGCCTGGGAGGCAAGTGGGGCCAAGTGGATCTGGAATGTGCATAAACTGGGTCCAGTACCATGAAATAGTATTCTTATTTGTTTATCGTCTCTTCTCTTATTCGGGAGCTTCAAGACTGCTTGTTTTCTTCATCATTCACTACATGCATCATCAAAAGAACAGTGCCTGGCAATACTAGGCAACTCAGTAAATATTTGTCGAATGAATTTGTCAAGTCCCTACTATGTGTTAGGGAGTGTATGAGTGCAAGAAAGGACAGGTATTGCCACTATCTCACAGATGGGAAAATTAAGGAGAAAAGTGACTTACTCAGTGCTATTCAAAATGAGAGCAATTTCTGTATTTCCTGACTTTTGATCTATAGTCTATAAGAAATAGTATATTTTAGAATATGAGTACTCTTCACTTGACTTTGCCTATTGTTTGCTTGAAATGAGCTTTTTCAAGGAAAGGACTAAGCTGACTCCTTTTGTGAGCATTTGGACTCTCTATGCTTAATTTTTTTGTTTGTTTTTTAGAAAATGATCATGGTACGACAGAATGTATCAACTGGATGCCTAGAAAAATAGAACTGGAAGACTGTATGAGTTTTCTAGGGATACCATAACAAAATACCACAGACCAGGTGGCGTAAACAACAGAAATTTATTTTCTCACAGTTCTGGAGGCTGGGAGTCCAAAACTGAGATGTTAGTAGTATTGGTTTCTTCTGATACATCTCTCCTTGGTTTGTAGATGGTCAGTTTCTCCCTTTGCCCTCACATGGTCTTCCCCCTGTACATGCCTGTATCCTAATCTTCTCTGGTTATAAGGACACTTGTCATATTAGATTAGGGCCCAATTCTATGACCTGATTTTACCTTAGTTTCTTCTTTAAAGAATCACATGGTCATATTATAAGACACTGTGAGTTAAGAATTCAAGACATGAATTTGACAGGGCCAACACTGAGGTGGGAGAGGGATACATGTTAACATGTAACGTTAACCCTAAATAGTTTGATTTTACAAAATGTGGGGGTAATGCCGGCGTCTGTGTTAAAAGGCCTCATGTATCTAGGCAGTGAGTCACAGCCAATCCCTGCTGCCTCCTCCCTCTAGGTTGCCTCTTTCTAGTTCTTCCCTGGCCCAAGACTGAGACCAGCAAGGCAGTCAGAGGAGGTCACAGAGGGATCCAGAAATCCAAGATGAGGGTTTTGTACCAGGTAAACAAAAGGAATTATCATCCATCTAAAGTTCATTGTTTAAATTACCATGTTTATTTATGCCAACACAAAATACAATAAAAGAACTTACAAAAAAACCACTTTATCTTCATGTAACATAACTCTTCAGTGAACAGAAGTACTAATGTTAATGTTTTGGCCATTTCAAGGTCCTGCCTTGGGTCAAAACAGTATTAAGAGAAAGAGCAGATTCTTCTCTACCTTCTCTAATGCACACAAAAAGAAACATCTATTTGCTAAAATCCCATTCTAGTAATAATACAAAATACCCCCCAAGAAGTCCCATGCAGAGGTGACTGCTCCTAGGGTGTCCTCAGTATTCCACCTGGGCTGTTGTTCTGGACCTTCTCTAGGGGGCGGGCATCAGCCAGGAACGAAAGAGGCACATTCGCCTTTCAGAACCTCAAGGTGATTGTTTAGCAACCTTGTCTCATACAACCATATACTCCCTAAATGTCTGATTTACCTGAGTTATTTAGAAATGAGAAAAGAGTCCCCTGGCATTCAAATGCACATACAAATATCTAGTAGAATTGCAGAAATTAGTAGATTACACTATGACAATGCAATAGATGACCATGAAGCCTCCATTACAGACTGTACTATTCACCCAGTGAAAGGCTTCATGTTACAGTTTAATCAATGATAATAAACATTGCACTGAAGTGCAGTAGCTCACCTGTACATCAGCAGTTCAAATGCTATTTGTTTAGTCTCAGTACATTTTCAAACAGATGATAGTTATTGCTTAACTAACACAATCTTTCCATCATTTCTTTATGAAAGAGGCAGTCTCACGCAGTGGAAATAGGCAATGGCTTGGAGTTAGAAGGTCTAGTTTCTAAACCCAGTTCTACTCAGTCTCTCAGCCTTAGTTTCCTTATGAGGATCAAATAAGAGGAAAGTGCTTTGTCAACCCTAAGAAATATGCTAGAGTATTTCTTCAACCAGCGATGGATCTCTAATTGTCCACATATATTTTCCAAGTAAAATATATGATGTATATCCACCTCAGACAGCTGAAATGTGCATGCTAGATTATGCAGATGGAAAAATACTATATATTAAAAAGCCTGTAAATCATGGGGGCTGTACACTCTTGATATGTGGGGTTTAAAGCTACTTAAAATCTTATTGTGGGACCAACAGATAGCATAATGGCTACATCACTGGACTCTCATGTAGTTGACCATGGTTCGAGTCCCGAACCTGGTGGCTTAAACTCACACCAGGAGTGCATGCCCAAGACCCCCAGAAGAGAATGGAGGAGAAGGGATTGTGGTGTGACCATACCCACTGGGGGGGTGATTTCTCGCTTTCTGTCTTTCTGTCTCTCTCTGTCTTTCTGGCAAGTGTACACGCCCTATAGCAAAAACCTCTTCAAAAATAAGAATCTTATTGTATTTAACCCATGTTTCTTTTACGTTATTGGAGCTGCCTTTGAATAAGCTACCTAGCCATTTAAACGAAATTTTAAAAATAAAAAAAAATTATATTACAATGACCTGGTTTAGAAGGTGGTGAAACTGAGTAAAACAGATTGAGAAATATGGGAGAGTGAACCCAGAGTCAAGAAAGAAACTGAGTGTAAAAGATTGTTATTCAGGTAATTTAAAAATTACCTAAATGATAGGGCTGTAATCTTTGTTTTTCACTAGTGACTTCTTAATTTAATTTATAAAGTAACTTAATTTGTAAGTTATTTCTTCCTCATCTATCAAACAAATAAAACACTTGTTTGTGTAACTGTCTTTTAGGAGCAAACAAATTCACAGAAATCACTAATACTTAATTTTCAACCTTACATTTGACTTATCTTTAAAGCAATTGGATCCACTCTGCTTATATAAAATCAGAATCTTATTTCTCATAGACTTAAAAAAAGTCTTCCTTTAGGAAAGGGCATATATACTAAAAATTTAGAATTAATTAGCAAATGTGATTTTACAGTGTAGGCATATGGACTTTGTAACTTTGTTGAGACAGATTTCAGGTAGCTGTATTCCTGCAACAAATGAGATTCTAATATTAAACACTTTTCAGATGCAAAGCAGGCCCCATGAATCATTTTGATGATTTTTTGAAGCATTAATACAACAGGGTATATTCTTCAAATGATCCCCAAAGTCACCTCTTTGCTAAAGATATTCCTCTTCTTGATTATTTTGAACCTGCCAACATAGTCTCTCACCTTCAAACAGAGAATGACTGATCTCCCAATGACCTATTATTATCTTAACCAACCTCAATTTGAAACAACAAAGAAAGAAAAATTAAATAGTGCATTAACATTTTATATCGGTGAAACAGCCTTTTTTCATGTGTAAAGTAGTTTCAGCCATCCGTGGAAAGGTCTACCTTTTGTTTTTCTCTGTGTTTATAGGTTACATTTTTGAAAGTACTGGTAGAGCCTCTGTAAAGTGGATTTGTTCCCTGGGGGGAAAAAAAAAGATTTAAAAGAATGCACATTTTGTTATTATACTGTTTAAGATCACTGAATAATTTCATTATAGTAAAAATTGACAGAGGAGAGTCAAGTTCAATCTTGGGAGCCATTGGACTAACTTTGATTAATCTGGTACTTCATACTTTTAGCACTTTAAAATGTACACATCTTCATTTTCTTTTTTTAATATGCAGAACCAGTCTCATGTGTGTTTTCTAAAAATCTTACCCTTTCGGAAATGTCCTAATTCATGGATAGAAAATAAGACCTCAGCTGTTTTGTGCACTGCCATTTTCCCAGCACGGAGAATAGTGCCTCGCCCATAGGAGATAATTAGTATGTATTGAATTGAGTAAGTGAAATGAACACTGCTTGTTGAACCAAAAGTAAAACGTGAAGTACAAGAGCAAAACATGAATAAGTGAAAGTAGTAGAAACATTCAAAAGGGAACAACACAGTATTTTCCTTTAAAGAAATGTGCTGTTGATGAGAGGCATCAAATAAGGACAGATAATTTTGGGAAAAATGAGTTCAAAATACAGAAGGAGGAGCAATTAAATACTTGGGAGCACCAGGGAAAAATCCCCAGACAGATAATAGTTGCTATGGATAGCAAAAGAATTAGCTCACTTTTGTTTACTAGATAAAAGAATGCATGAAGTAGAGACCTGCAGGAGGTGGTATGTGGAGTCCTAAGTCTGTGAAAGAGTAGGAGTCTCAAAGCAGGCTGAGCAACATCCCTTTGACCTTGGGGCAGTGGGGAGGTTGGGTACCTGTGTCTGGAAAGCTCAGCTGTGCTGTTGGCATTGCACATGTGCTTCCAGGTGCCAACAGAGTGGTGGCATGACTAGAAGGACCTGATGTACCAAACCTCTCTACTTGTTTTAGGTAGGAGGAAAGAGTTTAGGGAAGAGAGAGTTGTTTTGTTTTTTTTTCCCCCATTTTCTAAGACTGTACAGTCTTTGGCATCAGACAGCCTGGGTTTTACATTCAGCTTCACTTTTTGACCTTACTTAAGCAACTCCAAGCCTTGATGGCCTCACCTACAATGGAAAGATTAATTGTCCATGAAGTGGGCCATTAGATGATGGGGAGGCTAAGGAGGCAGGATCCCACATGGCTGACTGTGCGGTTCAAGTCCTAGACCTGGCAGTTTAAAAATCATCCGGGCATGTGGGTAAGAGTGCCCGAAGTCCTGAGAAGAGAATTGCAGTATGGCCATCCCCTGAGAGGGATGCTTTCTCACTTTCTCCCTCTCTCTCCTCAGTGAGTAAATGAGCTCCATAGCAAACTAAAACAAACAACAATGAAACCATCTATGAGGTAAAGTACTTTGGCACTGGGCATGGTACTTAGGAAATGCTCAATAAATCCTGCTTGTTCTCATTAGTTTTTATTTATAGCTTCTCTGTACACTTGAAATTTCTGTCCTGGAGATTTCTTCTAGTTCCTGGAGATGGTTGTAAAGATATTTTCCCCCAGAGCTTTGGTAAAATTTTTTCACATTTCCAAGTTCACTTAGTAGGTGTGGAGTCCAGAAATTACCTTTGTTCTAAGTTACTAAAGCTTATACTTTGGTGTACTTATTCCATGAATTGTAGAGATAGTAGCAATTTCTAAGCTTATATTGGGGAGGAGGCACAGAAGAAAAACACAATTGTATTTTCTCTGATAGTACATTTCTTTCAACTCTTATAAGAACTGAATAAAACTGAAAGCATTCCCTGAGCACTCACACTGACTGCCCTTGGACATGCCTCAGTGTCTTCACTGGGAGGAAGGGTCACACCTGCACCTGCAGGGCCAAGGTCTGACCTCTGACTGAGTGACATTCTACCTTTGTTTACAAGCCTTTGAAGAGTGATGCTATCTCTGTAATGAGGGCAGGTAGAAAAGAGGTTCTTTGTTGGCAGAGGGTGATGGGTGAAGATCAGGTAGTCATAGTGCTTCTACTCTTGAGATCAGTCTGGAAAAATCTGATGGGCCTCTAGTCCTTATTTAGTCCTCTTGCCATAAAAATTTGAAATTTGGATGACAAAGAGTAAACTGATGGGGTTTTAGATTCTCATTTGCAAACAATCATGTGTGGAATTTTATTTCATTAAAGGATTAGAAGTTGTTTGGTTTTATAGAAGAATAAGAAACTCAATAGAAAAAAAACAAGGTAAAAATAAGAGGTGCAGGCTACAGATGACAGCTGGCCTGTCCTGAAGGAAGAAGGAACCTCAGTGAACAGAAAAGATACGCTGAAAGTGAACAAGCTGTGGGCAGGGCCGGATTAAATCGCCGCAGAACCACGCACTTGTTCGTAGGCTCTATCCCGTATGGTGCCAAACATACTAAAAGACACCCACGCCCCACGCTATAATTTCTATGCATTATAAAGGAGATGACTTGAGTTGCAACAGACAGAACAACACAATATTATTTCATAGATATTCTGCTGAATGCTTAATTTTGATTGTGTAGATTTCACTCTGTATTTTAAAGGAACTTCATTTATTTAGGCCTGCAATATTGCGAGGGCGGGGGAGGGGGGTCTTGTGAATCTAGATATAGACCAAGGCATTGCTTACAGGGGGTGATGGATAAAACAGGCTCCACCATGGTAGGAGGCCAAGGTGGCAATGTTAAAATAGGAGAAGAGTGGAACCAGCAGATAGTATAATGATTATGTAGCTGGACTCCCACATGGTTGACTGTGGTTCAAGTCCTCGACCTGGAGGCTGAAAATTCGTACCAGGTATATGTACATGCATATCCAAGATCCTGAGAGGAGAATGGAGGAGAAGGGATTGTGGCATGGCCATCCCTGTGGGGGGTGATTTCTCGCTTTCTGTCTCTCTGTCTCTCCAGCATGCCCTATAGTGAAAGTCTCTCTTTGGAAAAAAATAAAAAAGGGAAGAGCACTATGCATAGGCGTTGGGGTGTGCAGCAGAGTGTTTCTTTTCTTCAGCTGGTAATCAAGCTCAGGAGATTTGCTTATAATGGGCTGCATTAGCAGGAGGAAATGTGGAAATGTCCAGTTCTGTCTCCTGTGGAGTTAAGCGGGTTGTAACGACCCTATCTGTGATTTCCAGCTAGGGACTGCTTCATTTCAGGTAAGTCTGCACAGCACTGTTTAGACAAGGTAAGTTTTTCCCTAGCCGTCTGAGGCGATCAGGCTGATTGCTCCTGGACTTTTGGGGTGCTCATTTGGGCTGTGGATTCTGCAAATGCAAAGGTACATTTTTCCAGTGCGTATAAGTGCTAATAAGAAAACTCTCTATCATGACCCACAGCGTCCTTAATGATTGCCTAACTGCCAAATGCAGACCTGATTTGCTTAGTGCAGTACAAAATCAATCCATGACTGCAAGAAATGTCAAGCTGAACAATTTTTGCCTCGAGTTAATGACTTGTCATCCTAGAAAAAAATGTCTAATCAAAGATGAATTTAAATATCTTCCATTTGTGTTTTCATAAAAAATATGCATGTGTGTGTTATTTTTTTAAGGAGTAACAAAAAGTTAACCTTTCTTTACAGCTATAATGATATATTTTAGGAAGCAAGAGTGAAAGTCTTTCTATCCTGAGCTCTGTACCTACAGAGGCCCTATAGGTCAGGTGACCTCCAGGGGTGGTAGGGAAGAAGACCAGTCAAATTCACCTCATCAAGAAGAAATAGGTTTTAGATAAAAGCTGTATTAAATTGAAGACCCCTAAGTGTATACACTGAGGAACAATTTTCTTTCCAGTAGGATATATTAGTGAAATTTGAACTGTGTTATTTGAATTAAACCTCCTCTGTGTCCAAGTGAATAATTATTACCCATTCATTATCTAGTCAGGGACATCAAACATTCGTTATTCAAAGAAACTCAGTTTAACAAGGAAATAATATTTTTCATTTATGCTTTTATCTATTTAATGCATGTTTTTGTCCCATTTTAGTTGAAGAAACAGCAAAATACAGCATTTGAATTTTAGTCATGTTCTTCATCCTGAGAGAGAACAATTCATGTTTGGGGGGAAATTAACTGTTAATTAAAATGTTATTTTAAAGATATTAATCACGTGTCAGTACTCCTGCTTTTGTATGAGAACATTAAAATGTGCTGGTTAGTAGATACACATCACATAATTGCCTAAGTGCTTGCTTTCAGAGCACCTGCTTATTATTTCTAGGAGGGCCAACCAAAGGCTAGGCTTGGAAAAACATTGGACAATTAGGATTTCCATTCCACCATGCAGTAAAAGTTTGGAGAGTCCTTTAAGCTCTGTGGGCCTCAGTTTACCTACCTTCGAAATGAGAATACCAAGATGCCTTCATAGGACTAGAGGTTGTTCAATTAACTGCTGCTGCTATTGTTCTTTGTGCCATCTTACCCACATCCTTTTGCCAGGTTGCCCTTCTGACCATTGCCAGGCATTGGCTTATCAGTTGGTAAAGGTTAAAAATAACATCCATGTCCATGAGATCAAGTGATGTTAACCATCCCACAACTTTGAGCTCATTAGCACCATGTTCTAAGTCACTAAGCAAACCCGTTAGGCTACCCTTTACATTGTTAGGGATGGGTAAAATATACCTTCATTGCAAATCCATTACATACTTTCCTAAGAATTCTGCTTAATTATGAAAATCTACACATACACAAAAAGAAGAAAGCTATTTAACAAATTTGATGGACCTATTATCCAGATCCAACAATGACTATGATTTTTCCAAGCTTGCTTTGACTATCACTTTTTCTTGCTCTCTCTCTCAGGGAATTATTTTGAAGAAAATCCCAGCCTTCATTTTCTTTTGTTTCCATATACTTCAGTATGCAGCTCTAAAATATATGAACATTTGGGTGTGGTGGCACCTGCCCTATGGTAAAATATATGAACATTTTCTAGGAAAGTCATTATATCTCATCAAATTAACCATGCTTCTTTGCTATTTTTTTTTTTTTAAAGAGAGACTTTTGCTATAGCGAGCATGTGCACACCAGAGAGACAGAAAGTGAGAAGTCACCCCCCAGGGGAGATGGTCACACAACAGTCTCTTCTCCTCCATTCTCCTCTTGGGATTTTGGGCATGCATGTACACACGCTGGATGTGAGTTTCAAGTTGCCACGTTTGGGACTCCAACTGCGGTCAGCCACATGGGAGTCTAGCGGTGTAACCATCACACCATTTGCTGGTCCCTGTGCTATCATTTTAAGACCCAGTGTGTATTGACTTTTTCCACTTCTTTTAAAAATGTGTTTTTACAGTTTGATCATTCAAATCAAGATCTGAACAAGATCCATATGTTGCATTTTGCTGTTTTGTCTCAAGACATTTTTAATGGGAAGATAGAGTAGATGGAAAATTTTCATTGTCCATTGTCCTGCACCATGTATTATGATTGGTTTGAAACAACTGCACAGATATAAACATACCTTATCAAGATAAAGTTATCCAAAGCAGAAAATTCCATTTGCTTTAGGAATTGAAGATATTGTTATAGACTTTAAGGATAAAGTGTTAACATCAATTTATTTGGGCAGATGAACCCAAAGGAGCGTTGTGTTTGCCTATATTTTCTCCTGTGATAGCACTGTTTTTAGAATCAGCAACATAAGATAATTGCTATTAGACGGCCGGACACACCATTAGAGATAAGGAGATGAAATTAAAACCATGAAATTGTTTCTATGGGTCTCTAAAAATGTAATTATCTCTCCTGTGGGAAAGAAACACAGAAAATTATAGTCCCGATTTTGTTTGTCTACTGTGAAAAAAAGACATTATTTTTGAGAATATATACTTAAAGGTTGTTACTTCATGTTTTCTTCAGGTAGCTGTTTAAAATATATGTTATTCAGAAAAAACTAACTGCATGGGATTGAAAAAGTCTTCTCAACTTTGTTTTGTAATCGATTTTACAAGTAACAAGGATTTCCATGAATATTGGCACGAACTATCATACAATTCATGGACATTATCCATTAGGTATAACATAATTAATTTAGGGACATCTTTAGATATAGCATCTAAGCTTTATCAAATGGGGCTGGTGGATCCTCTGAGTGATGAGGCAGTACAAATCAAATATACTTCCTGATGATCTAACTACATCAGAAGTTTCATGAGACTTCTCAGACTGATGGAAGTCCTTGCTGTACTGAGAGACAAATACATATTGTGAGTCCCATCAGGGTCCAGATTATGGGCAGTTCCTTTGTTCTGGAGCAGAAAAATCAAAACTGTTGGGGTCATGGTAAGAGTGGTAGAGGGGGAAAAACCATGACATTCAAACTCTCTTAGAGCAGAGAAAGCATCCCGCCTACCCCAATCTCTTCCACCAGGCCGTTTCCTCCCTGGACAAGGAGTAGCCCTAAATGTTCACATACCGTTTGCCACTTGGCCTTTGATCGTTCTGCTTCAAACTTGGCAACTTCTTTACGATCATGAAACGAAACCAGCAGCTTCCAAATGCACAACAGGACAACCCCGATGAGAAGAATGGCTAGTGAAACCCCCAACATGATCATGGGAATGTTTGGAGGTTTTGGACAATCTGTGTGAACAGAAAATTTGTTAAGACGGTGGTATACTTAACATTTTGACATAGGAAAGACATTTTTCACTGAATTCTCCATCCACACTTTTTCTTCAATAGAGGGTAAGTATTGACACCTTTCTGTCTTGCTGAAATAATAATAAAAACATTACTTGTTGAAGGAGAGCCCTATATTCTTTCAAAATAGGATAAAAGAGAGTTTAGTTATTCAAAGTAAATGGGTATATACTCATTGGTTGACTTAAAAGGAGTTAGAACCCAAAAGAATGACAATTAATACACATGGACTACTTTAAAGGGTCATGAGAAAAGACTACGCTTTAATTACTAAAGATGGTCTCTTCTGATTACATAAAGAAGTAGAAAAGAGAAGTCTGTGTGTAAGGGGAAGCACATGTAATAACTTTTTCATGGATCATCTTGAATCATGAGCAGTCTAATAAAAAACCTATTTCCTGAGGACTATTTGTTCCTTTTTTAATAGACAAACAATCATGTTTTTCAGCTTAATTTTCTTTTAATTTTTTTGAGAGGTTTCTGCTATAGGGTGCACGCACTTACCAGAAAGACAGAGAGAGACAGAGAGAAAAAGTGAGAAGTCACCCCCCAGGGGGGATGGCCATGCTGCAGTCCCTTCTCCTCCATTCTTCTCTTGCTATCTTGGGCATGTACTCACATGTGCTTGGCATTAGTTTAAGCCACTGGGTCCAGGACTTGAACCATAGTCGACTATATGGGAGTCCAGCGACATAGCCATTATGCCAACTGCTCGTCCCAGGCTTTATTTTCTTTTTTAAAATATTTATTTATTATTTATGATTATATTTTATATTACACATAATTACAAATATCTTTACAGTGTATAACATTTCTTTTTCCAGCATGAATACCATGCATATCAGTCAAGAAAACGACATTACTATACACATCTTCAGCAGCAAAGAGCTTTTCTTTTTTTTCCGGATTATTTTACTTTATTTTTATTCTACTTATAATTTTTAAGCACTCAATCTCAGCTTTATTTTCTTGACCCTAATATAGTGCTCTTGTTTCCAAAAAATTCCTGGGCAAAGGTCAGGAGAGTAGGTTCAATTTCTACTTGATATCAGTGGCTACATGAATTCAATCAAGCCTATTGATCTCTCTGAGTGTAAAATCCTCATTCATAAAATGAAGTTCAGAGTTCTCTTAATTTTTCTGATAATAACAACAAGTCAAGGTATTCATGCTTATGAAACCTATAGCTTCCTGGGCCCCTTGCCCAAGATTCTGATTCATTGGACCTTGGATGAGGCCACACGTTTTTTATTAATCGAAGTATTTTAAATGATTCTTATCTTCAAGGAAGGTTGGGAAATTAGATGTTCTGTATGGTCATTTCAACTTAAATAGTCTATGAAATGTTACTTTGACTCTACTGATGATATTAATATCTTTTTGCAATTATATACTACCTTCCCTCATCGATAGCAGAATGACTAATAAGCCTTGCAATATGCCTAGGAGATGATACATTTCTTAATGAGACATTATAATTAAGGCTCCTCTTGCTTTTATGAAAAAAAAAACACATAAAAATTATCATTAAAAATCTGCATCCATCTCTATAAAGCATGTGGCAAAATCTATGATATTTGGGGAGGAAATGAGTCACACTTAGTTTGTCCTTACTTTTATTGCTTTTAGGTGTTTAATAAAGAGAGTTATATACACAGGGCTAGTCATGCTGCTTTTAAGGTAAGAATCTATAGCTGATCTGAATCTGAGTGGGACTAATGACCCCCTTCCAGCATGATTCCTGGTCTTACACACTTTGTTCTTTGGCAGAAATATTCCAGGTAAGGAGATTATGCAAAAGTAAGTGAAGAAGCTAATAACATAGCTACTACAGTAAGAAGATCTAAAGACTGTATTCTAGCACAGCAAATGAACCATGGCTGCTTCTAAGAGGTTAGCGACACTCCTGCAAAGAAGGCAGCAGGCTTGTGTCAATGAGCAAATATACTGGTTACATCTTTGGCTAAGAAATCTCTGGGGTGTGGCAGAGCGTGTTCCTGTTCAAAGCAAGATGAAGCTTGCTAAGGCCCTGGAGCCAGAATGTGAATTAGGAGGGCTCTCTAGAATGGAATAAAGGAGGGATAGGTGTGGTCTGGCAGACATCATTATTTTGAGAACTTGAAGTCCTTGGGAATTGTACACAGGAATTGTCCAGGCACCAGAGTAGGTATTACACAACAGAGATCTTTACTATTTATATTCTCTTTGCTATTTCTTGAGGTACTCAGGCTGAAGATGGATTTCTCTCTCTCTCTTTTATTATTTTTTTAAGAGAGATTTCTAGGTGGGAGAAGAAGGGCACCTCTGTCACTGTGTGCAACATTGTCTATGGAGTCTGGGACAGTGCTACACTTAATTTTAAGGTCCTGAGTCTCTAACATGGCTGTGCTGTCTCACCTGGTGGTTCTATCACATGTGGCCACTGTGCACTTGAAATAGGATCTTTCCAAACTGGGTTGTACTCTATGTATAAAATACACACTGATTTAAAACAACTGACATTAAAAAAATCTCATTTATAATTTTTATATAGGTTACATGTTGAAATGCCAATATTTTAAATATAATGGCAAATAAATTAATTTAATCTGTGTCTTTTTACTTTTTAATGGGATACTAGAAAATGCTAAAATTACATATATAGTTTGTGTAACAATATGATTACACAATGCTGATCTAACATCATTTCAGAATTCAGATATTTATTATGGTTGAACAGCCAGTGGGAGGCAGTATAGTACAGTGGTTAAGAGCATGGACTTCAAACCAGACTGTGAGAGTCCCTTAACCAACTCTGGTACTTAATGTCTCCATGTTTTAATTTCCTTACCTATGAAACAAAAATAATAGTAGTGACGTGACTGCTTTGCATAGTTGTTGAGGAGATTTAGTGAACTGATACATGTAAAACATACGGAATGATACCTGGCATAAAGAAGGAGTAGGGGGTCGATAAATGGAGAGTTGCTATTCTATTATTATTTTTTTAAAGAATTATTTTATTTAACTTTATTTATTCATTTATTTATTCTAATTTGACCAGAGATGGGCAGAGTAAGAAAGAGAGAGAGAGAGAGAGAGAGAGAGAGAGGAGAAAATAGGAAAGCAAGCTCCCAGGTCCTGAGTTTGAACTGTCAGCCATGTGGGAGTTCAGTGCCCTCAACCAAAATAACACCTGCTGGCCTCAATTCTATTATTTGTAGTATTAATTTAGTATTACTATTATAGCAGGTGCACGTTTCCCTTTTTCTGTCTTCCAGACTGCAATGCCCTGGAACTTCCAAGCTGGAGCCTGTGGGTGTAACAGCTACACCAGTTGGTACTTCCACCAGGGAGGCTCCTCAGCCATCAGTTCTTGACCCTGGTGTGGCTCTTATGCCTTGCAAGTAAGAAAGAAGATGTCCGAAGCTCTCTCTCTACAAGCACTCTTCCCTTGGTGGTTCCTCCTTACAACGTGTCAGAAGACTCTGGCAATCATTAACCTCCTCTCCCCTGCCTCTTCATGTTGCCCCTTTTTCTACCCAAACCTTGGGCTGACCTCGCTGGGATTCTCTGGTCTTACAGCTGTGAGAGTGGGGACAGGCTGTGCCCTGGGGGCTCCTGGTCTACTCAGGAAGAACATCTTTTGAGGAAGAGACATCCGAGGACTGTCAGGTGCCGGCTGCTAAGCCTCAGGGAGGTCATTTTTTTCCTACTGCAATAGCAGAGGGATAATAGAATGCCGTAATATAAAGACAGCAGGGCGCTGTGCAGCCTCTGAAGGATGGCCTGTTGCTGTGCCACGCATCTTGTGCGGAACAATAAGAGAACAGACAACAGTAATGAGGCAGCATTTATCAGCCAAAGGCATGTCTCACCGAAAAAGAAAAGAGGAAAAGAAAGAAATCATACCAACTAGATACAAAAGCCTCTGAATTAAAAACAGAGCCTATTCTGGAAACTTGTTTTTGCTGTTCAGAACTCATTCTTCCAATAACATCAGTATTATAAGAGACGGCTTTGATTTCAAGATAACTTGCTAGTCACAGACAGTACATTGGAGACTACGACTAGAACACAGATAATGTGGAGGCGAGTTTTGTATGATAATTTTTTTTTTTTGGTACAGCAGGATTCACCTCATGTTTCATTAACTAATGGTCGCCGGATGCACTTTATGTATGCATTTGAGAGAAGTCGATTTACATGAGATTTTTAAAGAGTGAGTCTGCCGACCTGAGCTTCAAGGCCAAGTTCACGCTCATCCTTGAATTTCTTTGATTGTGTTGACCTCTATCTCTCCCTTGCCCTTGCAGTGCAATGCGATATTTTTCTGATCATGGTTTCTTGATGGGGTTATAATGTCTTGAATCTACTTTTTTGGCCACTTCAGTGTTGCTTTGGTTTTTTAGATTAGTTTTGTTCTGTTTTTATTACCAGAGAGTCCATACGCTCGCCAGAGAGAGAAATGGAAGGCATCCCCCATAGTATGCGATTACCTTGAAATAATTTTCCTCCATTTCTCCATCCTGTCAGGATTTGGGGCACTCACACAAATGTGCCCAGCTTGTTTTCTGAGCTGCCATGGCGAGGATTCAAACCTCAGTTGGCTATGTGGGATCTGGCTCCTGATGCACTGCACTATGGGGCCAGCTTAATGGATTTTATACTCCTAAGGGATGCTAATTTTTTAAAATATTGTTTTCTTTATTCATAGTAGACTGTGTGCACATGCCCGTTACAGTGAGAGAAAAAAGAGAAAACCCTCCACAGGGTCTGGTCCTGCCATGATCCCCTTCCTCCAGTCCTTCACCCTGTCAGATCCTGAGGCGTTTTGCACATGCCTGGCATTTTTAGGTTGACCTGGCTGGGGATTCAAGCTGTGGTTGCTATGTGGGATCTCACTTCTCTTGAGAGCTTGCCCAGTGACGCCAATTTGATACCCTTGGTTTCAAATGCAGCCTTACTAATTTATCAGCGCATCGATAAGCAAACACACACAACAAACACATCTGCCTTACAGTGCTGCCATTGTCTGTGGCAGAACTTAGACTCAAAACTTTTCGGGAAGGGAGGAGGTTGCCAGCAGATTGGGTGAGGTCTGATTTAATGCAGCTGTCATTTCTACAGGAAAGGTCTAGGAGGGACACAGGATTAACTGGAGTCAGGAAGTGGTAGGTGCTTGTGTGTATCTGAGAATGCAGCCAGGGGAGTTGCTTAAAGAGCGTTCTGGACCATCTGAATTAGGGACTTCAGGTAGATGTTAAGACACAGAGTCCCAGGCCACACATCAGACCTGCTGATGCAGGATACTGATATTTTTAACAAGCTCAGCTCCCCAGGTGAGTCTGGTACCGACTGAAATTTCTCAGCAAACATACCTTCTGTGCTTTCTTCTCTCTCCCCTTTGCTGAATCTGATTTTTACTTGAGTGTTTCTCAAGTTCAAACTGATTCCATGAGATAATGTAAATAAAAACCCACAGAGGCAATGCACCCTTTACAAACTTTATAGATCACATCCTTCCTTCCTTACTGCTTAATGTCTTTTCTGATTCAGCCTTACCATTTAATGACCTGTCACTGTAAGTTTAGGATTGTCACGTTTTACATGCATTATGCCATGTAATCCCTGACTCAGCCCTCAGAAGAAAGTACTATTATTTTCTCCTTTTTACAGATGAGGGAGTAGAGACTCAGAGAGGCAAGTATCTTACACAATGTCAAGAAGCTATGAATTGGTGGAACAGGGTTTGAACAAAGGTTTGCCCTATTCAAACTCATTTTTAAGCAACTGCTACACTCCTCTCTGTTAGCCCTTCTCATATCAACATATCTATGGCTTACATGTCATCTGATTGGTCTACCTTTTCTATGGTTCAAATATCCCCCAACACACACACACACACACAGAGCATGTGCTGATTTGATTGTGATGAGATATGGAGGATGAAAACTGAATCAGCTACGGTTTTGAAAGGTGGGGCCTATGGGAGGAGATTGGGAATAAGGTCATTAGAATGGGGGCCCCCAGGACCAGCAGTTGACATAATGGCTATATCGCTGGACTCCCATGTAGTCGACCACAGTTCAAGTCCTGGACCCGGTGACTTAAACTCATGCCAAGAACATGTACGTACGTGCCCAAGATCCCGAGAAGAAAATGAAGGAGAAGGGATTGCGGCATGGCCATCTTCCCTGGGGGGTGATTACTCGCTTTCTGTCTCTCTGTCTTTCTGGCGAGCGCATGTGCCCTATAGCATAACACCTCTCAAAAAAAAAAAAAAAAAAAAAAAAAAAAAAGAAAAGAAAAAGAAAAGAAAAAAGAAAGAAAAAGAGAAAGAATGGGGCTCCCATAATTAACTCTTGGTGGGTTTATAAGGAGAGGGAATGAGATGGACAGACTCATGAATACAGAGATACGTGCTCCTTTCACAATGTGATACCCTGCACAACCTCAGAGCCCCATCATCAGGAAGGCTCTTACCAGGTTTGGCTCCTGGCCCCTGGCCCCTGGCCTCCCAAACTCTGAACTGAGTAAACCTCTATTCTCTTAAATTACTGGATGCAGGGTCATGTTTTCTTTATTAGCAACAAAACAGACTAGGATACCTTTCTATAATTTATTCACTTTCAGGGAGAGGATGATTGGCACAAATACAAGTCATCTTGTTATCTGGTTCTAATAAGAGACACTGGAACATATAAAACCTTCTAACGAGTATCTTTCAATCTTTGGGAAAGCAGAGGCACTTCAGCAAAAATTTGGAAATCTCTTTCCTGGCAAGCTACCCAAAGAACTTTTCAGTTGTTGTTTTTGTTTGTTTGTTTCCTCTCGTGTAGTGTCCGCTGCCATCAACAGTGTAAGGCAAGCCACCTACCTTTCTCGTCGATGCTGTGAATGATGGTTTTCCCCTCATTGTCTGAAGTTAGTAAGAATGTAATAAGACATTCGTTTTCTCCTTGCAGAGAGCAGGAAACAGAATTATCCTTTGAGAAATCTGCAGATAAAGGAGTCATTCATTAAATTAAATAAGATTCCAAAAGAGATTATTTTTAAGGCAAAGTGGTATTGAGTTTTAATATACAAAGGAGAAGTTTCAATATTGCAGAACTGGTGTAGAAAAGCTAGAGGACTTTTCCTACAAAGTAAGGTTATGGTTTTAACTCATGCACCAGAAGAACAGTTCCAGATGCAGTCAATCTGGAATGACCATCAAATCAACTGATGTGAGCAGAATTTTAATAGGGTGAAAGCACTTCAAGGCAGGTGCCCACAGCTGCCTCAGGAACTGAACTGCCCTGGTTATGGTAATGAGGGCACTACATAGTCTTCACTGAGAGCATCTAGCAGCCTGTCTAGATGACATTTCCACACAGTCTGAGTGATGCTGATACCTTTAAAGGAGTCTTTCTCACAAAGGTGTAGTCAATATTCCTGGTCACATTATGTTACAGTAGTAAATATAAATTAATGTCAGGAAGCTGAGACTGAAGTATTACATAGCTCAGCGACCAGTTGAATAAAGGAAAACCTCAAATTTAAAAAACAGAGTGACAGATTCCTTATCACTAGAACTCCTATTTTAATTAAAAAAATGAAATCCAGTTTTCCTCAGCTTTTTTCCAAATAGAAATATTTTTTCTTTTTTAGCTTATTCAAAAGGCAGAAAATAAGTGTCATGACAGAATTGGAAAATAAAGTAAAAGTACCAAACTGAAATTTCAGTACCATTTATCAGAAAGTCTAGGGATTTAACTCCTATGCTAAAATTGTGTAGCAATTTCTTAGTTAAAAACAAAAGCAAAACAAAAAACAAACATGCTTAACAATTATATCTTTGAAAATTTCTTATAATTAGTATTTCCAAATCAAGGGGATTTTTTGAGCCAAAAATAAAGAGAGAGATTTTTCAAATACTGGTTTTGAGAAATGTTAAGTAGAATGACCATTGGTTCTTTGGAAAAATTTTTAAAAACTATTTATTAATTTTATTTATTATTGTCATTTTATCTTTAAAGTTTGCTATAGGGCACATATGCTTACCAGAAAGAGAGAGAGGGAGAGAAAGCGAGAAAGTAAGCCACTAGGTCCAGGACTCGAACTGCACTCAGCCATATGAGAGTCCAGAGCCTCAACCATCATGCTACATGCAGGTCCCAAGAGCATTTGCTCTTAATCTAAACTTTTAAGACTTATGGCCTAATGTTTGCATGTTGTGATATAATGAATGAAAATATTAAAACGGGATGTCTCTGATAATCTCAGGCATTCTCTTCCCAGACTTACTACCTTTCTCACTAGTTTAAAAATAAAGTGTTAATAAAACAGAATTTACACAAATTTCTTTGATTCTAACATAGAAAAATTAAATAAGCCTAGTTTTGGTACAAAAATGCCATATCTCTAGAAAGAAATATATTACTAAGTCATTGTTGTTGTCTTTGCGTTTAATTTACAAGATAAAAACCTGAGGAGGTCTATGAGAAGCATCCCTTGTTTGTCTTTGATAACAGGGACCAGTAAAACATTTAGCCTTATAAATGTAATTTCCGATGAGAGATTTAGGTGAAAAAACTGTTTTCGAACCCATTAGAAGCATCTACTTACATAGGAATATTAAGAAATTTAATTACAAATCATTCTTATTTGGTCATTTCCAAATGTTTACAATCACTTCAATCACCTGGGAGTTTTGGAAATACATTAGGTTGTCCAAAAAGTCATGATGCATTTTTGCATAGTAAAACAGAAAAATATGTCATGACTTTTCCAACAACCTAATAGATTCTGGGACCCACCCCAGAATAATCCTGGGTATTTTGATTTGAGAAGTTAATAGTGTGCACAGAAGCTTTTATTTTTAGTGTATTGTTTAATAAACATTTTAAATAAGATGATTCTGATTAGGTTTGGGAATTTCTGGGCAATATCAGATTAGTGGAATTTTTATTATTTCATACACTTGTTGTTTGTTTTGAAAGGTTTTTGCTATAGGGTGTGCGTGTTAGTCAGAAAGACAGAGAGAAACAGAGAGACAGAAAGCGAGAAATCACCCTCCAGGGGGGATGGCCACACCGCAATCCCTTCTCCTCCATTCTCCTCTCAGGATCTTGGGCACACATGCACACACGCCCGGCGTGAGTTTAAGCCACCGGGTCCGGGACACAAACTGTGGTCTACTACATAGGAGTCCAGTGATATAGCCATTATGCCAACTGCTGGTCCCTTCATGCATTTATTGTAAATGGCACTGCATGTATAATTTATATTCTGGTCATTTTTAGATGGCTTTCACCATACCTTACTATTCTAGTTAGCTAGAATTCATTAACTCTTGGAGAATATGCTTTTACTTCTTTTTTTTTCCTGTTGGGTGTATATGCTTGCCAGAGAGAGAGAGGGAAGGAGAAAAATCACACCCCCCCCCCCCCCACACACACACACAGACACACACACCGTGACCTGGGGCAGGGGAGATTGCTATAATCCTTTCTCCTTCATTCTCCTCTCTCAGGATTTTGGGCACACACACACATATGCGACTGGCATGATTTTCAAGCCTCCGGATCCAGGATTCCAACTGCGCTGTTGGCCTTGGGGGATCCAGCTGCTTAACCGTCTATGCTACCTGCTGGCCATGTGTTCCCTTGTTGTGGTGTTTTCTTTCAATCTCCCTCTGCCATGACAGCGCAGGCCCATTCTACTCCTTGCACATATACTTAATGGAACATTTTATCCTCAGGTAGAAAATATGTGGACAGTTTATCACATTCCTTTTAGTAATATTAATCCTGCTTTGTTATTTCTTTTAAATAGCTGTACTGCAGCACAGGGAGGCTTATTTTACTTGGCCGGGATTATTTAAGTTTTAATGGAACTGCGAATATGACCTTTGAGTCACGACTCCCGTCCTGCTCTAATTACTTCACCACTCTTTTCGTGACTGTTTCAGCTATAAATGTGGCTATTTTATAGTGTTTGGGTATTGAAATTTTATTATCGAACATGCAACAAAAGATTTGCATAATTAGCTGGTAAGGTTTTCTTTTGTTGTTCATGAAAAATGGAACTTTCTTTTTTACTCTCCTTTGTGAGTGTCCACAGTGCTGCCCCAGAATAATACAATGAAAATAAGATCGCAGGCAGTCCCATGAAATCATGGAGAAGGGAGAAATGTGAGAGCAGGGGTGAGCAGACGGGGTCTGGGAAGGTCCGGGATGTGGAAAATACAAACTGCACCATTGGGTCAAAGCAACCGTGCACTTAAGACCTCAGCTCTGAGATCAGATAGCAGTTCTCAAAGAAAACTTTCCCAAAGAAAAACAAAAGGGTTCTATGGTTAAATAAGTCTGGGAATCCTTCCTTAACTTTAATTTCTCCCCTTGTTTCTCCTGATGATTCACAATGCACATTTAACTTAATGTGTGTAACAACTCTGAGAATCCTTGCAAAGAAAACAAAAAAGGTAGTTTCTTGTTTCCAAAATTTATATGGCTATGAGTGTTTCTATTTTTCAAGTAATACTTTCAGAACTAGTGTTCCACGGACCACAGTCTGAGTCACAATGTTCTGAGGACATGATTATAAATTAAAAACACATCTCAATAAAATGAAATGACTACGGTTAGTCCACATGTCATTCGGTGTGCCTGCCCTAGTCACCCACCCGCAATTGAGGAACAGTTCATATGGATTATAAAGTTAAGAGATCTCCTAGAAAAACACATATGATGCAAATATTTCAAGGTGGTATGATCAGTAACATAACGGCTGATTAACTTGACTCAGGATTTAAAAATAGGCTCATTAGAAAAGTGACTTTTTAACTCTGACAAATACATTTTTTACTCTTAGGTTCATTCAGACTAGTGCTTTGAATGGTATAAGTAATCCAATTATTATTTTCAAATTTCTGAGTTAGACATAATTATGTTCTCCTTTTTTAAAAGATAATTTCAAATACACAGAGAAGATGATGTACTTTTTTAATTTAATTTTTAATTTTGTAGGTTCTTGCCACAGGGTGTGTGCACTTGCTGGAGAGAGACAGAGAAAAGTAAGAAATCACTCCCCAAGGGGGATGGCCACACTGCAGTCCCATCCCTTCCATTCTCCTCTCAGGATTTTGGACATGCATGCACAAGTATTGGCATGATTTTCAAGTTGTCAGGTTAGGGACTCGAAATGTGGTTGGCCATGTGGGAGTCCAGCATCTTAACCACCATGCCACTGCTGGCCCTTAATGTAAGTGTTTTAAATAACACTTGAGTTCTGCTTTTTCTTTCAAATCCAAACATGTATGATAATCCACTCTGGACATTGTGTAAATACAGTAACTACCTTATTCATGCTTTCATGTTTCAAATAGATATGTTTTTAAGGTTTATGCCTTTTTTTCCTCAGCATCTAGGATTGCCCATGTTGCTAATGCTCTTTATTTCCTGCCATTTTTCACTCATTTCTCAGAATCCTGGCAATATCCCCACTGTCTGCAGAGAAATGAACCCGGATGGTTGTGCTGAACCTCAACTCGAGTTACTGATGTCACACATACTGCTTTACTCTGTGCTTTCCTGGGCCTGACATAGGCGTTAGTGTGAGGTACACGCTATCTTGTCTAATAAGTTGCTTTTTGGCATGTTTATCTTTGGTCACCAGAAAAGCACAGATGAGGGGTTTTGTAGCATTAATCATATCTCTCCAATATAGGGAAATTCAACTGTGTAGTCAGAACTCTCCATTTTAAAACAATGTGAGTAATTTTCAAAACAGTATAAATGTTATTAACTTATTCTCTTTTAGAAATGGATTAATGTCTGTGTTCTGATTCCACCTGTTCGAGAGACATGTCTGAGAGCACTATAAATTATTGTCTTGATCATTTTGTCTCACTGAGATGCATCTCGGTCGTCTCTCTAATCACAGAGCAGCCACTGTAACCGAGCAGCGTGGTAATGTGGGGAGTTTGTGATGCTCTACACCCAAATTCGTCCAGGTGGTCCCTGTATGAAGGGTCAGTCACCTTCTTTATTTTGAAGTTCACAAATTATTTTATCAAGGGACTATCTAGCTAAAATGTAGTCTATTAAATATTTGAGATGGAAATGTGCCACTAGAAAGACTCTGATTTTCAGTAATTAAGTGTAAAATGGCAGATGAATGTAAGAGCAACGTTTGCTTGGCAGCCAACAATAACAGGCCCTTCTTACATTTTGAGGGTGAGGAGACAGGGAATTAAAAGATGGTCATATAAGTGTCCATGTTTGTAAGGATGGGAGCAAAAGCATATGAAGAGGAGAGGAGAAAAAATGACCACGGACCAGAAACTGGTACCTGGGAGCTGCTGTCAGGAAAACTGTCTTACAGCTGATACTATTTTACCTTGAAATAAGGCAATCAGATGACAGCAGATGATTTCAAGTTTGAGAATTAAATTTTCCATTTCTTCAATTTTTTTTTCTTTTCTAGTTTGAAAGACATGGCATTCTAGAATTCTCTATAATTCTACTTGTTAAATAGAGGTGAATTTGCCAACAGAGCTGAAGTCAAACAGAATAGCCACAACTTTGACTTGCTTGCATCTCAAGCCAATAAAAATATAGAATGAATTCTCTCTCTTTTTTTGAAGAGGTTTTTGCTATAGGGCATGTGCGCTCACCACTCACCAGAAAGACAGAGAGAGACAGAGAGACATAAAGTGAGAAATCACCCCCCAGGGGATAGCCACACCGCAATCCCTTCTCTTCCATTCTCCTCTTGGGATATTGGGCACACACGCACACGTGCCCAGCATGAGTTTAAGCCACCGGGTCTGGGACTCAAACTGCAGTCCTACTACATGGGAGTCCAGTGACATAGACATTATGCCATCTGCTGGTCCCTAGAATGCATTCTTATAGAACACATTCATTCCTTAAAAATGAATGGGATTGAGTCAATGCCCTGGCACAAATGATGTCAAACTACTGAAAAGCCCTTGATTTTCAGAGTCTCTGCTTCTCAAGACCTATGAAAAGTAAATAAAAGCAATATAAGGCAAGTAGAACCTTCTTCATCACTGATGGTTGCACCGGCTAGTTTACATCTGTCCACACAGTCTTCTCGGGCCTGGCCATCTGCAGAGAGGTGGCATTCAATGCAGCTCCTGTGGAAGGCATTCAACAGAGATCGTCAGTTCTCACTGGTAGATAACAGGTATGCAGCTGGATTTTTTTTTTAATTGTCAGAAGGTAAGTTAGCTCTCCAGAGAGAGACAGAGAGAAAAGGAGAGTGAGGAATTAACCCTCTATGGAGTGTTTTTTCTCCCTTCTCTTTTATTTTGCCTTCTTGTCAGGATTTCAGGCACGCATGTATGGGTAACCTGTGGGTCTTTCAAGCTGCTAGGGGCCTTAAGCACTGGGCCACGCGGTCAGCCCTGCAGACAGAAGACTGCCTTGTCGCTCTCGTGGCAGTTTGTGTGATAGGAGTGGCTCATGGATGACAATGCCTCTTGTTACTTTCAGAAAGATTGTTGAGTACTGTCCAAGAGGATGCTGAATCCTTCTGAATTCCACTCGGTCATCAGCGTGCCCTGAGCCAGCCTCGAGGATGGCCACTATTTTCATTTTCCTGTAATGGTCACTTCTGCTAGGTAAAAACCTGACCCAATTATTTTGATATTTGATTACTTTTTCCTAGGGAACACTTAAGTTCCCAAAATATGATTAGAAATACGTCTAGAGAATATGCAAAGTTTTGAATTTCTTAACAGAAATGGTCTATATAGTAACCCGAATTCCCAGAAGGACTTTGTATATGTCAAATGTGATTATTTAAGAATTCACTTTTCTGTCACTCTTTTGAATAAACCCAAGCCTTGATGGGGTTATTTTCAAAAACTGAGGATTAGAGCCTGGATTCTCATTAATACTGACTTTTTAATAAAAGAGTGCTACTTGAAAAAAAGTGTATTTCTAAGACCATGGTCTAGGAATCATGCTACTCTAAACATGTCTATAGGATGAAATAAAATTTAGATGCTGAATTAATCTTTTGCTGAAAATCGCTGTACAAATAGATTGTGCTTAGAGTAACCCAAAACAGAAACCAGTTTCTTATTATAGCCTCATATCACCTGCCTCTTTCGGGATTCCCTGTGCCATGGAAATGTATACTCTTAAAACACACCCTGGGACCAGCAGATGGTGTAATGGTTATGTCACTGAACTCCCACATAGTCAACTGCGGTTCGAGTCCTAAAACTTAAAACTCAAGCTGAGTGTATGTGTGTGCATGGCCAAAATTCCTAGAGGAAAATGGAGGAGAAGGGATTGAGGCATAGCCATCGCCCCTGGGGGGTGATTTCTTACTTTCTGTCTCTCTGGTGAGCACACACACCCTATAGCAAAAAATCTCTCTCAAAGAAAAACCAAAACCAAACATAAAAAACACCCCAACCCCACCCATGTCCTACCAAATCTCAGCTGAAACTGCACTCCCTTAGCCAAATCTCCCCTAACTCTTAGACCTGTTAGTTCTTGTGCATTGGAAGCCTCAGCATTCTTCTGTAGGAAGGGCTTAGTTGCAGAAAACTATAAGGAAGTGGGGATACAGGCCTTGTCTTTGCATTGCCAGGATATCACATGCATCTAGATAATACCTCTATTTGGAATGTCTTTGCAGGAACCTGGAAGAGGTTAGGGGAGTCCCCCAAACCTCTACCTCTTCATGCATCTTGCTGATTGCTTTATCAGCTGGTCTGACAACCCAACCCTTGCTCTGGTTCCATAACACCCTCTATATTTCTTACTGTTGCTGTCAGTCTTGACACCCTTATAATTACTTTTAAAAATGTGTCTTTCCCATTAGATTCTCAGCACCTATAAAGGCAGAAACTATAACTGGCCCTGTCCTTCACTGTATGTCCATGGCCTAACATGATTCTTGGTATACAGCAGGTACTTAATACCTATTTGCTAAGTGAATGGAAGAATGATTGGTTTCAAAACTAACAAAAATACAAAGGAGAAAAGTCTAAGTCCCCAAACCCAAACTGCTTTGTTAATTTCATATCTTAAAACTCAGATTTAACGTTGAATTATGTTTATAGAAATGATGAAATAGAAAAGTAACAGAAGCATTTCAAAAAAACATTTTACATTAGATTCTAGTGGAATAATTCTAATCATGTCCTCACACTTCTCTGGGCATATGTCTTAGTTTGCTAGGGAAAAAACAGACATTTTGACACCTGACTGGTGAGTAACCACTGAATGAAAAATTGATTTTTCTCACTCTGGTTATATCAGAAATGCAAATGTCACCATTTGGGGCACTCACATTAATGGAAACATATTTGCTGCATAATACTTGGCACTACAAAATCAAAACAGCCATTTTGGAGCCATTCTTCACTCTACCTACTTGTTTTGTCGTGCTATATTAAGTAGTTAGATGCCAACCAAAGAAAGAGTTGTCTTACTGGAGAATGAGAAAAGGTGAGGGATTGTTTGTTATTGTTTATACAGCATGAAAGAAAATACAATACACAACAGCTGTGTAGAATGTCAACCACGGGAAGGCACCAAAGAACATGGGTGGTAAAGAAGAGGAAGGGAATTAAAAGCTAAGATCATCTTTCTGCCTCCTTTCCTAGCTATAGACTAGGAATAAGTCAGTGAGGTCAGGCTATAACCTTCTAGGTAGAAAAGAAACTCATCTGATTCGCCTGAGAAGGCACTGACTGCCCGTGGGTGTCGTAGGTCGACCTCCAGGGCATTCTTTATGTGTGGCTGGCCTTGTAACTGAGAGGCGATCTGATGCTATCAGTGTGGGACATCAGCTCAACTTCCCCACTGCCAGTCTCTGACAGAAATGTGACATTGTGATTCTGAATAATCAGGACTGAGAACGAGGCAAGGGAGACACTGATGTTCCAGGCGGAGGATCAAAGGGGCCCTAAGGGTTTGAGTGTTTTGATGGATGGATGCTTGGAGACCAAGCCCAGGGAAAACACTCTGAGATCTGTGTTTACAAAATGTCATTATGACTTTGATCGCCATGAAGCTTAGCCACACAGGGACTGAAGGAAATAGAGACATTACCGTTTAGAGTTACAGGGGTCACCACAGGTAGGACATCGTTCGCAGGTTGGTCCCGAGGCTCCAGGGTTCGTGCAAACACACTTGCCGCAAATGCAGTCCCCACGGCTGCTGCAGAGCACTCCGTCTTCGGAGAGGCAGGAGTCCGTGCTGGTGGTGCAGTTGCAGTACTCGCCCGTCCAGCCACTCCTGCACACGCACTCGCCACAGTCACAGTCGCCGTTATCTGCAAAACGAAATGCTCTGTGCTTCTCAAGGCGAAAACCACTTCAAGAATTGGGGAGTTCAGCTTTTCTCTTTGCCTTTAAACACTATCAGATAAACTAAAGGGAGCTGGGAGATGTGCAGTGGTAAAATATGATGATCTGCAAGGGTGACCAACGTGGGAAGGTCTGAGTTTGAGTACAGACACCTCCTTGATGTGCCAGGCATGCACTGCCCGTGATCTGAGACTGGCTCAGGCTAAGGATTGATCAGGGTTGTCAAGACTCTGTCTGTCTCTTCCTCTTGCTCATGCAAGAAATAACAACAAAGACAAAAAGTCTTAAAAAATATAAGGAAAAATGTGCATGTGGGAAAGGGGTGAATGTAGATATATTTTATCAAATGTGTTTGGCTAACTGTGTGTGTTTATTGATCTGGTCTCCTACTGAAGATCCACTTGATTTACCTGATGTTATATCAAACAGAACTTAAAACCAGGAGAAATGAGATAATCCAGAAAACCCAAAATAGCTAGTTGGTGTTTGTGTGTGTCTGTCTATATGTATATATGGTTCTTTTGTTTGTTTGTTTGTTTTACTTTTAATTAAGATGCCATGACTAGAAATGCAAGACAGACCTGAGTTAATTCCCAGCCCACTGAATCACTTAAGCTATCATGAGATTCTCATCTTAAAACAGAGGAAATAAAATCTACTTCCACTGGTTGTTGTCAGAGGAGAAAATGTATAAATCTCCTAAATTTGCATGAACTGGTTTTATGTCCAATAGTTATAGGGTGAGTGCGCAACAAAGTCATCATATAACAGACTTTAACTGAACATGTATTATGTGCCAAAGATTTGGTTAGGCATGAGGATACAAAATTAAATAGGACAGGGTAACTGAATTGAGAATCTTATATAGGATACAGGCAAATAAACACTACTCCCAATGGGTACAATACAGTGTGGTAAGTGTTTTACACACAGGGAAAGAGTTTCCAAATTGAACTGGAGATTTGGGAACAGTTTCAGAGCTAAGTTTAAAAGATAAACATAGAAGATGGAAGAAGAGGTTTATGTGTGTTTCAGGCAGAGAAAAAAACATAGGTAAGTGATTGGAAGTGTATAATTGTGCACTTGCTTAATAGCCACAGTAGTCACATGGGTAAGGCCCAAGGGGTGTAGCAAAAGGGGAGGAAGGAAAGGTCAAGCAAAAAGTCAGAAAAGCCTTATGGGCTAAAATAATAAGTTTTATCCTGAAAACTATGGAATTTTAACTAGAGAAGAGACTCAAATAGATCTAGAAATTTTCCGGCACCCACAGACAGGGTTAGACTGCAGACAGAAGTCAGTCAGAAGGTTCTTACACCGGTAGAAATAAGACAGCGTGAGACCTGGAACCACACCACCACCAGTGGGAACACTGAAGGAAGGCTGTACAATTCAGGGATGAAACCCTCAGGTATGGGTGTGGTTAGTGTCATGGTGGAGGGCGAGGAAAGAGACAGATGAAGAGAAACTTCCCAAGCGACCAGACCGCGCAGCTTGGTGGATGGCATAGCTATTTGCTGAGTTGGCACAAAGCTAGCTCATATGGTCCCTGCCACACCCTCAACATATGGCCAGGAGTCCTCAATTGTTGAATGATTCTGAACTAGATAGAAAAGCAACTTTGTGTGGGAGGACAATGTCTTCACTTGGGCTGCTTGAATTTGTGTGTGTATAGACATACAAATATACACACATGTGCACATATATACACTCACACATGTACATACACATGCATATGTACATATGTATATGCATGTATGTGCTTATGTCTGTGTGCATATATTCCTGAAGTTTGAGGTTTTTTTCATCTGGAAAAGATGATAGTTGAAGCTGTCATAGATCAGGCCATCCAAGGACATAAAGTAGAGTGAGAAACACTCTGGAGAGCATCAGCATTTAAAATGTGGTCAGCGGGGCCAGCCAATGGCATGCTGGTTAAGGTGGCTGGATCCCATGTGGCCAACTGATGGTTCAAGTTCCAACCTGATGACTTGAAGAACATACCAGGCACGTGTGTGTGTGCCCAAAATCCTGAGAGGAGAATGAATTGTGGAGTGGCTATCCCCCCACTCTCTGGTTTGTACACGTACCTTACAGCAAACTTTTAAAAGTAATAATACAAATTTTAAAATAAAATATGATCAGAGAGGGCCAGCCCATGGATAGTGGTTAAAGAGGCTGGATCCCACATGGCTGACGGCTCAGAACAAGTTCTAGATCCAGAGGCTTGAAAAATACAACAGGGGGACCAGCAGTTAGCGTAATGGCTATGTTGCTGGATTCCCATGTAGTCAACCGCGGTTCGCGTCCTGGACCCGGTGGCTTAAAACTCACACCAGGCGCGTGTGCGTGCGTGTCCAAGATCCTGAGAGGAGAATGGGAGAAAGGATTGCGGCATGACCATCCCCCCTGGGGGGTGATTTCTCGCTTTCTGTCTCTCTCTGTCTCTCTCTGTCTGTCTGGCGAGTGCACGTGCCCTATAGCAAAAAGAAAACCTTCCAAAAAAAACCAAAAAAACCAACAGGCACATAGTCATATGTGCCCAAAAATCCTGAAAGGAAAGGGAGATGGGGAAGAGATGGCAGCATGACCATGCCCCATAGGGTGTATTTTCTTACTCTCACTCTCTGTCTTTCTTTCTGTGAGTGTATTCATCCCCTTGCAAAAATTTTAAAAATAAAAAAATAAAAATTTTAAAAATAAAAATAAATATAAAGGATAAGATCCTCCCAGACGCAACTGGGATGTAGGCAGGTAGCAAGGCTGCAGAAGCTTGGGACAAAGGCAGCTTGAAGAAGGGGGCACGTGGACAAGTGTCTGATCTAATCCTGAAGAGCATCTTTGGAACTGGTCACATATTGTGTGCAAAATACTCCAAAATATTGTTTAAGATGATAGACTTTTCTGTTTTTTTTTTCTTTTTTTTTCCCCTGGCATTTGATGTTCCAAACAATAACTTTTATTTACATACTTTAAAAAAAAATCTCTCTCTCTGTCTCTCTCTCTCTCTCTCTCTTTTTTGCTATAGGGCACATATGCACTTGCCAGAAAGACAGAGAGAGACAGAGAGACAGAAAGCAAGAAATCACCCCCCAGGGGGGATGGCCATGCCACAATCCCTCCTCCTCCATTCTCCTCTCAGCATCTTGGGCACATACACGCGCCTGGCTTGCTTTTAAGCCACCGGGTCTGGGACGTGAACCATGGTCGACTACGTGGGAATCCAGCGACATAGCCATTATGCCAACTGCTAGTCCCAACAAACTTTTATAACTGATACTTTTTCTTCAGAAAAAGAAAAGTGCACTTAGGCCTTTTGCCTCATGTGTTTTGCTACCCAAGGCAGTACTTAACGGTATTTAAACAGTGCTGGCCCATGAGTAATTAGCATTATTCCTAAAAACTATCCAGTCAGAAGAATTTGTAAGCAAAACTATCCGTCTGTATTTAAATTCCTAGACTGTTATTGAAAACAAGCAGATGTAAGAGAATCTTAAGTGAAGCAGGTTTCCACTTGACACTGCCAGATTTGCTGTAGTTGAAAATCTGGGTTTTCTCTTGCAAACTTTGGTCTAGTAACTAGATACTATCTTCATGGCTGGACCTTACAGGACTTGGAGCAGGAGAATCCTTGGCATAATGTTCTCCTTGATCAAGAACTGCAGAACAAAAGAGATAACCACAAAGATTTTGATTGTTCCTGCTGTGTGTGTGTGTGTGATGCATGTACACACATACATGTGTGTTTTCTATATGTTTGAAGGATTTTTAAAAATGGAAATGTGTATTTAAAAAATCCTGGCATGTAATGAAATCTTTTTGCACCAAAATAAATTGTACTTTAATTCAATGTTTTCACAAACTTTTTGAAGTCCCTCTCTCTCTCTCTCTCTCTCTCTCTCTCTCTCTCTATATATATATATATATATATATATATATATATATCCTAGCCCTAACCCTTTATAAAGCATATATATATATATACACACACACACACACACACACATATTTCTACATATTCTCTCTATGTATGTATGTGTGTGTGTGTGTGTGTGTGTGTGTGTGTGTATACTAAATACATTGATTGCTCTCTAAAAAATTTTGGGTTTGAATTTAACTGGATCCATGACATTAAGACATATTCCAGCTGCATTTTATAATCTTTATAATTCATAACTGAATTGATTAATTTAAAGCTAAGAATAATGAGATGACTTGACTAAAGCCTTCAATTTAACTTTTATATATGGGATCTTCTAAACTACAATATCTTTTTGTTTCTTCCTCAGCTAAAGAGGAAACTTACTTTCATAAAAGGAGCAGTTTCTACATTGCAGTTTTAATCAGAGAAAAATATTTATAAATATTATTAAATCAAATGTGCATTTCCAAATGTTTTGAGAAATTTGAAGTATATACATTGCATGTAAGAATTACTTGGCAGAAATTTAGAAAACCATTTTTGGGGCAGAGGAGAAAGACCATCATGGCAAAAATACCAAGAACTCCTTTCAGAATGTAGAAACCTTCCTGTCGACTGGGCTTCCAGAGCTATCCCCTGGTCATAAATTGACTTTAATCATCAAAGCCCCTGTTCATACAATAACCACACAACCTTAGTATTGGTTTAATGTAGAGCAAGAGGACAACTAAAGATCAAGAAAAAATTGCGAGGTTACCCCCCAACCCTGAGGTATAGATCTTTCTAGAATGCCAGTGACAGTAACTATAAGGACATAATGGGACAGATCTTTCTAGAATGTCAATGACAATAACTTTAAGGGCATACTGGTGGGAAGTTTTTTTCTTTCATTCCATTTGCCTGTTAGAGTTTCTAGTCTCTTAGAATCAAAATACCTTCTATAAGAGACTAATATGGGAAAGGAAAGAACAATGGAGTACTAAATCTCTGAGTGCTTATAAACAGATTAAAGAAATTGTGTGGAAAAGAGCCCTGTAATAATGGCCCTTCGGAAAAGCAGCACATTGCAGAGTATATCTGTTAGAAAATAAGTGAGACTGACACAAGTTTTGAAGCTGCAGCATATCTGATCTGCTGTTGCAAATAATAACGGCAGCAGAATGTCTGCTCATAATATCAGGCACAATTTTTATCTCTCTGCACTAAGTACCATGGCAGGCACATGGTAGGTACTTCATAACTCTATTTGTTGGATCTGAATAATTGCTTACTTTTATGATATCTTTTAAAAGGAAAAGTTATTAATTATAATGTAACAACCTTAATGATGTTACTAGAAAAAAAAAGCTCTTAAGAAACATTAATGATTGAGAATTATTAACTACTCCAAAGTAAGAAAGAAATTGGCAGCAAGAAATTTCTGAGTCCAGCTGAAGTCACTGTATGCTCCAAATAGAGTTTCTTTAGCAATCACTGTGTCTGATTCAAAGATAGGCCCTGTCATCAGACCTTCAAGTACAATGCCCAGATCAACTCCTCCATTTTTATTTCTGTTCCTCATGCCTGGTGCCACATACAGTGAAAGGCCACCAAGGAACAGAAAGAACTGTGTGTTGCTGGACACAGTTTGGCCATGTACACTTAGATCTCTTTGAGCCAAGCTTTAAAGGGTGGAAAATAGGTGGTGTTTTAGTATTGATATTTAAATTGGGTCATCAGAAAAGTCCTTACATATTTTTCTGTGTTTTTCTATGCAAAAATGCATCAGGACTTTTCAGACGACCCAATTTCTTCTTAGAACACACATAGGAGTCTTTGAAAAGTAATTTCTAATGTTTTGAGTGTTCATTTAATTAAAAGATTTTTGTTAGAAATGCAGGATGGGATTCTGCCAAATATATTCTTTCCTGATGTGCTAACAGCCTGAGGCTGGCTTGTTGTCACCTTCAGATTGTGTCCCATCTGTGTCATGTGAAAAGGGGACCGAAGTGGTTCTGGAAACACACCCTTATTCTGGAAATACACCTTTGATGAAAGGGGAGGAAACATATCTCCATCAGGACAGACCCTAAAATTTTCTCTCTTTGGAAAAGAGGAAGATTTTCTCAGAAGAACCTGTTGGTAGCAACGGCAAGAGCAAAGAAATGAAAGGTAGGAACACTTCTAAGGATATCAAATGGCTTTCAAAACGCTTGGGATTCTTTGAGGCTTCTTTCTCTCAAGTCTCTTTCTCTCTCTCTTTTTTTTTTTCCTTTATGAAAATTAGTCTCTTTTATATGTTCCTGACACTGTGGTTTGAAAACATAACTTGCTTAGTTTTCTATAAAGATAATGACTTTCTGTTTTGAAGAGCTGTCTGCTTACATGCTATCAAAAAAAAATTAAAGTTTAAATATAGTAGTCAGTTTATATTTCAATTATAACACAAATTTATACCATTTCAAAGTATGTTACTTATAATTCTTGTCTGAATATATTATACTTAAATATATATCATATACCAGAATGATTTTATAGCAGGCGTGTTATATGTCATATGCTCCTAAACTACAATAAGTTTACATCTATAAAGGATATAATCTGAAATATTATACCTATGTATATAAATAATATTTTAAGTTTTATCAAATTTCTCAAGAAATACCAAGCGACTTTTCCTTCTTATCCTTTCCATGGGTTTCTTTACATATACCTATACTTATCTCTTTTTATTTTTATTTTTGAGAGATTTTTGCTATTGGGGTTCTGCACTAGCCAGAGAGACAGAGAGACAGAAATCACCCCCAGGGGATGGCCACACCTCAATCTTTCTCCTCCATTCTCCTCTTGGGATTTTGGGAACACATGCATATGTGCCTAGAGTGAGTTTTTAGCTGCTGGGTCCAGGACTCGAACTGTGGTCAATTACATGGGAGTCCAGTGACATAACCATTACACCATCTGCTGGTCCCACCCTTACTTATTTTAATAATACTCTAACTAATCTAGTATCTGTCATATGATAGCATTTCATAAAGACCTGCGGAACGAGTGAAGGTCCTGGAAGTCCTTTGTGTTGCTGCGTGCCCTGTCACCGGCAGCCTGCATTTTTAGCAGTCTCAGTAACAGGCATTTAAGAACTGGGACAGACTGAGCAGCTTGATCCAAAGCTGTCTGGAAAATAACGCCATTCAGACAAATCTGGCGATACCCAGAGAGAAGCCATTTCTATCTTTCCTACTTACTCTTAGGGAAATGATAATAGAGATTTAAATTCAGTGGGCAAAGATCTCTCTCCCCAAGTAAATTTGAAAATGAACAAACAAACAAACAAATACAAGAGAAGATTTAGTTACCCTAGGTCTAAATATTAACCTACTCAATCGATCGGCAAATATTTATTAAGCACCTGCAATGCCCAAGAATCTGGGAAGGTGCAAAGGATGCAAAGTCCCTCCCTGATACTGGAACAGCCGCAGTGTAAGGTGGATTTAGACATAGCCTACCTCCGCAGAGCAGCCCCTTGTGTCTCACACAGGAGAAATTGTCACACTGGCAGTAAGGTCCGTAAATGCTTCCGTAGGGGGACAAGTGGCAGATGCACTGCCCACAGTAGCAGTCGCCCCTTCCGCTGCATGAAGGATGGTCTGCGGTCTCCTTGCAGGAATCCGTGCTCAGCATGTCCTCACCACACTCGCAGCGAGGTCCCATGTGGCCGGGATGGCAGGCACACACCCCACATTGGAGGGAGCCGCTCCCATTGTGGCATTTGGAACTGTTCACTTCTACTTCTCGCTCACAGCCACAGTTGCATTCTGGGCTGACAAGCACTTCTAGGGCATCCCCCAGCCCCACTGGCTTTATGATAACATGTCTGCTTCTTCGCTCACAGTTTGGAATACTCACAGTCACGTTGAATGAAGCCTGCAAAGAAAGCATTCATTATCTGCTGCCTTTCCCCATCCACCAGAAAACACAAGGGAAAAATAGGTTGTATGGAAATAAACTTCGCAAAAGCATTTATTATAAAATCTTTGAAATTCTTAAAAGAAACCCAGCTTCCGTGACCTGAGTTAACTTGAGAGCAATCTGACTATTTGGGAAGGCAGTTCACTGGCCATCTACTTACTGTGTCTCCCACCTTCATGTGTGAGCATTTCTTTTGGTGAGGGAAGAGGGTTCCATTGTTACAGATGGCTGTGAATGACAAGTTGAGTCCGTCTGTGTCTCCTAATACTTCTAGCTCCACTTCAGAGCGCAGTTCCTTTAGTTAAGGCATGAAAGGTTAAAGTCACAACCAAAATAAAAAAAAATACAGCCAAAGAGACCATGAATTGTGTTCATTAAACTACAAAAGAGTAAAATTAAATTGGGTCTAGAAGAAAGTCATCATGTCATCAAGCAAGCAAGAAAGTGAGTAACCAATATTTATATTTAGTATTGTATCAAATCTAAGACCCCATCAATTACAAGATACACCATTGTATTAAGACTAACTATGACAAAATACCTCAAGATGGCTCTGCACTACCTTTGGAGCAATCCCGTCAGTCTATCATTACTTGTAAAAGTATTTTATCCATCCTGAGCACTTTGGCAAGTTCTCCAGCACTGAGTTGCACAGCGTGGTATAAAAAGGCCATTCTTATGCTTCTATCTCAGTAACAAAATAAAGCAAGAGCATGCTATACTTGTAAGAATCATCATTTCTTAGCTCCCATAAAGCAGCTGGTAGTTGTTTTTGCAAGGAATACAGAATTGCAGCCATTCCTCTAACAATGAATATTTGCTTCACTGATATCAAATTTACACCCTGCTGCTCTGTTTCCATACATTGATGCATACATAATAACTTTTCATGAGTCATAGTACAAACTTTATGAAGAAATTTTTAAACGGTAATTAAACTTAACATATACCACCAAGGATGCATTTAGTGAACTGATGTGACCATAATCACAATTATCAATAGAAACTACATTCTGACTCACTGCCTGGCAGACAGAGATTGTGACACCATTAATTATGAAATAGATCCCAATTTTAGAGATGATAAAATGTGGGGAGCAGGGGAAACTGCCTGAAAGTTAATACTGAAATTTGAGTACCTATAGTATTTAGTGTAGAATCATGTCTGGGAAATATGTGACTAGATTTCTATTCTTAAAAAGTGTTTTCATCTTACTTTTTCTATCTATCTATTTTTTGTTTACTTACAAAGTCAGTCTGTATTTGGAGGGACAAAATCAAATGATTCAAAATAAATAATAACAACACATTTTAAAATATTATAACTTAAGTAACACTTCATTCAGAAGACTGTGAATCCATACAAGCACTTCATTGTTGGCACTTAAAAGCGTGCTCAGCTTTCAGTTTCCTTTAAGTGTTAGTTTTGCATACTGCCATGACCCTGCTTTACTCCAAATTTTTATATATATAAAATCTTCATGAATTACGATGGCAGTAGATTTGGAGCGAGTGGCACAGTGAGTCCGGAGCTAAATTAGAAATGAGGGATTTGACTCGGAAGTCTGTAGGTGACAGCAATAATAAGGACTAGTGACATCATTTGATCTAAAAGAAGGAAATTTCATCATATAACTGAATAGCATATTAGCATTGGCCAGGAATATTTCCATGTACATTTCCCAAAGAAAGTCTGTGAATGTATTTTTCATTTCATTCATTCGTCGAGCAGCTCCCATGAGCCAGGCAAAACAGAATGAAACAAACGTATTTCCCAGTTGGAGTTTACATGCCAGCAGAGGGGCCTTGCCCTCAAGATCACTGATAGTGCAGTCGCTTTTATTATGTGATTGAGGAAGGAGGGGAATTAGCAAATGATGGTCAGATGAATACACATCTAGTATTTAAAGTCTGTAATATCAGTACTGCACTATAAAATACTGAGCTGGCGTAGTAGCCACAAGTTAGAAGCAGATTGTCTTACTACATTCTCTGCCTTACCAGAAGTCAGTCAAAAACATGTTGTGTTTTTTCTTGATATATTCTTGTTCATTTTCTCTTTATATACTGGGAAGAAATTCAGTCTGTGGGGTCCCCGTATTTTAAAGTCTGTTCAGAATACATTTAGAAATAACCGAGTAGAAAAACAATTTGACCTCATGCTCCAGTCTTCTGCGTACCTCACCCTGTGAATCATGAAGTTCTTGCAATAAGTTCAGCGTGAGTGCTCAGTATAAGAACAATTGATGTTTCTTGGTATTTTTGAGGCAGTAAAATAAGAACACAGGTTGAATCCACATTTTTTTGTTTGTTTGTTTTTAGAGGTTTATGCCTTAGGGCACATGTGCTTGCCAAAGAAAGAGCAAGACAGAGACAGTGAGAGGGAAAGTGAGAAATTGCCCCCCAAGGGATGACTACGCAGCAATCCCTTCTCCTCCACTCTCCTCCCGGGATCTTGGGTGCATGCACACACACACATACACACACACACACACTCTCACACGTGCCCGGCCTAAGTTTTAAGCCCACTGGATCTGGACTCGAACCATGGTCAGCCATGTGGGAGGCCAGTGACATAACCACTGGCCCCTTAATTCACATGTTTAATGCTTCAGTTTTAACAACCCTCTAAGTTCTATGAGTACCTTCGGACCATAAAGTGAGATATAACTTTCCACAGAGCAAGCAGGGGCTTGCTTAGACTGGTTAGACTACAGGGGGAAATAGTTTTGATAATTCACTGTATTCTAGTTTGCTTAGTTTCTTTGAAGATATTAGTGGCTATCACTTTTGAGAGTATAGGGTTAAAGAAAATGGAGTATTCTAATTCAGTGAAGAAGTGCTGTGTGATTCTATATATTAGACCTTTAATTACTGCATGAGTGGGAGGAAGGTTTTTTATTGTTAGGTGTTTTGTTGTCAGGCCTTCCTATCTGGAAGCATGAGCTAATATGGTGATAAGTTTTTTATATAATCTAAGAAAACCAAAGTTTCTGAGAATATCAATGAAAAGGGAAACCCCATCATCCTAAACTATTTACAGACACTTATGTATTTTATTGTAAGGAATGAATGATCTGAGAATAAATACTTTGCCTTCTCTTTTTCAGGTGATTTTCAAAATTGGCGGGATGATGTTAAAATCTTTGGGGAATTTTTTTCAAAATAGGTAGCTCCCTCTTCCTATAAAGTTCCCCCAAAGACCTCTGTGAGAGGAATCCAGCACATCTATTTTCTAAAAGCTTTCCACATATTCCTGGTAATATCATTTATTTAAGGAACACTGGTTCAGTATATGCAAGTATTGTCATGTACTACATGTGAAACAATTATGTGTAAATTTAAAACATCAAAAATCAGGAGAAATTTATTCATTTGCGATTATGTAACTGCTATTTAGAGCAAACAGTAAAGATATACGGTTTTACAAAAATTTACTTTTTTTATTCCTTTCCTAATTTAGAGGTTCTTCTTTGCATCTGTGTGCTTTCTTTGTAAATAAAGGCAAAACAAAGGGACGACATGTAGGAATCAAAATAAGAAAGACCTGGCAACTGGACATCCCTTGTTGACTATTCTTGTTACAAAATGTGGACAAGAATGAGACATAGCAACCCTGTAGGTATGCAACTTAATTTGAAGGGCAGGATTCTGTCCTCAGATGCTAACAAAAGTCAAGGCAAATATTGTATATGCGTGCATAAAATGAATGGAAATTTCCTTGGTTCCTACAAGTATAAAACCTAAAAATTGGTATTCCTGGTATGATTTTGACATTTTGGTGCATAGCCAACATTTGCATTTTTGCTTGAGATATGATCTAGTGTCATTAAGCCTATGGAGGCAGTTTTCTGCATAACTGTTACTCATTGGTAATTTAAGCTGATTTTTTTTTTTTTTTTCAGAGAGAGGAAAGCTTAATTATATGACCCATGGAGCCTTTTCAGTCAAATTAAAATTTTGCTGGTAACAGTGCTGCTGTTGGTTATTATTATAAAAACAACCTCAACTTTATGGTTGGTTTTATGATTTGTCTGCCTTCTGCTCCACCGTTCAGAAAGAAGATCTGCAAATGAAGTAAACAAGTTTTATATTTTCAGCTGCATTAATGCATAGAGACTTTTTTGGGGTAAGCACTTTCTCTACCATCAAATGAAAGTGCGTTTAACTGTCTAAAACACATCCTAGTTTTTGAATACCAATGGAATGCAAAAATGATGCCATTGTAAAGTATCCTACTTCATACGCCGAGATGATCAGCTGCAGGATGTTCCCAGAGTCCTTCTGAAGCAGCCCTACTGTAGCTCCAGGAATAAGTTTTGCATAATTCTGTAAACAAAAAAATAAGCAAGTCACTCTTGTTTGCCAATGGTCATTGAGGAGTGTTAAGTGTGGGGTTCAGCCTGCTGGCCATGATCACTTTTATTTAACTGGCTGGGGAAAACAGGTTCCCGATAATAAACAGGACTGTTTCTCTGAAATTGTAGAGCTTTACATCATGCTTCTTCCCACACTCCACTGAGAAATGGAATGGCCAGAGTCGCCACTGGGGAAATCTAGGATTTGAGGTTTCCTCAGCTTAGGGCTGTGATTTACATCACGATGGAAGTCAAGTCTCAAAGAATAGTATTTATATAACATCTTCCATTCGTGGGGCATCCTTTGTCCAAAAAATTCTGAGCATACACTCAGGAACTTTGTTCTCTTTTTGTTAACATTGCCGAAACAAAGGTTTGCATTCCTGGGCAATAAGTCATTCCATTTAGGGGTCTTAATGAGAAATCACTTGGAGGAGACAGGGAGTGAATTACTGAGTTATTGCTGTTAACACTTTCTTTCCTACCAGTTGGGTTAGTTAGAATCGCTCCCACTGCATCAAAATTGAGTGACTCAGAACCCAGTTCTAAAAGATCTGCCTTTACCACCCACGTCGCTTCTCCTGAGACGTTTCCATGTAAGAACTCACTATTAGTTCATCAACACTCCTGGTATCTAGCCTGGCCAGGGAACAAGGCATTGCCAAGAAGGGAATTTTCCAGATAGCTGGAACTTTCCCCTTCTTTTTATCTTTTAAAATTTTAGTTTCAAATGAAAAGTTTTCTAAAATGTCTGAAACGGGCTCCCAGGAATACCTTGGCTTTTTCTTGAAGGAATAGGGTTATACTTACCAATAATCACTAGTTATCATCAAAGGTTTTTAAGTCCACAGAGGTCACACTCATACCAAGTGCATCCTAACTGCTATACTTTGTTTCTTAATTTTTTTTTTTTTTTGAGAGGTTTTTGCTATAGGGGGCGTATGCTCACCAGAAAGACAGAGACAGAGAGACAGAAAGTGAGAAATCACCCCCCCGGGGGGATGGCCATGCCACAGTCCTTTCTCCTCTTGGGATCTTGAGCATGCACACACATGCACCCGGCGTAAATTTAAGCCACTGGGTCTGGGACTCGAACTGTGGTTGGCTACATAGGAGTTCAGCGACATAGCCATTATGTTAACTGCTGGTTCCATTTCTAAATTTTTTTAAAAGTAATTTTAAATTTTAATTAAGCTCTGAGGATCTTGGCTCCTTGCTGACTACTTTGCTAATTTATTCGTTTAGTGTTGTATTTAACGACATCTATTAAGTAAACTTAATATGCTGCACTGAATCAACAAGAGACAACCGCTGTTTCTGTAAGTTGTGGTCTTCTAAGTTGCTGTGTGTTTGAAATCAGATGTCTGAGTTTATTAAAATTCTATATAAAAAATGAAATAAATTTGAGTGAAAGATTTAGGGCATCTCCTAGCGCTCAAACATAATGATATCCTATCATATTCTAAAGAAGATTGAAGTAGCTTAGAAAATGCATAAAACTAAATTAGAATTAATAGTGATCATTAATTATAATAGTGATACTAAGTAAACAAATCAGGACAAAGGGAGCCAAGGAGAAGAACAAATGAAACCAGAGTGATGTTAGACCAGATGCACGAGTGACGTCCTGGGCGCTTGCCAGCAGCGGGTACCTGAGTACACTCCACCTTTCCACCACTGTGGCGCGGAAAAGTGGCTTTGGGTTTCGATTTGAGTTTTGTAAGTTCCACTTACTTCAGTATCCATAATTGTGTTTAAGTTCAAGGTTTCTAGAAATCTGAACTTTCAAATGTGTCGGATGGTGCTCTACTTGGACACTGTGTTTTCTTTTTCTTTCATTTTTTTTTTTTTTTTTTTTTTTTTTTTTTTGTGGAGAGGTTTTCGCTACAGGGCGCGTGTGCTCGCCAGACAAACAGAGAGAGACATAGAGACAGAAAGCGAGAAATCACCCCCCAGGGGGGATGGTCACGCCGCAATCCCTTCTCCTCCATTCTCCTCTCGGGATCTTTGGCACGCACGCACACGCGCCGGCGTGAGTTTTGAGCCACCGGGTTCGGGACGCGAACCGCGGTCGACTACGTGGGAGTCCAGCGACATAGCCATTACGCTAACTGCTGGTTCCCAGACACTGTGTTTTCTTATTGAGGAGGCCGAGGACAGTGGTCCAGGTACACTCTCCTTTACTCCACACACCTCCGCCTCCATCACCGCCTGCCAATGGCAGGCCCCTTCTGTTTCCTTGTGCCAGGTAGAATTTGATAGGTAGAGACTGTAAAGTACGAGGAAGGCACTGCTTCACCGACTTACCTTTTCAAATAAACACATGTCACTAAAGGCTGTGAAGCATGAGACTTGTGGTTAGCAGTGAATACTTAAGTAGGAACTCAAATTCCACTCAAGTGGTGTCGGAATGTGTATAAATTAGACGAGAAGGGCAGAGGGAACATTTAGAGCTTGACAAGGAAAACGCTAGATCCTTTTGAAAGAGAAGTCCAAGAGTCTTGGAATAGTTTTGCATAAAACTGCTACCTTTGAAAAACATCTTAGTATTTCCAAAGTCGAGGTGTCATCAGTATCTTCTGTTAGCATTAGTTCAAGTGGACCCTCAATTTTTTTTTTTTCCTATAAGGTGCATGTGCTTCCAGAGAGAGACATAGAAAGTGAGAAAACACGCCCCAGGAGGAGTAGTCACACCACAATCTCTTCTCCTTTTTCCTCCTTTCAGAATTTTGATCATGCACAAATATGTGCCTGGCATGTTTCTCAAGCCACTGGGTCTGGGACTCTAACCATGCAGTCAGCCATTTGGGATCCAGCTGCCTTAATCACTATGCCACCAGCTGGCCCAATTTGGGGTTAATTCTTAGCTAGCAAAGCGAAATCCATTCACTTCCTAAAGCATAATTATGATCCTGCATGTGGTATGACATTCGGCATTTGACTGTTAGGATAAGCAGTAAACATTAATTGCATTTGCTGATTGTCACCAGAGTGAGGATATAAGGGAGCTGGCAGCCGGTAGCACTAACCAGTGATAACACTGACAATTGTGTAGAGGAAAACTATTAATTAATTTCTGGAGGATGATTTCCCCAAAAGCATTTCAGACAACTAACCAAAAACATGGACAACTTGGCTGCCTGGTCTAACACTGTAAAAAATGAAGTCCTTGTGGTATTATGATTACTATAAATATCAGGTATCAAATGCCTTCCTTTCATTAAAATGCTGAAGTGCTATTACATATTTTTGTGATTAAACATGTTTAATGTTAGGAAAGGGATGATTTTGCATGCCTGGATGTGATGAATGACAACATGTGACTCTCAAAGATGAGGCTTAGGTACTTGAAATAGTGAACACTGCAAACATCATGCTGCATGAGCTGATTACAAAAGCAGACTTAGAAGCTTGGGCTTGAGTTCTCTATCCACGAACTATCCCACTCAGGGATTTTTCTTTCCTCCTGCCTGTCATACCATCCAGGAGTTTCTGATGACCTTAGTTTCTGTAACTTTCTTCTCCAGGCCCTGTTTCTGTGTTTATTCTGCCCCATTTCATAAAGATTTCATATTTGCCCAACAATTGGCATTTGCTCCCTGGAAATCCAATCCCTGTCAAGGCAAGACCATAGGAAATGGACAGAGGGTCATTTAGCAAGCAGGCGTCACAGAGGAGAGCGCCTGATTTCACACCTGCACACTCTGGGCTCCTCTCACAGAGCATCTCTAAGACTGGTGCCTCCCAGGGTCTGATTGCCAGAACCAGCTGTCAGGTGACACTCCTGCTAGGCTAAGGGCAGAGAACCCGGCGTCACACACCTGCTGCTCCGATTACCTGTAGACAGGCTGCTGGTTGGCTTTCTCTTCGAAGAGATTTGGGTTGAGGACCTTGGAAGACCCTCCCTGCTTTGGTGACTTCTTGGCATTCTCATTCATGGAAGAGACAGCTCCTGACATGACCCCCACTCCTGCTTTAAATGTGCCTCCTGTTAGTTAACTCCTCCATGCCTAGCTGTCTTCTGGGTCAGTGTTCAGTATTAACTGTATCCTGACTGGGTATCTTGATTTGGTTTCTGCCTTGGATAGTGACTCTACCCTTGTATCCAAAGCCTCCTCATCACTTCAGAGCTCATTAGTGCCATCATTTTATTGAGACCACACTGCTCGTGTCCCTCATCAGTCAACTCGTCCCATGTCAGATAGCACCATTTCAATGGCGAACTTGTACAACCCTGTGCTTAGAGCTATTGCCTGCTGTCTTTAAGCACTGTGCTTGCTTAACTCTTTCTATGACATCTCACAAATATATCATTCATCTTGCTACTTTATGTTATGCTCAGCCCTGCTTATTTTCAATATTACATTATTAACCAACCTAAGTGTTTCTGGTCTTAAAATATAGTTATTAAATGTGTTTTATTAAAATATATTAAAGGCATTTTATTAAAATACATTTACTAAATAGTTGGCTTTATAGACTGAGAATTTTGGTGTTAAATAATCTGCTCACAAATATTTCTCCAATTTTTCAAAGTATTTTTCATCAATACCTTGTATCTTTTCAGTCAGTGGCTCCTGTTTGTGTGTTCTCTCCTCTCTTTCTCTCTCTCTCATATATATATATATATATATATATATATATATATATACACACACACACACACACACACACACAGTGTACAAATAGTAAGTACAAGGTTCAATTAACAGTTAAAAAAAAAGTAAAGAAGCAAGTGTAACCACCATAAAGATAAAGAAACAAAACATAATCAGCCCCTGGAATTCTCCTATACTGTCTCCCACTACTGAATCCTCCCCTCCCAACGTGTAATCATTATTTTCACTTTTATCACCGTAAAGGTCAGGGGAGACATCTTCATGGTCTTAGGGTTAACAAAAATGTCTTAAGTAGGGCACAGAGGATACTATCCATAAAGGAAAAGATTAATAAATAGGACTTAAAATTAATCATTTCGTCTATAGATTCAATGTAATACCAATCAACATACCAGTAAGTTATTCTGTGGATTTCAACAAACTGATTCTAAAGTTGGTATGAAGTGGCACAAGACTTGGAATGGCCAACTCAATGTTGAAGGAGAGCAAAGTCGGAAGACTGGCATTACCTGACTTCAAGACTTACTGGAAAGCTACACCCAGAGAGCGTGGGATTGGCAAACAGACAAATAGATGAGAGAGCCAAACAGAGTCCAGAAGTAGGTCCACACGAATATGGTAAACTGGTCTTTGACAAAGAAACAAAGGCAATACAATGGAGTGAAGACAGTCTTATTGACAAGCCATACTGGAACAACCAGACATCCATGTGCAAAAAAAAAAAAAGACCTTAAAGTTTTCCCGAAATTTAACTCAAATAGATCACAGACCCAAGTATAGAACAGAAAACCATAATATTCCTAGAAGACAAGATGTGAAAAAATCTAGATGATCTTAGTATAGTGATAACTTTTTTAAAAATTTTCTAGAAGGTGTCTGTACTTGTTAGAGAGAGAGAGAGCGAGAAAGCACCCCTATGGGGGATGGCCACATCACAATCTCTTCTCTTCCACTTCTCCTGTCAGGATTTTGGGCACACATGCACATTCTCCTGGTGTGTCTTTTGAGTTGCCAGGTCTAGGACTCAAACTGTGCAGGTGACCAAGTAGAATCTGGCTGCCCTAATCACTATGCTACCAGCTGGCCCAGGTGATAACTTTTTAGATGCAATACCAAAGGCATGATCAATGAAGGTAATAATTAATAAACTGGACTTAAAACCTTAAAACTCCTGCTCTGCAAAAGACACCATCAAGAAAATGAAAAAGTAAGTCATAGACTGGAAGAAAAAGACACATCCGATGAAAGACTGTTCTCCAAAAGATACAAAGAATTCCTAAAACTCAAGTGATAAAAATCAGATACCTGATTTAAAAATGGGCCAAGGTACTGAACAAACATTTCACCCAAGGAGATACACAGATGGCAAATAAACATATGAAAAAATGTTTCATATCATATCATAAAAATATTTCATTTCATATCATGGTCAGGGAAACACAGCAATGAGATACCACTGCACATCTGTAGAAAGACCAAAATGTAGGATGCTGACAGCAGCAAATGCTGACAAAGACGTGGACAACAGGGACCCCCATTCATTCCTGGAGGGAACACAAAAGGGTATAGCCAGTTTGGAAGGCAGTTTAGCAATTCGTGTACAACTAAGCTGAATATTTTTTAAAGGTTTTAGCCATAGGACACATAAACTTTCCAGAGAGCAACAGGGACAGAAAGTGAGAAATCATCCCTCCGAAGGAATGGCCACACCACAATCCTTCTCCTCCATTCTCTTCTCAGGATTTTGAGCATGCACGTACATGTGCCTGGTGTGAGTTTTAAACCACTGAGTCCTGGACTCAAACCGTGGTCAGTCATACAAGAGTCCAGTGCCTTAACCACCATGCCACCTGCTGACCCTAAGTTCACTCTTACCATATAATCCAGCAATTATGTTCCTTGGTATTTACCCAAAGCGGTCAAAATGTATATCTGCATAGCAACCTGCACACAGATACTTATATCATGTTTGTAACTGCCAAAAACCAGAAGCAGAGCTAGCATAAAAAAAAAAAAAAAAAAAAAAAAAAAAAAAAAAAAAAAAAAAAAAGACTAAAACAAAAACAAAAGAACTAGACGCAATCGAACTTTCCTTTGGTCGGTAAATAGAACAATAGACTGTAATACATTTGAACAAGGGAATATTACTTAGTACTAAAAAGAAGTAAGTTTTCAAGTCATGAAGAAAACATGGAGGAACCTTAAGTGCCTGTGACTGAATGTAAGAAGCTCATGAGAAAAGGCTATAACACTATATGATTCCAACGCTATGGCACTCTAGTGTAAACCGGACTTTGAGTATTAACAATGTGGCACTGTGGGTTCATCAGTTATAACAAGCGTCCCTCTCCTGTGTGGGATGTTGATGATGGAGTAGGCTTTGCATGTTTGGGGGCAAATCTTTGTACCTTCCAGTGAATTTTTCAGTGAAACTAAAACTGCCCTTTTTTTTCTTTTTCTTTTTAAAGGCTTAATTCTGGGGCCAGCAGGTGGTATGGTGGTTAAGGCACTGGACTCCCTTGTGGCTGACTGCAGTACGAGTCCCAGACCCAGAGGCACTGGGTGCATGTGCGTGCATGCTCAAAATCCTGAGAGGAGAGTGGAGGATAATTGGGTTGTTACATGGCCATCCCTCCTGGAGGGTGATTTCTCACTTTACACCCCCCCCCCCCCTCTCTCCAGTAAGCATGTGCACTCTAAGGCAAAAACCATGGGAAAAAAAAAAAAAAAAAACTACTTCTAAAAATTAAATATTTTTTCTTCAAAAGGCATCTTTAAGAGAGTGCAAATAGCCACCAAGTGGCAGAAGTATCTATTTAGGTGATATGATTTAACTCCTAAATAACAGTGGGCTAGGGTTCTTTAGATTTCTTAAGTCATTCGTTTTTTTTTTTTTTTTTTTTTTTTTTTTTAGAGATATTTTTTCTATAGGTATATGTGCTCACTGGAGAGACAGAGAAAAACAGAGAGACAGAATGTGAGAAATCACCCCCCAGGGAGATGGCCATGCCACAGTCCATTCTCCTTTTGGAATTTTGGGCATGCACACACACATGCCTGGTATGAGTTTTAAGCCACTGGGCCTGGGACTCGAACTACAGTCAACCATGTGGGAGTCCAGCGAGGTAACCATTATGCCATTTGCTAGTCCCTTAAGCTTTAGTTTTAACTAGACAACCGAGTATCTTGCCCAGCTATAGACATAATAAATGGTATAAATAAGTCTTGATTCTTTTTAAAATTTTTATTTTCATTATTAGTATTTTAATTTGCTATAGGGCATACGTGCTCACCAAAGAGAGAGAAAATGAGAAAGCAAGCCGCTAGGTCTGGGACTTAAACTGCTATAGTCCATGTGGGAATCCAGCACCTTAACCACCATGGCTCCTACTGGCTCCAGAAGTAGGTCTTGACTCTTAAAGCTGGTGCTCACTCTCTATCACCAGCAGCCTGTGGGAGGAACTAGTGCAAATGGCATCAGCAAAAATGGGCAGGCAACTCATTAGAAATGTAAGAAAATAACGCCTTGTATGTATATACAGGGATTTTGAGATTATAGGACATTTAATACAGGGAGTGAGAGATTATAGGACACTTTCCTACCCAAAGCAATAGGAAGGGAAGAAAAAGAATTGTGACTGTAGTGTTTTTTTTTGGGGGGGGAGGTTTTTTTTTTTTTTTTTTTTTTTTTGCTATAGGGCGCGTGCGCTCGCCAGACAGACAGAGAGAGACATAGAGACAGAAAGCGAGAAATCACCCCCCAGGGGGGATGGTCACGCTGCAATCCCTTCTCCTCCATTCTCCTCTCGGGATCTTGGGCATGCACGCACACGCGCCCGGCGTGAGTTGTAAGCCACCGGGTCCGAGACGCGAACCGCGGTCGACCACGTGGGAGTCCAGCGACATAGCCATTACGGTAACTGCTGGTTCCCTAGTGTTTTCAAATTCAAAGAAACATCTTGAAAGAAATGTAGGAAGTAGCAAAAGCATAGATACAAAAAAAAAAAAAAAAAAAAAAAAAAAAAAAAAAAAAAAAAAAAAAAAAACGTAAAAAAACTTTAAAAAAAGTCCTGGGGGACCATATTTTGCTATTTATCTGGTCAAAAGAAAACATCTCTTTGCTGATGAAGCCTTGATTTGTCGAGCAGTGTGCTTCTTCCAGAGCTAGCGGCCAGCCGGCTTTTCTGAAATAAGTCCTTCTGAAGGCAATCAGAGGGCTTTCTTCCCGTGAGGTCTTTCATTCTTGTGGGGTTTTATTCCACTGGCTCTCATGTTCATTATCGGTAAATGCGGGGCTCCCAGTATTATGCAAAAGTTTACCCCCAGGCTTGACTGTGTTACTAGGACACCCAAGATTCCAAAAAGAACATGTAATTGTTTCTGGCACAGGGGTAGCATGAATGTCTGTCTCTGGGATGCGCGATCTCTGCTTTGCCTTCAGGCTTTCAATTGTCAGCATTCCACAGTCAGGCAGGTAGCGATGGGAGTGTGCTAATTAGATCAGGTGCTTGATCTTGAAGTCTGCACCAGCGATGACTAGGTAGTCGGCCTCGGAACTTTGGAGCACTACCTGTCTTTCTTGCAGTCTGCCTGGAATGTAATTATCTTGTCAGCCGTGGAGCTGCGGTGCACAGCTGAGCGAGTGCTCTGCAGCAGTAACAGAGTGATAAGGGAAGACAAACGGCCCCGTGGTGCATGACTGTTCTGAGACAAACAAATGCACAGAGAGGCACTGGAGAATGGAGACTTAGAGAACAAAGAGGCTGCATTGAGCATTTGTTACTGAGGATACTTCAGATCTTCTTTTAATAAGATTACCTTGCCTTCGGAGAGGGATTGCAGACCTTAGCTGGGGAATGAGAGTCCCAAAGCTTTAGAAAGCTCTTTTAAAAGGGGAAGCGATGTGAGGTTCAGTAGCAGCCTATGTGCTTTGCAGACCAAACGGCAGGTAATAAAACTTTGAAGGATGACGAGTAGGAAGGCGATGAAGGGGAAGAAAAAATAGCAAGCAGGTGTATGTGCAGGGACTGGTAAAGAGGTATTGGCCCTGGATACTCGAAATGTGGTGGGAAGATTGGCAGCATCAGCATCATCTAGGAGCTTGTTAGAAATGCAGACTCTCAGGCCCCAACCTAGACCTTCTGAATCAGCGACTGCACTTTAACAAGCTCCCTCAATTGGATATACCAGCAGAGCTTCTAACTGCTGGAGGGTGTGGACACTAGCACACGCACATGTATGAGAGAGAGGAGGGAGAAAGTACCCCCCCCCCCAATGAGGGTGTGGTATCTGTTCCCTCCATTTCTCCATCCTATCAGGATTTGGGGCACACATGCGCTCTCACCTGGCATGGTTTTCAAAGCCCCCTAGGCTGGGATTTGAACCACAGTTAGTCATGTGGGGTCTGGCTCCTTCCCCATAGGGTTTAATTACTACTGTACTACAAGGCCACCCCATACCAGCAGAGCTCTTTAAAGGGGGCCAACTGGTAGCATGATGATTAAGGCAACTGAATCTCACATGGCTGACTTCATGATTGAGTCCCAGACCCAGCAGCTTGGAAAATATACCAGGTGTGTGTGTGTGCGTGTGCCCCAAATCAAGGAATGGAAGAGAAGGGATTGTGGCATGGCCATCTCCTCATGGGGAGTGCTTTCTCACTTCCTCTCTGTCTCTCTTCAGTGAGTGTATGCACACTATAGCAAAACTGAAAAACAAAACCGAAACACTGGTGCCTGGATCTTGGCCCCAGAGATACTGATTTAATCAGATCAGGATGTAGTGTAGACAATTTTTTTTGTTTGATTTTTGTTTTGTTTTGTTTTGTTTCAAAAAAAAGCTCCCTAGGTGATTGCAATGAGCACTAAAGTTTGAGAACTGCTGGTATAAAAAGGCCTAGGTGGGGTTGTGGCAATTTAGAAAATAAAGGCATTACATTAAAAAAAATCTGTATAGTCATAATTCATGGGGGCATCCACCTAGCAACAGGAACGGCATTTTACATGTCTGCGGCCATGGCTACACCATGCTACTCCCTTTGGCCCTCAAGATAGAGAAGTCGATTTCAGCTCGCCTGTCTCATCTCCTTTCGTCCCAGCACACTCCAAGATGACTAGCCTTTGTTAAAATTTTTTCTTTCCTTCCTTTAGATATTTTTGCTATATGGTGCATGCGCTCGCCAGAAAGACAGAGAGAGACAGAGAAACAGAAAGCAAGAAATCACCCCCCCCCAGGGGGATGGCCATGCCGCAATCCCTTCTCCTCCATTCTCCTCTCAGGATCTTGGGCACTCACGCACACGTGCCCAGAGTGAGTTTAAGCCACCGGGTGTGGGACTCGAACTGCAGTTGACTATATGGGAGTCCAGCAACAGCCATTATACCAACTGCTGGTCCCCAATTCAAATTCTTACACATACTGAGCACTGAGTCTTTTATTGCCTCAGGGCCTTCACACATGCCTTGTCCTCTTGAAAACTCTTCAACCTTCAGGTTGCTGACTTATTGTAATTTCTTAAAAAGAAGTCTTACCTGAAGATCCTCTCTAAGGAAGCCCTTACTCTCTACTCCTTAATTAGTCTCTCCACTGCTGCCCACTATTTTATTTTTCATTTCCTAGATAACACTATTAAAAGTTATAATTGGCTACTTGTTCATTATTTATTTTTTTAGCCTGTTTCCTCCTACTACTCTGTAAGCCTGCGAGGACAAAAACAGGATCTGTTTTTATTCTCCTCTATATTCCCAGTGCTTGGTCAGTGCTCAGCACATGAAAGGCACACACATAGTCATAGAATAAGTGGATGATGAGAATCAGCAAACTATGGTCTCCGGGCCTGTTTTTGTACCAACTAAGCTCATTTGTTTAATTATTGTCCAAGATTGGTTTCATGCTCCAATGGTAGAGTTGAGTAGTCATGACAAAGACCATATGGCCCACAAAGCTTAAATTATAGATAGATTAGCAAATAAAATAGGACACTCAGTTATAACTGAGTTTCAGACAAACAATGAAAAATGTTTAGTGTAAGTGTGTCCCAAATATTATGTGGGCTATACTTACACTTAAAAACTATTGGTTTATCTGAAGTTCAGATAAACATCTGGGCATCTTTTGTTTTTGGTCACCTTATGGAAAAAGTATGCCAACTCCTGAATTATTGAATAAAATATGCCCAAACTGTTTAAGCTCAAAAAATGACTCTCTGAATTTTCTCTTTATTTTATGAAGATTCAATACTGTAAGGGCGACAGAATAGTAAACTATGTAGTAATTAATACTAGCCCCTTGGGAACAGATTTGGGGCTTAGATTTTGGGCTCTTCTTAATTATCTTTAGATAATTAGGCATAAAATTAAAATATACAATACTCCAAAACTGTTCTTTTGTTCAAGAACCTGCCAATTTAACTTGTTCTTTTGTGCTTGGTGCCACATATGCTTGCTAAAAGGCTTTTCCAGCCCAGCCACTATGGTGCAGCTGTAATGTACGTGCACTACAAGGCTGGAAGTCATATGGCTGACCATGGTTTGGATCCCCAGGTCACCCTGAAAGAATGCTGGGCATGCACATGGGTACCTCAAATCCTAAGGAGCTGGAGGACTAGGGAAGGGATTGTGCCATGATGTGACCCGTTCAAGGATGCTTCTCTGTTTTTCTCTCTCTTTCTGTCTCTCTCTACCATGCATGCTCAAGCTCTCTATTATTAAAAATAAGAAGGAGGAGAAGATTAAAGAGCTATGCTGGCGGGACCAGTAGATGGTGTAATGGTTACATTACTGGACTCCCATGTAGTCAACCGCAGTTCAAGTCCAGGATCTGGCAGTTTAAAACTCATGCTGGGGAGGGAATTTAGTTCTCTTTCCCACTATACAAGATGGCAGGTGAAAAAGCTGCAAAGCAGGATATTAAGGAGAAGAAACCTAAAGCCAAGAAGGCTGATGCCAGTGGCAAGGTTTAAAAGGGTGACCCCAAGGCTAAAAAGCCCAAGAAGGGGAAGCCCCATTGCAGCAGAAACCCTGTCCTAGTCCGGGGCATCGGCAGATACTCCCGATCTGCCATGTATTCTGGGAAGGCCATGGACAAGAGGAAATACTCGGCCACTGAATCCAGGATCGAAAAGAAAAAGAAGGAGAAGGTTCTTGCAACTGTCACAAAACCAGTTGGTAGAGACAAGAATGGTGGTACCCGGGTGGTTAAACTGCGCAAAATGCCTAGGTATTATCCTACTGAAGATGTGCCTCAAAAGCTGTTGAGCCATGGCAAAAAACCCTTTCAGTCAGCCTGTGAGAAAGCTGCGAGCCAGCATCACTCCCAGGACCATTCTGATCATCCTCACTGGACGCCACAGAGGCAAGAGAGTGGCTTTTCTGCAGCAGCTGAGCAGTGGCTTGCTACTTGTAACTGGATCGCTGGTCCTCAATCGAGTTCCACTGTGTAGAACACACCAAAAATTTGTCATTGCCACCTCCACAAAAATTGATATTAGCAAAGTAAAAATCCCAAAGCACCTTACCAATGCTTACTTCAAGAAAAAGAAATTGCGGAAGCCCAGACACCAGGAAGGTAAGATCTTCGACACAGAGAAGGAGAAATACGAGATTTCAGAGCAGTGCAAGATTGATCAGAAATCTGTGGACTCGCAAATTTAACCAAAAATCAAAGCTGTTCCTCAGTTCCAGGGCTACCTGCGATCCGTTTTTGCCCTTACGAATGGAGTTTATCCTCACAAATTGGTGTTCTAGATTTTTTGCCCAGAAACTAATTAAATAATTGATTATATATATATATATATATATATATATATATATATATATATAAACTCATGCTGGATACATATACATGTATGCCCAAGATCCTGAGTGGAGAAAGGAGAAGAAGAGATTGTGGTGTGGCCATCTCTTCTGGAGGGTGATTTCTCACTTTGTGTCTCTGTGGTGAACACAGGCGCCCTAAAGCAAAATTCTCTCTCCCTCAAAAAAAAAAAAAAAAAAAAAAAAAAAAAAAAAGCTATGCCGGCTCTGCCTTGTGGAAAATGCAGACTCTCCCATGGTGACCCAAGCCAAAGTGAGCTCCCTTTAAGCAGGGCCATAATTTTAATTTTTTTTTTTTTTTTTTTTTTTTTGGTTTTCACCATAGGGCACAAGCACTTGCTGGGGGGTGACAGAGAAAGACTGTGAGAAAGAAAGTAAGAAATCACTCTCAGGGAGCACAGTCCACTACAATCTCTCCTCCTTTCTCCTCCTGGAATTTTCAGCATTCACGTACATGAAAATCACATGCCCAGTGTGATTTTCAAGCTGTTGGGTCCAGGACTTGAACCATAGTTGACCATGTAGGATCCATCTGCTTTATCCACCTGCCACCTGCTGGCTTTCAGGGTCATAATTTGGGCTAGTGCCACAGATACCTACACAGAGCGGCCAACCACGGATATAGAAAAGGCTTCAGGATGTATATATGTGGGGAACTGAATTAAACAGCATTACAAATGTTGTCAGAGAAAGTGTAGAGAAGGGTAATTGCATGGTTTTGAGCACTTGGCTGTTCAGAGAGGGGGCTTACTGACATATGTCAGAGTCTTAACCCAACAGGACACTTTCCAGGATTAAAAAAAAAAGTAATGCTAAAAAGAATTTGTTAATACTATTAAAGTTAGACAAGCATGTGTAAACAAGTGGTCATGCATCATGTGAATATGTAAAAAGTAACCTGGGAGGTAAAAATGTAGTACTTGCACAGGTTTGGTGCTGTTCACGGCAAGGGGGCAAGTTTGCTTTAATTTTAAAGCACACATTCCATAAGTAGGGCAACCATAGGCCCAGAGTTTTGTAGGATCTAATGTTATTTTCATCTGTAATAGTGATTGTTTGATGTACAACTAATGCAATTGAATTTTTATGTCTTTATAAGGCTATAAATATAGGAACTCAACAAAACACTTGAACATCCTTAATATGTACAGTATGATGTCAATTATGTTAAAATATGAAAATGCATGCCAAGAAAAAAGGCAGAGAAGACTTACTCTAAAATGTCAATAATGATTAGCTATGTCTGAATGGTGAGTTTATGAGTAATCTTATTTCTTTTTCGTGTTTTTTTTGTACTACCCCCCTTTTGCAAATAACATGTACAGCATTAATTTTATAATCATAAAGAGTGTAATTTAAAGTTTTGTTTTGTTTTGGCCATACTTTTATACTACATTGTTGTTGGAAGAGTAACTAATACAACTGCTTTGCAATGTAACCTGAAGAAACCCAGTGAAATTGAAGACGCCAGTCTGGCCCCACAGAGCAGCAGTTCAGGGCTGTGCAGATGGAGCCAGATCCCCCATGACCAACTATAGTTGGAATTCAGGCCCTGGTGGCTTGAAACACATGCCAGGCAATTGTACTTGTGCTCAGGATCCTGATGGGATAAACAAAAAGGGGAAAAATGATTGCAATGTGACCAAATCCATTGGCGAGGTAGGGGTCTTTCTCTCTCTCCCTCCCACTCTCCCTCTTTATGCATATACAAGTGCTCTCTGATATAACATAAAGGAGAAGAAGGAGCAAGAGGAGGAAGAGGAGAAGGAGAAGCAGCAGCCATTCTCCTGTGAACAGAAACTTCACTTCCAAATATAGATCGTCAATAGAGAACAGGTGAACAAGGTTGTGCATGGCTACAACACTTGCAATGCTGCATTGGAAGTGATCTGAAACCCCCAATGGCAGCCTGAACACACTGAAATGTATATGTTGAAGGGAATATGCATAGCGATGGGATGGAGTAAACCAGAGCTATGCGTAGCTCCACAGATAAGCCTGCTAACATAGCGCACAGCAATGTGAATGTTCTTAATGACACAGAACTGTACACTTAAAAATAATTGAAATGGTAAAGTTCATGTAATGTATACTTTACCATAATAAGTAAATAAAATTTTAAAAACAAAAATATAGTATTGAATCAAAAAGCAACTTGTGACTGAAGACCTTCTGCACAGACTTTACCCTCCTAGCCCTCAGATTTAGCCAGGAGCCAGGACAAGCTGATCACTGGCCATGTCTATCTGAATTCTGAGTGGCCTCATTCAGGGATTAGGACCATTGAAGACCTTCTGCCCAGACTTCACCCTCCTCCCCACCAGATCTAGCCAGGAGCCAGGTTAAAGTACCCTATTTTTTATTCTCTCTGTTTCTTTCTCTATACGTATTTTTATTTTTTTTTAATTTTTAAATTTCTTAGCTCTCTGTTGTTCTTTTGTCTCACTTATTCTTACCTTTCCCCCTGTCCCTATAGGACAAGCAAATCACCAGCCATCTCTATCTGAGTTCTGACCGGCATGCCGCATGGTTTTCATTTTTTGCTTAACATTTTTTTCTCTTTATTCAATTATTTTTTTCTTTTCTTTTTTTTTTCTTTCTTTCTTTCCTTTTTCTTTTTCTTTTTTTTTTTCTTTTTCCTCTTCCTTTTCTTTTTGCTTTTCTCACTTTTCTGCTGAGCCTCCACACACTGATTTTCTAGACAGGTCTAGGTGCTCAACAGTCAAGTATTTGAATACTTTTATGGTCAGATTAATCCTCAATTTCCATTGAATCTGCGGCATAAAGGGAGAAAAATGACACTGTTTAGAGATTTCAGGTCACCTTCTCCGGCATGCCTCTGAATGCTCAGATTTAACTCCAAACACTAGGAAAAAACATATAATCCATTAGATGACCAGAAACCTCTGCAAAGACACAAGAAATGAGAAACCAAGAAAATATCTCTCCCCTAAGGGAAAAGAATAACTCCTTATCCTCCATAGACAACACAAGAGAACTTATAGATATGACAGATAAATAATTTAAAATATTCATAGTGACAAAGCTAACAGAGATGCAAGAGAAGAGAGACAATGAACTCCAGAAGATGAAGAAGAAAAGAGACAATGCGTTCTAGGAGATGAAGAAGCATGAGCTGAAAGAGAAAATACAATCATTAAAAAAAAAAAAGAATCAATGGAATTGTTAGAGATGAAGACTGAATACAGGAAATCAAAATCTCCCTTGAAAGTATGAAAAGCAGATTTGATCATGCAGAAGATCGAATCTCAGATGTAGAGGATAGAACCTCTGACCTAGAAAAATTCACCAAAAAGACTGAGAAAATAGCACAAAAAATGAGAATAACATATGCGCAATACTAGATATCATTAAACGCCCAAACATCTGGATCATCAGTATCCCAGAAGGTGAAGAAACTAATGAGGGCATTAACAATCTATTCCATGAAATCCTGAAAGAAAACTTTCCAAGCCTAGCGAGGCACTCAAATATCCAGACCCCCAAAATACAAAGACCCCACATAGAATCAACCCAAGAAGATCTTCTCCAAGGCACATCATAGTCAGATTGACCAAAAGCACAAATAGAGACAAGATACTAATTTTGGGGAGAGAGAAATATCAAGTTACTTTCAAAGGATATCCTATCAGGCTAATGTTGGACTTCTCATCGAAAACAATGTAAGCAAGGAAAGAATGGGGAAATATATTCAAAGTGTTAAGTGAAAAAAAAATTTCAACTAATAATACTATACCTGGCAAGATTATCTTTCATATGGGGAAAAAAGACAAAAACATTCTCAGATAAACAAAACCTAAAAGAACTTACCAACACCAGATGAGCTCTTCTAGAAGTGACAAAGGGAGTGCTATATCAGGAAAACTAAAGTTGGACACACAGAATTAAGAGTACAAAAACAATCAAGAAAATGGCTATCCTAATGGTAGGGACAAGTCTGGAGTTGAATGTCAACTTCCAGGGTTTAAATGGAAAGATCAGACCATAGTATCACTGTAAATTCAATAGAAGAGAGATTAATTACATGAGACTGAACTGGTGAAGTAGAATTTTTTGACTTTAGACTAAAACACTACTGATATTCTTCTATGCTTTGATTTCCAGATTTAAAGATTTTTGTCTTCTCTTGAACTATTGATAGGTTCATCTACCTACTGTTTGAACTGAATCCTAAACTTTTTCCTGGCTTTAAGTATTAAGCAAATTTCTCTTAACATTTTTTTATTTGTATCTAATAAAACTAAAGCTGTTTTTCTTGGAATTAAAAAATACCTATTTAAGGACTGCTGTAAGCTATATAGCCCCAGTTAAGTGCTACTTTATAGTATGTTGACTTTACTCAATGAGGTTTATGCCTAAAATCAGACATGTGTTCATAGATATGTATATATAAGCTATGCTTGCTATTGAAAGATTTTTTTTTTTTAAGATTTTTTTGCTACAGGGTGCATGCGCTCCCCAGACAGAGAGAGACAGAGAGACAGAAAGCGAGAAATCACTCCCCAGGGGGATGGCCACGCTGCAATCCCTTTTCCTCCATTCTCCTCTCGGGATCTTGGGCACGCACGCACACGTGCCCGGCGTGAGTTTTAAGCCACCGGTTCCTGGACTCGAACCACGGTCGACTACGTGGGAGTCCAGCGACATAGCCATTACGCTAACTGCTGGTCCCGAAAGTTTTAAAATTAGTTAAGATCTTTAGTGAATCAATAAAATGTGAAATAAAAAGTGTGGGAAACAACTATAGATACCAGAGACAGTGTGGGACGAAGGTGGGAAATGGCAGAGAGTGAGAGGTAGGGAATCAAAGCGGGGGAAAAGGAAAGCAAAATATATAAGAAACAAGAAATGAAAAAATATTCATTGATGATAGCGTGTATGGTAGTATCCTTGATTGAGCCAGTATACAGTGTATTCTGAATGGAAAATCTTATTTTGTATACTGTATTGATGTACAGTGAATGAATGTAAATACGTAAATTAAAAGGAAAACAGCAGCTTGTAGAGATAATATATATAGCATAACAGTATATCTTATTATAATAATGGTTATAAGCCAAAACTACATAATTATTTATAGCTGTACACATATTTTTAATCACACACACACACACACACACACACACAAAGAAAAACAAGCATGAGTGTGATGATTACCTCTATGAAAGGAAAAAAGAAGATAGGATCAAAGTTGGGCAATTACATAGCAGGCAACTATATCTGGGAAGTTTCATTTATTTTAAAAGTCTGAGCCAAATATGGTAATGAAATGCTAAGATTTGAGAAAACTGGGCAGCGGTATGCATTTTCATTATATTGCTCTGTTTTTCTGTGTGCTTGAACTCTGTCATCATAAGCCTATAGCCCTTTTCAGAACAAATGTCCCCCGAGTCCCCCTTTAATTGGAACCATAGGTAGTGATCGCCATAGTTAGTAGTTGTTTTAGACAGGTTGGCAAATGCATAATGGTCCCTAGTTGTGTGGCCTGTTCTTACCACTGAGAGGTTAAATAACCCAAAGGGCAGAATCCAAATGTCTCTCTCTCTCTCTTTTTCAGATCTACACATCTTTAAATTGCTCTATTCATTTAAATTAACAGCAAAAGTAAAATACCCTAGATTAAGCGATTCCTGGCTTTGAAAGATTCTGTCATTTGTGGGGAATTCCTATGCTGGATCATCCATCAGGTGACTCTGCTCCCTCCTTGGGCTCTGTGCTTTTATAGTGACTTTTAAAGTTGGTTACTTTATTTAAAAGGCTATTTCTGTGGTCATCTAATGGCTAAGGATTTAGAATGCCCCTTTACTACAGAAGCCTAAGTTCAATTGTGACTTATCTCAGTGGTTGAGGCTGTAACCTCAGAATGACTAGGTTTAAATCTTGGGTCTCACATGCAACTCATCTTGCTGTTTTGGGTTCTATAGCCCTACATAGATTTTTTTTTTTTTTGAGAGTTCTTTTTTTTTTTTGCTATAGGGCATGTGCGCTCGCCAGACAGAGAGACAGAAAGCGAGAAATCACCCCCCAGGGGGATGGCCACGCCACAATTCCTTCTCCTCCATTCTCCTCTCGGGATCTTGGGCACGCATGCACACGTGCCCGGCGTGAGTTTAAGCCACTGGGTCTGGGACTCGAACCACAGTCGACTACGTGGGAGTCCAGCGACATAGCCATTACGCTAACTGCTGGTCCCAGCCCTACATAGATATTAAAGCCCTTAGCCTACAGGTTGCTACCTAATAAAGTCTCTTTCCTATTATTATTCTAATACTATCAGTCATAGCTACGGATCATCACCAGCCCTCAGTTTTCACCCTCAGTGTGAAGGGCTTCACAACACTATGATAGTATTAGCATCAAAAGCCATTTTATAATTGCCAATTAAGTCCCTTATAACAAATAAAGTTCATGGAAGGTGCTCATAAGATGTTTGATAAATGAATGAGTGGATGGATAGATGACTGTGCTATCAAATAGCATCTTGGTTCCAATGATATATGAGACATTGTGAGTGATGTGTATATCTTGAAATCAGATTCTGTATTGATGAACTCTCATTTGCTGTGTCTACATGGGTTGGCCTGTTATGGCATCTCATTAAGACACAACGGATTCCAAGGCTTTGAGTGCTTTAGAAGAAATGTACTATGTGTGGCCTAAGAGGTAGTTCCTGATCCCTTTTATGGTTGGTATTATTTAGCCTGAGAAATACTCCTAACAACTCTGCCTGATATGATATTCTGAGGATTTTTTCCAAATCCTCCCACTCTGAGGAATGTTTTCATTAATGAGAAAAGTGTAGGCAGCTGGCTCTTTTCAGTGTTTGTTTCCAGATACCATCAAAGGAGGAGAAATCAAAATCCTTTCCATTATGTTTGAATTAAGAGCAATTTATTACTCTATGGACATGTCTCATAATCCAGAAATTCTCTTTTTATTCCTAGATGATTTCATTTTCACTAAAATAACTCGAAGGTTTGAAATAGCCCACATAGGATAGGATTGATAGGATAAAGACCATGCCCTAACATTAGCTACATTACAGCTAACTGAACTTTATTATCTGTGTGGAGATCATTGGAATTCATGGTAATTTCCCCTTTCAAGATCAGTCACTGACTGTTAAAATTAGAGACCATTGAGTCTAACCTTTTTATTTTGTATAAACTGAGGCTGGAGAGATTAAGGAATTTCCATTGGAGCAAAATTGTCTTGGTCTTTCCCAGTAGGAACATTATATAACAAACAATACTAGAACAGGCTATAAATAGCAATGTGTAATTTTATCTCTGTCCCTATTTTCTCTGCCTCCTTTCCTGTCTTGCTGTAGTGAAAAGCTCAAAAGAGCAAGAAGAAGAAAGAGGGGAAGAGTGAAATTAAAACAGGGTTTAAACTGACTCCTGAAAAATAGAAACCCGTGTATGGTAGATCCACCTCACAAGCCCCATGAGAACACCAGGCTCACAGCATCTTGTGGCTGCTCTTTATACTTGTTTTCCAGATCAGTCAGTAATTGCCTACTAGGCCTTTCAGGGCTTAGTGAGATGGTTGTAGAGCTTCTCTGAAAGGCTGGTCCTAAGATCGATGGCAGTCTTTCTTTCCTCTCTGGTGCCATCTGGGTCTAAGGTGGGAGTGGTGAGGAAGGGACAGCCAGGGCTAAAGAGGATCCTAGCAACGGTTAACATGAGCTTCTGTGAACACGGCTTCCTCGACCTTGATAAGCGTTTGCCACACAAAACTCCTAGTCCCTATTTAGGACATTTGACTCAATTTTAGAAAATATAAGGTGTTTTAAAAAATTATTTATTTTAGGGACCAGCAGTTAGAGTAATGGCTATGTCGCTGGACTCCCACGTAGTCGACCATGGTTCGAGTCCTGGACCCAGTGGCTTAAACTCACGCCGGGCACGTGTGTGTGCATGCCCAAGAGGAGAATGGAGGAGAAGGGATTGTGGTGTGGCCATCCCCCCTGGGGGGTGATTTCTTGCTTTCTGTCTCTCTGTCTCTCTCTGTCTGTCTGGCGAGTGCACGTGCCCTATAGCAAAAACCTCTCCAAAAAAAAAAGAAATATATTACATATATATATATATATATATATATATATATATATATATACACATATATATACACACACACACTATAGAGCATGTGTACATACCAGAGAGAGAGGGAGAGAAAGTAAGAAAGCAAGCCACCAGGTCTGGGACTTCAATCACGGATGGCCAGGTGGGAGTTCAGCATCTCAACCACCATGCCACCTGCTGGCCCCAAGATAATATACTTTTATAGTCACTAAACAGGCATTTACTGAAGATCTACTGGGTATTGAGAATTGGTCTAGACAGAAAGAAGAGAAAGATACAACTAAGAGGTATATGTCTCCAGAAGGAAGGGTCTTTTTCTATAAAAACCTGTTTGTACCCTCATCCCTATGCTTTCCTTACATTGCTCTATCCTAATGATCCCAGTGACATCAGTGATGCCATGGACATTAGTGAGTAAACTGGAAGTGTCTGTTACCAATATACTTATTGATGCTTTTAGGTACTGTGTTCAGCTTTACATCATAAAGACCAGGCCATATAATAACCACTGTTGTTAATTTCACAAAAGTCATCTTTTCTAGCCACAAGTAGACATTTTGGAAAGATACAGAACATTTTAAAGTCTTATAAATAACCCCAAATGATTAATAACGTGATTTGACAATGTAGTAAAGAACATTGATTGAATTGCTTTTTGTCTCAAGATCTCACTAGGAAGGGAAAGATTCATCAAATTAGGCAGTTTGGGCTTAGTAGCCTGATACTCTTTTAATGTAAATGAACAGTAGACATTTCAAAACAACAGAAGAGATATAAAAATTGTTTTTAGCTTGGGTAATTGATTCTTGATTCAAAATAGTATTTAGCACTGGAATGTAATATACTACCTGGTGCTCAGTCTATTACCTATCATTATCTTTTGAACCCTGTAATTGGACAAACAGGAAACTATTCATAATAATAAGTTTGTTCAAAATCATCTGTTTGCTAAAGTCTGAGGGTGCAGAACCAAAGGCAGAACTGCTTACTTTATGCTTTGCATCGCTTGCTCATCGCTGTTATGATATACAGGAACATTACCACCTGGGCAGTCCAAAGCATCTTACCCAAATTACTGAAAAACAGTCGTTTTCCTGCAGTCCACGAATGGGCAACATATATTGCATTTGCTGCAAGACAAGGCTGCCATAGAACCCAGCCCAAATGTGTCTGCTGTGCAAGCACCTAAGTGGGCTTCACATACAACGCAGGAGAATGTTTTCCTTCTGGAATCTTCCTTAGATCTAAGCACTTAATTGCTTTCTTAAAATCCTACCATTGGTTTTCGTTTTCAGTAGTTATGTTTTTTTATATCACAGCCATCCAAACATCAGGTTGCATAGGACTCTTGCACGCACAGAGCTCCCTCCAAGAGATTTAAATTGAAAGGCAACACAAGCCATTATTGGTCTATTTTCAGTTTTCATTATCAATAAAACAGGAGATCAGCATTTTCACGCTGTGTGAAGGCTTCAGGGAAGCGCAATGCTGCTGTCATTTTCTTTAGACCAGGCTGCTGCCTGCCCCAGCTAATGTAGATGGAGGGATGAGCCCATCAAAATAAAAATAAAATAATGAAAGGACTAGAATCAGAGAGTGGGCTGCTGACCTGGCCCACTGCAGAACTCCCTGAAAATGTCCCTTTGAATTTAGTGGAGCCTGGCTGGTAAAGATCACAGATCATGACAGAACATAAATTCGCCTCATAATGAGATTAGTAGGCAGGCAAAATAAATGTCCTGCTGTTGCATTAGAGGCAGACTGTAATCTGGCGTTTTCCTTGGAAATGATCATTTCCTTTGCAGCAGGGGAACCATGGATGCAACTAGCTGAAATCCGACAGATTCTGTTTTGCCACATAGTTATTTTTCATCTTCTTCTGTCTTCTTAATAGCAGTTTTGGGGGGGACATATAAATGAGTTGTGAGTCTTAAAGACTATTACCAGAGTGAGTTATGGGAGTCTGTGCTCATGATCATCCATCCTGTTTCCCAGACTCTCTTTTGAAGAAAGGTTTGGTGCACACCCCCCCCCCCCCCTTCTAGACCAGAGCTCTGCTATGGAGGAGGTGCTGTGACCCCTAGGGTCTTCTCACTCTAACCTTAAGGATCAAAGGCAGAATAAATTCACTATTGTATTATGTTTTTAAATCTCAATTCAAATCTACTTCTTAAAACCGCTGGAAACAAGTATCACATACTAAAGAGCCTTAAGAAAATGCCCAGATCAGGTAAACCCACATGGTTTCTGAGTAGAACAAAGACCTCAAATATGGAGTTTGAGTGCAAAGGACTGCCCTCGTCTGCAGAAAAAGGCAATCTCGCCTGGGCATACAATACCCTCCTCTCATTAAAAATGCAAGATAGCATCTCCTCCTGGATGCTTTCCACAAGAACCCAATGCAAGTTCATGGACTGCATCATTCTTAGTAGTGAGTGGCATTTAATCAAAGCCTCTGTCAAATAATCTCAGAGTTTCATGAGCCCTGTAAGGTCACCAAGCAAGTTAAGAGGTTCTTTCAAAAGGAATAGAAGATCAGACTCTGAGTTTAGGAGTACATGAAGCTTCTCTAAAGGAGGCATAAAAGATTGAATTTCTCTACATTTTCTAAGGCCTGTGCTAAAGACACCTTCTCTGTGAAACTGTAGATTAGCAATAGATCATTTGCTAGTACCCCAATTTGTGCCATTTTTGACATACTGTTTTTCTTAGGCTGGAAAGAAATCATAGAATTATATATGAGGAGTCTTCAAAAAGTTAATGGAAAATGCATATTATGAAAAAAATATACATGGATTTCAAAATTTTTCAGCAAAATAAACCCTTACTTTAATTCCATTTTTTTTCTATAAACTCTTAGAAGTCCGCTTGTATGTTTTACAATTCATAGAATAGTTTTCAAGCATTATTTCGTCTAATAAAATGGTTCCTTGCTGACAGTTGGTGCTTCCTTCTCCAAACTGCAAATCCAGCCACTTTCAAGGAGAAATTAAATTTTGGACCAATTTCACAAGTTTTTTCTTTTAACTTTCCACTTCTCAATAGCTTTAGTTGTGTCTCTATTTGGGACACAACCCAGTTCCGCTTCTGTGTGGTTTTCTGTGTTTCTAACTTGCAAATGTCAAAGAACTATGTCCCATTTATAAGACTATCTCCGTTCTCTGTTAAGTCCTCCCTCATCAGACGAAACAGCTTAAGAGGAGAAAATTTACTTTTAGGTAAAATGTATGCTCTTCCAACTTATCTTTTTCATTTCCATGCTTCTTTCTTCCTTGCCTTCCCACATCTGTCCCTTGACTCCCCACTGCACATCTGTAGTTATATTAATAACTTAAGTTGCAAGTGGTAAAGGGGTTAAATTTGCCAAGTGCCCAGTACATTTGGTATGTGTCACTGATTATTCATTGCCCTTCCCATGTTTAAACTCACAGAGTTAGTTTCATGATACATAATCTTCTTTAAAAATTTTCAAAATTACGTTTGCTTACCTCATATAAATGAACTTGCTCTTGTGTTACAGCAAAGATCAACAAAACATTGTTTTGTACCAGTTTATCAATGAGTTGTCCAATTGTTGGATATTCCTAAAATTAACACATAGATTTTAAGTATCGCTTTAGAAAAGAATGTATAAATAAATAAATAAATGTAAAATAAAGAAGATGTCTCACTGAGTTTGGCATTTCAGTGCTCACAGGCATGACTGTATCATTCTAAGTAGACAAATACACAATTAGCACTATTCAGTTTGTTGGTTTAATAATTGTTTTCCAAATCTTGTAGGTTTGATTAAGTCCCAAGAATCAGTTCCTGTCAGTGTGGTATATTATGCTCTGTCACTTCAAAGTAAATCACTGGAAATTTATTTAAAGACTTACAGCATGTTGTATTTTCAAGGGTAGAGAAACATTTTACTCCTTCTAAGTGCTGCTCCTTATCAGTGGGCTTGGAATGTTGGAGTAGAGGGAGGGGCTGTGGTCTATGTGACTGAAGTGACTCTTGTAGCTTTGAAACTCTTACTGGAATTGAATGAGGTGGGTTGAGGGTTGGGGAAGGGACAGTCTGCTGAGGAATGACACACTGCAGTTCCTACGTTAATCTGATTTGAAACATTCCTCCCTCAGTTTTTGGGTTTGGCCTTATCGCATTTTTAAGTCACAAATCAAACTATTGGGATCCTGCAATATTTTTATAGGACAACTGAAACTATATTGTACTTCTGTTCTGTTGATGCATTCATTCCCCAGTAATGTAAGTGCTTTAACAATAAACGATGTCATTGATTATCAAACTTGAAGAGGGACTTTACTTTCCAAGTCTGAAACACAGAGCACTTTTATCTATCATATGAATCAAAGTGCAAGAATGTAAAAGAGAAAATTCAAGCAAAGAAATAACCTAGAAACAATAAAACTAAGAATATGTTGATATTCCTGAAGTCAATCAAAATGGAGGAACACTGATAAATAACCATCCCCACCACCACCCCCCATCTTCCCACTTGGTATGGTCACATATTCTCAGAACTACTAAAGAATACTGAAATATATTCGTCTGAAGTCTTCTTTAGTTACAAGTTGAGAGAAAAGGCTTACTTTTGCCTAAAATACTCATGCAAATTACCTAACTGCAAATCTGACTGTGTAATATGTGCTTTCCATGACATTTGGATTTTATCAGTTGAAATCCCAGATGATGTAAATCCTCCTGAGTCTAGCATGTTTCATTTCCTCTGCTTTTCAATTGCCCCAAATATTCTTCACCTTAAACCCTAAATTCTTCCAAGTCTGACCCCTCCCACCTCCACATGTTCCCTGACCTTTCAACTGCCATGTGTACACAGCCAAGCTTATCCCACTGAGTCCTTCACAGTGGGCAAATGTGCTTTTCTATTTGAATCAGATCTACTGGTCTAATCCTAACTATTATACTATAAATTCGAGGCCAAGAACCATATCCTATTGTTCTGTGGCCCCAGGAGTTTGGCCTAGTGTTTTGAGTACTAGGAAGTGCTTAAAGGACCTGGTTGAAGGCAGGTGCCTGACCAGGAAAATGGTGCCTGATTTCTGTGTACCTGTAGCAACTTATTTAGCAAGAACAAATTGAACGTTTCCTAGAGGAGACAGTGAAGTGAACATTTACTAGATGAAATGGTCATATTAGACAGTAAGTAGTATTTGTTTCTATGATCTTATTATTTTCCAGATGTCAATTATGGGGCATTTGAAAAGTTGCAAGAAAAAGGAAATGAGAAAAGGATCCATTTCTCACAGTTTCTTGCCTGTCCCTGACTGCAAGACAACTCGTTGCTTTCCCCACTGATCTTGTAGTATGAAAAGGCAGATTATATGATGGGAGATTATATGTTTGAGAAGCACTACTGGTCAAATTTTAGAGGAAACATTCATGATAAAATTTAGACATTTGGGTCGAAGTACGGTAGTGAGTAATTTACAAACTGTTAGAGTGCTAGAGAATCATTTTTCAGATTGATATTGGAATACTGGGTCTCTCTCTTTCCTTCTCCCATCTATACACACTTCTACAGCATTGTCATTGTAAGGAATCACTAGTCCTTGTGTCACATTACCCCAAGTGGTAAATAGGGAGAGTAAGCTGCTTCATAATTTAATTCTGTTTCATGCATTAGCTAGCTTCCTCTGTGGTCAGGCACAGTGCTGTCAGGAAATGGAGATAATCAGCCAGTCCTTATTATGAGGAGTATGTAATAGGAAAAAAACAGATGGCTGTAAGCAAGCACGTTTTCATAGAGATGTGTGCAGAAGAGAGCTCTGTATGAGAACAAAGGGAGAAATGATCACTTCGGAGTCTAGCACAGGTCAAAGAGGGCACTCTGGGGATGGAAATGGTTGGATTGGGGTTTAAAGGCTATTTCAGAGCTTCTCGGCAGTCTAGGAGGGAAGGACATTGCAGGTAGAAAACACGAGCATGGTAGCCTCATGGTTGGCTCAGGGCAAGCAGTTAAGTACATAAGAGTTCTGGTGAGGATCAAATGAGGTCATGTGTCAAAAGGGCGCTAAAAAGATGAACTTCTTTTGCATAAGTCAAGTAATTTTTTCTTCGAATATCACCATCAGTTTTCTTTTTTAAATAATTATTTTATTTAACTTTATTTATTTATTTAATTTGACTGGAGAAGGATAGAGTAAAAGAGAAAGAGGGAAAGTGAGAAAGCAACCCGCCTTGTCTGGGACCTGAACCACGGTCAGCAGTGTGGGAATCCAGTGCCCTTAACCACCATGCTACCAGCTGGCTCCAACCATCAGTTTTTAAATGATGCAAAATAAGTCAATCAAGCAGTACCTGACGAATTGTTTCCCAGGGAATCCCATGGTTCATCAAAGCAGGGCTTGATACAGGGGCATGCCTCTAGGGTCATCATTCAGAGCCGCTTCTGTGTGGTTACTATTCTGATCTGGGCCCCTCTCCATGGGGCTGTGGTTGAGAATGGAATGGCCTGCTTCTATTGCTTTTTACTGGCCCCAGAATCTTGGGAGAATCTGGGGAGGTTCTGGGACTGCATGTGGGACAGCAGATCCAAACTTCTCATATGTCCCCACCACCCTCTGTGTTTCTGGGGATCTGCAAATGATGGTGAGGCTTGAGGAAGGGCAATTTGTTCATCTCAGATCAGAAAATGTGCTTAGCTTTCACCAAACATGAGTTATCCTGTGTTGTACTACAGCAACTCTTTGCCTGCTTGTAGCTCTGAAAACTGTAGAGTGCAGGTTACTCACCAAGATAGTGGACATGGAGTATTCATTCTTGCTGTCCAAGTGACAGAGCCCGTCATTAGGGATGACGATGCCTGCTAGTTTGCTGTCCATGCCAAAATGAGAATCGGCATCACTCACAAAGACCAGGAGATGGAGGGAGTCATTCCGCCAGCCGATTTTTTCCTACAGTGAGAAGGAAAGGTATAGGTTGTATTGGAGAGAGGCAGGCATTTACTGAGTGTGGATCAATTATGCTTAGACACATTCAGATTTAAAAAAATAGTGCTGGTCTATCTATTTTAGCTTTTTCCCTCTACCGCGAGTTGATAATAAACATATTAAAAACATGAAATTCTGTGACATTTGCTTTTTCCTGGGTAACATTTTCAGATGATTTATGCTTCAGGAAAAAAAAAAAGCCACTGTAATCAGCATTCAGTTGATCTTGACTTTTACATAGTTAATTACTTTTACCATCCTGCCTTCAATTCACCGAAAAAAAAAAAAAAAAAAAAAAAAAAAAAAAAAAAAAAAGAAAAGAGGGAAGGAGGCAGGAGAGGTCACAGATAATTCCAGATCTAAGCTGAAGCAAAACTAGTCACAATGCGATATGAAACAGAACCAAAGTAAGCCTGTTCAGCAAAATGTCACCCACTCTTCAGGCATATTTCTTTTTCTAAAGCTATCATCCAAAACATTATAAACTTAATACAAGGATAAGAATTACTTATCAAAATATGGCCTCAAGTTCCTACTAATAAAGATTGCCTTGGCTGGGTCTAGCAGAACCTGCTCCTTCAATTAATATTAGTCTGAGAACTAGTTGAGTGAACACTTATCCAGGCTACTCCATCCACTCTTATCCCTTTCCTTCTTTTTCTCATTCCTTGACCCTCCCATGCCCTAGTATCTTCAGTCCTGTCTATTTCCTGATGTTTTTCAATGGAGGGGTGTTGTCTAAAGAAAGAGGAATCATTCTCATGGACATTTGTAGATAGCCAAGGAGGGATGATATCTATGTATTCATATGTATACATATACATGCATTCAGGGCATTTTACTTTTTTATTTAATATTCTGCTTTTGATTTTTATTTTCACTATGGTTAATACAAAAATAAATCAATCTGATCTAGATATTTGAAAGTTAATCATACATGACTATGATTATAAGCTGAATTTTTGTAACAGATTTTTAGGCATGAAAAAATAGTGCTGGAGCCAGCAGATAGCAGAGAGGTTAAGACAGTTGGATCTCACATTGCTGACTGTGTGGTTCAAGTCTTGGACCTGTGACTTGAAAGGCCTGCTGGGCATGCATGCATGAGTGTCCAAAATCTTGAGAGGAGGGGTTGACAGGTGGCATACTAGTTAATACCAGGGAGTTACCACATAGCCCACTGAGGTTTGAATCCTGGACCTGGCAGCTTGCTCTCTCACTCTCCTTCCCTCTCTATATGTCTCTCTCTGGTCAAATTTAAAAATAATAATAAATAAAATTAAATAAATAATTCCAAAAAGGAAAAAAACATCTTGAGAGGAAAATGGAAGAGAAGGGATTGTGGCTTAGCCACCCCTCTTGGGATAATTTCTCACTTTCCCTCTCTCTCTGGAGAGCACATGTGCCTATGACAAACTAAAAATCAATCAATTAATAACAGTCCTCATTTCAATATGACTTAATTTAAAATCGTATAAAAACTTTGTGTTTTAAGATAAATATCAAATGAAGAAATATGGTGATTAAGACGAAAGATAAAACTAGCTTAGCTCTTGGGAGCAGCTTTGTGAATAAGTGATACAATTACTACTAGCAGAGTGAGATGCTACTGCCTCTCAACATACCTTACACACAGCTGCTTGCATGATTGCATCAAACCCACCCTCTGGTGTGTCAATATTTGCAGAAATTTTCTGATTCTTCACAATTTCATTGAATCGTTGGGCATCATTTGTCAACGGCAGAATGTGCTTGAATCCAAATGTAGGCAAGCAGAAATATGGAATACTACTGCAAAAATAAGGTGTGAAAACATTCCTGATTAAATATGATGTCATACAATTAATGCATCTGATAGCCCTAGCAACATTTCCTTAAATGAAGATTAATTTTTCTAAAAGGCCTTACTCTAACTGGGCTATGGATCTTACTGTTAAGGTTGTTATCATCATTTCCTATCCACACCTTCCAAGTTGACCATATTAGTTAACATTTAGGAGTTTAGAGCTTATTGTGTGTTTTGCACTGGCTCAAACTCAGATAACCAATTACCAGGTGATCAGACTCCCCACTCCATTACGTGTGTGTGTGTGTGGGTGTGTGTGTAATCATTGTGTTCTCTTAACTCCCAGCCAGTATCTAGCATTAATATAAGTGATAAAAAAATTCATTTGTATTCTGATAGCTCAAGCTGTCATCTAGTTTGAGTCACCTAGTAGCAAAACAAGAGAGGAACCTGTTTTCTTTCTCCTGCCCTCCCAGCCCTGCCTGCCAAGGACCCAAAGATCATACAGGGCTTTTAGTTCTAGAGTTCGACTCTACTGAGATTAAATAGATTGTTGCCTGGGAATAAAACTACCACTTAAAACTTGATGTTTGGATGAACTCTCCATCAAAAGTATTGTAGTAGATCAGAAAGAGCTGATCATAAATTCAGCTATATCTCATTGCAAAAACTGTGCATGAAACTTTGGGCAAGTTATTCAACCCTTCTGAGCTTCAGGTTTTTCATCTGTAAAATACTGTTAGTGAAGAATAGAAGTTCTCAAAGTGAGGTCTCTGGACGAGCACTATAAGCATCATGTGGAAACTTGATAAAAATGCAAAATCTGAAGGGCTACCCTAGACCTACTGAATTAGAAAAGCTGGGGTGGGATTTGGTGATCTGTGCTAGGCCGAGTCCTCTTGCTGCATGCTAAAGCTTGAGAACCACAGGTGTAGCAGGACAAAGAGACAAAAAGGAGTAGCCCCCAGTGATGTCTGGCATGCTGCACCCAAGGGCCCTGGACATCAGCTCTGCAGGTCAGCAGCCTGTCTGTCAGCACATGCAGAGCACGTGCGTCTTTCCAGATCAGACTCTGCTCACCGAGTTCATCTGCTGGAGGTAAATCTTCATCATTTACCAAACTCACAATCAATACTTGTGTTGCTTGCTCTGTCATTAATGGACATATGCAGAGGAGTTAAAAAAAAAAAAGCACAAGATCTTTGTTGTTGTTTTTGTTTTGGTTAAGGTTTTTGCTATAGTGCACATTTGTTTGTCAGAGAGAGACAGTGAGAGGGAAAGTGAGAAATCACCCTGGGGAACGGGCACGCTGCAATCCCTCTCTTCCACTCAGCTCCAGGGATTTTGAGCACACATACACATGTGCCTGGTGTGATTTTCAAGCCGCCAAGTCCAGGACTCAAATTGTGGTAGGTCATGTCAGAATCTAGTGCCTTAACTACCATGCCACCTGCTGGCCCCTAAAGCATGAGTCTTCCTAGGTGCATGTTCCCATCTGTGGTCAAACAAGGTGACCTTGTTTCAGTTCTCATATTGCACACAAGTATCCTTTTCATGGTTTATTTGATGGTACTTTTGCTTCATTTTAGTGCTTTTTGTTGAAGATTTCACTGTTAAAAATGTCCCCTGAGCATAATGTTGAAGTGTTGTCTAGTGTTCCTAGCACAAGTAGGGTGCAACATGCCTTATGGAGAAAACACGTGTGTGGGGTAAGCTTCATTCAGGTCTGAGTTATAGTGCTGTTGTTTGAGAGTTCAGTGTTAATGAATCAACAGTACCTGTTAGAAAAGGTGTCTTTTTTGTTGTTGTTAAGAAGCTTTTGCCTTAGGGCACATGCGCTCATCAGAGAAAGAGAGAGACAGAAATGGCTAGAGGGAAAGTGAGAAATCACCCGCCCGGGGGGGGGGGGGGGGGGGGGGGGGGGGGGGATGGCCATACCCACAATCCCTTCTCCTCCCTGGATATTGGGCATGCATGCACATGCTCCTGGTGTGATTTTCAAGCCACTGGGTCCAGGACTTGAACCACAGTTAGCCATATGCAAGTCCAGCTGATGAAAATATTGTGACCAGAAGTTCACAGGAACCTAGTTCTGTATTTCCCTTAGAAGAAATGCTTCAATATTTGGTAATTAAACACTTGGGACAAGTTTATAGAATATGACTACAGTGAACAATGAGAATGGGCTGTGTATAAATCAGAATGACTATGAATTGATTCCTTTGTTCTGAGTAATGAGGCTTCTGCTGGAACCAGAATGCTGGTGTTTTTAAGGACAGTCATTTTCCTCTAGTCGGTATACTCTCATTAAAAGCAGGATGGAATCTGACATGTCCCCAGGCTTCAGAACAAGGGCAGTTGGAGAACCCCAGCATTGAATGGGACAGCCATGATGCCCTGAGATGGCTGTCTCCAGAATCAATGCCCTTAGTCACATCTGCCTACTCCCCAATCTGTGGTTGGCTTCCTCAGCTAGTAAAATTTTGAAAACTCAGGAAGTTTTCTGGCTAAAGCTCTTGGATAGATGTGGCCACACTTGCCTTTATAATCCCTCTTTCTCCATCATCCTGTAACTCGCTAAGCATGTTTATTCCTTCAGCTGCTCAGACACCTGGTCTGTTAGGCCTTGAAGTCAGTCACTTCCAAGAAACTTTCCATAATTTCCTTCTTTTAGGAAAAATCAGATTTTTAAAAAGTAATTAATTTCTTTCTTCCATGAGAGAGAGAAAGGGAGAGAGAAACCCTCCCAACAGGATCCATGCCATGATCCACCTCCAGGCTCAGCCTGCCCAGATCACAGGCAGGTATGAGCATTCAGAGAGGTCCTGGAATATGAATCTAAGACCTTTTCCATGTGGGTCCAGTTGCATTTCCACTGCACCACCACCTGGCCCTCATATTTTATTTTTGATTCATTATATTTAACTGTAACTTTCAGAAGACAATATTTTTTACCTATTTTTAACAACATGCACCAGGTTTCATTGAAACACTAAAGCACTGACCCCAGATACAGAACTCTCCTGAGGCTTGAATGAGATAAAATATGCAAAGCATACAGCACAATGAGTTTTTCAAAGTAAGTGCTTAATAAACATCAGTGACATTTTTTATATATAAATCACTTCATAGAGAGTCTAGCACAGATTTGAAAACATAATGGATTTGACTAATGATATCTTTAGAATCATATGCTTTTCCCTAATTAAGATAATGCATGCTCATTAAAGAATATGTGGATTTTATATAAAAATATGAGGAAGAAAATTTTAAAACTTGAATGATTGTGAGAGGTATTATACTTTATTTCTCTACTGCTACAAATTTATTTTGAAAATCTTTCTGTGATTAAATAATATAGTGATCTCTCTACACACATCTTTTCTAAATAGTTTATATCTTTGCTTAGACTAAATTATTTAATTTATTTTGACTCATATTAGGAAACTCCTAACCAAAAAAATGTGTATCAGTTGTCATATACAATATTAATGTATAATACTCTATCATTTAAAAATTAAATAAAATTGTACCACTTGTATGATTCGCTAAAAATTGCATCTGAGGCTAGGCTAGATCCACGGTCTGGTGGTTGAAGCAGCTGGGTTCCACATGGCCAAACGTGTGACTTGAGTACCAGACCTGGAGGCTTGAGAAACACGCCAGGCACATGTGGGTGCATGCCCCAAACCCTGATAGGATGGTGAGATGGAGGAGAAGGGATTGTGACATGACCATTCCCCATTTGGGGTGCTTTATCTCATTTCTCTCTCTTCATCTTTCTCTGGCAAGTGCACCTGCCCTCTTACACTAAACAAAAACAAAAGGCATCTGAATGTTACTTTAAATTTTCATTTTATTTCAACTATTTATCAACGCTTTGTATTTCTTTTGTTAATCTCCAACTTTTACCATTTGTTCATTTTCTTACTGAGATTTTTTTAAGAATTATTTTATTTATTAATTATTATTATTATTTTAATTTTCTCTAGGTCATGCGTGCTCACCAGAGAGAGACAGAGAGAGAGAAGGAAAGTGAGAAAGCAAGCCGCCAGGTCCAAAACTTGAATCAAGGTTGACCATGTAGGAGTCCAGTGCCTTATCCACCATGCCACTTGCTGGCTCCTTATCGAGATTTTTTTATTTTCTAATTTCATTTTTAAAACTTTTTAAATACTTTTTTTGTTTGTCTTTTCATTTGTTTATGATGTTTTTGGATATATAATTAAAAATTTTTTATATCATCAAAACTTTTCTTACTCTCAAAGATGAGATGTGTTTTAATGTGATATGACAAAGAGGTCTAAATTTTAAAAAAATTAACCTATTCAATTACAATAATTTACCATTTGTCTTAATTGTCCCTGTAGTGTTTGAAGTAACTGTGGAGTAGTAAAAATGCATTCGATTAGAATAAAACTGAACAGTTATCTACCTTTGGCAAGGTACTTAACACTGTTGGTCTTAATATCCTCTATACAACGAGACTGATGATACTGACTTCACCAAGTGACTGTGAAGATTATAGTACTTAAAATGTAACTGTGTTAGATATACCTTTGTCCCTGGGACCTAACTGTTCTTGGAAATTGTTTAATCTTTTATTTGGGGCAGTTGGTTCTCACTACCAAAATGACAACTGCATCTTCTGGAACCAAACATCCAGGAGTTCTCCCTTTGTAAGAAATTTGCATTTTTGTTAGTTAACTGATAATTCTAATTATCTTACTAGAACTCTATGCTTTTGGAAGTAGAGTAAAACTTTAACTTAAGTCACTAAGCATATTCATGTGATAATAGGCCATGTAACTAAAGCAAAGCAGAATTCAGAGGTAGGCCACAATAGTGAGTTCTGTCAGGAGACAATCCCTCTTTAGGTCAGAGCTCTTCTTTTAAGAAATGTTCTGGGCCAGCAGGTGGCATAGTGGTGAAGGCGCTAGATTCCCATGTGGTCCACAGGCAGTTTGAGTTTCAGACCTGGCAGCTTGAAACTCACGCCAGGCGCATGTGCACGCATACCCAAAATCACGAGAGGAGAATGGAGGAAAAGAGATTGAAGTGTGGCCACCTCCCCAGGGTGTGATTTCTCACCTTCTAATCTCCGTCTCTCTGGTGAACTCATGTACCTTATAGCAAAAATCTCTCAAAGAAAAACAAAAAGCAAAGAAAAATAAATGTTCATATTTGGTTTGAACTTTCTTAGCAGAGCAATTAAAGGAAGTCTAAGTACTTCTCTCCAAATGACTTAATTTTGAGTCCCTACAAAACAGTAATTTTGCATTTAATATGAAAAATAATTATAAAAGATAGTATAAAGAGTCAACTATTTATATATTTTTAAGTTTTAAATAAGGCAATCATGATATACCAAAAGATTAACAGAAATCTCTTTAATTGGGTTAGAAGTAATTTTCATTTTATTCTTTTGGTGTGTATGTTCACACGTGCTTATTACCTTTGCACTAAGAAACTATATATTGTATACTCATATATGTTTATATATGTGTACAAAGAGGAAATCCATTTAAGTATTTTATGGTTCAATTTCCTCTTTTGCAAAACTACAATGAATTCCTCACTGTTTGGTGTTAAATTCAAAACAAAAGACCACAGCATATATGGAATAATGTTTAAAAGAAAATCCCTCAGTCCAGCCACAGCAGCACAAGACATGGAGCACCCCTCCACAACGCCGGAACTACTTTGGGGACACAGGTTTGGATCCCAAGTTGACCTGAACACACCAGAGGCACCCGAACATGTCTGTGATCCTGGCTGGCTGGGAGGATTGTAGTATGGCAAGATTCTGTCAAGGGCACCTCTCTCAGGAAATAAGTAAATGAACTTAAAAACAAAACCCCTCAAAATGCTGAATAGAGGGAGAAAATTTTTTGTGATGTTAAATATTTTCAAATGTACATTATAGCTGATTAATAAATCTGAAAAGGAAGAAAACTTGGTTGATGTTGCCGCTGTATCTTAGACAACAAAGGAAAGCAAACATAGCAAAGGAAACACCTTCAAAAATATGAACACTCCAGCATTCTTACAGGGTGAACTAAGTTGTTTGTAAGTTTCCACCCAATGAAAATAGAGAGAGAGAGCTACTCAAAAAAACAAACAGGGACCAGCAGTTAGCATAATGGCTATGTCGCTGGACTCCCACGTAGTTGACCACGGTTCGAGTCCCGGACCCGGTGGCTTAAACTCACGCCCATGTGTGCCCAAGATCCCGAGAGGAGAATGGAAGAGAAGGGATTGCAGTGTGGCCATCCCTCCTGGGGGGTGATTTCTCGCTTTCTGTCTCTATGTCTCTCTCTGTCTGTCTGGCGAGCGCACACGCCCCTATAGCGAAAACCTCTCAAAAAAAAAAAAAAAAATTAAGAGGGTGGGTTTTGAAGTGTGGTGCAAAGACCTGTGGGAGTCCCTGCAGGGTCACACTATTTTCACAGCAATTCAGAACCATCGTCGGCCTGTTTTCCCTCGCTGACATTGCACTGACAATACGAAAGCAACAGTGAGTAAAACAGCTGGCCTCAGCACAGAACAAGGCAGAGCACCAAACTGTACTAGTAGTCCTTGTATTTTTTACCAACAAGCATTCCCCATGACAATTATTTTTTAATGTTAATTTAAGGGCCAGCAGGTAGCGTGATGGTTAAAGAGCTGGACTCCTGAGACCAGCAGATGGCATAATGGTTACATTGCTGGACTATGGTTCGAGTCCTGGACCTGAGAGCTTGAAACTCATGCTGGGAGTGCCCAAGATTCCGAGAGGAGAATAGAGGAGAAGGGATTGCAGTATGACCATCTCCCTGGGGGGTGATTTCTCGCTTTCTGTCTCTCTCTCTCTCTCTGATGAGTGCATGCACCTTATCGTAAAAATCTCTCTCTTAAAACAAACAAACAAACAAAAAAAACCGGATTTCTCACATGACCTGGTCTATGGTTTCAGAGTTTCAGTCCTGAACCTGGTGGTCAGAAAATAAGCAGGCACATGTACATGTGTGTCCAAAATCCTGAAAAGAGAGTAGAGAAGGGATTGTGTCATGGCCATCCCCCTGGGGGTGATTTCTCACTTTCCCTCTTTCTCTGTCTCTTTGATGAGCACAGGAGTCCTGTGCAAGAAAAAAAAAAAAAAAAAAAAGTACAGAAAAAAATGCTAATTTCACTTGGTTGTCCTTCATGAAGCTGTAAAAATCAATAGTATTCAGTCTGCATCCTTGAATATGTATGCTATTTTCTGATAGTCTGTGTGACCACACAGGAAATACACATAAAGCATTGCTGCTGCACACCAAGACACGATGTTTATGGAAGAAAAGTGCTTGTGTGAGTGTTTGAACTGAACTGGCACTCCATTTTTTTTTTCTCCAAAACCTAACTTATGTGTGAAAGAATGGTTGACAGTCAACCTGAGTATTTGGCAGATTTTTTAAAAAAATAATAAAGTAAAACTGTTACTTAAAAGAATACAATTACCCAATTGACAGTATTTATTGCTAATGACAAAATTTGAGGTAACTATAAAATTAGGATTTTGAAAAATTTTCATCTGCTACCAAAGAGATTAACAATACTTTCAATCCTTTTGAATCTTCTGAGACTTATCTGATGAGATTGGTGGTATTAACAAATGTGCTTTTTGGGGACCAGCAGATGGTGTAATGGTTATGTCTCTGGACTCCCACATAGTCAGCCGTGGTTTGAGTCCCAGTCCCAGACATGTCACATGTGTGTGTGCGTCCGTACCCAAAACCCTGAGAAGAGAATGGAGGAGAAGAGATTGTGGTGTGGCCATTCCTCCTGAGGGGTGATGTCTCGCTTTCTGACTCTCTGTTTCTCTGGTGAGCACACATGCCCTATAGCAAAAATCTCTGTAAGAAAAAAAAAAATTGTTCCTTTTTGATGTGTAACATAAAATATGAAAGTTCTATTTAACCCAATGAACCAATATTTTCCAAATGACTAAAGCATCATATGATAAAATCAAAGATTGGCCAAAGAGTTCTTCACAGTGCAATGCATACCATGAATTTTAATGTCACATGAAATGTTCATTGGTATTATTTCAGATTCTACATTATAACTACTTTTACTGGTCTCATAGTTTGAATGTGATATCAAAGAAGAATATCCACAGTCATTAGAAAAAAATGTTTCCCTTTCCAATTGTATTTCTATGCAAGGGTTCACTTCATAGTATCCAAATCCACTCCCAAAATCTGTGTGTGTGTGTGTGTGTGTGTGTGTATATATGTGTGTGTGTGTGTGTGTATATATATAGCATCAGATTGCATGTAAAAGCAGCTATGAGAATCCAGTTGCCTTTTATTAAGCCAGATGTGCAAGAGATTTGTTAAAATGTAAAACAGTACTACTTTGTTTTAAAACAAAAGATTCCTAATTTTTTTGTTGTTTTGGAAAATATCATTATTTGTTCATAGAAATCTTATAGTACAAGGCAGTGGATTTCTTATTGTAGTTATTACCTGAGTCAATATATAATTATTTCAATTATTTTTTGTTTTACTTTCTAATATGGTAATTATAAACAAATATTAACCTACCTGAACAAGAGTCTTGGGAATCTAAATGTTTAAGAATGCGAGAGAAGGGGCCGAATGGTAATACGGTGGTGATGAAATATGGTCACATGGGAAGGCCTGAGGTTTGTATCCTGAGGTCTATCTGTCCGTACCAGACACGACAGGCCTTCGTGTGCATGTGCACTTGTGATTGGGCTGACTGAGGCGGGGTATGAACATGGTATGAAGACCCCGTTGGGGGTACCTGTTTCTTCTCTTTCTCTTTCCCTCTTTCTTTCTTTCTGTTTCCTTCTATCTTTCTCTCACGTGGAAGAAATAAATGAAAACTGTGTAAGAGAGTCATGTGATCTTAAAGCTTGAGGACCACTAGATTAAAAGAACCAGAGATCAGTGACTAAGTGTTAATAAGAGAAAGAAAATTAACACTTGTTTTGAATGTCTGTTAACGTTCTGAGCTCATTCATGTCTCACAATGACTCTGGGAGGTCAGTATTGTTATCCCCGTGTATAGGTAAAGAGACTAAGTTCCAAGGAGTAAGGTATCCAAACTTATGATTTCAGTCCAGATCTTCAAAACTTCATGCTCTTTCCTCTTAATTCTCATTGCCTCCCTACTAAAGAACATTTTATTCTAATTGTAAGTTTTGTTTGACCAAAATAATGACTTTTTGTCTTAGTGCATATATACATGCGTGAGTGTGTCAGGGGAGGTGATGTCTGGACAAATGCAATAGAAAAGGAAAGCAAATGTTGCAGTATGCACACACATTTGCACGTGTGCACACATATACATGCACACACAAAGAAATTGGTATTTATGGCTAAATAGTAAGTTTTGCCAAAAGGAATAAAAGAAACATCCTCAGAAATAGGACACTGATCATTTCAAGGGAACAAATATACGATCTTCCTTAGGGTCCCCATGTGTGCATTCTCCAGTCTTCCTTTAAGCACACTGTTGTTTTATTTATTTGTTTGTTTATTTATTTAAGGTTTTTACCCTAAGGTGCATGTGTTCACCAGAGAGAGAGACAGAAAGAAAAATAGTGCAAGGGAAAGTGAAATCAATCCCCAGGATGATTTCTCCTCCATTGTCTTCCTGGGATTTCGGGCAAGCACACACACATGCCCAGAGTGGATTTTAAACCACCAGGTCTAGGAATGGAACTGCGGTGGATCATGTGGGAGTCCAGGGTTTTAACCATTATGCCACCGGTCGACCCCCACACTGTTATTACTAGTACCTACTATTTATTGAGAATTCATTATGGTCAGTCAAATATTTCATTATCTTACTCAGTCCTTAAAGCGATTCTGAGTGATCAGTGTTATTCCAAACTTACAGAGGAAGAATCTGCAGAGTTGAGAGGTGACATGACTCACCAAGGCCACGTTATGAGTGAACAGGTGACTCGAGTCTTAATTCAGAGGCAGCCCATGAGTCATGTTACACTGTGTACCTGCTCTCCAAAGAACTTCAGAGCCTTGATGTTTGTAGAGCTACCGTACCATTCCTGAATTGGCTTTCTCTGGGCTTTCTTTGTGTGAAAGAGAGGAAAAAAGCAAAAGCAAAAACACCCTTTCTTTTTAAGCCACTGTCTGATACAATCAAACAAGGTTCCTAAGAGTTACAACCAGTGATCATTTCTTTTCATGGGTAACTTATTTTTGACAATGTTAAATTGCAGTTGGGAACTACATAGAAATATTTTTAACTAATGTGACAAAAGCTGTTCATCTATTACAGGAATCAATGCTTTGGTATATAAATATATTAAAAGTTAATACATATTTTGAAAATCATCTCATATATACCAGGTAGATAGTAATGAAGGGCTTGGTTTTGGACCAAACCGGAGCTTAGTACAGATCACTGATTAGTTATGTGGCCTTGGGCAAATTACTAATCTCTCAGAGCCTCTGCTACTTCCTCTGAGCCGAGGGCTGGCGAAACCTGCTTTAACCTGCTATTATGCAGATTGAATGAGGTCATGTATGAAAAACCTTCAGCACAAGACCTGGCATGGAGAAAATGGTAGCTCTTTTTTTAACAGAGGGATATTAAATAATTTGATTTTGAGCATGTCACTGACTGTACAGGTGAGCCATCACAAAGCAATTTGTCCTCAGCCATCACCTAAATAATATATGGTTTTAGCGGCAGATCATAATAGAGTCACTGTCTCATTTCCTACTAAATGTAATAGCAGTGAGGGCTTCAAAGGTTCTCCAAGCAGTAAGAGAAACCCATATTTTTCCAAAGTACACCAGAAAAAGCTGCAAAAATGACTATTTTGGCAGAAGTCATTATAGTGGAGAAAGACTGGAAAGTGTAGGTTACCGTCACACAGTCTCAAAAGTGGTGGTCATGGAGGATAGAGAGTTTTTGAGAGGATGGGCACAATTCAATAGAGCCGATAGAGAAAGACTCAGTCCCCTTGTCTGCAGAGCACACAACCTAGCTTGCCATGCCCTCACCTGCACAAGGAGGCAGCTGCTGCAGACGCCGCAGGGACCCAAGGCTGGAACCATGTTGTTCAAAGGACCTCACTATGTCTCCAAACAGCCTAGGCAACTGAGAGAACTATGGAAATCCAACCAGCTGAGACAGAAAGGCCCGGAGTCAACAAACTCCCGGCAAGTGCAGCTCAGAGCAGCAGTATCTCCACAGAAAATCAGTGCACAATGATGCCGGGGAATCATTTACTTACCTGCAAGGGTTAGCGATTTCTTCTGGTGTTGTTTTCATAAAAGGTGAGACGGGTTTTTCCACAAAAGAACCAAAGCCCAGTCTAAAGTTGCTAGTTAATTTAGACATCTCCTTGGAAAGCAGGGAGCCCAGCTCCTTGATTGTGTTGAGGTCATCATCCATGGAGGCGGAGAGGTCCATGAGGTAGTACAGGTCCACTGGGTAATCCTCGGTCTGGCGGACATGCACTTGCAGGGTCTGCTCTCCACCTGTGAAGCACACACAGGAAGCACCCTGAGACGCATGTGCAACTAGCCAATTGCTGGGTCACCTGGCTATTTCATTTCAATAAGAATTTACTGAAGGTACATATGATTACAAGTACTATGTAGCAGAGTTTCAAAATAAACACACCCATGAAAATCTTTCAGCAGCAACTTTAGAACTACTGAAGGAGGTATAAATTAGGATATGTTATATCTCCGTGGGAGAACTAGCATCCATTTAGATGGAAGATAAGCTGAATTTTTTGTGTGTGGTTTTAGAAAAGGAGGACCAAAAAAGGGGAGTTCCAATCCACATTACAACACTTAAAGAAATGTGAGGTAACGCTTAACAACATTTGAGTAATTCAAATGGTTATTAGAGAAGATTTCTTTAGCAACATATTTGGAGTACAAATAAAAAATGTGAATTAAAAAATGTTAGACTAGCAATTGTTTTTCCTTAAGAAATCTGAGTCATAATAATCAATAATATGTAATAAGGTATAAGAGATATTAGTGGAATCATGGTATTACCATATATTACGTTAGATTTATTTATATTAGCCAACACAGAAGAGGGGTTTCCTCTCTTTTCTTAAGAAATCATAACATACCTGGTCTCAATTTAAGAATCAAGTTTTGAGGTGCAATCTGAACAATGTCAGAACTATTTTTCTGTCTGCCTACACTGAGAGGCTTATTTTTAAGTATTTCTACTTGGGAGACAGGGTTTTCGATGAAGGTTAATTGACATCCATTAGCTAAAAGATTTGCTGGAGTATCACACCTTGCACCAACTCCAGATGGATGGGTAAAATTCTAAAAAAGAAAAAAAAAACAATAAACAGAGAAAAGAAGACAAGTCTGTACTTTGTTATAAGATAATAGCAACTGATTTAAAAACAAACAAACAAACAAACATCCTTTGCTAGTTACGCTCTTGACATGTATCATATTCTCACATGACTGACACTGAGCAGAGGTCTAAAGATGTTACAGTCAAATAATCAGAGAATTATACCAGTAAAATTTGAGTAAAACTGGATTCTTCTTTCAATTACATCTAATTAAATTATGTACCAGTTTTTGTTATTTTTATGCATTGAAAACAAAATAAAAACTTGCTAGAGGGTGTGTGCACTGCCTGAGACAGAGGAAAAAAGCGAGAAATAAATTCTTCCCCCATCACCACCACTATAGGGCTGGTCACACTGCAATCTCTTCTCCTCCATCTCTCCTTTCTTGCAGGATTCTTGGGAATATATGCACATACGCCCAGGTTCTTTTTTTTTTTTTTTTTTTTTTTTTTTTTTGAGAGGTTTTTGCTATAGGGTGAGTGCGCTCACCAGACAGACAGAGAGAGACAGAGAGACAGAAAGCGAGAAATGACTCCCAGGGGGGATGGCCACGCCACAAACCCTTCTCCTCCATTCTCCTCTCAGGATCTTGGGCACGCATGCACGCACGCCCTGCATGAGTTTAAGCCACTGGGTCAGGGACTTGAACTGCGGTCAACTACGTGGGAGTCCAGCGACATAGCCATTACACTAACTGCTGGTCCCACGCCCAGGTTCTTCAAGTCATTGAGTTCAGGACTGAAACCACACAGTAGGCCATATGAGATCCAGATGTCCTAACCACTAGCTGGACTCCTTTTCAGTTTTTTAGAGTTTACTTCTTGAAAGTTTCTTTTGAGCCATGACCAGGTCCTTGGGTTGGATTCTTAGAGTTGATGTCTCCCTGTGAATTTATCTGTTCAGAATGACCTGGGGGTTTATGGAATCCTAGGACGGTCCAAGCTCTCTGGTGTGTCTGTTGCCAAATTCAGTGACAAAGAGAGACTCTTCTGTTGATTCCTAGAGGAAAGGGATTGCAGCATCTACCTGTCTAGCACTCCGTACAGGTTTTACTCATTATTGCATTACCCTTGTTTTATATTACTTCACTAACATTGACCTTTTGAAGACAGTAAACTCAGGGTCTTAAGAACTTTTAGAACTTCTTCCAAGATTTGGAGGTAAGGAAGAAAAGTAAAAGGGAAGATGTTTTCTAATCCTGCTTTTCTGCATTTGACTCAGGAGTGTCCCAAATCTCAGAGCCACCTGGGTTGCAGGGGAAGTAAGAAGAGGCTGTGTTTCCTAGAAGAGTTGTGGATGCTCCAGCCCTGGAACACCCAGAACAGAGAGAGATCCGAGAGAGAGACACCTGTTCTACCTGATAGCCAAGGCTTCTCTCTAGAGCAGGTGAGCACCTGGGAAAGTTTAACTCGGAGCCCATTAACTCTCATAGTTAAAGAGAGAGAACCAAACCAATTATCTTGGTTTTTTGTTTTTATTTTTTGTTAAATTTTTAAGCCTTTTTTTCTCCCTATTTTCACCCACTAGAAGAGTTACATTTCTTCTGAAATTGATGTTTAGGAAAATAACTAGTTATCTGGCAATCTGACCTGTGCATATTTGAGGCTAGGCCAGGCTTGGCAAAGTCTATCTTCCCATCATCAAACTAAGGCGAACAATAAGTGGACAAGGCCTCAGAACCCTTCATGATACAATGTCATTGCTATCACCTGTAGCTGTAGCCTCTGCCAAAACCTCAGATAGTGTTAACTACAAAACCCATTTTCTTTTCTTTTTCTTTTTAAAAATTTTTTTAAAAAGAGATTCCTTTTTGTTATAGGGCACACACACTTGCCAGAGAGAAAGAAAGCGAGAAATCATCACCCAGGGGAGATGGCCATGCTGCAATCCCTTCTCCTCTATTGTTCTCTTGGCAGGCATGCACACGTGTCCGGCTTGAGTTTCAAGCCACCGGGTTCAGGACTTGAACCAGAGTCGAATACAAGGGAGTCCAGAGACATAACCATTACACCATCTGCTGGTCCCCACAAAACCCACTTTCTATCTGCCCTGAGCAGAAGCCTAATTTAGTTTTTGCTCCAACTCTCTCAAGTGATATATCGATAACTACTTCTACTATTGGAACGACCTTAGAATAATCTGGCCTTAAAATTTGACAATGATTTTACTGCCAGGTGTATCATCTACAAGTAAAACTATCAATAGTAATTTAGGTAACTCTGTTAAAGGGATGCTTTAAAAATGCATCTTAATAAAAATTCCGGGCTAATTTGTTATTTCATGTGTCTGGCATGAAACTAACACTATCTTCTTCAGGAGGTCAATGCCCAGAAAATATGTGAACTTTTCCCTCCTTATACTCGATCGTTGGGAAAGTCACAACGCATTTTTGCACAGAAAAACAAAACAAAAAATATCATATCTTTCCTGACAACCTAATATATTCTCAATCTTACTTTTGATCCATGAGCTCAAAAAGAGCAAAATTCCCTAGAACTTTTGCTTTTGATCCCGTCAGTCAGGACAGTAGCGAGGAAATGATCTGGCTCGTACTCTCTTGTCTATGAGGCCACCTCCTCGACACACGTTCAACTTAGGATTGGATTTAACAGTTGCAGCCCAGTTCTGAGTTAGGTGTCTATGCTGATTTCCCTTTGCTGGACTTGGCACTTGTAAGTTTTGATCTGTATCCTGATTCCCTTTATGAGATCCGGTGGGTAGAGACTTGTTTCAAAATCAAGAAATCTAATGCATCTCTTTCTTACCATAAATCATTTACAGAGTGTTCTGTAGACTTTCAGGGCAGGCAGGGACTGAGGATGGCTTGTGAAATATTCTCAGATCATCGCCATACCACTTTCACATGGTTTTCAGTTTGATCAGATCAGGAATGTCTGTTTGGGGCTTTGCCATTGGTGTGGTACGGAGGTGCTGAGCTCATGAAAATGTAATTTTTAAAGAATTGCTTAATGTCTGGGACCAGCATCTAGCGTAATGGCTATGTTGCTGGACTCCCATGAAATCAACCACAATTCGAGTCCCAGACCTGGTGGCTTAAACTTATGCTGGGCACATGTGTGTGCATGCCCCAAGATCCTGAGAGGAGAATGGAGGAGAAGGGATTGCGGCGTGACCATCCTCCCTGGGGGAGTGATTGCTCACTTTCTGTCTCTCTGTCTTTCTGGTGAGTGCACATGCCCTATAGCAAAAACCTCTCAAAAAAAAAAAGAATTGCTTAATGTTTGAAATTAATATTTCCCCAAACCTAGAACACTTCTCTTAGAACCTAGCAGTATGGTTCAGAATGAATCCTGGTTCTCAGATGATAACATTGACCATCAATTGTACATTTAACTTAAGAAAATATCATCTCTGGGGCCAGCAGATGGCATAGCAGTTACGTCACTGACTCTCACATGGTTGACCAGTCAAGTTCCAGACTCATTGGCTTGGAACTCATGCTGGGTGCATGCATGGCCAAGATCCCAGGAGGAGAATGAGGAGAAGCAATTGTGGTGTGGTCATCTCCCTTGGGGGGTGATTTCTTACTTTCCCTCTCACTGTCTCTGTCTCTCCCCAGTGAGTACACAGGCCCTAAGGCAAAAACCTCTCAGAAAAAAAAAAAAAAAAAGGAAAAGAAAATATCATCTCTAAGATCTCGGATTATCCAGAGAACCTCAGAGAACCTATTTTATAAATAGCCAGTTAGAAATGGCTTTACAATAAAATGAAGAATCAGGTTAAATAAAGAATTCTGAGTTAAGTATTATTTTCTGAATAATTTGACATCCACTCCTTGCGAAAATTGTTTTTGAACCCCACTTTGTTTTTGAATCACACAAATGCCACTTCAATCTAGGAATGTGTACATTTTCCTTTCTAGATTTGTTATTCATATAACCCCATAGAAAGCAGGACACTACCAATGCTATCGCTGCGGGAATTAACATAAATGTAACTGCAAACAGTTTTTTAAAACATGATTAGTATTCTTAGGGGGTTTTGTGCAAATAACAGACCAAATTGAGATTAAACTTATTACTATTATTACTACTGCAAATAAGTTAGTTTACACCTTTCTTTAGTAGAAGGGGAAATGGAGAGAGAAAAAAAAATGTTTCAGAAGAAAATTACAGTGCACTAGTTACTAGATTTTAGCTTTGTCCATATCTGTTTTTTGACTTTTTAGCATCTACCTACTGTTTGAACAGAATCCTAACCTTTTTCCTAGCTTTGTCTTAAGCAAATTCTTAACATTTTTATTTTGATTTATTAAAGCTAAAACTGCTTTTCTTGACATTAAGAAATAAATACATAAAAAACAAACAAACAAAAAATAAATAAAAACAACTTACCTACTTAATGACTGCAGTAAGCTGACATAGTCTCAGCTAGGTGCTACTTTAGAGTATGTTCTTTCTACTCACTGAGTTTTATGGCTAAAGTCAGACGTGTGTTCTGATGTGTTTACATCAACCACACTTACTCTTGAAAGTATTTAGTTTAATTAAGACCTTGTATGAATCAATAAAATGTGGGGGGAAAAAACATGGAAAGCAACTGTAGATAACAGAGACAGTGTGGGAGAAGGGTGGTAAATGGCAGAAGGGGAGAGGGAGAGAATCAAGGGAAAAAAAAAGAAGTAAAATATATAAGAAACAAGAAATGGAAATTTATTTGTTGATAACATGTATGGTAATATTTTTGATCGACCCAATATACAGTGTCTTCTGGATAGGAAAACTCATTTTGTGTGCTGCAATGATATACAGTGAATGAATGTAAAATAAATATATTTAAAATACAACAAATTTTAAAAATGAAATTAAAAAATTAAGTTATTAGTTAATGGGATTGGGCAGTTAGGTTGATTCCACATCTTAGCAATTGTGAATAATGCAGCAATAAACATGGATGTGCAAGCGTCTTTTCAAAAAAAAAAAAATTGTTGATGTCATTGGTCTTACCTCCTGAGAACACCACGCACACTGAGGTCCGATGAGTAAGCAGTCCCCACAGGTCTCTGCACCTCCCACGGCACAGCCACCTGCATTTAAGCCCAGCAAGACACAGGGAATTAAGCTCACTTTCAGTCATCCCATTTACGAGATTACGGCTCTTCAGTTACTTGAACCAAACAATATCAATGTTGATTTTAATCTTCAAAGATCAAGCCTCCAAATATTCGCGATTCACCTAAAAGTTTACATTTTATATTCATCCCTTTGAAAACATGTGTGTGCTATAAACCAAACGTTATCAGTTTCTTGTTTCTTAAAATGTGAAAATATCTAAATATTCAGTCATCCTACTTATTATCTTTATTCAATATCTGCCACTTTAATTTTTAAAAATTATTTGTACCTACCCATTAAAAAATGATTTTCTCATACGTGAGCTATTCCTGTTTTTGAAACAAATCTTTCTTTCTCAAGATTATTACTCTGAAGCAAAAGGCCTTGTACAATAGAAGAGTTTCTGAAACGGTTGTCACAGCGTCATTAAGAAGTCCTGTTGTGTGTTATGGTTAATTCTTCTTATTAAAATGCCTGTGCAACCTTTGTATTTATTTACCTTAAGCCTAGAGCTTTCGCCGTGGGAACAGCCCTGTTTGCCTGTAATTTGTTAAAGTGCTCGCTCGGTGGCAAAAGAGCAATCAAACAGATCAAATAAAAAATGACTTCAGATCTAGTTTCTGAACCAAATGACAAGTTTGTCAAGCATACCACGAGAGCAATATATCGGAGAACTGAGGTCTTACCTTGCACACGGTCATTCCTTCCTAGAAACAGAAAGAACAGGCAGAGCAGTTCAATCCCCATTCGTTTCAGTTCTCGCTGTGCAGACAGATTAAAAAATGAATTACGTCCAACATTATAAGACTGAAGCTGAATATCGTTAAAGTCTTTCTTTCTTGAAGTGTAAAATTTTAAATACTACTTACACTGTTTTGAAAAGAAACTTGAGATGTAAATGTAAAAGAGTTCATTAAGACTGAAATGAAAACAGAGGCTACCTGGACAGGTAAAGAAGAAAAGCTGTGTTTAAAAGCAACTTCAACATGATTTACTTCCTTGTTCTCCTTATAAGGAAAGCAGGTGTACAATCACCAAGAAGGTGGAGAAATTCATTCAGGAGAAACTTTTATTTAAATTCTATTAGTCTCTCTGCATCTTAGAGAAAGCTACTATCTTTAGTGAAATGTTAACCAGTGAAATGTCAAAAGAGCAACCAAAATAGGATTATTTCAAAATTAATTACATGTAAATGGTAATGATGTTAAATACAACACAAGTATCTAAATTATCTGTCAGAAGAGTTTTAAAAGAAGGAGCTAAATGAAAATACCTGAGATTCTTGTACTCCATTATTAAATCTTTTGCAGAGAAATGAAATAAACTCTGAAAAATAAAAATTATTATTTTACAGTCAAATTAGAGAGTAGGCTAGGGAAAATACTATTTTCCTTATTTTTCAAATTGGATGAAGGACACTTTTCATTAAGTGTAGAATCTTTATTTAAAAAGTTATATTGAGCATAAATATATGAAAATTAACTTCAATCAAACTAAGATAGTCTCAAAACAATAACAATAATGGAAACAGAAATAATAGTACCCAGGATTCTGAATTACATAGGATAGGGACCAAGTTCTTTTTCTAATGTGGTGTCCCAGGTTTTAGCTCACTCGGGACACAGGAAGTATGCATTTGTTAAGTGAAAGAATGGCAATTCAAAATATATACACTCTATGGTTAAGTGTATATGCTGTATTTCGCCCCCAGTATATTCAGGAGTGTGTTTGGAGATTTGTAGAAACTGAGAACAGCTAAGAATTCAAAACACTCACTGCATCACTCTCTAAAGTGTCTCACCTTAGCTCCTTTGTGGCTGAGCTTTCGTCCTAAGAGCTTATCTTTTAAAGATGAATTTTTAGGCAGCCATGTGATACCTGTGTAAAAAAAGGAAAACTAATTATAGACTGAAGACTGCTTAGGCTCTTCTCAGAAGTACATGTTCAGCTTTGAAGTCCCTTGAACCTAGGAACCTGGAAGAACATGGCAGGTAGCCTGCAGTGACAATCCAGAATTATTCAATAGTTAGAAAATATGCCTTTTGGAAGAAAAATAGTTACATGAGCTCAGCTGATTTAGCATAAAGAAAGATGGAGACACGATTTATCTATGTCCCTGATATTGTCTCCATTTTTTAAATCCTGTGTTAGCTGTTATTCATTTTTTCATCCATTCATTCAACAAGTACTTACTGAGCATCTACTTTGTGCCAAATATTATTCTTGAAGCAGAAGCTATGCCAGTGAAGAAACCAAGTTCTAGACTCATGCAGCATTTAATCTAGGCTGAGGAGCAGTACGGAAAGACGGACTCTTAAAATCAGGCAGTGATGGGACCAGCAGTTAGCATAATGGCTATGTCACTGGACTCCCATGTAGTCGACCACAGTTCACGTCCCAGACCCGGTGGCTTAAACTCACACCGGGCACATTTGCGTGCATGCCCAAGATCCCGAGAAGAGAATGGAGGAGAAGGGATTGTGGTGTGGCCATCCTCCCTGGGGGGGTGGGGGGGGGGGTGATTTCTCGCTTTCTGTCTCTCTGTCTGGCGAGCGCACGTGCCCTATAGCAAAAAACCTCTTCAAAAAAAAAAAAAAAAAAAAAAAAATCAGGCAGTGACCAGGACTATGAGAAATGATAAAGCTGGATGAAAGGAAAAGGAAGTATGGAGAGTGTATTATTTTATTTAGGATAGTAAGTATTTTACTTATTTGGGACAGGAAGGGTTTCCTTGATCAGCCAACATTTGAGAGAGCCCTAGATGACTTGGGCAAATGTGACACAGTGCAGAGGTCCATGTAGCCCATGCTAGGGTTTTGTTTTGTTTTGAGAGAGATTTTTGCTATAGAGTGCATGCACTCTCTGGAGACACAGAAACAGAGAGAAAGTGAGAGATCACTCCCTGGGGTGGATGGCCATGCTGCAATTTCTTCTCCTCCATTCTCCTCTCAGGATTTTGAGCATGCATGCGCACGCACCCAGCTAAGTTTTAAGCCACCAGGTCTGGGACTCAAACTGCAGTTGGCCATGTGGGAGTCCAGTGCCTCAATCACTACGCCACCTGTTGGCCCCATGCTAGTTTTTGTTTTATTTTTTCAGAGGTTATTGCCTTAGGGTGCATGTTCTTGCCAGAAAGAGAGAGACAGAGACAGTGAGAGGGAAAGTGAGAAATCACTCCTCAGGGGGAATGGTCACACTGCAACCCCTACTCTTCCATTCCTCTCAGAATTTTGAGCAGGCACACACACGAGCCTGGCTGAGTTTGAAACCTGTGGATCTGGGACTCAAACCTTGGTCACCCTTTTGGAATATAGTGCATTAATCACTATGCCACCTGCTGGCTCCACGCTAGGATGGTTTTTTTTTTTTTTAGAGGTTTTTGCCTTAGGGAGCATGCACTCATGAGAGAGAGAGACAGACAGACAGAGACAGTAAGAGGGAAAGTGAGAAGTCACCCCCCACACACAGAGGGAGGATGGTCATGCCACAATTCTTCCTCCTCCAGTCTTCTCTCTAGATTTTGAGCATGCATGCACACATACCTGGCATGCATTTTAAGCTACCAGGTCCTGGACTCAAGCAGTGGTCAGCCATGTGGGAATACAGTGCCTTAATTACTACACCACCTTCTGGTCTCATGCTAGGTATTTTTAAAAGCAAGTGCTGTAGGAGATGGTAGGTTTGGAGGCAGAGGTTATATTCTGTAGTCTTAACCTTGAATTTTATTATAAACATGTTGGAGGGTCGTTGGAGCATCAAAAGCAGAGGGGTGATATTTAATTTTTATCTTAACAAAATATACTGCTAAATGCTGCTGCCTAGAAGGCTGAAGTCACAGAGGAGGCCTGGATTCAATTCCTGGACTACCCTAAAAAGCCAGTTATGGTAGCATGTACCTGAGTCTCAGCTACTTGGGAGACTGAGGCAGGAGGATCACAACATAGTGAGACCCTGTCTAAAAAAGAGAAAGAGAGAATATAAAGTAGAATAATGTTACCAAAAAACCTAATCACCCTACTTTTACCTGGTCACTGCTCTGGATAATTTGTACCAAGCTGTAAGGCACAGAGGGCATAATCTTGCTTCCCAAAGATGTGGTGCCAGTGCCCTCTCCTGGAAAAAACCCCATCCACCCCATGCAGAGGGAGGCTGTTCTAGTCATCCCATGAGCTGCCAGCATCCCATAAAGTCACCCAAGCCAAAACTGTGTCCCCTAGGCCAAGCAGACCAGACTTCTGCACATGTGGAATTTGACCAGGAAGTGTAAGCAAATTGGGAGATTGATAAGGGGAGCTGAGCTGGCAGGATGCAGACAGAAGAATCAGGCTGGAGGGCACATGATGCTTCAGGAGTGAGCCAGCATTTGGAGGAATTTGCAGCTACAAGGAGGCCAAGCCCGGGCACAGGAAAGCTGCACTGGTGGAAGACAACGTGGCAGGCTGAGCAGATCCATAGTGGATCAGTAGAGAAGGGCCGTGAGCCACGTGAACTGAAGACACAAGCATTGTTGGATCCATGAGCACACTCTGCCAAGGGGAGAGGGCATGACCCAGGCCTGGGGCTGCTGTGGGTCCTGAATGATCCCACCAAAATGAGTCTCTCTGAGACCTGGCTTTCCCCAGGACCTCGTTTCCTTTACACCAGTCTATTCTTATTAATAGATTTCCATCCTTTTAGTAAAAAAAGTCTCTCTCTCTTTTTTTTTTCCCCCAATGCCTTAGGGTACGTGTGCTTGCCAAGGAGCAAGAGAGACATAGAGAGAGAGAGAGAAGTCACCTTTGGGGGATGGCCACACTACAATCCCTTCTCCGTTCTCTTCTCAGGATTTTGGGCATGGATGCATGAGTGCCCAGTGTGATTTTCAAACCACCAGGTCTGGGACTCAAATTGCAGCCAACCATGTGCTACACCATCTGCTAGCCCCAGTAAAGAGAGTGTCTATGTGTTAATATCAAAAGGTCTCGTCATGCCTTCTACATTGTCGGCCAAGGTAGTGGATGCATAAGACAGAATCCTGCCACTGGGGTTGTCCAGAGTCACTGCCTGGGCACTCTGCCTCCATCTGGGAGTCTGACCCTCTTCAAGGGGTCTGAGCCCCGGAGCAGGTGAAGGGACAGAGCAGCCTAGATCCCAGGGAAGCAGCACCCTGCACTCTGCTCCTCTGCTGGCAAAGGTGGGGACTTAGAAATGGGCTGTCTTGGGGCCAGCAGGTAGCAAGCTGGTAACGGTGCTGAACTTCCACATGGCTGACCACAGTTCGACTCTCGGATGGCACCGCTTGAAAATCACACCTGGCGTGACTGTGCACCAGCCCAAAATCCGAGGGGAGACTGGAGGAGATGGGATGGAGGCATGGCCATTCCCTCTCAGGGGGTGAGTTCTCACTTTCCCTTTCTCTGCCTCTCTTCCACATGCCCTATGGCAAGGGAAAAAAAATGTGAAATACGCTGTCTCACCTGTTCCTACAACAGGAGGCCACGTGAGCCTGCTGGTCTGACTCACTTTATATAGCCTGGGTCTCTTCCGAACCCAGTCACTCACCCACATCAAAGAATGACAGTCTAGGGCCCAGCTGGGTTTGCCCTGGGGCACCTGGAAACACTCCTGGGAGAGTAAACACTGAGTAAACCTGGCTGGGAAGCAGCAGTGTGAACCGAGGGGACCTTAACGACAGTCAGCTCTTGGGTTGGCCTTCCAATCTGCTCTATTCAAGGAGCAGTCAAGTCTACCTCCAGGTGTCCTCCCATGAAAATGTCTCATTGTGAGTAGCTGAAAGAAGACGGTGTGAATGGACGCATTGTCTGGACCCTGCCGCCTTGCACAGGGCATGGTCTGCAGAGCCTAGGGCTGACTCGGAGCTGTGGTAACGTGGGAAGCAAAGAATCCGGAAGCAGGTGCCATTGTTTCATGTTTTAAAACCTTCAGAAAAATTCTCTTTAAAAAGGTTGAATAACAGTTTCCTGTCATCCTAGTACATAAATGCCCACAATGTACTAAGTGCTAGAGAAACTTTTTGTTCTAGGCTGGAGAATCCGTTCTTTTTAAATTGTGTTAAAATATACATAAAATTTAGTACTTTCAAGTGCACAATTCAATGACATTAAGTACCTTCACCTTCTGGTGCGGCCTTCACCACCCACCCACCTGAAAAACATTTTCTTCATCCCAGGCTGAAACTCCAAGCTCGTTAAATGATAACTTACCATTTGTTGCCTCTTTCCCTCAGCCACTGGCAACTACCATTCTGTTGGGTTGTTGGGAAAGTCATGAAGCATTTTTGCATGGCAATATGAAAAAGTAGAAAAGTACATCATGACTTTCCTGATGACCTAATATTTGTCTCTACTATTTGACTATTCTAGACTCCTATGAGCAGAGTCATACAATGTTTATCTTCTTATGACTGGCTTATTTCACTTAGCATGTTTTCAGTGTTCATCCACATTGTAGCATGTGTAGGAATTTTCTCTCTTTTTTAAAAAACAAAGAGGCTTATCCCCCCCCCCCCCTTTTTTTTTTCTGAGAGAGAGAGACAAAACCTCTAATATAGACCCAACATCACGATCCATCTCCACCCTTCGGCCAGACCTAGATCATGGGCAAGAGTGTTCCTAATACACTTAGAGAGGTCTCGATTTGGACTGAGAACATTTCCACATGGGATTACCTTGCACAGTGTCACATTTTACACCACAGTCTGGCCCCATCTTCCTTTTCTTTTAGAGAGAGAGACTTTTGCTATAGGGCACATATATTTGCCAGAAAGACAGAGAGACAGAAGTGAGAAATCACTCCACATAGGGTATGGCCAAGCCATAATCCCTTCTCCATTTTCCTCTCTGGATTTTGGGCTTGCACGCCCACAAGCCCAGCATGAGTTTCAAGCCACCAGGTCCAGGACTCAAACTGTGGTCAGCCTTATGGGAGTCCAGCAATGTAACTATTATGCATCTCCTGGTTCCTCCATCTCCTTTCTAAGGCTGAACAATAGTCCACTGTATGGATATACCACATTATGTTTATCCATTCATCCATGGGTTCCCTCCTTTTGGCTACTGTGAGTAATGTTGCTATTACCATAGGCATAAATAGTTGTTCAAAGCTGGAGCTAACTTTTTTTTAAGGTTTTTGTCTTAGGGCATATACACTTTCCAGAGAGAGACAGAGAGGGAAAATGAGAAATCACTCCCCTGCCCCCGAGGAGGATGGCCATATCACAATTCCTTCTCCTTCATTCTCTTGGGATTTTGGTGTGATATTTCAAGTCACCAGTTCTGGGACCTGAAATGTAGTCGACCATATGGGAATCTAGTGCCTCAACCATCACACTGCCTGCTGGTCCCTAGAGTTTACTTTTTTTTTTGGAGAAGTTTTTGCTATAGGGCATGTGCGCTTGCCAGAAAGACAGAGACAGAAAGTGAGAAATCACCCCTGGGATGGGCCACACCACAATCCCTTCTCCTCCATTCTCTTCTAGGGATCTTGGGCACACACGCACACGCACCCGGTGTGAGTTTAAGCCACCAGGTCCAGGACTCGAACCACTGTCGACTACATGGGAATTCAATGACATAGCCATTACGCTAACTGCTGGTCCCCCTAGAGTTTACTTTTAAAAGCCTTCATGTTGCCCATCATGAGAGAAAGTTAAGTATAGTGGGAAGAATTTACTTTTGGATATAGACAGACCTGGATTCAAACTGTAGGCCTGGAGACCAGAGGATGTATGGCTGGACTCCCACATAGTCAACCACAGTTCAAGTCCTGGACCTGGTGGCTTAAACCTCATGCTGGGTGTATGTGTGTGTGTGCCCAAGATCCCAAGGGGAGAATAGAGAAGAAGGGATTGTGGCATGGTCATCTCCCCCGGGGGATGATTTCTCACTTTCTGTCTCTCTGTTTCTCTATTTCTCTCCAGCAAGTGCACATGCCCTAAATCTATCTAAAAAAACAAACAAAACAAATTGTAGGCCTGCCAGATCCTATTGACTATCTGTGGGAATAGCATTTATCTCTCAGCACTTTAATTTCCAAACTTGAGATGATAATAGCCATCATTCCAGATTATAGTGAAAATTTCATTATGTCATTTTGAAAGAAATCCAAATTTTAGAGGCTTGAAGGTTACATGACTGGGGCGTGGGTCCTCTTTATGAAAAGGAATGAAACATTAGAAATAAGTCAGGTCTGAAGAATACACAGCCACTCCTCAGCTAATGACCTACATCTTTAATGACCACTTGGACTTAGGACCAGTTCTCCAGCACAGGAAATCCCCTTTCTCAGTCTCTGTCTTGTTCCTGCAGTCGGTAAGTATTCACCATATGAAGTGTTCACAATCATGTAAGACTACATATTTCATTTATAAATTTATATGTTATTGTGCACCCATAGTAGTATTCACAATAAATAAAAATGATGACACTAGATTTACATTTTTATGGGGACCAGCAGTTGGCCTAATGGCTATGTCGCTGGACTCCCATGTAGTCAACTGCAGTTCAAGTCCTGGACCTGGTGACTTAAAACTCATGCCAGGCGCATGTCTGTGCGTGTCCAAAATCTTGAGAGGAGAATGGAGAAGGGATTGTGGCATGGCCATTCCCCCTGGGGGTTGATTTCTCACTTTCTATGTCTCTGTCTCTTTCTGACTTTCTGGTGAGCACATGTGCCCTATAGCAAAAACCTCTTCAAGAATAAAAAGATTGAGACCAGCAGTTAGCGTAATGGCTATGTCACTGGACTCCCATATAGTCAACCGCTGTTCAAGTCCCAGACCTGGTGGCTTGAAACTCACTCAGGGCGTGTGTGCGTGCGTACCCAAGATCCTGAGAGGAGAATGGAGGAGAAGGGATTGTGGCATGGCCATCCCCCTTGGGGGGTGATTTCTCACTTTCCGTCTCTCTGTCTGCCCCTGTCTGTCTGGCGAGCGCATGTGCCCTATAGCGAAAACCCCTCCAAAAAATAAAAAAATAAAAAAATTTACATTATCATGTTGTGGTGTGTCTAAGTTGCTTTCTGGCACTTATCTAATGTATGACTTCTGAATGGACAGAATTACATTATTCTAATGTCCTGTTGTGTCATGTCTATTGAAAAAATACATACTCTGTGGTATTACGACACACCACAAGACATCACCTTTAAGTTCCATGCTTATTGACCAATTGGCTTAACAACCTAGCTGTAGAAGCAAACCTCTGTCATTAAGTGAGGAATGCTTGTGTTTATTTCAAAGGAAGTGAAAAAAAGTTCCATGTCAACAAATTACTGAAACCTTGAAGATTTCAGTCCCTTAGTTTTTGACCTTACCTTAGGCAATCACCAGCAATGCTTACCTAGAAATGCTTCATGATGGTTATCTGACTTTCTATCCCAACCTGGGGCCACCTGCAGCTCCTAGCCTCTCCCAGGCAATATGCGAGCTGCAGGTCTAAGGCAAACCCCCTCAGATTTCCCTTAGGATTTGTGTTCATTATATTAATAATAGCTGGCTTTAGGGACCAGCAAGCAGTTGGTGTAATGGCTATGTCATTGGACTCCCATGTAGTCAACTGCGGTTTGAGTCTCAGACCCAGTGGCTTAAACTCACACTGAGCGTGTGTACATGTGTGCCCAAGATCCCGAGAGGAGGATGGAGGAGAAGGCATTGTGGTGTGGCCATCCCCCATGGGGGGTGATTTCTTGCTTTCTATCTCTCTATCTCTCTCTGTCTTTCTGGCAAGCGCACGTTCCCTATAGGAAAACCCTCTCAAAACATTTTTGAAAAATAGCTGGCTTTAATGATACCTTGCCTAGGCAGGCACTGTTAAGGATTTTACCAGTACTACCCTATCCTGTTCTCACAAAATCACTATAAAATAGGGACTTCATATTGTACTTCCATTTATCAGGTAAAGAAATTGAGGCAGGAGACATGAAACAACGTGCGGGAGGCCCCACTGCTGCTCAGGAACCAGAGCTGTGCAGACAGGCTGTGGCCCTCCCACCCACGTTCAGCATCACCATGCAAACTGCCTCCTGCTAGGTAAGAGCTGTTCCAGGATCACAGGCTGATGTTGACGATTCAAGTTCTCACTCTGATTCTAGGCTTCTCATTCCAGGCCTCTTCGCTCTGTATCCAGCCACCTCAGTTTTGGTGTGTTTGTTGTTGATCCTGGAGTCGCTCACCACCAAAAATGAGACGAAGATGTGGTCCTGAATCACACAATACTTTTTTTATTCATTCCCTGACTTAAGTCCAGCACAAATCACTAACAAAACTAAACAAAATGCATTGCCTGGCCTTTCAGGGAAAGCTGAAACCATTGGTCAGGAGTCAGCCTGGCACAGAGTCCAGGAGAGGGTGGTCGTGGGCATTTCCTGCAGCCGAGCAGGAGGTGACTCAGGATTAACTTCTGGTCTGTGGGTTACAGTCACCTGTGTACTCATCATCCCCACCAGCCCCCACCCCACACTGGAGCTCAGCAGTTACACTACCTGTTAAAGGAAGGTGGTCCTTATGCATGAGGCAGGTGAAATCCAAAGAGGAGATTTTTCCAGAAAACACCAGCAAGTATAAGTTTGTTCTGACTTGACTCTGAGAACTAGACTCTTTTTATGCCCATTATTTTCCTATCTATAATGGTACATCACAGCAAAAAGTCCATGTGAACAAGTGAACACTGATTGCCAAGTGATTCACTCATTCACAGCTTATACAACTGTTAAGCATTCTCTTCTCATTTTATTTTAAAAAATAATTTAAGCACTCTGACCAAGAGCTAAGATTGCTTGGTTTGGAGCAAATGTTTGTTTTTTCTCATGAGTATCTTCTCTTCTAGGACTTCAATGGGCAGTGGTAAAAGTGGATTATGATTTAATCATTCGTTCATTCAGCAACTGTCTATTGAGATCCTACTCTGTGCCAGACACTGTTCTGGGAAGACTGTGCTGATTAAAACTGACATGTCTTTCCTCATGTAGTATATATTCTAGAGGGAGATAGATAATCAAAACACAAACGAATGAAGATGTCAGGAGGCACCAACAGCAAGGAAAATAAGGGAGGGAAGAGATCAGAGCATGGCCCATGTAGGGTGACCAGGGGGTCTCTCTGCTCAGGGAGTATTTGACAGACCCCGGGAATGAAAGAGGGAGTCACATGGCTCTCTGAAGGGAGAACAGTCCAGTCCATTGAAGGGCAAGTACGAGACCTGGGGACAGCAATGTCTGGGAACAAAGTGGCTAGTGAGGCTGGAGTAGAGAGCGTGGGTAAGCCGAGTGAGGGGGAGGATACAGTCTGAAAAGCAAGGGGCAGAGGCACAGTCATGAGGGAGGGCTTGGTGGGCAGTGGGCAAAACTCTGGGTTTGTATTCTGAGTGAAAAGAGATTTGGTTGAATATGATGTAGCTTCCGGTATATATTTTTCTAACTGCCATGTGGTATATGCACTTGCCAGAAAATGAGAGGGAGAAAGCACTCCCCCAAAGGGGCATGGTCATGCTACAGTCCCTTCTCCATTTCTCCATCTTGTCAGGATTTGCAGCTCACATACACATGCTCCCAGCATGTTTCACCTTTTTTTCTTGAGAGAGAGATTTTTGCTACAGTGAACGTGCACTTACCAAAGAGACAGAGAAAGATAAACAGAAAGTGAAAAATCACTCCCCAAGGGAGATAGCCAGGCCACAATGCCTTCTCCTCCATTCTCAGGATTATATTTTTTAGAATTATTTTATTTAACTTTAGTTATTTATTTATTTTTAATTTGACCAGAGAGGGACGAGAGAGAGAGAGAGAGAGAGAGAGAGAGAGAGAGAGAGAGAGAGAGAAGAAAGCCGCCAGGTCTAGGACTTGAACCAGGGTCAGCCATGTGGGAGTTCAGCACCCTTAAACACCAAGACACCTGCTGACCCTCATTCTCAGGATTTTGAGCACTCATACACACACGCACCTGGTATGAGTTTAAGCCATCAGGCCTGGAACTCGAACCGCAGTTTACTACGTGGGAGCCCAGCAACATAACCATTAGGCAATCTGTTGGTACCCCAGCATGTTTCTCAAGCCATCAGAACCAGTAATTGAACTGCAATCAGCCTTGTAGGATCTTGCTCCCTTCACCACCAGGTCCCAAGGCCAGCCCTTAGCTTCTGTTTTGAAAGGACCACTTTGAGCAGACTAGAGGTGGCAAGATGGAAGCTGGGAGGCCTATCAGAGGCTGTTTCAGTCATTGAAGCCGGAGATGAGGATAGTTTGGACTATGTTGAAAGCAAGGGAGTTAGTGAGAGGTAGTTGGATTTTGGATATACTTCCAAAATAGAATTTATTGATGGATTGCTCATAGGCAGAAAGAGAATTAAAGATTAAGGATGACTCCAAGTGGCATGGAAGCCCCTACTTGACAATCCCACTGGTATCAACAGGTTTCTCTAGCTATATCCAAGACAAATTGTATAGTGTCTGCCCATCATCAAAGTCACAGTGAGCCCTAACAACCTGTGAGGTCAGGAGCCCTAACTGGAAAAGGCACTCACCAGCAGAACTCAAAAAGTTCTGAAATATGCAAGAAAGTGCTCTCCCTAAGGTGACATTGGTTACATCTCTGTTTGTCTCGTGGCTAACATTCCTTCAGTTCAACGAAAGCCCGACTAGCCGGCACCTCCTGTTCTGGAATTCCCCTAGACTTTGCATTTGGGGAGTAAAAGAACATCTGGAAAATCCCCTTGGTCCCACAGTCCTCTGTAGCTGCACAGGTAGACAAATTCAGGTCGTTTCAGTAGCAAAAGACTTTTTCCTAGCAGGCGAGATGGGCAGCTTTTTAATTTTTAATTTTGCTATAAGGTGTGTACATTCGCTGGGTCAGAGACAGAGGGAGAGAAAAAGTGAGAAATCACCCACCACACAATCCACTCTCCTCCATTTCTCCTCTTGGGTTCTTGGGCGCACACACACACACACACACACACACACACACTGCATGTTTTTCAAGCTGCAGGGTCTGAGATTCTAACCACTCATTCAGTCATGAGGGACCTAGCCACTTTAACCTCCAGGCCACCTGCTGGTATGAGATGAGCAGATTTTACATTAAAAAAAAATTAAAATTCTTCCAAAATGGAATATCTTCAGATTTCTTTTGACCCTAAGGATATAATTTATGCAACCATGGTAGAAAAGGTTATTACCCTTTAAACAGCAGGGAGATATGGTGGCCAGTGATGATGTTCAAGGAGTACCCTTGAGGAGATCTGTGAGGATATATTACTTCCAACTGCCATAAAGACTCTTCTATTGTTTCTGACTCCCACTCACTGAATCCTGTCAGTAAGTTTACACAAAATCAAACAGAATGGACTGAGCATGATGCAAACACCCTAATCATTAAAAAGGCTAAACAATAAATTATTCTAACAAGCCAATCAAAATGTCATTAATCTGGTGATGTCTTAAGAGCTGGAAGAGAAGAAAGAAGAAAAACATTTAAAAGCAGATTCAGCTGACATCTAATTAAGATAGTATGTTGAAATTTTTACACCACAATAGAAGTAATGGATCTGTATACTGTTGGACAAAATTATTTTCAGGCAGAAAATGGCTCCAGTGAGCTGTCAGATGTGAGACCCATTTGAGGGAGAAAGAGACGACCTGCCTGTCCTAAGATCTGTTTGCCTTGCGGCTACTCTGAGTGGTCAGGTTTACAGATAATCTTTTTTTTTTTTTTTTTTTTTTGACTTAAAAGTTTGGTTTAAAAAAAATTAAAATCCATGTATAGTTTTTACATATGTCCTTTCTTTATTTTTTTCAAAAAACATAAATCTCACTTTATTTCTTATAAGTTGTATGACAGTAGGACGCAGCAATTAGCTATTTTGAGATTTCAGTTATTTCATCCACAGGAAAGGGGGTAGACCATCTACAATGCAATGTTTTCCACCACATTTGGTATGATAAGATTCATCTTGAATGCTTAACAAAAATTCTGACCTCAGAGGCTTCATCCCAAAATTCTGATCCAGTAACTCAGTCCTACAAATTTTGCAGCCCTATAAATATGTTTCCTGCAAACGCAGAAAGTAATCTAATACATGTTGTTTAGCAACTGGAAATTTTTTCTAGATTCTTTATTTTTATTTTATTTTATTATTCTTATTTTTTTTAAACATTTGATCGCTACACATCATTTGGCTTGTAAAGAGAATTCACCCAACATGAAACACTTCTCAGACCAGCCCAGGTGATAATGCTACACTCATTATCATTAACAGGTATTAAACCATTTCTGTGTCCTGAAAATGTCATGCCTTTCTATTTTTTCTCCCTGATTTCCTTCCCTATACTCTTCCTTTTACCACCCTCCTCCCTGTTCCACATGATCTTCAACATCCATAACTATTTTCACTGCTTTTATGTCCTCCAATATTTCTTTTTTTATATCAGTTTTTTTTTATTTATTCATTCATTTATTTTAATTTGACCAGAGCAAGATAGAGAGAGAGAGAGAGAGAAAGTGAGAAAGCAAGCCACCAGGTCCAGGACTTGAACCGTGGTAAGTCACATGGGAGTGTCCAGCATCTTAACTGCCACGCCACCTGCTGGTCCCATGTCCTCCAATATTTCAATCTCTTCCATGGAGTCAATCAGTATATATTAAGTGGATACATACAGTATCTTTCTTTCATAGCCTGGCTTGCTTCACTCAGCAATAAATATTCCATATTTGACCACTTTCTATCAAATGCCAGGGTCTTGTTTTTTTTATGACTGAGTAGTATTCCATAGAGTATATGTGCCACACTGTTCAATCCATCATCTGTTTGTGGACATTTGGGTTGGTTCCACGTCTTAGTGATCGTGAATAATGCTGCAGTAAGCATTGATGAGGCTTGCAGATAATCTTAGTGCCCCTTCACAGCACCCCCAATGCTGGGTGTTTAACTGAGGCATAATGCCACTGAAGATGTAACAACAGTTTTTATATTTATTAAAGTTAGTGAATGATTTTCTTTATAACAAGGAGTTCAAAGTTTTAAAGTTCCCATCAAAACACATGAAATAAAAGCTTTTTGATAAAAGAAAATTACTGTTGTAAATATTTTGAGGAGAGTTTTTGGTTTTCTTTTTGTTTGTTTTGTTTTGTTTGGGGCAGGGAGGCAAACATTCCTTCCTTATATGTGTATAAAACTAAGTTACCTTGGACAGAAGTAGAATAATGTCCAATAACATGGCAGATGCAGTTGTTAGTCCTGGTCTCACGCCATATCTTGGTAAATTGTTGGGCACTTGCTGAGTGGCATATATTGGCCTTGAACTGGTGTAGGGCCTGCACTTCAGTCCATTGAGGACTCAGAGGGCAGGATTTAAATGTTAACTCAGTTGAAAGAATGATTTACTTTTATGTATGTTGGATGGAGAGCCTGGTTTTCCAAACTCTGTTCTAAAGAGAACTATTAATTCTTTCCCCAATGGGGCCAGTAAGTGCTGTGATGGTTAAGGCCTTGGACTCCCACATGGCTGACCGCAATTCGAGTCCCAGACCTGATGGCTTGCTTTCTCGCTGCCCCACCCCCTGAGTGCACCTGACCTGTGCCTAATTAAAATAATAATAATGATAAATAAAATTAAATAAATAGTTCTTTAAAAAAATTATTTCCCCGATAATGAAATATTCCTGTAGTTACTTATTGTAACTATTAAAAGGGAAACTCACAATGTTCATTAATCTATTAAACACTTCGAGAGGCCCTCAAGGGAAGGAAATTACTTATTTTTGTTTAATAATGAATCAAAAAACTTTTTGTAAAAAAAAAAAAAAAAAAAGTCTTTTTCCTCTATGTACTTACTGGCATCCCTGGATCCATTTTAATCTAATGTATTGATAGTTTCAGATGTTCTAGAAGAGAGAATAGATATGCTGAAAGTTTTGTAAATAAATACTACTACCAAGAAGACCCAGAATCAAATTTAAAAGCTGCCTCGGGATAATACTGTAGTCAGAGTTCTTAAGAAAACCTAGTTTGTTGCTCCCTTTTGAATGTGTTCTCGGGGTTTTTCAAGATGGGTTTTAAGGGATAAAATTCTCTTCCTAAAGGGAGTGGGGAGGACAGGTCCATTTTGATGATAGTGCCAATAAAACGGTTCAAGTAGTGATGACTCATTAAAATTAAAATAAGACCCAGGCCTTCACCTTGGCTACTTTAAAAGGCCCAACAGTAGAGTCTAGTATTGATGAGCTAGCCTGGTTTCCTTGTGAAAGAGGCTCTGAGTACTGCTACTCGGGACTACTGGGTGCTGGCGGCTTTCCTAGGGTGTACCTCCCCTGGGCGGAGCAGCCTCGCTGCAGCTCACCTGTGCTCTGGCTTGTTCTTTTTGGCACAGCAACCCATTCTCAAGTTCTCGTTTGTCTGTTTGTCTATCGACCCAGCACACTTGCCGAGGTCCAGAAGATTAGTTTCCTTAAGATAGCAGCAGTCTCTTCTCAGGTAGGAAGCATCCCTCTAGGTGAGAAAGTGTTCAGCAGTTTGCTTTTATTCTCTCTATGACTTTCTCAGTAGCCCATGTCCTGGCATCAGGCAAGGTGGGGACAATCTGCTTGAGCCTGGATCACCTCTCTGATATCAGCAATCTCATGAAAAAACCTTCACTTCTTACCATGACAGATTTTATCAAACGGGACATTCTTTCAATGTCATGGGAACCTAAGTGACTACAGGAAACAGGTCATTTGTCCACCTGCCAGATATCAAAATAGGAAGAAGAAGAAGAAAAAAAAAGAGTTGCTGAAACTCATTTTGCTTGGTTTTCCAAGAAAAAAAATAAAATACTATGTAAGAGTTTTTAGACATTGTATAAAGTAGCAGATAGGGAAAGAAAGCATAAAGTCACGTTTCAAAGTTATAGTCGCCATTTGTTAAGTCTTTCTTTTCCTCATATTTCCCAGAAAAAAATAAGTTAGATTCCAGTAAAAAGACAAAATCCCAAAAACCAAGAAACACTGAGGAATGAAAGAATATTTAATGAGTTGGATTTTGCTTAGATTTGAAATGAGATAAAATTCAGTTATAATAATATTTTTGAACAGCCTTACTCTAACGATATTATATCATCTCACTTTTAAAAATTAGTTTAGACTGTTTCATGGAATATTGCAAATGTGAATCCTTGGTCCTAGTAATAGCCCTACAACAATAATAGCTAGCCATGACTCTTACACTTTTAACAGGTTCTGTTCTAAAACTTGATCACATTGTGAGGTCAGGTACTGATACTTTCTCCATTTAAAAAAATAATATTTAGTCCCAGTTGTGGTAGCACATGCTGAATGCTACTTCCTGGTTGGTATAGCCACATGGGAGACCCAGGTTCAATTCCGGGCTTGCCCTTAAGAAACCAGCACCTAACTAAGGAGGCTGAAGCAGGAGTGTGACGCAGTGAGACCTTGCCTGAAACACCACAAACGCACGCACACAAACACTCACATGGATGCATCAAAAAAATGAGTAAAATCTAAAAATAACAATTTAATATTTTAGACCAGTTTTAAATTAGTACAGAGTTCCCTTATGCACCATACCTATTCTTCTTTATTATTCCCTATTATTAACATCTTGAACTAGCACAGGATATTTGTTATAATTAATTAGCCAGTATGGACATTTTATTATTATCTAAAGTCCATAATTTATTCAGGTTTTCTTAGTTTTTACCTAATGTCCTTTTTCTGTTTAAGGAGCACATCATATCACGTCATTTTTGTTGTTATGTCTCCTTAGAATCCTCTTGAATTTTTCTCATTTTACAGAGGGGAAAAAAATTGCAAAACAGATTGAAGTTAAATAAGTAGAGAAGTGGTCCTCAAATCCAGGCATTCTGATTGTACGCATATGGTGAACCTTTGTGCTAAATTATTGCTACCCTAAGAAAGCTATTTTAGCCTGAATTACTTAAGTTGTTTGTCTGCTCGATAGCAGAGTGGCAGGCCTGCCTGACTCTGGTGTTTCTGCAGTTGGTCGGCAACTGATCAGACACAAGGGCAGTTTCTTTTTTTTTTTTAATTATTTAATTTTTATTTATTCTTTTTAAAAGTTATTTAATTTTTATTTATTCTTTTAAAAAAAATTTTGACCAGAGAGAGACAAAAAGAAAGAGAAAGAGAGCGAAAGTGAGAAAGCAAGCCACTGGGTCCAGGACTTGAACCGTGGTTGGCCATGTGGGAATGTCCAGTGCCTTAATCACCATGCCACCTGCTGGTCCCTACACGGGCAGTTTCTGACACTGGAGCAACTGCCTGCTGACTCTCAGAGCCTTGAGAAGATCTGGGAGGGCACTGGGTGGCTTGAAATAGCAGCAACTGATTTTTACACACAGGCTGGGAGGCCAGCAGTCTCAAAGCAAAGGGTTGTCAGGGTTGGTCCCTGCTGGAGACTCTGAGGAAGAAGCAGTTCCATGCCTCTCTCCTAGCTCAGGGCGGCTGCAGGCAAGCCCTGGTGTTCCTTGACTTGTAGGCACATTACTCTGATGCCTGGTCTTCACCTGGCCTTTCCCTCCAGTGTTTTCCTTCTCTACCTGTGTCTTCTCTTCTTCTAAGGCTACTTGCCATTGGATTTAGGACCCACCCCTCAAAATCCAGGATGATGTCATCTCAAAGTCCTGAATTACATTTACAAAGACCCTTTTCTAAGAAATATCCCACTCACAGGCTCTGAAAGGTGGACGTGCCTTCTGGATGTGGCCACTGTTCAACCACTGCAGCTAGTAATGCACACAGGCTGTGGCGAGGGTGAAATGAGATAAATTAGGTAAGGTACCTGCGTGGTAGGCACTTTTTCTTTTTTTTTTTTTTGCTTTCTTTTTCTTTTCTTTTTTTTTTTTTGGGGGGGGGGGGGGGATGGATGTGAGACAGAGAGAGGGAAAATGAGAAATCATTCCCCACAGAGGATGGCCACACTATATTCCCTCACTTCCATTCTCCTCTTGGGATTTTGGGCACTCAGGCACACACACCTGGTATGTTTTTCAAGCCACTTGGTCCAGGACTCAAACCCCACAGTTGGCCATGTGGGATCCAGCAGCCTTAACCATATACCACTTGCTGGTCCAGTAGGCATGTTTTCAAAATAACAGTTGTTTTAATGATTATTCTTTTTTTTTTTTTTTTTTTTTTTTTTTGGATACATTATGACGCCGCAATCATTCCTGTTACAAAGGTGAGTTAACTTGGGTAAGTATTCTAAATGAAATAGATTTACAAAGGTTTATCCAGTGCAGTTCATATGACTATCGTTAGCCTTTGTAATTGTGTTACATTGCAGCCATTGTAGTTTCTAAGTTTCCAACACTAAATTCTGCCAAAAACTTCCTAAGACAGTGTATCTCGCCTTTCTTCTTCCTTGCCTTGGTGACTGCGGGTGGGGTGATGATGGGGGTACCCTCCGTTAACGCTTTGAGCAATGACACTTGTCAGAAACAGATGACTGCCTCATCAAGCCAGAGTCCTGATGAATGAATTTCCTGTCCCACCCCCATACTGATGGACACACAACAGAAGAAACAGCTGGGCAGCCTCAGCTGTTCTCTGCCCTGTGGTTACCCTCTGTGGTCACTGGAGGTGGCACACCCCTTTTCTGCTCAGTATCTTTATCTCAGTGACAGAATTCTAGCTTGTGCTGAGCATCAGTCTCCACTCCACCCTACCCCACCAAATTGCTTGCTGCTCCACCCCTGCCTGTGCTGTTTCCTGTGGTCACTCCCTGCTGCTAAGGGACTCTGAACTGGCTTCAGTGAATTCCTTCTGCCTTTGTCACACAGTGGATGAAAGTCAGGGCAGGAAGAGCACTGAGAGAGCAAAGTCCAGCCCCACTCCATTGTCTCTCCCTTCCTTTCTTCAGACATTTGGGGAGTGGACATTCACTGAGCCATCAGCTGTGGCAAGGTGCAATGCTAGATGTTAGTTGTGGTGGCAAGCAGCCTCAAAGGACCCGTTTCCCAGAGGCAGCAGCAGGTCACCTCTGCACTGCCTGCATAGACATCCGTAGGGTCTCCAATGAGCCCTGATAGCTTATGTGTCACCTAGAAACAGTTCTTCAACATACCTGTTCTTTTTTAAAAAAAACCTCTAATTATTTTACTACTTTCAAGTCACTGACATGTATTATTTGGGTAAAGGGATATCAGTATTGCTATTAGAGATTCAACGACCTTGCAGACATCCCTTAATGTATTTTAAAGGGGCAGGGTTTTTAGTTAACATGAAAATGCAGTATAAAACTACCTTCAATACTAAGGATATCTAATAGAAAAGATTATACCTATTCTTAACCCGAGGTCTAGCTACTGGCAGAAGTTGGGGGATCTATTATGTTGGAAAGGAGGAAAATGGCATCTCTATTAACTTTAGACTGAAATTAAACATTTCCTTTTATTACAAATTAGACCACAAACCACTGAATATTAGCAGTATCTGGAACTCTCACCAAGAGAAATCACACATATTTTTCATATCACTTTACAGTTATACCAGATATCTCAAAATATTGTCAACACTTAGCACTGTGTCAAAATCACAGTAGTCATTAGGTCTGCCAGTGGCCTTTTTATTTCAAGTGTTAATGAAGAGCCGCATGGGTTGTTATAACATATATGAGATTTTGATTATTTTGATAACAATGTTTCAATCTAATTGAATCGAATCTGATTTCTCATCGTGTGTATCTTATTTTCTTTCTCAGAGAAAAAAATGTTTTCCAATTCCTAAAATAAGGTACATATGCATTGATTTATGTATGTCATAGAATCACCTTTTGTACATTTTAATCAATCACTGCTGTAGGTATAACACCACTAAATTACCTGTAATGATTCACATTTGAATTTCCATATGCCAGTTGATGAATTAACATCTTAAATTTAAACTACTGTATATGGCTCTCTCTGAGTGGCCCACATTTCCATCTGAGAAGTAGTGCCATCTTTGTTTAACAAAATTCAGACAATAATTTAAATATTTTGCTGAATTAAATAAATTTGGCTCATTTTATTTGTCGAAATCATTGGATGAGGAAAACAAACAAAAAATAAATCTATGACATATACTTAGAAGTCATAAACTTAGAAGTCATTGGATTGAAAGCAACACAACTTCAGCCTTATATAGATGTTCACTGAACTGTAGATTCACCTTATGAAATAAAAGGGAAAAATCTTACAGTATACATTAGAAACATGCAACTGAAGATCTTATAAAGGGTGGGCTGGGATTGAGGACATACAGCATTTTAATGCTCTGGGAACAGATTCTCTCCTCATCTCGTGTTCCCTTAGAATAGAACTGTCATATCTTTACCTCTCATACATGTTTCAGGGAAATATGACTGTCTGCTTTTGGATAAGCAAGTTAAAATTTTTACATTTTACTTCTCCAACCCCATCACCACAAATTACAGTAATAATTCTTGTTCCAGAGGGCCAGTAGGTGGTGTGGTGCTTAAGTGTGCTGGACTCCCATATGGCCAACCACGGTTTGAATCCCAGACCTGGCAGCGTGCTTTCTCACTTTCTCTCTCTCTCTCTCTCTCTCTCTCTCTCTCTAGCTCTGTCGGTCTCTGGTCAAATTTTTTTAAAAAAATAAATAAACAAATAGATAAATAAAGCTAAATAAAATATCTTAAAAAATTATTGTTCCAATAATATGATTTCCATCACCCCTAAAATCTGCCCATCCCCATGCCCGTCTTCTTAGAACAGGGTTAAGTCTTAAATTCACTTTAAATAGCCTTTAAGTGATCGCTCATCTCCTAGTCCTTTTTCTTCCATTCAAATACTATACAACTGGCTAAAACATTACTTTCAGAAATCAACCATTTTTGGTGAATTTCCCATAACCTACAGAACAAAATTCAAAAACCTTGACTCAGCACTCAAAGTCTTCCATAGTTTTGCCCCAATCTGTTCTTGGGACTTATTATGCATGATTCTCCTATGAAAACTATGGCTCCTGCCAAACACACTTCCCACTTCTTTTACAGCGACCCTCTTTTTATCAGCCTCTGCTCACACCCTTTTCCTTTTAGAAATGTCTGCAACCACCCACTACAGATTAGGTTACACACATCCTGCTTAGATTATGCATATCCTGTGCATCCTTAACTGCCAAGTTGAGGTCTAATCTCTTTTCTAATACCTTTGACCACCTTGCCTGTCTTATATGAATGTCCATAGTGTTGTCTATGCTAGCCACTTGGGACTTTTGAACTATGCTGAAGTTGTGGCATTTATTCTTAAGTAAATCATATTCGAATTTCTTTAAATTGAGAGCTAGCACAATTCCAAGCACACAATATGCATTTAATAAACCCTGGCTTTGTCACTTACTGATTATTTAATCTTGGGCTTATTATTTGACTTACCTGACCCTTAGTAGTCTTATTGGTAAAATGAGAATAATTGCTACCTTTCAAGATTGCTGTTAGAATTAGAAGTAATATATATTAAGGATCTATATAATATATTACACTTAGGCATTCCTATCCTAAAGTAACTTATCATCTAATTGGAGAAATAGATATGAATTAAAAGTAGCAAGTTGGAATAGGGGAAAAATAATAACAATAAACCAGAAGACTTAATTCTCATTCCAACTTAGGCTGTCAATAAATTAGTGGCTTTTCTGTTCATTCTGTCCTTAAGTCTAAATTTTGTCAAATCTAAATTGGAGGGAGGTGATGTGTGTGGAATAGGAAACCCCCAAGGTCTTTTCCCAGGGTAATACACAAAGATTCTAGAAACAGAAATAAAAACAAGAGCAGAGAGATGTGATTCTGAATGTTGAGGACTATAAAGATCGAAGAATAGTTTATCCAAGGACATTTTTTTAAAGGTGAGATTTGAGACAACTCTTGAAGAAATTGAAGAACATAAAGTGGTTGGAAAAATATAGAATGGGAGGGGGCAAACACACACACACACACACACACACACACAAGAAAGATTAACATTGTAATCAAAATCTTAAGAGTAGCTGTGAGGAAAACTATCAGACCCCGATTGGATCCTATGAGCTGGGGTGACTGAGATGAAGTTGGCATGGAAAGTCAGACCTGCTGTCGGAGCCCTTGATCACTAGGCTGCAGAATTTAGGTTTGAACTGAATGGCAATAGGGAGCTACTGAAGGTTCTGAACAAGAGAATGTCAGGTTGGCAATGGCATTCTTTTTTTTTTAAGACATATTGTGACAGCTATTCTGCTATCAGCATAGTGTGGCAACACTACAGGCAGAGACACCCAAAAGGACCTGTGGGGACAAGTTCATTAGGAGACAGATCAGATTAGATTAGATTCAGCACTCTGGGATTTAATAATCCAGTTGAGAGGTGATGGGATCCTTGACTAGGATGGTGTGGTAGTTGGTTTATTAATCACAGTAGTCCGTTAATCTCTCTAGGGGACTACTTATTCATGTGCTCACTAATGTGAAGTTTGGCCATGTGACTTACAGTCTCCTAATTTAAAGAGTATATACACTCTTCCTCTTAGACTTAGAAGAAGCCATGTGCCTTTCTTTAGCCAATAAAATAAGGGTGGATGTAATACATATTGATTTCAGGCAGTCTTTTTTTTTTTTTTTTTTTTTTTTTTGAGAGGTTTTTGCTATAGGGCGCGTGTGCTCGCCAGACAGACAGAGAGAGACAGAGAGATAGAAAGCGAGAAATCACCCCCCAGGGGGGATGGCCACGCTGCAATCCCTTCTCCTTCATTCTCCTCTCGGGATCTTGGGCACGCACGCACACGCGCCCGGCGTGAGTTTAAGCCACCGGGTCTGGGACGTGAACCGTGGTCAACTATGTGGGAGTCCAGCGACATAGCCATTACACTAACTGCTGGTCCCTCAGGCAGAAGCTTTAAGAGTCATCCTGAAGTCTTACTGTCTTCTCTTTCCTTGTCATGAAACTGGTAATGCTCCCGATGGGAGCCACTCCTTCAGCCTAGAAACTGGAGTGAAAGATGTGGAGTAGAGCTGCGTTGACCCACAGCCAACACGCAAAAGAAATGAACATTGGCATCATTACTCCCTGAGGTTTGTAAGTTGTTACTGCCATTTATTGTAGCCTTAGCTAACAGATACAGATGATAATGGTGAAAGAAGAATCCATTAAAGAGGAAAAAAAGAAAGAGAGAGAAGAGTTGCTACTTTAATGAAGAGAAGAGCAGCTCCTCACGAGATCAGGGCTTTAGAACATTACTCCAGCAGTGACGAGGAACACATTCAAGGCTTAGAGGTATGTAAGTGGCAAATGAATCCTTAACCCCATTCTTGACATTCTGAGCTAGAATGACATTAGGACATCCAAAGAGAGATTCCTTGGGTGTCAGGCCGAACCTGAGTTCTTTCCACTCTTCACTTCTCCAATTTGACCCTGGAATAAGGAGGAAAGTGGTAGATCCAATGAAAAGTAGCAGCTGCAGGGCTCCCAATCAGGTTGCTAAGTGTATAAAAGGTTAGTTCTAGGAATTTGGGTTTTAATCTGTGTAGGAGGTGAGAGTCTAATAAAATGGGAGCTGTGGGTAGGATGAGTATGGGATTGGATGGACTGGAAACTAGAGGACGATATTAAAGAATCTAGGAAGGGATGAAGGGAGTCTGCCTTAGTCCACGGCATGGAAATGGAGAGGGGTGGGCATCTTAGAGATCAAATTCACACGACTAATTTACAGACTCATTACTATCTGATGTCATGCTTGCTCTTTGTAGTATACCTAAAATCTCAATGACACTTACAAAAAGGAACCCAGAAATTAATCTCCACTTTCCATCAACTCGTCACAGAGCTTGCATCTAATTGCCAAGCCTACTTATTGATTACAACAATGATGGTGGTGAAGGTAATAATACTAGTTAGCATCTGCTGAGGTACTAGGCAGCTGGCACTGTGCTAAGGATTCGTATACCTTTATTTACTTATTTAGAGGTTTTTGCCTTAGGGCACCTGCACTTGCCAGAGAGAGAGAGAAAGAGAGAGAGAGAGAGAGATGAGACAGAGGTAGTGAGAGGGAAAGTGAGAAATCACACCCCAGGGGGATGGCTACACTGTAATCCATTCTCCATTCTCCTCCCAGGATCTTGCACATGCATTCACATGTGCCTGACATGAGTTTCAAGTCACCTGGTCTGGGACTCCAACCACAGTTGGCCATGTGATAGTCTAGTGAAATAACTTCTGTATCATATGCTGGCCCCCTATACATTTAATCCTAACATGTGTGGACCATTTGTTACATTAATGTTTCTGAGCTCCAGACCCAGTCCTCTAGACCCCACTTTGTGATGCTAAAGCTGGGACTCTGCAAATCACATTTCTGCCTTGCTGGCCATCTCATGTGAGGCTCCACCCTCAGGGCAGTAGAGGGAGGACCTACCCCATCTTGTCTGCTTCCTATTGGCTTTCTGTCTCAGGAATATCTCCTATCCATACCTCCTTGTCCTGGCATTGGGCTCATTCCAGCAGCAAGTGTCAAATCCAGCTGAATCCAGCTGAGTGGTTTTCCCATACTCACGATGCGGAAGCCCACATATTAGATCTTGCACATGAATAACTGTTTGTTAATTTTGTTTCCTTAACCTAACATGGCTGTCTGCTTCTGTAAACCTGCTTGCTCTTCCCATGAGAAAATAGCTTGTGCTAGCCATACAGCCACCCAGGGTGACATCCTATACCTGCTACTGTCTTTGCTAACTAGCCCGAAACCCTTTTGTTTAGCAATGTAACTGCTTGCATGGAAACCCTACTCCCCTCAGAAATAATTAACCTGCTTGATTCGGCTTCTGTAACTACTTGCATAGAAATCCCTGGTAACTGACCCCCTATAAAAAGATTACTCAAACGTCAGTTGGGGCTGCAGTTCTGACTCTCGGTCCCCGAGCCTCAGGCTGTAGTCGCCGGCCAGTTTCTAAAGACTCCCTTTAACCTTAATCTGGCTTTGGTGGTCGTTCATTCGGTGGCACTCTACAATAATAGAACCAGCTTCTTCACATCTTCTCAGAGAGCACCACACCAGGCCAGCCATGTTTCTCCTCAGAGGTCAGAGTCTCAGTTCTATGGAATCCTTCTTTAGATAGCTAAGTTTTGCTTATTTCAGCTCCTTTCCTTTGTCCTCCCACCCCTAAGGATGCTAACTACTTGCTGCAGCTGCCACCTCAGTGATGCCTCGGACTTATCTTTTTACCCCTACGGTTGCCTAGTTAACAACTTTGTGCCCAGTCAACAATTCTGTACTGTTTTAATTGCCAGAGGGTGTGTATATTCACCAGAGACAGACAGAGGGAGAGAGCACCTCTCAATGGGATATGCTCATGCCATAATCTCCACACCTCCATCTTTCCATCCTGTTGGGAATTTAAGCACACAGGCACACACACATGTACACACATGCACACACAAGTGCCAAGTGTGTTTTTTATGTTCTCACGTTGCTGAGACTTGAACAGTGGTCAGCCATGTGAGATCTGGCTCCTTTAACCACTAGGCTATGGGCCATCCCAACAATTCTTTATATTTAATTCTTTTTATTGAAATAATTGGTATCATTCCTGTCTCTTGCTGGTACCCTGACTGGCATAGTAAGATAAATACTCTTCTTTTCTTCTTTTTCTTTGTTTCTTTTAATAAGATAACTGACACTTAGTATAAAAAGAGAGTAAGTGACTCGCCCAATGTCATGCTGTTAATAATTGGATTCGAGCCAGGAAAATCTCCCTTTTAACTTCAGAGCCCTAGTCATAACCACTCTTTTCTGCTTCACTTTGAATCTAGTCAGCGTGTTCACTGTCACGGGCTTCTTTTCTTTGTCTCAGTATATGCCATCCACGGCAGACTGTTCAGGAGCAAACATTGCTCTTTTCTCTACCCTCAGAGTGCAGGGTGGTCTATGAGGCTTCCAGGCAAGCATGACCTTACCCCTCCTTGCTCACTCGTCAGCATAGCCTGGTGGGAGGTAGGGCAAGGAAGGAAATGCCAGTCCCCTCAACACAAGGCTAACTTGGCTTGCCCTCTGCCTCATAGACCTAGTTCCACTGAAGCCTGAGCATTTAATTAAAAGCAAGTCCCTCTACTCCACCTGGATCTGGGCTATAGATGATCAGGCTGACAGCAGCAGGTGAGGTGGTCTAGGAGGCAGGCAGGACTCTCGTGACACTCACAAGGTCCTTGCCTCACAAATTTAGAGAGAAGAGGGACCAGCAGTTAGCGTAATGGCTATGTCGCTGGACTCCCATGTAGTCGACTGCAGTTTGAGTGCTGGACCCAGTGGCTTAAACTCACGCCGGGCATGTATGCATGTGTGCCCAAGATCCCGAGAGGAGAATGGAGGAGAAGGGATTGTGGCGTGGCCATCCCCCCAGGGGGTGATTTCTCGCTTTCTATCTCTCTGTCTCTCTCTGTCTGGCGAGCATGCATGCCCTATAGCAAAAACCTCTCCAAAAAAAATAAATAAATAAATTTAGAGAGAGGATAGAGGGTCAATCTGCCAATGACTAAGAATTGTGGAAGAGCCAGAGTGTTTGTCGTGCTCCTGATATTGATGGACATTCTTAATTGAACAAGTTAACATTCACCGATCGCTTATGGTGTGCCCAGCACTGGGATTAAGGTGCAAGCCCAGCTGAGGTAACTCTTGCACAGCAGGGCACTTGAGGAAACATAATTCACGTTATTGACATCATCAACTTGCCTATTTCTTTCTTTCTTTTCTTTCTTTTTTTTTTTTGGAGAGGTTTTTGCCATAGGGCACGTGCACTCGCCAGAAAGACAGAGAGAGACGGAGAGACAGAAAGTGAGAAATCACCCTCCAGGGAGGATGGCCACACCGCAATCCCTTCTCTTCCATTCTCCTCTCGGGATCTTGGGCATGCACGCACAAGTGTCCAGCGTGAGTTTAAGCCATCGGGTCCAGGACTCGAACTGCAGTTGGCTACATGGGAGTCCAGCGACATAGCCATTATGCTAACTGCTGGTCACACTTGCCTATTTCTTATGACAATTTTCTAGGAGATGGAGACAGAGTGTCTTGAAGGAGAACTTTTTTCTTTCTTAATTGCCAGAGGTTATATGCACTTGCCATAGAGAGACAAAGAGAGGGAGAGAGTCAGAGCACCCCTCAATGGGGCATGGTCGGGCACAATTTCTTCTCCTCCATTTCTTCATCCTGTCTGGATTTGAGGCATGCACATGCACATGCACTCACTGGTGTGGTTTTTAAGTTACCTGGGCCAGGATTCAAACCACAGCTGGCCATGAGGGATCTGGTTCCCTTAATCACTAGATTATGAGGCTGGCCTGGAAGTGACATCTTTATTTACAATTTGCATAAAAGCATCAAATGGACTCTATAAACCTACTCAGACCACATTTTTGCTCATGCATAAGCCCTGCTACAGATTTCTGTTAGTATCTATTGGTACCTATAGGCAATGGGTGTGTTTTTTCTGTCCTTTGGAGAGGGGAATTGGGGAAGAAGCTGATGGAGAAGGGACAAAGTGGGGAAGATAGAGAGGCTGGTGTGTTTGCTACTCTCCATTCAGAGTGGAGGATCTGAAACTCTGTGGTACAGCAGCAGAGGGCCAAGGCAGATAAAAATTGCTCCACAAGCTTTGAGATGAGGCATGGTGTGGCCTTCCTCAGGGCCCAGTAACAAGCTGCAGAAAAGGGGCCCTTCTTCTCTCTGGATGGCACTAGGCTCTCTCTGGTCTCTGAGGACTACAGGCATCAGGGTAGGTAGCAGTTGCACCCCGGGCAGGAACTCTGGCCCCCAAAAGAGGCTCTCTACAGTTTGTGAGTGAAGAATGTGGACAGTGGGAAGCTAGGATAATGGATGCCTACTGGAGATTGTGGCTAATCTCTGTTATTTTGGTGGGTATAATTATGAGTCTCACAGACTTCGAGGACACCCACCCAACAGTGGCTAGGAGATCTCTGAGGGAAGGTGGAAGGTGGGACCCTGCTGCTTTCCATTTAGAGAATATTGGGGGAGGTACAGTTTGCCATTTCCTCTAGTTGGTCAGAATGGTCCTTTCAAAGGAAGTGACTATAACGGAGCAGTCCACCACGGGTGAAGATGGAACAAATTGGTGCACGTCAGGCCATTCCATGTTTGGTGGGGCTGAAGCCAAGGACACGAGGAGAGGGACTGGAGATGAGGCCAAAGAGCTGGCAGGGAACCAGAATCTTGAAGGCCCTACACTGCACTTGGCTCTTCTCAATGAAATGGGAAGCCACTGGAGGCTACTGGGCGGAGGAATCACATGGTCTGATGTGTACAAATAAGGCTCTGAAATCAGCAGTCATTTGGAGTTTGTCCATAGCAACTTTTCATCATGGCACTATTATTATTCCCATCATAAAAGCAGGAAAATGGCTTAGAGGACTGAAGGATCCTACGGTGTTAGCTAGTGGAACAGGAGCTGGGATTTGAACCTAAGCAGGATGAGTCATGCTTTTCATACTGACAGATACTGCCTCTCCATGGCTGAAGAAACTCATCTTCTTTCTAGCACACTACTGGGTATGACAGCATTCTCCAGACCCACAGAATCCTTCCCGACCTCACAAGAATTTACTGCACTCTGTAATCATGCTTCTCACCTGCTAAAACACCCACTCATCAGTACTCTCTTGAGGATGCAAATACCTTTGGGTTAAGGATATTATATTAATATACAGGGGACCTTCCTGGGATTTAGAGACCTAGTCCTACTGAAGCCTGTGCATTTCTTTAATTAAAAGCAAGTCCAAATGCTGATGTCTGGGAAATTGCCTGCTAGTCATGCAAATCTATAAATCCCACTTCCTGCTGCTTCCAGGCTGACTGTAAATACCCTGAAAATTTAGCTCACTGGAAGTGTTTTGACCATTCTGCTTCTGGCTCAATAGGTAGTAATAAATAAAAATGAAAAGTGGTAGGAGCAAGACTGGATTAAATGTGTTTGAAGCTTAACATGGCTCAGCTCAGAGAAGGTGGTTAAGGACATCTGGTTTGTTCCTGACATGTCTGACTTGATTTTTTAATTTCTAAATGCAGGTCCTCAGGGTCTGTACAGCCGTCTGTTATCTCCCTTGTGATTCTCCTTTACCTCTGAAGTTAGCAGGGATAGGAAGAACTTCAGTTTTGCTAGTAAACTAGGGCGGATATATATTCCTAACCAGGAGCAATCATCAAGCCCCGACCAGGGCTGTCCATGCAGTCCTCACAGAGCAAGGAAGCACAATCTGTAGATTGGCAGTGGTCTAGGAAACCTGGATACACAGTGCCACATGTCATCTGAAGCCAGGGTCTTGGGCAGCTTGCATTCTCTAAAAGGGCTCACTACCCATTAAGGGCTGCTACATTTCCTAAAGGAGATAGTGCCTTCCTGGTGAAGCACCTGTACTGATGCAACAATTTCAATACACTAGACAATCTAAAGATGCTGAGGTCCCAGATCAGGGGAACTCCCCTGACATATGCTTGAGGGATGCATTTGATGAAGTCAGGCTGGAGACAGACAGCCTTCCCGGAGCCGACGGTGATGCTATCTGGACTCCACGTGCACCAGCCTGACCAGCCAGTCTACTAAGCTGCCCAGGGAAATCCATGTAATAGAGGGTAAATGAGATGCATATTTTAACCCTTCATTCCACTTCGGCAGACTTCTGCCTACTCTGTGAACATTGTTATCAACTTCTTTCACAAAGATCCCTCATCTTTCCCCATCCCCAGGACTTACTTTTATGACTATTCAGAGGATCCTGGGCTACTACTCAACATTGGTTAATAGCCCATTTTATTTTTAAAGTATTTTTATTGTAATTTCTGATTTACATATAAATCTTTATGGGGTACAGTGTGGATTTTTTTTAAGTCAGCTTTTAAGTCTTCATCCTGCTCACAGATGCACTTTTATTCTATAGGTAGGTGTTTAGAGGTGGCACTCGCCGTGCTCACCACCGGGCTCTGGGCTGCAATGATTTCTGTCATTAAATAGCACCACACATAAATGCACGTGTGCACACATACCCTGCAGACCACGTACATCCACACGTACACATGGAGGGTTCCGATAAACAGATGAAACCAAATGAGTGGACCTTTGCTGGGTGGCTGGTAGCTAGACTATGAAAGATGGTAGAACTACTTCATTACTTTCTTATTTTGCTTGAATTCGACTCTATTTCAGTACGATTGTCTTATTTTTCCTGGGATGGCTAATGGGACAAGACTTGATCCTCTTATGTCATTAGGAATGTGTCTTCTGCATACCCCACTCTGGTTTTGCCTGTGGAGATGAGCTCCTGAGTCAGAAAAAATACTTATTTCTTCTTGGAATTTACCTATCTTTCAGGCAATAGGTAATTAGGCAACACGCTGATACTACATGCGAGAATCTGCTACACTTTGAAGATGTGAAATGGTGAAGGTAAAGTCCCTGCCTTCCAATAAACAAACCTTCCAGCTCTTTGCTAGCAGTAGGAAAGACAAGTGACTCATGTTTACAATTAACTCCCAGATAGATAACTTCACAGACCTAATCCCAATGGACACTTTTGCCACAAATCTTTTGACAGTGTGGGACTCCTTTCTGTGGGAGTTCCAGTGTCCTAGCAAAGAAAGAGATTCTTTTCTCTGTTTTGTAAACCTAAGTGGAATGCGGCCCTAGGGCAGAAGCGATTTCAGTGAGCTCCTGCTAATTAATTATGCCTACCTGAGCCAGAAGTAGAGTGGCTGGTGAGCCAGGAGCACCAACCTAGCAGCCCGTGGAGGATGGGGCACCACAATTGGGCTGTTGTTCTGCCCTCTGCCACCTTCAACTCCCATTGGCACTGGTACTTAATTGTCTCCCAACTGTTTGCTGACCTCCGTGGCAGGTATGTAGCCAAATGCCCCCCAGGCTTTGCAAGCCTGTGGGCCCAATTAGATCACATTTTCACTCAATATTGCTAGTCGATTGCTCCACCATGACTCCTGTCCTCCAAGCATCCCCTTTCTCAAAGCCTTTCTCTTTCTTTGGGGGAAGTTCACAGGATGTATATTAAGCATGCTCAGAATCAGTCTGCAACACTTGAAAGTTCATGGCACGTCAGCCGTTTGAAACATCTCTTCTGTCACTGCCCTGTGTACAAGTCCTTTGCACCAGGCCCAAGTGTCTGCCTCAGCACCCCCTGGCACAGGTTGCTGAACTGCTGGCTGGCGCTCCAAGGGCTTTCAGATGCACAGGTCGTGCAGAGCTCTTGGTGACCTGGGGGATGCACTCACTACACTGGCACTTTGGCATGGCTCAAACCAGAGTATCGAGTGTCTCTCATGAGAATCCTCCTTAAGACACTTTTCTTATCCATGTCCTGTCCTCCAGGGTCACAAAAGCTAGCTTTGGGCCTGAGCCTTGCCTGCCAAGTGCCATAGGTTGCGGGGCTCTGTTTTCCCTGCATTCCTCTTTACACTGTGGCCACACTGCATTCCTCACAGAGCTAGAAAAACACCCTTGCCCCACCTGATGCCCTTGTCCATAGCTGGAGTCCCAAAGCCGCTCTATTTAAGGTTGAGGATAGAGCATTCTCTTGCACCAGTAGCTCCTCAGCTTCTCGTTCTGGCTTCTCTCTGTAGGGGATCAAGCCCTGGCCTCCCTCCATTGTCCTGTACTAACTCCCAGATCTCTGGTAGTGCCCATCCCCGTAATTACACTCCTGCTCCTGCAACTGGGCAACGTGATGCACACTAACCATGTGAAGAAATGCTTGGAGACTGTGGGTGGATTCTGGTCTCGTGTGTCTGATCCCTGCTCAGGCTCAGGTGGCCCTGCTACACGGGAAGCACTGAGCCTCTAACGTATATATTCTGTGTCTGGCTTTAGACAGAAAACAGCTGCAGCTTCTTGGCAGCAAGGCCCTCTACTGCTTTTCCTTAATTTCCCCGTGCCTTTTCCCATGAGAATCTAAGGGAGATAACATGGGGAAAACTATAACTAAATTGCAAATAATTATGTTAGCGTAGTTAACAGTAAATCCTTGCATACTGTTGATGTTCAATAGATACTATTATGGGATGATTACTGGCCATGACATTTTTTATTTATCTAGTTACTCATTCAAAAGTATTTATTAAGCACCTACTATGTGACAGACTCTTTTGTAGACATGGAGATACAGGAATGAATATAAGAGATTCTAATAGGGAAAGATGAATGCTAAGTAAAGTAATTAGAAATAATAAATAAGAAAATAGCAGATTGTGATAAATGCGCTGCAGAGAATTGATTTACAGCAATGTGATATGAGTGATTAGGTGATTCTGTTAGCATAGGACACCAGGTGAGGCCTCCCTGGGGAAGTGACAAGTTAGGATCAGACTGAAGAAGAAACCATCCATGCAAAGATCAGAGGAAAGACAATTCCAGGCAAAGGAACAGCAAGGGCTGGGGGACTGGGATAAGTTGTGTGAGCTCTGATTATGGAATCTAGGGAAGTAGGGGTGGTACCAGAGGAGTTGGGTCAGTCAACACGAGGGGATCCTAGGGAGGCAGGGCTCTGACACTCAAGACAGGCTTTTCTTTTTCTTTTTTTTTATTGAGAAGTTTTTGCTATAGGCTGTGTGTGCTTGCCAAAAAGACAGAGAGAGACAGAGAGACAGAAAATGAGAAATCACCCCCCAGGGAGAGTGGGCACACCGCAATTCCTTCTCCTCCATTCTCCTCTCAGGATCTTGGGCACGTACGCACACGCGCCCAGTGTGAGTTTAAGCCACCAGGTCTGGGACTCGAACCGTGGTTGACTACATGGGAGTCCAGCAACATAGCCATTGTGCCAACTGCTGGTACCAAGACAGGCTTTTCATTTTGTTTGCTTGCTTCCTTTTTCTTTCTCTTTCCTCTCTACCTCTCTTCCTTCTTTCTTTGCTTTAAGTATAACGGGAAGCAGTCCTGCTCGGTGGTACACAGGCGACACACTGCTCAGGTGATGCTAGATCCTTATGGACGATTGCGGTTTGGGTCTCCTGTGGACCAATACATCCCTAATATATGCCCATGATCCTACCCGGCTAGAAGACTTGGAGGGAGAGAGTGACTGTAGTATGGGACTCTGTTGATGTCACTTTCTCCTTCTCCCTCTCCCCACTCTCTCTGTCTATCATTGTCATTAAGAGAGAGAAAAAAAAAAAAAGAAACTTTAAAAAATGAAAGAATAATGGCAAGCAATTAGAGTTTAAAATGAGAGAGCAATATAATCTGGTTTACATTCTAAGAAGATAATTTAGATTGCAAGGGGGGAGGGGTGCTAGTGTCTTGAGAGAGGCAGAAGGGAGACTAGGTAGGATCCTAACAGCATAGGACAAGGGGGTGGTGATGGGCGGGAACACGCCGTCTCAGAGCACGTACACACAATCTGGGGGCTGTGGAGGCAGAGCTGATGGGACTTGCTGATTGACTGGATATGGAGAGTGAAGGAATGTGAGGACCTTGGGATTTTTTAGATGGCAAAGTAGAAACCAGATCCCCTCATCAGCTCGACGTGCATGTGGTCTGGACCAGAATGGTTTCCAAACTGTCTGGAGAATGACTTCTTCTACAGGAGGGGAACAGAGCACTCGCAGCCTTCGGTCTGTCTCTCTCTCTGACATAAATAGGTACTGGGGAAACCTGCTAGAAGAATCAGATGGTTTCACATATTTTTAAAAAGCAGCCTTTGAAAGCAAACCATAGCCAATTCCACGGACTAGAAAGTCGAGTAACTTTATAATAGGTCAAGGCAGATATAGTGCATTCAAGTGGCCAAAAGTTCTATTTACACACTGACATATTCATGGTAGAAGGAAGGAGAGTTCAGGAGCTGGGCTGAGCTTGGGGATTTCTGATAACAGTCAGAATTTAATTTGTTTTACTTAAAGGTAAATCTAAGTTCCTGTTCTCATGAAAACTGCCTGACTGATCAATTTCTTTCTTTTTTTTTTTTTTTTTTTTTTTTTTTTGGAGAGGTTTTCATTATAGGGTGCGTGCGCTCACCAGACAGACAGGGAGAGACATAGAGACAGAAAGCGAGAAATCACCCCCCCGGGGGGATGGCCACACCACAATCCCTTCTCCTCCATTCTCCTCTCGGGATCTTGGGCACGCACGCACACTCGCCCGGCGTGAGTTTTAAGCCACCGGGTCCAGGACGCGAACTGCGGTCAACTACATGGGAGTCCAGCGACATAGCCATTATGCTAACTGCTGGTTCCCTGACTGATCAATTTCTAAGGACTTGAAAAATCAGACCCCCAATAAATGCTCTGGTTTGTCAACATCCACTGTGTTCCCAGTGTTGGCTGACTTCACAAGCATGATTAGATGGAAATATGAAAAGCCCGACAAAAGGGTGACTGTGTAAGAGAAAGACTGTTTGGGAGCCCCAGAGAATTTAGATTCCTGAATTTTATCACTGTTGCTATTATAAATTAAAAATAATAGCTATTCCTTATACAATCAAGAATAGTGGGCTCTTATTGACAAATAAGAACACATGATATGTTAATCTTTCCCAGAACTGGGAGTATCCCGGACTAGCCAGACAAGGGTACTTTTTTTCAAGGTCTGAGACTTGCCCCTAGTTCTGCCTTAGTCACACACAGTTAGTCATTACCTTGAAGGGCATTAAGAGTTTATCCATGGCCACTGTACATTTTGTGCTACTCTGTTAAACCAAGAAAAATGCAGACAGCTGAGTCATACTTTTCAATTAGTTTTTCAGTTTCACCTGGAGCAAAGTTTTTATATATCCATTCCAATTTTATTGCCTTCCATGTTACTCTGATCATATTCTTTGCAGGATAATTCAGTCTTTTGCTTGAGGATATTAATAATACATATTGCAAGTGGGGAGTAGCATTATCAAAGTACTTTTAAACAGACATAAAAAATTGAAATCCAGCAAGATTTAGTAACTCACATTCAAGGTCTGTAGAGATGTGGCAGGGAGGGAAGGAGAATAAGATAATTAAGAACCTCGAAGCCATGACAGAGCTTTGTTACCTCTAGGAGACTACTCTATACGGTTTTCAAATCTGAAATGTATTTAATTTAACAGCTATTACGGCTATTATAAATCCAGCCCCATTATACAGAATAAGTATACTCGTGCATTTAGTCCATAGCATATTTTAAGTACTGCTGTTATGTAAAACTGTAGATAAAAAGGCTGCGTCTTCAAGAAATCTTTATCTAGTTGGGTGAAAAACACCCATGAGTTAGTCCAATAACAACATGAGGTGGAATGTGAAATAAGTTTACATGAGAGTGTGACGATACGTGCTTGGAAGTCAAAGACTATTTCTTGCCTGAAATAGGTCCTTGGCTTCAGTTAAAGGATGCCTGAAGGATAAGCAAGTCTGGAGGGGAGACACTAAGGGACAAGGCCCTTGCAGCCTGTGGGAGCAGCATGCACAGAGGTGCCTCACTGGGAAGGTTTAGTGTGCGTGTGTAGCCAAGGGGGGCTCTCTTGGTGAGAAGGCTTGTTAGAGACCATCTGAAAAATGTAGATTCATGCACATCCTGTCACTTGCTGGGATAGCAATGATATCCTTTTCCAGGTAATAATGCTTCAGCTTATTTGGAGTCCACAGTTGTAGATGAACTTAGTTGCAAATAATCTTTCTTATCTATGTGTGCATGAGTCAGTCAATAGAAAAGTTGATGATAAATCATTTCATTGGAAAGATGATAACTCACTCCCCAGGGAGCTGTAAGAGGAATTGGGATGGATTAATGCTGATTGAATTTGGGCAAAGAAGAGAGGCAGAGCCATTAAATGGCAATGAATTTATCTATGCATTAATTTCCTTCATTGATGAGGTTAGACCTCAAAGAGATGTGCTCTCATTTAGAGGATTACAAAATAATCTCAATAATCAGAAGATTCCTTTGGCTTAGAGGGGTCAATGGATTTAGAACCAGTATGACAACCCCAAGACTGGATAATTCCAAATTTACCTGGGCCATTAATTTGCCATTTGTGTGATCCTGGATATAATTATAAAGCCCCAGTCTCATCATCTTTAAAGCACTTACCAAAATGAAAAAGAAAGTAAAAGGCAAGATTCTCTCTTTCTTTCTGTCTCTCTCTAACTGGAAGGGTGTCATGAATGTAATACGATCTATTTTCAAAACTGATTGTTCTGTTATTTACTGAGCCACAGTTTTCAATTAGTTGTTCAAGTCATCTGTGTAATTTTGTACAAGCTATTTAATTTTTATATCTCAGTTTCTTTTTCCTTAAAACTTGGATAATACAACCATTTGATAGAAGGATTATTGAGATTCAGACAGAAAATATGTGCAAAGTGCCTAACAGAGATGGACATTCAATAAAATATTTTTGTTAAACCTGTACAGCTATTTATAGTTCATAAAATATTTCATGAATTTCATAATAACCTCTTCTAGTAGACATGATTAGTAGTCATTTTTGAGATGAGAAAACTGAGGCTAAGAAAGAATACCAAGTACATACAGTAGTTAGAGACAGAGTTAGGGCTGTTTCATTGGTATTTTCCCCCATACTATCTAGTGGGACAAATTAAAATAAAATAAATTATATTTATATTCTAATAGTACATAATGAGTACTCAATAAATACAGTTCCCTTTCAACTCCCACGAGGTAGTTACTGAGGGAGCTAGGTGAAACTAATAAGCTGGTCAACAGTTTCTTGTATTTCTACCTCCAAGGGTCCAGTTTGGTACCATCAGCCACATGTAGCCATTAAGGCCATGAAAGGTGGCTAGTCCCAGTGGAGACGTACTACAAGTCTTAAATACACATCGCATTTTAGAGACGTGATATGAAAAAAGGAATGTAAAGGGTCTCATCAATAATTCTTCAAATTAGGGTGGCTCCATGGCCTAGTGGTTAAAAGAGCCAGATCCCACACTGCTGACCATGGTTCAAGTCCTGGCTCCAGTGACTTGAAAAACATGCCAGGCGTGTGTGTGTGTGTGTGTGTGTGTGTGCCCCAAATCCCAAAAAGAAGGAGAAATGGAGGAGAAGGGATGGAGGAGAAGGGATGGCAGAGTCACCACATACCATTAGGGGGTTCTTTCTCCCACTTCCCCCTCTTTCTCTCTGTTTCTCTCTGCCAAGTACCTGAGTCCTCTGGCAATAAAAATGCAGTAACTTTAAACGATTATTTGATGAAAAGAAAATATTTTGAGTGGGTTCAGTTAAATATTTTCCCCATTTCTTTTTTCTTCCTTGTAATATGGCTCCTAGAAAATTTTCAGCTGCCCATGTGGCTCATGTTTGTGGTGTGCATTATACTTTTGTTGGACAGAGCTGCTCTACCTAATCCTCTGTCCTTCCAAATATATTCCTTGGCCTCTCAGTCCCCTCTCTTTTCACCAGGACTCTGAGATCCTCTTGTCTGAATAGTAGTGTTCTGTTTACCTACTTCGTGTCAAGGTGTTAATCTCTCTCTCTCTCTCTCTCTCTCTCTCTCTCTCTCTCTCTCTCTCAGCAAAAAGTCTGCTTTTTGGAAGAGTACTGAAAGTGAAAGTTAATGTACCTGGGATAGGGAGTGAGATTAAGGAAAGGATCATAATTTAAATGCTGAAGGAGTCAGAGGACACCATAAAGCAAGACCAGACAGGGGCTGCAATAGGGAGGCGAGAGGACTGTGGGAAAGTAAAGAGCAAATGCCTCATCCAAAAGTAATAGTCACCATCCGTCTCTAGCTAATTGCTGAAATGTCAGAATTTGGGCCCAATGTGGCCAGGTCTTTTGATTTTTCAAGGGAAGCCAAATATCTAGTTTCTTATGTGATGTCTCCTGATTTTCAAAGCTTTGCTATGAAATAAAACTTTTAACAAGCATGATAAAGGACTTATAAATCTGCCCACAGGTCCCGTTTGGCCACTCAGCCTTAGCTTTCTACCAAGCGCCACCTGGTGAGATGAGTGATGAACTGGGCAGGTAATGCTTTTCACATTGACTTAGGTTCTTGATATTTGTAGAGTTGGATGAGTCCTCTCTTTTTATAGATGAGCTATTAAGGCCCAGAGTGGACAAATGGCTCACCCACACCACACTCTTACTTGCTCAGGATAATAACATCAGACTCCTGTTCCCTGTGACTGATCCTTTAAATCAACAGCCAATGTGTTCTGCCTGTCCCAAGATTGGCCTCTTAGAAAGGTCCTGACCTAACACATTGTCAGGTGGGTGAGTCTTAGAGCAAACAGCCAGTGTGTTCTGTTTGCCCCAAGACTTGCCTTTGAGAAAGGCCCTGATGAATGAAAACATTGTCAAGTGGGTGAGTCTTAAAGCAAAAATGTGAAGCCCATGCTGGTCTCTGGCTGACTAGGCGAGGGCACAAATGGTTAATGTCCTTCATGAATCTCTCTTACATATCATAGCCCTTATTCTTAAAGTAATCATTTACCCAGAGTGAACTGAAATCCTTAAATAACCCCAACGGGGAAAAAAATGATCACAGTGCTGAATACTCTTGTTATTATGAGCAAGTATATATATTCTAGACATCTGAGTCAGGTCCCAGGGGGACAAAGTCTCCTTATTCTGCAATGGACGTAGGAAATTTTCATCTGGGTCATACTCTAAAAGTGACTACTCTCTTCTCAATTCTAAAGCGCAAACGGTCTAATCCAATCAGTAAAAGAAAATGCAGCTATGAAATTTAGCATTCACTCAACATACCATTTGTTCTTTTGAGCTTCTCCTTTTGTAAATACATCTTTACCACTCAAAACTTAAACGGCCTACTTCTGTTCTTGATAATGGTTTCAAAACAAATATCAGATTCCTGAGTGATGTCAACCCTTCCGGCTTAAACACTGGGGCTTTCCTAGGTGATGTAAGAGGGCCAAACTTTCCCAAATAACTCAGGTTAAGTGAACATTGGAGAAATAACCAGTGTTGACTTTTTGATAATTTGTAATACTGTGGCTTCTAGAGTTTTAAGTATTCAGAGAAATTTCATTTCCATTATGCTGTTTGTTTCTGTCAACTGTATCATGTGATTGGAAGCACAGGCTTTATTATCCACATTTGTAAGATGGGGAAGCAGGGTCTTGGCACACTGCCTGTGACTTACTGAGATGACAGGAGCAGGATATCTCCCGTTCCCCATGTTTGTTTCTCTCTGTTCCATCTGAAAGCAATTAGCTCCCATTGCTACGCACAATTCTATTTCATTACAACATTGCACATTACATTGCCTTACATATTCTGTAGGCAAAAAATATTGACTAGTATATAACTTCATACCCATATTGATCCTACGCCAACACAAATCATCAAGATTATTTATAACATTATTTTTTAAAAAAATAAAAACAAGCAAAAACAAAAATAAAAAGTATTGAATTTGCTACAATTCTGGATATCTTAAATGGCAAGACAAAGTATTTCCTCTCTCTGTAAAAATCCAAATGAGTGACTTCATCCTTCTAAATAGGAACAGCCCTATTGGTGGTCTTTATGGTCTCTCTTCCTGTGGCTCTTTTCTTATTTTAAGGGAAAAAAAGAAAGACGAGAGAAAAAAATTCAATGTCTATTGAGCTAAAAGAAAAAAAAATAAAAAACTGGGAGGGACTACCAGATGGCATAATGTTTAAGTCTCTGGACTTCCACATGGCCAACTGTGGTTTGAGTCCCGTACTCTGAGGTTTGAAACTCAGGCCAGGCACTTGTGCGTGCATGCCCAAAATCCTGAGAGGAAAATGGAAGAGAAAGGATTGTGGTATGGCCATCCCCCGGGGGATAATTTTTTACTTTCTGTCTCTGTTTCTCTCTATCTTGCAGGCAAGTGCATACACCTTATAGCAAAAATCTCTCTAAAAAAAAAAAGAGTGAGAAAGGCACCAATTATCAGAGAGACAGGGATAAATAAGAAGGATGGAGCCAGTCAACTACAGGGAAAGAGATAAGGTAAGAACAGACCAAAGACAAGTTAAGAGAAAGGAGGAATGGGGATAAGAACATTATCCCAAGGTGGGACACCAAATTTGAGGTCACCAAATTGAAACTCGGACTTCTGGACTCCCTTGAAAAATCCAAAGCTTTTCAATATCTTCAAATACTTCTCTCAAGCATGATCATCCAAGGTACATAAAAGCATATTTTCCAGTCCAAATAAATATATATTTTGTTGTTTGATATTAGTAATTCAATTGATAGTGTTATTTTCTATAGTTTTTATCTTAATTGTATGGTTATTTTAATTGCGTTATTATTTTTGAGAGATTTTTGCTATAGGATGCATGCGCTCACTGGAGAGTCAGAGAGAAACAGAGGGACAGAAAGTGACAAATCACTTCCCAAGGAGGATGGCCACACCACAATCCCGTCTCCTCCATTCTTCTATTGGGCTTTGGGGTATGCACACATATGCACCTGGCGTGAGTTTAAACCACTGGGTCTGGGACTCGAACCACAGTCAACTATGTGAGAGTCTAGCAATGTAACCATTATATCATCTGTTGGTTACTCAATTGCATTATTCTTAAATGCACTTTTGTGACCCAGCCTGAGACACTTTCTTCAATATATTATGTGTGTTTCATAAGATAATATGTCCCATAACATAATGTGTTCCAACAGTTGAATTAAAAATAAGTTTTAGGGCCCAGCCTGGTGACATAGTTGGTAGCAAACTGAGTTGTAGTAATGGAAGCCATATGGCTGTCCTTGGATTTGAATACCTAGTTTGGTCTGAAAATACTCCAGATGCCTGTTTGTGTGCCCAAAATCCTGAGGAGTTGACTTTTAAAAAATGAATTTTAGGAATATAACTTCTATATCAGTTGAAAGCAGTCAGTAACTACAGTGAAACTCCTGGAATGAGTTGCAAATGCAGATTATGCATCCCAGAATTACTTTAAGAAATAACAAAAGACAACCGGCAGTCAATGTTTTACCAAATTCATTCATCACTGCTCCCCAGTGTTTAGTGTGGTACACCTTGGAGTCTCTGGATAAATACTATCAAAAAAATCTTATATCCTCAAGTGGACTAACACAGTCCTTTTTTTTTTTTTTTTTTTTGGAGAGGTTTTTGCTATAGGGCGTGTGCGCTCGCCAGACAGACAGAGAGAGACATAGAGACAGAAAGCGAGAAATCACCCCCCAGGGGGGATGGTCACGCCGCAATCCCTTCTCCTCCACTCTCCTCTCGGGATCTTGGGCACGCACGCACACGCGCCCGGCGTGAGTTTTAAGCCACCGGGTCTGGGACGTGAACCGTGGTCGACTATGTGGGAGTCCAGCGACATAGCCATTACGCTAACTGCTGGTTCCCCACAGTCCTTGTTTAACATATGTTTTTGTATTTTAATAGATCAAGGTATAAAATAGTTATTTTCAGATCACCACATGGCCTACAAGCAAATGTGCATTGCTGCTTTAAAACATATATAATGAACCCTGGGGCAAGCAGGTGGCATGGTGGTTAGTGTTGGACTCCAACATGGCTGACAGCGATTCAAGTCCTGAATCTGGTGGCTTGAAAAGTCACACTGGGCACGTGTGCCTGCTTGCCCAAAATCCTGAGAGGACAACGGAGAAGAAGGAATTGCTGCATGGCCATCCTTTTTTGGGGGTGATTTCTCCTTCCCTTTCTCTGTCTCTCTCTGGTGAATGCACACAACCTATGGCAAAAACCTTAACAAAAAGTATATATATATATATATATATATATATATATATATATATATATATAAAATGACTCCTCTGTAGTAAATTAATAAATATAATAAATTATATTTAACTGACACTAGACCTTATGACAGTTGCTCTAGACAAGGAAAAATCCTTCTGTCATTTTACAAGACTCTTTGACTCCCCACTGTATTAAGCCATTGCAGGTGTTAGAGAAAATGGGCAATTCCTTGCTCTTACAAATCTTATAATCTGAAGTGGGGAAGCAGACGGGAGCAATATTTACAAAGTAAAATATGTAATACTTTAGACAGTAAAAAATGCTAAGGAGAAAAGAAAACAAGGCTGGGAGGGGAGGCACAAATGTCAAGGAGACAGAGTGGCTATCAAAGCCTTCACTGAGAGGGGACCTTTGAAAGAAGACGTGCAGAAGCAGCCCTATGGATATCAGAAGTGAAGCTCTCAAGCAGAAAGGACAGGATGTGCAAAGGGCCTGAGACAGGAGCATGTCCAGTGCAGTCATGGAAGGGGTCAGTTAGTCTGGCAGAGTAAAGGAAAGATGGTGGTCAATGGTACCCAAGAGGTCATATTTAAAATGTGCCCTCCATGGAGAGAGAGAGAGAAAGGAATACAGTCCAATCATCTGGTATTATTCATCCATCAGATGAAAATTACTCTTCAACTTTCCTCATGTCCATGCAGCACACCGTTCAGATAACCCTACCCCACAAACCCAAAGATGGTCATCTTTTTGGCATAGAGTATGCTTATTTCTTACTAATTATGCACAGCACTGGCAAACATTAGCTGAGACATTAGTTTTCATCTCTTCTGCTCCATTTCCACACCCCTTATCTAGCCCATGACCTCGATATTCCTCCTGGTTATTGAGAAAGACTTGAACTCTCATCCTACCTCTGTCTGTAACTGGTAGCTGTCTAACACCTGTCGCAACCACCTCCGTAATGCCAAGGGTACTGAGGGTTCCATAAAGTATTTTTGGGTGCCACCTGGGGAATGCATGAGTGGTTGGGGCTCTGGACTCTCATCCCCCATCAGTCAGATCATCCCTCGTCTATCAGAATTAACTATGATACCTCTAGGGAACAGTTCTTTCTGCTCCCAAAGTTGGCAGATCACTAGCCTAAAACAACAGCTCATGCCATATCACTCTATCACTCTTCTGCTCCGAAACCTTCCACACGCCTTGGCCAGTGAAATAAGGCCCACGCTCCATCACACTGGAATGAAACGCATCGTTCTAACTATGGCCCATGAGGGGCCCCTGTAGCCTCTACTGCTTCCTTCTCACCTTTCTCCTCACACTGCCCACTCCAGTGATGCTGACAGCCTTCCCATGGTATTGCCTCAGGTTTTGTTGTTGTTCTTATTTCATTTGGTTTTTAACTTTACTTACTCCTTTGTGGGACAGGGAGGTAACCTGACAGAGTCTCTTCACGCCATGACCCCTAGCCCTCCAGCCGGCCAGGATCCCATGTTTAGGTCAACTGGGAAGTGAACCCCAGGCCTTCCCATAAGACTCCAGCGCCACCAGCAGTGCCCTATCACCTGCACCACCACAGCTGGGCCTACCTCAGGTTTTCCCACTGAGTTTTCAGAATTCTTCTACATATTGGTTTACTGTCCACTCATTTCATCCAGGAATTCTTTTTTTTTTTTTTTTTTTTGGAGAGGATTTTGCGATAGGGCGCTTGCGCTCGCCAGACAGACAGAGAGAGACAGAGAGACAGAAAGCGAGAAATCATCCCCCGGGGGGGATGGTCACGCCACAATCGCCTCTCCTCCATTTTCCTCTCGGGATCTTGGGCATGCATGCACACACGCCTGGCGTGAGTTTTAAGCCACTGGGTCCAGGACGTGAACTGCGGTCGACTACGTGGGAGTCCAGCTACATAGCCATTACGCTAACTGCTGGTTCTTTCATCCAGGAATTCTTCAAGCTCCTGATCAAGTATAATCTCCTAGCAATTTCTGGCCACCCTATTCACTCTCTATTTTCCAACCCCACTTTACAGTACCTGTTACCCAACATCGTATTATATCATATTATGTATTATATTATATTATATTATATTATATTATATTTGTTATTTGCTTACTGTTTCTCTCTATGCCAGGATTATAAACTCTGTGAATATGGGAGCTTTGCCTGTTTTGTCATCATTCTGTCCTCAAGCATTTAGTATAGTGCCTGGCACATAGTAGGTGCTCATTAAATATTTATTGAATAAGTGAGTGCATGAGAATGTAGGCATGGCCTTCAAGGCTATCCATAGTCCTATTGGGGCAAGACTCTCCATCCCTAACTCATGGCTATCTCTGCCCCATCCCTATACACCCCAACCAAATTCATTGTCTATCTGCCCTGATCCCCAGCCAGTACTGTCTCACTTCTGCTTAAGGAACCCCTTATAGCTGGAATGCCTTTCCTTTCATCTCTGCCTGGAAGAACATACTTCTTTGAAGACTCAGCTGAAAAAGGCACTCTTTCTGGGACCAGTAGTTAGCGTAATGGCTATGTTGCTGGACTCCCATGTAGTCGACCATGGTTCGAGTCCTGGACCTGGTGGCTTAAACTCATGCCGTGCCCAAGATCTCGAGAGGAGAATGGAGGAGAAGGGATTGCAGCGTGGCCATCACCCCTGGGGGGGTGGGTGATTTCACACTTTCTGTCTCTCTGTCTCTCCCTGTCTTTCTGGTGAACGCATGCGCCCTACAGCAAAAAACCTCTCAAAAAGAAAAAAAAGAAAAAAGCACCCTTTCTGAGGTCTTTCCCCAGGCTGCCACCTGAGGTTTGTTTCCCTCCCCGGTACCTAAAGCTCTTTATTCTCCTGTCTTCCCATGAGATCCTTCCCCTGTCTGCCTGACTACATTCGTGGTGCGCTGGTGCCCCTGGATAGGCAGGGCATCTAACATGTGTTCTGTAAGAGCTGCTTTCCGAGCTGGGAGGAAGAGAAATGTCAAATGGCAGCTAACGCCAGCCTCCTTTCTCTTCTTAATCTGATTTTTGAGACTTGTACAGAGCTACAGTTCAGTCTACCTCTGAGTATTGTTAACTTACAACAGTGTAAGTTTTGTCCCTCCCAGGCAAATCCGGCCAAGTTCTCCCCAGCCTGATTTCCTTACACTTTAGTTCCCAGACTCTCCCAAAGCACCAAGAGGTCCTTCAGTACATCCTTGACTTCATGTTCAGACACTTTCGGGACCAGCCAGAAAATCTCATTCACTCAAATCCAAATTATTTTTTCACTGAATCTGAGGCCAGCACTTCCCAAAGTACAGAGAGAGAGAGGAAGTGAGAAGTCCCCCAAGGGGATAGCCATGCTGAATCCCTTCTCCTCCATTCTTCTCTCCTCCGGGAAATTTGTTCACACACGCACATGCACCTGATATTTTTGAGCCAATAGGTCTGGAACTCAAACTGTGGTTGATCATGTGGGAATCCAGTCCTTAGCTACCAGGCCACCTGCTGACCCTCTTATTGAGTATTATTAAGTCAAGAATCACATATTTCTTTGACTATTGGACTATCCCCACCCCCCATACACAGATTACTTAGTAAAACCCTGGAAAATTACCACTCCATAGAGCATAATTGTATATTTTCCTGATGATACAGGTGTGCAAGAGTATTTGTGAAATAAATTGAGGAATGAACTGCTGATGGCATCACAACTTATGCATATACAAGGAAGCAATAACAGTTAATAGCATAACATGGTATAATAATAGTAAACATATATGTATGGCAGTGCTCTAGAATTCACTTAATCCATCAAAAATTATTATGAAGACAACGTATGGGACCAGCAGTTAGCGTAATGGCTATGTGGCTGGACTCCCACATAGTCGACTGCGGTTCGAGTCCTGGACCCGGTGGCTTAAACTCATGCCGGGCGCGTGTGCGTGTGTGCCCAAGATCCTGAGAGGAGAATGGAGGAGAAGGGATTGCAGCGTGGCCATCCCCCTTGGGGGGTGATTTCTCGCTTTCTATCTCTCTGTCTCTCTCTGTCTGTCTGGTGAGCACACACGCCCTATAGCAAAAACCTCTCCAAAAAAAAAAGACAACGTATTAGCACGAATCCCATTTTGCAGGTAGAGAAATAAGACACAAGGAGGTTATGAGATCCGATCAATTCACACAGCTACTGAAAGGACAGTGAAGGCTTCATACTCAGGAGTCTGTCTCCAGGGGACCTGCATTAGCCACCTACTCTAGGATGCCTGCCACATGGACCTAAATGAAGGTGAGAATTATTATTAAAGAGTCCTCAAGAAAGAAAGGTGGGCTTGATGTCTGGAATATCTGCCACATGCAGAGAAAGGGACCCACCTGATTCTGAGCTGAATCTTTCTGGAAGCTACAAAGGCATTGTCCTGTATCCTAAACCACAGGAACACACATCGTGTGGTAATGGAAGAATAGGATGCGGACCAGGAACATCATTTCACTCTCTCTCGGAAAGATATGGGGGCAGAGTCCAGAATGCTCGAGTGAAGGCTGACAAGAGTGTATCTGGGTCTGTGTCCTCAGCCCTGAGTGGTTAGTCCACAGCCAGAGCAGTGGTTGAGGAGCTGACCCCCCTGGGCATTCTCATCCCTCTGATAAATCCCTGAGAGGGCGTAGAACTGGCCCCCTGATCTGCCTGTCCCTGTTCTGTTTTTTTTTTTTTTTTTTTTTTTTTTTTTTTCTGACTGATGGACCTATATTCAAATTAACAGGTGCCCATTTTGGGGACTCTACAAAGAGCAAAGGCTCTTCCTGGCTCTCCTGGGTAATGTTTAAAGCAGGATGGTGAGCCCAAGGCCAGGCCTTCCCTAAGGCTTCTACTAATGAGAAAATCTCAGGACTTCCTGGAGAGGAAGTGAGGGCGTGATGAGGTCACCCTCCGTGCCAGGAAGGGGAATTCTTGGGCAAGAGTTTTCTCAGCGTCAAGGTGCCGACAGTAGTGAAACCAGTCCTGACCATCTCTCTCCCCCCAGGGTTTTCTTTCTTTTCTTTTTGGCTCTGAAATCCTGAGTGCCCTGGACACCTGGGGGAGCATGTTTTACTCCTCTTGGCTCCGCACCAATCCAGGCTGTTCCTGCGTGCTGAGCCAAGGCAGCTCTAGGTGAGTCACTGTCTGAGTCTAGTTTCTGCAGATTCTAGGCTGGGCTGCATGTTTTTTTTTTTTTTTTTTTGCTACAGGGCATGTGCGTTTGCCAGAGAGACAGAGAGAGACAGAGAGACAGAAAGCGAGAAATCACACCCCCCAGGGGGGATGGCCACGCTGCAACCCCTTCTCCTTCATTCTCCTCTCGGGATCCTGGGCACATGCAGCCAGCGTGAGTTTAAGCCACCGGGTCCAGGACTTGAACCGCGGTCAACCACATGGGAGTTCAGCAACATAGCCATTACGCTAACTGCTGGTCCCATGCGTTGCGGTTTTTTAGGAAACTGTCAGCACTGTCTTGGACTTGCCTTAAATTAAACCACTCAGATCAGGGACTGCCTCTTTCTGTTATAAATCCTAGCATTTAGCGCAATGCCTGGCCTGTGGTGGGCACTTAGCACATTAAGTGTGAATTGACTGAAAGGATGGTGTGTCTTCCATGGAGTTATGTGTATCATGTCAGGGTTCTTCAGCCCTGCAGAACCAATGAGATCACATAGCTAGTTACGTAGATGCAGATTGAAATACCTAGAGATACTTATTTTATGGTATTGGCTCACACAAAGGTAGAGGCTAGCAAATCCAAAATCTGTAGTACTGACTGACCACCTGCATATTCTGGCAGCAAATGATGCTGCAGTGCAGGGTCAGAATTTGTTCTCTGAGGAAATCATTGAAGGAGGCCCACTCACATTACCAACAGTAATCTCCTTTATTTAAAGCCAATTGATTGTAGATGTTAATCATGTCTACAAGGCACCTTCACAGATATACCGAGACTGTTCGATTAAATAACCAAGTGTTATAGCTTAGCCAAACTGATGCACATCTTGTGTCAAATTATATCTATAGAAACAACCACTACCACCATGACACCCACAGCAAAAAATAAATAAATAAATAAAAATTAAAAAATAAATAAATAAAAACAAACAAACAAACAAAACACCAAACAATAAAAGTCCACAAAAACAGAGTTAGCCTAAAATCTATGCCCTGGTTCTGGCTAGGTCCCAGCAGCACCAAGATGCTTAAAACATCCTCACCACCCTGAAGGAGATCATTGTCCAGTGTGGGGACAGTCCAGTAGACAGATTATGGCAAACTGCTCTAATGAATGCTGTGATCAAGACATGGACAGAATTTGCCTACTGCTGTGTACAGCTGGGTATCCTCGGGGTGGTCAGAATGACCTTGGTAACCAGAGAGAGGCTCTAATGTCAGCCCAGCTAATAATAACCTTAGCTGCTCTGCAGAGAGTTTAAAATACTTTAAATAAATGGACTGTGAAATGGCCAAAGGGTCTTAATGCCAGCAAATGTCAAAACACCCAAGACGATCTGAGTATTTGGAGAGAGACCTGTAAGGCAGCCACTCTCCTCACTGCAGAGTTCTCCTGAATGCCAATCACACACCCAGGCAGGTCCACTTTTCTGTCTGAAGTCATCTGGATGAATCCCCCAAGAAATTGACGCCTGGGAGGGCAGGTTAATGACTCAGCTGTTGATGCCTCACCTATGGTAAATAAGGCCTAGGGCTAAACTCGACACATTGCTATTCTGGGAAGGGTAGCTGGTCCTGTTTGCCTTCCCCAGTAGGTGCAAGCAGACTGCAGACATCTGTCTATTTCAACAGTGTGGACAACTTTTATAATGTTCACGTTCTATTTTCTTTCAACAATATCTGCTGTCAAATTATAAATTGGGTTCAACATATTTAATTGCAGATGTATTGTGAACATCGCAATGTTGTTGTTGGATTTACCTCCTGTCTCCTGCACAGAAACATTAAAATTATACAAATACCCATACCCCATATTCTTATGCAAGACCATGTGGGCAGAGGCAATGATAAGATGCTAAACTGGAGTTGCCCTATGGTAAGAGTGCCACTGAAGCTTGTAGAAGCAGGGAGACAAGGGGAGTAGAGAGTCTCACAGGTACAGAAAAAGCAACAGGGCTTCCACCGGAGCAGCCAGGAGAGCCACAGCCACAGCTCTGCCCATGACGGCGAGCCTCAACAAGGGCCACAAAGTGACCAGAACCGTGAACAAGAAGATGCACAACTACCACCACGGGCGCCTCATGCCTCAACAAACGCACCAAGTTTGTACATGACGCGATGTGGGGTGGGAGTCGGGGTGGATGTGAAACTTTGCCCTCTATGAGCAGTGGGCCTTGGAGCTGTTCAAGGTCTCCACAGACAAATGGGTCCTCACGTTCACCAGGAAAAGGGTGGGAACACACATCTACACCAAGAGGAAGCGAAAAGAGCTGAGCAACGTCCTGGCCACCATGCGGGAAACGACTGCCAAGAAGGACTGAGTCCCCTCCCCTGTGTGAGAAATAAGACCTCTGTAGGAAAAATTTGAAAAGCAGCAGGGGTGTTAAGATGTCATGTTAAGAGACAGTATCTGGCTGGTCAGCAGCGCACTCAGTGGAAACCTGCAGCCCAGGAGGGGTCTAAACCTTCTAGCGGCCCTCCTTGGAGGATGGGATTGGAAGGAGGCACAGAGAAACCCTCATTTTGTACTGGGTACACTTCTACACTGAATAGCTTTGATGTAAAGACTGTATATTGCTTTCTTAGTTAACAAATGAAAACAAAAATAATTTTTAAAGATAATTGATTACCTAACCCTGTAACAACAACAATAGTAACAACCAAGAGTACCAACTGGCCTTGTCGGTAAATAAATGCCGTTAATCCCACCAAACAGCCTCCCTGTGAAAGCAGCTTACAGGTAACTTTGACCTTGTTTCCTGCTGTGGATTTTAAAAGCAGACCCATCAAGTGCTGGCCTCCCGGGGTGTCAGTGCTAGGAAGTCCCACGTCCCACCTACACCTGATGGGTGGTAGATGGCAATGGCTATCTACGTGTTTATTCACCACCCCACATCAAGCTTAGGACTGACACAGTTTAATTATCATGCAGAGCTGCAGCTGGAGGCGGCTGGAGTGAGTTGGCATCTGCTTTTGCAGAGTGCAATTTCTGCAAATAATTAACCACCAGAAACTCTTGATTCTCTCTAATTAATGAAGAGGAAGCCTGGAATCTTCAAAGTCCACGGATGTCATGCTGCTGTTGTGTCAGGATTGATCTCCTTTGTTCTAGACCGAAGAGCATGGCTCTCCTGCCTCTCCTAATTCTTTATAAATTGAATTTTTCTATTACTAGTTGTGACAGCTAAGTAACATGACTTCAGGAATTCACCCGCTGTTCATGCCAGTATTAGAAGCCTGAATAATAATAATTTTGTAAAAGAACCATAATAAAACAAGTTTTCTGTCTCTGACCCAGAATTAATCATAGCGAAGCAACGCCTACTGAAAGGCGGGTCGATAATTAGCTCTAATGGATCTTGCTAGGTGGAGTCTGAATTATTGGGAAGTCTGAAAACAGAAGGAAAGAGGAGACTCCTCCATATTTCTGTCCATCTCCATGTGTATTTAAAGACAATGGGACTTGCTTCCAGGGAATAGGGAGCCGCCACAGAGTCCAGATTAGTGGGAATGCTGATGTGCGAGCCTGGCAGCCCAACAACTTGGAAGAACTTCCAGGAAAAGAGGGTGAAAGCGGTCATTTTCAATGCAAGTAGCTCATCCCTGTTGTCTTATCTGAGCATACTGCAAAATCCAAGCCCTAAGTTAGATCATGTCATTCTGCTCCAAATATTTCAATGCCCCCATCTCTCTAAAAGACAACAACCTTCACATATCAGCCTATATCGTCTATCTGTCTGGCCACGGTTTCTTCTGACCTTGTTCCTTCTGACTTCTACTCTTCGCCAAATTAACTCCTATATTCAGGTATATGGCTTCTTCAATATTCTACCAATGTTCCTAGCATGTTCAACCCCAGGGCCTTTGAACAGACTATTCTGTCTATCTGACGCACAACTCTCTACATTTCTACTTGGCTCGCTCTTTTCCTTTTCTTAAGACTTTGCTCAAATATCACCTTATTAGTAAGGTCCACTTTGGCCACTCCATGTAAAATGGAATCCTCTCTGCCAGCACTCCTTATTCCTCTTCCCTTGCTATATTTTTCTTCCTTACCTACTAACATACTTTATATTTTCCTTATTCATCAAGTTTATTGTTAAATCTTTGCCTCCGTACCTCCCACCGGAGTGTAAACCCTACAAGAGTAGGAATCCTTGTTTGTTTTGTTCACTGGTGTATTCCAGCATCAAGAACTATACCATTCAATACATATTTGTAGAGTGAATGGATCAGTCGTCACACCCTTTTGGGGTGCTTGCTGGTGTGTGTGAAGCTGTATGAGCCTATCCAACAGGACTGCTCATCTGATTCAAGTTGGAGTATAAGCTGTTCCTTTTCCTTCTCAAGTGTCTGGATAAAGTCCTGTTGTTTTCCTTGGTGGTCAAATGTTAATAATTAAAGCAAACAGTGTGACCAGAGGTAAATATTAGTGAGGTTTTTTTTTTTTTTTTTTTTTATGCCAAAGGCTTCTGGCAGGAAGAAGTGAGCATGGGACTGGTCAAGAATGATGCATTTATGGGAAAGGGTTAGTTTTATTCCCAAGGGTGCATGTTCTCCCTCTTTAAGTCCATTGAAAGTGGGAGGTCTGTGCAGCACAACTATGGTGGTAGTGGTGGCAGTGGTAGTGGGGGAAGTATCCTTGGTATAATTCAGCTCCTGAGGGGGAGCATTTATAGTCACTCTGAAGGGGTAAACATGCGGAGCATACAGGGCCAGAGCCATAGACAAGAGCGGTAGGTATGGAGTTACAGGGACGCCTATAGCCTCTGCTATCTCTATGGATTGTTTCCAAACAATGGGGCCATAGATTCCTGTACCACGTTCTTTCCATTGAAGAATGTGTGTGTCTTGGGACCAGCAGTTAGCGTAATGGCTATGTCACTGAACTCCCATGTAGTCAACCATGGTTCGAGTCCCGGACCCAGTGGCTTAAACTCATGCCAGCCGCGTGTGCATGCATGCCCAAGATCCCAAAAGAAGAACGGAGAAGGGATTGCGGTGTGGCCATCCCCCCTAGGGGGGTGATTTCTCACTTTCTGTCTCTCTGTCTTTCTGGCGAGTGCACGCACCCTATGGCAAAAACCTCTTTAAAAAAAAAAAAAAAAAAGAATGTGTGTGTCTGTAACTTGCAAGGGGTTTGGTAAATCTGGTAGACATTGCAGTGTAGACAGATGAGGAACCTGGGAAGTAGATCTAACCTTTCATATACTACTTGATTTGTGCCTCCTATAAATCTGTCCTTAGCTCAGAGGGGCTGACTGAGAGGAGAACGTGTGTGCATTCAGTAGGCCACCAGGACTGGGCTCGCTGCTGACCCACGACCCAGGGCCTAGCCTTGATTCTGCAGCTGCTAGTTGAGGAACTTTGCTCTTCAACTCCATGCACCATGGTTTCTAATTCAATTTTCCTAATATTTTACAAAGTTCTTTCTCTTTTGCTCCTCTGAATAATTGTTTCTTAATTTTGGAGACAAGAAAGTAAAGGTCCAGGGAGGTCATGATACTTGCCTAAAGTCCAACTGTTATGAAAAGGAAGGACCTGGGGAACCAGCAGTTAGCGTAATGGCTATGTCGCTGGACTCCCACGTAGTCGACCGCGGTTCGCCTCCTGGACCCGGTGGCTTACAACTCACGCCGGGCGCGTGTGCGTGCGTGCCCAAGATCCCGAGAGGAGAATGGAGGAGAAGGGATTGCGGCGTGACCATCCCCCCTGGGGGGTGATTTCTCGCTTTCTGTCTCTATGTCTCTGTCTGTCTGGCGAGCGCACGCGCCCTATAGCGAAAAACCTCTCCAAAAAAAAAAAAAAAAAAAGAAAAAAAGAAAAGAAAAGGAAGGACCAGGACATGCACTCTCCTTGCAGAGCCAGTTTCTGTTCATACCTGCCCTTTAGCTCAGAATGTCACCCATTTGTTTTCCTCTTGGAGCTACAACTGGAACTGTTATTATTAGTAAAATGTGATTTTACTGATTCAAAGTGGATTATTACTAACGTGGCCTCCCATGTTTAGAGGATGGTCAGAGGTCAGAGACAAAAATCTGGGCTGAGTCTCATGTGGGTAATGGTTATGAATTACTGTGTGTTTAAGACACTCTAAATTCAAATTCCAAGACTGACATTTAAAGCATCCTTCCAAAGCCAAGTTGGGCATAGTGCTCTGATTCTAAATAGCAAAATTGACCTTCCCTCTTAGACTCATATCCTAAATTATTCCAAAGATTCTTCCTCCAGGCCTCTCCAGACAACCCACCTGAAGCAGCCTCTAGGACACTCTTGCTGATTTACAACTGCAATCTTGCTAAAAGGAATGGAAAAAAGCCAGGATGAGTTTCTGTTAGACAGAATTACTGGCATGAAATACTAACATCGCTACAACTTGGCATATGACTGACTGACTGACTACAACACCATCCCCCTCCTTATTTCACTGAAATAGGTCATTTGTCGAAAAACAGGAGTACCTTGTCCCTCAACTCTCAACCCCAGAGAGATTGCTGACTGTGTTGCTTAGTGTGTGCTTGAACGTGACTCCCAAAACTCAGCCTTGAACCAGGAAGCCTTTTCTTGTTCAGCTTCCATGTCAGCGGCTTCTCTTTGATGAGTGTCTACGACTGCAGTGTGTAGAGCCCTGTCTTTACAGAAGGAATGAAGACTACCATGCAGGATGCAACCAGTAGCTCCAGCTGCCCCTGGTTAAGATGAATGATTAGTTATGAATCACCCATTTGACCAAAGCAAAACTGTATCTAAATGAAGAAGGGGGTCCCATCACTTTCTACTTTATTCTCTCCCCAAGTGTTGACCCAAGTTATCAATTAATCAAATGCCTATTTGTTGACCCTTACCCCCATTTTGTACAAAGTTCAGGATGTAACGAGAAGTAAAACCTTATATGGAATTCAAGATTTAGACTGGAAAATAAGATGAGTATACATACGAGGGGACTTCACAAAGTGGGCAGAAAATGGCATTAAAATATGAGTTTATTTTGGTGCAAAAAATGTTCAAAGCCATGTATATTTTTTTATAATACACATTTTCCAGAATACTCCATTTTTTTTTTCCTTTGGAGACTCCTGCAATGTTTGAATGGAAAAGTCAAATGACTATTGGAGTCAGGTGGGCAATGTAAATGAAGGAAGCTGTCCCATAATACAAATTGAGTATCCTTATTTGAAATGCTTGGGACCCGAAGTGCTTGGGACTTGGGAGTTTTTCAGATTTTGGAATACCTGCTTATACATAATGAAATCTCTTGGGGATGGCATCAAAGTCTAAACACAAACATCACTTATTTTCATATACTTCTAATGCACTTAGCTCAAAGGGAATTAAAAAAATAATTATTTTATTTTATTTATTCATTCATTTATTTTTTATTTTGACAAGAGAGAGACAGAGGGTGAGAGTGAGAGAGAGAAGAAGTGAGAAAGCAAGCCACCAGATTCAGGACTTGAACCCTGGTCGGCCATGTGGGAGTGTCCAGCACCTTAACTACCATGCCACCTGCTGGTCCCCAAGCTCAAAGGGAGTTTTATACAATGTTTTTAAATTATAGCATTTGACGGAGACCAATCACATGATGTCAGGTGTGAATTTTTCCACTTGTGGCATTATGTTGGTGCTCAAAAACTTTTGTATTTTCGAGCATTTGGGATTTCAAAATTTCAGATTAGAAATGCTTAATCTATAGCATCTTAATGTGCTCTTTTCTCTTTTTCTTTTTTTTTTTTCACAGACAAATGCTCTTATATAATTGACTCAGGGAAATATTTTTGCCTCCACAAAATCAGGGCCTTGTTGGCCTAGCTTATTTATGGCAAATGTCTTGTACAATTCTTCTATACATAGGGCAAATAAAACAATGGCAGCCAACACCTCGGTTCAGTGTTAAGAAACAACTAGAAGTGCTACAAGGAGGTGGTGGAGACCGTGTCCTGGCAGACAGTGGCCACTGGAAGAGAACAGCTTCTTACTAAGTGCCACACCGCTTTGTTACTGAGTGAGAATAGGAACCAATAATATATTTGCATACTATTCTAAAATGCCACCCCTCCCCAAACAGGTCATGACCTGGGATGTGTTGTTGTTTCTCTTCCTTACATTTTTGGGGAGCTTTGGCTTGTCCTTCCATTTGCCCAAGTGTGTGGGAGGCTCCTCAGTGAAGGGTTTTCAGTCTGTCTGTTCACAGGTAGAATCCTTACTTTATGTCATCATCATGTTCATCAGAACAGAGAGGACACTCTCCATGAGGTTGGGTCAAAGTTATGCACAGTAATGTGCTAATGCAAGAGTACTGACTATTAAGGGACCAGAGGGAACCTGCAGTGATGTCCAGGCTTCACACAGGTGGCTTTGAAAAGGTCTCTGTGCTAGATTGAGCAATGGCTCCAAACACCTCCCTTCCTTGTGTTCTGACCTCCTAGCCTCTCTTCCCAGCAAGGAGTCTAGTTATCCACTCCTTGATTTGGGTTGACTGTATGACTTGTTGTGACATGGAAATGTTGACAAATGTGGTACAAGCAAAAACACGAAAAGCCCTTGCACACTGAGGCTTTCCAATTCCTGCTGTTCTAGATCCATGGGACCCCCATGAAAATAAGCTCACACTAGCCTGCTAGAAAGGCTGTATGCAGGATAACTGAAGGGCATGCTCCAGTAGATAGCCTGTTAAACCTGGGACATCTGAGCAAGGCTCGTCTCAGACCAACCATCAGCCCAACAGAGACCTGCAGAAGAACTGCCCAGCTGAGCCCAGTCCAAATTCTAACCCACAGAATTTTGAACCAATACATGAACATCGTTTGAAAAACAAAAACCAAAAGCACTGCTATCAATTTGCTTCATGCTGAGGTAGTGATGACGACACAGCCACGTGGGAAAGTGTGTTTGTGAGTTCACAGAATCTCTGCAAGGATACCAGTTCCTTCCTCCTGCATCACCAAGTCAGCCTCTGCCTGTGTGAATGTTTCTGATGAAGGGCTGATGAAGAAAATCACCACCAGGAAAGGCAAAGGTGAAAACTCTGGTGATTATTGATCTTGAAGTCAAGTTTACCAGATAATATCTACATTCAAGTTGGGAATTGGGGGAGGTGAGGCAAGGATACTCTTACCCAGGCCAAATGCGGGCAGAGGCAGTCTGGAGCATACTATATATATGAGCCATGCACAGTGCCTGCCTCCATATTAACAGCTCCCTTGGCTCGTTCTTTTTTTTAGAGGTTTTTGCTATAGGGCGTGTGCACTCGCCAGACAGACAGAGAGAGAGACAGAGAGACAGAAAGCGAGAAATCACCCCCCCAGGGGGGATGGCCACGCCGCAATCCCTTCTCCTCCATTCTCTTCTCGGGATCTTGGGCACGCACACACACGCCCGGCGTGAGTTTTAAGCCACCGGGTCTGGGACGTGAACCGTGGTCTACTACGTGGGAGTCCAGCAACATAGCCATTACGCCAACTGCTGGTCCCCTCCCTTGGTTCTTAAATCTTCCAAAATTGAACTGTCCACATAGGGCAGCAAACCCAAATCCTAGCACATTTTTCTTTCTGCCTTTTCTCTGATTTAATTTCCTGGACCCAAGACTTTTCTAATTTATCTTTTGGTAAAAATATCAGTTTTTCTGAAGTGTGAATATGGAACCTTAGACCACACCCAGTTTAGAACATGTAAGTCAAGTTCTGTTTAGTGAAGGGTATAGGTTAAGGCAGGAATTGGATTCTTGAATGCAACCAAGTGATTTGTTCATGAGATTTATATTTTTATTAATTAATACAGCAAAATATATTGACTGTTTTCATTCAAGTATGGTTCTAGATGTTGGGAACACAAAAATCAGTATCAGGTTCTCGTGGAAGTGTATGTGTGTATGCCTGTGTGTTTGTAGTGATACCGGAAGCGTGAACAATGGTCTAGGGTACACCACAGAAGGAGGGCTTAACTAGTTATGTATGTGTGAGTTGTATGGGAGCCAACGACAGGCAGGGAAAGCTCCATCAAAAAATGATGCTGGGGCCAGATGGTGGCACAGCAGGAACACACTGGACCCACGTGAGAAGGTCCCTACTTTGCATCCTGGGGCCTCCCTGTACATGCTTAGTGCATGCATCTGTACCCATGATCCTGCTTAGCTAAGTCTGGAGGTGTATCACAAAGTTAAGACCCTTTTGGGAATGCCCACCTCTCCCTTTCTTTTTCTCTTTCTCATATGGAAGAAATAAATGAATAAACTTCTTTTTAAAAGTAATTTTCAGACTAAATATTGAAGAACTCTGCAGTTGCTCTGCAATGGAAGAGCACGATGGGTTTAAGCAACAGTAAATACTTAGTGTGGCCAAAGCATAGGGCATATTTATGTGTTGATAGAAGAGCAGAAAGAAGATTTGGAAAGAATCAGAGACCAGACTGGAAAAGTGGGCGAGAGTCTTTAGATCTTGAGTGAGCTCGAATACCAGCACAAGGAGTTTAAAATTTCACTCGCAGGGGATGGAAAACCAGTGATGAATTTTAAACTAAAGACAAATGCATTCTGGTCTGGATTTCTGAGCCTGAGGGCAGAATGTAGGATAGTTGGAAGCAGGGACATCAGTAGGGCAGTTATTACAGCAGCCTAGGCAAAAGTAGATAAGCTATAATGACTGCATGTGAAAGAAGAGGGTGTCAACAGCACATCCTCAGATCTGAGAGGACAAGGCAATGGGTGGAGTTTGGAGGATGGATAACTGCAGTAAAGAAAGCTGCTGAGGAAGCTCGAGGTTTCCTGCTTAGGCACTGGGTTGAAGTAATTTAACACAGCAGAGCCTTATGTGTGGATGGACTTTGTGTTGTTAAATAAAAGATTTGGCTTGGGACCAGCAGTTAGCGTAATGGCTATGTCGCTGAACTCCCATGTAGTTGACCGAGGTTCGAGTCCCGGACCCGGTGGCTTAAAACTCACGCTGGGCACGTGTGTGTGCATGCCTAAGATCCCGAGAGGAGAATGGAGGAGAAGGGATTGTGGCACGGCCATCTCTCCGGGTGGTGATTTCTCACTGTCTCTCTGTCTCTGTCTGGCGAGCGCACGCGCCCTATAGTAGAAACCTCTCAAAAAAAAAAAAAAAAAAAAAAGATTTGGCTTAATATTATTATGTGGCATATCTCTCGGTCTCCTATGGGGTACCCCAGAAGATGTAGGGCATTGTGGAGGTGAGAAGAGGTCAGTGTGCAGAGTGGAGAATGGCTCACAATGGCTAAAGGTGTCGCTGAGTGTCGGCAGTGTAGAGGACAGTCAAGGGCCTTCATTTGGGAACTCTAACCCAAAATAGCAATCTGGGCTGGACAGGCTGCACTGGCAGGCCCATGCACCGTGGCCAGGGGTGAATGCCATCCCTTGAGCTGTTCCAGTGGGTCCCCGGATGACCTGGACCTATAGTTAGATCGCACAATTGGCTGCAGCTGAATTCCAAAGTAGCAGCAGCATCAGCTGACAGCTTTGGGAATGTATTTTCTTCTTTTTAAAGAAAGTGTGTCCATAAGCAATAATGTCTCAAGTGGCTATTCCCCCTGGTTTGATTAAGGGATTCTGTGGCTGAAAATGATGCCTATAGTGTCTGTAAGGCCTTTAAGAAAATTAATCACTTTTTTCTTGAGTCAAAATACGTTGAACCTCTTGAGTAACTTAGAAGACTCAAAGCGTAAGTTCTACCCTTGGGAAATGTCAAAGAAATGCTTGCTTGCATGTTTTAGTTCATAGAGTATCTCCTCTGCCTCTGAGTGTCTCTCAGTAAAAGTAAATTAGAATACAAGGATTCAAAGGCAGAAAAAGGAACCTAATCTTAACAACCAGAAGTAAATGCCCTCACTGGGGATCAGAAATTGGAATGCAAGATGTCACTACATATGAGACTCTCAGATGAAAAATTTCTCACTATAACTTGAAATTCAAGTCCAAACATCTGGTGGTAAGTTTGCTTTAGTGTACATTAACTAAGAAAAATATCGAGGTTGCAGTAATATTATTTTGCTTGTAAATTGAACTTCAGACACTGTACTTCATCCAGGAACCACTAGAGGGAGTAAGCCGGATAGAGAAAACGGCTACAGTGGGAATGAATGGGAACCAAGAGCAGAGAACTCTCAGGGGAAGGGACTTTTGCATTTACCCGAAGGCACAATTTCTTTTTAGGTAGACACCGATATTTATATTATGACCAAGTGACTTTATATTCTAAATCCAGTATTAAAAAAATTTAACTATGATCTACTGAGCCTGTTCAGAATCCAAAACAGTCAAAGAAAATTATTACTTTCTGACCAGAATCAATATTCTGTTCCATTTTAGGCATTTTGAGAGCTAATACAATATAGCTCTATCTGTGAGTCTTTAATTTTAGAGGATACATTATTTGGATAAATAACCTTTCAGAGATATTGGATTTAAAAAAAAAAATAAAAACAGCAGTGGTAGACATACAGTTCTTATGGTGAATAGTAATGATACCAGGCATTTCAGACACTTGTAGGAATAAAATGTGCTCTTTGTGGAGAACCTGGATTGGAAGCCCTTCCCTCTCCATTTTCTCCACGATGGTCATATGTTAGCTCTATGTTAAAACACCATTTATGATGCAGAAACACTGATGGTAATGGAGCAATGTCATGCACATTCAATGAGAACTGATATTTATTTTTCTTGTTTAAGTTCCCACTTTCTCAGTCCCTTTATGCCTCTGCAAAATGCCAAAAGAATTAGTGAAGGCTAGAGTCTCAATACCATTTAAAAAAAAAAGTTAACAATAAATTACTATAATCAGAAACAAATATTTATAAAATCTTAACAAGAGACTATTCAACTGATTATTAAAATATTTTACTAATAATGAGCTGATACCTCTATAGAACACTGTCCTTCAACATAGCAGATTTTTGAAATACAGCTGTTAAAAGCCTGTGTGGATCCAATTGTAAGAAAAATCAGAATAAAGCATGCTAAGTTAATAAGGGTCTGCCCTTTGCGAACCTTGGGGTCAGACTCACCTGAACGCTAATGTCAAGAGAGTAGAAATCACATCACGAATTCCCTAAGGCAGCTTCTGTAGGAAATGATCAATGACACTGACAAGAAAGGCTCAGCTCAGAAGTGTGGGCTTGCTTTTGTTAGCCATGCAGAAGCCTACTTACCTCTCAGGGTAGACCCTTTAATTTCAGAAAGTGATGACGTGCATTACTGCACCCGTTATCGAAAGTCTTTGGCAGAAATGCCATTTATCCTTGTTGTGGTAATGAACAGATTGAAAACATTCTGGTGTCACCAGTCCTGAAAAAGCACATTCATTGGAATATTTCTTCCACGGGCATAGTGAAATATTTCATGAAGGCACATGGGTGTAGAAGACTATGGAGAGATATTGCTGGTGAATGACAGAACGTCTGGTTGATTTACACAAAACCCCCAAGTGCTCGTATGAGAATAGGTTAGGTTTAGATTGACGAGCAAATGTGTAACCAGACTTCTGGCTGACAAATGGCAGAACTATGCCAGCGCATTAGCTTTTCTGGAGAGAGACCAAAAGCAAAGCAGGAGGATCAAGTTCATTCCATAAAGGACATTCAAACCTAGTGGATGGCAGGGTGGCTGAGATATTAAGCACATATAGATACTAATATCCCAAGAGAGTATTGGGTGAGTTTCTAGTTGATGTGGCATCCAACACAATGATCAAACCCTGATCAAGCATTTCTACATCCTGTGTGTAATATTGATATTCCTTCAGAAGTGACCTGGTGTTTTCAAGATAAGTCGATTTTATTGGCAGCTTTAGTTTATAGTTTATAACCACTAAAATTGAATTGTTTGGGTAAACCAGAAACTGAAAATAACAGCTGATGGGATTAGTACTAAAAATGATGCCAAGCATTAAATGGTCGGATTGAATTAGATTTATTCTGGCTGGGCGTAGCTGAGAATAGAAACATCTATATAGCATTTATCAAGCAGGATAGTTTGGGCCATGTTCTTCTTTCCAGGTTAAGGCTGAAAGTTCAGGGCCTTGGATCTACCTTCGAGGAAGGGGTGTGACAGTCACGACAGATGCTATTCATTGAGTTTCCATGGTGCGCAGGCTCCCTATGGTTTATGATTCCTTTTTTTTTTTTGAGAGATTTTTTTTGCTATAAGAGTGTGTGTGCTCGCTGGAGAGACAGAGAGACAGAAAGTAAGAAACCACCCCCAAGAGGGCATGGCCACGCCACAGTCCCTTCTCCTTCATTCTCCTATCAGGATTTTGGGCACACACACACACACACACACACACACACACACACCACACTCTGCGTGAGTTTCAATCCTCCAGGTCCAGGACTTGAACTGTGGTTGGCCATGTGGGAGTTCAGTGACATAACCATTATGCCATCTGCTGGTCCCAGTTTATGAGCTTTGCTTCACAGATGAGCCTACAGTTTAGAGGCGTAAGTTGACTTGTTCAAGGCTGCATAATAGTAAGTGACTGAGTCAGCATTTAAACTCCAAAACCTCCCATCCGACTCCAAAACCCTTTCCAGCATGTGACGTCATTTCTCAACTGTGCTGAATACTGCTGGTCAAGGATTGCAGCTTCCAAGCCCTGTGGTATTTGAGATATATTGAGGTAAGAGCAACAGAGAGAGCAAGAGACCTGGGTTTGGATTCTGGCTCTAGTATTTATCGAATGCATGACCTTGGGAAAACACCTAACCTCTCTGAGCTGTTTCCTCATCTATGCAAAGTGTGTGTGTGTGTGTGTGTGTGTGTGTGTGTGTGTGTGTGTATGATGTGTGGTGAGGGTATTAGAAGACTTTTTAAGTCACCTTTCATTTCTAACCTTTGATGATTTCATGAGCTTTCAAGGGGCTTTTAATTTCCTGTAATTGAGGTGCATATTTGGTCTTTTGCTCTTTAAGTGAACTCAGATGTGATGAAACACTTCTATTTGAAACCCAAGAACTGATTTAATTTCTGCCATACAGACATTATTTCTCTTCTGTAAAGTTCATTTGCTATGTGGATAGTCTCAACCCTGACTATCTTCCATTTCTCATGTGGACAACTTCCCTGTACACCAAGTGTGGGGTCTGCACGTAAGTGAGCCATAGAGAGGCCAATAGGACATGTTGGACATACAAAATGCTATTTTATAACACCACAAAAGAAAATCACTGAAGTTGACTTTCATCCGAAGGCAATAAATGCTACTTCCGGTGGATTAGAAAGCCAAAACTGCATCCTCTTGCCTATTTTGGATGCTTTGTTCTTTTATTTTACTTTATTTATTTTTTTAATTAATGGGGCTTTATTTATCACATCCCCCTCCTTATTTATAACTCACTGCCATATGCTGACGCACTTTCTCTGAAAATGGCTATTTACTTTTGGAGTGCATTCCCCCCCCACCCCCCAGCGCCTGCCCATTTCTTGTCTGGCTTACACCCATTCTCCCTTTTGGAAATGTATACATTGGCTCTCCTGCCATGACATTCATTACCCACTGCTCAGCATTCTTGAGGATCAAATGACAGGGCCCATGCTGTATGTGGGGAGCAATGCTGGAAAATTCCTTTGATGCTGCGCCTTGTGACACTCAACGGCTAAATCCAAGCTTTTGATATTTGACCAAATGCCAAATGTGCTAGCCTGAATATCTATGATCTTACAGAGAGCTGAATGGAAAATTGGAAAAAAAAAATTAAACTATTTCGCAGAGCTAATTAAAGTAAAGTTTTAATTAATCAGAAAGTTAGTTGAGGAGAGTGTCATAGTTAGTTTGGAGCTAAAGTGTAACATTTGAGTGCTATTAGTGTATATGGTACTAAGAGTCTGAAGGGGCAAAAATTCATATAGCCCTTCTATCCAAAGCATCTTCTGCTTTTCTTCTACCAATTCTTGTTTAATTTTTTTTTCTATTACCTTGCTGTCCTTAATGATTATGTTTTAGTTGTTTTTGTTATAAAGATATGATCATATAGAATACATATTCTGAATCTATTAGTACGTACACTATTATAAGACATTAACCTCTGTGTCATTCTTTTAACAGTATATAATGGTGGGCTTAAGAATTACTTTATTTGCTTAAAATTTGGGTCACTTCCACTTGTTTTCCATGATAAAAATGCTATGAAAAAAAGTCTTTAGACATAGAAGCTTCCCCTTTATTATTTATTTCCCATGATCATTTTTATTTATTTTTTTGTGGTGGCCACAAGGCCCACCATAGGGTGTGTGTGCTTGGCAGAGAGAGAGACAGAGAGAGGGAAAGTGATAAATCATTCACCATGCCACAATCCCTTCTCCTCCCTTTTCCTCTTAGGATTTGAGGCATACATGCTTACGCACCCAGCCTGAGTTTCAAGGCACTTGGTCTGTGGTTGGCCATGTGGGAGTCCAGTGCCTTAACCACTGTGCCACTTACTTGCCCCTCCTATAACAAATTTTTATATGTGAAATTACTGGATGAAAGAGGACCATTTTACTTCATTTTTATTTTTGCTATAGGGCACGTGTGCTCTCTGAAGAGACAGAGAGAGAGAGAAAATGAGAAATCACCCCCTTCCGGAGGATGGTGACCACATCACAATTCCTTCTCCTCTACTCTCTCTGTGGGATTTTGGGCACACACACGCACACACTTGGTGTATTTTCAAGCTGCCAGGTCACATAGGATCCACCCATCTTCACCATGCCACCTGGCTGGCCCAAAGAGGACCATTTTAAATACTCAATCTATTTATTATATTAGGTCATGGGGAAGTCAGGACGTATTTTTCTATGCAAAAGTGCATCATGACTTTCCCAGCAACCCAATAATTGCTTACCAAAAGAGTTGTAACATTTTACGTTCCCACTACCATTGTGCGACTGTAAGTTGTTCCTTACTGGCTCCATATGACTTGGCTTCTGTTTGTCCACATTTGTGCTTATGCAACAGGCACAGTACTTCTGGGAAAACAATTTAATACCCATTACCTATTGAATTCACACAATAACCTTGCAAAGTCAACACTTTACGAATGAGTAAACATTAGGGAAGATTGTCTTACCCTAAGTCCATATGATTATTATCAGAGCTGGAACTTGACCTTGCTTCTTCTGAGTCCAGGCCTGTCATGTGTTCCCTCTATCACAGCTGTCCCTAAAATAACAGAATGGGTCCAAGCTAATGAGCCCTTCAGGATAAGCTTGAAGGGGCTCAGTGGTTGGTATGTATAAAGATGGAACAGATGAGCAGGACTGAAGATTAAAATATCTGTATGACTTTGCTCTCTTAAACAAACATTTCCTCAAAAAGCATGAATCATTTTGATTTACACATGCTACTTCGTCCTCCCATATGCACGTTAAAAAAATTAAAAAGAAACAAAGCGTGTTATTTTGTAGTGTCTGAGTGTTGGAACATTTCAACTAAACTCAGATATACATGAGTAACTCTAGTTGGAGGTTGTTCATGCATATCTGAAGGCAGAATGTGGCCTTTTGACTTTAGCCTATTAAACATGAGGAAATTCATAGTTAAAATTCCACTCTTTGCTCTCCAGCCAAGATTGGAATGGCCCCAGCCACAGAACATGATGGACAAGGCTTCCACAAGGCCCAATAATCTGCTGGCATTATGGAGTAAGATAGGGAAACCGCAGTACATCAAGGCCTCACCTCCATTTTTCAAAAAGTTGAATGGATTAAAAGTGTGGATGTCATTCTTCACAGTGAGGAGGCAGACAGGTTTTGTAACAAGCCAGAGTGTGGTGTGATGCAGTAAATGACAAATGCCTCCTGGTTGGACGTTCCAGGGATCCATTTACAAAATCACTTCGGGAAATTATTTGGGACCATGTGCCTTCTGTGAAGGAAAGAGAAAGAGAAAGCCATTTTTGAGGTGCTGTTGTGTACGATGGCAGGACGTGCCGGCACTAGCTCCACAGAGTGGCTTTGGGGCAGAGCAGTGTGTTCTATTCATCTAGCAGGTCTTGGTGTTTAGACGGTCCGGAGCCAAGCAGAATAATGGGGATTAGCAAAACTCAGGGATGGGCTCACCTCCCTAGATTACACAATCCCATTATCTAATCGGACTACCTCTTAATGGATATTAAAAACGAGAATAAAACAAAACTACTCCAGTATTATTTTCCAAAGATAAGATTCTGAATGTAGATGGTAGAAAGAATGCCTTGTTAACCTCACCCAATTCCTTTTAGGAAACTTCAGGGGAGGCTGGTTTCTATAAACAGATGAGCTCCTCTAGAGGCTTCTACAGGATGAGGCAGCTGTGTCAGCATGTCCCTCAGTGCTGAGATGGTGACTGCTTCGCCCTGCCTTTCAAAAGAAGAAAATCTTCAGCAGCCGGATGCATCGGTAGAAAAGTAGAGCAGTGAACACTTCACCTGGCTGCTTGTTTGTAACCATAATTTAATTTTAATCAGTGAGGAATCCTAAAAACAAATGAGCGAAACCCAAAGGCAGCTTGAAAGCACTTGATTTCAAAGCAGTGTAGTGATGTCTATATTCTCATGGCTAATATTGCCTATACAAGGAGACTTCAAAAAGCTCACAGGAAATGGAATTAAAGTACCAGTTTATTTGCTACAAAAAAATCTTTGCCAGCTATTTTTTTTTTAAATAATATGCATTTTTCATGAGCTTTTTGAAGACCTCCTTTTGTTGTCCAGAGCTCTGCTTGGAGAAGATTCTTGTTTCGCTGGTGGCATTAAAGTCAGTCCAAGTTCAACAACAGGAGTATCTCCACACCGGGTCCTCCTTCCCTCGCCCCTCCTAGTCTGAACAGCTATCCTCTCTGATGTGATTGGACAATTTTCAGCTACCTCCAAACACTGCAGGTTGTTACAGTCGAGAAAGTTTACTAATAAAATATCATCTGCCTTGGTGCCAATCAAATGCTCTTAGACTCTAATCAAAAAGTTCTTGCCATTGGCCAAACTCAGAGAAAGAAAGGCAAGGAAGTGTGGCTGATGCAGTATTTCTACATAGATAAGTAAAATAGGTAGAGAGATAGCTACAGGTAGGTACGTAGATACACAGATACACAGAGCTATGATTTAAGTGTGTCCCCACCAAAACTTACAAGGCCTGGTCCTACCAGGACAATGTTGGGAAGTAGAATCAGTAAGAGGTAAAGGCTGAGAGGAGGCCTTTGGGTCCACCCTCTGCTCCGTGGGTGGACTTGTGCCGTTTTCCTGGAATGTGAGTTAACTTCCAGAGGGAAGATCCTTTTCCTTTTTGGTCTCTTTGCACTGGCCACTCGCCTTTCTGCTTTTTGTCACAAGATGAAGCAGCATCTCATGATTCTCACCAGAAGCCCAGTAGATGCCAGAACCATGCTTCTTGTTCATAGCTTTCAGAATCGTGAGCCAGTGAAACCTCTTTTTTCTTTATAACTTACCCAGTCTCAGGTATTCTGTTATAGAAACAGAAAATGAACTAAATACAGATAGAGATATCTTCAAAGCTTTCTGAAACTCTCCTTTCAAAAGAAATTTTAAAATCCCATTTCCCAGTTTTTAAAAATGTGTCTATGTCAGAATTTTTAAGAAAGGAAACGTTGTTTTCAGAAACAAATGTGCACAATGGGGTAACAATTCTAAATACCTGTCTTCACTGTGTTCTCTCTCCATAGCATGAATTTCTTTCTCCAAAGCAGTCCCTTTCTCACTCAGTGGTACAATATCAATGTTATCTTGGCTGGACAATTCAGTGTCTATTTTTGCCGAGGTAACTGCCAGGTTGCATACTCCAACAGCTTCTTGTCACCATGGAAATTTCAGAAAATGCTTTTTCCACAGTAACGGGCAGAAGGGTGCTCACCTGATGAACTGTTCTCATTGGTTCGGCTAGGTAGGACTGCATTCTGGAAACTGGCTTAGGAAAATTGTGAGTGAAATAAGTCACACCTGGCATACTTGCAAGGGCTGAAGAAGAGAGTTTTATGAAGGCCATTACCAAGGGCATGGGCACACTTTGGAGAAACTAACAGTGACAGGAAAGCAAGAGCTTCCCTGAGCCGAGGTAATAAGGGAAAGACACTGTGGCCTAAAGCCCAGGTGGGGCATATGTCTAGGTAGGGGAGTCTAGACACAACTGCGACATTGGGAGAGAGCCAGTGTTAGCTCGGCTGCCTGACAGTACCACAGGTTGGGCAGCTTAAACAACAGATCCTGCTTCCCACAGTTCTCAAGGATCAAGATCAATGTGCTGGCAGAGCCTTGCAAAATCCTTTTTGTCTTCTCCTGTGTCTTCACATGGTCTTCCCTTTATGCACCATATCTGTGTTCAAATTTCCTCTTCCAATAGGACGCTGGTCCTATTGGATCAGGGCTCCATTGAATGATCTTATTTTAACGTAATCACCTCCTTGAAGGCTCTTTCTCCAAATACAGTCATGTTCTGAGTTGCTGGGAGTTATGAATTCAGTATACAAATAAAGTGGGTGGGTGCAATTCAGCCCAGAGCAGAGGCCTTATATGTGGCCCTGGGGAGAGAGCGGGGTAATAATACCCTAATTGCTCTGTCCTCCAGTCTGCCTGGAAGCCCCTTTCTAGTGCTTCTCATTGACCAAAACTAAATGGAGCCAGAAGCAAGCCAGCCTGTTTGAGGCCACCCCTGAAGGTCAGTCTCCTGGAATACGAGAGGAAAAGAGGGTAATTGCCAGGAGCAGACAGAATATCCAGCTCACAAAGTCACTGACCTGAATTTAGAAAGCAGAGACTTCAGTGACCTCCGGGGTTATGAATGATTTAACATAGAAGAAGTATGGATCAGAATGAGCCAGGGTGTTGGACTTTGTAGCTCGTACATGAGATGCTGGTTTAAGAGAATTGTCATAAGGCTCAGCTTTGTGGTAACAACTTGAAAATCTTGCGCAGCACTAGTTCTTGAGAGAGAGAATTTCTTGTGAGCAGATGAGGAAAAGGTACTTACTGTGGGGCTGACACTGTCAGTTCTCTCCTTCCAGGCCCCATCTAGAATGATTTGAAGGAGATTTTTTATATATACATATTTAAGAATTATTTTATTAACTTTATTTATTAATTTATTTTTAATTTGATGAGAGAGAGAGAGAGAGAGAGAGAGAGAAAGCAAGCCGCCAGGTTCAGGACTCAAACTGCCGTCAGTCATGTGGGAGTCCAGTGCCCTTAACCACCACACCACCTGCTGATCCCGAAGGATATATTTTTATGCTGGATCTGCTACCCTGCAAACTGGCAGCTTTCTAGCTTCACATAGAAAAAAATATCATTAAGCCATGGCAAAATCCCAATCTATTACTGGCTATGTTCTTAACTCATTCGAACCTCTTTTGATTGACATTTTTCTGGTTGATCTGAGCTTCAATTACTGTTCAGTGGATCTTTCACTTAAAGGGAGAATTAATGTTAATTGACATCATCATCGCTGCTTAGCACATCTGGAAACCGCATTTTAAAAGCTTTGGATTATTGGCAAAAATGAGTCAAAGCAACGGCTTTAGGTACTGGATTTTCTTTACTCATAAACAATCCATTTTGAATTGATACAAAGTTTGGGTAAATGGAGGTTAGGTACTAAGTGTGTGAGGCACTAAGACTAGGGCTGGGGAAAGAAGGACCCAGTAAAGATCAAGACTCGAACCTCTCAATTCTGTGGAAGTGAGAGGGATTAGGGTACCTACTCAGCCTCTGCTCCAGAATAATACTCAGGCGTGCAATTTCCACCTGCTCCCATCCTCCCCGGTTCTGCTAGGGATGAGGACTGGGGGAGCTCACAGGACATTCCACCACCTCCCAGGCGGTGGCAACACACGGCTCCTGAAGCTATGCCTTGGTCTTGGAGGGCCGAGACTGTGAGACCTGTAACAGACACTGCCTGGCCAGGACAGGAAGGAGAATGGCTAAGCCCACAGGGACGGGGGTGGACAGTGAGCAGCTGCCATTTCCGCAGAGGAGGCCGATCAGCTAGTTCTAAAGCTGCTGTGGCTGTCTATGGAAGCCCTGGAACACCACCCGAGGCTCTGTCCATGGACTGCATTCTTGCTTAGCCAAACCCAGTGCCTTGTTTTTAGGAGAAAGAAGAGGGTTCATTGTCAGTGTTTAAAGTGAGAAGTCAATTCAACTACATGGGAAGCTGTTTAAAGAGGTTTACCCCAGCCCAGCACCCTCCCTCTCACGTAAGGGTTAGCCCCCTCTCAGCTGTGGTTCCTCACGCTCACCACTGATCTGTGGCGGCCAGCACTTATGCTCTAACTCTCCGGACTCTTTACTGATGTTCTCTTTCTGACAAACGCAGCAAAGAGGACATTACGGTAAGAATTCAGCAGGGTTTTTGGCCGTGACAGGAGGAGGTCGTTGTTCCTGCCTCCTGGAGAGCTGGCCGCAGACACCAGATTGCAGTCGGATGAGAGAGGAAAAGGTTTGGCAGCACTGACCGATGCTGCAGAGAGGGCTGGGGGAGGACGAAAATAGATGAGATGGATTAGATGAGGGAATTCACTCTTCCCCATGACCATAAAAGGCTATAGCTCTTTTCATTCTCAAAAACTCAAAGACATCTATTTTAGAGATCTAAGGATTAGCTCACGGTGAGGAAGTGTCCCCAGGTTCTGTGAGGTCAGACTGAGCTTCTCCTGGGAGGCACTTACAAATCACCTGGGAAGATCAGGAGGTGGTTGTATGTATTTGGGTTTCTGTAGGATGTTGGATTTGTGGCTGCAGAAATGGCAATCATATCAAAGTTGGGGGCTGAAAGCTTGTAAGAAATCAGCCCATTTATTAAAATTCATTTATTTATTTTGGTAGAGGTTTTTGCCTTAGGGTGTGGGTGCTCACCAGGGGGAGAGAGAAAGAGAGAGGGAGAGAGAAAGAGACAGATACAGTGAGAGGGAAAGTGAGAAATCACCCCTATCCCCAGGGATATGGCCATTTCACGATCCCTTCTCCTCTATTCTCCTTCTGGGATCTTGGGCACACACTCACATGCACTCAGCATGAGTTTCAAGCCACTGGGTCTGGGACTTGAAACACAGTTGGCCATGTGGGAGTCCAGCAATGTAACCACTATGCCATCTGCTGGCCCCAAGAAACCAGTCTATTTACCAGCTTTGGAAAGGTGGTGTCAATCAAGAGTTCATTTTATCTTTTCCTTCTACATTTTTTCCTGTACTAATTTTTCTACATATTTCCCTCCCTACATCTTTTTCTTTCTATTTCCTTCCTTTCTCCTTTACATTAGCCTCTCATTTCTTTTCTTTATATCTCCTTTCTGGATTTTCCATTTCCATGTTCTTCCTGTTCTTCAACTGTATTAACATGTTCTGGAGGACAGTGAGAAATAAGCAGATGCCATGGGACAAATTTATAGCATCATAAAGGGCCTCTTCTCTTGGAGCACCCACTCTTACGGCTGAATTAATTCTGTTCCTGGATGTATGGTTCCTTTCTGCTTTTGGGGCAGAGAATAGGAGAACCAACCTCTTTATCAACCTTAAACCTGACATAGAGCAAAGTATCAGAGCCTGAACAAGGTGAGCATGATTAAGGCACCTGCAGTACGACAAAGTGGGTAACATGGAGATTGGCTATTACAGGGGGGTCAGCTGAATGAATGTATCAAGGTTATCAGGAGCCAGGTTTCTTGCTGTCAGAGAAAAATGATGAATGGAAAGGGAAAATACATCTTGTGGTATTGGATTAGAATGAGGAGTGTAGAAGTGGAAATTCATGACTTTTGATATTTATATTGGGTTGTCACTAAAGTCATGATGCATTTTTGTACAGAAAAACAGAAAAAAAATTCATCATGACTTTTCTGACAATCCAGATGTAAATATGTGTGTGTGTGTACTCATAGGTGCACACATGCATGCACACCACACACACACACACACACACACACACACTCTCTCTCTAACCCCGTCTGACAGGGCTTGGAAACAGTGACATGTGAGTAGCAAAGACACCTAGTGCCCAAATCTTAGGCTCCAATGCCATTCTCCAGCAAAAGAAGCCAGGGCTCTTTAGAGAAATGGCCAATTCCAGAACTGGGGCAGGGAAAGAACAAAATGAACCTGGGACATTTCCTGGTGTCAGCAGGCAAGGCAAAGCTTAAAGAATGATAGAAACATGCCTAGAAAACCAAGAGGCTGGCTTGCAGGAACTCTTACTGGCCAAACAGGATAATCTGAGCATCAGTGCCAATAGTAACAGTAACTGATTAGAATCCATTGAGTAAATTGGAAAACCCTGAGTCCCTACTCAAATCAAACAATCAATCAATCAAGGAAAAAAATCTAAGGACTTTTAAGGTATTTCCATGGTTTCAAAGCACCTCTCTTCCAAAAAAAGAGTTAACCACCAAGTGGAAAAGAGTAATAGCTTCACTTTGGTGATATTCCTGCCAAAGGTGGGCCACAGAGTAACTTCCAAACCAACCAATCTGAGGATACTGCAAATAACTGGCTTCGACTCTTCAGTTGAGTCAAAGTAATGAAAACCAAAAACAATCTCAAGAGCTATTTCAGACTGAGGAAAACTAGAAAGACATAACTAAATGCAATGCATGATTTTGCAGATGTTTTACAACCAAGAAAATTACTGGAATAATTGGTGAGACTTGACCAGGGTCTGAGGGTTGGTCAGTAGTAAGTTATTCTCTTTATTTTGATGGTTGAATTGTGGCCATGTGGAAGAATGCATGTTTTTTGTACCATATGTACAACTTTTGTGTTTTAAAATTTTGAAGATATTAATCAAATGATGCAGTCATTTTAGGTAAAGAAAAAGATAGGAAGTAAACATAAAATTCCCATCAGTAGGACCAGTGGTGGTGTGGTGGTTAAGGTGGCTGGATATCGCATGGCCAACTGTGAGGTTTGAATCCCAGACTCAACAGCTTGAGAAACACACTGGGCATGTATGTGTGCATGCTCAAAATCTTGAAAAGAGAAATGAAGAAGGGATTGTGATGTTATCAATCCCCCATGGGGAAGCTTTCTCACTTTCCCTCTTTCTGTGAGAGCACGAACCCTCTAGCAATTTTTTAAAAATTCCTGCTACTTTAGGAGAAGGCATGAGAATTTACAGAATTTTGTGTTTATGATGGGCCATACAGTGTTATAGTGGGTTGTCAGAAAAGTCATGACATCTTTTTCTATGGTTTCTATGCAAAAATGCATCATGACTTTTCAAAAGACCCAATCCCTGCATCCTTGGGCTTCTCCTCTCCCTCCTCTTCTCTATTTTACCAACTCCTGGGGGTAAAACAGAGACGTGCTGTTATTATGAGGGCCCTTGGAAAGCTGCAATACCAGGTAATGGGAAGTGTCATGGTCCTACTCCCAATTACTGGCTGGAAAAGGGAGCATCTGCCCAAAACAGCCAGCCCAGTTAAGCTGCTGGACTGATTAAGTAGAATTGAAGAAACTGGACAATGTCTTAAGCATGGCTTGAAGTGTTCAGTAAGCAGCAGGAAGATTTGTGGCTTGCATCCCTTTTTCCATGTGACGGGCTGAATATGAAAGTGAAGGGAAGAGCTGGAACGTTTGTGCTAATGAAGAATATATATATATATATATATATATATATATATATATGCACATATATATATATATATATATATATTATTATATATATTTAGAGATTTTTGCTGTAGGGTGCATGTGCCTGCTGGAGAGACAGAGAGAAATTGGGGAACAGAAAGTGAAAAATCACCCCCAGGGGGGATGGTCACACCACAATCCCTTCTGCTCCATTCTCCTCTCACGATCTTGGGTATGCATACACACACATGCATGCACCCGGCCTGAGTTTGAGGCTGCCGGGTCCATGACTCAAACCACAGTGGACCGTGTGGGAGTCCAGCAATGTAACTATTATGCTATCTGCTGGTCTCCATGCAGAACAGATTTTAAACTTCAGAGTCAGAGCAATCTCTGAGAGGGATGAAGCATGTTACCCAGGAATGCTTGACAACAGACTTTGAACTCAGAATAGCCACTATAAGTCTGTAGCCTCCCCAGAATCACTTCCATGGAGTGGCCTTTGCTGTGCTGTCCTTGATTTTAGGGGAGGGGCCCTGTCTTAAACAGCCTCGGGAAATCATCATTGTGCTAGTGAAGATATACAGGGGACACTGCCCAGCGCCTCCTGTAGAAGCCCCCCACGAAGCTAGTAAATACTGTTTCTCCAAAGGATCTGGTCGACTTTGTCCTTTTGACAGTAAGAGCTAGAGATGCATGTATTGCTCTCCCTTTTCACCATGGCTTTCGGGAAACTGAGTTATTGGGATTTATCTGTAGTGATGGCGGAAGGCCTTTGGGCCTGTAGAGCTGACTTTTGTGCTTAGTTTTCTTCAGTGTTGACTTTAGTATGTTTCCTAGAAAGTTGCCTCAAACATTTGTAAAATAAAAGTTTGTAAAACAATGAAACAGATCATTGAAAGAATAAAGCTGAAGGGAACAAAATCTTTTCAAACACAAATGAGCTAAATGTTAGCAAGAATTTCATGCTAACAATAGTGGAAGAAATGCCTTTCCTATTTATTAGGAGAAAGCAAGATGCTAGGAGGCCAGGAATAGTATTTATGGTCTGGAGCATGTGTCCTTGCAAAATGAGCAACACCGTGGCTATAAATGGATTCTTGCCCAGACTTCTGTGAAGAAAGGAACAAATGTAAGCTTTTCAAAATATGCTGGAGGCCGTCTGAAAACCATCCAGGTGTTTGTGGGAATGTTCAACCACGGATAAAGTCTAAGTGATGTTATTTGGAAAGCATCTTGCACTTTGCTTGATTAAAAAAAAAAATTCAAGGTGATACTTTGTTACACATCGCAGTATTTTCAAAGGAGAAGTGACAAAGGACTGTTAGCTCTTTGGACACCTGTGCCTGGTCTCATTCTGGTAAGGGCAGAGCTACTGTCTGCCTGACAGTGTCATCTCTCAGAAAATAGAGGAACCAGTGAGGGAAATGGCTCCTCTGGAGTGCATTGTGGTCAGTCAAAGAGACTGGTCGGTAAAGAGAAAGTGACAAGAATCTTGAGAAAGACACTGACGTTCTCTTGGTCCCTTCACAGAACCCCCAAAGCTATTTAGATCTTTAGTTTTGTCTTGTATTGTTGTCACTTACAGACCTGTGTCTCACCCGAGAATTGTCCCTGAGAACTGGGGTCACACCATGTCATCTCTGTGTCTTCTAATGTCCGGTGCGGTATCTTTTAAATGCAGAAAAAATTGAACGTGCTGAGTTGAAATATAAGTATGGTGACTTAAAGTCAGGATGATCTGACAACATTCCTTCTTTATTAAACAATTTTTTATGACAAACCATTTTCATTGTAGAAAGACTGAAAAATATCTGGTATATATAAATGATAAAATACAAACTTTCCATAATCCTTCCACCCCTAGCTAAACATTACGATTTCATCTAAAAGACCGTCTCCTTGTCTTTCATACTTTAGTACTGCTTCATACATGTGAACATACTAGTTTTGTATTTTAAGCTAAGTCTGGGACTCAAACTGCAAAGTCGGCCATGTGGGATCCAGCCCCCTTAACTTCTTTGCTGCTGGCTGGCCCCATGGTATGTTTTTGAACCCACTCGGTTCAGGACTCTAACCAAGGAGTTGGCTATGTGGGACCCCATACCTTAACCACCACGCCATCAGCTGACCCTCATGTCATTAAAATATCTTAATTTTAAAATGACTTCATCATACTCCCTTGCAGGTCTTTATCATAGTCATTCTAGTTTAAAAACTTAAGCAACGGAAGGAGTTGGCTCTCATTGGTGATACGTTCTTTTTTTTTTTTTTTTTGAGAGGTTTTTGCTATAGGGCATGTGTGCTTGCCAGAAAGACAGGGAGAGAGAGACAGAGAGACAGAGAGCGAGAAATCACCCCCCAGGAAGGATGGCCATGCCGCAATCCCCTCTCCTCCATTCTCCTTTCCGGATCTTGGGCACGCATGCACACGTGCCCGGCCTGAATTTAAACTACTGGGTCCAGGACTCGAATCGCGGTTGACTACATGGGAGTCCACTGACATAGCCATTACGCCGAGTGCTGGTCCCGGTTATACAGTCTTACTAGCATGGTTTTTCTAAGGAATCGAAGAGGAAACTATTTCAAGGTTTGGGTAGGGGAGACAGGAGAAGCCTCAGGCTGCTCCTCAGGTTCTGAGTGGGTTCTGAATCTGTGGCAGTGCTTCTGGAAGGTGAACTGATGGTGTGGAGTCCATAGCCAAAGCTGATCAGGAAGAGTTGGGGCTGAAGAGTGCTCCACTCAGAGAATAGCCATGGAATCACATATCCACATTTGAAAAAGTGACTGGCTTACTCTGTGGGATTCCACTTGGCAGAACTAAAGCGGGTAGGTGGAAATGATGAGGATGCGATTTTGGCTCTGTAAACAAGGGTGAGAGCTGTTCCAAAAAGATACAGGATGCCCTGTGAGGTGGAGTGCCCACCTCTGGAGGGCGCTAAGCAGGGCGGTGGTGTCTGGGGTATTAAGAGAGGAGATCCCTGAAGTCTCCTTTATGACCTGTGTCTGGTGGAAGGGAGCAGTGGAATGACGCAGATCAAACCTTAAGTCTCTCGAAGTCACATTGGAAAAATGAGTAATAGTGTTAGAGTTTGCATTTATTCCAGTGCCACCTGTTTTCAATTCTGAGTAGCTCAGAGACCTGCCAGCACTTTCTGGTGCCTGAGTCATGTGGTCTGGCAAGGCTGTGCCTGAAAAGTCCCATTTCATTCCTCAGTCTGAACAGCAAATGCTCACGGTGCGAGCACTGCCATTCTCACAGTGAGCCCCAATTCAGGATGTTATCCCCGGCTGTGTGCACCCTGAGATTCCAAACAGCCACCAGCAGGCTGCAGTCCTGGTCCCAGTGGATGCATGTCTAGGTCAGAGGTTCGCAGAGCTCACAGACAAGGGCTGAAGAATAAAATTCTCCCTCTAGTGGCTCAAGCCCAAACATTGTCCTGCCCTGTGAAGACCGAGTGGAGACACAGGAGACACTCTGGAGCCATTTTGCAGGACTGGAATTCTTCTGCCTGGCGGAGCTCATCCCACACCAAGGGCTGTGCACACAGCATGCCCCTCAGCTGTGCCAAGAGCTCCTGGCTGCCGTGGGCGCTTGCCCTGAGGCCCTGGGCTCACGTGACCACCATCTGGCATGAGAGCCCCCTGATCCCAGACTGAGGGTGCTGACCTCACCACATCGCTATTTGGAGGAACGAACTGGAACTGCTCGGCTTTCCTTAAACCCTGGGCTGCAGTTCTCCCTCCCCCACCTATGGGACATCTCAGGCCTTTTGTGGGAGCTTGGGGTTGTGACAGTTCTGTGACCTTTGTCCCAATGCCCATAAATCTCCTCCTTTTTAGCTGCCCTAGTGGAACGAGGCTATAATCAGTGAGATCTTAACGTATATTGAGCCCCTGCTAAGGCCGGGAGGCACATTGTCCTAGTGAATATACCTAGTGGCCCAGAGCTCCCTGGCCTTCATCTCAGCCAACACAGGGGAGACACTGGGCATCCCAGAGAGCAGCCACCACACCCTCTCTCCTTTCTTTCAACTCCAGAATTCTACCTCCCAGCTTCGGAGACAAAGAGAAAATCTTAGTTCCCGAGGACCTCCCTGCTTGAAGTCCCACAGTCCGTAGCAAGGCTTATCCCCAAAAGTGTGACTCCCCCCTCTTTTTTTAAAATACAAAGGACTTCCAAAAGTTCATGGAAAAATAGAATTAAAGTATGAGTTTATTTTGCTGCCAAAAAAAAAAATGAAACCCAAGGGCTAGCCAGTGGCATGATGGTAGTGAAGGCGCTGGATCCCACATGGCTGACTGAGCAGTTCAAGTCCCAGACCCAGTGGCTTGAAAACTACTCTGGGCGTGTCCCCCCCAAAATCCCAAGAGAAAAATGGATGAGAAGGAATGGCATAGCCAGTTTCCCTGGAGGGTGCTGCCTCATTTTCCCTCTCTACTACTGTCTTTTCCCAGCAAGCACCTACACTATACCGCCAAACAAAACGGCGAGCATAATTTACTTAGGATGCCTATTTCCCATGAACTCTTTGAAGGCCCCACATATGTGACTGATAACCTTTTCTGAACCAGCATCACTATGGCTTTACTCTCCTCACACAGAAGAGCTCTCGAGTGTTTATTAGTTTCCACTTATAATACAGGTAGATGGATGCCCCTAGGACTCTAGTGACATCAAGTGTTCTTGAAATAGGAAAACAGAGAGGTTAGCAAAACCTAGGATGCCCAGCAGCCTCAACAGCATTTCTTTCCTAACTTTGGTCTTTGGTCACAGGAAGAACACACAGGTGTGTGGCTGGGACACAGAATGGGTCCACACAGCGTACACTCTCAGCAGCCTATCCGGCTCCCAGAGGCCATGCTTCTTTCCTTTCCTGACATTGTTCTCTCTGAAACATTGTTAACATCAGAGGAGTGGGGTTCCTGTGTTTTGAAAGAGCCATCAAATTCCAGGGCTCTCGTGGCTCTAGCCAGTGAAGTGCTCTTTCAGCTCCCTGTCTTAGGAACAGTGCACACCATCCACAGTGCAGGGGAGGCACACAGAAATGGGAGTTGCCCATTCCTTTTACTACTGAGACAGAGCAGAAAATAAATACCATGCCGCCACAGGAAAACACGCGATCCTCTATGGGTAGGAGTCAATTTCTCATGTTAAATGTCTCCACTACAGCATGGCAGTGAGGGAAAGAGTTCTCTTTTCCCAGGGAATGCTGGACTGGAGTATCCTACTGGACGTAGCCCAACGAGGTCGCTCCAAAGAGGCTCTTGGTCATAATGCCACAAAAAAGTTCATCCTGAGATCCCACCCTGAGTTCCTTATCTATATGCGTGTTTACTGCACAGGGGACTCTTCCATCTTCCTAAGCAGTGAGGCAGTCAAAGAGCAGCAGGAAGAGGACAGAAAGGGGCCTGGGTCTTTGGTCTTTAAGAACAGACCCATAGTGGTGTGTTTGGGGCTGGACCGTGGCTGACATGAAATGTGCAGAGCTGATGTCTCCAGTCACTACAACAGCTTTTAATAACCAGCAAGAAGGGGGAGGAGAGGCTTTTCCAGTTAGTTTCAAGAAAAGGCATTTTGCGTATATATTAAATATGACATCACTTTCAACCGACTTTCACACCAATCTGAGCTGTATAAAAGATATCAGAAATGAAATTCTGACGTACATTTAATCTGCTTTTAAAAAATAGACAGGAAGAAGAAAATTTCAGATTTTTTTTATTCAAAGGTTCTCAAAAGAAATAAAACAGAAAAAGCTAACAATCTGATCAAATGTACAGTTCAAAAATGTCTTTTGGCGTTTAACAACAAGTCCTAGGAAAGAAAACTACAGTTATCTTGAACCGGACAAATAAGTTACCACTGGCAAGTTCGTGGCACTAGTAAAACAAAAATAAAAAATTAACTCTCTTGATCATATAGATATCTCTATGAAAATCTTTTTTTCAATCTGTACAAAAGGTCTTTCTTCATAAATTAATTTTTTTTTATAATTTAATGGCTGTCTACTATGTGATGTTTAACTGATTTTTTTTTTATTTTTTATTTATTTTTTTTTATCTTATGTACAGAGGTTATGTTTCCCAAATCTTACCCAGACGAGTATGGCACTTAGTTCAGACATTTCTAGCAGCAGATTTCCCCTCCCCTCTAACCGAGCTATCAAATTTCTGTCTTAACTAATGCAAAAATATCAAGTAGTGAGAGCCCCAGGTCTACACATGTACTAGGTACATGGAGGGTGCTGCGTTCAGTCTGGACTTTCACAAAGCAGTACTATTCCAGGGAGCATAGAACCAATAATACCACAACTTTAAAAAAAGAAAACAAAAACTAAAACAAAAACACAATTCTCTTATGACTATGTAATTTTCACTAGAATCTACACTTCTCAGAGCAGCAAGGACTTTTGAAACTATGAAATGTCACTGACATCAATAATCAAATACAAGCATACAATTTAAGAACTAAAAAATACTCGAAAGAAATAACTGCTTAGCCCTAGCTCCTGAGCTAGGAGGATTTGGTCTGTGGAGACAGGGAGGGCCAGCAACCTGTCCCAGCACAAAAGAAAATAGACTCTGAGGTAGATAACTGATCATACACAGCTGACCAGACGGGTACACAGTTTTGGAAGACAACGTAATTTACCATTGCTTTTAAAATGTATGCAACTGCCTTAATAAAAGAGCTTTAATAACAGTGAATTATCTTCTAGGTACGAAAGTAGAAAGAACTGTGTATTTATGAATCAGGAATTTCATAGTTTCAAAATTGGTTTTCTTTACACTTGAACACTTGTAGTGATGATGTAAAGTGTGGCACTGCTTGGATCCAAATCTTCCTTCATGCTTTTTTTGTTTGTGTGTGTGTGTCCATACATCAATGAAAATTATAAAACCTAAATGCAAAGGTACAAAAAAGGCACATTCTCCTAACCGCAAACTGGTCCGGCAAAAATAAAGAGCACAGAAGATGTGATGCTGAGACAAGTTGGAGCTACTGGTTACTGGCTCTTCGGTCTTTGGTGAAGTTACCTTTAAAAGTGCCAAGTCATTTTTATTTTTCAAATTTACCTAACAGAGAGAGAGAGAGAGAGAGCTAGTAGCCAATCATTTCGCTTCTAATCATATCTCAGCTTATGTCTGAAGAGAAATCCTTACTTTTAGCTTTTGCCATTTAGTTGCGACAGCAACATTGTTTTCCGTTTGCCAGATCTCAGGCATAGTTCTCGTTCTAAAGCACTATCATTAGTATAAAGGAAGGACAAGACATTCGGTGACTCCCCTCCCCCGCCCCCCACCCCCAGCCCCAACACTACCTACACTAAATCTAGAACATCAAGTTAGTTTTTTTTTTTTTTTTTCCTGAAAAAAGGCAAAAAAGACTTTACATTGCATCATACAGCAGATATCCTAAATCAGTCAAACTATCAGAGGAAACTGGGCGCACGGCCTTACAAACGAGTTACCCTATTAAAAGTTCCCCAGTCAGAAAATGTGTTTCACACAAAACATTTTTCCCTTCTTGCATTTCACTACCTTACACATTATGTGAAAAATCATTAAAAACACCTACTACGTATTTAAAAAAGCCAAAATTTCAGCAACTTTTATTGACTACCTTTTAAAAGCCCTATGCTGCTGTTTTACAAGGCATAATAGACCAGCTCATTTGGTCAAAGCATTCTACATCATTAGTTTGAACTAACTTTCACTGAAACAGCTACAGCATCAAAAGAGTTAAGGCAAATTGGAATTCATAGAAAAGGATAAGACACTTCACACTACGTTGAAAGAAAAACGGAAAGCTAAGAAAGGAGACACTGACAGCAACACTGAGTTACAGCAACACTCGCACGGCAAGCACGGAACACCATGATGAAGTCGGACTAGTTAAACTTCAGAAAGCCCATTTCATACAGCTGAAAAAAAAAACACAAATTAAACACAAAATGAACAAAACCACAAAAATCCGGTCATGCACTTGGATAAGTCTTCATGGTCTTTGTGCATACCCAGAAAATTGAAGTTTTCTTTTTTTTTTTTTTTTTTTTTTTCTTCTTTTTTTTTTTTTTTTTTTTGCATCATAACATTTGATAAAAATCTTTTGTTTTGTTTTTGTTTTTTGTTTTTTTGTATTTTTTTTACTAAAATAAACCTGTTCAGGGGAACAGCTACTAGATGAATTTAAGGGTTTTATGCACCTCATAGAACTTATAGCAAAAATAGTTTTAGTTGATTTCATTATAAATAACGTTTTCAAGAACCTGTGCAAAACTGTCAATAATTTCCTAAAGCACAATTGATCAGAAAAATCCATGATTGTTCAGCCTTCACACCCTTCTTCATGTAAGAACACACTTCTGTACATCTGTAAGAGAAAAAGACAAATGTGTTTTTAGATCTGGTAAAACACACTACAGAACTTTGTAATCCTTCTCTTGTTTCAAAGAGATAGGTATTTCAAAAAGGCTGTGCTTATCCCACATGGCAGATCAATAAATACAAACTCAGAAACTAATGGTCATTTCAATGCCTTGTGTTGGCCTGTCTCTTTTGGGGCTTCAAAACACTTTCTTCTCTGAGAGATGCAGAGCCAAAATCATATGAGTCTCTAAACAGGAAGCATGATTTTATGAACTCAGTAATATATATTATCAACAAGGCAATCCACAAACCAGGATTTTCTATGTTCCATGCAACTTTTTTTTTTTAACTGCAGTCTACAAAAGTGAAAAGTTTTGAAATTTGTGGTTCAAGTGAGAGCTGAGAATACAATCTCTAAATTGAAAGACAGTAACACTAATATAAACTCCTAGTCAAGATATTACTAATGTTGTAATGCTAGGCTAAGCAACATCTTATGCTATATTATACTATATTTAAGTGTTAGGTTTATGAGTGTTAAAGCAATATAATAAGTAATTTAAAGGACATTTTGGCACCTGGTGTTCTATCTATCTATGTATCTCTTCATCTATTTTTATTTTATTTTTTTGCCATAGTGTGTATGCACTGGCCAGAGAAAGGGAAAGTGAGAAATCACCCAACCCCCCGCCCCCAGGAGGGGATGGCAACATGGAAGTCCCTTTTCCTTTATTCTTCTCACAAGATTTTGGGCATGCCTGCACACACACCCAGCATGATTTTCAAGCTGCCAGGTCTGGGACTCAAACCATGGTTGGCTACTGGGGAGTCCAGCACCTCAACCACCATGCCATCTGCTGGCCCCAAGTACCTGGTATTCTATGATGTCACAGATTTGACTTCAATATAAAGTATTGCTCTTTTTGAACAGAATGATAAATCTGTGATATCATTGATTTTAACATTTCAGTGAGTAGGTGCCCTGACCATAGCTAAGCAGCATGATCAGTTATCGTAAGCACCATTTTGATAAAACATCATAGACTTTGAACCCCATATTACGGAAATTTTTCCCTCATACCTCACAGTTACTTATTGGGTTGAAAGGTATACGGAGAATGGTCATTAGACGTCTCTACAGTCACCTGCTGCTGACCACTTGCCTCCTACAAGAGAGCAGAGCAGAAGAGACATGTTAGCATTGAAGTCCAAACTCTGCTACATAGGCCTGCCTGAGTCCAACTGCATAAACCTTAAAACAAGCACTCTCCAATTTCTTCATGTCATATAGTGCTTTTAAGGTTAAAATGATTAACTGAAATGTCTGACAGGGACCAGCAGTTGGTGTAATGGCCATGTCGCTGGACTCCCATGTAGTCAACTGCAATTTGAGTCCCAGACCCGGTGGCTTAAAACTCACGCCGGGTGCATGTGTGTGTGTGCCCAAGATCCCAAGAGGAGAATGGAGAATAAGGGATTGCAGTGTGGCCATCCCCCTGGGGGGTGATTTCTAGCTTTCTGTCTCTTTGTCTCTGTCTGTCTTTCTGGTGAGAGCACACGTCCTATAGCAAAATCCTCTCAAAAAAAAAAAAAAAAAAAAAAAAAAAGTCTGAAAGACCCAAAAAAACTCCCATCCAAATGTTCATGACTTATCTATTCTTATCAAGCTACAATCTATCAACCAACTCTCTTATCCTTTTATCCTCTAGGCCAGACTTGTTTTAGAATTGAGTATTTTCAGATCTTAGGATCTGAGTTATGGTATACATAAGACCCCCAGTAGGGTGTAGGGATGTACCTTATAATCAAACATGTTAATAGATCTATACTGAAAAGCACAGTAAGGGAGATCAATATGTTGTCTTGTCTCAGTTCAAGTTGGGTCTTGTCATTGGGCAGGTTTTACTAATGTAGTTAGAGAGGGAATTTTTATTTCCAGCTTTTTGGAAGGTTTCAGAATTGCAGATAAGGAACTGTAGGCTCTGGTAATGGTGGCTGTCAATAACCACACAATCAGAAGCAAATAATAATGATAACAGTAAGTCACAGTCCTATGGCCCTACCTAGAACTGGAAACTCTAGGATCTATACTGTGAGCAGGATCCCCTGGATGAATTTCCTTACATTTTAAAGAGAACTTTGCAGGAAAATGCTATACTTTTGGTGCAATCATAAGTGTCAGACTTCTTCCATATCAATATCAGTATCTTCAATAACAAGAACAAAGAGTTATTTAGCTATAGTAAAAGCCTCTTTAGAAACAGATGTGGTTTCTTCCTCATCCCTCTACAGTTATGAAACATTGGCTTTTTCTTTTCTATTAACTATCATAATTATAACTGATTTGTTTCATCATCATCATTACTGATATAATCTTAAGATTCTAGGATTCTAAACTCTAGACTTATTCTAATGTGCCCATGAGCATCACTGTAAAGGAGATAAGACAGATTCTTGATGGAGTAGAAAATACACTATAGGCTTGGAAAATATTTCTGGGAGTCTTAAGGGTGTGGCCTGGATATTATTACCCTAATTTGTATAGAGAGAATGTATTATTTTGTAGGGGGGGGGATTTATTTATTTATATTAATATATAATTGTATACATTTGTGGGGGCATAATATTTCAGTACATAAATATGATGTATAATATTAAATCATGATAATTAGTATGCCCATTATCTCAATCACCTGTCATTACTTTGTGTTGGGAACATTCCAAATCTTTTTTTGGTATGCTGAAGTACACAGTAAGCTGTTGTTAACTATTTTATGGAGAGAACATATTTTATAGTCGAACATAATACTCTAGGCATATCTTCCCTCAAATTCGATTCTTTTTTTTTTTTTTTTTAAGAGGGATTTTTGCTATAGGGCTATAGGGCACATGTGCTCACTGGAGAGACAGAAAGCAAGAAATCACCCCCACCCCCCCCCCGGGGGGGGGATGGCCACCCTGAAATTCTTTCTCCATTCTCCTCTTGGGATTTTGGCCACACATGCACACATGCCTGGCATGAGTTCCAAGTCTCTGGATATGGGGCTCCAACCAAGGTTGACCAATGACCATGTGGGAGTCCAGCAACATAACCATTACACTGTCTGCTGGTCTCACAAATGCAATTCTTTATATAAGAGTTTGACTTTGTATAAGAGTTTTTGTTTGTTTGTTTGTTTGTTCTTGAGTTCTGTTTAAAGCAATTTTTGAAACAACCCACTGACAGAATGGCCACTTGATGTACCAACCTCAACAGGAACCGCCGCTGTCTGCATGTGTGCGTACTGTGGCAGATAGGCTCCTTGCATAGCTGATGTTGCAGGCATGTACTGAAAAGAAGAACAAGGTCAGGGTGGGCAAAGGGAAACCATGCAAACTTCTGAGTACTCAGGGACTTGTGAGATGGATATAAAGTATCTGGAAGTCTCAAAGAAGAAACTGACATGGGCTACCTTAAAGCTAAATTACTGCCTATGTGCTTATCATATGGAAGGCAAAGTGAAGGAGAGCATTTTCTACTTTTTGGATTGCCTAACAAAGAGCACATGTGTGAAGGTCATTGAAATTTCTCATCCTCAATAATTCGTTATTACTGATGTGTTATTTTAGAAGATCTTTTCTCAAAGGACCTCATCTTCTAGCATGTCCCTGAACTAGTACCTAGAATTGTTTCTATACATGGAGGTCCAAGGGACAAATGCCTTAGAACATCTTTAGGAGGTCACTGCAGATTAGGTAGTGGAGGGAGCCCTGGTTTCCTGATACTCAAAATCATCCTTTACCAAAGGCAGGAGAAACTTTTAATCAATCTCATTTGATGTGTGTAGCCCTGGCTTAGCTTTCAGAGGAAGTTTTTGCTGGCTTAGAGTATAAGGGGAAAACATGAGCTAGCTCCATACCCTGGTGGCTGTAAAGAGCTGCATCCTCCATAGCCAACAGTGTGGTTCAAATCCTGGCCCTGGTGTATGTCCAAAATCCCAGCAGGATGGAGAAATGGAGGAGAGGGGATTGCAGCATGATCATGTCCCATTGAGGGTGTTTTCTTCCTCTCTCCCTGCCGCTCTCTCTCTAGTGAGTGCACATGCCCTCTGACAAATAATTGGATAAAAAAGGGGGGAGGACGTACTATATCCTTTATTCTTTTAAGCCCCAGAGTTACCAGCTGAATAAAAGCCTTAAGTCCTCTTACCATCTAAATGCTGTAATCATAGCAACCTGCAGACTGACCTTGTACCAGCTCAACCTCATTAGCCAACTCAGTCTCAGAGACTTTGGTGAGATAAGTAAATATTAAGATCATAAGTCTATGCCCATAAATTCCATATAAGAAATCGTGATGAAAAAGTTTCTGCCTCTAACAGCATGGATCACTTTCATCTTTTCCTTCAAATACCTGAGTATTTGCTTTGTGGAAGGAAACATAAGGGGAAGTGAGGGGTCAGACATAATATTTATCATGGTAGAGACTGCAATTTGATAAGAATGATACAGGCTGTATTCATTTGCCCTCCTTGGTCTGCAGAGACACATGATATTAATTTGCCACCTACTGTTCCGGTGCTGCCTAGTGACAGATGACTCATCTGCTGGGCCAGAGGGCTGATCATAGATGCAGGCTGTAGTGACATGGTGTGCTCCAATGAGGGAGTTAACACGGCACCCTAGGGAGTAGAGAGAAGAGCTACATAAGACAAACTGAAGGAGGGAATTAAAATTCTGTAACCACTTTTTGCAAAAGAAATCCCTTAGGTTGTTGAGGAACGTGAAGCAAAAATAACCTCTCTCAAGCTCACAAATGATATATATTATAAGCAGTTTCCTAAAAATCTTCCTCTAGTTTATTCTTTCCAAGATTTTTGTAAGAGCATTAGGGGAAATGATATGTTGGCACTCACTTCTCAGAAATCTCTGTATTAAAGCAACTCTGCTTTTCCTGTCCCTTTCCTTAACTGTAAAGCACGCTCATCCAGCAGGAGGAGCCATATCAGGAAACACAAATGATTACCGTTGGCTGGCTAGGATTACCAAATACTTTCTTTAAAAAAAACAAAAACAAAAACAAAAAAACACTTAATAATGACAGTTGCTGTTTTCTAAAGCTCCAATACAATATATATATAATGTGATTAATAGTGTTTGGTTTAAAAATATTCTATACAGAAAGTCATTTGGTTATTTGGTTCAAGATTAGCTTGTTAGGATTGAGGGCACATTCTTCATTCACTGGGTGTTTTTCAGAACTTTAAGCTACATTTTTGTGACAGGGGAGGGAAGCCAATTCATATGGATAACATAAAATTCCATATTTTTTATTTGAAAAAAAAAACACGTTGGTCACTAAAAATCAAATTAAACATATTTAAGAAAATAGAAGAGGGTGAAAATCACTCTATAACCCAGCCTGTCTAATATAACGGCTGTTAGCAAAGGCAAGGTAATACTGCCCAGATTGTAGTCTCTGCGGGTTTCTACACACTTGCAGTCAGAGTGGGTAAACAATGTCATATCCTGAGATTTCGTTTTTAAATTTAGCACTCTATTATAAATGGTTACTAACTTACTGCATAGCTATCACTATCATTATTTTTAATGGTTACATCATGGAACACTGACTATATAAACTACAATTCAGCTCTTAATTTTCAGATATTTGAGTCATTTCCAATTTTTCTTACATAATTATTTCATGGATTAGACCATTCCTCTTACTTCTGCAGTCACCCAATTAAGAATGCAAGTATCCTGACAACTCTGTAAATACTAATGTAGGGGCCAGCAGGTGGCATGGAAGATAAGGTGGCTGGATCCCACAATGGCCAGTTGCATAGTTTGCATCCTGGAACCAGTGGCTTGAAAAACACTGCATGCATGTGTGGGTGTGTGCCCAAAATCCTGAGAGGAGAATGGTGTTTCCCCTCTAGGGGCAGGGGATGATTTCTCACTTTCCTTCTCACTCTCTTGCTTTTGTTTTTTCTCTCTCTCTGGTGAGCACATGCACCCTATAGCAAACTAAAAAAAACAAGAGAAAACAAAAAAACTAATATGTGTCTTGGTATCACTGTACCTGACATCCCTTAAATACACTATTATTTATTAATGATTGGATATACATGTCTAGGGCAGAAGTAGTTGTGCAGATACTTCAATTCTGATATAAGTCAGGCAACTTAAATCTGGCTGGGGAAAGGAAATGAGCCCTCAGATAGAAACCTGCACACACTCCTAATGTCTGCTCGAAGATGTTAAGCTGAGATATGTCCAGTCTTTGTGTCTATAAGCTGTCAAACAGAAAAGAAGGAAGAAAGAACGATGTGTGTCAGAGATACTGTTTGTTGTTAATACATTTCATAAGAAGTTTTTCTTTTTAATGTGCATCACCAAAAAGCATGCCCTAACATGGAAATGACTCAGAAGCCCAGAATACGGTGAAGGAGTTTCCTGCTCCTTTTTCTCATTTGCTGGAATCATTTGTAGGAGTACTGTACCAGGAAGTTCCCAGGTTAAAAGTGCTGATGTCCAAACATTCCAAAATAGGGCAGCATAGAGTACCAAGGACATAGACTGTCACGGGCATGTGTGGATTACTAGGTGCATCTGTGTGTGTCCATGTAGAGATATGTGTATGTGTGTAGTTTACACAATACACATACATACTTCAGAAAACTCTTTTTCTGTGTTATCACCTAAACATGTTATTTGCTTCCTAAAAATCATTTGAGCAACTTTTTTTAAAAATTATTTATTTATTTAATTTTATTTATTCATTCATTCATTTTAATTTGACCAGTGAGAGAAACACAGACAGAAGAGAAGGAAAGTGAGAAAGTATGCCATCAGATCCGGGACTTGAACCTCAGTTGGCCATGTGGGAATGTCCAGCACCATAACCACCACGCCACCTGCTGGTCCCAGTTTGAGCAACTTCTTGTTGCGACCCCATTCTCCCCGGACCACTCTTTCATACGTATGGCCTTACACAATGTTCACTTTAGGAGGTATCCTGAGATGATTCCTGTCTCATGGTAAAGCCGAGAATAAAGTTCTTTTCCTAAGCAGTTGATCTATTTTTTAAATAAATACTGTGAACTACATTCTTACCCAGGTTCCCATTTCACAGGTGGTTACCAGAAAGCTTAGGTAGAAATCTGTGTCCTTCTCATGCCAAGCATGTAAGTCATTGTGTTGGGCACTCTTAGCTTTATTTGTGATTTTGTTTTCCACTCTTATTTTTCAACTTTTTAATCCCCTATTTTACTTCAGCAGACTGGATTTTGAATAGCTTTGAAAAACATATTAAATACACGATATCATAAAGTGAAGTGTAACTTAATTTTAAAAAGTGTAATATATATCTAAGAATAATAAAAGGCTCATGTCACTAGGAAATTATTGGGTTGTCGGAAAAGTCACGATGCATTTTTGCATAGAAAAAATGTCATGACTTTTCTGATGACCCAATTCATTTGTTATATACCACTGAATGCATTACTCCTTTAGAATTTATAATTTCTATGGAGCAGGTAAGTAGCACTGCTGAAAGTCTTTACCTCAATTGTGAACTTTATATTTACATTAAACAGACTATAGAACATGTCTAGAACTGTTTAATCCCAAGTACTGTTAAGGTAGCCACTCAACTGAATGATCTTCTGCTCAGCTGGTATGAGTAAGAAAACGGTGCCCTGCCTCAAATATGATGTTATTTTAAGTTCCTATAGAAAACTGAAATTAATGTCTACTACCAATTTAAGATGAAGATAAGTGGAAGTTTTACAATGAACTCAAATATCATATTCTACATTTAAAATTTACGAAATTCCATACCACATTTGGCAATGATGTGAACCTCTGGAGCACACATGCACAAGTTACTTGCAAAGCCAGTACGATGCCAAACTTACCGGGTGCTGTAGGATGTACGGTTGAGGCTGCATCCAAGAAGGACTTTGCACCTGAAAGAGGAAGGATTTTGAAAGAAACACTGATTTCCATTGTAACGCTTACTAATTTCTCTAAGTACTCTTTTTAATCATGTTAAAAATCTACAGAAGGAAAATAAAGAGACAAGACTATCAAAGATTAAGAAGATTAGGGCAGTTAGAATTCTTGGCAAACTGGTTACTCTGAATGGGATGAAATGATTATTTAGAACCACTTTCTACATTATTTGCCCACTCAAGACATAGTTACTGAGTATCAGGCACCAAAGAAAAAAAGGCAAATAAAACATGGGCCCACCCTCAAGAAATGTACTGTCTAAACAAGGGAGATAAACACGTAAAGAACTTAAACAAATTAGTGGAAAGTGTTACAGTCACGGTATGAACTAGGTGCTTTAGGAATAATATAGGTGAATGAGGATTAATTCCAGCACATCTTATTAGACACTAATCCTTAAAGTACGTACTTATTTAATAAGACTAGCCAAATTCAGTTTCTCTTTGATACCCCAGGACATTAGGATTCAGAGCTCTTGTGCGGTGGTCAACAATTTCTAGTTAATGTGGAAAAATCATCTGAAATTTAGATTTAGGAAATTAAACTTTAGTAACAAGATCTTGATATCTATAGTCAAAAGGGCATCCATACAGTAGACCCTCTGAAATGAGAAATTGGATGTGAGTCAGATTTTGCAGCAGGAAAGAAAGCCTGCCACTCAATAGGAAAATGTATGTTTGATGATGAAAGCTCAGAGCTTTCCAGAGTCTAGTAATTTTAAAATGGGTTTCGGTTTCTAGTTTCTCACAAGGCCCTCCTGTATCTTACCCCCTTACTGTTAACTCCAGAGGTTCTACAGAGAGGAGATGGGGAAGAGTGGGGGAAGAATGCATGTGATTTACCTTAACCGCAGAGCCCCTGATACTTGCTTTCTCTGGTTTCCTTTGCCACCTAAGGCAGATCAAAGTTAAGTGTTTCTGCCTTGTTAACATTTCAGTTATCTGGACTCCAGCCTTCCTGGTTGGCGTGCTGGTGGTTTCCTGCTTATGCAATTTCTCAAATCCAATTGCATAAGCACATAATGAATTGGTGAGGAGGGGCCCACTCCAACCCCAGTGCAGGGCCCTTGCTGGATAAATCATGGGAAGTTGAGTAGCTCCCTACAGACCAAAATTTGGGCCAGATGCTCCCGTTATTTGTATGCTTCAGCGATCTTAATAACCTAACAGCTTATAGCATTATGAGGTTAGGGAGCTATGATAGCCAATTCAATTTTTTTCTTACGTGGCAAATCAGGTGCTGTCAATTTCTCTTCCTCAATTTTCCCTAGTTATAAAATGGGAATAATAATGTATGTTCCACAAACTCTATCATTGGTTCTTAACCTTTTCTGGGTGCTGGATACCTTTGAATACCTGATAAAAGAAATAGACCACTTTCTCCAACTAATTGTATGCACACAAGCGACATTTTGCCAACAATGTAAGAAATCACAGATCACTTAAAGCACTTCCACTGACCTTAAACATGGGTTCCTGAATTTATGGGGTTAAGAATCAGTTGCAGAGGCTAATGGCATTGAGTATCACACAAATGGAATGGAATTTCACATTTATCGCAGAGAAATACAGAACGCCAGAAAAAGAAATCGGATCTTTAAAGTGATATGTTGTTTCCAGTTAGCCATATCAAATCTATTACTGACGCTGGTCTCCTATTTTTTTATTCTATGCAATGATTCTATGCCCAAAATGCACATTGGTTTTATATTAACAAAGGAAACAGAGGTGAAGAAATGCAATAATAGTCATAATTTCTATAGCAACATACATTCAAATTAATATGCACAATCTTTCATTTGCCTGAGAATAAGCTTGCCCCCATTTTTGATGATATATAAATTACAGAGGTTTCCAAGTTTAGATAGTTATGACTACCTGTTTTGAACACTACCTTTGGAAAATGTACTAGAGCAAGCTCAGAGTCCTATTTAGGCAAGAGAAAGGCAGCTATCTTAAGTCCAGAACAATTACAGAGGTATTAATGAGTGAATACTATGCTCAGTGGGTGGGAGTATCAGAGTAAGTGACATAATAACCCAGAGAGAATAAAGAAAAGAACACGAGTGAGGACGCAGGGAAAGGAGGATAAAAGAATCTCAAAACTAAGGGAGGTTGCAAACGCTACTTTAAAACTTCAGTTTTTAGCATATCTAACCACTTCTTTTTGTTATCCAAAGCCATTTTTATGTTTTTAAACTAGCTTTCTAACATTGCTTATGCTGACCAATATATTCATAATTTAAAAAGTATAGGGAGCTGGCAGGTGGCGTGGTAGTTAAAGGCACTGGACTCACACATGGCCAACTATGGTTTAAATCCTGGACTTGGTGGCTTCCTTTCTCTCTCTCTCTCTGCCTCTCTCTGATCAAACTGGAAAATAATAATAATAAATAAAGTTAAAACTATTCTTTTTTAAAAAAAAGTATAATGAATACGTGCTGATTTATGAGCCAGCTAATCCTGCACGTTAGAAATGAAAATCATAGCTAACATTTGTTGAGTGCTAAAGATACACCAGATTGGTCCAGCACTTTTCACAGTCTTATTTAGCTATGATAACTCTCCTAGGTCTATGAGATAGAAATGATTATGATCCCGATTTTACAGATGAGGAAACTGAGGTTCTCCAGAAGTAAAATAATACAGCTATTAAATTAAATATTATAGTCTCCCTTAACCCCCCAAACCCAGACTACAACATCTAATTCAATTGTTTGAAAAACAAGAATGCATAGAAATCTAATTTAGTCATTTGGGATCCCAACAGTCAACACAGAACTTGAGTGCCACTTGTCTCTAACAGAAGTCCATCAAAGTACCCATCTGGGCCAAGGCAGTAACCTGTTAGAGGTTCTCGGACATGGGGAGAAAAGCATTAAACACACCATTGACTTCACGGAGGGCAGCAGCTAGCCGCACAATCAAATCAGCCTTATAACCAGGCGCTGGATGAGATTTGTTTCTGAGGTAAGAATTGAAGGCAAAGCCTCCTCACAAAATAACCCAAATAGGAATTCACCTCTGTTTTGGAGGAGGCACCTCAAACCTCACTTGCACTGCCTATTTAATGTTACCTACTAGAGATATATAGCATGCTTACTTGTTCTTTTATCATTTTCTGATGAACAAACAAAAACAAGGGTGTACACTTACTCTGAATTTTACTTAATGGCAATTCTCTGACATTGCAATTTTTAGCACATATAGTGTCCAAAAGCAGAACTGTGGAGGGAATATTTGGATTCACCCCAAATCCAAAATACTGTGACTCCAGGGCTATTAACTGACAGTCATTCTCCCTTGCTTTGCATCCTCCTAGCCACAAAACTAAATATTCTAAATAAAAGCAGCTTATTCTATATTGGGTTTGCAAGCTGCAAAATATTTGATTTAAATTTAATTATAAATGTTCAAAAATTTAAAACACATAAAAATGTAGCAGAGGTTCATGGTCCGTAAGCCATCACACTACTGGTGAATCCTGAAGGTACAAACCTGGTAGGCAGATACAGGAGATGCAATATAAGGTGTAATGGAAGTTTGAGTGATCATTCGGTTTGTAGCAATACTGTATGGTGAAGGATAAAATCTAGAACAAACACAAAAGCCTTTATTAAGTAATCCTTTAAATGGAATAATTCATGGAACAAATGTCTAATATTGTCTACCTTCACTTTCCCTCCAGCCATTATGTTTCTCTTAATGACATACCCGTTCTGTATAGCAGCTGTGGTTGGGTCGTAAGTAAGTGTCATTCCAGCCTATAGGAAAGAGAAAGAAATATAAACATCCACTTGGAAAGCCATGATTTAAAAATCTAATTTCTAAAAGTCATGAAAGCACAAAACCGTAATCGTTTTGTAGCATTTCCACTGTCGGAAGTTTCCTTTAGCCAAACATAACTATATACTCAGGATGCAAATTAAGCTCTAGACCTGCACTAGCCAGTAGAGTACACATAGAACTATGGAAAACTGAAAGAAAAAGTCAATCTCTTTGGCATATCATCTACAATCCAAGTACTCAGAAAGCCACATGTGGCTAATGATTATTGCCAGACAGTACAGATTCTAGAACATTTTCCCCAGACACCCTTGGCCATGTGTGTGTGTGTGTGTGTGTGTGAGTGTGTGCACATGTGCACGTGTGTGCATGTTTTAGATTTTTTTCCCCATAGGGTGCATGTACTCATCAAAAAGAAAGAGACAGAGAGATAAAGTGAGAAATCCCTCCTCCCCAAGAGGGATGGCCATGCCACGATCCCTTTTTCATTCTCCTATCAAGATTTTGGGCATGCGTGCACACATGCCCAGCATAATTTTTAAGCTACTAGGTCTGGGACTGGAACCTCAGAGTCAACTGTGGGATTGAGCACCTTGCCCACCGCACCAGCTGCTGGCCCCCCCTTTTCTTTTTTTAAAAACAAAACAAAACAAAACAAAACAAAACAAACAAACTCAGTTGGGACCAGCAGATGGCATAATGGTTATGTCGCTGGACTCCCATGTAGTGGACTGCAGTTGGAATCCCAGACTTGGTGGCTTAAATTCATGCTGGGCGTGTGTACATGCATGCCCAAGATCCTGAGAGGAAAATGGAGAAGGGATTGGAATGTGGCCATCCCCCCTGGGGGGTGATTTCTTGCTTTCTGTCTGTCTCTCTCTCTCTGTCTTTCTGGCCAGTGCTGGCACCCTACAGCAAAAACCTCTCAAAAAAAAAAAAAAAAAAAGAGGGACCAACAGTCAGTGTAATGGCTATGTTGCTGGACTCCCACGTAGTTGACCGCGGTTTGCGTCCCAGACCTGGTGGCTTAAAACTCACACCGGGCGTGTGTGCATGCGTGCCTAAGATCCTGAGGAGAATGGAGAAGAAGGGATTGTGGCGTGGCCATCCCCCCGGGGGGTGATTTCTCGCTTTCTGTCTCTCTGTCTGTCTGGCGAGCGTACGCGCCCTATAGTAAAAACCTCTCAAAAAAAAAAGAAAAGAAAAGAAAAAAGAAAGAAAACCCAGCAATTTCTTGAACATAAATGTGGAGGGGCGCTGGCAGGTGTCATGATGGTTAAGGTGCTGGACTCCCACATGGCTGACCATAGTTTGAGTCCCAGACCTGGCAGCTTGCTTTTTCACTCTCTCTCTCCTTCTTTCTGTCTTTGTCTCTCTATAGTCAAATAAAAAAAAAAAAAAAAAAAGAGAATGAATGTGAGGAAATGGTGGCTCAACATTTTATTAAGGAACTAAGTTTTTTTCTTTTGGAGAGGTTTTTGCTATAGGGCGTGTGTGCTCGCCAGACAGAGAGAGACAGAGAGACAGAAAGCGAGAAATCACTCCCCAGGGGGATGGCCATGCCACAATCCCTTCTCCTCCATTATCCTCTCGGGATCTTGGGCACACACGCACATGCGCCCGGCATGAGTTTAAGCCACCGGGTCCGGGACTCAAACCGTGGTTGACTATGTGGAAGTCCAGCGACATAGCCATTACGCTAACTGCTGGTCCCAGTTTTTTTTTTTTTTTTAAGAAAACTACTAAAAGAATGGGGAAAAAACCCCTCAGTGACAAGTATACTGTTTGTTTTAATACTGTCTCAGAATAACTTTTGAATATTAATATAAAGCTAAGAACTATAGCATAAAAAAAATAAAAACTCAAAATATGTGTACATGTCTCATAGCAATTTAGGATGTTCCTGTACTTTAAGCATGGCTGGCAATTAAACAGCTGTTCCCATCATTGATCTGTCCATCTGGAGACTCATCACTGTTAGCATCATACACACTGGGAAGAGTTTAATTTGACATCACATAATTATCCTGTACCAGAAGAGGATAATCCCAGCATCTACTTCAGAAGTGTGGTGGCAAGTCAAGATGCCTTTTGTCAACTTCTCATGAGCTTCCATGATTCCACACACACACTAAAGTTTCAAGAAAGGACTTACAAGTCTCACCTCTCCTTCTCTATGCCATGGTCTTCCATTGGGGATGTATTTGTTCGGGTTCTGTCTCTTCTTCTGTCCTCCATCGGCAAACTTACACAATAAAGGTTCTGTAGGAGCTGAGTAAACAGAAAATATGGAACCACCATTATGTGTGTAAGGATGACAAAATGTAATTGAATTCTTTTTAACAGGAGTAGCATTATAAAGAAACTGACAGAATCCTTTAAGGCAAACATATGTAGACCTTTACAAAATTATGCACCAGTGAAAAATACAGTACAGAATAACATACTAGTTTTTATTTCCAAATCAGAGTGTAAGGAAAACATTTAAGGGGCCATTCTGAGAGAGCAAGGGAATCTTCTGATTCACTTCTGAGCTTCTCTAAGTAGATACACTTTCTCATTCTGGGCCCTCTCTAGCAGGTCACAGGTGAATGTACACAGGACTGAGTCATCCTGCCCTCTCCCAACCTGAAGTGCTCTGCTAGCTCCCTAGGTCTCCTCTGAGGTCTCTACTTCTCCCAGCAGAAAATGAGTGGCCCTTTATACCGCTTACACCATATTTTTATTCATAGCACTTACAACAACTGGTGAGTGTGGTTACTTGTTTGGTGTTCGTTTTCCCTCCAGAGTGTAAGCCCCACGGGGCCAGTGGCACCGTGTGTGTGGTTCATCACTGCAGCCCAGTGTCTAAGTTCCGGGCACATTGTAGGCACTAACGTATTATCTCTGAATCAACGACAGAGTATCAGTAGGTCTCAGTTGTTCGTTCTGGGGCTACAGCAGTGAGACAGCCCTTGTGAGAAAATACCTGCCCATCTGATTTAGAGGTTTTTTTATGCCATTAATCACCTCACTTGGTGATGCTTTACTATGTAACCACTTCACAAAATGATCCACCCTAAACAAGCCCCCCATATGACTCTTCCCTCTCTGTGCTTTTCTCCAAGGGCAGCAGCGGAGTAGTCCCGAGGGCTGTGCATTCTGTTGCTTCCAGTTAGTGGAACAAAGGCAATCACACCTTCCTGTCTGGTTCCCACATTCTGTCCTTTGTCTGCTGTAGAACCATGATTACTACCTTCCAGTTCTGTTTCCAAGTCACATAACCATGAAGAGAAAAATATTACTTGCGGAAATTTTACTCCTTTCTCCTTTGCCTCTTATTATCCTAATTCATCTCTTATTTTATATCACTATTACCCACCCACTAATGATAGGGTGGAAGCAGTAGTGTCTCTCAACACTTCTCTGCCAAAAACACAAAACAAAACACCCAGCTCTAATTCCTTCTGGGCGAGCCGTCTCGGCTGTTGTTCGATACTCCTTTCTTTTCTCCCTGGGGTGAATCACTCTAGATGGATGATGGGCTGGAATGTGAGCTTCTCAATGTCAACTGTACCACAGGCACGAGAAGTTAACAGCACGAATGTCAGGTGTCTGGTAAGACTGTCAGGGAGCCTTGGCCCTGCCACTCACAGAGGGGTCCTTTACTCACCTCTGACTCTAATCCCTGCCCCCTCCCTGCCCTGGCTTTCCTGAACAGGAACCTCCACTTAAACTGGGTGTGAAAGAAGAGAGACTGGGGCTATATCCCAGACTGTGGATGAACTACACTATCTCTTTTCAAATAAGGAGTTGACCTCTGGAAATTTCTACATTCACTCATCACAGAAGGTAAATAAACAGATGCAATGGGAGAAGGCTTTTGACTCACTGTGATACTTTCGATTCTACAACTGGACCACTAGGAGAGATGGAATGTAGGGCCAAGAGCGTATGGCACCCAAAGAGGAGGAAGGGATCAAGAGAAACCCTTCGGAGAGTTAAGACTTACTTTACACTCAGAATTCCCCTAAATTAGCAATCTGCCTCCTGCTTGTAGGCAACAAAAATGAATGCTGCTAAAATCCCCAGTACCAAATCCCGCTCAGGCTGCCAGGTCAGTATGTAAGCACGCACACCATGTCTGGAAGGGGCTGTGGTGGTGGGAGGTGCTTCTCCTTGACATTCAAGGACGAATCAAGGATGTGGAGGGAGAAAAGTAAGATCTCCATCACCACAGATCTAGAAAGGTCTTTTGGCGTTGAATGCTTTCTCCAATGACATCCGAGGGTTGTAATATTCTTGCTGTAGGGCAAGAGAGAGTGTCATAAACTGTGGCACTGACAATTCGTGGATCTTTGTGTGAGGAGACACTTCCTATCTACATGGTTTATCAAAACTAGCTCCTAGTCTGAAATTTAACTTTCTAAAAGAAAGTTTACTTGGCTCAGCAAGTGATCCAACTGACCGTTTTCCTCCATTTACTATATGATTCTGTGTGATCATTAAGAGATTTTATTCCTCTAAAAGTTAAAAGGTAAGTAGTTAAAACTATGTATACTGGCAAGTATTCCATATCTTAGGAAAATAAGTTTCTTATTTTAAAGAATTACTATCAGTAGCTATGACATGATTTTAGATATCTGCTCTTTCAGGGAAGTAGGGGTGCTTGAGTAGTCCATGTGAAAGAACATGAAATCTAACGGCTTCTTTCTTCCCTTAACATCCCCTCTGGGGGCCAGCAGGTGGCATGGTGGTTAAGGTGATGGACTCTCACATAACCAACCGCAGTTGGAGTCCCAGACTTGAGTCCTAGCAGCCTGTGTATGTGTGGTCCAAATCCCAGGGGAGAATGGAGAAGGCACTGTGGCATAGCCATTTCCCCCCCAGGGGGTAAGTTCTTACTTTCCCTCTCATTGTTTCTGTCTTTCTCTGGGGAGTGCATGAGCCCTATGGCAAAAAACTTTAAAAATGAAAAGTCCTTTTTGGTCTTTGTATATTAAACTTTTTATTAAGTGTCTACTATGTGCCAGGTATATAAGAGCTGGGGAAACAGTAGTGACAGAACAAGGTCCTTGCCTCCATGGGGCTCACAGTTTAAGAGATAAGAGCGTATCCAGTCTAACGAAAACTCATTTAGCACTTACAGGACACAGCACTATTTTTAGAGATAATTGTTTTTAAATAATGCTATCCTGAAGTAAAATACTTCGGATGCAGGGAGAGCTGTATTTCTTTTACCAATTGCTGCCCCATTTACTTGGATGACATGATGAAAAAAAGCTTATCCCTGTGTTTTTATTGTCTTATTACAAAGACTGTCCATGTGCTCTAGGAAAGGCAAATTAAGATTTGCCTGGTGATGAAGGGACCAGGATCCCACATGGCTAACCATGGTTCGAATCCCAGGCCCAGTGGTTTGAAATACCACCCTGGGTGTGTGTACATGTCCACCCCAAATCCTGACAGCACTGCTAAATGGAGAAGGGACTGCTGTGTGGCTATACCCCATCGAAGGTGCTTTCTCCTTCTCCCTCGAGTGAGCACGTGCACCCTCTGACAATTAAAAAAGAGAATTTTCCAGACATTTTAGGTGGCAAAAGGGCCTGATTTATTATGATGGACACTTATTTGGCCTTTACTATGATGTTGAGCAAGAGTTAGATGATTTCAATGATATTTTTGGGTAGAAAAACAAACCACTCAAACTTGAGCAGCATGACTTGCTTATTTCCAAGGTATGCAAGCTGGTTATAACATGGGAGACCCTCTTTGACTGGCATCTTGTGGCTTCTAACATGTCTGGGGGGTAGTCTCGCTGGGCCTTTTGGAGATTATTACACAGGTTCCAGGGTGACAAACAGGGAGCTCCTATATGATGTCAGCTTGTTCCACAGAACTGACCCTTCGGCTGGCCTCCTTGACTTTTCAGAAGAGAGAGATGAGAGCACGGACACCCAGAGGAGGAAGCGCCATGAGCACTAGTAACAAGGAGGAGCAGGAGGTAAGCCTGTGGGTGTAACTTTAAAAAAGTAGTATGTGCAAGCAATCTTCTACTTAACAGTTTTCTTTCCCTTTCAATTTGGTAAAGGGTATGTGTACTTGCTAAAGAGAGACTGAGGGAGGGAAAGCGAGAAAGTGCTCCCAATAGGGCACTGTCACTCTGCAGTCCCTTCTCCATTTCTCCCTCCTATCAGGACTTTGGATAAGAACAGACATGTGCCTGGTGTGTTTTCCACACTGCTGGGTCTGGGACTCAGGCTGCACAGCTGGCCATGTGGGATCAAGCCTCCTTAACTACTATGCCACTGTCTGGCCCAGTCAGTTTTCTAGAATAGGAGTTCTTTACCTTATTGTGCAAAACGGTAATTGCAAAGGATTCTGACAAATGATTTGTGATTTAAGATATATTACTGTATTAAAGTATATTAGAATTATGAGGAACCAGCAGATGGCGTAATGGTTACATCATGGGACTCCTACATAGTTGATCACAGTTTGAGTCTCAGATTTGATGGCTTAAAAGTCATGTGTGTGTGTGCCTGCATGCCCAAAATCCCAAGAGGAGAATGGAGGATTGGGGATTGTGGCATGGCCATTCCCTCTGGGGAGTGATTTCTGGCTTTCTGTCCCTGTCTCTCTCTCCAACGAGTGCACTTATGTGCCCTATAGCCAAAAATATCTCTTAAAAATTTATGAAAACTACTCTTAATTATTTTGCCAAATAGATAGTGCTCTAGGCTGAATTTCTCCTTAGTTAATTGTGATCTTTTGGGCTGGTAAAGGGTGCAATTCAAATTTGAGGTAAGATCTTTTTGGTCCGATTTTTTTCCTCAACACTCAGGACTGAAAAGTTATCTTCTGCTATCTTATGTTCACTGGAATAATGGGAACATGCACTTCCAAAAGGTTGACAACAGTAGGGTCACCTGGAGCATTTCTTTCTTTCCTTCTTTCTTTCTTTCTTTCTTTCTTTTTTTTTTTTTTTTGAAAGTTTTCTTTGCTATAGGGCGCGTGCGCTTGCCAGACAGACAGACAGAGAGAGACAGAGAGACAGAAAGCAAGAAATCACCCCCCGGGGGGATGGCCACGCCGCAATCCCTTCTCCTCCATTCTCCTCTCGGGATCATGGGCACGCACGCACATGCACCCAGTGTGAGTTTAAGCCATCGGGTCTGGGATTCGAACTGCAGTCGACTACATGGGAGTCCAGCGACATAGCCATTACACTAATTGCTGGTCCCACCTGGAGCATTTCTTAAAAGCCTTAGGTAACACCATACATGCAAATCCTGATCTATTAAAATATTTCTTTGGTGGGGTCAGCACACAGCATAGCAGTTATGTCACTGGACTCCCACATGGCCCACTGCGGTTTGAGTCCTAGGTCCAGTGGCTTGAAAATCATACCAGTCGTATGTGTGTGGATGCCCAGGATCTGAGGAGAATGGAGGAGAAGGGATTTCAGGAACCATCCCCATAGGGGATGATTTCTCATTTTCCCTCACTGTTTCTGTTTATCTCTAATGCACATGCACTAAGGCAAAAACCTCTTAAAAATTTTTCATTTTGCACTTAAAAGCCATCTAGGGACCAGCAGTTAGCGTAATGGCTATGTCGCTGGACTCCCACGTAGTCGACCGCGGTTTGCGTCCCGGACCCGGTGGCTTAAACTCACGCTGGGCGCATGTGTGTGCGTGCCCAAGATCCCGAGAGGAGAATGGAGGAGAAGGGATTGTGGCGTGGCCATCCCCCCTGGGGGGTGATTTCTTGCTTTCTATCTCTCTGTCTCTCTCTGTCTGTCTGGCGAGCGCACACGCCCTATAGCAAAAACCTCTCCAAAAAAAAAAAAAGCCATCTAAAGTAACTGCATTATGAGATGCTCCAGTGTGCCCTCAACAGAGGTTTGTGAGTGGGATGATCTTTTATAGATGTCTGATCCTGTGGGGCAGACTGAGTCTCTTATTTGAAATGCTTGAGACTGGAAATGTTTCAGATGTGCGGTTTTATTTTTCAGATGTTGGAATATCTGTGTATGTATATATGTATGTGTGTGTGTGTGTGTGTGTGTGTGTGTGTGTCTGTCTGTCTGCTTTCTTACTTTTCCTTTTCTCTGTCTCCCTCTGATGAGTGCATCATGAGCTATGTGAGGGATGTCCAAGATAACTTACTGCTCGGTTCCACCCAAAGTTTCCTTATCTATCCTCAGAAGTTCAAACTCCACAGTCACAGGGTCAAAAGTCATTCCTTAATATTCATACCTATTATTGTGAATATGTGAAGATAATGACTTCTAGAATGCCTGCTTTGAGCACGTAATGTAGCTTATCTCCTCTGAGTCCTTTTCACTTATCTAATCAAATAGCTCAGAAGACATGGGGCTCTCTCTCTGCAGAAAGAACGGGGGATAAAATGGAATGTAACAGAATTGATCTTTGCCTTAGCATGTTTGAAGTGGGGGTCTTCTTTATGCCTTTTCCCATCAGATGCTGATAGCAATAACAACTGGAGAATTTATCACTTTCAAACTCCCATTTTTCTTTTTTCAATTTAATTTATTATTATTACTATTACTTTAAAATTTGCTATAGGCCTCAGGTGCTCTCCAGAGAGACAGAGACAGAGACAGAGAGAGAGAGAGAGAGAGAGAGACAGAAAGAGAGAGAAAGTTAGAAGGGAAGCTGCCAGGTTTGAGACTCGAACCATGGTTAGTCATGTGGGAGTCCAGCACCTTAACTACCACCATGTGCTGCTCCCTCCTCCAACTCCTGGTTTTTCAGTTATGTAGTATTTTTATCCTAATCATCATTCTGTAAGACATCAACTGCCCTTGGTGGAAGATTTTCTGTCCATTATGGGAAACTAGTCCACTTAGCAACTTAATTAACTTTCTTTTTTACCTTCCTTCTTGTTTGTTTGTTTGTTTGTTTGTTTATTTATTTATTTGTAATTTTTGCTATAGGACACACGCTCTTGCTGCAAGATAGAGATAGAGCAAGAAAAAGTAAGAAAGCACCCTTTCGGGGGCATGGCCACACCACAATCCCTTCTCTGCTCTCCTGGGATTTTGGGCACTAAAGCACAGGCACTAGGTCCCAGATTTGAATCACACAGTTGATCATGTGAGATCTAGTCAATGCGACCATGATGGCACCGGCTGCCCCAGCTTTCTCTCTGATGTTAGCCACTTTCAAAATTCTTCAATGAACAACACGCAAGGAACCACCTGGGGTGCTTTTAAAAATTTTCGACCTCAGGATCCAATAAATACTCTCCAGTTTTATGTGCACAGCATGGGGTCCTGGTTTAGCCCCATGTATAACCATAGTCCACACTTATATCCAACCACTAGGCGAAGCTACTGCTTCTCTGTGGATGTTCTTCTTCCAGGACTATTTTGTTAGGTTTTGTTCTCTCCGCCTTTCCATCATCCTCAGTTGAGAAAGGAGTAATGCTTGCAATATGCTCAGGTGTCAGCTTTGTTCCTGCTGACTTTTTAATTTTTCTTGGAATTCTCTCTCCCCTCACTGCCCACCCCACCATCAAAACATTATATATCAGTGAAATAATGACCCAGCAATATTAAAATCATGTTAAATACTGGGTTCTTGGGAAAGTCATGATGCATTTTTGGATAGGAAAACATAGAAAAATACATCATGACTTTCCCAATGACTAATAGAAAATGAAAACGCAGTATCCCAGGTCTCCCAACATAAATATTTCATTCTGTAGTAACTACTTTTTTTTTTTTTTTTTTTTTTTTTAAGTTTTGCCATAGTGCACATGTGCTCACCAGAGAGAAAAAGAGAGGGAGAAAGAAAGAGGGATGGAAAGTGAGAAATCACCCCCCAGAGGGGATGGCCACCCCACACCGCCTCTCTTCCATCCTTCTCTCGGGATCTTGAGCATGCATGCACACGTGCCTGGCGTGATTTTCAAGCCACCAGGTCTGGGACTCAAAGTGGACAGTCATATGGGATCCAGCCACCTCAGTTTCCACACCACCTGCTGATCCTGTATTTACTACTTTTCTAAGTCTACGCAGATACATTTGTTTTTCACATTTGTAATGATAAGCCCTCTCCTACCCACTTACGAGTATATTATGATATCCTGTCCCTATCTCGTTACAGACTCATGTATTCAATGCTTACACAGTATGTTATCTGAAAATGATTATAACTGCCACTGTATAAATATCTGTGTGTGTATCTTATCTATTTTTGCAATGTCAGGGCCAGCTGCTATCCTGGTGGTTGTATCACACGGTGAGGTAAAATTCGGCGTGGCTATTTACTATCTGATGATTCTGAGCAAGACATCCAGTCTCTGGCTTCCTAATCTGTGAAACAGGGATAGTAACAGTGCCTATTTCAGTGACTGTTACCGTGAACAGAAAGTCCACACACAGCTCAATGTATGTCAGCGATTGTCATTATTCTTATGACAACAGGAAGATATTAAAGTTTTGACTCATGACTTCTCCTCTCACTTTTGAATTACTAGAAGATAAAGTCTCAGGAGAGGGACTTCTGGTTCCGGAGTCACACGCATCATTAGGAACTGGCCCGTTCTGCACAGGATTTCACTCTGAGATTTAAGGAGCTGGCCAGGGTTGCTGCCTTGGCTTCTCAGAGGATAAAGAAACAGTTAAGGACGAAGTCAGTGATAAATACCTTTTAGGAGATTGTTTCATAGTAACATTCCACATCTTCCAGCCCAAATCCTTGTGTCTTAATAAAATCTTACTTTGCTATTTATTGTTCCTTACTGGCAAAACCTGATAGTTAAAGGGTGTCATTTGTTGATGTGATGGGCTTCCTGTGGGCTTGTGTGACCCATGGTGACAACCATGACCCAAATAAGACCCATGAGAAGCCTGGCATAGCCCTCCAAGCATCAGGAGCTGAAAACACAGGCACAACTCAAGTTGTGGGTCCCAAGAACTTTTTTTTTAAAGAATGATTTATAATTGTTATTATTATTTTAATTTGCTATAGGGTGTATGCGCTCACCAGAGAGAGAGAGAAAGCAAACCTCCAGGTCTTGGACACAAACCGTGATTGGCCACATGGGAGTCCAGTGGCTCAACCACCATGTCACCTGCTGGCCCCCAGGCACTTTTTACAGCTAGGCTTCTTCCCCTCTTTAGTGGAGAATGAGTATGTGATTTGGATGTGCAAGACAGCCCTCACCCCACTGGCCCTCGAGACTATCCCGGCACTTTTGCTTTCCTGGCAGATTCCTCCTAAGAGTGTAGCCATCGATGGGCACCTCACGGGCATGCGTTCAGGCACTGTCCTGGTGTACACTCTGGGCAAGGAGATGGGAGCAGATACAGCCCCAAAGGTATGACCGCATCGTCCTCAAGGTACCAGGAGCATGTGTCTTCGAGTGTGTCCTCTGTCCCTAGAGCTGCCAAAATATTCTGTTTTTTTTTTTTTAACAGAGTAAAACATAAAACAAGTATTAGGGATTCAACGTGGGTAATAAAAACCTCTGAGAAATCTCCAGGCTTTTTACTAGAGCCATAATTTTCCCTCTAAACATTATCCTTTCTGCTTCCTGGCATAGGGCAGTGCCCTAATAATATCACTAAACACAGAGAGTTACTAAATGTGGGTAAGAGCGGCTTGCAAGTCCTGCTGGGCACATCCCCAATCTGAAAAGTCAGAGTAACACAGAGAGCAGATGTAAGACAAGCCAAAGTCTCTGAATAGAGCCGGCCAGCAGTTACACACACGTCACTGGCGCTCCTTCATGACACAGATGAAGCTCTGAGCAATGCGGCAGAATGACACCAGCACAACACTGGGAGTCGAGCAAGCACTTGCATACCCATGACTAGACACTTTTTTTTTTTTTAACTTTCTGCCCTTAGCACACAGAGACTCATTCAGACTCCATTAATGTCATGGAGAAGTCCGGGAAGAGAGATGGGCGATCACGTTGTTTCCTGCAACACCAACACATTGTTTGTCCTTGCGGGTGGGGGAGTGTGTCTGGGCAAGCAGGGTGTCTGAGCTGTTTTCAGCTCTAGGAGAGTTCCAGCTAACATGCCATGTGTTCTCGGAGACTGTGCTTGCTGTCAGGAAGGCGCTGGAAGGGCATTTCAGACAAAGCCCTGAAACACTGTCACATGTTAGTGCCTTTGCCTGGAGCACGTCTCCCAATGTGGACACCAGTTTTGCACAGCTGAAACTCCCCACCCCTTGCTCTCAACATTCGCTGGGTAGAACAGCACCACTGCACTGTTTCTCCATACTGGAATTTTTATCAAGCAAGTATGAGGTCATTTATTCAGAATCTCCATGAGATTCTCTTAGATTGGCATATAGTATGGTTCTTTTTTCCCTAGTTGGGAATCTTCCAAGCAAATCTGACTTAGGACAAACCAGCAAGCACCAAAAGCAGGATAAATCCAAATAAAAAACAATGTTCCAACATTTTCAGGAAAAAATGAGGAACTGAGTAAAGAAAGATGGAAGAAACCATCTATGAGCAGTTTTTAATTTTTTTTCAAGAAACTGTAGATATACTTAAAGCAGCATCTGCTATAAGAAAAGATAAAGCCTCTTCTCTTTTAGACTCATGCTTTTTGTGTCTGATGTTACCATATTTTAAAAACCTTTCAGGAAACAGACTGCATTAAAAACTGTGATGTGGCACATCAAATTTTTACAGAACTATAAACATGTGATACTTTATGCACCTTGCCCCAGGCCAGGGTTGGGTATGGCTGGCCTGGAGCAATGCAGCCATGTCACCTGGGTATGAAGAGTGTGTTAGCAGGAGGGACAGTGGGGTAGAGATGACAAGTCCCATGTTGTTGACCTCCTTCTGCATAGCTATCTAGGGACTTCCTTCAGAGTGTTAGAGGTAAGAGGAGTTCACTATTCAGGTTGTTCATTTTCAAAAAGTGTCTTGAGGACTGTGTCTAATGTGGGTTTCTTTTCTGTACTTGGCTCCAATGTCATGAGCAAACTGCCAGCTGTGCAAGAATCCAAGTCCTCTGACAAGAACCATCCTGGGCAATTCTGCTTATGCCAGCGAAACAACTTGCATCATTAAATAAACCATGCTCTGACTGCATTTATGAACTGTTGTGTCTGTCTAGCAATGAGCCCCTACGTTATTTAAACATTAAAGTGGAGGCCGATTCAACTGACCGTGGCCTTACAATACATATATATATATATATATATATATTTTTTTTATATCTGGTTCTATTGATGACAATTACATGAACTCTATGGAGTTCGTGCTATGAAGTAGTCATTGAGATAACATGAAACAAGTGAGTGGAGCCTTATAAACAGACTGGTATTCAAAGGTAATCCTCATGTTATGTGCACGAGAAAAGAAAAAGCAAGTCCAGAAGAACTGAAACCTTTTCCAAATTTTTTGTGGGTTCTCAAGTCTATTGGGGGCTTATTCTGGGGGAGAGCTGAATTCACAACAGCATGCTTTCTGGTCCTGCACTGTCCATTTCAAACCCATCCCTAAAGGCAGTTGAGCATCACTTGCATGGAAAAAGTGCACCCAAAAGGGCCCTCGAAATAGTCTGGATTACTGGGATGAGTGCTACATGAAAAATGCTCTTACAGCCATTGGGTAACTTCCGCTGGTACAGAGGAGTGGTATATGTCTCCTGTGCCTAGCACAAAATTAAAAGTAAAACACAGCTCCTGGCCCCAAAGAACTTGTAATCTAGTTGGCAACCAAGACTGATATGCAGGAGAGATCACTAACATTCAAATATAGTGCAAAATTAAGTACTGGTCCATAACAGAGAACACTTTGCAACACCATACCCTCTGCACTGACATCATCAGTGTTGGTGGGAGTCCCCCATTTCCTGTGGCCTGCTTGTCACTTGACACAACTTGGAAGAAACGATGCTCTACTAGCTGTTGAGGGACCAAGGACCCTGCAATCATTTACATATGGTTTGGAAGTCAGGCTTTTTTTTTTTTTTTTTTTTTTCCCTTGATGGGTATGACTAATAAATAGTCTGGGAACCCACATCAAAGAAAACAGTTAATGATACCATAATATCCTTTGGGAAAAAAAGGAACCTCAGCTATGACATTTTTCATTCTGAGAAATGGAAGATTTTATCTTGGACTGTTACAACATCAAAACGGATGTTTTTCCTTTTCAAACTTCTTGTAGCATGTAAGAATGAGCTGATGAAGAAAGAGGTTGCAAGTAGGTGGATGAACGGCCCTTCATGAAGACGACGGCTCGGGGTCCTTACTATGCAAAGGGTGACAAAGAAATGCCAGCTGGGCACGGGTGCTCAACTTAGAAGGTCTGACAGGGGAGGGCTTACAGAGGCACCTGTATATGAAATTTCTGCCTCATTTTTAATTGGGTGCAAATTAAAAATTTTCCCTTTTCTTTCTTTCAGCTCAAGTCTTGGTGATGGGAAAACAAAGCTGATTTAAAAAGCAGAAAAGAAGTTCTTTAATGATTGGGTTGTCAGAAAAGTCATGACGTATTTTTCTATGTGTTTCCATGCAAAAATGCATCGTGACTTTACTGATGACCTAACAGGTTGAGTTATTTGGAGCAATGTATTTCCAGGTCTTACATTTTCTGCTCCAAATGTGTGCCTGTGGGCAGCTCAGCTTCAGACATCGTCACAGAAACGGTGTTGTCACGTTTCAGTATTACAAGATCAAGTGCAGCCTGTGGTACTGCACATACAAATGAGTTTCTCTAGAAGATGAAACTCAACTGGACACAGAAAATTAAAGTGAATCCCTAATCGCAATCATCAGTCACCCAGTTACGATGGAACCTTGGAGCTGGAGCAGAATGAATACTGAACGCTAGTGTCCCAGGCACAGCCTTGGAGAAACTGTGTACTTCAATGACTTTGCCCGGAATTAATCTAACTTCAAAACACCTCAGTGCTTTCTTGCTTTCTCTTGTGTGAAAGCCGGAATAAATACTCTATATGACCTCTGTGCTCACTTTCTAGAGGTCAGGCCTGACTTATTTTGTGTAACATTTAGTAAGGTTCAACTCACTAAATTTATTTACTTCAGTAAAATGTTTTTGCATATAAAAGGGTGGGAACATTGGTGATGCAGTGATCCATGACGCTCTTTGAGGCTGACCAAGGGTCCCGTCCAGAGACTTCCTGAGGTACGCTGGGCAAAGCGTGTGCCCATAATCTGGGGCTAGCTGAGGCTGGGGGTGGAGTACAGATTCAAGACACTGCTGGGGTGCTATCCCTCTCTCTCTGTCTCTCTCATTCATGGAAGAAATAAATACATAAACTTAAAAGAAAATGGTCAGGTACCTGGCTACTCTATGGGTAAAGCCCATGTTTGGTCAAATGGGCACTCTGTTATTCTTCTGGGTTTTGCTGCAGCTGCTCACTTGAGAGATTCCTCCCTCCTCCAGAGATGAGCACAAGCACCTGTCCACCCTCACCCTCCAGAGGAGTATTTGAGAGAAATCTTTCTGATATGGCTAATCTACTTGAGAGATGCTGACAAGTAGGTGGCCAGAATGTACAGTTAAAGGCTCACTCCAGACCAGTACCCAACACTAAATGGACCCTAATTTGAACCCTAGGACACAATTAAGTGGTAGCAGAAAAATGGGGCTGTTAGTTGGAATAAACTTAAGGATGATAAAGACTTGCCAATCTGGGATACACACTGGGGAGCAAGAACCGCAGATGTACTATATCAGCTAAACAAAGAAAGCTAAAATTACAGGAGAGAAAGATGGAGGAGAATAAATCTGGCTACTTCTCTGTCCTCATCTTAACAGTTTCAGTATCTCCCCTTACAGCAAGGTGGTATGGTATCTGAATGTTGAAACTTTCTCCTTGCTGTCAGGTAGCATGTTAGTGACTGGTGGGCAAGTTAGAAGACATCGCTATTTCCCCCGACCCATGCTAGCCTGTAAGGCAGTAGTACTATCTTGGTATTACAGAGTGACAAAATTTACTACCAACTCTTATTGCTCAGTACCATTCAAGCGCTGTGTTAGAGAAACTAATTTTTGTTTTCAAGGAGCTTCCAGTTTAGCATCATTGGCATGTGTAAATACGTCGAGTGCTATGACACAGGTGTCTATCCTCAGGAGGCTCTGCCCACACAGTGGAACCCATCTGGATCAGAGGGAAAAGGCATGGCTTGAACCAACAGAGTCTTGAAGGTGAGGAGAAGGTAATCAGGTTACAGGAAACCAATGGGGTCCAAGCACTGTAAACCACGAGAGAAAAAGCACAGGAAATGATGCCCAGTGGTGTGCTAGGCTTGCCACTTGTAGCTCAGTGTTGGGAGAAGGTAGACAGGAAGGCAGACACAGAGACTAGGGCTGAAGACGCAGGCAATGGCTCCAGGAACCTCAGGCCTTCAATGCCATTCCAGGGATCTCAGATCTTTTTTTTCTAACTTGGGAGGGTGATTTCAAGCAGTAAGGTGACACAGAGAGATACATTTTATCTAACTCTTACTGGCTGCAGTCTGAGAGAATACCTGAGACAGGTGAGTAGATCAGTCAGGCAAACTAGGAGGCTGCTGCGATAGTCCAGGTGAGAGATGACATTTATTCTAATTTTACATACAAAAGAAGCCCAGGTTACACTAGGCAGTGGTAGGAGGAATGGTAGAAAGTAGATCCTAGAGATAATAGGTAAGAAAAATGGAAGGACTTGAAAGATTATTTGCATCCCTCGATGAAGGGCAGAAGTGATGGCGAGAATTCAGCCCTAGGTTTCGGGCAAGGGTGCCTAGTTGAATACCAGTTCCACTAACTGAGGTTAGGAAAAGGAAAGGAGGAGCGGGGTTACATGGGAAGGGGAACTAGGTTAATTTTGGAGAAGGATGAAAATCAGCTGACTGAGGCACCCCAAAACTTGGGAAAAGCCAGGAAGAGATAAATGTCTTAAGAGTCATCTGAATATAAGTAGTAGTTATAAATCTATCAGCACAATGAACCAAAAATGGAAATCTGGGAAATGGCAAAAAAATTAAGAGTAGATAAATAAAACAAGTTCATCAAGGAGAAAGACTTAACATAAGATGGAAAGAAAATACAGATGAGTGTAACATCCTTTGTGTCAAGAATGAGTGAGGAAACAGCCACATCAAACACAGCAGAGAGATGATGGCATGAGAGGAGATGGGAAAATCTCTAGATTGGATAATTGGGAGGTAAAATTAGGTTAAATTTTATGTCTCCTATTCCCACCAAAACAAAACAAACAAAGTCAGAGTCCTAAATCCAGTCCCTCAGAATGTGACACGTGACTTTATTTAGATACAGTCTTCCAAGTTAAAATGAGGTCATGAGGGTGGGCCTTATCCGATATGCCCGGGTGTCCTTATAAGAAGGGGATATTTGGACATACACAGATGCACATAGAGGGAAGATGACTGGAAAGACACGAGGAGACAGCCATCTGCAGCCAAGGAGAGAGGCCTGGAAACGATCTTTCTCTCGGTTCTTAGAAGGAAACAACCCCGCCAGCACCATCTTGGCCTTCTTGCCTCCAGAACTCTGAGACACTAAACTGCTGTTGTTCAAGCCACTCAGGTTGCGGTGCTTTGCTACCACCGGCTGCCCTAGCAGACTCATGCAGTAAGTTCACTGAGCGGGATTTCAATGGCATGCGAGGGGAACACATCGGATTGGGAGGCAGCAGAAGTGTGACTAAAAAGGGGGACATGTGGGCTACACTTTCAACAGCGTACATGGGACGAGCTGGGGAGGAACAGAACGCTTAGTTCAATTCTATTTCAAGAATGCAAATTCTTGACTGTGTTTGAACAATCTCAAACACAAATGGATATCGTTTTCTAGAAAAGTATTTATTTCCATTTTTAAATGCATTGCCATATAGTCATTTGTATTCCTGTTCATTGAATCCTGTGATTTAAAAAATCTCAATTGTGGTTAGTTCACAATTTTTGTTCTTGGTTTTATTTATGCATTTTCTCCCACTTTCTCCCCAATTAGTCTTGTCAGAGGTCTGCTATTTTATTAACTGAAAATAAGAATATTTGGTTTTGTTGACAAAATATAAATAAATAAAAGTTAAAGATGAGAGACAGAAGTGATAGGAGTGGGTGGGAAAAACTGGCAGAGAAAGGTCACGATGGGATGAGGACAGCTTTGAAACCCTTGTTCTTCGAGATTTTGAAAATAAGAGGTGAGGCTTGGCGTGAGTGTAGGCTGGAAGGAAGCAGGAAGTTGTAGCATTTCTACCTGGTGATCTTTATTTTATTCATTGAGGCAGAGCTGAAATGTTCTGCCTAAGGTAGGGAGAAAGGCTGGGCAAGGAAATGAGCAGGCTGGTGAAAATTGAGAACTACTCCAGGGGAGGGTGAGGAAGCTCAGAGAGGTGACAATGAGAGGTGCTGAGGGTTTGGTCAAGATGCTGGACATTTAATCTGCCACTGTATCAATCTTTAGTTGTTTGAATGTAACCAGAGCAGTGAAAGTGGATTGCTATAGAATTAATCCAGGTTCAGCACTTGCCAGGCAGTTGTGACCAAGGGATGGGGTACAAGAAAACTTAGGATGCCACTAAGGAACTGGTTTGGGGGCCAGCCAGTGGCATGGTGGTGAAGGTGGCTGTGACCCACATGGCCAACTGTGAGGATCTAGACCTGGATCTGGCAGCTTGAGAAATGCACTGGGTGTATGTGCATGCTGTGCCCAAAGTCCTGAGAGGAGAGTGGAGGAGAAGGGATTGTGGTGTGGCCATCCACTCTGGAGGGTGATTTCTCACTTTCCCTCTATTTCTCCCACTCTCTCAGTCTCTCCAGAGAGCACATGCACTCTATAGAAAAATTAAAAATTAAAAACTGGTTTTAATGTTTAAAAGTAGAGATCAGAGTAGGTAAGGATGGGAAACAGGTAAAGAAGGAAATAACCCATGGAAATAGGAGGATCCCTTTGTATTTCAGATCAGATTTGGTGTAAGTTAATGTGACTTCAGAATGCAAAACCTGGAGAGAACTGAATTTTTAAGTATTATTTGTAGATCCAAAGAAATTTTAATGAATGAAATGAGAGTTTTTGGTTCATGATGTAGAAGTCATTACGTGCTAAAATTATATAAAAGGCTACTAATGAAAATTTAGGCAAACAACTTACCAGAAACTCCTGGTGGTGTCTTAATGAATTTTCCATTGAAATGACCAATAACGGCTTCGCATTTTTCTGTTGATTCCATCCTGTTTATACATAAAAACAGAGCACTTATAAACATTAAGAGGTTTCTTAGTTTTTATTTTGTTCTGTGCGTGTGGAAGCATTCTGATAGATTTTTCTGGATACAAATGAAGCCTACAAGAAATATGAATATGATAAAGAAAAAGCGTTTTTAAAAAATCTGTTGATGTTTTTATCTAATGATTGCTTTTGTACTTCTATAGTAAAATGGTAATGGATAACCTAAATACATACTGAATCATAAAAGAAAAAATAAATCATATCCAGAGTGTTTAATACCAAGTACATGAAATGTGTAATTTTATTCTAATTGTTAGAACATTGAAAACCAATACCCAACAGCTTGGTTAGTCATGATACTGAATTACAAAAGAAAAACAATTTAAAATCTAGTGTATTTGCTACTTGCTAGAATAATGATTGTTTCAAAGATGATATTCCTTTTATGAATTCACAGAACGACAGACTAAAAAGTCATGAGAACAACTAATGTCAATCAGAAGGTGATTTTTTTTTTTTTTTATATCACTTCAGGTTTTGATTTAGCTTCATAAAATCATGTGCGTTGTCTGTCATCCTGGGTTTGGAGTCATTAAAGTCTGGAGGCTAACTTTACAACTTATTCTATCTCTACAGGTAGCTGAAAACATTCGAGAAACATTTCAGGGAGCTTTAATATCTCAGATTTATTTTTCCTCAACATAGAATAATCTACTCAAAATATGCTAGACTCCTAGACTGTCTAGAGTTACCCCTTATATTTAGTAGACGGTGATAGTTTAAAATAGCAACAGAAGTTAATTGGGTTCTTACTTTGGATACAGAAATGATATTACTCCATCTGCTTTCAGAAAACCCATGGGTGAGGAGATGATTCAGTGTCTCTCCTGGATTCTTTTCCCTGGCCATGTTGTCCTCAGGGAGTCACTACTAGTAGTATATTTTAGTTGTATTACACTGCAAAATTGTCTGGTCTAACACAAAGAGCCATGATTAGACTACAAACCATAAAAACCAAGTATGAGGGGCCTTCAAAAAGTTTGTGGAAGATGGAATTGTAGTATGAGTTTATTTAAATTTCAAAAACTTTTGAAATCCATGAATAATTTATTTTCATAATACACATTTTCAGGAACATTTTGAAGACTGCTTTCAATAGCCCTTGCTTTATTACTTGGTACTAAGTGAGAAAATATAAGTCCATTTTTTGGCCTCAATTTGCTCATGTAAAATAAGACATAATAATAATGCTTTGTTGCTATCACGCATCTGAGTGAAATGGGCCTGTCACTGGTATACAAGGGCAAAATGGCAGCAGTATTTCCTCCAAAATCAAAGTCAATGCTTTAAAACTGGTAGACATTAATTCACAATATTAATACACTCTTAAATTCAGTACCATATAAAACTAGCTTTTGTACATGGGCTTTCAGATTGGAACTTAACCAAAAATCAAACCTTTTTCTGTTCAGTAATTTCCTTTAGAAACCAGATTTATTACTATACTGATGTATCCTTTCTGGGGAAGAAGGAATAAAAAATTAGATAGAAAGGGTAAAGGTACTTTAGGTATATCTGAAACATTTCATATCTTTAAAAAAAAAAAAAAGGAAGCCAAATTTTGACATAATAATATCCACTAAATTTTTGTGGGTTAGGTAGATGTCATATCCTTGTTTTCTTTTGAATGTTGGAAATATTTCATTTAAAAGCCTAACTAGTTCACTTTATTGATGATGAATCAAATTTCCATTTCTGAGGGAAAAAAACAGGTTACCTATGGGATTTAGGAGACATCGTTGTTTTAAAGAAGTTAATGGCATGCTGACCTAATAAATCCAAGCATTCAGGGCATATGCTCACAACTCTTGCTCATGTGATAGTTTCTTGCCATGAGGCATCAAATACTTAGTGTTCTGAGGTCAAGAATCTTAAGAACTTTAAAAGATTTGGAAAAATGCAAACCACTATATATGTGTGAATTAAGTTCATGGGGCAATCAGCTTGTATAACTTTGCCTGAAATTTTCTGTCTTTGGTCATATTTTGCTTTCCAGGATAACTCAGCTGAGCTGTCACTATTGACATGATAAAGACAAGGCAGCAGTGCTTACCTAGCAAAGCCAACACCACGACTTGTACCACTGGAGTCACGTAATATCCTTGTAGAAATGACTTGTCCAAATGGTTTGAGCATATTTTCAAGCTCTTGTTCATCCATGGATAGTGGCAAATTAGAAATATACAGGTTGGTAGGGTCTTGTTCTTGTTGCTGAAACAGAACAGAGGATTATCCATTCATTTTCCAACAGAAGGTGAGTTTTTGTTTTTTTTTTTCCCTGAAGGTTTTTGCCATTCAGCACATGGTTGCCAGAGAGAAACAGAGAGAGACAGACAGTGAGAGGGAAAGTGAGAAATCAACCCCCGGGGAGAATGGCCATGCTGCAATCCCTTCTCTTCTACTCTCCTCCTGGGATTTTGGGCATGCACACATGTGTGCCCAGTGCGATTTTCAAGCTGCCAGATCTGGTACTTGAACTCTGGTCAGTTATGTGGGAGTCCAGCACCTTAACCACCAAGCTGACCCCCAGAAGGTGAGACCTTTACGTTAACACACCTACTTTTATTTAGTTACTCCTTTGCTCAAGGCCTGTTTAGAGTACCACCTAGTGTGACCACGGAACTGTAGAATACTCAATTCACCGTGTACACTTGAGAATTCAATCTCGGAAGGTCGGGCAGTCTGCAGGTCAGATGTGATCCTCCACTCCATTCTTAGTGGATTTGGAAGTGGCACACTTAGCAGGCACTACTGAGCTGGAGGTGATGCCCTCATGGAACTGCAACTCTGGACTATTTGTGGTGTTTCCAAAAATAACCAACCTCTCCTCCACTGCTATTTTTAGGAGTCCATTTCAGGCACACTATTGCATGGTAAGCAACTAGCACTAATTCAATTTGGAGATACATGAAGGATTCTGGTCTCAGTCGTCTAGAGTCCAGTAGGGACTGTGTCCAAATTCCCCTCCTCTGCTGTACAGCAGAGTCCATACTACTTTTGAGTTGTGATCACCAGCAAAAAACAAAAACAAAAAAACAAACCTCTTAAATGATCCAAAATGAGAAATCTCAAAGCCATATAAAACAATCAACTCTGGGCACAGCAAATTTTAGTACTTTGGAAAAGATAAACTCAAGAATAGATGAGAGCAGGGTCGAGGAAGGGAAGTTTGCTAAAACTTTGCCGCACGCAGCGTGATTTAGGAGCCCTCAGTAATTCAATGACGTGGGCTTATCAGAAATGCAGACTCAGGCCCTACTCCAGACCTACACAACTGGGAAGATGTATCTTCACAAGATCCCAGGGTGATTCACATAGACATGGAAATTTTGAAAGAAATACTCTTAGATCATACCCCCAGTCCTTCCTCTCCTCAGGCAGACTCAGCCTAAACCAAAGAAGACAAATAACCGAATTTTCTGAGAACCAGTAACTGCAGTGTATTTTCACAAAAAGTATGATATTCATCAGGAAAAAAACTCTTATATGACAACTGAAATATTTTCTAACCAAGTCAAAATACATCTTTGTCTCCTTAATGAACTTAAAATCAGCCTTTCTTTTAATTTTATTAACCGACTGTATCTTTACATATTGAAGCATATGGAAGCTTAAGATTTTTCTTTAATAAGCACTATTAGTAAAGTTATTAATTGATGTAGTAGCCTTAGGCAACAGAATAGCACACTCATTATAACTTTCTAGATTCCAAAAAGCATAGTACTTTAAAAATATATGTGAAGCATTAGGCATGTTTGAATTTGTACAAAGCCTTTACTTTCAAATGTATCACAGCATTAATTAAACCTGAAATAAAATTTTTCTTTTTATATAATCTGCAAATAAAAGTGAACAGTGATCTTCCTTGTCATACTTATCTGGTAAGCTTAAAAATGCCAATATGGTATTATAGGGAGTGGTAAATACCCAGGGGTATTTCCAAGAATTAAACAAAAACCAAGAAACCAAGGGCAAGAAGTACTATCCTTGCAACTTGCTGGCCCTGACACCAAGGCAGGTAGGGTGCAGCTGGGCCAGTCCCAGAGGCACAAAGCAGTGACTCCCAGTCTAGGTGCTGCAGAGTCTCAGGGGTGTATCATGCGGGTGGGTCCAAGAAAAAAATTAAAAAATTTTAAATGCTCAAAAGCCAGCTTAGAGACCAGCAGGTGGCATTGTGGTTAAGGCACTGGGGTCCCACATTGCCAACCACAGTTAAGTCCCAGACCTGGCACCTGGTGGCTTGAAAATCATGCCACGTCAGGTGCATGTGCATGCACGCCCAAAATCCTGAGAGGAGAATGGAGGAGAAAGGATTGCAGCATGGCCATTCTCCCCACCCCCAGGAGGGGTGATTTCTTACTTTCCCTCACTCTGTCTCCAGGGAGAGAGCACACAGGAACCCTGTGGCAAAACGTACAAGAAGAAAAAGAGCCAACTGAACGTTTACCCTGATTAATTTTTCACAGGCTGAACAAAAAGACAATTCTCTTTACTTCGGCCTGAAATTGGATAAACTCAGTATGGTACCAGTGATTATCTCATGTGAAACAAAACCTACATAAAGTATACCTTTAGTATCTAAAAATTGGAAAGTGATGTGTTTAACATATGTAGATAATAATAGATGCAATGTCTCAAAATGTGGAGAAAAGCATTAAAAATGGGCTTAGGTACTAAAGTTTTGAGATTCTTTCCTGGTGGGGCAAGAGGTCAATAATGTCTTATTCCCTTACTCAGCTTCACAAGCTACCTCTGTCCACCTTGCCCAGCTCATCACACAGCATCATTCTGGCTCTACCTTCCCAAATGTTGTTAGCGTTCTTGGAGTGCAAGACGGTATTTGTTACTACGGAAGTCTGGTTCTGAACCAGACAATACAAACAGGGTCCTTTTTTTCTGTGGCCTAACACAGCTTAAGAACATTTCCAGTGTATCTGGTACACATTAAACTCCTGTAAAATAACTGTGAACCCAGTCCTGCCTTCTGGTAGCTGACAGTTAATAGGCGAGACGCGAACACATGTAATGGAAGTCATGACAGAGATGGGGTCAATCACAGTGGGAAGAGATGGAGGAGCATGTCTTAGGGGATCAGAGAACACTTTGTTCGGAAGACATGGCCATGAGCTGGGACTTAGAACAAGCAGATGTCAGGCTGAAGCCAGAGTGTGAAAGGGTAACTGAGTTTGGGTGAACTTTCCCACTTAAGCAGTGTTAGCAGCATGAATGGCTTTATCCTGAAGCGACAAGTCAAAGTAGCTTTGTCAGAGCAGCAACATTTTCTTGAAGTCTCGTGCTTTATAGTAAAAAGGAGAAAAAAGTTACGTAAATGTTACTATCTATTGTACTTCCTATCGGAATTTGTTTCACACTATCAAGTAACACTGACACTCCAGCAAGATATGTCATGTTTATCCTGTGACTTCATGTGCTCTGGTAGGAGAGGGGGTGGAAGGAGGAACCGGTTTGTAAGCCACACCTTCAAAAATCGGGTGGTTTTGAAAATACAAAGCACGGGAGTGAGATCAACCCTCTCTTAGAAAGATTTCTGAATCATGCTTAGTCAGATTCAGAATGAAGCTGGGAACTCCCTAATTGAAAGCTGTTAAGACACTCTTTGGACAAAGATACGGCATTAAAAGATGTTACAAAAGAAACATATATCAAAATATTGTGGGCTTTCAAAATTGCAATTATGAAATTCAAAATGACTAATATTGAAGAATGATTAAAAGATAATGTCATATCTGAGGTATTTTAAAAAGGGGATTGATGATGTAGGTGCCAAATACTTTATAAATCTATGTTTTAGTTGTTTCTATTATTAAAAAGTTAATAAAAAATAGTAGATCCTTTAAAGTTTTGATTCAACCTGAAAGTTTACCAACCAATGAAGCAAAAATAATTTTTTTAAGTGCTCAAAATCAGAATCCAGAAAGAAATTGGGCTCTTAATCTATTCTTTGCTACAGTGAGACAGAGCAGATTAAATATACATAAATATTGCCTATGATGCTAATGTATTTGCTTTCAATAGCAATAACAGTTCAACAGCTGTCAGTAAGGTCCCTTCATTTAGAATGAATTTTTAAAATCTAATGTTTTTATCTTCTGTTTATAGTGGTCAATCTGTCCTTCAAAAATTACTCAGAAAGGGACCAGCAGTTAGCGTAATGGCTATGTCGCTGGACTCCCATGTAGTCGACTGCGGTTCGAGTCCTGGACCTGGTGGCTTAAACTCACGCCGGGCGCGTGTGTGTGTGTGCCCAGGATCCTGAGAGGAGAATGGAGGAGAAGGGATTGCAGTGTGGCCATCCTCCCTGGGGGCTGATTTCTTGCTTTCTATCTCTCTGTCTCTCTCTGTCTTTCTGGCGAGCGCACGCGCCCTATAGCAAAAACCTCTCAAAAAAAAAAAAATTACTCAGAAACTTGCAGTAATTTTAAAATTGAAAAACAAAACAAAATACAAAAGAAAGAGAAGAAATTCCAAGTTGGCAGCATTGGCCACAAAAGCATCTAATCTCATAAAAGTTCCATGGATTCACATTGCCATATATCCATAGCGAATGAAACACACAGTGCTTGTAGTAATTGGCCGTGGTCCTTGAATAAGGATAATTTAATTGTTAACAATCAATGTCAAGGGCCAGCTGTTGGTGTAGTGGTTGAGGTGAGTGGATCCCACATGGCTGACTACACGGTTTGCATCCTGGACCTGATGTTTGAGGAACATGCCGGGCATGTGTGCATGCCCAAAAGTCCTGAGGAGAGAACGGAGGAGAGAGGATTGTGACATGGCTACCCCCCCCCCCCCCGGGGGGGGGGGGCGCAGTGCTTTCTTTCTTTCCCTCTCTGTTTCTTTCTGGCAAATGCGTACACACTATAGCAAATTTAAAAAGAGGAAAATTAGAGATAACCAAATTGTTTTATTACATACAATGCTATGTCTGTAAAAACAATTATCCTGTCAATTATGGGTGGCCAAACATAAAAATGGGGCTCCTGGGCCTTTTTATGTCCCTAGGCATAGAAGGGGCTCCAGGGCTTCCCTAACAAGTATAAAACTAGATCCTACATTGGCCATAGGAGGGATAAATGGCTACTCATGTTCATTTGAGTAGACAAGTGGGTTGGAGGTTCCGCATGGTGTAAAGCACTCAGTCATCATCTGAAAGAAATTAACAAAAACCTCCCTGTGCGTGTGGAATGGCTCCTAAAATGCAAGAAAGGGACTTGGCAGGAAGAGCAGACATCTGTTTCCTCTTGTACTGAATAGGTTCACCAACCAGCAGATAGCCGCTCATGGGCATGTGACTGCAAACGGCTTGGAGTGGGGTGGACCTCTGTGTGGAAGGGGGATTACATTCCTGTTCGTTTGACTGCCTATTTGTTGAAAAAAATGTGCAGTCTTACCACCAGCCAAGTAACATATGATGATCTGCTGACCCTCAGCAGGCCTGAGGAGGTACTGAATGTCTTAGAGAAGTCATCCCATTTGCAGATATCACTGGGGTGGATTTGACTTTCCTGTCCTGTTAGCTTACCATAGGATTTTCTTTTCTCTTCATAGAATCTGAGTCTTTTTTTAAAAATAATTATTTTAGTTGATTTGATTCATTGTCATTATTTTATTTTTTTAAAGTTGACCTGAGACAGACAGAGAGGGAAAGTGAGAAAGCAAGCAAGCTGCCAGGTCCAGGACTTGAACTGCGATCAGCCATGTGGGAGTCCAGCCGCCTTAACCACCATGCCACCTGCTGTCCCAGAATCTGAATCTTTTAATAGGAAATGTACACGTTTGAAACATCTGCCGAGTTTAAAATAAATAGGTTTTCCAAAAGGCCCAGGCCATTCTTATTTGAAAATTAATCAAGGAGCACAGTGGATGTAATTTTAAGTGCCTTTCAAGTTTATTTTTATATATAGGGAGAGATGTGGCACCATGATCCACCCCTAGAACACCCAGACCACGGCCAAGTGTGCAATCCGAGTGTGCACGGGGAAAGCCTCGGCATGAAGCCAGGACCCTCCTATGTGAGTCCACCATCCCAAAGTGCGATGCTCCTCCAGAGACACTGCGGGGATCCTAAATATCACTTCCTTAATTCTCAGTATCTGTCCAAACTTGGAAAGGAAGTTTTACTCTCACTTAATTGATTTCTTGACCATCAATAAAACAAACACTTAATATTTAAGCACATGGCAGATAGGAAGCAAGATGTTGGAAATTAAAACATGAATAAGATACAATCACTAGTCTCTAGTGTTCTCAATTTGCAGTTCTACAATTCAGTTTTGAGTATCTGTGGGGTCCTTTCTCAATTCACGTAGCCGGTGTGTCACATGATACTACATCCTGCCTCTCCACTCTCCTAAATGAAGGCCCCTCAATTTTTTCTGATTACATAAGAAAGCAAGCCTTTAATATGTGACAGTGTGAGTTTTCAACACATTTATAGTATTGTGAGTAATTCATTATAGCTTGGTTTGTCACTCAACCATGAGACCTAGACTTAAACTTCCTTTAAAAATGTCTCCCCATCCAGAAGTGGTGGAGCAAGCAGCAGGTGCACTGCTGTGTAATGCTGGGAGCATCACGCAGGAGGGCAGGCTCTGTTGGCATCCCAGGTCCGCCTGAAGACATCAGGTGTACCTCGTGATCCGGGCTGGCTTTAAGGCGGGGGGCAGGATCATGGCATAAAGACCTTGTCAAGGATGCCTATCTCATTCTCTCTCTTTCTGTCTCAATAAACCTAGGAAAAAGAACTGTTTCCCCAAAAGATGCATGCGGGGTGCTTCTTTATCCATATAGTATCAAGAAGCTAAGTCAAATCTAGACAGTAAAACCCACAGTACCATGGTATAGAACAGACCTGCTAGAATTTAAAATACGTTTGGTAGCTTTAATGATATAATAAAAAAGAAATAAGGTCCAGGAAATCCAAGTCATTCCACAGAGGGAAAAAAAATTATAATAGGCTGAAGGTTAGCACACAGCAACACCTCTGGACCTGCAGGTACTGGTCCTACTCACAATGATGGAGAAGGATCACTTTCCTTAGCCAATCTGCAGTATCAAGCCCCCTGAGGAGTCTTTGAATGGTGACCATTATCATCCCATGGGATGTGGCAAAGTGTACCATAGATATGATATGTAGAGCCAATCATAGTCAGCCCAGTTTTGACTAAATAAATCATAAAAAAATATGGAATTAATCTACTATCCTCCTTAATATGACGGGCTTTGGAAAAGATGCTTTGGTAAGTATTCAAGAGCTACTCTAAATAAGGCTTCTGCATTTTTTTTAAGAGGTTTTTGCAATAGGGCGCGTGCGCTCGCCAGACAGACAGAGAGAGACAGAAAGCAAGAAATCACCCCCCAGGGGATGGCCATGCCGCAATCCCTTCTCCTCCATTCTCCTCTCGGGATCTTGGGCACGCACACACACGCGCCCGGCGTGAGTTTTAAGCCACCGGGTCCGGGATGTGAACCGCGGTCGACTACGTGGGAGTCCAGCGACATAGCTATTACGTTAACTGCTGGTCCCAAGCTTCTGCATTTTTAATGGCTCGATAAATAATGCTCTTTCTAAATCTGTTTCAGCAGAGATCACAAAACAATGGGTGTCCAGTATTTCTACCTTCTGGAGTGAGAAACTAGACCAATGAAAGGTGCTTGCAACGAGCTGGCTGTGACCTGGTCTGGGATGCTCAACTGATTATCCACCTCCTGTCTGGCTACCGGTGACGGGAGAGCCTGGGGACGAGCATTTGTGGGCTGAGCCTCAGCAAGTACACTGCTTCCCTCTCACTGCCAGTGAGACCAGATGTGTAAGGCAGCTTCATCTTGTAGCCAATGGTGGTCGGTCGATACAATGGATCTGAGATCTGACTTGAAACCTGAGGAATCTGAAAGGAGAAAGGCTGGTTGAAGGGGCCTAGAGTAGGCTGGAAAGTAACTGCTCTTGACCAATGACTGTGAGTGGATCATACAGACGAACTGGTGCAGGGTTGTCTTAGATCATCCCAAGATGGCTGCCTTGAGGAACAAGATCTCAGCAGAAAGGAGCTGAAGATATCGGGGGAGAGGGAATGGAGATTAAAAAGTTTGTGGGGAACCAGCAGTTAGCGTAATGGCTATGTCCTTGGACTCCCACGTAGTCGACCGCGGTTTGCGTCTCGGACCCGGTGGCTTACAACTCACGCCGGGCGCGTGTGCGTGCGTGCCCAAGATCCCGAGAGGAGAATGGAGGAGAAGGGATTGCGGCGTGACCATCCCCCCTGGGGGGTGATTTCTCGCTTTCTGTCTCTATGTCTCTCTCTGTCTGTCTGGCGAGCGCACGCGCCCTATAGCGAAAAACCTCTCCAAAAAAAAAAAAAAAAAAAAAAAAAAAAAGTTTGTGGAAGGGACCAGAAGATGGCATAATGGTTATGTTGCTGGACTTTCACATAATTGACCATGGTTCTAGTCCCAGACCCGGTGGGTTAAAACTCACGTGGGGCGTGTGTGTGCGTGTGCCCAAAATCCCCAGAGAAGAATGGAGGAGAAGGGAATGGGACATGGCTATCCCCCCCCCGAGAGATTTCTTGCTTTCTGTCTCTCCGTCTCTGCAGGGAGCACATGTGCCCTGCAGCAAAAATCTTACTTAAAAAACAGTGTGTGGAAAATGGAATTGAAACATGAATTTATTTTGGTGCAAAAATAATAGTTTGGAATCCATGCATAGTTTTTTCAAAATATACTTACTAAATGAACTTTTTTTTTCTTTTAAATTTGCCAGAGGAGTTGGGGTAGGGGCGAAAGCAAGGCGCCCCCCCCCGCCCCCCCATGAGGCATGGCCACACCTCAATCCTTTCTCCTTCATCTTTCCATCCTTTGGGGACCCTGGGCACACAGCACATAGGCTTGGCATGCCCTTTTAAGCCACTGGGGGAGGGTCTCGAACAATACAGTCAGTTATTTGGGATCCAGCTCCCCCAACCACCAGGACATGGGATTAGCCCACTCATGAAATGTTTGAAAACCCTTCAGTAGACTATGAGATTGTCGGAAGCTGAGGATTTCAGCCGAGGGACATGTATTCTCTAGCTTCGAGGAACTATAGGGGAAAAATTTGGAAGGGGGCTGGGCTTGGGTAGAGATTTCAGAAAAATGTCCCAAGCATTTCATGAGAAAACATCACTGCTCTGCCTGGCCAGAGAAATCAACACCAGGTTACAGTACTGTTGGCCACGACTTTCCCTTCCTTTACCACGGCTCTAAATCTGGAGGAGCTAGGAACCACTACCAGTGAGCTGATATAAGAAGGAAAAAACACAGGCTTTGGAAACAGGAAAGAAACTAATCACTTGCTTCTTAGAGCAGGCCTGGTGTGAGGGAAAGGCGAAGCTTTAATACCATCACATGATACTCAGATTTTTGTCAAACAGGATGGACATTTCAATTATAGGCATCACACAGTTAACGTCACCCACCTGTTTTTGAAAATCAGATACTCAGCATCAAAATATTAACTAGAAGCTTATTTCATGTTATCTTAAATAGGACAAAATTATAATGTATTACATATCGATCATAATTGCCAACCAATTAAAAATTATTTATTTATTTATTTGTTAATGATTTTCAAACCATCAGGTCTGAGACTTGAACCGTGGTTGGTCACATGGGAATCCAGTGCCTTAACTACCATGCCACCTTCTGGCTTTCCAACCAATTTCTTAAACTGTAACTAAATATTTATCTTCCTATTTTCTAAAATGTAACCAAACACATTTATTGCATCTCTATGCATGTGTAAATATGCCTGATAAATATTTATGTTGGGATAGAAACCTTTAAGACACTGCTTCCTGATCACCAAATAATCTACATAGCTGTCAACAAACAGTTGCTTTGTAGGCTGTGATGTTTCTCTCAGCACCAGCAATGTCCAAGGCACACTTCAGTTTACAAAATCTCTACGCGATCCCAATACGCTAACAAACTGTATTTGTAACGTAACTTCAGACTGTCCCCACACAACACCTTACTTAAAGTACTGTATCGAGTATGGACAATATAAACAGAGATGGCTAGAAAAGTACATGTTGATGGAGTTGGGAAAGGAAAATTCAAGAGACATTCTATTAAAAAAAAAAAAAATCATCAACTAGAAAGACCTGACAGGAAAGCAAATGAAGGGGCTCTCTGAAATAATGAGAGGGACTAGGAAAATCATGGGACCTGCCCTGGATTTTACCCAAAAGAGGACGCAGACGCTTCATGGAGTGACTTAGAAGAGACAGAGAGGAGGAGAGAAGACAGTTCTTTGAGCATGCTGAAGAGTCCTGTTGTTTACATAGCCAGATTAAACATTTGCCAAATCATTATACAAAGGAGGTATAATGTATTCACAGTAAATATATTTAAAACCTCATAATCCCTGTCTTTCAGCAATGCCACAGGAAACTGCTCTATTCGATAGGCCAAATACTCTAAAACTCATGGTGCTTAATAAATATATAATATATATAAGCACTCCGTTTATTTCAACCACCTACTCTGGAGTTCAAGAAAATCCAAAGTACATCTAACTCACTGTAAAGCTGTAAAAATATTAGAAATATTAAATGGTATTACTTTAGATCCTTTTTATTAATTCTTGTAATTTTTATTTATGTTGTTTCTTTACTCAAAGCAAATCTCTATCCTGACAATTGCACACATGCTTTTCAGCCTAAAGATCCTAGCAGGTAACTGATCTCCTCACCAGGGTGCTCGAATCTCCATAAACCTCTCCTGAAGGACATGGGAGTGCTCTTCAGGAAAAGGTCATGTACTACTATTCTAAAGTAGCTGAGGACAGCACAAAATTACTTTCCTCTCTACTGCATAGACAGATAATATAAAATTTTTGTGCTTTTCAAAAAATTACCAAACTGTCAAGTGGGAATATTTTGCACAGCAATTGAAGCATCATGGATGGAAAAAGCATCTACACAATTATAACACACGCATATCTTAATAACAGCACTGAAGGTGCACTAGGTGTAAGTATTAGGACATAACCCATGCTTACATTTGGACAATATAGGCTGGGATGTAAATATCAGTTTAGTCAATAGTGACTCCTGGTCACGTGTAGTGCATGATGAGAAGCTGTCACAGAAATCATCACTTAAGAAAAGCATATATTTCAAGGGTCAGTCCCCTCTCTGTATCTTACCTTTTCTTAATAACAAGGTCATGCCTATCTGAAAGTAGAGTTGCCAATGCACCAGACAATCTGAGGTCCCTACAGCTTTAGAATTATAGCCATACCTGACCTAGTAAATTTAGATAACAGAAGGCCAACTTTTCTATCAAGTTCATCGGACGCATCATCCCTTTGGGGAAAAAAAGCCTGGGCACTTTAAACTAACTTAGATGATGAGCCTGATATAAAAAGAATGAGACACTGGGACTGGCAGTGGTGTGGTGGCTAAGGTGCTGGGTTCCCCCAGAGCTGACCACAGTTCGAGTCCTGGACTTAGAAGTCTGCTTTCTCACTCTCTCTCTTTCTCTCATGAGTGCATACACCCATAGCAAATTAAAAAAAATAACAATAAATACAATCAAATAAATCTTTTAAAACAAAGAAAGCAAGAAAGAGATACTGACTGGCTGGTCAACTCCATTTACATCCGTAAATTATTATATTCCAGGTAAAATTATTATAGAAGTTTTCAAGGAAAATGTTACATCTTACAGTAATTAATACTCATGTGTATGGTGCTAAAATGTATATTAAGCATGAACATATAGTCTTCATTTTATAACCCCTGAACATTCAGGCATATTCCTTACTCTATATTTTAAAATGCTATTCCTTACCTAGAATGCTAACGGCTAATCACTAACAAGTCTTGAATAAAGTCTCTGTGGAACCACTAATGAATAGATTTATATGCCTAAATAATGAACATCTCAAAGTTCTGATTATCGTGCCAAAGAAATCCCCTGTAGCTTGTATCTGCACCACACCTGCAAATCTGTACAAAGCAATGCATGTGCCATCTATTCTTTCAAAATATGGCATTCTATATACAACTGTCATTTGAAATGTGTCTAAAATGTATTAATTTCCTGAGCATTAACATTTAAAATTATTTTTCAAAAATATACTACAGATCTTAAAGACTCACCAATACCTGAGAAAATCTGCTTTTTCTTGATTTCCATTGGGGTTATGAAATTTACTATGTAAGTATTATACATTTATAGATCCTTCTTCAGACCTGAAGACATAAGTAACTACTGCTGAGGATGTAGAGGCATGGGGCAGGTTTCCAGAAGGAACCGTGTCAAGTGGGAACAAAGCAGAGAATGCTGAAGGTGCTAGGAAAAGCAGACGTGCCCGGTCAGAACCAAGGCTGTGGAATGAAGAAGTGATTACTGGCTTTCAGCTCACCTTGGCCATTTGAGCTTGAACTCCGCTAGCCTTCAGGGCAGACACAGCTTTCTGGGCTGCTGCAGGACTGTCAAAGTCGACAAAACCGTAACCTGAAATGCAAAGCACACTTAGTTTCTAAGCCGTTATTTTACGATTATGTAAAGAGTAAAAGAATGACTGGTACTTTGTTTCTGACACAGGAAAAAGACATGAACACGTCCTGACAGATCTCAGGAGTGCATGGCTGCAGTGCAGCAGCTTCCTCGGCTCCTCTCCTGTCACTCACAAGCTAGACGAGCCTCCTCCCAAGTGGAGGGAGGGGAAGGAGAGAACCAGCTTTTTCTCACTGGAGATCATCTTCTTTGGAGTCCTGTAATTACTGAAAAATGACACTTAAGTTGCTAAGTAAGGTTAAATTATTTTTTTAATTTTTAAAAATTTATTTATAAGGGAAGGGACTGGCCGTTGGGATAACAGTTATCACTAGACTTCTACAGAGTTCACTGCAGTTCGAGTCCAGAACCCAGTGGCCTGAAACTCATACTGGGCACATGTGTGTGCATGCCCAAAATGAAGGAGAAGGGATTGCAATGTGGCCATCCTTTTCTCTCCTTTTGTCTCTCTGGTGAGCACATGTGTCCTATAGCGAAAATCTTTCAAAAAAAAACCAAAAAAATTAAGGGGGAAAAACTCCACTTCAGAGAAACAGTGTTGTAATGATTTGGTAAGAAAATTGCTGCCATCCTGCCAAATTTACAAATTATAGAAACAAAAATCATGTTTATTCAATAGTCTTAATCTTACCTTTCAAAATTAAAATAAGCGTAACCACTAGAAAACCAAAACATATCATAATCTACGTTTCAGTACTTGGTTAAAAATATCTTACTCATTTACAACTCATGGATACCCCTTCAAAATAAAGAAGAAAAGAAAATGCCTTCTAACTCCCCAAAACAGTTGTTTTAGCAGTTAATGCCCTGAAGTCTAAAAATATAATACAACAAAACAAACAAATAACTTCCTAATAGAGACCCTGCTTCAAAGCTTATTTATCTATAGCTTTACAAACATTTGTAATGAACTGGTCATCTGTTTTCCCAGGCCACAACAAATCAAAAACAGGAAATTAGATAACAAAACAAAATAAACAAACAAAAAAACAGTCTGGGGCTGCTACAAAATAAGCACATGGATGGCATGTCACAGCAAGAGCTAATAAGAAGCAATAAAATAGAAAAACCACACGATGAACAGGACTTACACAGCTAAGAGCAAACAGCCCCATGAATCTCAATACTTCCCCTGAGCATCTCTGTATTAAAACAGACAGATTTTTCACTGCGGTAACTCTTCGGTTCTTGAGAAAAGGTTAGATTATATTTGGAACACTGTTTAAAAGATCAGGGTCCCAGGCAAAATACCAGAATTTTTCTTGGAACTCAAATCAATTATTGTAAAATTAATTTTAAATGAGCAAGAATATTTTGAAGAAGTGTCATTTGGAGGTTGTCTAGAAGAGGGGCCAGCCCTATCATTTATCCAGAGATATGCTGAAGAAACAGTAATTTAGAGAGTGTGGTACTAGTGGCAAAATAGACTACTGCGTATCCACAATGTCAAACAGCTCAGAAATAGTCCAAAGTCAGTTTTGCCATGTCAGTTCCAAAAATACTGCCTGGTAACAAAATCAGTTGCAATGAGATGGAGCAGACCATTGATGACAGAAATAGATATTTTAGGAGAGACAAATGTTTAAGCCAAAACAAGAAGCCGCTTCCTTTATTACTTGAAATTGAATTGAAATAAGGCTTAATTTGGTTTCGACAGTGGAGAAATAGCTGGGTTGGAGAGAAAAAGGAAAACTAATCCAAGTGAAGTGGAGAACGCTACTCAGCTGCCAGGTTAGAAACTGGGTTAAACATATTTTGGGTGTTATTTAGTGATCTGCTGTAAATGCTTGTGCACAACTCTGAGAAGGCACACACACCCACTTTCTCTTATACATACACACAATTTCAGCAGATCATAAATGAACACCTACCTACAATGAAATGAAATCACTGCTACTCATGGATATTTAAGCTTCCCCTCCAATTTTGCTATTGTCAATAAATTACAGACACAGACGATCTCAAATGGATGTTATTATAATTGAAGTTACTATTCACCCAGGTAATAATACCATTCTTATTAAGAGAAATCCGTAATGGTGGTATTTTGGTTACTTATTTACATCCTTTTTCTTTCCCCCCAATGGCAAACTCTGTTTTAGAACCATTTGCTGAAGACAAATAAAGCAGGTAAGCACGTACATAATGTTGTGTTTTCATTTCTCTATGTACAGTACCTTCAAGTAAATTTAACAGCACACATTATACAGGTTCTATGGATTCACACACACACACACACACACACACACACACACACACACACGTACATAGATTTGAACCTTTTTCACCAAGGCTCCCCAGAGAATTCTTCTTTGGTCTAAGGACCAGGGATCGTTATGTCACTCCTGCTCCCTGGGGTCCAGTCCACTCCTTACATTATGATGATGCAAGCATGGGAATAGCTGTTCTCTATTTTTGCTTTGGCCACTAGGGGACACAAGGCTATTTTGCAGTAACATGAAGTCTTGTGCCCTTTCCCCTTATTTTCCGCATTGGTCTGATACATCCTTACTCATTTTTACTTACATGTATATGTGTTCTGGTCTTATATGCAATTCTGTAAGTAAAAATGATGAATCAGTTTCATAATCAATCTACTGTAAGCTCTTCCAAAAAATTGTTTTGTCCTAAACTGCTGCATATACCAGTGTTTGTAAGAATTTAAATACCTTTTGGGACCAGCAGTTAGCATAATGGCTATGTCGCTGGACTCCCATGTAGTTGACCGCAGTTTGAGTCCCAGACTCGGTGGCTTAAACTCATGCTGGGCGCATGTGTGTGTGTGCCCAAGATCCCAAAAGGAGAATGGAGGAGAAGGGATTGCGGCATGGCCATCCCTCCCTGGGGGGGAGTGGGGGTGGATTTCTCGCTTTCTATCTCTCTGTCTTTCTGGTGAGCGCATGTGCCCTATAGCAAAAAAAAACCTCTCTTAAGAAAAAAAAAAGAATTTAAATACTTTTTATTGGCTAAACTCTGACAAAAACTGAAATGTCAAATAACAACAGAATCATGAGTTTTCTAACTTAACAACTCAGGTACGTGTTATTCACACCATTATGTTTCTTCCAGCTTACTTTTGTCTAAAGCAGAGGCTCTAAAACATGTTCTGTGACAAAAATGTTCTGTGACCTTCTAAGATTGTGCCTTTTCTTATAAAAATGTCTTAATCTGTTTAATCTCAAAAAATTAGTAACCGGGAACCAGCAGTTAGCGTAATGGCTATGTCATTGGACTCCCATGTAGTCGACCGCGGTTCGCGTCCCGGAGCTGGTGGCTTAAAACTCACGCCGGGCGCGTGTGCGTGCGTGCCCAAGATCCTGAGAGGAGAATGGAGGAGAAGGGATTGCGGCGTGACCATCCCCCCTGGGGGGTGATTTCTTGCTTTCTGTCTCTATGTCTCTCTCTGTCTGTCTGGAGAGCGCACGCGAAAACCTCTCTAAAAAAAAAAAATTAGTAACCAACACAAGCACTTTTCATTTAAACTGATATCCTATAATCCTTTATGCATTAATTTATCTATAGTTATCTATAAATCTATCAGCTATTGGGCTGTTGGAGAAAGTCATGACATATTTTTCTGTGCAAAAATGCATCATGACTTTTGTGACGGCCCAATATATACCCACCTATGTACCTATCAGGTCAAGTTCTCTTGGGTAACACATTATACAACTTTATTATGACCTAAATTTAGTGTTATTTCTTATTTGTCCCAAAATTACTTTTTTTTAATTTTAATGAGCTTTTGGAATTTTATAAACGTGTAGTTGCTTATCCTCTTCGCTTACTCACTCACCCATGCACCCAACCCACCAGGTGTCTGCTGACATGCACACGAGGATGACTTGCTGAAACAAAGAGCCCTGAAAGGTTTCTATCACTGTGAGTGTCTCCCAGTATACCCCCCAAATCCTCCTCTCACACACACAAGAGCAGTGTCTTCCAAGATCTGCTTTCAGAAAACGTGTATTTAAACTCATTTCTGAATTATTCCTATCATTCTTAGAAGCCCCATAAATCTCTCTTCTTAGCTGTGGACTCTAACTGATATGGGGTTAGCATCATAATAATATGTTATATTTAGAATTATTTTTTTTTGCCCATACTTTTGCTAGATCATGTTGAGCATTTGGAATTTTGACATCTAAGGAATAGATTGATGCTGGAGAAAAATACACGATAGCTGTTTTCAGTACAGGGGTGTGGTGAAATCAATCATGGAGGTCTCTGGTCTACTCCCTCACTTAGCTTGGGCAGTTCTGCTTTTTCATGTACTGAGCTGACATGTAAGATTTGGGGGTAGGGGAGTGGGAATAAAGCAGGAGAGGTATGGAAAGGCTAAAACTAGTTGTCTACTCTGATTTCTATCTCGGTTTGAAACCAATGTGTGAGATCAGCTTTGTGCCTGCAAGGGTCTCTTTTTCTTTATTAAAAGCAAGAGATTTTTTTCTGTGTCTAAGCTCTCCAAAATCATTTATAAATGTTAAAGAAAACGAATCCTGGCAACTAAGCATATGTGTTTCAGCCTACAATTTGAGTCTCTCTAGTATAATTCATTTAAAATATTTATTGGGTGCCACTCTACATAAAGCACACTCTATTCACTGTCCCAGGGCAAAAATGCCTTGCTGTGCCATGTTGATTAAACATGGGCTTAGATACTTGACACAATAGCTCCTTTAAATTTAGGCACTTTGAAGAAGAGACAGAAATACAATGAACCACTTCAAGACTAGATTAAAGGAAATGGCCGGCTAGTAAGGAGAGGCCCTACCCTAGGTTCATTTATGTTCTTTGCCTTTTTCAGACTGTGCTAAGCCACTACCCAGCCACCGCTACTTGAAACCTAGGGTCTAATTAATGAGGAGATTTGCCTTCTCTGCCTATTCCTGTCAACCTTATTTCAATTCATGGGGTCAGTAGTTAGATTCAAAGTCAGCTGACTCCATTCTTCCCTTTTCCTAGAAATCACATGCCTATTGTTAAGATGCTGGATCATTAAAAGTCAGAACCACAGAGCCTCGGTGCTGCCTATTGCAGACGCCTCCTCTTCCAGCTTGTGGAGCTGGATGAGCTCATCCTAATTACATGGAAAACTGAAGGTCAGTGCATCAAATTAATGCAGCAGCATATTTCAAAGGGGCGCGTGACCTCCCCTCCCCACTACAATTTGGTCAGTGAAAACGGCCCTCTCCTCCCTGCTGCCAATATTGTCAACAGACATTCAGCAGAGAACAATTGGGAGTATTGAAACATGTAATTAAGAACTGCTTAAAACTACTCTATTCTAATTAATAGAGCCAATTTGCACAATATGTAATCTTTTCAGTTCTTTAGTACAGTCCAATGGTCTTCAGTAAGCAGCTCTAATCTCCTCAGGCTCAGGAAAGAAAAGCTATTTTCTAACTCTATTCCCCTTTTAAAAGCAGAGGCTAAATGCCAACCAGTATTTTGCATGTTAACTCTACTGGCGTCAAATCTGGAATTCTGGCAAACTGCTAGTTGCTGTTGCGTGCCCAGCCAACACACGACCAGGGACAAAAGTAAGCAATATGCTGACATTGTGCAAGACAGAAACTGGGTGACACGTAAGACTTGGTTTTTAATAAAATGGAGGTAATTTTGAAACCAACGATCAAGTTTTAAATTCCATTGTTTTTCTAAAGCTATGATTTAGCAAATCATGAGCTAGGAAAACATACCTTTGCATTTGTTTGTTGTCTTATCCAAAATTGCTTTTGTGGAGACTATTTTCCCATATCTAAAAATGCAAAAAAAGAGAGAGAGGAAAAAAAGATGTTACAAGAAATCTTTATTAACGGTTAAGTCCAAAGAATACACATACACATACTTTTCAAACATCTGCAAACTTTAAAGTACAAAATGTTCTTTACTAAAGGGGCAGGAAATGAGAATTCTAAATTCAAAACTAAACTAAAAAAAGGGACTGGCTACGCTTCCCATTTAGATCTTTGGATTACAACTTGATGTTTAGCTTTGAAGAACCAGATACTTACCTGACAATTTGGGGACAAAAACAAGGGGAATGGGAGATTGATTGACTGATCGATTGATTAGCAGCACCATGTCTGTGGTCAAATTTAAAGTAAAATGCAAGGCTACAGAAGTATCAAAGGAAAGTCCTATGATTCATGGTTTTTATGAAATACTAAAGGGGCAAGCTGCCTGCATCACTCTCTTTTTCTCTCTCTTCTTTTATTTAAATTTATTTATTTACATTCATTTACTATACATAGTTATAACACACAAAATGAGATTTCTCATCCAGAATACACTGTATATTGGCTCAATCAAGCACATCAACATACGTGTTATTGTCAACAAATAATTTTCCATTTCTGGTTTCTTGTATATTTTGTTTTTTTCCCATCCTTGATTCCCTCTAACCCTCTGCCATCTCCTCCCACACTGTCTCTGGTATCCACGGTTGCTTTCTATGCCTCCCCCCCCATTATATTGATTCACTAAAGATATTAATTAATCTAAATATTTTTGATAGCAAGCACAGCTGATATATACATATCCATGAACATAAGTCTGACTTTAGGCATAAACCTCAGTGAGTAGAATGAACATACTATAAAGTAGCACCTAGCCTACTGCAGTCATCAAATAGGTATTTTTATTGCATTTTTTTAAATTTCAAGAAAAACAGTTTTCATGGTTTTTTTTCCCTGAAACATTTTCTTAAAATTAATTAATTTACATTCATTCCCTAAACATCATCACAGCATATAAAATATTATTTCCCATCCAGAATATACTGCATAGTGGCTTAATCATGCATGTTGTCAATAATTTTCCATTTCTAGTTTCATATATACACACACACACATATACACACACACACACATATACACACACACACACACACACATACACACACACACACACACACACACCCCTATTTCTGACTCTCTGCCCTTTCCCACCCTCTTCTCACACTATCTCTGGTGTCTAGAGTTGTCTTCCATTCCTTCCCTCCTGCATTTTTATTGATCACACAATTTCTTAAATAATCTAACTACTTTCAATAGCAAGTGCAGCTGGTAATTTCAAGAAAAGTAGTTTTAACTTTAATAAAGCAAAGAAATGCTAAGGAACTTTGCTTAAAACTTAAAGCCAGGAAACAGGTTAGGATTCTGTGCATATAGTAGGTACATGAACCTATCAACAGCTCAAGACAGGACAAAAATCTTTAAAACCATGGGAACCAGCAGTTGGCGTAATGGCTATGTCGCTGGACTCCCACGTAGTTGACTGCGGTTCAAGTCCCTGATCTGGTGGCTTATAACTCACGCCGGGCGCGTGTGCGTGCGTGCCCAAGATCCCGAGAGAGGAGAATGGAGGAGAAGGGACTGCGGCGTGACCATCCCCCCTGGGGGGTGATTTCTCGCTTTATGTCTCTATGTCTCTCTCTGTCTGTCTGGCGAGCGCACACGCCCTATAGCGAAAACCTCTCAAAAAAAAAAAAAATCTTTAAAACCAGACAACGAAGCCTAGAAGAAAATTAACAATATTTCAGTCCAAAGTCATAAAATGCTATTTCACCAGTTCAGTCTCATGTACTTAAATCTACCTTCTATTATGGTTTGATCTTTCTGACTGAATTCTGGGATAAAATATTCAACTCCAGATGTGTCCCTATGATTAAGTTGGCCATTTTCTTAGTTTTTGAATTCTTATTTCTGTGTGTCTAAATTTAATTTTCCTGATATAGGACTCCCTTGAGAACTTCTTAAGAGATTTGGTCTGGTGCTGGTAAATTCTTTCAGGTTTTGTTCTGAGAATGTTCTTGTCTTTTCTTCCCACGTGGAGGATAATCTTGCCAGCTACAGTATTGTTGGTTGAAATTGCTTTTCCCTTGACACTTTGAATATATTTTCCCATTATTTCTTCACTTGCATTGTTTCTGATGAGAGGTCTGCTGTTAGCCTGATAGGATATCCTTTGTAGGTAACTTGCCTCTTTTCTCTTGCCAATCTTAGTATCTTGTCTTTGTCTGTGGTTTTGGTCAGTCTGGCTTTAATGTGTGTTAGAGAAGATCTTCCTGGGTTGATCTTATCCGGGGTTCTTTGTATTTCTTGGGACTGGATCTCTGAATGCCTCTCTAGGTTTGGAAAGTTTTCTTGCAGAATTTCATAGAATAGATTATCAATGCCCTTATGAGTCTCTTCACCTTCTGGGATACCAATTATTTGGATGTTTGGGCATTTGATGGTATCTAGTATTTCTTGTACATTATTCTCATTTTTTGGGCACTTTTCTCAGTCTTTGTGGTGGATTTTTCTAGGCCAGCAATTTTCTCTTCTACGTCTGAGATTCTGTTTTCTGTATGATCTAGTCTGCTTTTAATACTTTCAAGGGAGATTTTGACTTCCTGTATGATAACCTTCATCTCTAACAGGTCCATTTGATTCTTTTTTAAAGTGTGTAATTCCTCTTTTGGATCTTGCAAGAATTTCCTCACCTTCTGGAACTCGTCATCTCCTTTCTCCTTTCTCTTCTACAGTTCATTGTCTCTCTTCTCTTCCATCTCTGTTAGCTTCGCCATTATGAGTATTCTAAATTCTTTATCAGACGTTTCCATGATTTCCATTGAACTGTCTGTGGATGAAGAAGAGCTATTCTTTTCCCTTGGAGGAGAGGTATTTTCTTGCTTTCCCATATTTTTTGTGGCCCTGAGGTGATTTCTAGTCATCTGATGGAAGGTATGTTTCTTCCTAAACTTGGAGTTCAATCTGAGCATTCAGGAGCATGCAGAAAGAGGTGATCTTGAATCTCTTTGCTGTTCCATTTTGATTCCACTTAAGTTTATGGGCTGGAGGCTGAATTATCAGCAGAAAATCTTCATTTCTCTTTTTTCCCTGAAATCACTAGTTCTCAGGAGCCATGAAGGTGTCTTCTTTTCCCTGCATCACTCTCTTCACTTCAGTTCTGTAGCTAGCACTCATGACTCTAGAGCAGCACACAAGGGTACGTGTGTACACATGTTTATGTCTGACACACCCAACAGTAAAACAGGTTTTTGTTTTTTTTTTACGTATTTATTAACACTACTTCTCAGTGATAAGAGTTACATAGTATACTCACTAACACACATGTGAATGCACAGGTGTGTAAGACATGATTAAGAATTTAAGATGATGAACGTGGGGTCAGTCATTAATTTTGTAAGGGCTTATGTGGGAAATGTATTCAAATTCTTTAACATGCCATAGAAGTTTGGGAAGATGGGAAAAATGTAGAACATTAAAATGTAAAGCACTATTACTGAAAATGAAGTGACAGTACAGTTTAAATATAGGCTAGTACTTAAATAAGTTTGTGGAAAAATGGAACAAGTATATTTTGGTGCAAAAAAAGTTGAAATCCATGCAGTTGTTTTTCATGATATACAGTTTCCATTTACTTTATGAAGATTCCACGTGTGTACTGAAAGTATGCACTCTTATAGGAACCAGATCATAAATAAAAGGACTGTTGTCTATGTTTATCTTCTAAAAATTCAGGGAAAAATACCCTTGAAAAACAATTTTTAAAATTTTCTTTAAAAATCACGTTGGGGTGGGACCAGCAGTTAGCGTAGTGGCTATTTTGCTGGACTCCTACGTAGTCGACCGTGGTTCGAGTCCCGGACCTGGTGGCTTAAACTCACGCCGGGCACGTGTGCGTGCATGCCCATGATCCCGAGAGGAGAATGGAGGAGAAGGGATTGCGGCATGGTCATCCCCCCTGGGGGGTGATTTCTCGCTTTCTCTCTCTCTGTCTCTGTCTGTCTGGCAAGCGCATGTGTCCTATAGCAAAAACCTCTCCAAAAAAAAATCAAATTGGGATCAGCAGAAGGCATGGTGGTTAAAGCACTGGACTCCTACATAGCTGGCTACAGTATGACTCCTGGACCCAGAAGTTTGAAAGTCACTCTGGGCATATGTGCATGTGTGCCCAAAATCTCAAGAGGAGAATGGAGAAGGGATTATGACATGGCCACCGTCCCTGGGTGACTGATTTCTCCCTTTCCTTCTCTCTCTCTGTCTCTCTCCAGCAAGTGCATGAGCCCTATGGCAAAAACATTTAAAAAAAATCTAAGTAAGACTTAGAGAAATTCACATAACTTACTTCGTGCATCTCAGGTACCCTCATTTATACATGGTAAATTCCAAAATTCTACTTTCCCATTTATGAACTTTTAAAATCTCACAACTGCTCTACTATAACTTTCTTATGACTGATTTTGAGAGTTGTAAGAGCTTTAGGAAGCAGAAGGATTTCTGTAGCATTTTATTTGATTTATTTGAGAGTTTTTTGCTATTTGGGGACATGTGCTTGCCGGAAAGAAAGAGAGAGATAAAGAGACAGAAAGCAAGAAATCACCCCCAGGGGCATGGTCATGCTGCAATCTCATCTCCTCCATTTTCTTTTCAAAATTTTAGGCATGCATGCACACATGCCTGGTGTGAGTTTCAAGCAGCAAGGTCCAGGACTCGAACTGTGGTTGTCCATGTGGGAGTCTAGCACCTTAACCACTATGCCACCTGCCTGCCCTTGTGCAGCATTTTAAACTATTTAATTATTGTAGACTCTTCTATTTTATACATTAAAACAAGCTGAAATTTATTTAGAAGAAATTAATATCTTGAGTCACCTCTTGCTTTCAGTTAATTTTCCCTATTTTCACTCTGTGCAATAATGTAATCAAATGATTACTAACTAGGCATGAAAGTAAAGATAATTTCAGGTTCAAATGACAATTACATCCATGGGGCATAATGCTGCACAAAACACCTTTAATTCCCTGTAGAGATTCAGAGCACTTACAATAACATTAACACAGATCACTAAGCTTAAAAAAAAATTGTTTTAAATCCACAAATGATAAAAAAAGAAGTGATTTAAAGACTACCTTTTGGCAATCATTTGGCTACTTAGGTTATATGCTTGATATCTACCCACACTCTCATTTACACAAATCTCTGATGAAAGCATTTTTAGATTGCATTCCTGCCTCTTATCTTTCCAAAGCAGGGGGGCGGGGAAGGGGGATAGTATGACTTCAATTTAGGAAAAGGGGATTGAGCATCCCAGAAATTAAGGAATTTAGCCTAAGGTCTCTAACTTCTGGAACTTTGGTAAACCAAATAGAAGGCACTGGTCTTCTACAGTTGTGGCTCTTCTTTCAACATTTAATGGTGAGAAAAATGGGGAAAGACATGAAGGAAAGGAGATGCAGGAGTAGGAATACACAGGCTCTTGGTGCACATGCTCTATGCCACACCCTCCCCTGGTTCTGGCTGGCTTTGATCTCTCTGCTATTTGACCTGAGTGCTCTCTTTGACATCCCATGAAGTGCACTTCTTTCTGCCTCTGGGACCCAGTGCTTAGCTTAACTCATTTTACCTTTCTTTACCCTTTTTCAGGATTCTTCACCCAACTCAGCTTTCTCCTTTCCCACCTTAACCAAGTACTTTCATCAAGCTTAATATCTGGTCTTCTACCCTTTCACTTCAGTGGATATTCATCCAGTGCCACGGGTTTAATTAATGAACCTTCTCTGATGATGCTCCTTTCTCCTTCCTGTTTTTGTTTTGTTTTGTTTTGTTTTGTTTTGTTTTGTTTTTGTTAGTCCCACCAAAGCTTTGGTGTTTGTCTTTTCCTCTTTTTACTTAAATGCCTTAATATTTTATTATGATACTTAACTATCTAGCTAAACATCCCCACCATTTTCTAAATCCTATTCCCAGTAGCACCCCAAACACATTATTTCTGATCTCTCCTATCTCCTTTCATTTAATAACACTGTCATTCTCCCAATCTTCCCCAGAGTGTGGATTCTTAAGACATCACCGCGTCAGTCATTTCTAAATCCAATCAGTCAACACATCTTCCCAATTTTGTCTTTGACATGGTTCTAATAGTCAGCGCTCCACTTCACTGTGCCTAGACTTGCGTGAAACATCTGTAAGAGTTTTCCCTGCGTGTAGCCTCTGGTTCTTCCCACCCCCTGTGCTGCCTTAACTGACCTAGAACATCACTTTAAGCATGTCTCTCTCACATCTCTATTATCCCATTCTACCATGCCTGAGCTTGAAGGGCTTGTTCCAAAATTATCTTCTCCATAAAAACATCCTTAATCTCCTCCACTGTCTAGCGGCTATTTTATAAGAAATCAGAAAGCGCATTACATTTATTGAATTCCTACTTATGTTCTAAGCACTATGCCAGGCACTTTGCATATATGATCTTATTTAATTAACTTCACAACAATCTTATGAGGTAGGTATTATTATTATCTCTATTTTTACAAATGGGAAAATTAAAGTTGATAAAAATGGTAAGCTTAAAACTTTGCCTAAAATCCTAAAGTGACTAGTTTAAGTTCTGATTACAATTTATCCATGAAATGGTTTTGATAATGTTTCCTTTATGCACTCAAGAGCATGAAGGAGGGGAATAAAATGGAAGATATCTGCTACTCTAGTATCAAAATAGATCCATTTTCCAAGCCCAACAATGTTTTGTTTGCTTTAAATATAAGAAGCAGACATGTGGCGTGTCACCGAAAGAGAGATAAGGGGACAGAAGAGGGTAGGTAGAAGAGGAGATTGTTCTAAAATTTATCAGTTTTACTTTCTATTGTGGTTTTCATCATGATTTGTGGGTTGGAAGAGCATGATTTCACAGAAAACAGTTGCCATTATGCTACTGTGTACTGGCTTCCTGCAAACTAACGGATCAGGAATCTGCTTATGTGGAGTTACATGAAGGGTTTCTCGCTCCTAAAATAGTCTCTTGGGCTGTCCATTCAATTACATGACATGTCACAAGAGGTTCCCGTTAACATATGGACGCTAGAACCGAAAGAAGAAACACTGTGATTCAGTCAGACTCTGGGTAAGGTAGCTCCTTGTGGGTGGACTGATCATCTTATTGTGGGAATGGAATATAGGACACCTAATTTTGATGGCATGAGGAAAGGCTAGGCAAGGTGCAGGTGTAGACTACGGGCAACAGCTATCTATCAGATGACACCTCAAGGATTATTTAATGGATGGCCCGGCTCAGAGCAATCACCATCTTCCTCTACTAGTTTTCTGGTAGAAAGATTTAACATGATGGGGCAGCTGACGGTGTGGTGGTTAAGGCAGCTGGATTCCTAATGGCCAACCGTGTGGTTTGAGTCTTGGACCCAGCAGTTTAAGAAACATCCCAAGCATATGTGCATGTGGGCCCTAAGTCTCAAGTGGAGAATGGAGGAGAAGGGATTGTAGCATGGCCATCTCCCCGAGGAGGCCCTCTCTCCCTCTCTCTTCCTCTCTCTCAGCTCTCTGGGGAGTGCACATACCCTGTAGCAACTTTAAAAAAAGAGAGAGAGAAAGAAGAAAGAAAGAAGGTAAAAGAAGGAAAGAAGGAAGGAAAGAATAAAAGGAAGAAAAAAGAAAAGATAAAAGGAAAGAAAGAGAAAAATTAAGAAAGAAAGAAAAAGAAAAAGAAAATGAAGGAAAGAAACAAATAGGAGCTACAGGCGTGTGCCCTGCTGGAGGCTGGTGGGGTCTGCTTCTACTGATTTTACATGTTTTCTATCCATCCAAGTATAACTTCTCCAGGACCGTATATAGAAATCAGCACATATCTACACTCAAATTTTATGATACATATTAAACTAGGGAAGTTTCAGCCAGAACCATTTTTCTTTCTATAGTTATAAAAAAATATTTTATTTTTAAAACATTCTCTATCATAACTCCGAAGTTGGAAACTAACCATGGCAATCTATTTTATATGTACTTTCTCTGCTATGTGTCTAGTTAGTGAATGAAGATGTAAAAATCTCTAAGCTCTCTAACATTATCTTCTTAGGGATGACATTCTATCAGTTGAACTTGAGCTAACATTCCCTAAAATCTGGGAAGAACCATTAACCTATTGCAAAGTGTCTATAAACGGTCTATGAATACAATAAATGGTATTGAACCTACTATATTATTTTTTCTTGAAGTGGATACTATTAAACTATAAACAACATTTATGTACATTTGAATGTGTTACTAAATTCATAGTAGCTTTGTCATTATTTTCTAAATCAGTGCTCATTAATCTGCACTAACACTGTGTCATAAATCAGGAAATTTTTTATGCAAAAGTTGTTTTTACCTCAAAAAGAATAGGAACCACTGACCTATTAATATGTGAATACCCAATCAAATATATAGAAGAATTAATTGAACTGATTCACTCCCATTGGCTTATTTTTTTACCTTATCTTTTTGTGTATATATTTCATTATTATTATTCATATATTAAATTGCTATACATCATTTGGATTGTGAAGAGACGTTGCCCAGCATGATATACACCTCAGTCCAGCCCAGTTGAGACCACCATATACATCCTTGTCAACAGATAATAAACCTTATCTGGGTCCCCCACCCCCCCCCAAAAAAAAAAACAACACATTGGGTATGTTTCTGTGTATTTGTATCCAAAATCCCAGAAGGAAGGAGAAATGGAAAAGGGATTATGGTGTGACCATTCTTCATTTTCTCTTTGTTTTTCCTCCCAGCAAGTACATGCACCCTTTGGAAAATTAAAAGAAAAAAGTTAATATTGGGGAGGTTAGGGGTAGATTAACAGATAATTAACAACCTAATTCTATCATCTATCACCAATGTCAAGGAGAGTAACAGGCACCTGGGTAAAAATTCATAAAACAACCAGATTTTCACCTCTCTTTGTTCCTACTGGTAGCTTAATCTGTTTTAAAATATCAGCATTAAAAAACAGGGACATGTGATGTACTGGGAGAAACAGGGCTCTTGGCTGGCAGAATTCACATTGTAGGAACACCAGAGATGCATAGCTGAGAAAGCAAGTTGAAGAATTTTTTGGGTATGGGGGAACTATGAAAATTCTCTGAGTTTTATCTAGCTTCAAAGTAACAAGGCTCAGACCTCAGCCCTGGCTACTCAGATTATAATATTCTTTGCTAAAAGTAGATAATCCATTCTAAGAGAAGCTCTTGATAGTAAAGGGATGAAGAGTAATTAAGAGATATGACTAAAGAATAATTAGAATTTCAAAGGAAAAGGATAACAAGTAAAAACTCATGTTAAAACCCATTGGCCCCAGTGAACCTGGCAGATAAAACCTTTTGCTTGGAATCTACTAAAATGTCTTTGGTTTTTATTCACAGCTTTAGTCATTTCTCTCCCTATTTCCATGTATAGTTCTTCTTTCATCTGCTATAGTAAAAATCTAAGTTTATTTTAATTTACCCTTGGAAAATAAACCTTAATAGTCTCCTCTGCCCCTGTAACTTAATCCCTCTTAAATTCTACCTTTTCAATAATTTATCTTAATTTCAAAAGACACACAAGCTTATTGTAATTAGAAGACACGGAAAAGTAGGTTGAAAAAATTAGTATCACCTGAAGTCCTTGATATGCCTATTGGTATATCACAGAATTTGTCCAATGTGTATGTGCAAGTGTGTGTGTGTGTGTGTGTGTGTGTGTGTCTGTGCACACCCTCCACAAACATACACACACACACACTCACACACGTTCTCCTCTTTACCAGGGAACTTGCTGCTTTTGAAAATTCCCAATTATAGCCAAGGTTCCACTCCATCCACCGCCAACAGATGGCGATAAGGGTTGGTAGGTTATTTTAACACTGGTCAGTTCCAGTTGTAAATTCACTGAAGGCACCCTGGGGTCACTTGAAGTTGGGTTAGTTTTGGAAAATTGTATGAACATTATTAAACCTGAAAGATCATTAAGTGTGTTGAAATCAACAGTAAGAAAAGATGTATACTTATAATGTATACAAGCAAACAAAGATACTTCAAGTTTGAGAAAGGGCCGGATACTCATGCACACAGGATGGTGGTCTCCATTTACTAGCCAAACTGCTCCTAGAGGACAAAGGGGGGCCTGCACATGCTGGGAGAGAGGCTGAGCTCAAAGGGGGGCCTGCACATGCTGGGAGAGAGGCTGAGCTCTGCAAAGGAACATGATCAGCAAGGAGGAGGGACAGAGGTTTAAAATGAGGGGGAGGAAAGAAAAAGGAAAAACAGCAGCATCAGGAACATTATGACCTAGTAAGTAAATCTGGGGGCTAATAATAATAATTTTTTAAAAGATTACATTTATACAGTTCTTATTCTATGCCAACCATGACTGTAAGCAATTTAAGTCAATTACCTTAATTTTCACAACAACCTTTTTTAATTGGTTGTTGTGAAAATTAGAGTATTTTTCCCACTTTGTAGATGTGAAGCTCAGGGGCAGAGCTTACTCTGCATGGCCTACTGAAGGTCACACAGCTAATAAGTAGCAAAAATGGGAGGTGGGAAGTTTGCTTTGGAGTTTAAAGGCCAAGCATGTTGACAATTGCAGAAACTTTGGTCCCCAACCGAGAGTCTTCCATAGGTTCAGAACAATTTTTACTTTGAATCTTCACCAGTCCAAACAAGTAAGGAGACGAGGTAGACTCTGAACTGCTACAGCCTTTAAGATAGAGGAACTCCTTCAGAAAGGAGTTCCCTGCCTCAGGACTCTCTGGATACACATGACCTTGGTCTATCTTGGGGTAAGATGCCCAGGAGACGAATGAAGACGAGGTGCACTGGCTCTAAAGGCCAGGAACAAATCTGAGTACTATCAGCCAAAACCCCTTTCGTTGTGGTGAAGCTGTAGGGAAAAAAATATCACAAAACAAAATACAACACGTCTATCACCCTCACACTCACACCTCTGCACACACATGATATTACATATGCAGCTTTGTAATACATCTTTTTTTTTTTTTTTCAAGTTTATTTACTTCTTCCACGGGAGAGAGAAAGGAATGGGGAGGCACCTCAACAGGGTCTTCATGCCAGTTTTAGCCCAGCTGGGGATCATGGGCACACGTTCACTCAGCATGTTCGGAAGGTCCCTGGAAGCAAACTTGCAACATTCCCATGTGGGTCAGTTTCGCAGAGTAATGCATTATAGCTGCACTACCATTTTGTCCCTCTAACTCACTCTTTTAGAAAAATGTATTTTGTTTTATTTAGTTTTTTAAAAAATTTGGTATAGGGCATATGTGCCTACCAGAGAGAGACACAGAGAGAGGGAAAGTGAGAAAGCAAGCCTCCAGGTCCAGGACTTGAACTGTAGTTGGCCATGTGAGTCCAGTGCCCTTAACCACCATGCCACCTGCTAGCACCATTAACTCACTTTTTAAACTGCTTTATTTTTCCAATGACCTCCCAGGAAAAGGGAATTTCCTAAAGTTTGCTTTAGTTCTTACAGTACTTAGCTTAAAGAAAGCAAACGTATAAATGACATTTGTTTGGCTAATAGGAAAGCTAATAGGAAAGAGAATGAGACCTAAAATAAAACAGTAGGGAGAATCACTTATCTGTGTTACTCTGAATTCTAACTTGAATAATTCAGTGGTTCACATTTTCTTTATTTACTTGGTATAGGAAATAACAAGCATTTGAAGATGAGTTATAAAACATGTAAAAACTTTAAATTATCAGGACCAGCAGATGGCACAATGGCTACATCACTGAACTCCCACATAGTCATCCATGGTTCAAATGCCAGACCCAGTGGCTTAAACTCATGCCGGGTGCATGTGCATGCGTGCCTAAGATCCCAAGAGGAGAATGGAGGAGGAGGGATTGTGGTGCAGGCCATCCCCCCGGGGGGTAATTTCTCATTTTCTGTCTCTCTCTGTCTTTCTGTGGAGCACACGTACCTATAGCAAAAAAAACTCTAAAAAAAAAAAACCCTTTAAATTATGAGGTCAACATTAAGTGGGTTTTGTAAGACTTTTTTTATTCATTTATTTTTGCCCTGATGATTTTCGATGTTCTGTAAGACCCTTCCAAGATATAGAAATATTAAGGGCACATTCCATTTCTCCTTCTGGTTGTTCTGCCTTCCCTCCTGCATTGGGTAACTGTTCCTTGCACCTGTGCTGTCTGGCTAGGAGTGCCTTTGTGAATAAATGATTTCTGCATATACAGAATAGGAAGCTACATCTTACACAGCCGGAACTGAAGCCAGGGTTTATCGCAGGAGATTATTTGGCAAGAAAAGCTACTGCAGGCCTAAAAGGTCAGAAACAATGGTAAACCTGGAGCTGAAGGTGAATGGATCACAGGAAAGATAAGTACAGTCAAGAAAGGAGAAATCAAATCCAGAAATCAACCCACAAATATTTATAGCATGTCTACAGCATGACCTTCACTATACAAGGCATATGGGAAAAAGGAAAGATCATATTCCAACCATCATCAATCTATTAGGGGGTGCAAAGGATTTTTAATACTAAAAAATAACTAAAAATATGAGACGTTTTATGATGAGTGTTAAAGAAGCAGGCATAAACACTGAAGGAAAGTCAAGCTGAGTTGAAAGACTATGGGGAAAACAGAAATCCAGGTGGGCCATGAAGGACAATAAACAGAGGCATCTGTCTAATGCACATCTACATGGGGAGCAATGGACGTGAAGTCTGAAAAGGTCTCAGAGGGCCCTGAGTTCCAGGAAAAGGAGAGAGGAAACAGTATGTGGTTAGAGGTTTGCAAATGCAGAATGAAATGATGAAAGCAAGATTTCAGTACAATTACTGAAAAATCTTACGCCCAGAATGAGGAGCGAGAGGTGCCACATTTTGTTTTGTTTATATTTTGCTCTTTGGAGTCAAGCAATAATACTCATATTCAAGAAATTTAAATTGGAGGGATGGGGGGGGGCAGAGAATAGGAAGGTCCTAAAGGGCAGAAGAGCTTTAAGACAAAGGACTTCTTTGAATGAGCCTGAAATTCTTAACTTGACATCTGAAAAGATAGCCCGTGGTATCTGTGCTATGGAAAGCCAGTGGCTTGTCTCTGTGAATTCAGAAGAAGGAGAAAAAGAACCATCAAGTTCACTGCTCTGAACTATTGTGGAAAGGACAGCAATTCCAACCACAGTCACAGACTCAGAGGCTGCAGATCGGAGATGACTTAGCAGAAGCTCTGCGCATCCTCAGGTGCTCTTACTGGGCGAGCCTGACTTTCATATAGAGTGTGAGCTGATGGAGGACACGTTACAGAAGCTTTGGGACGAAGTGTCATGTCTTTTTTCCCATGGCCACATGTGTATGTGTAAGAGAGTGTGTGTGTGTGTGTGTGTGTATACACACACACACACTTTTGCATAAAAAAATATATCATGTCTTTCCCAACGACCTATTAATATAACACTTAAAATTTAAGGAAAATAGGTCTTTGAGAATACAAATGAAATTAGTCATTTGCATCCAGATATTGGGATGAATAACCTTTTCTCATCTAATTGAGAACCATTCCTGCTAGTCTGCCTCATCAACATTCCTGGGTGAAACTGGAGAATCCATTATAAATGCTAGATAAAGGTAACAACGGACGCTGTTTATTGCCTGCATGGCTTGAACTAAAGCATTCATACAGAAGGAACATTAAAACTACCTCATTAAAAATGGCTAAGATGTATTTTTTGCCATATTCTATGAAAAACCTACAACCTCCCTTCTAAATAAAAAGCACACTATAAAGCATTTGATTTATTACACAGATTTCCTATTATAGTTTAGTATCAAGCCTATTATGATCTGCAATCAAGGTAAAGTAGCTTTACACTATTTTATGGTCTTTTAAGAGCACATAGTATACAAAAGGTCATTTACATTATCTTATGACAATATTTTTACCACCAGTCACCGTACTGCAGCACTTAAGGATGCACTCTCAGATGGCCAGACCCAAATTAGCGCTACCAAGTACTAATATGTCACAGGGAAATAATGTATCCTGAAAATGGAACCCAGATTTTTGCAAGTAAAATACATATTACCTATCATAAAAATGAATTCTTAAAAGTCTCAAGCACTGAATAATGTCCAGCTTTTAAAACAAAAGCAACTTGAATATGAAAAGTAGTCTTTTATTTCTGAATTGAATTTATGAACTGACAAGGATTATTTCTTAAATGATCTTCCTCTTCTACCCAAACCTAAAATGTATTTCCTTCATTTTGATGATCTCACCATCATGTTTATGTAGCACTTTACTATATCATAAGGGAGATGTTGTAATGGAAAGAAGAAAGAGCTGTAATCAGAGAGTCCTGTTCTCAAGTGCTAATCCGGGCCATGACCAGCTCAGTGGCTCTGGTGTAGTAGGCTGGCCTCAGTATTCCCATCTGTAAAGTGGAAGGATACTCTCCAGCTCACGGGACTGTGGTTAAGGGGTTAGTCCAGTGCTTTCCACATACTGGATAGTCAATAGCTAATAAATGTTAATGCTGGATATCATCCCTTTCCAAATATAGGTAATTCTAATTCTTATTGCTTCAAAGTACTAACCTAGAGTACTTTCTTACCCTTATGTCAGCATGGCCCTAATTTGCAAAATATTGAGAAAAAGTAGACTTACTACTTTATCATTTATAGCACAGTTTTTTGGGGGAGGGAGGCTTGTATATTGTAACCACTCAATATATAGTGGGTAAGTAAACAGAATATAAACATGTAATGAATGACTTTCCTCCTTAAGTCTGGGAAGTTGAGGGATACTGGCAGCAATAGGAGAAGGGAAATCTACATCTGCCTTAGAAAATAGACATGTCCTTATATTTTATTCCTAAAATTCAGCTTATAAAAACACAGGAGGGGGGACCAGCAGTTAGCGTAAAGGCTATGTCGCTGGACTCCCATGTAGTCGACCGCGGTTCGCATACCGGACCCGGTGGCTTAAACTCACACCTGGCGCGCGTGTGTGTGTGCCCAAGATCCAGAGAGGAGAATGGAGGAGAAGGGATTGCAGCGTGGCCATCCCCCCTGGGGGGCAGATTTCTCGCTTTCTATCTCTCTGTCTGGCGAGCGCATGCACCCTATAGCAAAAACCTCTCCAAAACAAAACAACAACAAGAACAAAAAAACAAACCAGGAGGGAAGCAAGGTAATCTAGGAGTTTAACATGGAATTAAAGACTTGTACCAGGACAGGCAGGTGGCGTGGTGGTTAAGGGCTGGACTCCCACATGGCCAATCGCAGTCTGAGTCACATACATAGTGGCTTGCTTTTTTGCTTTCTCTCTCTCTCTCTCTCACATGCTATGTTCTCCTCTGGTTAAATTTATATATATAAATAAATAAAGTTAAATAAAATAATTCTTTTATAAAAAGACTAGTACCAAAAAGAAAACTGTAAAAGGTTAGGAGGGAGGGTGAAAAAAATCCAGAAGGCTTTTTATTACTAGATTGTTTTACAAGTATCTCTAAATTTGTCGCTGCTTTGAAAATAAATAAAAACTGGCAATCTTACATACACACACACACACACACACACACACACACAACTGTGTCAGAGTCTGCAGAAATTGAATGCATTAAACTCCAACACTGAAAACCATAATGACTGCTTCATTCAAACCATGAACAGCATGACAGAAGGTAAAAGTAAACAAGCTCTCTGAAGCAAAACAGAGTTATCTGAAACTATTAAAACAGAGTGTGCAAAATTACCTAGAAATTTCTCTTGATTCTCACACAAACTAAGAAGGCAGAGCATGGCACCGGTACTGATTTCCAAATGGAGTCATCCTTTTCTAGAGTAGCAAATCCTAACTGCCCCATGACCTTGAGAAGCCAGTCTGAAGCACAGATTGACAAGGAAAATGCTCTCTGTTGTACTCACTTCATCTGTACGAAGTTTGGGGATACTGTATGAATGTATTACCAGTAAAGACACACTTGGACTGTATAAGCACAGAATACTAACATAGCCTGCCAGAGAGTGGATGTTTCTAAACTGAGATATTTGGCTCAAAGGTCACTTGTGACAATGGCTACATCTCTGAGAGCAGATCTGATGGAAAAGGGTAAATAAGGCTTCCGTATTGATTGCCTACTGGTTTGCCTCTGAACGGCACTGTCCTTAGATACTGCAGATAAAGACAAGCAATTATTCCAAAGGCACAGTAAGACAGCTCTAAAAATTTAGGATGTTAAAACTTAAAATCAGAGAGGAATTACCTTTGTATCAAAGAATGCTAACTAAAGGAGTCAGATGTTTGCGCTGGAGTAAAATGCAATGCTCTATAAAGCAGAGCCACATGGGGGCTGCAGGGTCACATCGAGGGCCTCTGGAGTATGTCTAAGCTGGGCATGATCTGGGCTATGTCTAAGTGCTCATGATCTGGACTGACTGAGAGGATCATGGCATCAGGACCCTGGCAAGGAGGCTTTTATCTCTGCCTCTAAGTTAACTTAAAAAGTATTCCCTATTAATTAAAAAAAGGTACTAAAGACAACCAAATCCTGCAAAATTACTTTTTTATCAATTGCCATATAACAAGCAAAGGAAATACACTTCACTCTCTATAGAGCCTGAATTCACTGTATGCTCCAGAAGACGTTTTAGCTGTACTTTAAAAGTGGAAGGTTGTGTACAGAGATCAGGATCAGGGCTAAAAGCGCTTCTCATTTACATTACCTGGTCAATAAAAATGTTCCAATCTTGGTTCTTTTGAGAAATCTCACACAATAGGACAGGTGTTAATGGGACAGCAAGGTATCTTTCAGGTTCTTCTTCTTTATCTTCTTCTTTTTTCTTTTTTTAATGGTCAGAGAGCACATTACACTGGACAGAGAGAGGGGGAATGAGAGAAAGCACCCCCTCCCCCAGTGGGGCACAGTCACGCTGCAATCCCTTCTCCTCCATTTCTCCGTCCTGTCAGGATTTTGGGCATGCACACACCGGCACACAACATGTATTTCAATTCACCGGGGCTGGGATTCAAACCATGGGATCTGACTCCCTTAGCAGTTAGGCTATGCACTGGCTTCCATTCGAATTCTTTGAAAAACAAACTAAGAGAAACTAGTGGCGAGAAAATGAAGGGAGTTAAGGCTGATGTTGATCTGGAGCAAAATTCTACAGTGATCTAATAAATGAACAAATACCAGTGAAGTCCCTAAGAGCAAGTCATGGATGTTAAATTTTTGTTCTTTCTACTTTGGGGGGTGGTGAGGAAGATAGAGCTGCTTGGAAATGCTGCACGGTACATTCTGATTTACACTAATAAAAAGTCCTATTTTTCAGGGATTAGATGAAGAAACCTGGGAAGATGAACTGACCTGGATGAGTAAGTAACTGGTTGAATGATGGCTGAGCTCAAGCCTATGGTCACAGTCCACGTGGAAGGAAGACTGGGGATTTGCCACAGGGCTCTGTTCTTGGACGGCACTTATTTATTTACTTATTTATTTTAACATTTAAACAGTAACATAAATCAGGTAATTGGTGGCATGCTTATCAAATATATAAAATGTCCCAAAGCTAGCGGGATGGTAATATAAGATATCAGAGTTGACACCTGGAAATTATTTCAACAGGCTGAAATGACTATTTGGGCCAAAGTCAACACAGTATTTTTTTTTTTTTTTTTTTTTTTTTGAGACGTTTTTGCTACAGGGCGTGTGTGCTTGCCAGACAGAGAGAGACAGAGAGACAGAAAGCGAGAAATCACCCCCATTGGGGATGGCCACGCTGCAATCCCTTCTCCTCCATTTTCCTCTCGGGATCTTGGGCATGCACGCACACACGCCCAGCATGAGTTTCAAGCCACCGGGTCCAGGACACGAACCGCGGTCGACTACATGGGAGTCCAGCAACATAGCCATTATGCTAACTGCTGGTCCCAATACAGTATTTTTTAACAGGGACAAATAAGTCATATATAAATTCCAAAAGGGGAAAATCAAATGTGCAAATTTAGGAAAAGCCTTGGGTTGTGCACATGAAAATCTCTGGGATTTTGTTTAGGTGCATATTCCAGCTCTCCGAATAACTACAGTTTGGGTTGTACTGAGGAAAATATCTGGCCCTCATCAGAGAAAGAAACAAGGTTCCTGGACCTCTTTGCTCACTATTTCCTATACCAACTATTAAAGGTTGAACTGTGCTCCTCACCTCCAGAAGAATGTGTCAGAATCTTAAGCCCCAGGACTTCTGAAAGAGGTATTTTTTTAGAAACAGGGTCTTGGCACATTTAAAGCTAAGATGAGCTCCTCAGGGTAGGCTCCTATCCAATATGACTGTGTCTTTTCAAGAGAGAAAATGAAACACAAATGAACCCCGGGAGAAGGTCATGTGATCATTGAGCCAGAGATTGTAGAGGTGCAGCTGAAAGCCAGGAACACTAAGGAATGTCACCAAACTACCAAAGCTAGGAAGATGTTATGATTTCCCCCACAGGACAAGAGGTGCAATGCCCTGCTGGTACTTTCATTTTGGACTTCTAGCCTCCAGAACTCTAAGACAATAAATACCTGTTGTTTTAAGCTGCCTGGTGAGTGGTACGAACACAGTTCCAGCCTGCCAACATAGCTAGATAGATCCCTGGGCCTCCCCTGCTCCATCTTTATTCCTTGCCCTTTGAGATGTTACTCCACCTGGAAAGCTTCTTGTAGTTCGGTAAGACTCAGTTAAATGATGCTCTGCCACGGCCAGCCTTTTCTGACCTTCTCAGCCCAGCTAGTGCTGGCCCAGCTAGTGCTGGCCCAGCTAGTGCTGCCCCACACTCTGCCCAAGGCTGCAGCCTGTGCACACAGCACGCTGGGGCAGCGCTCAGCACACTGCTGCATTATCTGCATGGCTGTCAGGCCCATTAAGTATGTACCTTCAGACTATTTCTCCTCTTCCTCGTATATTAGACCCCAGCAACATCTCTGACAAATAATAAGCATACACAATGCAGAAGAGAGGAGTGAAGGAATAAAGGAGTTACAGTAGCTTGCTTTCACTGCTTTCTATAATACACTGAATGCGATTATTCTAAACATCTTTAACCTAGCCTTCTGAGCTCATTTAGATGAGAGCAGCATAAACAAAGGTCTAGACATCATCTCCTGCAAGGAAGGAGCAGTTTACCTAGAAGAAGAAAGTCTAGAAGGAAGGCCTTTCTAAAAACTCTCAGTACAGATTTGCTCCCACTAAAAGATTTCAAGCAGAGCTATAGGTGATCGGCTGGGTCAGGGACTGTGTTGCAGAGCAACGCTTCCCAAAAACTAACCTGGAAGGAGATAACCAGTATGTCAGTGGTACAGAGAACAACAGGTGCAGTGCATCTGTCAAAAAATTACATTTATTCTGGCCTAGGCACGATGGCACAGGCAGCGGAGGTGCTGCTGAGCAATGCGGGAGCCCTATGGGAAGGCTTAGAGTTTGCATCTGCAGCCATCAGGACACACCATGTGGCTGGGTGCAGAGCTAGGGTGAGGATTGTGGTATGAAGCCCCATTGAGGATATGCCTCTCACTCTTTCTCTCATGAAGGAAATAAATAAAAACAAACTTAAAAAAAATGTATTCTGAGAATATATACTTTTGACATTTTCCATACTAAATTTCTTTTTACAAAAGAAAATGAAAGATGGTGATTGCTTCAGTTTGTGATTTTTTCTTTTTTGACAAAATAAAATTTTAACTCTATACTGGATCCCTAATGCTGAGTATGTTTGGTCCTTAAAATCCAAAAAATCTGGGACCAGCAGATGGCATAGTGGTTATGTCGCTGGGCTCCCACACAGCTGAACCTGGTTTTAGTCTCAGACCTGGTTGATTGAAACTCATGCTGGGCATGTGTGGGTGTGTGCCCAAGATCCTGAAAAGAGAATGGAGGAGAGGGAGTGTGGCATGGTCATACCTCTGGGGGGTGATTTCTCACTCTCTCTCTCTCTCTCTGGTGAGTGCATGTGCTCTAAGACAAAAACCTCTAAAAATAAAATCTAGGAACCATTCAGATAAGGTGGGTTGACAGGTAAGTGTTTAAGGTCTCCTTGCTTTGAAAAGGAGACTGGACTGGACAACCCATAAGATTAATGTCAGTAAGAATAATGGTTATGCAGACAGAATTACTGAGTAAAAGGATGATGGCAAAATACCTTCTAGTAACCATACCTCGTAGCATTCAATTTATTTTAATTTCAAGTGATAAATTGTGACGAAAACAGCCCAAGAAAATTCTGTAAAACCGTATCTAAACTGACCACGAACAAAAACCCACATGAGAAAATAAATCCAACAACAGGGAGAAAGCCTTAGATTATCTTCCTCTCTCCTGATCTCCCTAGGATTCTGAAGCAGGCAGTATGTGCAATGACGGCTCCTGGCATTTCCGGAAACTACCCTGCTGAGGCTGCAAGGAGCATCCCGCAGCTCCTCCCACTTCCTGCTTCCTTGCCTGCTCAGTTCAGGGCTTACTTAACCTTGAACGCTTTAACTGTCACAGCAAAACGGGTCCTGAATCGAAGGGAACATTTTATAGATCTTCAGAAAGTTTCCTCAGACCTGCAAAAAGTGAATCCTCAAAAGGGAGCTGAAATCCTAGAGACAACAGAAAATTATGGAAGACATGTGCCACGGACTGTAACCAGAAAGCTTCATTACGTGACAGTTTTTACATATAAACACACGTGCATATGTACACATACATACAGTGCTTTCCAAGTAACTGTCAAGTACTTCATACCTTGAAGAGGAAAGTGCACCATTTCTGGCATTAAAATGGGATTGAAGATACAAGGCTCAGAAGAGGTGGATTTACTTTTTGCAAACCCATCCCAGGCACTTCTGGGTGTCGGCTGTGAGGGGAAGAAGAGGCGGCAGCTGGGCTTTCTTTGAGCCTGAGTTGAATGCAAAGCAGAGCTATCACTTGACTGTCTTCTGTGTTCATTTGACAAATACATATCAGATATATATTACATATAATCTATACGGTGATCCTAATAGTACTAATTCTCAGTCTCTTACAAGGATTATGGTGTCTGTTCTGGAATGAAAGTAAGAGATAAAGTCCTAAATAAGAATTAAGTACCTTTCCCACTACTTAACTGTTCAGAACTTGGCTTATCAAAATATTTGTTTTCTTTCACCTGGGTCAGTCTCCATCAGGCCAGCCTGGGATCTTTCCACAGGCCTGTGCCTGTTCCAAACCGCATCCAGAGGAAGGTGATAATCGCCCCCTTAACACCCAGGCCTACCCTGGGCTCACTAATTGGTCCAAGCCTCTGCTTGTTTCCTCTCACAAACGCCTTAATGAGGAAGAAAGCAGGCAAAGGCCTTCAGCTGCAGCTCACTTTCTACACCTGACTCCAACCTGTACAATGCGTGTAGAGCACCGAGATGGGGCAGAGGTAGGGATGGGCAATGGACGGGAAGGAGCTTTCCTAGGTCCATTAAAAAAAAAATCAGAGGCTGGTAGGTAGCATGGTGGCTAGAGTGCTAGACTTCCACATGGCTGACTGTGGTTCAAGTCCCAAACCTGGTGGTTTGTTTTCTCCCTGCCCTACCATTTATTTGGTCAAATAAAAAATAATAATAAACAAAATTAAATGAAATAATTCTTTAAAAAAATAAAAAATCAAGTTTCCTTCTAATAGCTGGGCCTAAAACAGAACAGATAATCACAAGAGAATCAGAGAAATGGTGAATGAAATGCAGGAGAAGATAACAAACCAGTGTATCTAAAGCCAGCAGCTTCAGAGAGATGAAATCATATGCGTTTTGAGTATGAACTCTGAATAGCAAACCTTAAAGAAAACAGATAGGGGCCAGCAGGTGGCGTAGTGTTTGAGGCACTGGACTCCCACATGGCTGACTGTGGTTTGAGTCCTGGATCTAGTGACTTGAAATCATGCTTGGGGTGTGTGTGTGTGTGTGTGTGTGTGTGTGGACACACACACTTGTGTGCATGCCCAAAATCCTGAGAGGAGAATAGAGAAGAAGAGATTGTGGCATGGCCATCCCCTAAGGGATGATTTCTTGCTTTCTGTCTCTCTAGTGAGTGCACATACCCTAAAGAAAAAAAAGCAAAAAACAAACAAACAAACAAACAAAAACACTCTTTAAAATGATACAAAGTGCACTCATTTCAAATAGGTGAAAACTTGAGTGGCTTAGCATCTATTCTAGTACCATGTGTAATGAGATGCTCACATCTGTAAATCCTTTTTGACACTATTATTTTTCAATAAGAAAATCCTCCATTACTACTCATAGAGCATTTCTCTACAGTGCCTAAAGATTTCCATTTCTCTGACACAACGTTATGTAAGATTTTACAGAAAAGAAGAATAAGATGTAGTAATGTAGCCGAGGTCCTCAACAAAACGTTTCTAAATAAACAAGTGAGTTAATGAATGGAGAACAAGTATTTCGCAAGAGTTTATGATGAACGTGAGTAGTTAGGCTAAGAACCAGGAGAGAAGCTTGACAAGTACTTGACTTCTATGATAAACTTTCAAAAGTGTTGCCACATTTGGCACTTTTGAAGAGCTTTCACATGTATTCCTTGCCCAAACCTTGTGGCAACCTGGCAGAGGAGGTACCGTTAGTCCTGTTCTCCACAAAAGTGGAAGGAATTAATGCCTCATTTCCCCCCGTGCACTGCAGAAGAAAGCAAGCCAGGTTACAGAAGGTCCTCAGTAAAAAGGAGACTGAGTCAGGTTCCTCCTACAGCTTGTCGAGTAGCCACTTTAGTGACAGCGTGTTCAGGAAACTGTTGTCTAAAAAGGGAAGAGTTCATTACTAGAGCCAAGATGGGACCTGTGCCATCAACAGTGCCAAGCCAAGGAAATAATGCAATAGAATCCCCTTCTCTAGAAGGATGAAACTAGAATATTTCAACCCCAAATCTATCCCTTGTGTCATCATTGCAGGCTAAGTTTAAATCACAAATTGTAAACTTATATTAATATAAGTAGAGACTTAAGGTGGTTTTGAGGGAGAAAACAACCCACAATCATAACCTTTCAGCCAAATACACGGCTATAAGATATACTTAAGATTTTACCTAAAATGTGGAAAAAAGATACTTATCCCAGGAAGAAAAAACAGAAAGGGCCAAGGCCCTCCAGCTCATCAAAAGCAAGAAATGAGGATTAACCGCTATCTGAACCCACTCTGCACAAGAGAGAAAGAGAAAGACACGTTCAGAATCTGAAGAGTATGGTTTGCCCATAAAAGCTCAGTAAAGTGAAATGAAAGGGGACGAGAGAATGCACAAGACATCTCAGGGGAGAAGAATTTTAAAAAAATGTATTTATTTCCTGGGACCAGAAGTTGGTGTAATGGCTATGTCGCTGGACTCCCATGTAGTTCACTGCGGTTTGAATCATGGACCCAGTGGCTTAAACTCATGCCGGGTTATGCATACCCAAGATCCCGAGAGGAAAATGGAGGAGAAAGGATTGCTGGCATGGGCATCCCCCTGGGGGGGTGATTTCTCGCTTTCTGTCTCTCTGTCTGTCTCTGTCTTTCTGGCGAGCACATGCGCCCTATAGCAAAAACCTCTCCCCCCCAAAAAATTTATTTTCTTATAATCTAATGATCCAAGAGAAAAACCACAAAGGTATAGTGATTCGCAGCACCACCAAGCTCTATTCAGTGTGGAGAAGCAGGGGGGAGGAGGGCAGCCAACATCTGGGAGCATCCTTCACCAACGGGGTAAGCTGCGCCCACTGTGGCAATCACGTAGTAAACCCAGACATGATGCGGGTTACAGGACACAACCTCCAAGGGAACTGTCCAAGTTGTGGTGTGTGAAAAATGTTAACGTGCAGGACAAAACAGCGACAATCAATTTCTCAACATAAACTTGTTCCGACACTTGTAAATGAAAAGAAGGAAAGCTAAAGTGTGTTCAGAGTTTCTTTTCATTTGTGCTTCTCAGGTTTAGAAAGTGCAGAACAGATTTTCGTAAACTCCTGGCTAATTGGACTCGCAATACTGATGTAACTGGATCCCATGTAGCCATGCCAATTAAAAACTTCCCAGTCGAGGAGGATTCTTTTCCCCCAAGATCTTCATTATGAGCTTCTAAAACTACATGTGATGTTAACTGTTTTTAGTTTCCTTTTGTTTGTAGGGCACATCCATGGATTGCTTCCCATAAGACTTACCCTGCCAGGTATTCCAATGCCATTCATTTTACATTACTTATTTATTATGGTCTTTATGGCTCACAAAGATGACCAGACATTCATTAAAAACATAATGTGGTTGGGCTGACAGATAATGTGGTGGTTAAGGGCACTGGACTGCAACATGGCTGACCTCAGTTCAAATCCCTGACCTGGCAGCTTGCTTTCTCACTTTCCATCTCTCTCTCTCTTTCTGTCCCTCTCTAGTCACATTAAATAAATAAACAAACAAACTAATAATAAAAAATAGTTCTTTTAAAAAAAAACATAATGAATGGTCATGAGTCTGACATACTTCTCTGCACAGACTACAAATTCATTCAAACCTCTCTCCAAAATAAGCTACAATGAGCTGTTTCATCACTCTCTGGTTATTTTACACTGAGCAGCTCACGCCACTGTAGAATTTAGTTGTTTTCTCTGTTTCTGTAGAGATAACACACACTATCAAATTTGTGAAGAGATAACAACAAAAAATAAACCACAAAATCTCGAAGTTGGAGAAAAAATGGCAAAATAGACATACACTGTTAGTCAGAATAAACTGGTCACAGCTAAAGGGCAATTTGACAACTCAGAGCAAAAGCTTTAAATCATTTCTGTAAAGAAAACGATCAAGAATGCGTACAGGGCCAACCAGTGGCATGGTGGTTATGGCATCTGGGTTCCACATAGCTGACTGCAGTTTCAGTCCCAAACTGTTGGTTTGAAAAACACACCAGGCATACGTATGTGTGCGTCCAATATCCTGAGAGGGGAGGGGTGAGGAGAGGAGGAGAAGAGATTGAGGTGTGGCCAACCTCCCTGGGGGCTGCTTCTCACTTTCCCTTACTCTGTCTCTGGTGAGTGCACACGCCCTATAACAAAATAAAAAAAGAATATGTACAAATACTTGGCAGCAAAGAATCTATAGAAAAGCTGTAAACAACCTAAATACTAGGTAAACTATAGAACAGCCCCGGGATAGAAAAAGCCTGTGATCCGTGGTACTCTAAGTCCTTGTTTCAGGAGGAGACAACCCCTGCCTCCAAGAAGAAGGAAAAGGTGACCGTGTCTGTGAGATACAGACTGTGAGGAAACCATGTAGATAAACCCACCCTTCCCTCAGAAAACCTAGATCCATGCTGTCCAGCAGAAATAGAATTTGGACCAAAAATAAAGCCCATATATATAACTGAAAATTTCCTAGCAGCCACATTAAAATTTAGAGATTAAATTATTTTTAATATTTTAACCCAATATGTCTAATATATTACCATGCCACATGTAATGTATATAAAAACAGCAATGTGCTGTTTAAGTATTTGAAATGCAGGGTGTATTTTATACTTGCAGCAACCCCATCTGGGCTGGCCACATTTCAAGCACTCTCGCTAGCCGCACGCAGCAGGTGGCCGCTGGTGGCCATGCCGATCAGGATGTTTGCGGGCTGCTGCCTCTACATAGTTAGTATTTTCTCTGCCACGGGAAACAGTGGCTTGGCATTGTAGAAGTCACAGCTTTAGATTATTCCTGGTAATGCTCGAAAGTGGGCATGGATTAGGGCAAGAATCCCACTTTCACACTTGTAAAGGTGTTTTTCTAACCTTAGGTCTCAGGGAGATCATCATTTACCTTTTGGGGCTAATCTTTGAGGCTGTCTGAGCAGCAAGGTCTACTTGAAAAGTCCCAATGAAACTTAGTTTTTCTAACTTATTTAGCAAGAGTCTAAGGTTACTTTCAGGGTATAAATGAAGTCTTGTGGCACAGCAGAATACTCTACAGCGTTTTTCTCATCATCTCAAGCTCAACTCTTTAGCTTTAATCATATACTTTGAGTGAAATGAATAATGCACAAGTTGTTGTTAAGAAGTTCGTGGAAAATGTTTATTGTGAAGAAAATGCATAAATTTCTTTGCACTGAAATAAACTAGTATTTTAATTCTATTTCTCCGTAAACTTTTTGAAGTCCCTATACATAGGACTTGAGAGGACATGTCAGAATGGTACATTTCTGTTTGATAATCCTCATCAAAAAAAAAAAAAAAAAAATTGGTAGCAGTGGGGTTGGGGGACAGCCATTTATTTATCTACTGTATACAGAGAAGAAACTGAAGCCAATCACTATTGCAGATCTGAGATTTTACTTGTCTTAGTCACCACATGTTAACCACATGCGACCAGGTGATAATAAGGCAAAAACAGGGTGGCCACTAGTATTAAGGTACCATGCTTGCAGATTTGAAAAAGGTATATTCTGGGGGCGGGGGCACCTCTCAGGGACAGGAAGTGGTGAGTAGGTGGGAGGTGGCCTACTCACCCTCGGGCTACCATTTTTGTATAGGAGACAAGGTCCCTGGTTACATGATGATGGCACTTTAGAAAGCACACAGCAAAAATGAAATTAAAGTACGAGTTTAATTTGGTGCAAACATTGTTTTAAATCCATGTTTCTTTTTCATAATAAATGTGTTTCGTGTACTCTTTGAAAACCCCATATAAGTTGGGTCTGAACACATTTTCCCAGCTGGCATACCACAGAAGACCTGGGTAGAAAGGTCTGGCGACAGCCGTGCCCCTAACATGTAGGTTATAAATCTCCTTCAAGCTCCTCAGTCCCAAGGACGTCATCCTTCCTAAACACTGCAAAATGGTGATGGCCCTCTTTATGGAAAGATGAAGCAAAATATAAGGGCCAAATGACTAGATTTTTAAAAGTAAAACTACTCTTAAACATATATGTTAAAAATTAGTATTTTAAAGCTTATTTTATTATGAATAAATATATAAACTTAGTAAAAATGCTTCCCAAAAATCTTTATAAGGTATAAAATAAATGAATTGGAGAAAGTCCATCCAATAATATAACTGGGAAAGCTGGAGCTGATTTATCACACATTTTGATTCCTCTTTTGCTATAGTGACAATGAAAGAATATAGACTATTTAATTTTATAGGTGTGCTATAAGAAAAGCTATGCTATAGTCTAATGTCCATCTAAACAGGGTAGAAATAAAAATGCATAATAACTGCAAGTCAGACTCACCTTCTAAAGCAAGTATGATATTCTTTGCACACTGGAGGGCAACCATTGTTTCCGCTCTCTCTTTATCATCCATCCATCCACCCACCATCTACCTACATTCTCACCTGCTGATTTATCTACTGATCTATTGATTGTTGGATATGCTTTTTCTCTCATAACATTTTAGTCTTGTTAAGGATAGGAGTCACCTTACTCCTGTTTAGATCGTATACTACTTAGAACAATGCCTTTTACGTGATAGGTGCTTGATAAATGGTAGTTGAATTAACTTTTAACTTAAAAAGAGTTAAACTATGAAAAGAAACGGTAATGGCCATAAGGCAGAGACAGCAGGGTGAGCACAGAACAGCATGTGATGACTATTCGAGAGTTGAAAGTAGGAAGGCAAAGATAAAGAAAGGAGGAAGTAATTTGTGTTCCAGGCCATCTTTGTGCTAGGCACTGTCCAGGGAATTTCATATCTATTATCCCACTTAATCTTCCTAACAGGCATTATAATCCCCTTTATGAACTGAGAACACTGAGGCCCGAAAGCACCTACTTGCTCAGGATTGTCCAGCTCCTATACCGGCAACCAGCATTTGACTTGGTTGGTTTGTGCCAAATCATGTCCCCTTCCGGGCCCACAGCTCCATGGGGAGGAGCTGTTAAAGAAAAAGCCACATGCCAGTGGCACAACTGGAGAATTCTCTTGTATGTTATCCCAGCAGAGTTCCACTTTCCCTTTAGCAGTTCTGTGCTACTGAAACAAATTTACTTTTAGTATTACAATACTGAATACCATTATAATCTCAGTACAGATTTTAAATGGATGACCAAGTTATTTTAATAACGTCTGATTTAAAATCCCAGGAAAACAAATACTTTGAGCTCTTATTCCTTTGAAGTTTATGGTAACAATGATTTCGTTACTCATTTTTCCTGTGTTTCTGACGAAGTTGGAAACAAACAGATGTCAAAGCTATGCCCTGCTCTACGATCAGCTGTGGTCATGTAAAAGTTCTGGGAACAACATCTGTACATTCATTTTTGCCACAGTGCCAGGAGCTGAAACCCAACAGTGTATTTATTACACACTAAGGGGTGTCTTAAATAAAGGTTCTTAGAGAAGGGCCCAAAATAGCACAATGTGGGGGCTGGCAGGAGGCGCCTTAACTAAAGGCACTAGACTCCCAGATTTCCACATGGCCAACCGTGGTTCAAGTCCTGGACCTGGTGGCTTGCTTTCTCACTTTCCCTTTTTCTCTCCATCTCTGGTCAAATTAGAATAATGATGATAATAAACAAAAATAAACAAATAATTCTAAAAAAAAAAAGACCCAGCACAATGAATGTAGGTATATGCCCAGTATTGGCATACACCTTTACATGCGTGACAGAAAAAGGGATGTACTTTCAAAAATATTTATATATATATATACACACACATATAGCCTTTGTGACTAAAGTAACCTATATAGTTAGTAAAAGTTGACTTTTTTTTGTTAAAGAATTATTTTATTTAATTATTTTATTTTTATTTATTTTTAATTTGATCAGAGAGGGACAGAGTGAGAGCGAGAGTGAGCAAGAGAGAGAGAGAAAGCAAGAAAACAAACCGCCAGTTCTGGGACTCAATCTACAGTCGGCCATGTGGGAGTCCAGTGTCCTTAACCACCACAACATCTGTCGGCCCCTAGGCTCTTCTTTTTTATTTTTAGTTTTTGCTGTAAGATGTGTGTACTCGCTAGAGAGAGACACAGAGACAGATAGAGGAAAAGTGAGAAATTATCCTCCAGGGAGGATGACCATGCCACAATCCCTTCTCTTTAATTTTCCCCTCAGAATTTTGAGCACACATGCACACACAGCAGGAATGTTTTTCAAACCAACAGTTCTGGGATTTGGACCACTCAGTGGGCCATGTGAGATCCAGCTGCCTTAACCACCACTCTACCGTTGGTCCTAGATTAATTTTTCAGTTTCCATATTTTTTCCATATCACACAGAAATTAATTGCCACAGGGCATGTGCGGTTTGCAGAGAGAGAGAGAGGGAGGGAGAGGGAGAGAGCACCCCCACAATGGAGCGTGTTCACACAATTCCTTCTCCTTCATCCTTCTATGACAATGGGATTTTGGGCACTCTCACACATGTGCTTGGTGTGTTTTTCAAGATGTTGGGATTCAAACTGCAGTTGGCCATGTGGGATCTGGCTCCCTTAACCACTAGGATAATGGACTAGCCCCAGAATATGTTGAGGGGTTTGTTTTATCCTCACACTGGTGATGCCTGGATCAGCATTAGTGCTCATCAGATGTTCACAACATTCAGAATGCTAGGTACTACTGCGTCCCTGTCCTTCACAGCCTTTCCTCCCAGGTTTCGGTGTCTCAATCCACCATTCTCACTCCTAAACACACATGCAAAGTTTGGTGTTCTGCTGTGTAGAATTGAATGAATCATTTAGGTTAACTATATATACATATTTTACATCTCAGTCAATAAACTGTTGAGAGAAATTCTTTAGCAATGGGATTACTTTTGATTTTGTTTCTTTTTTATGGTAATAGTTTTCTAATTTTTCATGAACATATATTACTTCTTTTTTCTTTTTTCTTTTTTTTTGGAGAGGTTTTTGCTATAGGGCACGTGCGTTCGCCAGACAGACAGAGAGAGACATAGAGACAGAAAGCGAGAAATCACCCCCCAAGGGGGATGGTCACGCCGCAATCCCTTCTCCTCCATTCTCCTCTCGGGATCTTGGGCACGCATGCACACGCGCCTGGCGTGAGTTTTAAGCCTCCGGGTCCGGGACGTGAACCACGGTTGACTACGTGGGAGTCCAGTGACATAGCCATTACGCTCACTGCTGGTTCCCAACATATATTACTTTTGAGAAAAAATGAAAACATACCATTTTATCTGCTGTCATTTACTAATGGATCAGCACTGCTTAAAGACTAAAAGGCAAAATATTTAAAATAACCAGATGAGGCAACCATTTGAAAACATCTCTAATTCTGCTCAATCCCACTAAAATGGACATTCTGATGTTTTTATGGTGAGTATGAGATTCTAGAAGACATTAGAAGGAAGAATTTCTTAAAACACTGACTTTTGGATCTCCAAGGAGCAATCTTGTAACAATAGAAAGACACCAGCTGAATTCAGGCACATGGGGGAAAGGATGAAAGAAAGCAGCCCTCATAGGCAACAAAGACAGAAATTATAGGAGACCTGAGTGTGAAGCGTCAACAGTACTTGAGAAAGACCTGAGGCAGGTGCAAATTCAACAAGGAAGAAATGTAGGTAACCAGAATTTTCTGATACACAAATTAAAAGATAGGCTGTTACCACCATCCATAAATAAATAAATACAAAGACCACTTATTTTTAAGTCAGAACTAAAGAAATTAGTAGTATGTACCTGTCCATGAATGAAAAGGTGAAACTTCCCATTTAATTCTTTAGAAAACTGGAATACACACTGGTAGCTTAGTAAACATAGAATATTTTAAAAACCTTGCTCCTGTAAAACACATATAAATCTCAGAGGCATGATCAATATCTTTAAGCTGACTTAAATACTCAGCTAATACAAAGGTGTCATATTTCAAATGATAATCAGTGACTCAGCACATTTTCAGTCTTCTCATTCTCTATCATTACTTTTCTTTTATGAAATGTTTTCTTTAGATCATAAAATTGTTCTTATAAAATTGGAAAAATGATTGGTTTTCTTAGAATTAAAAAAAATTTATGTGGTGGTCTTCCAAAAGTTCATGAAAAATACATACAAAATTCTACACATGGCTTTCAAATTTTTCTGTACCCAAATAAACTCATATTTTAATTTTATTTTCCACACACTTTCTGAAATCCCCGTCATATATGTGGGTGACTGGGTGGGTGGTAACTATAAATTTTTAACAAAATTGGGCTCATGCTGATTATGTGAATATTAAATCCTTTTCACTTAATAGTACAGTGTGAGCATTTTTCATGTCACTAAGTCCTCAGAAACAAGATTCGCCATAACGATGATTTAATGAACACAGTATACTAAGTATTTCTGAAGATTTAGGTTGTTTCCAGTTTGGGGGTGTTGTAAATGGTGCTGTGATAAATACCCTTTAACTGACCTCTTCAGCTCCATAATTACCCCCATTACCTCCGTCTGTCCAGCACCCACCTCACTGTTCCTGCACAGTGAGGAAAGGAGCCCCGAACTGCCACACATTCACACAACACCGAATTTGGTTACTTGGGGCCACTCACTGTCACAGTTGAGAAGTTGCCCTCTTGACACCCCAGGCAGAAGACTCCCATCCTCACTGTGAGGTCAGGAGAGTTAAAGGCCCAGAAAATAATCAGAACTGCAAAAACAAATCATAAATCTAGTTATACTGCCACAGACATGTTAATTAGATAATACCTGAGGAGAGGTCACTTTCCCTGTTTTTAGGGACATTTAGAAATGGGTTTTTTTAAATGAGAAGTGGTTAGGGCAGTTGAACTATGTTACTGTTTTCTTTCTTAAATTAAACTGGTAAAACATATTAAAATATCCAAATAAGTTCATCCTGCATTTTAATTTCCCTTTCATTCCAAGTTTCACAGTAAATATTTGCATGGATTAACACATGTGAGCAAGATCTAAAATTGAACTCTTATCTCCACACTCGTTACAGATTTTCACACATTTTTGACTAGATTAAAAATACTTAATGTGGCCCACTAATAATACTGGGAAAACACCATAAAAAACTTATTCTCCAAAAGGAAAGTTCAATAAATCTAATGAGACATTTCTTAAGCCATTTGTTTTAACCAGCAATGAGAAGTAAGTTTCATTACACAAACTTGAAGTTTTATCTTAAAACATGGAAAAATTGCATGAAATCAAGTGACAGTAATGTTTTTCGAAAGCTATTAAGATATCCTGAATCCTGAGCATCTGTTTTATTACTGTCATTTACAGAAGTTTGTCTTAAATATCTGACCATTTCTCCTTAAAGAAAATGGTTTCTATTAATGCTTTAGCATAAAATCATGAAACTTTGGGAGACAAATTATCTTCTGAGAGATATGTTTCTATATATGTTTTAAACATCTAAGCAATCTAACTCTATGTTCCCCCACAAATTTTAAACATCTGAATAATTTAAACAAATATCACTAGGGTTCTTTCCCACAACTGAAAGATGCAAAATGTGTAATGCAAAGTAAGAAAACCCAAAGAAGTTATTTTAAAAGCCATTATAGGGAACCAGCAGTTAGCGTAATGGCTATGTCGCTGGACTCCCACGTAGTCGACTGCGGTTCGCGTCCCGGACCCGGTGGCTTAAAACTCACGCCGGTGTGTGTGTGTGTGCGTGCCCAAGATCCCAAGAGGAGAATGGAGGAGAAGGGATTGTGGCGTGACCATCCCCCCTGGGGGGTGATTTCTCGCTTTCTGTCTCTAATGTCTCTCTCTGTCAGGCGAGCGCACGCGCCCTATAGCGAAAATCTCTCAAAAAAAAAAAAAAGCAATTATATACATCTGTTAATAGTTAATAATAGTAGCTGCTTATGTAAATGTTCCCATAGTAAAGTCTCCCCTTAAAATAATTAATTCAGCATGAAATGGAGCATATTCTTGGAGGTCAGAGAGGTGCTCATTCCACCTGGAAGCATCTGCATGAGCTGCTTGTATCAGGAGTCTTTAAGAGACCTATTATCAGGTTAAAATTACGAAAGGGAAAAATCAATACCTTTTTTTGAAAGAACAATGTTATATTGTCATCACCATGCTACAACCCAAACTAGAGATTGTCAAGTGATACATGAAAAAGTTATCTTCAAGGACTGGAATAAAAGCCACCATAACATGGAACCGACTCATGGAAAGTTACCAATGAACCCAAACTGTGATCTCGGGCAATACTGCCACTACAGACCATACCACACAGAAAGCTTCTGCCACTAGACTGAAGATGCTCACTTATATCAAAACGAGATCTGAGGAGGGGCAGAGCACAGTGCTCATAGGGCTAGAAATTCCTCTTTTAACTTTTTTTTTAATTGCCGGAGGGTCCTTACCAGAGAGACATAGAGAGAGTGAAAGAAGAAACTCCCCAACCCCGTGGGGTGTGGTCATGCCATTTCCTCCATTTCTCTATCCTGCAGGGATCTGGAACATGCATGCACCTGCACTCAATGAGTTAGAATTCAAACTGTAGCCCCCCACGTGGGCTCTGACTGCCTTAGCCAGTAGGCTACGGGGCCAGGCCCGGCAGTCCTCTTTTAATAGAATTGTAGGTAAAACAGAACCAGATTTCTAGTGACTATTCCTAAAAGTAAAATCAGAGTGTCCATTATTTGAACCTTTGAAAATGGTTTTGCATTTCAGAAATTTCAATTGTCATTTAAAAAAAAAAACATGAAATACACATTAAAGTGACAAACCGACTTTGGTTATTCACAGTGTGGCACGGGGCCACGTTTCACTGTCATGCTGGAGTCACGTTATAGCCATGTCTGTCTCAGGTCTGCATATGGAAATGACATAAGTTCAGGGGGGCCTCCGGGTTCCTTATTAAGCCTATGGGATTATTGGTTCTAATTAAGGATGGTGTTACTAGCTACCCCACAGTTATTAATGTGCATTATTGCCATCATAGGAAGTTCTGACCTCTGCTGTGAGTCACCTGGAGTAAAATTTAATTATCAGCCAGAGAAAATGGGAATAAGGACAGTACAAAATGACTTCTTATGAGGCATCTGTGATTGTAAAACATCATTTTACGGTCTTTGCTTTGCCAATAGACGAATGATCACAACAAAACCCCTTTTTAAAACCTCAAAATAATTCAACCAGAGAACAAAACCACTGTAGCTATTCTACTTCTCACGTGTTATTAATTCAGCAAATTAAACAGTATATTTTTCAAAGTTCAAGAACATAAGCAGTAAGAAACCATTTACTGATTGAAATGATACTGACATTTAGAACACTGTGGTAAAACCATGTATTTTTCTGTCTTTCTTTCTTCTTCTTCTTTTTAAATTTGCTACAGGGCACATGCACTTACCAGAGAGAGACAGAGAGAGAAAGTGAGAAAGCCGCTTCCACCCCTCCAGGGGGATGACCACCCCATAATGCTCCCTCTGTTCTCCTCTCAGGATTTCGGGCACACACGCGTAGGCCTCGACATGCTTCTCAAGTCACTGGGTGTGGAACTGAACCACAAAGTTGGTCAGCTGGGATCTAGCTTCCTTAACCATTATGCCAGCTAGCTGGCTTCAGAAACACGTGTATTTCTTATCCTATCCTTTGTTAGCTGAATATTTATACCTTTTGGAGATATTATTTATTTTGACTGGTACAAGTTTAATTAAAAATATGCAAAGTAATTAATTAGGAATATGAATAAAGTTGCAATGAAAGGAATACCATCTGAATTGACATTATATTGTTTTTAACTGGAAAGTTATATTTTTATTATTTTTAAAGTTACATTTTAAAAATTTCAACAAGAAACCAGTAAAATAGATCATTTCTGGTCATTTTTTTAATGACAAAATTACTAATCATTTCACATGGTCTTCACGACAGCCAGTAAAGTAGGTAATATAACTTGTAAGCAGCAAAACTCTGAGAGGTGCAACAGTTGCTACTAAGAAAGACAAGAAAGTTTATTCCTTTAGAGATTTTCCTTTTCACTCTTGGGATTACATGTGCTCAGAGACAGAGAGGGAGAGAAATGTAACCCCCAACGGGGCATGGTCACACTGCAATCCCTTCTCTTCCATTCTTCATCCCGTAAGGATTTGGGGCATGCACACGCACATGCCCAGTGTGGTTTTTAAGCCACTGGGCCAACATTCAAACTGCAGCCAGCCATGTGGAATATGGCTCCCCACATATGGTGCTTAACCACTGCACTATCGGCTGGCCATCCTCTAGAAATTTTGTTGTAAGATGAAGCACTTACCCTTCGGAGATACTCTCAGGTTATCTCCTTCTAAGCTGCCTTTCAATCAAATGCTTTGTCTTTAACTTATTCTTTGAGAATAAGTAATAAGATACAATTTACTTTATAGCCCAATATTTTACAGATAAATTTTATCTCGTTGAAAATCAGAGAAATTCCCCCTGAGTGGGGAGGAAAAGAGTAATATTTAGCTTACAGTGCTTTTTCTGACTAGTTAGTATCTGTGTAACTAGTCTAACTGCTGAATATTTTGACCGTCACACTGATGGGGGTGGTGTGTGGTAGGAATGGTTTTCCCTTATAAAACCAGACTTAACATTTTACGAAGGCTGGATGTCACTGTAATAGTTGAGGCTATACCAGGCACGGTGCCAAAGTTAGTATTATACACGGAGAGTGACTATTTACAGTGAAGAGCTGTGCTAGTAACTTCACTTGGATCTCCCAGTACCTCGCAGAGTTTGCACTCTCAGTGGAAATTTGTCGAATTACTTGGTAAACAACCTTCTGCATATCCTGGATGCTGTCTCATCTATAGGGTCTCCTCAACCACTGAATTTCTCCCATGTCAGCACATTCTAGAAAAAAAAATATTTTTAGAGCTCCAGCTCTTGACCTCTTTTGGTCTAAGTCTTTACAATTCTTACCAGAGATGGGCTACAACATTATTCATCCTAAGGATGTGTGTAAGGATGTGCTCTTTAACACGGCATGCCAGTCTAGACGTAAGGCTAAAGCACTTGGCTCCTGGTATAACAGGGACACCAACCAGGTGCGGTGGGAGTGGCCAGTGAACCTTCTTGATGCTGCGTGTGGGCTTTGAGCCAGCCTGATCATTCTCAGAATAGTGGGCTAACTTCCTCTTTTCCTAAGATGAGGATTTTATCAAAATTATATAAAATTAGAATCAGAACATATTCTTAAAATACAAATCACATAAAATATCCAAATCCCCTTTATATCTTTAAAAAATTTTAACCTCCATTGACCTGAGATGCAGTATTGTAGAACTGGCTTAAGCTTCCATTCTCTGTCTATTCCTCCTAATGCTGTATTAACCGTCACAGGGATGGGGTTAGGGTGGAAACTGTCAACAGACAACAAATACTACTTATTAACTCTCAATGATTAATGTCATACATGAATCTTTCCTTTGTTTTAAGCCATTCTTAAAAGATAAGCCTTTGAAGGCAATAAATACAATGAAACAACCCAAAAACATAAGTTAGTGGTCTTACTTTACCCAATAACAAGATCCTCTAAATGTTAGAGAATTCTGAACAAAATTTCATAAATTACCTTCCAAAAATCACCAAAGAGAAGTCCACTTTACATTTGAGTTCCTTATAAATTTAAAATCACGTATTAAACAGGTCTCTCAAAAAAGCAAATCTTGTGAAAGTGATTACAAAAGAAAATAGATAGCTTCCTTTTTTAGATGAATTATGAAAAAAGATCTTTTCTGGGACCAACAGTTGGTGTAATGGCTATGTCGCTGGACTCCCATGTAGTCGATTGCGGTTTGAGTCCCAGACCCGGTGTCTTAAACTCACACCGCACGTATGTGCGTGCATGCCCAAGATCCCGAGAGGAGAATAGAGGAGAAAGGATTGCAGCTTGGCCATCCCCCTTGGGGGGTGATTGCTCGCGTTCTCTTTCTCTGTATCTCTCTGTCTTTCTGGTGAGGGCACACACCCTATAGCAAAAATCTTTCTCTCAAAAAAAAAAAAAAAAAAAGATCTTTTCTTATCACCAGTGAAAAATATAAAACCACTATCAAAAAGTAAGTCTTTATGCTTTAACTTAAATAATGTAAGAAATGAATATAGGAGAAAGAATGAATGACTTTGAAATAATTGAATAAAATCACTTTTATTATTAATACATGGGGGAAACCAAGAAAAGATGTCTTGTTTTTTAAGGACTGAAAATTGATTGCTTAGACTACTAAAGCAATATTGCATTGCCACCTTGGATGTAATAACTCAAATGGCTTTAAATTTCATTGAAAAGCCCATTTTGGGACTAGCAGTTGGTGTAATGGTTATGTCGCTGGACTCCCATGTAGTCGACTGCAATTCGAGTCCTAGACCCAGTGGCTTAAACTCATGCTGGGTGTGTGTGCGTGCATGCCAAAGATCCCAAAAGGAGAATGGAGGAGAAGGGACTGCAGCGTGGACACTCCCCCGGGGGGTGATTTCTTGCTTTCCTTCTCTTTTTCTGGTGAGTGCATGCACCCTATAGCAAAAAACCTCTCAAAAAAAAAAAAAAAAAAAAAAAAAAAAAGAAAAGCCCATTTTAAACCACTTAACCACCAAAGCAAATCAACCATGCCAAAACTCAAGATTCTCAAACAAGTTTTCATAAAATGCTTATTATTACACCACACTCTGTTTTTATTTTATAATTTTACTTTATTTTTTATCTTTGCCATAGGGCACATGTGCTTACTGGAGAGAAAGAGAGAGAGAAAAAGAAAGTGAGTGAGCGAGAGAGAGAGAAAGAGAAACCACCCACCGAGGGGATGGCCATACCGCAATCCCTTCTCCCCATTTTTCTCTTGGGATTTTGGGCATGCATGAACACATGTCCGGTGTGTTTTTCATGCCACTGGGTCTGGGACTTGAACCACACTGTCAGCCATGAGGGATCCAGCACCTTAATCACCATGCTACCTACTTGCTGGCCCCTATGCATCTTTATTTAAGCACTATTTTAATCTTATTTCTACTACTACTTATAGAATCCACGTGATATTCAGTGATGTAAGAGAGCCACAATAATGAATTTCACTGATGTCAAAGATCAAACAAGACTGTAGAAATGGAAAATTATTCTAAGCAGATTGGGAGCATACCAAGTCAGTAGTAGGACTAGTCAGTTTCTTCACTGGAAGACAACAAGTACTGGAATAAATAAACAGCCCTGAATACTATGGGTAAAACTAATGTAAAGGTCTGTCCACCAATTCCCATCCATAGAAGATGCAATGTTGAGTTACATTTTTACTAACCTGTACACCATATAAAGCATTTTCACATGTATTATCACATGACTCATAACATTCTTTTTTTTTTTTTGGAGAGGTGTTTGCTATAGGGCACGTGCGCGCTCACCAGAAAGACAGAGAGAGACAGAGAGCGAGAGAAATCAACCCCCCCAGGGGGGATGGCCACGCCGTAATCCCTTCTCCTCCTTTTTCCTCTGGGGATCTTGGGCATGCATGCACATGCGCCCGGCATGAGTTTAAGCCACTGGGTCCAGGACTCGAACTGCAGTTGACTACTGCAACGACATAGCCATTACGCTAACTGCTGGTCCCGTGACTCATAACATACTACACTAAGGAATTTTCCTGCATTTCTACCCCAGAAGCACACCAATAGGGGCCCTGACACCTTCAATCTTTAGTTGGAATAGAGCATGTTATACTTTACAAAGTGCTCGATGATGCTAATTTAGAGTGTATGACTGAAAAGGAAGGCTAAAATAAACAGTAGCACATTAGATACTGTCCGCTGAATGGAGGGCAGCAGGGGGCAGTGTTTCTGAACTTTGTCCATTTTAGAACAGAGCAATGACCTGCACAGTCATTATCTCCAATTTTATTTATTTTTAAGCACATTTTCCTAATTTTGATCCAATTAAAGAATACTATCTATTGCACTTAAAATGTACCAAAAGAGGAAATCACTTTATAAATCCACCCAAAACCAATACTGAGTATGGTTTTATTTTCTTTTTTAAAAGGGTATATGCATTTAAAACTTTTTTTTTTTTTTCCTGAGAGATTTTGCTATGGGGTGCATGTGCTCACCAGGAGACAGAGAGTTAGAAAATGAGCAATCACTTCCCCCATCCAGGGATGGGCCACGCTGCAATCCATTTTTTTCCATTCTCCTCTCAAGATATTGGGCACACACATACACACATGCGCGTGCACGCACGCACACACACGCAGTGTGAGTTTTAAGCTGCCAGGTCTGAAACTCGAACTGAGGTTGACTACATGGGAGTCCAGTGACATAACCATCACGCCATCTGCTGGTCCCCACATTTGAAACATTAAATGTACCCCACAAGACATTTCTAAAGGTGTCTAATTCAAAATACCTTCCTCACCAGAGAAATGAAAAGATTTCTAGTTGATATTTTTGATTATTTAACTTTAAAAAGTAGAATATTTATCCATCTATGCAAATATATTTATGTGTGTGTATAGGTATTTGGACATATGTACATAAATATGTACTGTCTCATCTGGTCTAGAAAGGACTTAAGATAGTTTATAAGATGACATATCCTAGAAGATAACATAAAGGTAAAAATTATATGACAAGAAATAAAGGATAAAAGCAAAAGTGAAACATGCATAAAGTGGGTTTGACAGAAGTTGACTGTTTTAGGGGGTTGGCAGGTGGTGTGGTGGTTAAGGGCTCTGGATTCCTACATGACCGACAGTGGTTCAAGTCCCAGACCCGGCAGCTTGCTTTCTCTCTCTCCTGTTCTGTACCAAATTAAAATAAATACATAAAGTTAAATGAAATAATTCTTAAAAAAAAAAGTTTTAAGTGCCTGACTTCTCATCGGTGGTTGAGTCTGAAGAGCTTGTCCAATGACTATCAACCAACACTGATCGAATACAGCAAAGGACCTAGACATGAAGCACCTGACTGACAAGAAATCTACCAGAAACAGCTCTTCAGCTCAAACATACTGGGTTGTCTGGAAAGTCGTGACACATTTTTACATAGAAAAACACTGAAAAATATGTCATGACTTTCCCAATAAATTAACAGTTAAATGATAATTGGTCCTAAAGATGACTCTGAAATCCAAGTGTTAACCTGAATCATGAAAAGAACGTTTATCTCAATGTATCCTACTGCTCTGAAAATTGACAATTCATAAATATATAAAGTAATACTCTATAATCAGAAAATTTGATTAATCAGTATAAACTATTCCTTGACTATACTGGAAGACAGCCCAGTTAATAATTACTTGAGTTTATTAATGTTTTATTCAGAGATTTTTTTTTAAATTTTAATTTGCTAAAGGGTGTGAGTGCTCTCCAGAGACAGAGAGGAAGGGAGAAAGTGAGAAAGCACCCCCCATAGGACATAATCGCACCACAATTCCTTCTCCATTTCTCCTTTTTGGATTTGGGGCATGCTTGCACACATGCCCTACATGTTTTCCAAGACACAGGGTCTGAGACTTGAATCATGCAGCAGACCATGGGAACCAGCCACCTTACCACCAAGCCACTGGCTGGGCCTAGAAATATTTAGTGCCAAAAAAATCTTGAAACAATCAAGGATTCGAGTCCCTAGAAAATCCCAGAGTAACCCCTTATTTCTCTCTTTCTTAGATCTGGAAGGAATACGCCAACAGTCTCAAACAGCTTTCATCTTGCATGCCAACTCGGATGGGTTACCAGTGGGGTACTGTGTAGGGAAAGATTCTGAGGCCCAGCCAGGCCCAGCAGGAAAAGTGTGTTCTCATCTGTTTATTAGCAATTCTGCTCGGGGAGAGGAAATGAGGCGGTACATGGCCACTGACTTGTGTATTCCTGATCTCTGGTTCGATTTGCTGATGTCACCAATGAAGAGCTGGAGGCTCAGAGTAGTTATTTATTATTTCTTAGTGATCTAATTATCAGTAGCCTATCTTATTACAAAAATTACTTGATATGCTATAAAAATGCATGTAAGTATTGGGTCGTCAGGAAAGTCATGATGCATTTTTGTATAGAAAAACATGGAAAAATATGTCATGACATTCCCGACAACCTAACAGATAAGAAAAGCAGGATGAGAGAGAATAGCCATCCAAGTGGAGAATGAAGGGTTGCCTGATGTGCTGCAGTCCAAGATGATTTATTGAGGTGTCATCTTGTTTCTCTTCAGTGCAGTATTAAACTTCCTCCACCTTAGATATCTGTTGGCAGGGAGACTCACAGAGGAAACCTTGATCTAGCAGTATCAGGGTCAGAAGACCACTAAGTCTATGCACTGACTTTGAGGTACATGTGAACTCTATAAAGAAGAAAAAACAGTCCTGAAAAACACAACCTATCTACCATTATTGTCCAGGAAAGCCCAGTAAAGGCTGGTGTGGTTTCAGCAGATGCCAAAAAAGGAAAGGAAAGCAGGAGAAAGGAGGAGAGGGCACGCACAACTGCGGCAGGATGCGCTACCTCCAGCAGAAGAATGTCCCTTCAAGCCCAAGGCTGGGAATTTATCAAGGAATGTATCGAAACTTGCAGTACATGGAGAACAAAGCAGCGGCACAGCTCACTGGAGGTTTATCAACTACAACCAGCAATCTTAAATTGTGATTTACCAAGTAATCAAAACACAGGTAAAGCAGACTTCTGCAGCTAAACCACACATCCAGGCAAGTGGCTGAGTGTTTCCTGTCTTCAAACACTGAATAGAAATTCATAGTTTCGTTTGTTTATTTTTTTTTGTTTTTAAAGGGAGGGTAATTCAAGGCCAAAATGAATTCCAAGTTTGAATGAGAAAGAAAATCACACTTAAGGGGACCAGCAGATGATGTAATGATAATGTCGCTAGACTCCCATGTAGTCGACTGTGGTTTGAGTCCCAGATCCGGTGGCTTAAAATGCACACTGGGTGTGTGTGCATACGTGCCCAAAATGCCAAGAGGAGTGTGAAAGAGAAGAGACTGCAGCATGGCCAACTCCCCAGGGGGATGATTTCTCGCTTTCTGTCTCTCTAACTGGTGAGCACATGTGCTCTATAGCAAAAATCTCTCTCTTTTAAAAAAGAAAATCACATTTAAAAAACATCTTCCTTTCATTAAAGATGTCAATTCAAGCTAAAAGTTACTGGAAATTTGGATTTTGCACAGTTGCTGATTTTAATGTTTATTGACAGTTCAAGGAAACTATTGTTCATCCACTTATCTCTTTCTGGGGCCATTAAGAGAAGGGATTAGATTTTCCTTTCTTACAGAAAGTCCACTAGGTATCGAAATATCAGCACTGACTCCTAAGTGAGCCATGTTCCTAAGAATGATTGCTGTAAAAAAATGACAAAAAAAGATGTCCAAGCAACACACCTTTTACTGTGACTTTAAGAGGGGTAGTCAAATACAGCGTGAGAAACATTTATACCTCCTCCCCCAAAAAGATTGAGGCTGCTGGCAAAAATATACACAACACCACAAGACAGAAATAGATACGGACTTCAAGGTGAAGGAAAATAAACCCAGGAGAAGACATGTTCCACAGATACGTGAGCCAAAGTGAGATCCTGAAGAACTGCCAATGTTGAATGCAAAGTCAACTCAGAACATCTCGGTAATTCAAATAAGAAGGAACTAAAACAATTATGAAACTGAGTATTCATTAGAATCAAACCAAGTGCCGGGCTCAAGAAAAGTTCTGTTTTTCCCAGCTCTTAAGGCTGGAAAGAGCTTCCTCCTCTGGGTCTTCCTGAGGCTCTTATCCTATGTCCAATACTGGGCCTGACAAGTTCTGTACAGGCTGGAATTCTACAAGGGCAGATAGCTACATGGTTAACGTACATGGATGCTGTTCTACCCAGGGATAAAATCCACTTTTGGGATAGTCGTATTAACATAGGCTTTGAAAAGGTATTTTAGGGTTCTATCAGTTTCCCTTTTGAATTTGCTTCTTAGCCTTTAAATGCAAAGGCTAGAATTAGAATGCAAACAAATGCATGGCACAACAAATATTAAAGTGTTTCAAGTGCTGAGGCTGGATAAATGTGTCTCTGTCATCTCTTTGCATTCATTTGAACTTATTAATGAGTCACTGATTAGGAAAGGTATATAACTCTATGTTGTTATTTTTTTGGAAATTCAAGTCTGTGCATGTCCATTCATATAAAATTGTACAAATGACCTATACGCACATCACACTCAAACAAATGCCAGCCTAAGAGCAGGTACAACTAGTTGGCACACCCCCTCAGTATGACCTAACAGCCAGTTTAAACTGCCTACCACGTTGACTCACAAGAAAGTGATATCATTAACTATTACTGATTTTAAGGTTAAGGTGCTCCTAGTCTCACTTTTATATCATGAGGCATGTGAATAGCAAGCCTGTAGCCATGATCTGGGGCTGGCTGAGGCTGGGCACAGATCATGGTGTTAGGATCCTGTTAGGGGGTGCCTGTCTCTCACTCTTTTAACTATTTCATGGAAGAAATAAATAAGCATAAAAATTATTTTTTAAATTGTTACTTTTTGCAGCTATGTTTGGATTTAAATAAGGGTTTTTCAAATGCTGATTAAACAAGTGAAATTCAGAAATAAATTAGATATGTTATCAATACAGTGGTGTTATGGTTATCCAGGAGTTCTGATCTCAAGTTTTTCAGTACATCAAAACTGCCTCACTGTCTTCCCTGATGAATTGCATAAATGTCATAAATTTGTACTTACACAACATATAATAAAAAATACTACTTTTAAACATTTGTATATAAAGTAAGGTTTCAGATTTCATTTGATTAAAGAGTTTGTTTGTTTGGTTGTTTTTTTTTGTTTTGTTTGTTTGTTTTGTTTTGTTCTGTTTTTTAAAGCCACCTACTGGGATAGTTCTGAAGTAGGCTTGAGGGGAAACTGACCCCATCAACCTTTGGAGAGGGCCTGTTACCTCTAGCAATGAACAGCTTCATTCAAAACAATCCAATATAATAACAATATAATGTAATACAAATATTTTCTTCAGTTGTGTGTGCCCTGACAAAGTTGGAAAAGCTCTGTGATGAACAAGGGAATTCCAAATCCTTCAGGCGATTCTTCATAAACCTGATTTCTTACAATAGCTTTTGACAAGAACTAGGGTAGTAGAGAGAACAAAGTTAAATTCTTGGGCAAGAAACTGAAGTACAGATATTCTATACTCATGATCAGGGGTAGAGCTGAGGGTAGCGTTTACATTCACTCATGAAAAGAGGCAAGTTAAGATAGATGTTTCAGGAAACACAGGATCTATTCCAGGGTCTGCTGCTTCCCAGTTCTGTCACTCAAAGAGGATTATTTAACTCTTTCTGAGAATTGGTTTTCTCAATTATAAATGAAAGGAGTTAAAGAGAAGCTCTTAACTGGGACTGAACGTAAGAATATCCTGGGAAGCTTTTAAAAACATGATTTCAGTAAGGAAATATTTGGAGCACTTGACATTAACCCATTTAGTCCCTAGAGAACCCTGTATTGTAGATACTATTATTATCCTGATTTTACAGCTGAGGAAATGGAGGCACAGAGAGGTGGAGAAATTTGCTCAAGCAAGTGGGAGAGTCAGGTGGAAAGCTCTTAGCCTGTGCTTTTTAGTACAAGTACATGTTACACTTTCTCCACATTCAGTATCATTGAATCTTGACTCTGGCTCAATGTAGGGCCTGAATATGGAAATGAAATTTTGTAAAAATTGTATTTATTTATTTTAGTGCATGTGCATGAGAGAGAGAGAGAGACACTTCTTAATGGCACATGGTCACATCACATCACAATCTTTTTTTCCTTCATTTCTCCATACCACCAGGATTTGCAGCACACACACACATATACTTGGCATGTTTTTCATGCTGGGCCTAGAATTCAAGTTGCAGTTATGTGATTCTGGCTCCCAATGCATAGTATTGTGCTACAGGGCCAGTCCCCTAAGAATGCACATTTTAATTCTGGTGAGCCCTCCTTGTTATCGGTCACTTGATTAGAAGAGAAGTAATATTCTATAATTCAGACTAGAAATGAGGAGCCAGATGGTGATGCAGCAGCAAAATGTAACATTCTGTGGGGTAGAACCACAGGGGAAGGCTGCTGGTTCACATCTGGAGACTTCCCTGAGTAAGGGCACATGAGTGCCCATGGTGCAGCATGAGCTGAGCTGGGGATGGACCATGGCATCAACATCCTTTTGGGAATACTGAATCTCTCTTCAGTATTCTCTTCATGAATAAATAAATAAACTTAAAAAATTTAAAAAGACCAGCACTAAAAAAAAAAAAAAAAAAAAAAAAAAAAAGCTCAATATACTTTCTATTTAAGTAAATGCTGAAATTCTTTCACCTCAAAAACTGATCCAGGACAGCCACATTGGTGCAGTGATAATGCAGTGCTTCTTGATACTGAAACCACACAGGAAGATCCTGGGTTTGTATCCTGAGGCTTCCCTGTACATGTTGGGCATACATGTGCCCATGATCCTAGCTAGAGGAGGCTGGGGGTAGATCACAGTGTGAGGACCCCTGTTGGACCTGGAACATGCAGGGCACATGCCTGACAGCTCACGGTCCTGACAAGCTGGATGTCTGAAGGAAGGATGCAGAGTGGCAAGATCCCATGAGGGTGCTTTTCTTTCTATCTCAAGCACATGTGCACAAATACACTCCTTACCAAGAATACAATAAACTCTAAAAATGTATCTACCCCCAAAACTTTAAAAACAAAAAGCTTAAACTAAGGATAATGAATTGGAAAAATATAAGGAAATACATCTAAAATATAAGGAAAATGATCTAAGAAACAAAAATATTTAACCAGCTACACAGGGCCACTGAAGTAGACTAAGCAGGGGAGCAAGAGCTATCCCTGATACTAAAGGGCAGTGACATAAGTGTTATGACTTCATAATTTCATAATTTATGGCCTGGATTTGGAGGTGAAGATGAAACATTTCAGAAAAACTCCTGGAGAGGCTCAGCGTGCCCTTCCAAATGGGCTAGTAGGCCCCATTTGTTTCTAGGACCACAAAGACTGCTTCTTTGTTTCTTCTTTATAATGTAGTCCTGAAGGATAGTGTCCTTTGTACATTTGGAAATCTAAAAAACTGCATGTAAATGCTGATGCTCAAAAAAATGTTGGTCTCCCATACAGGTTCCCTTGACATGTGATACTTAAGAGAGGTAGGAAGAAAAAAAGCAGATGAGGAAGACAAGTGGTCCTAGCCCCATAAGCAATCGGACAAGTAGAAGCCGGGCATGGCCAGGTCAGTGAGTGCACAGCCAGCCACGAGGAGAGTCAGTCCACGCTCCCTGGCAGAGCCAGGGACTTGATCAGGACTGCTTGTGTTACGAGTCTCCTTCCCTGCGAATTCTAAATACCCCATTTATGGAAACTCACTGGCCCTTCTTCCCACTCCATCCATGGCTCTCTTACAAAATCTCTTCTTAAAAACATCAAATCTGAAGCCTAATGATCCTAATCAAGAGAACTACAAAGTACTTCATTAAACAAAAACTTCCAAATGTTTAAACCTTAAAACTAAACTATAAAATTTTAAGAAAATGATTAAGCGCTAGAGAAATATAGAAATCTTATTGTTAACCCTAAAGACTATCTCGACTCAAAAGTTTTTAATACACTGTAAATGGCCAGTGACTAACAAATGAGTCGACAGCCTAGTCCAGCTGACAATGTTTGATTAGTAGACTCTTTTCTGCATTGAAAATCACCAATTTGGAATTGCTGCCTTACTTCTTTCCATTCAATAGCCACACCAAAGTATACAAACTCATAAAGCCAGCAGGCACTCAATTTGAAGTTTTTCCTGAGAGTGGATGGGAGTTTCCAGGCAAGAACAAAAAAAATCTCTTCCTTCTAATCTTTGTATCTGTTAATGATACCAAACTCTCAGTTGTACAGACTCAAGGCTTACACTCATGTGTGAATCACCTTCCTCCCCACACCCACCCTCTATATTCCACATTCCATTAAGGCAAACCCTGAAGCACTTTATACCATCACGACCTTCTCAGTGAAGTCCAAGTCTTCCTCTGGTGTTAAAAGATCCCCGTTCACCTCTCCCAGTATGGCCCCAGAAAATACCAGAGAGGGCAGGCAGCCATACTAGTCCTGTCTTCAGTCCTGTGCTTGCACTGTCCACTCCTTTCTGAAGACTCATTCAAAGGCCAGCTTTGCTTGATGCCCCTGGTCACATGCAATCACTCCCTACTTTGTAATCTTGGTCGTTCCTTCTATCTCTCACATTCTGATCTATACTATATTACGAGTGAAACTCACTTTCTATACAAGGAAATGTGTCGGGATAACATCTAGCAAAATCATTGGCATGACACTTAATAAATATTTGTTAAATTACATAAAAATGGGACTCAACACTCACTTCTCTCAAAAAATGGCTTGGTCTTCTGTCTTAATCAGATTTATACCTGTAGTGAAATTTATAATGCTCTTCTATGACTGTGATTTTCTAGAGAACTATTAGGATTTGTTAGTCACAGGCCTGAAAGAACATTTCTTAACTCTCTCAGTCATCAAGCAAATGACAAATGATGTCTCTTCGGTGCTGTGTCATCCTGGGTAGCTGCACACAGACAACTAACCAGGAGCAGGGTTTCACATGACCAGTTACACTAAATGGGATTACTTAGCAGATGGCAAGTCAGAGAGTTCCTCCCCTGTCTTCCTGCCTGTACTTTGAGCTTTTGATTCTGTTGGCTAGTCAGGTGAGCTTTAGGAAAGCTGATTTTTCTAACAAAATCTTGATAAATCTATCATGTCTGAATCTCTCTTTTAGGGTTTTGGAGAAGTGTCTCTTTGTAGCGGTGGTAAATGGGAACATGGGCTCTGATGAGGGGTAGATAAAGAGAATGAGCTGGCATTAAGAGCGTATTTGGGGAGGCAGAAAAAACACAGCAATTCCGGGAACAGGCTCTGGAACTGGACTGTCCAGGCTTCAGCTCTGGCTCCAGCATGATCAGTTGGATTATCCCAAGCAATAAGAAAATGAAACTTCTCTCAACCTCATCTTTAAAATGGGGATAACAACACTGCTTCTAAAATTGTCCCAAAGATTAAATAATAAACATTTGGCCTAGTTGCTGGCATACAGAAAGCATTAGAAAATGTTAGCTGCTAGCACTGTTTAGGTGTTCACATATTACACAGGATTTTTCCCACATATTTATTATACACTGAAGATAAAAGAAAGGTAAAGAGACAGGTTGAAAATTTCTGAGATTCATGGTAACCTAATAAGGATATTCTAAATAACACCAAGCACAACTGCCAAATAAAGGTTTTAGAGGCTTTTATTCCTGATCACACTAAGCTCTGCCTCCAAATGATAGTTAAAGACCCCCTTGGCCACGCCTACAGAAATCCAAAGTTCCTATGATGGAACAAAGTAGAGAGACCACATGGCGATGCCCTGTTACAACAACTGAGTCCACTTGGGAAAGTCCTTCGTTCATGTCCTGGAACCTCCCCCAGCATGCCAGTGTGTGCCCATGATCTGGCTAGCTGAGGTTGGAGGTGGATCCTGGTATGAAGACCCTCCTAGGGGGTGCCTGTCTTCCTGTCTTTCTCTCTCTTTTTCATGGAAGAAATAAGTAAATAAATTAAAAACTTATTTTTAAAAAGGAATAAGTTATTGGGACCAGCAGTTAGCGTAATGGCTGTGTCGCTGGACTCCCACATAGTCAACCGCAGTTCGCGTCCCTGACCCGGTGGCTTAAAACTCACGCCGGGCGCGTGTGCATGCGTGCCCAAGATCCCAAGAGGAGAATGGAGGAGAAAGGATTGCAGCGTGGCCATCCCCCCGGGGGGTGATTTCTCGTTTTCTGTCTGTCTGTCTGTCTCTGTCTGGCGAGCGCATGCGCCCTATAGCAAAAAAAAAACCTCTCCAAAAAAAAAAGGAATAAGTTATAGATATAAAATAAATACCATTTGTATTCACAGAGAAGGAGAGAAGGATTTTTTGAAAATTCTTGTGGTTATGATCATTATTTTCAGTACTGGCTTCTCTATTAATTTCTAGTAAGGCTAATACTCAATCAGTTTGCCAATGGTTTATGTAAGGATTTTGTCCTTAAGAGAAGGATGGCTCTTTATCATGCCTACAAATTAGAAAAAAAATTACATCTTTGGGACCAGCAGGTGGCATAATGGTTAAGGCACTGAACTCCCACACGGCCAACCTGGCAGCTTGAAAATCATGCCAGGCACATATATGTGCATGCCCAATATCCCAGGAGGAGAATGGACTGTTGCATGGCCATCCCCTGGGGGATGATTTCTCTCACTGTCTCTCTCTCTTTTCTCTCCAGTGAGTATACATGCCCTACTGCAAAGACCTTTTAAAAAAACCCAAACCACCCTAGAGGGAAGGTCAAATGACTGATGGGGGGAGTTGGCTAAACCTCTAAATATCCATGTCACCTGCAGACTTTTCATAGAGGACAAATTAGAAAATAGACATAGTTGAGATTTTTCTGTCAAAATATCAAATGCATGTACACAGTAGGTACTTGATCATAATTAAAATTTAAAGGCTCAATAATTAATATTTAAAGATTGATGATGCTGAAAGTCCCCGACCTGCAGTTATTTTTAATTTTGCTAAACAGCACATATTCAGATTGCAGTTACTCTTAGCAGAGGGAAACAGATCCTGGAGCCAGTGAAGAATGTAGCTCATCACCTAGGACCTACATTTCAGTTAAGTTTGCTCCAACTGTGTAGTGAAGCAATTCTCAAGAAAGGATTAAAGGGACCAGCAGTTCGCATGACAGCTAACTGCATGTCGCTGGACTCCCATGAAGTCAACCGTGGTTCGAGTCCTGGACCCAGTGGCTTAAACTTACGCAGGGTGCGTGTGCATACGTGCCCAAGATCCCGAGAGGAGAATGGAGGAGCAGGGATTGTGGTGTGGCCATTTCCCAAGCAGTGATTTCTTGCTTTCTGTCTTTCTGGCTCTCTGTCTTTCCAGTGAGCACACAAGCCCTGTAGCAAAAATCTCTCAAAATAGTCGACCGCTGTTCAAGTCCCAGACCTGGTGGCTTAAACTCACGCCGGGCGCGTGTGCGTGCATGCCCAAGATCCCGAGAGGAGAATGGAGGAGAAGGGACTGCGGCGTGGCCATCCCCCCGGGGGGTGATTTCTTACTTTCTATCTCTCTGTCTCTCTCTGTCTGTCTGGTGAGCGCACGCACCCTTATAGCAAAAACCTCTTCCAAAATAAACAAACAAACAAAGGATTAAATAACATGTTGATTTTTTAAAAATATTGCCCACACCCTAAAAATAAAAATCATCTGCTAATTCTAATGACAAAATTTTAAAAAAGAGTAAATAGATGTCTAAGTGAGATGATTCTCTTGAAAAGCAGTTATTTAATAGGGCTTTTTTTTTTTTTTTTTTGAGAGGTTTTCGCTATAGGGTGTGCGCGCTCGCCAGACAGACAGAGAGAGACATAGAGACAGAAAGCGAGAAGTCACCCCCCAGGGAGGATGGTCACGCCGCAATCCCTTCTCCTCCATTCTCCTCTTGGGATCTTGGGCATGCACTCACCCGCGCCCGGCATGAGTTTTAAGCCACCGGGTCCGGGTCGCGAACCGTGGTCGACTACGTGGGAGTCCAGCGACATAGCCATTACGCTAACTGCTGGTTCCCAATAGGGCATTTTTTTAAATGCTTAAGTTATTTTTGTGAAACTTTGGAACTTCCCAGTCTTTATATTATGTCTATGGTACATAAAGATTTTTTTTTCTTTTCTTTCTTTCCTTTCTTCCTTTTTTTTAGTTGCCCGTAGATGTGTGCACTTACCAGAGAGAGAGAGGAAGCACCTCCCAGTGTGTTGTCGTCACAGCGTGATCCCTTCCTTATTTCTCTGTCCTGTCAGGATTTGGAGTGCATGCATACCTGCCCTCAGCATGTTTTTCAAGTCACCAGGGATTGGAACTGTGATAGATCATGTGGGATCCAGCCCCCTTAAACACTAAGCTATGGGGCTGGCTCTAAAACGTATTTCTTTAAGACTTAGATTCTTCCATACCAGGAAGGAAAAAAAAATCAACTAATATGAACAAGAAAATGGCTCTGAATGGCTTACCCAAGAAATGAATGGGAAGATGATTAAATAAATTATTGCTCTAGGTGCTCAACTCTGCTTTTACATCCATTTTTTAGCACACACACAAAAAAAGATAATAGAGATTATGTATTCTGCTCAGTCTCAAATGCACTGTATGTCAAGTCTTTGACTATATGGAACCTTACTGAGATGAGAGAGTCCATAATGAGAGAGTTAAATTATAAGTAGTGACTCAACATTTTGGCCCATTAGATTAGCATTCCTTTTTAAGAAGATGAGACAAAGTCTGCAAACTTCACATTTTCAATCACACTTTTTAGCAAAATGCTTAAGTTCTTTAGTCTATGCCCTCGTTGAGCTGCTTATTATGTGTCATCCTATTATTCTGGCAATAACAGGCACAAGCCAAGTTTCAGAAAATATTGCTATAATATTTAATATAGTGAGAACCTTCTAAATAAATTTTAAAATAAAGATCTCTTGGGAGGATAAAAGTTAGATATTTCATGAAATGGGAACATTTGGAACTTAAAAAGAAATCTTATTATTTATACAACAAAATCTGCAAATGTGCTAGAAGCTATACAAAAGTGATAAGACACAAAAATCACATGCATTTTATAATCATCACCTTCACGCAACTTCGTTTTTGGAGAAGATTAAAACAACTTTTGCAGGGGGCCAGCAGATGGCATAATGGCAACGTTGCTGGACTCCCATGTAGTTGACCATGGTTCGAGTCCCAGATCTGGTAGCTTAAACTCACGCAGGGCATGTGAGTGTGCGTGCCCAAGATCCCAAGAGGAAAACAGAGGAGAAGGGATTGTGGCATGGCCATCCCCCCTGGGGGGTGGTCTCTCGCTTTCTGTCTCTGTTTTTCTGGCAAGCGCATGCACCCTATAGCAAAAACTCTCAAAACAAAAATACAACACACACACACACACACACACACACACACATACACAAAAACAAACAAACAAAAAAAAGAAAGAGACCTTTGCAAGTCCATAAAGACTATTTCTTTTTGAAAGAGACAGAAACTATATTTCACTGTTCTATATTTATGTTAAATTTTCTTTTTCTTTCTCTGTCCTTAAAAGAAATCTAAGAAATAGAAATTATTAAATACAGTTTTCAGTACCCTTGCAAAATGTAATTTTAACAACTGAAATATTAAAATGGCCTCAATATGATATGAGAGTACTTCAAACAGTTTGTAGGGCAAAGTGGAGTTAAAGTACAAAATTATGTTGGTACAAATTTTTTTGTTTTGAAATCCATGCATAGTTTTTCATAATATGCGTTTCCATACACTTTCTGAACACCTCTCATGAAATACAACTCAGTGTGCCCAAATCTCAATTACCTAAGATCTAAAGGATACCAAAGAAAAAATGACCTGTTGGTCTTTCTTTGTTGATGCCTTTGAGTTAAACACATAACCATTGTCATAATCACCAGCAGCAACAATACACACTGCTACAGTTTGTCTCAAAGCCAACACTTCAAGGGTAAATCATACCTTAAAGAGAGACCATTTCTTTATATTAGCTTCTAATTTAACTCTACATCAAAAGCTTTGGGTTTATAAGACTCAGAGGCCCCACTTTAGAATGATGATGAATACAGGCAATAAAAGTTTTGGTTTATGTCTATCGTGTCTGTATAGTTATTAAATATTCCTGTGTGGAATATATATGGAGTGCGAGCTTCCCACCCTCCGCCCCCGACCCCCAGACTAAATCAAATAACTAAGAGTACTTTCAGGCTTCTTGGACCAAGTCATCTGACCTTAGGTCACCTGGCTTAAAATTTTCTCTTCAATTTACAAGTGAGAACTGGGTCCTTTGGAGTGGAATAATTTTCCTACTTCATTGTTTTGTTTTGAACATAAGTTTCTTCCTGTTTTATATAATTTCTATTAATTCCAAAGGGCTTCTTATTTTACATGAGGAATTTAAAATACTATGTTTCGCAGATCCCATTGCTACTTTCAGAGTAAATGTTGAAAGTAACTTCACAATAGGGTAAAAGCTGGTTACTTAAGTATAAAAAACTTATTCATGTTATTAGACTGCCAACATTTTCATATTTTACAATAAAGGTAGCCTAATAATTTTGGAAGGAAAGGGATGATCATTTAATTCTAGGGTAGAAGGAAAAAACCTTTCAGCAGATAGATTGCTTAAGAAATTAAGGGGCCAGAAGGTAGCGTAGTAGTCAAGGCATTGGATTCCCACAAGGCTGACCACAGTTTGAGACCCGGAACTGGTGGCTTCCTTTCTCACTTTCCCTCTCTGTCTCTGGTGAACACATGTGCCCATAGCAAACTTTAAAATAATAGTAATAATGATCAATAAAATAAATAAATAACATTAAATTTTTTAAAAGAAAAGAAATTCACACTGGTTACATGTTCATGCATGCCCCAAATCCCAAGAGAATGGAGAAAGGATTGTGGCATGACAACCCACACCCACACCCACACCCCCTGGTGGTGATTTCTCACTTTTCTTCTCTCTGGCAAGCACACATGCCAAATGGCAAAAACCTAAAGAAGAAAAGGAAGTCTTAGAGTTGCAGGGATAAATGGAGGTGTATAGAGAAGAATATAACCATTTCAGTGTCTATTTTCCTATTAGTTACTCTACTTCTTTAATTTCCCTAACAATCAGAACTTAGCAATTCTTTTCAAAACAGTATTTAATGAGTAGACTACTGGTTTCCAAAAAACATTTTGCTTTCTGGGTCTTATTCATGGGTAACATGAATAGAAGCGTGGCCACATCAGGGGAACACTAGGAGAGTGGAGTTTAGGATCTGAGAGAACCCCATGGGTTGACATCTCTCCTGTGCTCACTCTCAGTTAACACAACTCGAGTTTTCTCTTTATTCAGAGCTAATGTTTAAAGTTATTTTAAATCACGCTTGAATCCTAATGTTTCCATCTCCAAAACACCCCTCCCCACCGACATCCCCACATGCTCTCCCCTTCCTGTTCCTATCATTGTCCTGGGTCAGGGCTGCATCTTCTCAAATCTAGGAGAGTCCTCTCCTTCTCCAAGTCAGCCTTCCTAGTGTTGTCAGAATTACTGCCTGAGTGAGTGAGTGAGTGAGAAAGAGAGAGAGATTGAAATTGAACTATGATTCTCTCTACTCCAATGGCTAATTCTTCCTCAGTAACTAAAGAATAAACTCCGGGGAACCAGCAGTTAGCGTAGTGGCTATGTCGCTGGACTCCCACATAGTCGACCGCGGTTCGCGTCCCGGACCCGGTGGCTTAAAACTCACGCTGGGTGTGTGTGCGTGCGTGCCCAAGATCCCGAGAGGAGAATGGAGGAGAAGGGATTGCAGCATGACCATGCCCCCTGGGGGGTGACTTCTCGCTTTCTGTCTCTATGTCGCTCTCTGTCTGTCTGGCGAGGGCAGATGCCCTATAGCGAAAATCTCTCCAAAAAAAAAGAATAAACTCCGCCCTTTATAGAGTCTTCTTTGAGGTGTTAACAATATGCCCCTACCTGGTCTCTGGGCTCATTTTCCTTTACCCCAGACATTCCATGGAGCCCTGACCAGTTAACTCCTGCTGAGTCTGGTTAACCTATGGCCTCCAGCTTCACACCGGGAAGCCACCTCTGAGTATTTTTAAACACCCAAGCACTCTCAATCTAGGGCTCTCTTTGAGGCCTAGAGGACACTATTGTTTCCATCCCTTGTGAAATTGTTCTTGTCCTTCAAGGCTGAGATGTCACCTCCTACCCTGGTCACCTCACATGAAGGTGACTGCAGCTTTCCTCTAGATTCTCAGAGACGACCATGCTGATAATAGATACCATTTATTTTGTCTTAAATTATGGTTGATTATGTTTACTTCTGTTGACCTGTCTTGCTTTTCTGTTTCACCTTTTAAGGTCTGTATTGCATTCAAAAGAATTAGGAAGACTTGCAGAGAACAGAAAACAAAGGGATAGGAAAACATTACATTTTATTATATTATATTTTAATGTAAAATATATTTTACTTTATTTTTTAAAATAGTTCCTTTTCATTAATAACAGCCTACCCTATTATAAGGCAGATTTGATTTTTGCATTTATACTAAAATCCTACATTTTACTACACTTCAAAACAAATTAGATTATCTACTGGAAGAAAGAAAAAAGACTAGTTGATCAAGGACTGACTTAGGAATTTAAAAAAAAATGCTGCAGAAGGTGGGGGGAGTAGAGACATCTCATTTTGTTTTACTACTGTAGGTTGTTCTTCATTCATTCATTCATTCATTCATTCATTTGCTATAGGATGCATGTGCTTGCCAGAGGTGGGAGGGGTTTAAGAAAGCATACCCCAAGTGGGGTGGCCTTCAATCCCTTCTCGGAACTTTTTTTTTTTTTTTTTTTTTTTTTTTTTTTTTTTCCTTTTTCTTTTTTTGGAGAGGTTTTTGCTATAGGGCGCGTGCGCTCGCCAGACAGACAGAGAGAGACAGAGAGATAGAAAGCGAGAAATCACCCCCCAGGGGGGATGGCCACGCCGCAATCCCTTCTCCTCCATTCTCCTCTCGGGATCTTGGGCACGCACGCACACGCGCCCGGCGTGAGTTTAAGCCGCCGGGTCCGGTACTCGAACCGCGGTCGACTACGTGGGAGTCCAGCGACATAGCCATTACGCTAACTGCTGGTCCCCCTTCTCGGAACTTTTGAGCGTGCACACATACATACCACGTATGTTTCTCAAGCTACTGGGTAGAGGACTTGAACTACTCAGTCAGCCTTATGGGTACCAATCAACCACCATGCCCTGGACCTGTTAATCCTCTAAAATAAGTGCTTGGTTTGCTGGCCCAATATCCTAGTGGTTAAGGGGGCGTAATCCCCTATGGGTGACTGTACGGTTTGCATCCTGGCCCCAGTGGATTGAAAAACACACCAGGCCCCAGTGTGCGCATGCCCCAAATCCTAACAGGATGAAGAAATGAAGGAGGAGGGATTGTAGTATGATCATACTTCAATAGGAGTTGCTCTCTCCTTTCCTATTTCTTGGTCTCTCTGGTGAGTATATGTGTCCTCATGGCAATTAAAAAAATAAAATGGCTAAAATAAGTTGTTGGTACACTAAGACCTTTTCATATCTCAATGCTAACCTTTAAGCTACCCAAGATGCTGAAACTAGTCTTCTGTGAGTACCAAAAAGAGTTTCAAAAAGAGATCAGAGGCTATGTTATCACAACCTACTTTTTTGGCTTTTCCAGCTTTCAAAATCAGGTTTTTCTTCCCTAGTTTTAAATGTAGAACTAACTACAATTTAAGCTTATTCTAATATCGGGTCATCAGAAAAGTCACGACTTATTTTTCTATGTTTTTGATGTGAAAACGTGTCATGACTTTCCCAGTGACCCAATAGTTTAGGATTTGTTCTTTCTATTCCAAATGTAGCTTTTAAAAAATATGTTTTTGTTTTCCTCTCCAGTTCTAAAATCTTCATATCATACTTGCCTTGACACATCATGCACTGTTTGCATAGAACTGGGCAATAAACATTCCCAGGTAGCATTTCCCATCTTTGTATTTGTTAAGCCTTAAAATATCCAAGCTCCCTGGAGAGCCCAAATCATTTGTTTCAACTGCTGCCCCCTCCTCAGTTCAGCCCATCAAGTTAGTGTGTAATTACAATGCTAAATTTTGAGTTCTTTCTCCCTTTTTAGAGCTATAGATTTGCACCTACCTTTTCTGAGAAGTTTCTGATACTCACTTTCCTAAAATCTCTAATTACATCCAATGCGTTTTTAAAGCTGTAGGATGAGTCACTTTCCCAAAGGTTTTTGTCACTTCTATGTCCCCAACTAGTTATTCTTTATTGGAAACAATTAACTCCAGAACAGGAATGCCCTTTTTGCTTCTCTACCATGTAAGACATAAAATTCTCAGAAAGTTAAATCCAGTGTTTACTAGATTATCTGTGTTAAATGGAATGAAGCTCCCAGCAGATTCTGAGATAGAGTCCTCTATTATTATGTCTTGCTTCTGTATGATACACATCTATATAAACCATCATTAGGGTTAAATATCAAACCTAAAGTTTTGCAAGAGCCCTCCTTTGCAAATGACAGGAGATAGTGAGGATGGCAAACAGTTACTGCTACTATTGATAACAGCAAAGAAAGCAATGTTTACACACTTCAGGAACATCCAAATACATCAATGAGATCAACAATAAAAAATGAATATTTGAGGAAAAATGATAAAATCCTCTTCTACATTTGCAAAGTAATTTGATTCAATTAAATAAATGACTAGCTCAATTTTTCAAGTATGGATTTATTGCATATATAAAGCATCACACGACTATTATTTTATGGTTATTTAACTGTCTCCTTGATGTCAAAACTCACATTATATAATGCAAGACTAGCTGAAAAACGATTTTTCTTTTGAAATCCTCTCCCTTTCTCTTACACCTCAAGCATTTGAGGATGAGTTTCATTTTTACTTTCCAACAAAGTTATATTTTTAGTTCCTTAGACTTTATGGCGCTCTATCTACCTGTAATTATGCTGCGAAAGCATAAGAAGACGCCAATGAAAGGCCAGCTGCAGACACGAGAGCAAAAGGCCTATTTGTGGTCTTGAGCAGCTGCAATAGGGCAGGGCGCACCTGGCAGAGTTCCCTCTGTCTCCAGCCAGGCATGACAAACCCATAGAGCAGAGTAGTCCCTCCTAGAGGGCGTTATTTCACTGCCCTGGAAGCCACAGGCTGAGGTCAAAGTCCAAGAGGGCTGATGGAAAGGGTAACAAGTGAGACTAAAGAGTGAAGGACTTCTAGAAAGATCTCCATATCCTAAAGAGCCACCACTTACTGTCCCATCCCTCCTCCCTCAAAACAAGTCAAAGCAAAACGGCCACCACAGCTCACTCAGGGAAGGCCAGATGTTACTTGTAATTCTACTTTGTAAATACTGCCTGGGATAGTTTTGATTTTTTTTTCCTTAAAAAAATATGAAGTCATGAATTTGGATTTTACCCAGGACAGCAAGAGAAATGAAATATATCAATCATATCTTTTGAAATTGGAATATCTTTCAGGGAATAGAAATATTTTCTAATGGTTTTCTTCTAGTTAGGTGAAATTCCTTTTGTAAGGGACCATTATTGCCTTAGAATAAATAAAAAATGCTGTCTTATGTGGAAGTTTTTAAAGCTCAGTGTAATTCGATGCTTTTAGTCTTTACATAATGATCTTTGCACTATACAGTGCTTCTGGCTCCTTGGTTTCAATTAGTGCTTTCTTACTTAGTCAGTTAATGTAATTGCAGCAAAGTAGCACATTTATATTCTATTCATCAACAACATTACCATATAATGCAAATTCACTTTGGAACCTTATTCACATTTCTTCAAAGACTCAGAAAGGGTGGAAGTGAATCCTCATTCCCAAAGAGAAGAGTGCGAATGGCCTGAAAACTACAGGTACACACAAAGACAGACTGTATTGTCCCAGGTGCAATCAACATCTTAATATACATTTAGGATGAGGTTAGATGGTTAACTACCTTTCTGATAAACAATGATAGATAAAGTCTCTTTCATGGAATGGACTGGTCTCCAGAGGTGCTTCCATAAAAAATGAGCTCACCTAGGGCAGATGATAGTGCAGCAGTACAATGCAACACTCTGTGAGGCAGACCCACATGGGAAGGTTGCCAGCTCTCACTCAGAGACCTCCCTCAATGCACTAAGTGCCTGTGTGTCCACATGCTCTGAGCTCGTGGGGGTTGGGGGTAGACTATGGCACCAAGACCCTGGTGGGTTGCTGTATCTCTCTCTCTCACACTCATGAAACCAATCAATAAACTCGAAAAAATAAAAGAACACTCCTCAGAAGGATTTACCCATATATATCTTTTAATTCCTATTTTACTTCTCATCTGCCAATACAGTCCAAATCCTATTGAGAAAACGCTACAATTTATTTTATTATATAGGCATTCTGCTATTGTTAATACTGACTGAATAAGCGTCTAAGGACGAAAACCTTGGAAACCCATTTTAATGGGTCCACAGAGTTGTCTTTAATCTCTCTTGTAACACAATTTACACCACTCAGTACTATGATCAAGGAAATATGCAGCAGCTAAAATAAGAACAACACTACTTACGGTTGACAGAGCTTCACCAGGTCTTGGTCGGTGGTGTTGGGAGGCAGGCCTCGGATGTAGAGGTTCGTTTTGCTTAGCTGATCCCATCCTGAGTTGCTGCTGCTACTACTGTTGTTATTACTGCTGGTGGTGCTGGGACTGGGAGGGGCCATGGGGTGCGTTGGGACCAGAGACTGCTGGAAAACAAAGAACAGGAGCATTAGAACGGTAGAGATTGATTCAGAGGCTAGATAGTCTCCAAAATAAAATGAAGTTTCCAAGGTTTAAAGACAAGTCATTTTCAGATACTTTGATGTATAGACTTTAATTTACACCATTAAAAAAGATCTGTTCACTCTATCAAAATGCTCTTTCCTTTAACATGAAATTAATAATAGGATTTTGCTCAGTAGAAATTTCTCTATGTACGCTTTAAATGCAACTCAATTTATGAAAGATTAACTTATTCATACAGTTTAAGGAATTTATCACTAAGACTCCGAAATGGCTTGCATGAAGTTATATGATAATACTGTCTTAATATACACTAATTAAGAAATCACTAGACTTTTGAAAAGGTTTTCAAATGCTGAAGAACATTTGATTGAAAGTTGCTGATTATTTTATTAAGACAACTCTTCAAACGAGAATACTCTTCAAGTGTAAGAAAGTTAAGAGTTTAATCCAGATCATGAAGTACGGACTTCACCTCGTTCAAAGACAGGCACATGCTTCATTGAGGCATGTGGGTAAGATTCACAGGCATGCTGCCCTTTGCTCTGGCTAAATCTGTGAAATTTAACCCTTGTGAGTATGGTAGCTGGAAATCTTCCCAAGCCTCTTGGCAAACACCACAACTCTTGCAAAGCCTACAGCCAAGGGCTCAGTGTGGTTTGACAGTCAGCAGCCACCTAGGAAGAATGTCTGAAATCGTACTCACACCAGATAATTCTCTGTGAACCAATCAAAAAAACCCCACAGTTCTCTGACCTTACGCCACACACATGACTTATGAGGAAGTTAAATGGTTCAGCCTGAGATGGAAGTGAGCACAACCCAAAGTGTCCTCCCAGCGAGTGCTCAGTAATTTCACACCTGGACAGAAACTTTTTTCTCCACCTCACACCTTCTGAATAACACATATACTAAACTCAAGCATATCGCTTCTATTAGCAGTTTGAACATTTGAAGCTAGTCACTAGACTACAACAAAATTTCAAGTCTTTACACCTAAAAACAAGAATACTAGGCATATGGAAACCAAATTAAATTCCACAGTAGAAAGTTCGGAAAGCCGACCCTCTGAAATAAATGTACCCTCCTTTAACTCATCAGATCCCTGGTTCTGTATTCAGTTCTGCCAAAATCAACCCAGTTCCGCAATATTCCAACACACTGGGATATCATTAATTTAGATACACGATCACATCCTCTGGTCCTATACCTTCCAGATTCTTCTTCCCACTGCCCAGGGGCCTTGCTAAGAAATGATCTGAGTCCAAACACTGCTTTATCTAATGGGGTTTTCTTTAAGAAGGAGAACAGCAAAAAGTGTTAACTGTAGTCAATGCAGAAATGCTACCTACAGAAGGCTGAACTTGAAACAGGGAACATCAGACTGCTTAACCCCCAAACAAAACCTGCCTGAGATCACATCTTATCTGATCGATCTGACTTCTGTCCTTAATAAGCAGCTGAATTCATATCCTTTCCCCTCACTGCTGGTTTTCCTGAGGGCTGAAGACTCTGCTTTCTAGATACAAAACCAAGACTAAACCCTGTCTTTGGCTTGTCACATGTGGCACCTCAGACCATGTCATACAGAGTCCATGTTCTGTTTCTGAGGCTACTTATTACCTGTGCGTACCCAGCCCTCCCATTTCTCACATCAGTTAGAACGGAGGTGCTGGAAATAACACACATTTGCCTATCCCAAGCCTTTGACTGACACAGAGAACTTGTAGCTGTCCAGAGAGCTGGGCAAGACTAAATTTTCTCTTTGATCTCCTTTGATCAGTGTCAGAGAAAACGACCCAACATGAGCCACACCATCACCCAGTATGATGGGTGCAGCTGCCAGGGACAAGACACATTTGCCTGGGAGGAGATGTGGAGAAGTAGCAAAGCAGCTGTGGGTCAAGCCGTCCCACGTGGTGCAAAGGAACCATCAGATGGTCACAGACTGAATTCCACGGCAGCACCAGCTCCGACCCCAGGGGGACAGGGAGGGCTGGGCCTGAACTTACATGATGAAGGCAAATGTTCGGGGGTATGATTTATTCAGAGATCATTTGGACATTAAAGTAGTAGGTTTGCATTTATGTATTTATTTTTGGCAGAAGTGGAGCTATGATTTGTATTTCTGAATTTACATAGCCGATCTAATGTATGTCCGACATGCATTCATATTTATTGTAGTGATGTTTTCTCACTGTGGGAAGCAGGTGGAGAACCCATCTGGCCTGTGACTCCCTGCTCCCTCTCATCTGCCCCATGAGGGAATGGAATCTTCTACCATCTGATCCTACACAGGAGATGGGGGCTCCTCAGTGTACCAGAGGAGGACTACTAGCCTCTAGTGAACCCTTTAGAGAATTTAGTTCAAATTCGAATTTCATCTGAATATTAACTCTTTCTCAGAGCTAGCTGAATACAAAGATAGCTGAAAGAGAGAAGCCTGATTTTGTCTAGATGGTCCATTTTAAAATTTTCTGGTGCAAATAATGTTAGAGCAAAGATTTAAGTTTCGTTTTGTTTTTAGGTTTTTCTCATAGGGCACATGCACTTGCTGGAGAGATACAGAGACAGAAAGAGACAAAGAGAGGAAAAATGAGAAACCACCCTGCAGCGGGAATGGTCACACCACAATGCCTTGTTCTTCATTTTCCTCTCAGGATTTTGGGCATGCAAGCATACATGCCTGGCGTGATTTTCAAGCCTCCGAGTCAAGGACTCAAACTGTGGTCAGTCACATGGTAGTTCAGCACCTTAACCACTATGCCAATTGCTGACCCCTGGAAACATTAAGTTTTTTAGAATTCACTGAAACTAAAGAAGAAAATTCAAACAAGAAATCTGTTTACTCCTAAATATTAGGAATGGGCTAGTGTTAATGATAATAGTATGAATAATAATTACTGTCACATAGCAGATGTCTACCATGTACCAGACTCTGGGAAAGTTTTATATTAACTATCTTACTTAATCCAACAAAACAGGTACATTATTGTTCTCCCACTTTGCAGACTAGAAAACTGAGTCTCAAGAGAAGCTAAGTAATGCATCAAGGCCATACCTTTAGTGGGTGTCAGGGCTAGAATTTGAAGAAGCCAAGTTTGCTAAATGACAGAGCCAGAACCGTCAAACAGTACTCTAAATGGCACCCCAAACACCTTCTATCTCCCAGATGCCCTCCTGCAGTCTCTCATTTTCCATCCCCATCCTACCTCTAGCCTAATTATCAAATTCAAGCTTCTTGGAAATGTGATACTGAATACCACTGACAGCTATGTATTTTAATAGTGTTTCCAAAAATAACATTTACCTTTAAAAAGAAAAATTGTTTTTTAAAATTATACTTTATACATTTTTTCGTTAAAGGATGACTCTTGCAACAACCTTTGAAAGCTGCCGCATATTACAACTAAACATCAGAGTCAGCATTTTAGGAAGGCATTACTTAAAAAGGGAAAAATTAAACCCTCATGCCTAGATTGAAATGCAAATATAAGTCTTTAACTACAACTTCAGAACTCTGATAAATTTAAAGTAATTACACTTTGTAGTTAGCCTATGTGTCTTGGCAGCACAAATGATAAACTTACCAAACAAAATAAAACAGAAAAAACGAAAATTTACAAAGGAACAGAATTTTATCAAGCTCCATCTTCCTCATTGGTTGCACTTTTGCATCTTGTCTCTCAGAAAGTTTAAGCCATCACGGAATTTGAAAAGACCCTCTGTGAATGAAGCCAGGGCTAGTTTACTGGCATTGGATCTAATTCGGGAATTGGTGGCTAGATAACCAGAGCTAAGTGCTGACCCATTCCAAAAGAGCCTATCCTCTATCCCAATCGTCTCCAAATTAACTTTATTCCTTTCAGGTCAGGTAAACAGCTACATTCTCTCTCTCCATGGGCAGAGGAAACAGGCTAATTCCATTTTCTTGGTAATATTTATCTGGGATTAATTAGTCTGCCCAAACTGATAAAAAACAAAGTCAGTGGTGAATAAATGGGTGGCTTTATTATCAGATCCTCTGCACTCCCTGCCCAAGTGTCCCAGCACCAGCAGGAAAAGCAACTCATTCGCACTCAGAAGAACTTCCTGTGTGGGCAGCACTCAGAAAGCACTTCCTGTGAAGGACTTCCTCTATGGATAACAATCAGGGAGCACTTCCTGCATAGACAGCGCTGGTGCCTCCATCCGGCCAGGAAAGCCCACTGGGCCTCCTACACTGAAAGACAGGACCACCGACATACATAGGGTAATTCCATTGTCCTCTCCTCATGTCACCCTCCCACCCAACACCATATCAAACATGTCGTCTCTTCTACACAAACACCAAGTGCAAAGGGACTTCACAAAATAGGTCATAATTAACCACTGTGAACTAAAATGGGGTGGTAATCATGTACATTGTTGTAGATTTCTATTCAGCATGGATGATTTAAAAATGAAGGTCTATCATTTTGAATTCTATTGTCTCGTTTCCTTCCTATTACTAAAGGCTAAGGAATAGTGCTCTGACCAACCCTATAGCTGATGCTGTCCTCCTTTTTTACCCCCTTACTAAGCAACTTCGCTAAGAATTCTATTGTATTTTGAAAGGAAAGGAAACTTAGACCTGCCTTCTAATCTCCCTCAAGTCTTCTTTAAAGCCACCATCCTCAGTTTACTAAGGCTATGATCCCTTAGTCCTATATGCTGGGGGATTATATATCCCCTGTTCCGATATGCCACCACCATGGCGACCACCACCATGGCGATCACCACCATGGTGACCACCACCACAGTGACCACCACCATGGCGACCACCACGACCCCAACAGCAGGGAGGTTTAACATATCAATAATTTCCTTTACCGAGAAGCAAAAGCATCACTACTGTTGCTCCTCAGAGCACAGAGAAATTAGAGAACACTGTCATTTTCACTGGTAATTCATGTAATGGAGTATCCTATGTGATGACATTATATATCATGCTAATTTCCACATACTGATTACTCTCCAGATTTTTTTTAAAGAATTAGTTTATTTAGCTTTTTTAAAAAATTATTTATTTACTTGTTTTGATTTTATCAGAGAGGAACAGAGAAAAAGAGAGATAGAAGGAAAGTGAGAAAGCAAGCTGCCAGGTCTGGGACTCGAACCATAGTCAGCCATGTGGGAATCCAGCACCCTTAACCTCCATGTCATCTGCTGGCCCCTCTCCATGTTTTCAAGATATTAAAAAAATATATAATATGAGGGTATTATTAAGCTGGGAGCTGGGGATAAAGGGAAATGCTCAAATGGGCCAATTTAGCCATGGTCAGGAGTTTTGTTTGTTTCCTTTTAGCCTTCCGAATGGCTGAATGAAAGCTAGGAATGATGGCTAGGAAAGAAGTTCTGGCCTAGGGAAAGAAAAAAAAAAAAAAAAGCAGAAGTGGGAGATGAATTAGTAAAGTGAGAGTTGAGAAACTGGCCAGGAAGCAGTTGCTTTTCGGGGTAGGTCAGGGAAGGAATGCCCAAAGCCAGGATATTAAAGGGCAGCACCTAGATTAATAAAGAATAGTCCCCCTTTACACAGTGTCGCAGTTATCCATATTATGGAATGAGAGAAATATCCACTAATCTCATTTGATACTAGGGTATCAACGTGCAAATCACTATTCCCAATGAATTTATAAAACAAGTTCTCATACCTTCACTGTCCCTTGTTTAGAAACAAACAGCAGCTTTAAGACTGTAAAGCTGAGAAACAGATTATAATTTTTTTTGTTGCATTGTCTGTCAAAGGGTCCATATTACATTAGCTATTCAAATAAAATCTAAAAATAAACGTTCCCAGTAGGCTTCACAATTAATTCTGATATATCTATCAAAACTGATCCTTTCATGTAAAATTGAAATTCCCACATAGAAATCCCTTTACCTAAATTACTATCACTTTCATAGACCTCTGATAAAAGAAACAAAGTTAAGACTTGCATTATGGAATACTACATGACTGAATGGACAAGGATCATCACACAGAAATGAAAGAGCTTAAACAGAAGGAAAAGTGCTTAGGCATTAAAACAGTTTGAACACCTCTTGGGGGTAGGGATAGTGATTTGGGTGGGTAGGAAGAAGAAAGCGTAAGCGAGGGGCACTAATCTGCTGTGGAAAACACATGTCTAGCATAATGCTTGGTTTTTAAGGTCAAATTTCCCTTCCAGATCCCACCAAAAAATTAGATTCCTAATCATTCAAATATCCTTTAAGGGTGAGTTCTATGTTCCTGCATAAAAAATCAGTCCAATTGTTCTGTTCCCTACAAAGGTTCTTCTAAGAACTCCTGACTCCCTAAGCTGCGCTCTCAGAACTTTGGGGCAGAAAACACACCAGGATTCTTGTGCTATTTATTTCTTCTTGTCTTGGAACATTATTGACAAATTGGGGGTAAGAGGGAACCAGCAGTTAGCGTAATGGCTATGTCACTGGACTCCCACGTAGTCGACCACGGTTTGCGTCCCGGACCCGGTGGCTTAAAACTCACGACGGGCGCGTGTGCATGCGTGCCCAAGATCCCGAGAGGAGAATGGAGGAGAAGGGATTGCGGCATGACCATCCCCCTGGGGGGTGATTTCTCGCTTTCTGTCTCTATGTCTCTCTCTGTCTGGCGAGCGCACATGCCCTATAGCGAAAACCTCTCCAAAAAAAAAAAAAAAATTGGGGGGTAAGGGGGTGCGTGGAGGGGTTAGACAGTGTGTGAAATAGTTAAAGACCAACATGAAGATATCAGACTGAAGACATTAAATGTAAGTTATTCACCAGAAAACTGGAGGGACAAGAAAGTGAAGGGCCTAAGGCAATGGTTTCAAAACCTCCTTCCCAGAGAACATATCCATTAGGAAGGAAAAGCTTTTAACGGTGGGTTCTTAGCCTTAGCTACCCTTAATTGCACCACATATAATGGTGTGGTATGGCATAGTTCCTAAAAATAATAGTTCGACCAAGGGGAGATAGGGAGCAGGGAGGATGAAAGGGCAGGGGACACAAAGGTTGAGGAAGGCTTCGCAGAGGGAGAGGATGGCTGAGTGAGCTGAATGTTAATAGCAAGTCATTAAGAATAAAAGGAATGGAAAGTCTGAAAGGGTGCTAGTAGGGAGAGGAGAGGAGAAACCAACAAAAGCTACAGAGGAGATGCTCACTCTTCATGAAAGTCAGGGAAATGTTCGACCCCCTGGCTCAGAGGAAACTCCAAGAGTTGATGTTTGAGGGAGGAGGGAAATGAGAAAGGTGGCAGAAGAACCTAAAAAGCAAGGCGTAGTATGGACATGGTATCACAAGTTGCCACCATCTCACAGGAGAAAAGAGAATTTAGACATTAATGAAGAGGATGGCTTGTGGGAAACAAAATTCCTCCCTTCCCTCTATCAAAGGAAGGTACGCCATTTAAAAAAATTATATATATATATATATATATATATATATATATATATATATATACACACACACACACACACACATGTATATATATATATATATATATATATATATATATATATAGGATAGAAATATCAGAATATCCGAATTCAAGTTCCATCTCAGCCAGGAACTAGAATGACTAAATAACTACTGACTATCTCTGGACTGTTCAATTCCTCTCATGGTTAAAAAATAAAAAATCAGTTTGGACTGGTGATTTCTTTTTTTTTTTCTTTTATAATGATTTGACTTTATTATTTTTAAAATTTGCTACAGGGCATGTGTGCTCACCAGAGAGAGACAGAGAGAGAGGAAAAGTGAGAAGGCAAGTCGCTAAATTAGGGACTTGAACCATGGTTGTTCAAGTGGGAATCCAGTGCCTTAACCACCATGTCACCTGTGATTTCTATACTCCCTTCCAGCTCTAATATTCAGTAGCAGGCTAATGCTAAAGTGTATCGAGATAGCACCCAGTCAGGTTCCTTGAATACTCTTCTCTCTCTGCAAAATAGCCAGAGAAGCGGAGCAACAGGTTAAATGCACAGACCCCAGGAAGGACAATCTCTGTGACAATGCAAAACTGAGGACCAGCAGAAATCACACTGCAGCGTTGTCTTCCGACACCCTTAAGCCCTGCACTGTTCTGACTTAGTCACAGAGGATTCTAAGGTATCCTAAATATATAAGCTATACTAAAATTACAACTAAAGCCTAAAGGAACATATTTAAAACAAAAATAATGTAATAGTCAGAGCTCCTGAAACTGGAGTGTTCTTTTTTTTTTTTTTTTTTTGAGAAGATTTTTGCTATAGGGCGCGTGCACTCGCCAGACAGACAGAGAGAGACAGAGAGACAGAAAGCGAGAAATCACCCCCCAGGGGGGATGGCCATGCCGCAATCCCTTCTCCTCCGTTCTCCTCTCGGGATCTTGGGCACGCAAACACACGTGCCCGATGTGAGTCCAAGCCACTGGGTCCGGGACTCGAACCGCAGTTGAATACGTGGGAGTCCAGTGACATAGCCATTACGCTCACTGCTGGTCCCAAACTGGAGTGTTCTTAAAGTGAAAATTACAGCTGAAATCAACACAATGACTTTGACCTACTGAGACTTTATTAGTAGCCTGACATTTTTGTTTCAGCAAGTAATCAGAAAAAGCTGCATTCACAGTCTATGCAGTCTCATTTATATATATACACATATACATATATATGTGTGTATATATATATATGGTTCAAGTCTCATTTTTTATATGTATATATAAGTAATATATATATTAATGAGACTTGAACCATTGTTGTCCATGTGGGAATCCAGTGCCTTAACCACCATGCCACCTGTGATTTCTATACTCCCTTCTAGCTCTAAAATTCAGTAGCAGGCTAATGCTAAAGCGTATCGAGATAGCACCCGAGATAGCACTTATATATGGACTCTATAATAGCTCTGAACCTACCTTAAAAGAAAATTCAAAATAATAAGCAAATTACATCCCAAACAACCACCTACTAGACCATGGTAAACTTGACATTCTGCCCAACTTCAGGTGCAAAATTAATTATTCTCCTGGATTCTAAATGCAGGTGTTCAGAGTGTTTTTCTCCTCCTCTGAGCCTCAAATGAGGAATTTCCAGATACACACCAGTTTTCTTTCTCAACACACGGCCTTGTCAAGAGGACAAAAAATTCTTCCTTTTTACTCAAAATAAGTTTAAAAAAAAAAAAAAAAAACTTCCTAAGGAAGTGAAACATTACTTTTATCATGACAGTTCAGGACACCTTGGCAATGTTCTGAATTTCCTGCCTCACCCTGGAAGAGTTAGGATTCCAGGGCGGACAACTTCCTCCCAGCTGTTTTTTAAGGCCTTTCTACAGCACAGTCTGTATCTTCTCTGTGTATTATTTGCAAGTAAAGAATTATTGCTGAGATTGCAAAGTCCTCAGGGTGGAAATCACCCATTCTAAAATACACTTTTCATCACATTAACTGGTACTTGTTGAAAACATTGTAAAGAGAATAAACATTACGTTAGAAAAATTATATGAGTAAATTTATAATAAAGAAAACAAAAACTACCCCCAGCCAATTTACTCAAGTTATTTATTTTAGATGTACAATGACTTGTAGTACTATAGGTTTCCCAAATTAGCCCTTAGATAACAAAGCATTATCAGGACTTTCAGGAACTTGAACAAACATTTCAAATTTCCCCTTAGTTTTAAAAAATAATACTTTTTTTTTTTTTTTCTGATAGTGTAATTTACAGAGAAACAAAGTAAAACATGAATGGGAACATTTTTTGAATTACTACAATTTGAAAAGTAACATTTGGGTTTGTTTCTGTGTCTCATATATATGACACAATCTGAATAATTACAGAAGGTGATACCAGGCCCAGCTTGGCAACACGGCTGGTAGCAAACTGAACTGCAGTGCTGGAGGCAAATTGCTCACCACAGGTTGGGATCCCCAGGGAGGCTTGAAAACACACCTTGTTCAAGGCATGTTCACAAAGGCCAGAGATCCTGCTGAGCTAGAGGCCAAAGGAAGGGCACTGCAACGTGACCAGGCCCTGTTGAGGGTGCTTCTCTTTCTTGCCCCCTCTCTCACACAAATGTGCATGCTATTATGAATAAAATAAATAAACTTAAAAACATAAAATAAATGGGGCAAGCAGGCAGCATGGTGGTTAAGGCCACTGGATCCCACATGGCTACCTTTGCAGTTTGGTATGAACCTGCCAACCTGAAGGACACGCAAGGTGCATGTACATGTATGCTCAAAACCCTGAGAGGAGAATGGAGGGGAGCAGACTGCGTGTGGCCATTGCCTCTGGAGGGTGCTTTCTTGGTTTCTTAATGTGCCCTATGGCAAATTAAAAGAATAATAATGTGATACTAGTGTAAAACAACTTTTTTATTATGCATCAGCCTACATATTTTTTTGTACACATCTCTGTGTAAGTAAAGACAGAGGGGAGTGGATGACTGTCTCGGAGCCTATAATGCATAAGACAGTGAGCATGCTAGACACACACCTGTGCACACGCCTGTGATCTTTGTTGGCTAATGCTGATGGTGAATCACAGTGTGAAAATCTTACTGGGGGTGCGTCCCCCCTAGAAGAAAGAAACTTTTACAAAAAAGGAAAATAAAATGTGCATTATGAAAAAAAGAAACCAAACTGCATGGATTTTGAAATTTTTTGGCACCAAAGTAAACACATACCTTAAGTCTGTTTTCAAAAACATTTCTGAAGTCCCCTTGTATATATGAGGCAGTCTCTCCCTTTACCACGTTAGGGACCTCAGTATGCATAGTAACCTAATATTACCTTCTCCAGTCTGTTTGGTTAAAAAACAAATGCTGGTAGTGACCTACTAACTGACTGACTTATCTGAGACCCCAATAATACTGCCCCCTGCAGGGTAAATAACAGTAGCCTGCAACATTTCTCAACCCGATGTACATATATATCATCTGCCTTCTTTTTTAAAAGAAATTTATTTTAATTTTATTTATTATTTTTTTTTTAATTTGCTATAGGGCACATGCACTCACCAGAGAGAGTGAGAAAGAGAGAAAGCAAGCCACCAGGTCCAGGACTTGAACAACAGTTGGCCATGTGTGAGTCCAGCATCTTAACCACCATGCCACCTACAGGCCCCAATCACCTGCCTTCTTAAAACACAGAGTTGACTCAGCCCTTAGGGATGGGGCCAAGAGTTTACATTTCTATGGAACTTCTAGGTTCTGCTGTGAGACAAGGGCTCTTAAGATTTGTGAGGATGAATTTAGGAAGGTCCCCTCCCAGCGCTAAGAAGGAGCAAGCTGCATGTATGCGCAAAGTGAGATGGCAGCCTTTGTTCCACTGCTTTCCAATCCAGAATCTGCTCAGAATCACTAAATGTTAAACCCAAGAGGGACATCAGAGATCATACAATCCAATCATTATCCTCTGGAAATATATTGGAATCTTAAGAGAGGAGAGGAGGAGTGGAGGAGAGGGCAATATTTTTATTTTTAATCAAAAGAACATTGATTTAATCTAACCCCTCACTTTTCAAGAAGCCTAAGGCCGGGAGAGGTGAAATCATATATCCGTGGCCATGCAGCTAATTGGAGGCAGAGCGAGGCTCCTTCCCACCACTGCCATCATAAAGCACCAGTTCTTGTTTGCTCCAAGGACTGCAGGAAAGATGGTGGCACAGGCCAAGTTTTCTTAAGGAGTTTTCTTTTCTTTTCTTTTTTTTTTTTTTAATGAACAAAACTGATATGCTGGTTTCACTAATGCATCTTAGTAAAATTATTCATTTTGTACAGACCTTTTCATACCTCATATTTCATCCCCTTTCAACTTCAGAGTAACTTATCTGTATGTCCGTGTCTACTATGCTAAACACCCAGGCTTTACAAAGAAAAACAAAAAAACTCATAACACCTATTAAATCTGAAACAGAAAATTCCTACAAGTTGCTTGTGAATGTTGTCCACTTCTATGTTTGCACTTTTTATATTAAAAATTGGTAGATATCATACATGATCATTATTTGTACCATCCACAAGAAGATCCCAAAATCAAACAGGTTAATTATAGAAGTGTGGTGACTTTTGTCACAGGAACATTCACTAGTGTTTTAATAGCTTAGATTAGAAACTCTTTTTTTTAAAGAATTATTTTAATTTTATTGTCATTATTTTATTTAAAAAAATTTTTTTGAAGTTGGTCAGAGAGAGAGAAGGAAAGTGAGAAAGCAAGCTGCCAGGACCGAGACTTGAACAGTGGTCAGCCATGTGGGAGTTCAGCTGCCTTAACCACCATGCCAACTGCTGACCCCATTAGAAATTCTTGAAGAATCCTAGACTTGCTCACCTACTGTCTAATCACCCTAGGCAATGTATGTCACAAACGCATACACTTAAGATGAGTGACTTCAACTTCCTGGCTTCCTTAAAAATAAAATGGAGAAGTTGGTAAGTTTTTTTTTTTTTTAATGTATTGCAGTATATGCTTTATCCTAAAGCTTCACAATCACATGCTCAGATTAACTCTCTAAGGCTAACTGGTTTCCCTTCAGAAGGTCGAGATTTAAATGTGAACCCTGCTCCCAACAGCTTACCAGTATACTCTAAAGAATGGTATCTCGTGTGACCTAAGCATTTTCCCATTTTCACAGGGACAAGCTTTCTTCCAAGTCAGCTATCTACTTAATGATACTGCATATGTGGACTAAGTATCTCCTGCTAACAACAACCCTGAGACGGTCCTCTGTGACAGTGTCAGCCCGTGCTGCACAGTCTAAGCACTGCAGTGGTGATGGTAACAACCCGAAATACTTAGGTGCCCTGGAAGCTAACCAAACCAGAAGCTGGTAAGCTTCGCTCCTCAATTAATCTCTTCTGAAGCAGATAAACTGAAGCAGAACTTCACTCTGTGGTAAGCAGAATCGGGGAAATGGTTTCAGTATTTATGTAAACCAGGCACAACTTCTTTTTCTTTTAGCTTTATAAGTATTTCACAATACTCTGGTTAGAGTGCGGTGCAATTGCTCAACAAGAAAAAGGAAAGATACTAATTTCCTTCAACCCTTTTTTTATTTTCTGTTGCTTAAGTTCATCACAAAGCATCAGTCCATTCTTTTTTTTTTCCTTTTTTTTTTTTTTTTTTTTACCAAAATGAGCTAAACCTGAACATTGCTAGTTAATGAAAGTGTCAAAGGGAGTCTTTTTTCCTAAGGAACCTTGGACAAAATAAAGTTCCAGCTCTCCAGAACAGAGACCCAGAATCTGTGTGTGTGCCACTGGTGGTCGGCATGGCACGTAACTTCCTGCACTTGTGTTCTCCCATCCTTTCTTTCATTACATTTAGTTTCATCACCTATCTTTACCTTTGCTGCACATAATCAAACATACAATCTTGTGCTGTCCATTGCTAGCCCAGATTAACCTTATTTCTTACTGACAAGTACCCAAAGTGGGTTTCATAAATTTCTGCTCTTCCAAATGCACAAAACAGAAATAACGACTCTCTCTCTCCTCACCCATCACAAAGAAACACATTTATAAAGAAAATCATGTTTGTAGAAACTGGCTTCAGGAGACTCCACACCACTGACCAGTGAAAGGAGCCAGAACTTGCCTCATCCCTACCAGACGCAAAGCAGCCAGTGAGCTTTCCAGAACAGGGAAAGGAAAAACGCACCAGAGCCCCACCACTGAGACACAGAGTGGACAGGAGCGTCAGTGCAGGCAGGATCTGAGTGGGAGCGCTGAAACTTTAGGGCACCCCTACATTATCAAATCATTTACTAAAAAGAAAAAAATGCAGGAAGGGTACATAAACAATGTTTAAGTTTCTATTTATTTACAAAGATAACTTCACCAATAGCTAAAATTCAGGTTTGGGGACACTCGGTTTAATTTTTGTCTAAACTCAAAATAGCATTCTCTGCAAGTTTAAAAATCGGGGCATAGGGCCAGCAGGTGGCATGGAGATTGAGGTGCTGGATATGACATGGCCAACTGCCCAGTTTGAGTCCTGGACCTGGTGGCTTGAAAATCACGCTGGGAATGGGTATGTACCCCAAATCCTAAAAGGAGACTAGAGGAAAAGAGACTGGGTGTGGCCATGCCCCAGAGGGGTGATTTCTCACTCCCTACCCACTCTCTCTCTGGCAAGCACATGCACCCTATAAAAACAACAATGACAACAAAATCTGGTATGAGGTGAGGTGGTAGCTCAGTGGTAATACAATACAACTACACCCACACAGGAAAGGTCCTGGATTTGCATCCGGGGCCATCCCTGACTATGCTGGGCACAGGAGTATGTGCCCATTATCCAGGAGGGCTGAGACAGGGTAGGTTGCAGCTTGAGGACTTGTTTAGGATGCCTGTTTCTCTCTCTCCCTCTCTCTCATGTTTCCTTCTATCATGGAAATTTTTTAAAAATCAAGAGCATAGAACAAGATGAAAAAATTAAATAATAAAATATAAAATGGTGGACTTTTTCTTTGGAAGATCGGAACAGGCATGATAACTTCCAGTATGGAAAACTATTTATGAAAGAATGAGCATGATTCCTTTCCTACACTGTGGCCAGAAAACGAGCCCCCTACCTCCTTAACACACAGAACGCCAAGCAGCCACTTCACTCTTGCCTAAAACCCAGCAGTAGCTCCCAGTGCCATAAGAATTGTTCGAATTAAAACATCACCCTGCTTTTGGAAGAACTTTCATCACAAAGCAAAGTAAGATAAATCTAAAGGGCAGTTTAATCTTCTCTGGATATGTTTTTACAAGATAATATATAAACTATAAATATTGGGGTCCCGAATTTACTGGTAAAATCTTAGACAATCTCATTCTGCTTTCCCCAGAAACATATCAACTTTGCCTGCATTACAGTCTCCTAACTTCAGCTTCCTGCTCCCTTATTGGCGCATGTACTCAAGAAAGAGACAGAGACACAGAAAGTGAGAAATCATCCCCCTTGAGGGGATGGCCATGCCACATTCACTTCTCGTTCATTCTCCTCTCAGGATTTTGAGCACACACACGCCCAGTGTGTTTCAAGCCTCCGAATCCAGGACTTGAACTGCAGTTGACCACATGTGAGTCAAGCGCCTTAACCACTATGCTGCCTGCTGGCCCTGTAAAATCCAATCTTCCCTTGCTATAATAGCTGACACATAAATCCTAGCTAGTAGTTATCTAAGAACTTACATATAAAAAACACCAGAAACAATGTTTTTGCCTAAATAGGGGGATAAGTTTAATTCTTTATTTACCTACTTTAGTTGGGTTTATAGCATTTTATCGTTTTTTCACTCTCAAAGTAATTCAGTTCATCTTTAAAAATAGTGAAGTAAACAAACAAACAAATTTAAACCATGACAGTTGATGGAAAAGAATGTTAGAGTACTAATCACTAACAATTCTAAGCATTTACTATGTTACCAAGCTAAGTGCTTTGTATGCTTTTTTTTTTTTTTTTTTTTACTTAATCACAATAAGAAAGGTAGAAAGCAGAGCTTAAGAGACTTCCCCAAGGAACCGAGGAGGTGGCATTCTGTAAGGTGAGTAAGACAACTTCTTCAGGAGCTTACTGGAAGAGAAAGGGGAACAAGAGGGCCGCCGGTGGCTGCGTGGTAAGAACAATGCTCAGAGGAGCAGCCCCATGAGGGAAGGATGTTAGCTAGCATCTGGGAGGGTCGCTGAGCACAGCAGGCACTCATGTCCACAACCTGGGCTGGCTGAGACTGGGTGTGGACTGCACACTGGGACCCTGTCTGGGTGCTGTATCTCTGTTTTCCTCTTTCATTCATGGGATAAATAAACTTTGTTTAAAAACTAGGCGTAAGAACAAGGTTGCAACAAGTTTCACGGTGTTGGAGTCTTACTTGATACAGTACGGCTCTAACTGAGGCTTTCAGAAAAGTTGATCTTAGCTATAAACAATACACCTAAGTCGTGGTTCCTAAAACTTCCAATAAAACAGGGTCACCCAGGTGGAGTGGGGGTTATGATGGCTGAACCCCACATGGCCAACATCGCAGCTTGAATCCTGGACCCAGTGGCTTGAAAAACATGCCAGGTATGTGTGCATGTGTGCCCCAAATCCCACGAGGACAGTGGAGGAGGGGGTGTCACAGTGCAGTCATCCCCCTGGGGGCACTTTCTTACATTCTTGCTCACTCGTGCACTCTGTCTCCAGCAAATGCATGTGCTATATTATAGCAAGCTATAATCAATATTATAAAAACCTTCCAATAAAGAACAACCGAGAGGTTTCAATAAGTGGGTCACAAAACAGGAACACTGACACGTCCTTCCTTCCTTCCTCCAGGACAAACAGCACAGCATTACTGAAGGGATACTGTGAGGAAACATTTCAAGCAGCCTGCTTTCCTTTATATCCTCCCAATATAAGGCATCTTATCTCAACAAAAGGCTAACGCTTTTTAACATGGTACCTTTACTTATGAATTCAAGAACCAGAAATCTCCCCCACTAGCCGTAAGGTTCTTCAGGACATAGGACCGTCCCCTGCCTGGTAACCCCACGCCATAGCCCACAGCCTGGCCAAGAGCTTTGTGCGTTGGTGAAGGAATGTACCCTGCATGTGTTAGAAACCATGGAACTTGTTGCAGCTGCCTCAAGGCAGTAGTTAAGCACCATGTAGAGGGAGTCAGGTTTTACGTGGCCAACCAAGGTTCAAGCGCTGGCCCCAGCAGCTTGAGAAACATCCCAGGCATTGTGCACATATGCCCAGAATCCTTACAGGAAGAAGAGATGAAGAAATGGGGATTTGGGAGGACCAGACCTCATTAGGGGTGTGTGGTCTCTCTCTCGCTGGTGGGCACATGTGCTCTCTGGCATTAACAAAGGTGGGAAAAGGTTGTATGTTGTATACTTCTCAGGTTTAAGGAGGTGGGCAGAACTGGTGAGGACTAAATGGTGGAGAAGCCTATTTTAGAAAGCAGCTGGACATCTGGGGGAGAAAGACATTAACAGTATAATTTTCCTAGCTGAAACAGGATCTTCATTTTCACTAGAAATTTATATATTCTCTTGAATAGTTTTCTGACTCCGTGACAGGTGGACTTTAAAATTCCTAGTTTAGACTTCAAAACACCAGGGACACCAGGCAAATTATGATTGATAGTGAGAATTATAATTCAGAAAAAAAAGATTGAGCCCTAATAATCTTAATTTTATTGCCTTTGGATACATGGGCTATGTGGGTATCCCTCTTTTCAAAATAGATTAATCAGAATCGCTATAAGCCTTCAAGAAGATGTGATCACGCCAGGATCCTCCTGCCTGTGGTAATGACCACATCTGGTCAGGCAGTTGCTGCTCATTCCTGCCAGAATTCGCTTTATTAGACTTTCGATTGAAAAATGACACCTTCACTCCAATCCTCTTAATTGATTTTTAACCTTTGAGAAGTGTAAGACATGGAGTTATTTAGAAGACTAATTTCTTAAGGGGGTCATTTGAGTGGCTGGATAAAATTCTTTCTGAAAAATCACAACACTCCCACCCTTCAAGTCCAGAATGGCTTTTAAAGAAAAAAAAAATCCACTCCTTAAAATGTACATCTCTTTAAAACATCAAGTTAATAAGTAAGCTACCCTAATACAATTGAAATATTAGTTTCTCTCAGGAACTTTTTGGTTTACAGCTTACATAGTAACTACTACACCGTCTATGTATACAAAGCTATACCAAAGTAACAAAGATAAAATGTAAAGGGAACTAAAGTGGAAAGTGGCTGTCTCAGTTTCCTGGGGTTGCTGTTATAAATTGCCAGAAACCAGCTGGCTTAAAACAGCAGACATGGATTCTCTCCAGTCCAGGAGACCAGAAGTCCAAAGTCAAGGTGCTCGCAGGACCACACTCTCTCTGAAAGCTGTGGGGCACATCCTGGCTTGCTCCCAGCTCCTGGTGACTTCCACTGTACTTGCTCGGTGGCAGCAGGATACCAATCTCTGGCTCCGTCTTCACATGGCCTTCTTCTCCTACTTTATCTTTTTTTTTTTTTTTTTAATGGAATAGGTCCAGGTTAAATGTATTTGTCTTTATTTTTTTAATTAAGAAAATAAACTTTTTACACATTCAATCACTGTACATCATTACAACTTGCAAAACGTATTTTCCCAGTGTGAATATACTCTATGAGTCGAGTTAAAAGTCCTTTTTAAAGGACACAAGTCATTTTAACAATGAAGCGGTTGGTTCACGGCTGTCCCTGCATCTTAGCTGCTCTGCACATCCAGACGGACCTGTGAAACTGTCCAGGTCCCAATAGAAGCTCAGGCCAGGGCTCTGGCTGGCCAAGGGCCAAGGATCCAAGAAACACGTGCTATGAGCTTTTCTGGCATCAGCTTTAGGAGAAGTTATCTTGATGTTCCTTCAGATCCAATTTTTGACTCAATTTCTTATAAATATCATTAGTTCATTGACTTAAACTCATCTGTAGTCAAACTGACAGTTATGGGCAGGACATTTGAGTCTTCTGCAAATTTACATGTTGAAATCCTACCTCCAGTGTAATGGTATTAGGACAGGGGGCCTTTGGGAGGCAATTTAGGTCATGGTGGTAGAACCCACATGAATGGGATTAGTGCCTTTATGAAACAGATCCCAGAGAGTTCTGCAGCTCTCTTCCCAACACATGAGGACATAGCAGCTGGCAGTCTGAAATCCAAAAGAGAGGTCTCACCAGAACCTGACCATCTCGGCTTCCTGATCTGACTTGCAGCCTCCAGAACTGTGAGAAATACATTTCTGTTGTTGGCAAGCCACCCTGTCACCTTGTTAGAGCAGCCTGAACTAAGACACCAGTCACCAAGGTCTTTGAAATACTTTGTTTTATTAAATTTCCCTTAGTATTTTTCACTGAAATGCAAGATGTAATTATTTATTTGCTATTCAACTTCCTTTTGTCCATGTAAGTTATTTTCCAGAGTGGTGCTAGTAGCTAGTTGTTATTCTTTGTAGCTTGCCATTCCTCCTAGCTGGGTGTCATCAAAGACTTGAGAAGCATGTTTCCTACATGATATGCAAGTTGCTCTTTTCAACAAATTTGGTCACAAACTATTCGGTTTGGTTGTCGAATCCTAAGACTGTCCCTACCCCTTCATTTTCTTAGCTGTTTCCCCTTTGGCCATGAAAGCCTATATATGGTTGTCAGTACAGAAGTTAAAAGTTTCAAAATACTGTTATTCGCTATAGTATGTGGGGCTGGGGCCCGGGGGTGATGGACAAAACGGAGGCAACTGTGATTACATTACTGTCACTACTTCTTCATCTCAATTCTTCTTGTTATTGTTTTCCCTTAGGAGGAAGGATCAAGCACTGGGCAAATCTCTAGCTTTAGGCAAAAAACCTTAAATCGCTAAATATTCTTCCTAAAATTAACAGTAACTGGCAAGTTTTGCAGACAGTGGCTGAGCAAGCAGAGGCGAGAAGTCGCACAGTACTGTCCACTTGCCTCTCTGGACACCTGGCCAGCCTGACCCTGATGTCCCTCCTACAACATGATGTCTACTCCAGTTTCTGTGGCTGACCTGACTGGGGGAGGTTCTCTGCAATGGCATGAACCCCGGCCCCTCTCCTGCCGAAGGCAGGCCTGCTCACTCTGTGTGCACAGTAGAGTGAGTGAGGAAGAAGGTCAAAATGAAAAACAGAAACTCACTCTCCTCATTTGGGCTCTGAAATGCTCAGAAATCTCTCCTCCTTGCCAAGTCCTCCCCAGCAGGACACACAGATTCTCCCACTCTATAACCACATGCCCTCCGGCAATTACTTCAAAAATTACATGGCAAATATTTGACAGAAAAAGAAGAAAAAGAAAAGGCTTTTCCCTATGCTGGATTTCAGAGTTTTATCCGGACGCTGAGGTTTACAGCTGGCCTGCATCTTAGCTGCCTCCACACGTCCCGACTGGCCTCTGAAACAGTTTCCAGTTCCTGTCAGGAACTCAGAATGACTCAAATGGCCAGCCCAGCCAGGCCAGTGCTCTGGCCAGCCAAGGTTCTGAGGACAGATGTGAGGTTTTCTGACATCAGCCTTGGAGGACTTATCTCAATCTTTCCCTGGACCCAGATTTGACTCACTTACAAGTTTGTCATTCTTTACTTGGAACTCATTTATATTTTCTGTCTGCACCATGCCTGAACTTAAGAGATCACTGGTTTTGTTTGTTTGTTTGTTGTTTCGTTTTTCTGTCATGGGTGCTTACACTTGCTGAAGAGAGGTAGAGAGACAGAGAGGGAAACAGAGAACTCACCCCCCCCACACACACACACACACCACCCCAAGTGATGGCCACATGGCAATCCCTTCTCCTCCATTCTCCTCTTGGGATTTTGGGCACACACACAAACGCACGTTGCGTGGTTTTCAAGTCACCAGGTCTGGGACTCAAACCTTGGTTGACGATGCGAAAATACAGTGCCTTACCCACCACGCCACCTGCTGGCCCAAGATCATGACATTATGACAGTTCACTCTTCATCACTGAAAGATTCAAACAGAGAGTAACCACTCTTAGAGGAGGAATATTTCACTCCATGGTCCTCAGACCTGAGTGAGCTTCTAAAACACCTGAAGACCTTAAACGACTACCTCCTCCCACCCTGCAGGGTTGAGTTCTCTAAGAAGCCGTCTCAGCAATTCTGATACAGGTTCTCCTGGGCCCAGACTTTAGGAAACACCCATATAAAGGCAGCATGTCTTTGAGACTCAGAGACCCTGGTGTCCCTTCTACAACAGAAGGTCTACTCCAGACTTTCTCCAGCTGATCCGAGTCTTCAGGACACTCTGGCACTGTGTCTGGGCCACTCAAACGGCAGCACCTACCTTGTCCCTTCTTCCCCAACAGTCTATCTTTCACTGCTTCTCCGGACAATTGACAATTTTATGGGCCAGCAGGAAAAGGCATTTCTAGGCTCTAAAAACTGCACACTGACTGGCCACACCCTCTAAATCCTCTTCAGCATTAGCAGATCCAAGTAATTTCCCATTCCCTGAGTTGATGCTTCTACCCAACTCTCCTTCCGATGTGAGAGGTTTTTGTGGCTCCCCACTAATTGACATGCAGAGACCTCCAGCTCTAGGTTAACGATTCTACATACTTCACTGGGTACAAACAAATATAACCCCATTTGCTGACAGGTATCCCCTGGAAGAGGCCCTTCCCCCTTTCACAGTGCATAGTCATGAGACATGATCTTTCTATTCCTATTCGGGCATGAAGGCAGTTCCCAACGTGCTCCTTTCACAAACTATTTCAATCCATGAACTTCAGTTTATGTGACTTCAGATTATGTGACTTTTAGTGGCAAAAATATGGGAAAGTGGCTAGCCTAGTAGACCCAACGATCTTATTTCAGGCAGAAAGAGCAAAGCTCTCAGTGCATTTCCTGACACCTAGCACTGCCGGGTCCTGATCAGGCTGGGAGAAATAATTACTGACATCTAACTTCACACACGGGATGAGTTTTTGAAAAATCAACATGAGCAAATGCATGTCTTAAATGCAAAAAAGAAAGAGGAGCTAAGAAAACCTGTGGAAAAAAGCAGCAACTGCCATGCCCCTATAATATGCATGAAATATCGAAACATAGAGGTTCTAGTGTTCACAGATAGTAAACAGTCTAGCTACTAATGAAAAATACGCCCAAACATAAGGCTAAAGAAGAACTCAGAAGCTGGGACCAGGAGACGGCATAATGGTTATGTCATTGGACTCCCATGTAGTTGACTGCAGTTCAAGTCTCAAACACAGCGGCTTAAAACTCACGCCAGGTGTGTGTGCATGTGTGCCCAAGATCCTGAGAAGATATGGAGGAGAAGGGATCGCGGGGTGGCCAGCCCCCCCCCCACCCCCGGGGAGCGATTTGTCATTTTCTGTCTCTCTGTCTTTCCTTGTCTCTCGTACAAGCACATGTGCCCTATACAAAAATCTTTCTGAAAAAAAAAATTAAGCAGTAATTATGTAAAGTAAGTCCTAATGATTAATTTAACTTTAAAAAAATAAATGCCAATAAATGCCACCTTATCTCTGCCTTAAGTATTCTGAAAAAAAAAGAAGAAGAAGAAGAGGAGGAGGAGGAGGAGGAGGAAGAAGAAGAAGAAGAAAAGAATGAACAGGAAAAAAGATTTTTTTTTTTTTACAGTGAAAGTTGAGAACAACGAAGTGAGGCACCTCTACAGGAACATATGCAGCTATTTAAATTCTTGCCTAAGATTCTCGAAACTAAAGTTTTAATACCATTTCATATTCTTGCAGAAATGCAGCTCTAAAGTAGCTTTTAAAACAAAATCACCAATGGGCAAGAACCTTCCTGTTATGAACAGCTTACTCAATAACTACAGGAACTCACTCCCATTCCCCAGAGGTAACCTGATGCCTTAATGGATAGTGGTGCAACTCATCCCTTCAAATACAAAGGCATTACTACTTCTCCACTCGACCCACCCACACACCCCAAGGAGATGTGGTGGATGGGAAAGCATCACACTGGGCTTCTGTCCTAATGTACTATGTGTCGTGAACTGAAGAAAAGGGAGATTACAGAGATCATCTTCCTGGAAGAGGGAGACCCCGAAATTCAACTTAAAGAGAGGGGTGTGAACTTGAAGGTGGGCGGGTAGAGTTCTATGGCCTTTGTGGTAACCTAATGAAATCCTGGAGGAAAGGAAGGAAAAGCAGACTTCAAGAAGCAAGAAAGGAACTTAGGCTAGAGAAGCCGACATAGCCCCGGGCAAAGCAGAACAGGGGGAGGGGTACTTACTCCAGGTGGTTGGAAGCTATAATTGAAAGTAGAGGGACCAACACAGTGTAATGGTTATGCTGTCAGACTCCCATGTAATTGACCGCGGTTCGAGATCCAGACCCGGTGGGGCTTAAACTCATGCCAGGCGCGTGTGCATGTATGTCCAAGATCCTGAAAGGAGAATGGAGGAGAAGGGATTGCAGTGTGGCCATCTCCCCTGGAGGGGGGAGGTGATTTCTCTCTTTCTGTCTCTTTTTAATAAAATTTAAAAAAAAAAAGGAGAAGAAAGTAGACACTTATACAACCATTTACTTACTCAAGCTATTATATTTCTATAAAGAAGTATCATCTGTCCTGAAAAGTGAATAATAGCAAAACCCCATAACATTGCCTAATATATCATGTATGACAGGGCCACCAGTATAATCCTTCTGTTCCGGAAGCTACAGCGGCCATGTGTGCATCGTGCCATGTTTGGGCTTTATTTCAAGCTCAGCAAAGTGCCCAAGTGATACTTCTTGCCCGAACTAAATAAATGGTGCCAGACTGCTACAGGTTCAATTGTGTCCCCCAAAAGATGGATCAGAGTCCTAACATCCAAACGTGGAATATGACCTCATTTGAAGATAGGGTCTTTCCAGAAGTAACTGAGTCAAAATGGGGCCCTAATCCAATAACTGGTATCCTTATCAAGGGGGATAATTTGGACACACAGACTGACAAGCACACAGAGAGAAGATCATGTGAAGGCTGGAGTTATACTGCCCAGAGCCTAGGAAATTACCAGGAGTGAGGAGAGACACCGAAGAGGTCTTTCCCTACCATGTTCAGAAAGTGCGTGGCTCTTCTAACACCTTGGAATTCTAGCCACTAGACTGTCAGAAAATAAATTTCTGTTCTGTAAGAAACTCAGTTTATACAACTTTATTATAGCAAGATAAGCAAAATAATATACAGGTGGTTGGACCAGATTTTTGGATGACTAGTAAAACACAAATTTAGTAAAAAAAATTATTTGTTTTAAAGAAAAAAGTTAATGTCGTGCTCCCAGGATGTTATTTCTATTTTACCGTGACGTTCTCACCACTTCTGAATTCCAAGCAAGTCTCAGGGATTCCAAATAAAAATAACTAAGGTAGTACTGATTATGCAGATACACAAAGCCTACCTCCCCCAAAGAGTCAAACAAAATAACTAGACACAAGGGAGCCCTTAATCCAAAACCTTTAGGCCAAAGTTAAAAAAAATCACAGCTACTTCCACTTGATTTTATTCTGTATCTTATACTGACAGCGCTCATAAGCATAATTATTACCTATTTTTCAGTTCCTTTGGTGCACCTTTTGGCAAAACAGTCAACAAAGAAACATCCTACATATCGGAGGTCAGCAAACTACCGCTTTCTACAGCTGGCTTTTGTACATCAAGTTTATATTGAAATATGGTATTTTCTATGGTTGCTGATAAGCAATGAAGGCAGTAAGCACCAAGGAATAATGACGCAGACCTTACAGCCTCAAGGACTAAAATATTTACTCCCTGGCCCCTCACAGAGAAACATTTGACAACCTAAGCTATAGATGGTGCATGCAATGTGTGAGCTATTTGTATGTAAATCGGAATTGACTTTCTACCTTAACTGTCAATAGTCAAGTCTACAAATACTATTTTCCAATCCTACTCTAGCCATTTGACTAGAGAACAATGAAAAGAGGAAGGCAGGGCCAGCAGGTGACATGGTGGTTAAGGTGCTGGAGTCCCCACATGCTCCCCCTACAGCACACATGCCCTGTAGCAAATTAAAAAATAATAATGATAAATACAATTACATGAATAATCATTTTTAAAATGAGGAAGGACCTCTTAAAACTTGAAATGTCTTTTTCTTTAAATTTCTCTTAATGCTTTCTGCTTTTTCAACATCCCTTTCAAAGAACTAACACCAAATTTAGCAATGAACTGATGCCTATAATGTGGGAGGTGCACTTCCTTTTCTGCTCTGCTGTGCATTAGTACTCTAAAATCAGCTTTAAAAAAGTCAATTAAAAGGTAAGATAACTCTGGGCCTGTGAAGGTTAAGGTACCGGTTCCCACATGGCCGATCTCACAGTGTGAGTCCTGGACTCAGCAGCTTGAAAGTCATGCCAGGTGTGTGTGTGTGTGTGTGTGTGTGTGTGTGTGCCCAAAATCCCAAGAGGAGGGTGGAGGAGGAGAAGGGACTGCAGCATGGCCATCCTGCCTGGGGGATGACTTCTCACTTTCCCTCCCTCTGTCTCTCTCTCTTTGGCAAGTACACGTGACTTACAGAAAAAATCTACCAAAAAAAGGTAGAATTCTAAGATAATAGGCAAATAAAACAGCCAAACAGCCAATTGAGAATCTTGTTCCTACCCTGAAATCAAATCAAATGTACCTGGAAGAAAAATAGTCTAAATTCAGATCAGTTGGATCATGACAGTTGAAGGTTAGAGACATGTTGTAACTATACACTATCTTACCGTGGTCATTGTAAATATCTGAACCTCATGGCATCAATGCCTACCTTATATTACTATTTTTACACCTGCTCCATAACACCCCATTAGACTGTAAATTTGAGTACAGAATCACTAACTTGTTATGCCCTTTAGGACCTATGCAACCCAGTGCTGGGCCCATAACGGACTCTAAAATATTGACTGAAAGAATGACAATCCAAGCTGAATGTGTTAAAGGCCTAAAGAGTACTGGTGGTCAGGAGATAAGGGTTCTAGTCCTGGTGTTACAAATAAGTTCCATAATGTTGAAATGCCTCCCCTCTAAAATGAGTACTGATCACCTGGGCTCACTTCCTAGGATCCTTTTGGCACCAATACATTATAGTACAGTAATAACACATGACCTAATGGGAATTCCCTGAGATCACTTCATCCAAAATGCTATGATCATATCAAAAGATTCATCAAGGCAAAATACCATGTTGCAGACACCAGGAACAGCTGGTGAGGGTCTCCAAGAGACACCCACCCAGTTTTCTACAGACAAGGCAAGTAAGAACCTTACAGAGAAAAAAATGCGACAAGAGGATCTCTTTGTATCTGAAATATCTCAATATCTCAATAGCAACAAAGGACAATAAGGTGGCCATTTAGATTTTTCAAGAATATATACTAGTATGTTTCAGATGAGCCTTGGGCATGGTAGGGTTGTGAAGTCCTAACTGTAGTTTCTTCTATACAGGAACTTACACCTAAAAACCACAGAGTAAAGTATGCGTGCTACAGTAAGTCAGGCAGGAAGGGGCTGAAAATATGCAAATTTGTCTACCCACAGCCAATGATAAGAAAAAGAAACAAATTTAGAGGGCAAAAGGTATTCTTTAATAATTAAAATGTGTAGGTTTTCTAGATCACTAATATCCTAAACTAGATTGACTTCTGAAGTCAGTTATTTTGTTACGTAGTGCTTTAAGAAGCAATAAAACAGGCGGGAAAATTGACCTTACAAGAGGAGAAATTTAAAGTAAAAAAGAAATGAGAGTTGGAAGATACTGGTTTATTTTGCCTGAAGATAACATGGAGGTATCTCTAAAGGCCTATTCTGCCAGAGAATGATTTTAAAACCTCATCTGAAAACAATTTTTGAAGCCCTGGCAATCATTTTTGTTTTTAAACATACTTTTTAAACATTGGTACAATGGTATACCATACTTAGAAAAGCAAACACTTTTTTTATTTAAGCTTATGTAATTATTTCCTCCATGAGAGAGAGAGGAGGGTGAGAGACAGCATCCCCCAAAGGGTCTTGATGCCATGACCCACTCTCAGCTTCAGCCTGCTTTGTTCATGGGCATACTCATGCCTGGTTACTCAGAGGGGTCTTCGATGCGAACCCAGAACCACCCCATGTGGGTCAGCCTCACAGAGCACTGCGTTTTACCACTGTGCCACCATCCAGGCCTCAGAAAAGCAGACTTTCTAGGGAAGGACGATGTGGCACAAGAGTCAGAAAATGCAGGCTTTTCAAGCTGTGAGATTTTGGACCCGTCAACTTAAGGTTTGGATTTTAATTATTTATGGATAAATGAAAAGGTTTGGACTAGATCATCTCTAATGCTGTCTTCATCTAAAATGCAAAAGGTTCCTTTAAAATAAATGTTCTGCAAAGTGTCCCAAAAATAGTTAGTCAATATTCTAAAACTAAGTTGTTCTGTGATCAAATGATTACAGGAAATCATTGAAATATAGAAAGTTGGACAAATGTCTTTACTGCAAGATTTTTCTGACTTTTTTTTTCCTGCTAAATTATACTGTTACTCTCCTAGACAATACTCTATACTATGCTGTGTTTTTCAAGTTTACTTGAATAGTGAATATTTTGATTCCTGGAACACTTTCAACATTTAATGGAACCTAAGTATCTTAGTGAACACAATTTGGGAAGAGCAGCTTTAAACAATAAACTTCATGAATTTAAAATTAGATGCTGAAAGAAGCAAAATGCTCACATAATAGTTCAGGGCATCCATTTCAGAAACCTTAATAACATCTCTATAGTGTTTACATGTCAAAAAGTATTGTATCTTATATAAACTCATTTGACCCTTCACTCTGGGAGGTCAAGGACAGACATAAGAATCATTTCCATTTTCTCAATGAGAGCTGCTTCTCTTTTAGATCTTTCTCATCACAGAGTATTTCCTGCTGATGAACAGAATGACCACAATCTTCTTCCACTAGTGTAACTGCAGCAGGCTTTCCTTGACCCATGCTCCAAGACCCTCTTTTGTGTAAACTGACCTGCCAGGAGACATCCCAAGGAAGGAGGAGAGTCAGAGGGCTTGTGCCAGGCAATGTGTCGAGTGCTGTCACATTGGCTTCACCTAAGCATTCACTAACATTAAGTAACTATCATCCCTAGTTTTGCCACAGGAAAAATGAAGACCCAGAAAGTTTAAGAAATGTAACAACAGTCACAGAACCAACAAATGATGATGTTGGGATCCATGGCCATACTTACCTTTTTTTTTTTTTTTTAATAGTTTGATGGTATTTTGTTTTTGCTTTTAACTTAAGTTTGGGCTGTGGTTCCATTTCTTAAAAATTAACATTTTAATTTTGGTTTATGGTTCACGGTTGGTTGAAGTGTATTTGAAATATGATTTGATTTACAAGAAGATTACAACTGTAGTTACAGGGAGGTGTAATTTATACCCCAGCTGCACCTTCATAGTTCCAACCACCTCGGCCTTTATTAGGTGCCAGATACATCTGTATGGTCTTATTTAATCCTCCCAATAACTCCACAACATAAGCAGGATCCTGGAACTACTATCATCAAGATTTCTGTCCTCAGATGCCCTTTCTGATGCATCTTCTTTCATGTTTCATCTCTCTCCCAGGGGCTTTTCTTTCGATCTCATCAGAAACTCTGTGTCCCTCACCACATTACACAAGTTCATTCTCTCTCTTGATTTTACCTGTCTCAGCCTTCACGACAAGGCTCTCAATTTTCACACCATTCTCAACTTGCCAAAGCCAAACCCTATATAAACTCATTATCTGGATTCTTTCTCGGCCATTTACTGCTGAAGAAGGTTCAGAATATCTTGCTGACTCAGACTGCGGAGCTCCTGGGCCCTTAATACAGCTTAGTCATCTGTTTACGGCTCTCTGAATGCTTACCCAACTCCCAAGAGTAATGAATGATTCCATATTTTTTAAAATCGCACTCCTGAAACATAAAATTCAATTATTTTTTAATTTGAACAGAGGACCTCGCCTCTTTATTGAAATGTAAGCTTTTAAAAGGTTGTGCTTCTTTGGTCTTTCCTCTTCCTCCTCACCAACTCCAGTGTCATCCATCATCTCCTGATGGCACTGACGGGAAACTGGGAGATCCCTTTCCTATAAGAGTAACCCCACCTCAATCTTTCTTAAAATTTAGGAAGACCTACTTATTTCCAACCATGTTCTCTCTCTCTCTTTTCTCCCCTAATCTCTTGCTCTACCTACAATCACAGTCAAATGCTAAAATAATCTTGCTTCTAGTCTGTCACTCTGCTTGGAAAGGACTCTTTTCTTTGGGCATTTGATTTTCTTAAAGACGCACCCTCTTCACTCATTCACTCTTTAAACCCTTTGGAATGTGCTATCTACTCTCCTTCCCCCACCCCTTTCCTGCCCCACCACATATTGGACTCTTACTGAACCTTCTGTTTCAAAGGCTTAGGAAGACCTCCCAAAGGCTATTTCTAATAGTCTTTTACCAGGCCTTTGTCTTCGCTGACCTCTGGGCACACTTAAGAGCTGACCACTTCTTGAAACTTTGTTCTTCCTTGGCTTCTGTGACACTCTCTGGATTCTTCGAGTGTTTTTGTCCTTTTTTTTTTTTTCCTATGTTGCCAAAGGCTCTCTCTCCTCCTTCCTTCTCAGAGTATAATCCATGCTCCCCAAGGTCTGTCCCACCTCACTTCTTGACACATTCTCTTTCTGGAGTGCTTTAATCTGTTCCCAGTATACCACTTATGAATTTGAAGAAATTCTGTGCTTCTTCCCCACAGCTCTGTTTCTAGATTTCTAACTGCTTGCTAGACATTTCTGCCTGAGATGGGGAATGGGGAACATGGCCAAGTTAAATTGGCCAAACCGGGCTGGCCTCATAGCTGGATTTCACATGGCCAACTATGGATTCAAATCCTGGTGCCAGGGGCTTGAAAAACACACTTTGTGTGTGTGCATGTGTGTGCACGCGTGAATGTGTGTGTGAATGCGCATGTGCTCACATGCCCCACACCCTGACAGAATGGAGAAACAGAGAAGGGATTGCAGCAGGACCGCCTCCCATTGAGGAATCCTTTTCCTCTTTCTCTCTGTCTTTGGTGAGAGCATATGCCCTCTGGCTACTAAAAATTTAAAAATAGGGGGCCACAGGTGGTGCAGGGTTTGGGGCATTGGACTCTCACATGGGTCACTGCCGTTCGAGTCCTGGACCCGTGTATGTGCATGCCCAAATTCCCAAGAGGATAATGGAGAAGGGATTGTGTATAGCCAGTCCCTTGGGGGTGATTTCTCACTTTCTTCCCATCTCTCTGGAGAGTGTGTGTGCCTTGTAACAAACATCTCTCCAATAAATAAATAACAGTCGAACCAAACTGTCATATCCAGAAACTATGTCATTGTAGTAGTCTGGGTACACTAAGGCCTGCACCGCCTCTACCTGTCCTTTCATATCTTGAGGTGGATGCCCTTATTACGTTGTAGATGTTATAGGTAACTCTAAAGTAACAGGGGACATATTAACATATTACCAAGAAAGGGAGCTGCCATATTAGAGTTCCACTATAAAGAATGTAGGGACCCAGAACAAACAAGGAAATCTTCTACCCATGTGAGGTACCCTCTGCCCTAACTTCAGGGCAATCCCAGGGAAGCAGCAAAGAAACAATTAAAATCATCTCCTGGATCCAAAATGAGTTCTTGGTGTGGTTCTTACTGGGGCCATGATTGGCCATTTAGGTTAGTGATGAAACTGACCTGTCTACTAGGGGGTACTTTGTGTCCCTAATGTCTGCACATTGACTATGAGTAGAAATTAGCAGTCTTGCCATCATACACACACACACACACACACAGAAAACAGCTGTAGCCCAAAGGCAGAGTCTCCCTTTCTCATCACTGAGCCCAAAGCAAGGAAGGTTGCAGTAACTTTGCTTTTCTCCATTCATTTAAAAACAGAAACCTAGGACCTTCTTTTCCCAGGACCCTTCCATTTCCATCCAATCAACAATCAAATTTTGTCAGTTCTTTCTACACAAAATAGTGACTCCATTCCTGTAGTACAGACACACTGCCACTACTCCATGTTATATCTTTATTTCAACTGTGACAACACATTCTTCTTTTTTTTCAAGAATTACTTAATTTAATTTAATTAATTTGTTTAAATTTGACTAGAGAGAGACAGAGAGAGAGAAAGTGAGATGTCCAAGACTTGAACCACAGTCTGCCATGTGGGAGTCCAGTGCCTTATCCACCATGCCACCTGCCAGTCCTGTGACAACACTTTCTAAAGGCAGGCTCGCCTCTCATCCATTTTAGCAGGATTGATCCGTCTTGCCCTCTGTCCTCCAACTACTCAGCCCAGCATACCTGAATTACTCACTATTTCCCTAATAATGACCATGGTTTCCATCTTCAAATCTTTGCCTTAAAGCAAACTTCACTTCAAACTGAAATGTCACTTTCCATGAGGCAACCAACAATTCCATCTCCAGAGTTAGAAATTTTAGCATGATTGTCAAGTCTTCCCCAAGGCTATGAACCTCTACCCTAAGAAGAGTCAATTTATGTAACAGTTTACATACAATTGTAGAGGCTTCCTATATGCAAGTTCCTATAAAATGCGGTCATTCCCCGGTCTACAATGTAATTGCTTTCTTTGGATCCTCACCACAGTCTCGGAGGCTTTAACAGTTGCTAACTGGTTTCCCTGGCCAGTCTCTAATGTGCAACAATGTATCCCCTGAATGTAACCAGTTTACTTTCTAAGGATTCAGGTGTTTCAATAGCCACTTAACTTTTGCTACACTCTCAATAATTATTTAACTCAATGTTTCTGTTACACTTGCGCTTAGACAAAATAACGTATCCATTTGTAGTTAGTCTGATATACCCTACCTATAAAACTGAAACTACAAAGTAGAGCCTAAGGAGTCCCTAGAATACCTGAATAGGTAGGCTTGGATTGATTATACATGGTCTTCCAAAGAGCAATTCATAGGCAATTCTTGTATTAGACCAGAGAATGGAAATTCAAGGTCAAGAGAAAAAACTGGGAGCTAAAATGAAACAATGCAACCTATACAGCACGAAAATAATGGACCTGAACAGGATTTTTTTTTTTTTTTTTAAGAGAGAGATTTTTACTATAAGGCACACATGTTTGCCAGAGAGACAGAGTAAGAGAAAGTGAGAAATCACCCGTCCAGGGGAGGTGGCCACGCTGCAATCCCTTCTCCTCCAGATTCCTTTTGGGATTTTGGGTACATGTGCACATTGTGCTTGGTGTTAGTTTTAAGCCACCAGGTCTTGGACTCTAACCATGGTTGACTACGTGGGAGTCCAGCGATGTAACCATTATGCCATCTCTTGGTCCTGAACAGGATTTTGTAAAGTGAAGCATCAACAAGACAAGTAAGACCCTAACAAGGTAATACTGCTCTCTTCTTCTTATTATTTTTTAATAATTATTTTTTAACTTTATTTACTAATTTATTTTATTTATTTAATTTATATTTGACCAGAGAGGGACAGAGTGAGAGAGAGAAGGAAAGCAAGAAGGCAAACCACTAGATCTGGGACTCGAACTGCGGTCAACCATGTGGGAGTCCAGCATCCCTAATCATCATGTCACCTGACGGGCCCAATATTGCTTTCTTCTGTCTCAGTCAGCCACCACCTCCCCTTACTCCAGTCAGCATTCTCTCCTTCTTTTCCTCTCAAGCCTTGCAGCCTCTGCAGTGCACACCTAAAACTCTCCATACACTGAGTCCCCCCTTACAGACTAACAACCACTTCTACAGTGTTGACATTACTTCTTACAGAAGACCTCCCTGTTCCGTTATATATTAAAGATACCTCTAAAGAAGCCTACCTCCCACTGCACTGCCCTTTCAAAATGCTAAAAACCCTGAAAGGAAGTTTGCAAGAAGACAATCACAAGTATTCAAAATAAAATAAAACCATAGAATTCTCACCTAGGAACAGTCTTGGTTTGTCACATTTAATACAGAAATTATTAGAAGATATAGAAGATATTATCTAAAATATAGATAATACAGAAAATATCTGTCCACAAACCAGTTGCATTTAAATACAGCTATAAGTCAAATGAAAACACAGGCATTCTTCAATAGTCAGAATATCTAGAATTGCTACTCACTTGAAAATTAATCAGAATATAAAATTTTACAGATATAGTTACATCTTTCTTTCAATAATGCATATAAATTAATGTCTTAACATTTTAATTGCCAGAGGGACATGTGTGCTAGCCAGGGACAGAGACAGAGAGAGAGAGAGTAAAGCACCCCCCAATGATGGTTGGTCAAGCTGTAATCTCTTCTCCATTTCTCCATCCTGTTCCGGTTTTTGGCATGCACACACACATGTCCAGTATGTTTATCAAGCCACCAGAGCTGGGATTTGAACTTTGGTCGGCTATGTGGGATCCAGCTTCTTTAATCATCAGGTTATAGGCCTGACCCAAAAATGACTTTTAAAAGCACAAATAAAATCTGTTAAAATATGTGTAAAATAGGAAATATTAAGTTATTAAATATGAAAAGTATGTTAGAAAGAAATGGTTTCCAAAAAGGTGGTATAGGAATTTGTAGGGAGTAAAAATAATAGAAATTCCTAAAAAAAGAGGAAAGGACCACACCTCAGAACTCAGGCATCAGATACAAGTAGCACCTTCATGCTACCTGTTGAAATTCTTAGCAACATGAATTCTTTAGGGTCTCACTGCTATTTGTATACGTTAAAAATAATACAATTTCCTAGATTTTGTTTTCATGATGAGAGGGTTTTATGCTCATTGCGAAGGCAAAAGAAACTAAAGGTGTGGGGGGAAGGAAAAGAGTCATGAAAAAGTAGTACTCCAAATTCTCCACCTGACAGAATCGTTTGTTATTATTTTAGGATATTTTCTTACAGTTTTGTTTAACACATTTTTGAGACTGTGTTGAATACACAATGAACAAACCCAAAGTAATCTTCCCTAGTTATTTTGAAATCTTGTATGTTTCAATGAATCAGCCAGGCTAACATAGATTCCTAAGTATTAGGGTACTCTCTGCCTAACACCAAGTATCGCTATTGCTGTCATTTAAATAACCATAGTCACTTTGATTAATTATTTTAATCCAGAATTTAGCTTGCTCCATTCAATCTTTTCCCCCTTAATCTAACTTCAGGAAAAAAACTCTGCCTCTCACAGTATGTCTATCCTATTTAAAAGTTCACTAAGCTTTTGGAATGTATAAAGCAAAGTGTTCTGTGCAGATGTGAGTTTAAAAACAAACACCCACCAAACACCTACAGATGTCCAAGGACCAAAACAATGTTTATTTTTCTGAGTCACGCAAAGACGGCATCTTTGAAAGTCAGATACACAAGACAGAGGAAAGAAAATAATCATGAATGTACTAATAATCAAGCCTTTCAGTTTCAAGCAAATTAACAGATAGCCTTTGCACTGATCAGCATGATCAATGCTCTTTTACCTTCCCCAGTCATGTATTTGCATAAGATATTATAGACTAAAGGCTTTCCTTTCCCAAAGAGAAGGCAAACATAGCTACCAAGAGCATAATCCATAAATTACTGCTTTAAAATAGGGTGAGACCCACTTATCAATTTTTTTGTGGGGGGTGAGAATTTCCTTTTTAACCTCTGCATCTTTACTCTTTCCTCACGCTCTGAAACACAGTCCATTCTTAGAGGCTGTAAACATGGTCCATTCTTAGGGGACTGTGTCAAGGTCTCTCAGGACCACACAGCGTCTCCTAGGACCACCCGCTGTCGCTTACTCTGTGGGGACATTAATAACCCTAACACCTCAGAAGGATTAACAACAACAGCCCTGTGAAGTGGGCCCGATTACTTAGCAGAAACTGAGGCTTAGGGGGGTTAAGTGGGAAAGCATGGAAAAGTTAGTGCCAGAATCTAAGCCAAGGTTTTTCAATTAGCTTGTGTGTAGGAAGAAGCACTGACCAAATGGTTAAAGGAGGTAAAGTGTGAAATTTGTATTATTATCTGGGCTGAAAGAATATGGTCAGAGGCAAAACTGTACGTGAAAAAAGTAGAAATAATCATTTAAAAAAACCCAAAAACTAGTTTTTAAAAGTGCATTGCTTCCCCCCAGGGATGGAGTTGCTGGATTTAGCAAATAAAAATATACAACACGATGAAATATTTGGGATGTACTTACACTTAAAAAAATAACAATCACTGGCTACATGAAATTCAGTATCATTAACTCAGTAAGTATCCAGTACGTCATCTGACAACCTAGAGTAAAAGTCTTTAGGAAACAAACAAAAAACACTAATAAATTACAGAGCCACAATCCTCAAAGCTTAAATCTGGGGCTCTCTGTGTGCCACATGTCGTGAGAGGCCAAGCAAAGGGAAGTGACTGAGCTAAAGCTGTTCTTGACGGGGCTTCCTTCTCTTTCTCCTAAGAGCAGACCCGGCCCTTGACCCCAAAGACCCAGGTTTCATCCAACAGAGGCCATTTAATTCCTTTGCCTCAAAATTTATTCTCTTCTGTCATTTACATGAATGTTGTGAAGATAATATATAACTAAGCTTGGCAAATACACACACACACACGTGTACACACACACACACACACTCGAAATATGCAATATGCATGTATTAGCTGGGTACTTTAGAAATGTATTCTCAGAAACATGAACAAAACAGACTCTCACTCCACCACTAAGAAAGGGTACAAACACAAAAGTGTTAGCAATATATGGTGAGCCAACAGTCTTCAAAAGGAAGGAAAACCATGAACTAGAAATGTGTTCAGTACCTAAAGTGAACTATGGAAACTATGAGGAGAGGCTGAAAGGGATTCCTAGCAAAATTTTTAAAAGTGGGTGAAGCCTCTCTGCAATGGTTATGGATGGAAATTTAAAACACCATCACCTTAACTCAAATACTTTTGAATCACATCTACACAGAGATAGCAGAAAATGGAAACAAAGCCTTCCTCATATGTACCAAATTAATTTTGTTACCCTCTCCCACACCTCCAATCTCCCTGGCATGAATATGTTTACCTTCTTAAACACACACACACACACACACACACACACACCAGAGACTGGCTCAGACGGTGTTCATTTAAACATCTTTTCTGCACAACTTTAATCTTCAAAGTTTTCCAAAACCCAATCTACTAAACACAAATTGCTGTGGAGAGGAACTGCTTGAAGAGGATTAATCAACAGCTTTGTATGTCAGCCCCTAAACAAGGCCAAACACTGAATCACTGCTGAATTCCTCACGTGCAGCTACACCCAGTTAATCTTCAAGAAAGCAGCAAACTATGTAAATCTACTTAAACTGAAGAGATAAGTACTTCACTCATCCAAAGTTAGCAACATGGAACAAGAATTATGAGAAGGCACAGCCATTTGTAAAGAAAAAGAAACACATCTACACACACACACACACACACACACACACACGCGCGCGCACGAAAATACTTCCACCCCCTACCTGCACAACCCCATCACACCACTACTGAGACAACATACTACTTAACCAAAAAAGAAACGAAACGAAACTTGGATACAAGCCACAATTTGCAAAAACCAAAGTATGTGGCATAACTGAGTCAATGACTGCAAGAAATCAGTCCCAAAATGGAAGGAAACGAAGAAATAGTTAATAAAACAATTCAAGAAACACGAAGGAAAAATGGAACTGTCCATTTCTGATATTGAAAACCTTTTAAGCATAAAACTTTTTTTCATTCAAAACACACCCAAAATATTTTGACAAATGTAAAACTCCTAATATGTGGCTTTCAACTGAGTTTTCTGGGTGGTGTTTTCGGACGATCACACTGACCTGCTTAATGATAATCACTATTGCAAAAGTCTCGGTCGACAGCAATAGGACATACGCATTTCTCCACTGAGACTCTATCTAGATACTACCTAGCAGGTTAGTGCTCCAGTCGAGAGTGTCTCCCCTGGACTTGAGCAGAGCAGCTGTATTTCTGAAGTGCTCACAGTCCTGTGATGCAGGAAAATCCTGTTCATCCCAGATGACTGGGGAGACCAGTGCTCCCTGATGCCCCATGCGGGAACAGGAGGGGAATGAGCACCACCCCTCTCTACTTTAACCGAAACTGGCTGCCTCCTATCTAAATAGAATGTAAAAAGTTTTAAGAATTGTACGATAGTTCAGTAAGGCCATATTTTGATATCAATTCTTCTTCCAAACCTGACAAACTCACCATCTGAATCACCCATTTATTTCATCCTTCAACTCCTGTCTCACAACCTCCTCTCCCACTCCTGGCAAAAAGGTGGGAGGAATTCCTACTGGACTTCTGAGACTAGCGGGGTGAAGGGCAATGATGTGGACAAGCTTTATATGAGTTTCTGCTGAAATGTGTGTGTAAGCAGACAGCATCAGTGTGGTGGTTTTAGGCCCGAGATTGCCAGGATTCAAATCCTGGCTCTGCACTTGGGCTTTGCACAGACCTGGGGCAAATTATTTAATCTATGCCTCAGTGTTCTTAACTGTAACATGGAAATACTAATATTACCTGCCTCATAGGACCACCGAGATGACTAAATCAGTTAATTCACCCAACTCATTTAAAACAGCAACCAGCAGGTAACAAGGTACTCAATGGCTGTTAGCTGCTACTGTTACGTATGTATGATACAAACGTGATTACAACTCATTATATTTTTCCAAGGTGATTTTTAAGTATTCCTTACAGTCAGTTTTTTCCCTGAGGCAAATTACCTGAAACCAACTCTAAAACTGATGACATGTTTGTAGGTTAAAATCAGACTGCATTCTACGCTAAAACTTGGCAATTCTTCCACCAAAATGAACAAACTAATATGAACGGAAAGGTGCAATCTTAACATCACAAAATCTTATAAAAAGCATTAATTAGACTTCCTATTCAGGCTAAGCCAGGATGAGATCACAAAGTCACTCGTGGTAACCAGGTCCCTGCGCTGGAAGTCTGTTTTCCCAGTGAATGGCTAAATACCAACAAAAGAAACCTTTGACTCAAACACCACTGGTACCCGGGGTCTTGTGTCTGGATAATGCCTACACATTCATTTCTTTCTTTGCCTATAGAAAAAGGAAAGTCTGTTTGTTTTTCTGATTCAGTCAGCCCTTTTCGTCTTTGAATCTAAGGAGAGCCCTATGAAAAGAAGAGCATCTTATCGGCCTGCTCCAGACCAGCAGGCTGTCCCCCCTCCACACACAAAACCTCCAGCCCTTCAAGGCAAAAGGCCTCACCCTCAGAGTTTTCTCCCCATTTCAGAGCTAACATCCTGCTGGGTTTTGACAACAAATAAATGAATACACAAGGCCCTAACATAATTAGCCATCTTTTCAGGTAGAGTAAGGTGGGTGGGGGAGGAGGGGTTGAGAGAAGAATATTATTGTAAATTGGCTTCATTTGGGAAGTTGATGTAAGTGTGCTGGGTCCCAGGGCAGTTATTTTAAATAAAGCAGCATGGAATGAGTTTAGAGACGCCTTCGTCTGCATCTTGACACTTTTAGCCTATTCAGTCAAGACAAATGATGATGATGACGACTATGATGATGATGATTTTAATGAAAGAGACTTTTGTCAATGCAGGTAAAAGTTCACTGACGTCAACATTAGGAGCACACGGAGTCTGTATGTCTTTTTCAGGGACAGGTAACATGTAAAAGAACCAAAGACCAGAAGATAGTACTTTTCGACACTGCCAGAATATTTGCAGAGGATGCTAGGGCATGCTAAACAATGGCTTTGAGAACATGAACTAAAATCATCAATACTCCAATGCACACTTACAGGAAAGCCACCAGGCATCACCGTCATTGGTCATGATCTTAATAGAGCCACCACCAGCATGGAAGGCTACCGTTCGCTTGTATCATTATTGGGATAATAACTTAATTGATTTGTCTCAGTGGCTAAGGATGCAGACAAGAGATTTATTGTGGAAGGAAAATATCTGCAATCTTGTTTTTGTTTTCTCACCAAGCATCTCGCACTGACCTCTAAATCAGTTTAACCTTTTCTAAACAGACCTGCACATTTTTTACATAATTTAGAGCTAGGTTTTGTTATTGCTGCTGCTAAGAAGCACTGTGAGATTTATCACAACATGGCTTCAGTAACCTTCCTTTAAAAACAAAGATGAAAAACAAAACAAAAGGCTGCAACTGTAAGCTCCCAGCTCCACTCCCTTTCCCGGCAGGGGATTTTGATCTAACCACTGAAGTGCCTTTGGAGTTCAATCTGTTAAAAAATGTATGAAACGGTATTAAAATAGGAGAAAGCATGTGTATGACTCAGGCTTATCCAAGTAGCTCTGCAACTAGGATGTCACAGGATTTCCCTGTGCTTCTGAAAACTGAAAACCTTGAGAAAGTGACAGTAGAAGTTCCTGTTTCTTTTTCTCTCTTTTTTTCGAATAAGGGAGGGGGGGACGCGCGCGAACACATGCGAACGAACACACACACACACACACACACACACACGTCTTCCGGGTTTCCTACGAATCAGACAGGTTCTTGGAGGTTCCAAGTGAAAATTGCAAACCAACGTTTCGACTTGGTAGCGTACTCCTCTGCACACAAAGGTTTCAGAAAAAACCCAAACTTGTTGCAGCGCCGGGCAAAGCCCCCGGCCCGGCGCGCTTCTGCCCTGGCCGCCTCTCCGCCCCTTCCCCTTTCTCTTCCTCTTCCTCCACGTCCCACCCGGCCCTGCTCGGCCGGCGGGGACTAGGGCATCTCCCCTGCTAAGGTCACCGGCCCGAATCGTCCCCGCGAGCCGCCTCCTTCGGAAACAAGGTCACCGCCCAGCCAGGTCCCTGCGCCGGCAGCGGAGCCGGGCCGCGCGCGGTGCCCTTTGTAAAGCGGGGCTCCCCGGCCTGCGCGGCATCCCGGCCGCCGCCTCACCTGCTTGCGATAGGGCGTCCTGCAGTTGCTGCTGCCCGCGGGGTTGCCGCTGCCGCTGGGGAAGATCATCGCGGCGGGTGCGGGCTCGGGGCAGCCTCGCGGAGGGGGAGGGCGCAGGGAGGGGGCCGGCCGGGGCCGGGGCCGGGGCCGGGGCCGGGGCCGGGCCCGGGGCCGGGGCCGGGGCGGCGGCTCTGGGAACTCCCTCTCGCCGCGCGGCGGCGGCGGGCGGGGGCTGCAGCTCGGGGCTGACTTCTGCGCCCGCGACCTCCGCACTCGCCTAAAAGTGCGGCGCGACGGCGGCGAGGCGGACTCGAGCAGCTCGGGCGGCCGCCGCCCTGCGTGCCATGGACAGGAGTTCGCGCGCGGAGCTGGCGGCGCCGCGACTCTCCCGGCGGCAGCGGAGGAGCAGCGCCGCGGCGTCCCCACCTACCGCGGCCTCAACCACCGCCCCGAGAGCGCGCCGGCCGGGGGCGGGGAGGCGGCCGCGCACCGCCTCGCGCCGCGCCCAGGCCCACCCGCGCCTCCCCGCCCGCCCGCTGGGCGCGGCGCCCGCCGCCCTGACCGCCGGCCTGCCTCCGCGCTCGCCTTCCCGGGCTCGGGGCTGAGGCTGGGGCCGCGCGGCCCGAGGAGCCACCGGCGCCCCTGCTTTGGCGCAATGGTTGGGTCTGCTCCCCGCATGCCGCACATTCCTTGGAGTAGCTCCCCCCGCCCCCCAGTCTCCTCGGTTCTTTCCCCCGTCCCTAGCCTAAGCACAGGCTGCAGCTTTGCACCCCAGCTCAAAGCCCCTTTTAAGGACATGGCTTCAGGGATCACTCCGGCACCTGGGGAGGAGGCGAACTGGCTCCCAGGTCTTCCCTCTCTCCTTTCATCTTCCAAACTATACCCCACCCAGCCACTCTCTCAAAAAAGGTGCGGAGACTCACTCCGAGGGGCAAACCAGCTTTCCATCGAACCTCTACAAATCTCCGTTCCCCTCAGATCATAACACTAAGACATTAGGAGAGGAAACAGGTCTCCATTCCCCAGCCCCTCACCCGAACACGCACGGTAAAGTTTTGTATTTCATTCCTGTGCCAGAGCTTACAGGAAGGCTTCCTCCCTGACGACAATATCAAGTACAATAGACAAGAGTCATTTAAGACCATCGTTTGGTAAGCCTTGTCTCCGTCCTGAAAATTAGAATAGTGTAATCCTTCCTATGTTAATTATCAGATGTGACACAAACATGTTCTCTTCAAGGGATACAAAAAGTCAGCAAAAAAAAATGGACAAAGGACGAAGGAAATTTCCTTTGTTTTCCAGCTGAAATGATCGAAGGCTGCTCAAACTGCCTTTTCTCTGGACCACCTTCCCCTGACTGTATCAAGCCGGACCCTGTATAGTGTGAAGGTCTCTGCAGCAACTTGGACTGGCAGGGCCACGCCGGCCCCCCACATCACCCCAGGTAGGCCACTGGGACTGGCTTCCCATCTTTCAAACAGGCCTGTTCCACGGTTAGTACTGCAGTGTTATCCCCTTGTAAATACTAGAGTTCTTCTTTGGCCTCTGGACTCTTAACACCTTTTGCCATGATAATGAAAAATCCTAGCTTGTCTAAGAAGTGAAAGAACTCCACTTCTGGCTGCCATAGGGAAATTTCACAAAGTGTCCCCTATGGAAACTGTTTCTAGCAAAGCCTTGGCCATTCAAGGGCTTTTCCAGCAGCAACGAATTGAAAAACATGCTGGTGACTTAGTGACCCACTTCCATGCTCCGAGATGATCCCAACATTCTCCAGCAAAGGTCATGAGAATAGCCAATCTTACCAATTAAAAACAACCATATATACCAAATACATGCATGATTCCTAATTCTTTTCACTAAAAAAAAAAAAAAAGGCAGCAAAGGAACTTATTCTGAGCCCAGTATGAGTACCCACTTGCTGAACACAGTACATGATCTATCCTTTAAAGTGATGTGAATATCACACAGCACAATTACTCTCCAGCTGTTGTAGCATATACGCTAGAACTGTTTTCTGTGCACTTACAATTGTTCTTGCTGACCTTTTGCTGTGTGTTTTCACTAGGACCTTTTACTGCAAGTGATCAAGTCCAAATATAAGAACGTTTTAGTACCGTTCAAGTCATAGGTGACTTTTCCAGAGAAATTACTCCTCAAGACCCCAGCAACTCCGACCTGTCATCTACAGACAAAATTACATGTATAACCTCAGTTGTCATGACTGGTCTCTTAGGAAACCACAATCTGAACCACAGAAGAACAGCATAGATTAATTTTTCTCTGGGTGTACTCTAAGGCCATGATACTTTGCATGTTGTACTTTTCTAGAATACTAAGATTTGTTTGGATGCTCAGTAATAGTTTTATAAGGATAATAAAAGTTAAGTGATAAAATCTAAATTGCAATAATGAAGGAATTCCAATATTAAATACTAAAATACACTAAGGATCTTAAATATTTAAAAGACTGTCTTTAAGACCAGAAAGGATATCTAAAAATCAATGAAATGTAGTATGTTCTATAAGGGTGAATGAAATAAAAGGAGGGACCACCGGGCACATATTTGGAAAAAGACAATGTCAACGAAGGTTCAAAAGTTCCAAACTCAAGTAGGTGTTATATTTTTAGCTAATAAAATGTTAGAAAGAGAGGGAAAAAAGACTGTCCACTCTCAAAAAGTGTGAAATGTAATGACATTGTTCCAGGGTCTACGTAGAAGGATGATAAGGCCGGAACCACCAACACCTTCAGAGGCCTGCAATCAAGTAAGGGAGACGAGACACACAGCCTAAAGAATCCACAGGGAGAGAAGTGACACGTACAAAACCCTGTGTATAACATATGCTATCAATTATAGATATTCACAAGTACTTCATTTTAAGAATGATTATAGGGACGGATGGGGGTTCGTCTAGAAAAGTGTATTGACCTTTGAAACAAGTTTTTTTAGACAAATATATTTTAGTCTGAGAAAAGTAAGAAAAGGTCGAGAGACTGCAAGTTATAACACTAAGCATAAGGGCTTCAGAACCTGTCCTGGAGAGGCTCTTTCTCTTTAAAGGGAAACTGAGACGTGGCTGCCTGGGCTGTCCCACATCCTCCTTTCCCACCTCAGCTGGTAGGTAACATGGTGAGAATGTGACCCAAGGGCAGCCAACCCACAGACAAGCCCGTGACCCGTGACCTGGTTGGGACTGAAAAATGAGCAGGGTGAATCCCATTCTCACCTCTGGGAATTTGATTCAGAAAACTCCAAGAGCTGAACCAATTAGGAAAGGGACAGAAACTGCACGAGTGCCAGGGGGTAGAATTGAGGCCACGATAAGCCAAAACCATATGCAAGCCAAGGTAATGAGGAAGCAGAAACTATGAGTAAACAGGAAGCTGACTGGCAGCAAGTGGAGCAGAGCAGAGCTGACGCCAGGAGCGGGCGAGCACTTGGCTTGGCCGTGAGATGATGGAGTGCAGTCCCTAGAGCTGCTCTGGCCCTTGAGACCTACGACAGCCCCTCCATGTACAGATATAAGACACCACTCACTCCTTCTTCAAGTAGCTTAAAGGAATCTGGACTCTGCAATCCAAGGAACAAAATTAAAACAGAGCCAAAATTAAAAAGATCGGGCTCCCCATCTCAGCTTCTCACTTACTAGCCCCAGGCGTTTGGGCAAGTCAGTTAACCACTCTAGTCCAAGACTATCTTCACAAGATTGTCTTTAGTACAGTACACAACGAGAATGCCACACTCCATACATGGCAGCTGTTATTATTATTCTTCTGGGCTTGATAGTGGATCACAGATTTAAATGGGTGTGAATAACCAATTCCTGGTAAAGGCTGGCTGATCATCAAAGGACAAGAGTGAGTGTAGAACAGGAATTGACAACAAGCAGATTTAGGTAAGGGGTAACACTTCTTCCAGAACTGTGTGTCAGATGGCTGAATGAATATGCTTTCTAAGTCTATGTATACTACAGACTTAACTTTAAAAGTTAAAAAAAAAAAAAAAAAAAAAACAGTCTGGCAAAAGATCTTCAAGAGCCTTTGTGCACTGAAGCTTTTCATTTGTTTTTGTCCAGTTTCCTTTTGAGAAGTTGCGTGTTGGGGCAGGGTCATTCCTGTATAAATGGGAAGACTGAGCAGGATCAGAGATCACACCCTGTAAGGCAGAGAGAAGCGACAAATAAGGATAATAAAGCTGGAACCGCCAGCCCATTCAGAGGCCTGCAATCTAGTAAGGGAGACGAGACATATGGGTAATGACACTCTCTGTGACTTAAAAGAGCTTGAATGACTGGAATTTGAGACTCTGAATTTAGAAGACATTTATTCCATAGACATACTTTTAAAATGAACCTTTCATTTTTACATCTCTTACATCTTATTTTACTTTTTCAATAACCATCTAAGGTTGGAAGGGCTATTAAGCTCAATATCCAGAGGAGAGAAAAGAAATGGAAGACTGACTGACCAACCACAAAGCTAGTAAATAAGTAGCAACCTAGGGTTGAAATTCAGACATCGCTAGGGTTAAAAGACTGACTTGAGCCTTGTGTTCCTTCCAATTCTGTAATGCTGCATCTCAAAAAGCCTTATAAATAATGCTCCTTCAATTCCTGGGTGAGCACTTACAACCCATACTGCACCCGAGTTGCCGTACACTAATAATGCAAGGCATTAAGTGATAAGTGCCAGGCAAGTGGTCTAGACAATTATGTGCTATGGGACCGGACCACAGGAGGGAGAGATCGATACAGGATACGACGTGGGCACAGGAAGCTCAGCTGTATAAATGTTTTGTTTGAGGACCATCAGAAAGGAGCACTGCGCAGATGACCAGAAAAACAGAACTAGGGATAGAAGACTGGTATGAGAGAGGATGCAGATTTGGGGAAAATCACTGTGAAAATCATAGAACACCTAAAAGGGACAGATGAAGAAGTGTCAAAGCCTAAAGGAGCCCTCCCTCTGACACACATATAGTACTAAGCCCCATATAATAGAGGACCCTTTGAACCAGACCACTCAAGAAAGCATGGCACTGAAGGTAAGCTTTGATAGAGGAAGAAAAGAAATGTGGGCAGAGGAGATGTCCCAGGAGATAAGGAGAGAACACCTCTGAGGAAAAGAACTCCCTATTGCGGGTTCTATCCCTTCATCACTGCTAAAGCACTTCAAGTACCTTTTAAAAAAATTATTATTTGGGTCAAATTGAAAACAAAAAGAAACTTAGAGGCAATATCCATTCAACATATTTTAAATTAGAATCTTAATGTTGAAGATATCCACACAGTATTGGTTTGTATAAGCAGTTCACATTAAAAAACTATTTACATTTGAGAGCCTCTATGTTAAAAAGCTCACAAAGCTGCTGGCTCCCAGAAAAACAGGAAAAAAGAGAGATACGGAGAAAAAAATATACATGATCAGCAGATTCTTTAAATCTCTATTTTTTCCTGGTACAAAATAGAGTTGATAAAGTACCTCATTTTCAAAGTAGCAGCAATATTTTCTATTATTTACTATTTTGCTTTTTAAAAAACTCTGTAATTCTTATTCCAGACTTACAGCTCCCTAGACACATATAAAATTACATGTGTATAAAAATGAAACCACTATAATAAAACAAAACTATAGCCATAATCCCAGAAAGTATATAGACCAACGTGAACATAGCCGTATTCTAAGGAGTCCTACTAGAAGCATATTCTGATGATCCTTAAATCCTCCTGGTGAACAAAAGAGAAGAAAGCAGGTTTGTTCTACTGCAGCTTTTCTGCATTGACTATTAAGTAATAATAGCTATCCTTTATTGAGTAACTACTATATTCTAGGCACTTTCTAAGCACATTACACACACACACACACACACACACACACACTCACAGAGTGAGAGAAGAATAACTATTCCATTCTACTCAAGAAAACTGAGGAACAGAAGTTTTAAAAAATTGCCCAAGCACACAGATCCAATATGCAGCAGAGCTGGAATTTGAAGTCCTGTTCTTCTCATGGCACAGTGCCCTGACATCCATAACACTAACACTGGTTATTATTACTGTTAGCTACAGATCGAGTCAATGGCTCATAAGGGAAAACTTCTGGTATCAAGAGCAAAGTTTGGGCATCAGAGCTCCTAGGCTTTCATCTGGGCTTCACCATTTAGCATTTACATGACCCTGGGGCAAATCATTTATTCCCTCTAGAAACCTCAGTTTGCTCATTTCTAAAAGGAGATGGGATTACTCTGAATTTCTATTCAGTTAAATATCAAGGCTAATTTTCCAGTATCCAAATATATAGATATATATTCAATAGTATGGATATATATTCTGGCCACAACGAACTACCTAATCATGGCTCACTGGTGGTTGCTGAGATGTAACTCCTGTCTTGCAACCAGTTTTATTTTCTGGAATAGCTGACAGGATAGAATTGTGAGAGAGACAGAAAGAATTATCTTGTAGAAGCTGATACAAAATTTAGGTGAAAGGTATTTCATGAACCCTGAACTTGAACCAAAAACATATACTCTCTCCAAAAATAGTGGAAAACTACATGAGAAATTAGCTTTATTATGGAATCCCTAGATGCTTATAGGTCAACTAAAATCACCATTTAGGTCACTGTATGGGGAACTGTTTCCAAATTGAAAGTAAATCATTTACAGACAACATTTTTTGGATATGATCTATTCATAAACTAGTTATTGCCCTACTCTTGCAGCAAAGTTAATAAAATTCAGAGTTTACTCAACTTTTTGACATAAGAATTCTCTATATAATAAATTTTGTTACGTTTTCTATAAAAACAGGCATATAGATTCTAAAATCTGAATAAAAGGTTATATGAATGAAAAATCCAAGATCTTGTTTTGTTCTGATTTAATAATACAATGAATCTATACTTTTAAGCCAAATTTCATGGCAAAATAAAGTCAATTATTTGGGACACCAGGGTAAAGAGAAGCTCCATTTTTCATATTTTATGATTTGCTCTTTTCCTAAATTACCTGCTTGGACACCACAACCCCCTCTGCTCTTTGATTAAAATCTGGTATTGAAGCAATTATTTTCCATGCATATAACAAGTCTGTCAAAATTCAAGTACTTATTTTCAGAGTATTTCAAGACAATTCAATGAATTTTCCATGAATTGTACTAAAACTTTTAAGTGATAAAGGAAAGATATTAGTAGGTAATCTTTAAAATTACAGTTGGAAGTAACATAAGCACCTATATATATGAGCAGAGTGTGGATAAAGGATAAGAACTGAGATAAGGAAGGGAAAGAACTGGTATGCTTATGTTAATCACATCCACCTCTTCCTACAGGATCTGGGACAAGACAGAAAATACTTAGGAACACAACAACAGAATTTATGGAAAACTAGAGCCAAACTCCTTAAATCAGAGAATAAAATAAAAACCTGGAATATTACTTTCTTTCCATGAGTAAAAAATCAACTCTGTGGGGACCAGCAGTTAGTGTAATCGCTGGACTCCCATGTAGTCAACCATGGTTTGAGTCCGGGACCCAGTGGCTTAAACTCATGCCAGGCATGCGTGCGTGCGTGCCCAAGATCCCGAGAGGAGAAAGAAGGAGAAGGGATTGCGGTGTGGCCATCCCCCCGGGGGGTGATTTCTCACTTTCTATCTCTCTGTCTGTCTCTGTCTTTCTTGTGAGCGCACGCACCCTATAGCAAACACCTCTCCAAAAAAAAAGAAAAAATAAAATCAACTCTGTGAATGGCAACTTTGCCAGTACCCAGCAAGCTGTACCTGAAACAAATAAAGCCCTCATGTAAGCTAACAATGGCAAAAGGTTATTATAAGACATCCCTAAATGTCTCAGGGATGGAGATGCATAACTAAGGTCTTTCCAAAACCCGAGACCCATATCACCAGTTAGGTCTCAAACCATTCAAAATACAGAAGATAAAACCCAATAAAAGTTTCCTTTCTCTTCAGCTGCAAAGATTACCATTATATTAGATCTGCTTCACCCGAAGAGGAACATGCTAAAATAATTAATAATATCCTTTATGTAAATGAGGAAGCAAAAAGCTTTTCATTCTCCACTGAATTATAAAGGTTCAAACAAGAAGATACAGAATTACAAATGAATTTCTATTCAGTTGAATATGTATGAAGGCAAACTTTCCAACATTAGGATATGTACTGAAATAAGATACATAAGGAGCTTATAAAAATTCCCCACCCTAAGTGTCTTTAAGAAAGACTAGTTCTGGATTATCTAATATACTTAACGCATGAGGTAAACTGATGACAGATCTGTGGCAATTGATACTCCGCAAGCGAAGAGAAGGTGAATGAGGAAATTCTGATGTCGTCATGACGATGTGACTGATGATGTCATCAGCAATTCCTAATTCCAAACTGTAAGGAGCACTCCCAGAACACTGATATATTAAACAGATACTCCTAGAACCACCCTCCCTTCACCACCTAATCTAATATTTGATCTAGTGGCAAACGGCAAATATAATTATGTTTAAACCAAAGGATTATTAAGTATTAAGATCCTGTTATACCCTTTTTAAGTTGGAGAAAATGTCAGGGAGAAATAGATAACTTCTGAAGACATCTATATTTTCAGACCTATAATACATATTTTTATATTTTTTACATATATAAACAGTGTATGTATAAAAATGTTACAGTTTGCAAAATACTCTATTATGCATTATTTCATTAAGGTCTCAGGGAAGAAAGCAGGGTAGGTATTCCCCTAGACTCACTTTTTTTTTTTTTTTTTTGGAGAGGTTTTCGCTATAGGGCGCGTGCGCTCACCAGACAGACAGAGAGAGACAGAGAGACAGAAAGCAAGAAATCAACCCCCAGGGGGATGGCCACGCTGCAATCCCTTCTCATCCATTCTCCTCTTGGGATCTTGGGCATGCACATTAGTTTAAGCCACTGGGTCCAGGACTCGAACCGCGGTCGACTACATGGGAGTCCAGCTACATAGCCATTACGCTAACTGCTGGTCCCTTTTTTTTTTTAAATCAAGTAGAGAGTAGTAGGTTAGGAAACTTGCCTTAGATCATAGAAATATAGAATCTCAGAGTTGGAAAGAATTTTCAAGGGGCAATTCCTGTGCCTGACATATAATAATCATTCAATAAATATTTTCATAGTTAAATGAGTTAGTTAGCTACTCTCTTTTTGGACACTCTGACCAATAATAACTTTGGTTCATCTATCGTTATTTAGCTATATTTATTCGAATTTTGTTGTTGTTGTTGTTAAACAGCCTTCAAAACAAAACATCCATCACAGTTCTACCATAGGGTAAGAATCTATCTCTTCTAAAGATTGCTCAGTGCTTTTTTCTGCTTTCTACACTGTCCTACCCAAAAAGATGAGGGTTGAGTGTTTTTTTTTTTGATTCTTAACAATATTACAAGTTTACTTAAATAGTCTAAAAATCTCTGATGTTTATTTAATCTTCTATCCTGCACACAGTAGGTTTTCTTGAAGAAAGGTATGGATGAGGCAAGCTAGCTAGCTCTCTCTTATGCAAACATACCCAAAGTGGCTAAAAGAACTTATTCTCTCTCTCTCGCTCTTTTTTTTTTTTTTTTTTTTTTTTTTTTTTTTTTTTTTTTTTTTTTCTTATAGGGCACATATGCTCATCAGAGAGATACAAGGGGAGGATAAAGTGATAAATCAACCCCAGGGGTAGGCCATGCCATAATCCCTTCTCTTCCTTTCTTCTCTTAGGATTTTGGATTTTGGGCATGCATACGTGCACACACACACCCAGCATGAGTTTTTTGTTTTTTTGGGGGAGAGGTTTTTGCTATAGGGCGCATACGCTCGCCAGACAGACAGAGACAGACAGAGAGACAGAAAGCGAGAAATCACCCCCCAGGGGGGATGGCCACGCCGCAATCCCTTCTCCTCCATTCTCCTCTCGGGATCTTGGGCACGCACGCACACGTGCCCGGTGTGAGTTTTAAGCCACTGGGTCCGGTACTCGAACCATGGTCGACTACATGGGAGTCCAGTGACATAGCCATTACGTTAACTGCTGGTCTCCCCAGCATGATTTTTCAAGCTGCTGGGTCTGAGTCTCGAACTGCAAAGTTGGCCATGTGGGATCCAGCCACCCTAACTTCCATGCCCCCTGCTGACCTAAAAACCGAGTTAGAAAGAACGAATGTAAGAAATACCGTGATCAAATCTTATGACTATGCTTTACAAAATAAAATTAAACCTAGTGAATTTGCATCCTAACCTTTCAATTACTTGGAATTATAAAAGAGATTGAAATAAATGTTGCATTTTGCATCTGCACGTGGCTTACTAAGAAAATGAGATTCCATGACCAAATGGTTTCTCCTAACTTCAACAATTACTGTCAGAATCAATCTTCTCGCTTTACGTTTTGGGTAAGAGAGAAGTGTCCTGCTCATCTCTGTGGAATTGATATCCCACAAATATTTATATATAAACTATACATCACGCAGTCTGAGATGACAATGATTGCAGGCTGCCCAACCATTATTGAGGTGTGAATATTTGAAAAAGCGTATGTCAGAAATTATAAGACATCATAAACTAAAATACATCTCAATTTCAGAACTGTGAAATGTGAATAAGGTGTCTTAGAATCCATCAGTATGGCATACAGGAACATAAACAAAATGCATGCAAATGCACATACATGTCTTTTTCTATCATTACCTATGTTCTGGAAGAACATTTTGTCAAACACTGACTTTTAACTGTCCTAAGCACCCAGAGCTACTAAGTGCTTACAAGTAAATGACTCATCCAATGGGTTTTTCCAAGGAGATCAGACAGTATGTCTCACCAGTGCTGGGCACTGTCTCCAGGGTCAGAATGAGAATCTCTACCTGAATTTCTTGAATACATCTGTCACAAAGGAGCTAGCTAAGCTGTCTGTTTTCCACCTCAGTCGTATCTCCACAATCATGTCTAGTTACAACTGCAGTGTTTTATTTTTATAGTACATTTATATATGAAAGATTAAGAGGAGATGAACTTCAATCTGTAGATATGTATTGCATCCTCCACTCTACACCTTTTGCTATTAGTACTTTAAAGCTGTCAGTTGCAAACACAACTTGAGAACATTAGTCCTGGACTTTTTACCTCTTTGGCAAGTTTTAGTCAAACACATGTATATAAATGGACACACACACTCTCAAAAGATCAGTCAACAGTAGTACTCTGTCACCTAACACCAATACCAAGCTACAAATCTGAAAGATTCTCATCCTTTTAGGAGACCCAGAGTGCCAGTTCTCAGTCTTCCTAGAATTTCAGGTTGGAAAGGCAATTTATGCATAGAACAAGTAATTCAGATGAAAGATATGCACATGAGTCTTAAAAAAGTCATGGAAAATGTGTACTATGAAAAACATTATGCATGGATTTCAAGATCTTTTTTCCACCAAAATAAACTCATACTTTAATTCACTTTTTCCATGAACTTATTAAAGTTTCCACATATCTGAAATGGTTAGCACTGTTCTTTTAAAATCAATATGAAATTACCAAGTGAATCAAAGGGAATTACTTAATATGTAGGACTACGCAGTTACATAAAAAGATGTAAATGGTTCACACTTGGGGCAAAGAGAAATCACCTCCGAGGGGGATGGCCATGCCACAATCCCTTCTCCATTCTCCTCTCAGGATTTTGAACATGCACTCACACATGCCTGTCATGATTTTCAAGCCATTGGTTGGGTCTGGGACTCAAACCATGGTCCACTATGTGAGACTCCAACGTCTTAAGCACTACAATATCTGCTGGCCCTAGTTCATTTTATTCATAATGTTTTTAAAACTTCTGTCATTATATAATAATGGGAAAATTGTTGATTATTGTTGAGGCTATCTCTACTTAATGTGTGCTTGAAAATTTCCACAGTGAAAATATTTTTAGTTGATATCAGTGTACTAAAAGCCTTGTGACTAGAAACCTCTAGAAAATCAAGGCAAATTGATTCGTGGTGATATAAAACCAGAGAAATGATAAGTTTTCTTTTATATAACTATTTTATCTGCCCCTTTTACCTTTTACTCATGAATCTCTCCTGAAAAAAAAAAAAGATAAAGAAATAAATTGAAAAAGTTGAGTTATGAGACTCCAGTCTGATAGTACAAAAGTGACGGTGAGTTAATTGGGAAATGCTGCAAATCTAAGTGATTAAACAAACAGGACTCAGCTACTTTATACATTTACAGTGAAGTATGCTATTTCTAAATATGCTATTTCTACATCTCTATGGTTCAGATTTAATGTCTTTTCTTTATCCATATCTTTCATCTCTTTATTCCCTTAAGCTAGAACTGTCTGGACCTCTCCTGTTTTACCCTCTGATCAGTCCTTATTTATTCTACATTGTTGTGTACCTTGCCTCCAAAACAATTTTTATGGCCTCTGTGCCTGTATCATTCTACTTCCTAAAACTTCGACATCAAACACAAATTTCTGAGCAACACTTGCAAAGCACTCCACTTTCTAACGCCCTGTCTCTTTACCTCTCTTCCAGCTACTATTTGTGTTTTGGCTGCCCATGAACTCACTCTTTTCTAGCTCTGAGCTCTGCCAGGAAATAGCCTCTGTTTTTCCATCAGCCAAACCACATGCATCCCTCCCTCTGTACTCTGTTGAAATCACAGCTCATGGGCTGCCCCCTCAGAGTTTTTCCTACTCTCATCTTTTTTCCAAGACCTCCTGGTATATTTCCTAAGGACTGTATAAATGCCTAAATTAGGTCAACTTCATGTCTTTATAGTATAAATTCTTTTGCTAAAGAAACCATGGCCAAGATTTAGCATGCACTCTCTACTCTACTCCAGCACACCATCCTGTGAGTGCTCACTAAATACGTGTGACCTGGCTTCACTATACGTCAGTAATTCTCAGCTTCCTTCCCAGGTCAGCACACCTGAGTGTCACTACACACTCCCATCAGTCTGTGGCTCACTTCCATACGACTCTGAACCAAAAATGATAGGGACACATACTCCCATTATTATCTGAAAATCACTGTTATAGAGAATAAACCAGGCGCCAGTCCCATGGCCTAGTGGTTAAGGGAGCCAGATTCCATATGGCTGACCGTGGGTTGAGTCCTAGCCCTGGCAGCTTGAAAAACCTGCTGGGCACATATGCATGTGTGACCAAAATCCCAATAGGATGGAGAAATGGAGGAGAAGGGATCGTGGTATGACCACACCCTAATGGAAGATTCTGACTCTCTCTAGTAAGTGCACGTGTCTTCTAGCAATTAAAAGAAGAAAAGGAATGAATCTGGGGCTAGGGCTGGGGCTGGGGCTAGACTGTAGTGTGGTGGCAAAATGCTACATTCTGCAAGGCTAAAGCACATGGTTCCCCCTAAAGTTGACTAATTTCAAAAAGTATTTCTTTATTTTCATTAGTGAAGGAGAAAGAGAAAGACAGCATCCTCATCAGGGTCTTCTGTGCTCTACCCCCAGCCTCAGGCAGCCTCAGATCTTGGACATGCACCTGTGCATCTACTCAGGGAGGTCTCAGAATCTTCCCTATGTGCTTTAGCCTTGGATAATGTAGCATTTTGCCACCGCATTACAGTGGTGGTTGAGATGCTGGACTTCCACAAGGCCAACCGTGGTTCAAGTCCCAGACCTGGCTGCTTGCTTTCTCACTTTCCCTCTCCCTCTTTCTAGTGAATTAAAATCCTAATTAAAACAAATAAAATTAAATAATGTTTTAAAATTAATCAAATTTATATTAATTCATCTTTTAAAAGAATGAACCAGAAAGTGGTTATAGGCTCCCAGAAAAGCTCAGTGTCTTCGCTCTTTCTCTCTCTCTAATCCTGCTTTGCTGTACAAAAAGCTTTGCTATAAGAAACACACAAATTATAGTCTCTTGACTTTAGAGTGTTTGAAAATGATTAAATGCTTCTTGAGGAAGCATTTATTCATTAAAATCCAAAAGGTACCAAAATGTGTTTTAGAATGACTAAAGCACCAAGAATGACTTTCCCCTGATGTCACAACTTCCCTTGAAACTCCTGTAGCTCATTCTGCTGTCTTTCCCACACCAGGAGGCCTCTTCCTTGTTCCTTGCCAATGTAAAACAGCACCACCCTTGAGAGCACCCATCCTATCACCTACAAACTGCCACTGCCATTTTTGATGTGGAGTAGAGAACAAAGTGTGGGCTTTCAATAAAAACTGCCATGTTCTAAGACAACCCTACTACCTGTGAGCTTAACCTCTTTCATCTAAATTTATTGTTTAACTGTAAAAAAGGAAAGGACAGCAATATCTCCATTACAGACCTATGAGAAAAGCAAAGAAGACACTTCACTTTGTTAAATTCAAAAGGCTAATTATTCTCATTTACCTTCAGCAAATGCCCCTCCCACCTTTCAGAGGACTTGAGTACATAGCCAAGAGCTTTCCCTGACATCTATTCAGCACTCTCATTAATAAAAATCACCATGGATCCAAGTGGCCGCACAACAGGAATGCAACTGGACCCACTTGGGAAGGTCCTCAGCTTGTGTTCTAGGACATCCCTGTGCACACTGGGCTGCACGTGTGTGCCTGTGACCTGAGCTGGCTGAGACAAGGCGGGGGTGTGAACTGCAGTGTGAAGACCTGGTGGAGGTGTTTGTCTCTCTCAGGAGAAATAAACAGAAATATAAAAAAATTATGAACAAATAAGAGTTATCATATTAGACATCATTTTTTGAGTGCTTAATATGTACAGACATCATTGTAAGTAATTTTTTTACACATTTCTATAGGGTGCATGCACTTGCCGGAGAGAGACAGAGAGAAAGGGAAAAGTGAGAAATCACCTCCCAGGGGGGTGGCCACCCTGCAATCCCTTCTCCTTTCTTCTCCTCTCAGGATTTTGGACACATATACACATGCACAAGGTGTGTTTTTCGAGCCATCAGGTCTGGGTCTCAAACCACGCAGTTGGCCATGTCGGATCCAGTTACCTTAACCACCACACTGACTCCCAAACTTCACTTTTCAAATAACCTAAATCCTCAAACTGCCAATTCAATTTTATTTCTGTTGTCTAGTATTCACAGCCATTTCATCCTGCTTTTCAAATGAATATTTCTGACCAGATGTTTTAATTCCTCCTCTTGAGCTGCTGACAACCTCCCAGGCAAATTTTAACTGTGTTCACTGACTTCGCTAAAAATTCAGTTTAGTTCCGTTAGACTTTCAGTGCTGTACAGCATTCATTTTACCCACTTCAAGTAATTTCTTATCCCATCCTATACAGAATGAATTCCAAACCTTTATTTTCTTTTTCTAAAACTTCCCATTCCACGTTCTCTGCCCAATGAGAGAGATTATTTGACACTGTTTACATGAAATTCCTTCCGACCCTTATCAAATACAAATTACTCTATATTTTTGCATGTATCTTCTTGGCATTCTTCTGTCCTAGTAGTAGAGATGTTTCTAGCTCTTTTTGTTTGTTTGTTTCTTTTAAACATTTTTAGCTGAAAGGCACATAGATTTGCCAGAGAGAGAAGGAGAATATACTCCCTTCTGGGGTTTGGTCATGCCATAATCCTTTCTCAGTTTCTCCATTCTGTTGGGATTTTGGACATGCATGCATATGCAACCTGCATGGCTGTCAAACCGCAGGGGTAGAGATTCCATCTGAAGTTGGCCAAATGCACTCCTGTTTCTCTTAAGAACAAGGCTATGGGACCAGCCCCTTAGTTCTTTTTAAGATGTGGGTTTCCATTTGTATTCTAGATAGCAAATGAATTTCCCATAACACCCCTTCACTGTTTCTCCCCAACCCAACTTCTCTACCAGTTTCCCCTCCCTTTCACCCAACCTCTTTCCTCCCTACCATCCTTTCTTCCTCCTCCCTTTTTTGTAATTGACAACCTAATAATTTTTTACTATAAAAGTAATACATTGTGCTGGCCAGTGGTATGGTGGTTGAAGCAGTTGGTTCCCAATGGTCGACTACACAGTTCAAGCCCTGGACCCAGTGGTTTAGAAACCGTGCTGAGCACACGTGGATGCATCTCCAAATCCTGAGGGGAGAATGGAGGAGAAGGGAGTGCAGCATGGCTATTTCCCCTGGAGGTTGCTTTCTCAGTTCATCTCTCTCTCTCTCTCTTGTTGGCTAGTGCATATGCCCTTTAGCTAATTAATTAATTAATTAAAAAGTAATACATTATTTGAGGTCTTAGGTTTAGATCTTTGATCTACTTTGAGTTGATTTTTGTCAATGGTGAGAGGTAAGGGTTCAGATTTATCTTTCTGGAAGTAGATATCCAGTTTTTCCAGCACCACTTGCTAAAGAGGTTTTCCTTTCCCACTGGATTGACCGGTACCCTTTGTAAAAAATCAGTTGGCTGTATGCCTGGGAGTTTATTTCTAGGGACTCTATTCTGTTCCATTGGTCCACCTGTCCTTTTCTGTGCCAATATCATGCTGTTTTGATTACCATAGCTTTGTAGTATATTTTTGGGTTAGGGAGTGAGATGCCACCCACTCCACTCTTCCTGTGCAGGATTGCTTCGGCAATACAATGTCTTTTATTATTCTAGACAAATTGTATGATTGTCTTTTCTAGGTCTGTGAAGAATGTCTCTGGTACTTTGATTGACATTGCATTAAATATGTAGATTATTGGGTAGAACTGCCATTTTGATTATATTAATTCTTTCAATCCAGGAACATGGGATGTCCTTCTACTTTTTTGTGTCAAAGCATTTATGGGACAAAGAAATGGGTTATTATCTGTTGAAGATAACTTTATAGTACTGTCAACTGGACCGGTGAGAAATGTACACATGTTAGAATATTCACTTTGCAAGCTAAATAATGTGATTGAATGTATAAAAGAAATTGAAATAAAAATAAAATAAATAAAAAGAATACATTAATACATTTTCCTTTTAGAAAAAGGAACAGCAAATGCAATATCTTCTTTCTAGTAAACCAACCTGCTCAAGTCTTCTCTAGCCTAATAAAAGTGAGGGTCAGGGGAGTTGATGCTTTACTTGCTTTGGAAGCTATTTTATTCCTCCTCTCCTCCACCGCCAGAATTCTTGGAAGACCATTCACCCTGGATGTTGTACTTCAACTTCCACTCTAGTTATAGACCATTGTAATCTGCTTCTTAGCACAACACTCAACCACAACTGCTTCTCAATCTCCACATAAAACAATTCTGTTCTGAAACAGCTCTGACCATTCACCTTCACAGAATTCTCTTGGATGTCTTCCTTTGCCCTTTGCTCTGGATTTCTTTCCATGTATGATCTCACCACAACTAGTGCTTCAGGAATCACCAACAAACTAAAGAACCCCATGCCTAACTGCCATCTTTGCTCTTCTCTTGGGATCTAGATTGATAGTTCACACTTCCTTGAGCCTCCATGTCCCCTGCTCTCTGGCTCGCTCTCTCTCTCCCCCCCCCCCCCCCGCCAGCTTTCTGATGTCACCACTGAAGTCCATATGCTCCCCCCAAGGCCATTTGCATAGTACTTCAGTTATATCCACCTATTCATTTCATCAGAGTATGAAAAGACTATGCATGAATTTCTTTTTTGTTTTTAACAATTTTTTTTTGCTATAGGGTGTGTTCTGGCCGGAGAGATAGAAAGTGAGAAATCACCCCTCAGAGGAATGGCCACGTCACAATCCCCTCTCCTCCACTCCCCTCCTGGGACTCTAGATACACACACACAGGCTCCCTGCATGAGTCTATGCCAACAGGTCTGGGATTCAAATGGCAGTCAACCACATGGGAGTCCAGTGCCTCAATCATCATGCCACTTACTGGCCCAGAGACTATTCATGGATTTCAACAGTTTTTTCACCCAAACTGATACACTAATTCCATTTTACATGAATTTTTTGAAGCCCCCTCATACATCACTGCAACTCTGGAAACAAAAGTTACTTTCAATTTTTTGACTTACGTGTCTAAGAAAAAAGTATCATTTCATAAAATTAGGGCGTAGACTTTCCTTCTGCTCATGCAACACTCTTATTGTGTGTTTTGTTTTGCTTTGTTTTGTTTTCGCATAGGAAGCCTTTGGAACCTGAGAAGCACTTTCTCCCTAATGAGTGAGAATACTCTCAAATGCATTAGGGAAAGCTGATGATTTTCAAAGTGCAGGGGGAATGAAAGCCTATTAACTGGCAACCTTTGGATACTCACACTCTTAAAGGGGAAGTTGTGCAGCTGACTTTTTAACTACATTTTGGATTCTTCTTCACCCAACTTTCATTGACAACTTCTAAGTGTAAAGAAAAATTATACATCTGAGTCTAATAACACCTACTGTCTATTCTCTCATAAATGACTATAAAAATGCCAGAAGCCAAGAAATGTTTTGTAGAATGTACTTCAGAACCTCTTTTCCTTATTAGAAAAGAAAATTAAACCAAGCAAAGGGAGCAGTGTGGAGAAGAAGAGGCAGGAATGACCCACAGGCTTATCAAAGCCGCATCCTCATGTCCAAGTGCCCGCATCCCACCACGAACACCACCGTGCCTTAGAGGTGCTCAAGTGGATACTAAGGGAGATGGAACCAAAGTCAAGGACGAATCACAGACAGGCCCTGCAAAGTGGCCTGCTAAACCTGCTCCTCCAAAGCCAGAGCCCGTCTCAGAAGTCCCTTCCAGATGCAAGAGAAGGCACCCAAGAGGAAAAAGGGCAAATCTGACACAGTGATGGAAATGATCCTGCAGAAAATGGAGATGGCATAACATCTGACCCGGGGGTGCCGGAAGTGTCAACTGAAGTGTGTGCATTTTTGATAACTGTATTTCTGGTGGCTGTATAGTTTTAAATACTAATATTGTCAAGTTTTATACAAATGCAAACTTTTGTTTTATTTATTTTTTTAACTGCATTGTTTGCACGCAGAACACTTCATCGTTTTTAGAGAAAGGAGCCTATGTCACCAACAAATGTCTCTGAAGCTGACTGATGTGGAGAAAAACACCTTTCCTTCCTACGTTTGAGAGACTTCCTTGTAGCTCCTATTCACTCACAAAGCCATTTTGGTCCAAACGCCTAGCAGTGTGGAAACACTAAAATTCTTTTCTACATCCTCCTTTCCCTCTCTACCTTCAGCATAAACTTAACTCCCTTAAACCTAGAGGCCCGTTAGCACCTGACCACAAAAAAATTGGTTATCGGCATGATAGACACTTGGTACTTTCTAGTGACGCCATGGAGATGCTGTCCATTCAAAGAACGGTGGTTCTTATTTTAGATTGCAAATTTTTAGTGGGTAATTCTGCCATTTTCAGAAAGTTGCGGTCAGCTTGTGGAAATTTGTTAAACAACACGCTAAATGTGAAATATCAAACCTCACTCTAAACTTTCCCTTTTCAGAGAATCAGATAAAGACTTCGTTGGGTTTTATAGTGGCTTTCTGAATTGGTTAGTCCACTGAAGAAGGAAGCTGAAAATTACTGTATAATGTTAACAACTATCTGCCTATGCCTTGCCTGAAATGCCATGACTATTAATGAAAAGTATCATTAATAAAACTTGATACCGTTGGCTTAGGGGAAAAAAGCAAAGAAAGGAATGAAAAATTAAGAACTCTTTCCTGGTGTTTATTTTGATACCATAAGCAGTGATAGGAAGATGGGAGATTTATAAAACAAACGTGGGCCAGTCCCTGGCATGGGGGTTAAAACAGCTGAATTCCACATAGCTAACTGCCTGGTTTGAGTCCTGGACATAGCAGCTAGGCACATGTGCATGTGTGCCGGAAATCCCAAAGGAAGGTAGAGAAGGAGGAGAGGGGTTGTGCCATGGCCATTCCCCGTGAATGCTTTCTCACTTTCCCCCTTCTTCCTCTGTCTCTCTCTGGGCAGTGCACATACTGTCTGGTAAATTATTAAAGAAAGAAGAAACAAAAAAAGGTGAAAAAAGAAAAGAACAAACATAAAAAGGATAGTTACCTTAAAATAATCAGGAATTGATAGTCTAAGCCCAGAAAAATTATTTTGATGAAGATCTGACAGCCAAACAAAAGCCAAAAATCAAAACACACACACACACACAAACAACAACAAAACAACTCTTCAGACCTTCAATACAGTTTGTTTTTTTGTTTTTGTTTTTGTTTTAATGAGAGATTTTTACTATACAGCACACACACTTGCTAGAAAGACGGAAAGTGAGATATCACCCCCCAGGGGGATGGCCATGCCGCAATCCCTTCAAATCTCCTCCATTCTCTTCTTGGCATTTTGGGAACGGATGCACCACCCCCGATGTGACTTTTAAGCCACCAGATCAGGGCCTCAAACCGTGAACAATTACGTGGGAGTCCAGCAATGTAACCATTATGCCATTTGCTGGTCCCCTTTAATAGAGATCTTAATTTGGGGCTCATAATAAGCACACAAGTGGAATAGAGTCAGCAAAATGATTGCTTAACTTCTTGGCATTAGAAATTAAATCATCTCCATTCTTGACATTATAGCTGTTTAAATGGGACAGCATGAAGTTGGAGGATTTAAAAGGACTACTGGGGGACCAGCAGGTGGCATGGTGGTTAAGAGTCCTGAATGGCTGGTGGCTTGCTTTCTCGCTTCCTCTCACTCTCAATGTCTGTCTCTCTCTGGTCAATTTAAAAAATAAATGAATCAATAAATAAAATATTAAAAAATTAAGGAAAAAAAAGGACTACTGTTTTTTAATGGGATAGTCTAGACTCTCAAGTTGACATATATATATATATATATATATATATATATATATACACAACTTCATGCCTCTGCAAAATAATTCCTTACTACTCTTACAGTGAATTATTTTTAAACTCAAAAAGAGATGATTTCTCTTAAAATTTTCAAAATACCTATTCTCTTTCAATTGACTTTTAGTTGATTTATATTTTACTAGCTCCCTTAAATATTAATTAAAAGAGAACACAAAGGGCCAGCAGGTGGTGTGGTGGTTGGGGTGCTGGACCCCCACATGGCTGGCCTTGGGTTAGGTCCAGACCTAGTGGCTTGCTTTCTCATTTTCCATATGCATGCCCTATAGCAAGTGTCAAAAATAATAATAGTAAAGAAATAAATAATTAATTCTTTAAAACACACACACACAAACACACACACAACCTCTTACTGTTTTCATTCCTTAACAGCCACCACAGTTGAACGGTTGGCTTCTGTGCATAGAGAGTGAGGCCACGAGATAGCTGAGGGGTCAGGAGGAAGAAGGAGAGGCAATGAGACAGAGGAACTGTCACTCGTACTAGTGATTTATGAGTCACCGGTGATTCACGAGGGCAGCATTGAGACACAGGAGGGTAGAGAAATGAGAAGCCACAAGATAGCAAAATGCAAAACAGCTGGACCCAGAAACCAGCTCTACCAAAAGGGGCCGAGTCACAGATATGTAGAAAAATTCAAGCACCTGCTCTTGAACTGTGACTAATCATCTCACTGGTTTCCACAAGGCCCATGTTCACTATAGGCCCCGTCTATCCTGAGGCCCGGTTTACTAACTGAGGTTCCTAACCCCACGTGTATGCTTAGAACACTCCCATCCCTCTACTTAACACAAGTGGCAGCTGGTCTCTATTGCTTGCGATCAGAAAGTATCTTGCTAAACAAATACAAAGTTGTCAAGAAATTGTTTCTTGTAAGTTAATATATACTTAAGTAATGGCCAGTCATTTTATGAAGGAAATAATGTAAGACAGAACTACCTGCTTATTAAGGCAAGTTATTAAATTATGCCCATTTATTCAAGACTCTATTTATTTATTTATTTATTTATAGTTTGCCGGGGTGTGTGTACTCACGAGAGAGAGAAGGAGAGAGAGAGTGAGTAAGGAAGTACCCCCCTCCCCATGGGGAATGTTCATGCTGCTACCCTTTTTCCTCCATATCTCCCTCCTTTCAGGATTTGGGGCACACACATGCATGTGCTCCATGTGTCTTTCAAGCCACAGGATTCAGGACTCAAACTGGATGGTCAGCCAGGTAGCACCCACCTGCTTTAACAACCAGGCTAAGGGTTGGCCTGACATTTATTATTTTAAAAATTCAGTACTTGAACCTATGTGACTGGCAAGCACCACATTCATTTTATCATTCCAATTAAAGCGTTGCCTAGTGTCCAAACCAAAACATTTTTTTTTAAAAAAGCTTCTTATACACAATCTGATCTTCTCAGATACTTTAAAAGAAATGACAAGGTAGATGATTTCCCTCCCTCAAAAAACATATAAATAACATACATGACTATCCTTCTTTAAATGCAAAATAATAAACTATCATTTATGTTAATGCAAATAGCATTAACTCATATATATATAAAATATATATATATATATATATATATAAAAAGTGGGTATATGATGTGTTATTAGGTAAGCCCTATTTGGGTTTGAAGTATGTATTTTAAAATCAAAGAAGATGCTTTCTGTGCTATCAGAAGCCAATAGATTTTTGATAACATGATCTTAAGGTCTGTTATATTTTAGGAATGAATGCTTCCTGTCCAGATTTATGTCACCACCTCATTCCGGGTGATTTCTAAACAACCTAGGGTCACTGTGGCTTCTCTTTAATTAGTATCTCACTGCTCGAGGGAGGAGAGCACGTCAAGAGGAAAAGAATGCAAGAAGACATTATAAACAAAGGTCTTTGAGGGAAGTTGGTGGTTTGGTCGTGGAATGAAAAAAATCCTAGCTCCTTCTTTGTTACTACACTAAAGCCGGAAATGGTTTTGATTCCTACAAACCAAGAAGGTTGGAATGTTTGTGTATGTTTGTTAATTCTGCTTTAATGAGTTAAGACTTTTATCTCGATTTCAATTTGATAGCCTAGGATTGGGAATTACGCATTCATTGTTTTGATGAAAGAACATTTCATAAAGAAAATAATGATTCAGTCAAAACTTTCCATTTCAGACATGATTCCATTATGGCATAGCAATACCCAAGTTATATTAACACTACATTTTCCTTCTTTCAAATAAAGAAGTATAATGTTTAGGAGACAAAATTAATAATACTTACCTAAAGGATATTTTTTGAAATCCATATTAAAGCTAATTCATATAAAATGCATATTAAATAACTAAAACTATCTCTTTCTCGTACACAAACACATAAAACAGTTGTATTCAACCTTGAGTATAAGTCACTTTCTGAAGAAAATAAAATGTGTTTATATGTATATATGTGTGTATCCAGGTGACTCTTTAGTAACACGGGTTTGAGGTGCACAGGTCCACTTATTCATGGATTTTGCTCGATAAATACATAATCTATACATATAATAAATACAGTACTGTAATGTATTTTCTCTTTATGATTTTCTTAATAATTTTCTTTTCTATAGTATACCTTATTATAAAAATTCAGTATATAATATATATCATACAAAATATGTGTTCCTTAACTGTTTATGCTATAGTAAGACCACTGATTAACAGTAGGTTATTGGTAAGTAAGATGTGAGGGACTCAAAAATGAATTTTGGATTTTTGACTGCACATTTTGGGGTACTGTGATTAGCACCCTAACACCCAAGTTGTTTAAGGTTCAGATGGTCTGTGTGTGTGTGTGTGTGTGTGTGTGTATAAAATCAACTCATCTTATGAGGCTGAGAACAAAATTCTATTTAATTTGGGCTCACTGCAATGAATGAATAAATGAATGTTACAATAAAATTAAGTGTAAAATAAATTTTGCCTAGAAATCAAAAACATCACAACAATTTTAAAAAATCTTAAAAGCATAAATATATACATGTGTATATACATATATATGTGTGTATATATATCTTTCTATCTATAGGATTACATATACATGGACAAAGAGAGTCAAATAGATGTAATTTTACAAGGGAATTTATGTTTTCAAATACTAAAAGAATTACATTCTTAAAAATTAAGGCAATATGTGTGTGAGTAAGTGATGCTTTTAAGATATTAAATGCTGAGACCAGCGGATGCACGGAGGTTAAGGTGACTGGATCCCACATAGCCACTGCATGGTTTGAGTCCTAGACCTGCAGCCTGAAAAACACGCCAGGGTGTGTGTGTGCATGAGTGCTCAAAATGCAGAGAGAAAAATGAAAGAGAAGGGACTATGATGTGGCCACCCCACTATGGAGTGCTTTCTCACTTTCCCTCTCTCTCTGTCTCTGTCTCCATAAGTACACTCACCCTATAGCAAAAACAAAACAAAACAGTATTAAATTTTCCGTTAAAACAAAGACACTGATAAATGGTCTCTATACGGTACATTTACAAGTCCGCTCCCAGCACAGGGCCTGCGTCCAGTTTCATAATCACATAGTACACTCACCCTACAGAACTAGGTTCCAGGCAAGTTCATATGCTAAGTTAAATTTCATTCTCTTCAGGAAGTGACTTTTCCTCAAGATTGAATACAGCTGTTAGCCCACACCACTGTTCCAAAAGCATTTCTATGAGAACTAGAAGAAAACACAATTGAAAAAAATGCAAATTCACTTTCATTACTTCAGATCTGTGCAGCTAAAGCTGGGAGGAAATTTCTTGATTCTGTTTTGTTAGTTAGATTTTTATAAATACTCAGTAGAAAACATACAAGATAGTTAAGAGATGGCAAGAGGATTATAAGAATTTCCACGTACTTTTGCAGCCTATATATTATAATAAACCACAGCACTAGTTTATATTAGGTTGTCAGAAAAGTCATGAAGCAGTTTTGCATAGAAAAACACATCATGACTTTTTCGACAACCCAATAATATAGTGCCTCATTTTTTTTTGTTTTGAAAATCAAAGTTACACTTGTATTCTTTTTTTTTTTTTTAATTTCACCCTCTAATAGAACTTGATTTCTTCCTTTCTATTCACAGAAATGTAGCCTGGCACATAACGTGGGGCAGCCTCAACAGAGGAAATGCTGCCAGCTAGCTAAAAACACCGGATGCAATTGAGACCACAAGAGACACATACTCAGTTATAAATGTCAAACTTGAAAGAGATACTGGAAAGAAACAAAGTCTACCTTTTTATTGATGGATTAATTTAGTGAACTAGCTCTTCGTTTACTCCCAAACAAAACAAAAATCTCACGGAATTATTCTGATAATCCAAGGCTCCACTTTGAGATTTAAAAAGAAAAAGAATAAACGATGGAGTCTCACCATCCCTAGCCATTTTCTTACCTTTGTGGGCAAGAGAATGGAGGGATGTGGCTGGTAAGCTGCCAGGCAATAACAGTATAAGGAAGTTGGATCAGGTTGCATACAAAGACTTGGGAAAACTGCATTTTGTAAGAATGTCTTTTCTAATAGCATTACGGAAAAATGCCCTTTTAAAAAGAACTAGAATAACTGTCTGTGAACGGACAGGTAAGAGAGTAAGTTAAGGCGTATTATTAACTCTCTTGGGCAGTGGAGGGAGGGGATGGAAAAACTTAATTTACTAAGTTTGTAGCAGCTGCTTTTGTTATTTCCACCTTTACCATTGTGTTTCCTTTTGTATAGAGTGATGGTGATAGCTATAATGTATATATTGTTTCCCAACTAGCAACATAAATCAACATTTAAAGTTTTCTTTTTCTTAAAGAGGAAGCATAAGAATTTAGCATCTTATTTTTTTTTCCCCTCGCAGTTTGGTTATTGGTGTTTTTCAAGCTTCACATTTCAATAGCTACCAATTGCTTTTATCTAAAGATTTTTTGCAATTAATATATTCATCTACTCAAAAATAATTCTTCAGACAAAAATTAAAAGTTCAATTTATGGGCCAGCTGCTGGACTGATGGTTAAGGCGGCTGGATCCCACATAGTCAACTGCATAGTTCTATTCCTGAACTCAGCAGCTTGGAAAACATGTGTGTATGGCGGGGGGGGCGGGGGCGGGGGGGGGGGCAGAGAAGACACGTATGTTTGCATGCACAAAATCCCAAAGGAGGTAGCAATAGGAGAAAAGATTGCAGGGTGACCGTGCCCCTTAAGGGTGTTTTCTCACTTTCCCTTTCTCTCTGTCTTTGGCAAGCACACGAGCCATCTAGCAAATTAGAATTTAAAAAAATATCAAATTACTTTCTACTCAGGGACGAGAATATTTTGATTGTTAAAATATAATAATTTTTATTTAAGACTTGATCAGAGAGAGCAGTTAATAGTTTTTACATTTTAAAAGTTAACCGGAAGTCTCCTTCACTTTTGTTCTCCATACAATGCGATCAGTGTTTCTTAGAAAGGTGAACATTTCTCAGAAAAGATGAAAGCACCTACCATAACTCACAAAGGACCAAGTGAGTATCGTGGTAAGAACCAGTCATTTTTCAAACTATGTTCTGTTATACATATGTCAGCCATCTTATTTCTAGCAAGCTTTTTCAAAAAATAAGAGAAAACCTTCTGCCACTAGAGGGAGTTCATAATTCCCTTTGTATCAATAAACATGTAGAGTGAATTTAACTTCTGAAACAATCAAAATTACAGTTGTAGTACACTTGCTTTTTATGAAACAATAAGACTAAATAAATAATTGATTTTTTAGGAGAAATATTTTCCCCTTCAAGTAGAATAACTACTGTGATTACATATGTTCATTAATAATGAGCAGCATATTTATATTAAAAGTAACTTAAAATGTTCAATCTCTGGAAGTGGTGTAAGATAAGTTCTGTTCTACTTGTGTATTCATTGGGAATGGAATCTTTTAATATTTCAATCTTGATATTATAATAATAATAGTGATTGAATGTTCCAAAGATGGCTGCTACGATCACTCCCGTTCTGCACAGCCTTTCCAACGTGACCTTGTCCTCCTAAGTCAAAAGCTGAAACCTATCTTATCTCTTCATCAATATAGGATGGCCCTATGACTGGGCCAGATGAATGTAGAGTATCTTTGAGGGACTTTTCAAATGTACGTCTGCTGAAGCTTTCAGCCAACTGCTATGGAAAGAAGTCTGGACCACTGTGCCATTCAGTTAGGGCTTACATGGAGAAGCAGGATGAGAAGTCTAACAGCGGAGAAGGGAGGCATTCCAGCCATCAGCCAGACAACTGTGTGAAGCATGTAAATGAGATCATTTTGGACATGCTATCTCCAGCAAGCTCCCAAATGCACGCAGCCACAGGATGAACCCAGCCAAAGCCAACTGGAGTAGAAGAGTCACCCTGCTGATCCCAGCCAGCCCAAAATAGAAATCACTGCTTTAAGTTTGAGTAGGTTCATTATTCAATAACAGATCATTGAAATAACAATACTCATAAATACATTTGTATGATGGTGTAAATTTTAAAAAAGCCCTTTCACATCTGTTATCCCCTACAGCTTATACTTTACGGTAGGAAACTAGTCAAAGATTAAATACCATATCCAGGATCTCAGAGTACTTAAAAATAAATACAAAGTTTATATTTAAACTTTAGAGAGATGTTTATCATAAGTAAATACTATACCCTTACTTGTCTATGTTGTATCTATTATAGCATAATAGTGATAACCAAATAATCAAGTACAAGTCGAATGAATGTTCCTTAACCAGAATACTTAGGACAAGAAGTTCCAATTTTGGATTTTTTTTTTCAGATTTTTGGAATATTTGCATATATAAAATGAGGTATCTTGGGGGTGGGATCCAAATCTATGCACAAAATCATGCTTCATATATGCCTTGTACACATATCCTAAAGGTAATTTTATATAATATTTTTGTATGGCAGGTTTTGTTTTGTATTTTTTAAAGAATTACTTATTTAATTTTATATATTATTACTCTTATTTTTTTTCTAATATGACCAGAGATTAACAGAGAGAGAGACAGAGAGAGAAAGCAAGACAGGACTCGAACCACGTTGGCCATGTGGGAGTACAACGTTGTAACCATCACATCACCTGCCAGCCCCTTGTTTTGTATTTCCACTTTCAAAAACTTGTTTTCTGTTATGATGCCAGAGAGCGTGTGCACATGTACAGAGAGAGAAAGACCCTTCACTAGGGTCTGGGCACACCACAATCCTCTCTCCTCCAATTCTCCCTCCAGTCAGGATTCGGGGAAGCACATGCAGTCAGTACTCAGCCATGTGGAATCAGGCTTCCTGTGCATGGCACTTACAGGGCCAGCGTGCACGGCAGTGTTTTTACTGAAACCATCATAGCACACTGTGAAATTTTCTACTTATGGTACCACATTGGTGCTCAAAAAGTTTCACATTTTGGAACATTTTAAATTTTGGATATTCACATCAGGGATGCTCAACCTGTACTGACTAGAAACTATTCTCTTCAGTGCTTCTTTTCCATAAGAATGGTTAATCTCAGCAATTATATTCATTTCTATTAATCCTATAGGTTTAAAAAATACACCTAAATAGCCTTTCTGGACCTGTGCCTTTTTATTTATACATGTTTCTGGTTTTATTTTAATGTCTAAGAAATGTTAATCATTCAAAGTTCTAAATGAAATATTAACATCTTCAAGCTATATATATGTACACACACACACACACACACACACATTTTTTTTTTCTTTAAGAGATTTTTTTCTATAGGGCGCAAGTGCTCACTGTAGAGACAGAGAGACAGAAAGTGAGAAATCACCCACTCAGGGGGATGGCAAAACTGCAATCCCTTCTCCTCTCAGGATTTTGGGCATGCATGCACAAGCACCTGGTATTTGTTTTTTTTTTTTTTTTTTTTTTTTTTTTTTGAGAGGCTTTTGCTAAAGGGTGTGTGCACTCACCAGAAAGAGAGAAACAGAAAGCGAGGAATCACCCCTCGGGGAGATGGCCGTACAGATCTCTTCTCTTACAATTTCCTCTCAGAATCCTGGGTATGCACGCACATGCGCCCGGCGTGAGTTTAAGCCACCGGGTCCGGGACTCGAATCACGGTCGACTATATGGGAGTCCAGTGACATAGCCATTACGCCAACTGTTGGTCCCCGCTTGGTGTGTTTTAAGTCGCCAAATCCAGGACTGAGTACGTGGAATTCCAGTGATGTAACCATTATGCCATCTGCTGGTCTCTTCAAGCAATATTATAAATTGGACTTTTAAATTTTAAATGTCCCTCAAAAATTCTTTCCTTGGTTATTCTCATTGTAGTCACAAGCTCTGTCTGTGTTCCAGTTCAATAAAATAATGATTGGGCTTCTAGCATCATATTTTGGTTCTCCTGCCCCTTCCCTTCCTGCTAGGTTCTCTGTGAGACTGTATATGATGAATGTGGACTTACAAATCCAGCAAGGGAAAGACACTGGGATTTCCCCCTTTGACAGCTAAGTGTTCTTGGAGGGAGCCGTTTGTGGCAGAGGTAATGGTCTTAGATTTGAGAATGCCCTGGTCAACAGTCCAGTAATAAATTAGGTGGAAGACAATTAGTAGAAAGCAGGTTTTCAGAATAATTTACGTGGCCCATACCAAGATGGAATAAAATTCAAGTGGTTCCAGACTGGCAGTCCATCAACCCACCAGTCAGTTTCTTTGGTGAGAGAACATCTCACTACCTGTTGGCAGAGAGTTTCCAACTACCTGTACAAGTCATGCCACTTTCACCTTTCCCACAACAGTCACAACACCAGTGCGAACAATGAGTGCAAATGTAAGTTACAGAAGCTAGAAGGCAGGAGTCCCTGGGAGGCTGTCAGAATAAATGTGGATTAAACATCTTCTACATTATACTTTACAATGGCTGCTTTTGATTTATTTTTTTTAAATAATTATTTTATTTATTTATGTTTGTTTGTTTGTTTTAATTTGACCAGAGAGGAACAGAGTGGGGTGTGGGGTGGGGGAGAGAAAGCAAGCCGCCAGGTCCAGGGCTTGAATTGTGGTCAGCCATGAGAGAGTCCAGCACCCTTAACCACTATGCCACCTGTCAGCCCTGCTTTAGATCTCAAGCTAAAGAACCTAGTCTTTCACATGGTTCACAAATCCCTGCAAGATTTGACTCCTTCCTACTTCTCCAGCATCATCTTGCACCATTGTCCTCCTCACCCATTAAGATCTAGGCATTCTGGTTTTTTAGCTCCTCATACCACCACAGCAAGCAATCCAGCCATACGCTTGCACAAGCTGCTCCTCTGCATGGAATGTTCCTCCTCCACCTCTTTGTCTGGTTAACTTCACCTACTCTTCAAGTCTCAGCCTAAATTACTTCTGCTAGTAAAAACTTCATTCTTATCCCCTACAAGAGACTAAACTTTTCTATTACACTATATAGTCTGAATATAACTTAACTCTAATCACTCCATTTCTGAACTCTTCAAGCTGCCATCTAAATTATTATTTAGTTCCCATCCTCTCTTCTTCATTAGGAAAGCTTCTTGAGAGAAGTGGTGGTATGTTTCGTTCACGGCTTTATCACCAGTGTCTCATACTTTATAGAGTAGGTACTCAATAACATGTGATATGCACTTCTGAAAATACAAGAAATCAGACAGTTTGAATAAGAAAGAGAAATACACAAATGACCAAGTGGTAAAGCAGACTCTAATCAATATGTTTGAGATCGAAGCAATACACAGTAGGAGAACGGGGAGAAGGAAATTGACTCCAAATAGTGACTACAGAAAGTTTCGTTGAGGAGAATCCCAATGTGCTTATAAGAACAAGTGAGAAGGACACATATTTTTTTCTGGCCTACTGCAAAGAAGAGAGATCACAAGTGGCTTTGTCACCCCACCAACATGTTCTTGCTTAGCACTCTACTTTTTCCCTGATGTCTCAAATACCTTCTATACTCTAGGTAGAAAAAAAAAATAGTGTTTTAATAGAGCATGGACAATGCTTAACCGAAAGAAATGACAATTTGATAATAAACCATTAAACTGATTGTGTCAAAACTGACTGAACCCCCTGCAGTATTAACAGCTTGGCATTTGTGGATTAGGGATTGCAAACCAACCTTATCTAAGACAAGTTCTTGTCTAAAACCAGATAAAAGGGATGGGAAATGTTTGGGGGTAGAGAGAATGCACAGGTTGTAGAGGCAGCCTGATGATGATGTTGTCAGAGAAGGAGCCAGAGCTTTGGAAAAAGCTGGGCTCACTGCAACAAAGTAGGAAATCTTTGTGACGTGTGGTGTGTCATGACACAGCACTGGAAATGATAAGCATTCCATCTGATGGTTTGGAATACTGGACAGATATATTAGGTAACCTTCCCAACTACCCAGAACAAAGCAGAAATAGATCCGGGAAGTCACCCTAGCTGCCCAAGCCACAAGCAATTCTCATCATGTCAGACCCAATGAGATGAGCCTAGAGCTACTAGTCTCCTCTGAAGCTCCCAGCTCCTTGCTAACTGGCTGGGTCTCCTGGTGAACACCTTCTCCCACTGCATTTAATATGAAGACGGGGAAATATGTTTCGAACAAGTCGTTTCACTGAAGTCAAGTTCTCAGCAATAAAATTTGGTTTTTAGTTTCACAATAAAAATGTCTGAAATTTGGTCCAAGTAACAAACATTAAATGATAGTAAGGTGTAATTTTGTTTCCTGACTTTGCATAATTATGTCAACGTTTGACTGAAAAGCAGGCTTCCATTATGGAAGACACATTTAGTAAGCCACACTACCTACACCAAGTTTTTTGATTCTGATCTAAAGAAATGTGGTCTGGCTTTTGAGTTTAATTCTTTCTTATACCACATCTCCACAGTGCTATCTTCAAGACTTTTAGCAACTATTCATCATAAAATGAATTTTAATTCCCAATTATACTTTAATATCAATCTCTCAACACAAAGCACTATAATTTAAAAGCAGTTTGGAATCTCCAGAAACATGTCTGTGCAACTGAACTGTGCTTCTTACGTGCGGCATTGCGTAATCCTCATTTACTGCAGGTTCTATGATAAGGACTTAACTTCTAATCATTTTCATCTCACAGTTTTATGACCCTTTTGTTTAAAGTCAATATTTTAATTGGCATATATCAAAATCTGAACAGATATTGGCTCCAAAATTTTGTTTCAACAGAGAAAGGGCACATATTTACTTAAAATAACTTTGAGCACAGTAGCCTAATTTTTACTGTAATAAAGGAGTCTGTCACAAGGTGAAATTTTTATAAGTAATGAAACAGAATTTAATGGAAAGATTAGGGTCGGTAGTTCATGAGAAGCATTTAGCTGATACACACGATTCTAGGTCATGTAAAAACCATGTAAAAACTTCTACAACCACCATTTTGGGGAGGAAAACAATAAATTAAAAAAAAAATCTTACTCTAACTAGTAGTTGCAGTCCTTTCAAATTACCTATAACTTCATCACTACTACTAAAAATTAGAGTTTTAGTTCTTTTTCCCCCCATTACATGCTCAAAACAGACATAAGTGAAAAGAAGAGCCTTTGAGAGAGATAGCAGGAAAAACAAAAAACTAAAAACAAAAAAACCCAGCAACACACAGGTTGGAAAATAATAATAATGCTATTATAGTGCTATCCCAGAGAATTTTCTAAGATGATGAAAATGTACTACATTTGCACTGTCTAATTTGGTGAGCACTAGCCAATGCAGCGAATGAACAATTGAAATATGGTTAGTGTAACACAGGAACTGAATTTTTTATTATTTTCTTTTTATTGCCAGAGGGCATGCTTGTCAGAGAGAAAGGAGGAGAGCTAGAGAGTGTGAAAAAGCACTCTCTCAATGGGGTGTGGTCATGCCACAATCCCTTCTCTGTTTCTTCAACCCTTCAGAACTCTGGGTATGAACACAAATGAACTGCAATGGCCAGGATTCTGACCATGGTCAGCCACATGGGGTCCAGCTTCCTCCACTGTGGTATGAGAATGCTCCTAAATTTTTCATTTTAAATAGTCATACAAACCTCATGACCACCATATTACACAGAATAGGCCTGTAACCAAATGGATCTCTGAAAAATGGAGAAGCAAACTACTGTGTAAAATCAATAAAATATAGTGATTATTTTAAGGCCAGCAGGAGCCTAGAATTATTTTTAACTGTTGATTACCTGATAATCTTTTAACATCCTTATTAAATCAGTCATTACAAGGAACTTAGACAAGAAATAAATAAAGTACTCCCAGGAAAGGCCAGAAATGATTAAAACAAAAACAGGAAAAAAAAAAATAACAGAAAGGATGCACCCAATCCTGAGTCCTGACTTACTATTTTGTCATGTTGTCCAGCTTTTCCAGGAATTAGACATTCAAGGGGAAGGCAGTTCTATCTGACTCAACTTTCTACTAAATCAGCAGAACTGAAAAGTTAGGTCTCTTAACTCTCTCTAAAAGTGAATGGGATAATTTTAAATTAGCATTATGCCCAAACTAAATATCCTTTGAAAACACATCCTATAATGAGACAGTGAGCCTTTTATAAGGGAGTATATACTGTATAGATCTGTACATATATTTAGGTTCTTAACATTTTTTGTGAGTTTCCTAATTTTTTTTATTACTGTTATCATATCTTTTACTACCCAGTTATCATAGCTTATCATACCTAGTGTGGAGGTTAAAACACTGGATCCCACATGGTTAGCTGAAAGGTTTGAGTCTCAGACCCAGCAACTTGAGAACCATACCAGGCAGGTGTACGTGCGTGCCCAAAATTCCAAGAGGGGAATGGAGGAGAATGAACTGTGGAGTGGCCATCCCTCCAGAGGGGTGATTTCTCACTTTCCTCTTTCTCTCTCCCTCTCTGGCAAGTGTACACACCCTACAGCAAAAACTTTAAAAAATAAATAAAATAAAATAATTAAAGAAAGAATTTCAGCCTTATTTTTTTCAGCCATAAACAGCACTTGTTTTCAAGATCATCTTCAGCTATGAGGGAACCAGCAGTTAGCATAATGGCTATGTTGCTGGACTCCCACGTAGTCGACCGCGGTTTGCATCCTGGACCCGGTGGCTTAAAACTCACGCCAGGCGCGTGTGCGTGTGTGCCCAAGAACCCGAAAGGAGAATGGAGGAGAAGGGATTGCGGCGTGACCATCCCCCCGGGGGGTGATTTCTCGCTTTCTGTCTCTATGTCTCTCTCTGTCTGGTGAGCGCACGCGCCCTATAGCGAAAAAAACCTCTCCAAAAAAAAAAAAAAAAAAATCATCTTCAGCTATGAGAAAATGAACACCTCCTCCAGGAAGCAGAAAAAATTAAGAAAAGTTACATAGTCACATAATATAGAATAATGGAAAATCTAGAAGTATTTTCTGGTCTAGACTCAATTCATCTTATTTGGCGAAATTTCCTGACAAACAAGAACACACTCCAGGGCTAGCTCTGGAACTCAGAGGTTAAGTGTTATGTGTACAGCACTTAAAGCCCACATGGTAACTACATCTTGAATCCCGACCTCTGCAGCTTGAAAAGCACATCAGGTGCATGTGTGTGCATGCCTAAATCCTGATAGGATGGAGAAATGGAGGAAAAAGAATTGGGCATTACCACACCCTACTGGAGAAGAGGCTTTCTTTCTCTCCCGGGTGAGCATAAGTGCCCTATGGGGGAAAAAATAAAATGCATTCATCAAAGTAGTCCAAGGACTTAGGTACAGTGCATAGGTAAATACTCGGTTAGATAGCCAAGTTATTGTTTAATGAATATGAATAGTTGTTGGTGGGTGATAGGAAGAATTTTGATCAGCATTATTGAATTCATAAAGTCACCTCCATGAGACAATCCACCAAGAACAATTTCAGAATCTTCACTGTAGAATTCCACTTGACCAAAACAAGTTAAAGTTGGCAGTTTTTCCAAAATGGTCCCTTCCAATTTAAGTAATACGTGTAATAACTGTGATACATAATCTCCAAATAGCCACTATCATTTCCTTCCCTTGTAGTATTTACATGCCATCACACCAATCAAAAAACAGAATCTGCTTTATCTCAGTTTGAGTCTAGACCGGTATGGTAACTTGCATTCAACTGATAAAATATGATAGAAGTAATTCTACGTCTGGCAGCTTTCACCTGTGCTCTTGGAAGCCAGCCACAAGCAGAAAGCCCAACTAGCTTGAGAGCACTGTCCTGTGCAAAAAGCCAGCCTTCCCAGGTAGAGGGAGAAAGGCTAACAGCAAAAGAAGAGGCCCCAGTGATTAAAAGTGACATCTTCAGAACTTTCTAGACCATGCAAGCTGATGGCTGAACTCAGTGGCACGAAGGAGCTAAGCTGAATGCAGCCCACTGACCCACCCCAATTAACGACATGTGGAGCGGCCAATTCCCACCCAAATTCCTGAGCCAGAATCATGAGAATCATGAGAAATAATAAATGATTATTGTTTAAAGCCCCAAAGTTTTGGATTGGTCTATAACCTACCTATTTCCACATTCGATTACCAAACTTGCAACTTTTACTTTTTATTTTGAATAAAAGAATTAACTTGGAAGTTTCAATGGTCTGTTTTCATTCAAGTTCAAATATGACTGAACACAAATATTTCTAAGGGTGTTACCATTGTGGAAAAGGCCCACCCTAAGAAAAAGCTCATTCTTGAGGTTTCCTGCCACATTGATCTCATTCTTATTGCCAGCACCAACTCAAAATAAAATTAAATTAAATTAAAAATAAGAGTAACTATAATGGGAAGAAGCATAGCATACAGTTTTATACTGTTTAGAAAGAATATGCTTAGCAAAAAAATCCTCAGCTAAGGCCTTTATGCCAAAATTTAAAGGGTGATGGAGAAAAATAGCCGAATAAACCCATAAAGTTGAAATCATGTCCATGTCTGGAGTACATCCTAGAATCTCAACCCTCCCCACTGCTCAACGTTTGCCTCTTCTTTTTTTTACCATGAATATTTAATTCAATACCGGGATAAGAACTTTAAATTATTATAAAACATAAGCAGATAAGTGCTAAGTTTGTACATTAATCTTGTTTGCTATGGAGGAGACTATTTTGTTTTCCTACAATAAAATTATGCTGGGAAATATCTTTAATAGAAAAAATAAATATGAATGGCATTTTTTAAAAGGGGGGAAATGGAATAGCTGGGGAAGTTGAAAATGCTACAAGAGGATACTCTCCAAAATAAAACCTACTTTAGAGTTTCCAATCCATTTAAATTGAAGCCTAGAAGCCCTGGTAAGGGATAGAATCCTACATAAAAAAAAAAATAGCAGGGCCAGCCCACGGCATAGTGGTTAGGGTAGCTGAATCCCATGGTCAACGCCTCCCTCAGCTCTCCACCCACAGTTCAAGTCCCAGACCTAGTGGCTTAAGAAACACATTGGATGAGAAGAATTTTCTTTTATCAGCCTGATCTACTTTTTGAGTATGGAACATGCAAGAAGCAATAAGTAGAAATCCACAGAGAAGCCAAGGGAAGAGTATGGAAATTCTAACTCTGAACAAGTGTCCATAGAAACTGAAGAGCAACAGCGATATTCCAGTCAACCAAGCACATCTACAGGGTTACCGACAACCTCAGAAAAATGTAAAAAATGAAAAAGATCTGTGAAGGATGACAAAGCTTCCTGTCAAGAGGGGAAGCCGCAATGCAATGACAGCTGCAGACTCAGAAAAAGATACCAATTTCCCCATTGCCCTCTAAACTGCCACCAGTCAACTGGCTTCGCTGAGGCATTTTTGCGGGCTTGATGCTAACAATTAAAAATCAGCTCCAAAGCCCAGAAATTAGGTGCATACAAGAGACTGTGCCTAAGTTTATCCAAATCAGAAGGATATTCCTACCACAGCACAAGAGGCCAGGACTGAGATATCATTATAAAGAAAATTAAAGATGGGCAGAGGGAAAGCTGCAGAAAGGACCCAGGAAGAGATGTATTCCAAAAGGACATAACCTCTGGAAGTGGCTGCTTCACCTGCAGAGGCTTTGCCTAATCCTGAAGAGTCTGCAGCTCTCTCGAGGGAGTTGATACAATTGAGATGACAACCTCTGCCCCAGAGGCTATGCTGGCCTCCTGGGTCAGAGTTGCATCCATGACTGGGAAGATAGAGACAGTGGAATCAGAGGCTACGGAATCCCCCCAAGAGGCCTATGGTGTCAGGTAGTGTGTGGTCCAGGGAAACAGTCTCCCTGCAAACACGGGTGGTTGGGTTCCCCTGAAGTTTCATGCTGGACAAGCCTGGGTTCCTGAGAAGCAAAAAAGGAGAGTGTGTGTATTCTCCCTTCTTCTGACCTGAAATTTCCCACCCCCGTACCTGGAGGATAATATGTTGTGCCCAAAATGTGTTCAAAGGAACAAGGTCTTAAATGAAAAGACTCCAGTGAGATTAGAATACCAAGAAAAGGGCACATAAACAGTTGTAATTTGTGTTAGAAAAGTTGGACAGTCAATTCCACAATGCCCAGACAGCTGAACTCTGGTCCCCCACACTTGCCAACCTCCCTGCTGTTCAGAGGCCATGCAGACTGGTGGGATGCAGATGGTACCCTTCGACCCCCAACAGAGCCCGCTGCCTCACAGGCTGGGGTATAGAGACTATGTTCGAAAATGGAAGACTTTCCCAAATGACCATGCATTCTAGTAATAAATGAAAACGTTGTTCCTACTACCAAATGTCTACCTTTCTAAGCTAGAAAGGACTTCGATAGCTCTTTGAAGAGGGAACTTCCTCAGCAGTGCACTGTGGAGGAGTTGGGACAAGAAATTCATTTCCTTTATGTTGGATTTTTTCTCCTCAGGATACTGACGACTTAGAGGATGGTCCATTCTGATTGTGAATTTAATAAATGTAAATACTTTAAGTGAAAAGAAAAGAAAAAAGAAAAAAAAACATGTTGGACACATTCACGCATGTCCAAAATCCTGAAAAGAGGGATAAGTGGAGGAGAAAGGATTGCAGCGTGACAGTTCCCCATGGCAAATGTTTTCCCACTTTTCTATCTTTCTCCAGTGAGTGCATGTGCCCTCCGGCAAATTAAAAATAAATAAACAAATAAAATAGTAATTGACAATTACTATTCTAAAGGCCACTATCCCAGAACTTAACTGTTGCCTTCCTAACACTGAAATTATTTCTACTGTGACCACCTTCTTTGTTTCCCATCAAGTCTGCAGCTCCCTTATATGCCCTTCTAAGGGTACACTGGGGCAGACAGAAGTATGAAACAGAAACCCTTTCCATTTCTCTCACAGTGTCTCCCAGTTTAGCGCAATTAGCAAGAATGGTATTTAATCCATAAGAAAGTGATATATAATCCATAAAGCAAAGTCCACTAATGCTTTACTCAATTTGAAAAATTGCCAGTTCTGTCAGAAATGCCAACACTCAAATCAAGAATTCACTACACAGCATCTTCATCTTTCCATCAGTACGTGCAGGAGTAACAGATGTTGAAATATGACCAATTTTCTGGCTGACAAATGAATCTCAAAATGTCTGTAACAATATGAACAAAGGCAGTAGGTGAACAAGACGCTTCCTTCTCGACCGACTTCCCAAGGGTTGATGGACACAGCCTCATGACAGTTTTAGGATGTTTAACCCAAGATGTGTTCAAATTGTGAGGCTTATAGGTACGAAGAAAAATCCATATTGCATACGGCATACATTGCTATCATTTGGGGACAATGAAAGGTACAGACTATTAAGGGACTCAAATGATATACATCACAATTTTCCTAAATCCAAGTTTCAACTACAGCCATATTAAATATTTCCTCATTGAAGGGACTAATGGTAAATATGTAAAATTCTCTGAATCAGTTTCTCAAGCCTAACTCCAGACATAGAGGAGAATCACTTGTTCCTACGTTTGTTTCTGTGATCAGGAATATTAGCTGAGACTTTTGACACGTCTGAACAAGCAATAAGAAATGCCTTGTGATCCAGCTGTACCACCATGGGAAGGGAAGAGTCACTTTGATGCGGACACCCTCTCTAACTTGCATCAAGCCCTTTTTGCTTTTTAGCTACTCTGAAAGCATTTGGAAATCCAGAATACCCTTTGAGTTCACTCTAAGAGACTCCATAGGAGAATCAAGTTATAAAAAGTCCATTGTTTATGCAGATCAAAGGAAATCTTGGGAGAATCAATGCTTTCCAGTAACTGCGAACATAAAGGAATTTTCCTTCTTTTTCAGGAAACCTGACCACGTGGATTCTGCCTCCTGTCTGAGGCAGTACCCAGTGTGCCTGACCTCAAGAAACAGGGCCTGACGAATGATTCTGACAACTGAAACTATCCAGCATTCCTGACTTCAGAATGCTTTCATGTCTGCTCCACCACCAACATACACCCACTAACGGATATTTTGGTCAGTCAACTCAGAAGCCAAAGAACACCTGAAGTACACGGGGAACGATCTCCTTGTACCACCCTTTCCTCTGGGTGAAGCACAAGAGTAGCCATTTTTATTACTGGCAGAGCCTCCTTCCATCTCCTTGTACCCCCTAACCCCCTACCCCCACCAAAATTGATTCATTCTAAATGGCCTTTTCAATGCTGTCCCTAGATCTGCTGCTACAGAAGCTGCACCTTATATTTCCATTTCCATAGTAGGTTATTGAATCCAGGTCTCCCTCTCTAAGATGTTTTTGAGGCATTCTCATAGTATAGATGTATTTGCTCACATTGTTGGCAGCTATCACCTTCTTCCAAGAAACCTCACGTGTAACATTTCTCATCCACTAGCTTCCCATCTTATTTGTCAGTCTGCAATCACTCCATCAGGGGAAGACTTTTTTTTTTGCTTCTTTTTTTTAAAATTGAGATATAATTAACAGAGACTAAAATATTCAGATCTTGCGTGTTCTTCGTGAGTTCTGACTATTGTATATAGTTGTGTAACCATCACTCAAAGCAAGACATACAGAACTCTCATAAGTGTTTCTCTGTCCCTTTCCTGTCAACTCCTCTAGACACTATCTGATGTCTGTCATCATAGATGAGTCATGCCCGTATCTGGATTTCATGTAAACAAAATGATAGAAATAATGGGATTTTTTTGCAACCACCTTTTTTTCACAAAAATATGTTTTTGAGATTTATCAGTGTTATTGCTTGAATCAGTTAGTTCATCCTTTCTCTGGGTGAGCAATATTGCACTATGAGAGAATTTGTTTATCCATTCCCCTATTAATGGACATCTGAATTCCAGTTTAGAGGCTTTAATAATAGGCAGATAAAAAACAGTTTTATGTAGATCGTGTGTGTGTGTGTGTGTGTGTGTGTGTGTGTGCATGAACCTGTATTTTTATTTCTTGTTAGTAGATACCTGAGAGTGGAACTGTGGGGTCATACCTAGTATATGCATGTTTAGCTTTATAAGAAACTATTGAATAATTCTCCAATGCAGTTAGACTATTTTACACTCCCACAATGATTGAGAATTCCAGGTACTCCACATCTTCCCCAACATTTGATGTTGGCAGGCTTTTTTATTTTACATATTCTAGAGGATGTGAGATGGTATCTCATTATGGCTGTAATTTGCATTTCTCCGATGTCTAGTGATGTTGAGCACCTTTTCTTGAGGTTATTGGCCATTCATATATGTTTCTGTGCAGTGCCTGTTCAGGTCTTTAATTGGGGTGTTTATCTTTTTATGACAGATTTATAGAAATCCTTTATGTATTCTGCACCCAAGTCCTTTGTCAGATATATGTGCTGTGAATAGTCTCCCAGCGGTACTTTTCCATTCATTTTACTAAAAGGTGGCATATTTTGGTAAGCAAAAATGTTTAATTTTGATGGCAACCAATTTATGGATTGTTTTAGTTTATGATTGTGCTTTTCACATCATGTACAAGAAATCTATGCCTACTCCAAGGTTACAAAGATATCTTTTGATGTCTTCTTCTAGAAGATGTATAGTTCTTTTGTCCCCCTTTATTAATGATAAAATGTATGCACATGCATGTAAAAGTGAGAGAAAGATAGAGAGAGAGAGATGTGGGGGGGGGTCGTGGAGAGATAGAGAGAGAGAGAGAGAAGCACTCTCCACAGGGTCTGGTCACAACATAATCCCCTTAAACCAGTCCTCCAGCCTGTGGGATCTTGGGCACTTGCACACATGCCTAGCATGTTTCAGGCTAACCAGGCCTGGGATTCAAACCGTGACTGCCAAGTAGGATGTAGTTTCTCTTGAGCAGCATATTACAGCTGCACCAAAGAGCCATTCCAGATTAATAGTTCTAAGCTTGTGTTTGAGTTTCTAACCCAATTCAAATCAACTATTTAGCATGAAGGTAAGTGTAAAAATTCATTTCTTTTGTCAGAGAAGCTGTTTTTTAATACTATATGTGCACAGAGCTTGGGAAATTATTGTATCCCAGTATACTTGAAACATAATTTAAACACTCAAGTATACGTGTAAGTTGTACACACCCATCCCAGGCTGATTTCATTTTTTGCTGCATTTAATATTCTAGTAGAACTAGCCACCCTAATACTGAGAAGTATTACAAGCATGGATCATTTAAACTGCACATCCCACAGCAACTAGAAACTCTGTTACAGAAATATTTCACTTTGACTTTTTTAAAAGCAGGAGCTCAGATATAAAAAGATTCCAAGGTTTCTAATTTTAGTGAAAGTCTTATAATTTGACTCATAAGTACAACTATTTAGAATGAAATGTTTATGAGTGTAAAATCCCCATGACTTGTTCATGTGCTCAAAATGGAACAGGAAGGCGGGCAGGAGGCCCATCTCAGGCAACATGAATTCAGAGGCAGAAAAGGACGACTCTTGTGAAGAAGGGGGCGAGAGAACTCATGGCCACTAGCTTGCTTGCTTTTTGTCCTTTACTATTTTATTTTTTTCACTTTGATTACAAGTATAAATAACCTTGATTTATGCTGAAAGAGAACAACTTTGTTGTTCCTCTGGCCTTAGAAGAAGCCCTGAAGAATCAGAGACTACCTGATGGTACGTGATATAAATCATGAAACAAAATGTATTATTTGAGAATCAGTCCAGTGTGCCTTCTTCACCTTTTTTTTTTTTTCATTCAAATTCCATTCAGTGTTAACACAGGAAATAGAATATTGGCCAATGGATTAAGCCACTGTACCTTATCTGTAGAACTTCTGGTTAAGCTGTCAGTGGTTTTCTTCTTCCATGTCCAAGACACTAGCTAAATAAGGACACTTTTTAATTCCAAACTCTTTAAAGGAAGAATCCAAAGATTGCTTAGTTTCATACTATGAATGAAGTACTTTGATGCCCACAGTAATAAGGTCTAAAACCATGTCTTTTATTTTTATTGTACAAGTAGATTACCATGTGGGGGTGTATGTACGTGTCTGTAAGAACAAAGTAGAAAAATGGAAAAAGTAGAGAATTCCTTTTTCTATCACTAGGAAAGTTACTCTGTTCTATTTTTGTAGAATGCACAAAATGTCATCCTGAAATCTTTAGGCAATGGACAGAAGAGGTCCCAAATCTGTTTGGAGAGCAGACATTCTCCAGCGTTAGACAGTGGAGTAAGAGGGGGGGCAGATCAACACTGATGAGAACAACTCCTTTATAAGCATTTTGTGTAATAAAATATATACTATTAATTAATATTTAAGCATCTATCATGATTCAGGAGAAATTTTTCAAGAAAAATTATGAATTCCCAATACTGAGAATTATTTGATATATAAACATGAAATACTTGGGACACATATATAGAATCATAAAAGTCTCAAGGCCAGCAGATGGCTTAATGATCATATCACTGGACTCCCATGTAGTCAACCACAGTTCGAGTACTGGACCTGCTGACTTGAAACACACTAGGTACTTATATGTGTATGCCCAAAATCCGAAGAGGAGAATGGAGGAGAAGGGATTGTGGCATGATCATCCCCCAGGGAGTGATTTCTCGCTGTCTCTGTCTCTCCAGCACACATATGCACCCTATAGCAAAAATCTCTCTTAAAAAACCAAAAACAATAAAAAAGACCCCACAAAAGTCTCAGCTAAAAGCATAAATATCTACTTAGATATTCAATAATAATAATAATAACTAACATTTATTGAGCACTGAGTAATTGCCATAGTTCTGAGTACTTTGCATATCTTACCTCATTTAGTCAACACGTCAATGCTAACTAACATGCTCCATGTACAGTCAAAGCAGTCTAACTTCAGAGCCCATAGCCTTCATGCTATGTTCTTAATTCTGTCTCCAAACTTTATACAATGAAATCCTTACCCTAATGTGATTACACATGGATATGGACCTATAAGGAAGCAATTAAGGTTAAACAAAGTCATAAAGGTGGGGTTCCCATCCTACAAGAGTAATGACCTTCTAAGATGTCTCTGTCTCTCTCTCTCTCTCCCCCCACACATTCACACACACTCACACAGGTGTACATACTGAGGAAAGGCCATAGAAGCACATAGCAAAATGCTACCATCTGCAAGAAGCCAGGAAGAGAGCAGTCACCAGAACCCAACCATGCTGGTACCCGATCTTGGACTTTTTGCCTCTCAAACAGAGGAGATACATTTCTGTTGGGAGCCACCTAGTCTACGGTATTTTGTTATGGCCAACTGGGCAGACTAAGACTCAATGAGAATTACTCATCCTAGAAACTTTTGAAGAATGGGGAGAATCAGGAAAAAAAATAGATTTAATTTTTGTCTCACCTATCATTTCCTCTCATTCTAGTAAACTTGCCTCTTTTTTATTCTTTCACAGAGTACTAAAAGCAACTGAGAAACTACAATCTTATTAGATTTCATCATTATAAATATTTATAGATATTTTTAAATAGACACATCAATACATGAGGGTTAAGACATGTTTACTGCATTGATCTTTGCAAAAGAAACATAAAAGCTTCTGATCAATATAAATGTAAAAGTTTCTGGTCAAATTTTTAGTATAACTAGATTTTCAGGCAATGACTCGGACTGAAATGGAATAAGAATGAAGACCTTAAATGGTTGCTATTATAGTGTTTCCAATTTATTAAAATAATTATAAAGCATTGCTAGAAATGCCAAATCTCTGGCATTCTGATCTAGTGAAAGGAATTATCAGTGTCTAAAAGGTCTTTGTCAACTCTAACATCTATAAACATTTAAGTGGTATCGAGTAGATTCCATAATCTGATCTGCTTTTAACTGTGGAAATCAATGGAGTTATTAAGAAGCTATTTGAATAATTCATGTTGTAAAGGCAGCCTTCAGAGTAACCATAATGGGTTTGCATCTCAATGATATTTTAAATAAAGTTGTGTCTTGCTGCCATGCTCATTTGGTAAGCAAGAGCAATCCCTATCCCTCAGTACAGAGGCAATGATGAGAGAAATTTTGACAGTTTCAGGAGAAGAGTTGAGCTATATGGCTTAGATAAATAGGGGAGCTTAAGGGAAAGTTTCTTCCCTCAATATCTCAGAGGAAGACAGCATCTATATTTGTATTCATCCCACTGCCTTGTTGGGGCCTGGCAGTCTCTTGGAGATACCATTCAGTGACATCACTGCAAGGCCACTTAGTCGTGTTAATGAGATTCAGTACATATTCATCAGTCCCAACAAAAAGTATATATTGAATTCCAAATAATTTAACTTTGGGTAAATACCTTTGGGCAAGCATAAGTTTCTTTCTTTGAAAGTTTTATAACATTGCATTATAAATTTCCCTTACATTGAAGTCACAGGTTTATTACTAGTTGGCATGGTGGGCAAAGTGGCTGGGTCCCACATGGCCAACTGTGTAGTTCGAGTCCTAGGCCTGGTGGCTTAAAAAATACATCAGGTGTATGTGAATGCATGACCAAAATCCTGAGAGGAGAATGGAGGAAAAGGGATTGTGGCGTAGCCATCCCTCCCTGAGTGATGCCTTCTTACTTATTCCTCCCAGGGGGATGATTACTTACTTTCTGTCTGTCTCTCTCTGGTGAGTGCATGCACCATGAAACAAATTTTCTAAAAAATCACTTTATTTAAATAACAGTATGCTTCAAAAGTTTTGCATTTCAGACAAGTATCAAAGAATATGACATTATATAGCAAAGGTCCCAAAAGTTATCTAGTCCCAGACTCATTCAACACTTGGACCACCTCCATGATGACCTCTCCACATTGTAAGGTCAGTCTATTTGAGCTCTTCCAGTTCATAAAAACTGCTGTCTTCTCCAAGACTGATCAACTGTTCTTCAGACAATTGTAACAGGAAGTTCTTCCTTCTGCTGAGCTCAAACCTGTCTCCTCCTTCTTATACTTAGTTGGCTTAAATTACCTTTGGGACTGCTTAGTCAACACCCCTGCTACCTGCTGTCCCTTCTGATATCTGAAAGTAATGACTATGTTTTTTCTGAGTTTCCTCTTCTTCAGGTTTCTTTCACATTTCTCATGCTCTGTCAGTGTCCATGTCTACATGAACATCAAATGGAAGGGTCTATAATTACACGCTTTTGGAAACCATGTATGAAAGAAAACCCACAGGACATACGCATTATTAAAAAGAAAATCTTTGTTTGGGGCTAGTAGGTGGGATGGTGGTTAAGACGCTGGATTCCCACATAACCATCCACAGTTTAAGTCCTGAACCTGGCAGCTTGAAAATTATGCCGGACACATGTGTGTCCATGCCCAAAATCCCAGGATGGAGGAGAAGAGACTGCTGAGTGGCCCTCTCCTCTGGGGAGTGATTACTCAATTTTCCTCCGTCTTTCTCCAATGAGTACATGTGCCTTATGGCAAAAACTTAAAAACAAAAACAAAATTCAAACAATAAAAATAACCTCTTATTTCTTAAAAATAAGAAATTTTTACTACAGGCTAAATAGCCCTTATTCAAAATATTTAAGACTAGAATTTTAGGTTTCATATTTTTCAGATTTTAGAATATTTACATATATATAATGAGCTATCTTGGGGATGAGACCCAAGTTTAAACATGAAATTCATTTATGTTTCATATTCACATTATACACCTAGCCTGAATTCAGTTAATTTTATACAATAATTTTATGTAGCACCATTTTGATTGCAATTTGTCATGTGAAGTCAGGTATAAAATTTCCCACTTATTCCATGTTGGTGTTCAAGAAGTTTTGGATTTTTGAACATTAGGGATTTCAGTCTTCCAGATAGGGATGCTCAACTTGTATTAAACCAATGACCACAACCAGGTTAGCTCCTTTATTTTATTACATGAATGCCACCATTATACTTTCCATCCCTTGGACTGCTTCTCCCTTAAGTCTACATGGTTCTTCGTTCTTAACTTGACCCACAAAACTTTCCATGTTCTTGCCTTAACTTTCCTCTCCAGTTCCATCCATAATTACTACCCTGTACTCCCACTGCACCCCATCCAGCCCAAACTACTTACTACTGCCTGAAAGTCTTGGGCTTTCTCCCTTCCCCCTATTGCTGTCCCTGGGACAATCATGTAATCAATGCTTATTCTGAGCAGGTAGCCTGAACTTGCACAGGGGAGGACATTATTCAGTATAGACATATTGTTATAAAGAATAACCTTCACATTGTAGGGACACAATGCAAGCTTATGTCTCATCTCTATTACAATCCAATTTTGCTGGGGTAGGGGACAGTATTTATAGGTGGATGAATTAACTGCCCAAAGTCCTTCAAGGACTTAGGATGCTTCCCTTTAAGAATGCTGGTATCTTCTACACCTGGCCCCAAGGTGGATTCATAAGACCCATGCTTGATGTATAAAGATGCAAGAAAATATAATCACTGCTATTGGCAAAAATAAAAATGAATATGGAAAAATAAAGAAAGAAAGTGAAGAAAGACCATGAAGGACTATGCAGAGGATTTTATGACCAGGTCAGGAGGTGGTGTCCATCACTCCTGCCCACATTCCATTTGCCACACTCAGTAACAGGGCTCGAAACTTACTGCAATAGAGGGGGACGTTAGCTACAGGAGGAAAATGAAAGAGGGCTGCTGACTCGATAGCACTGACACCAGATCACTCTGTTTTATTCTCCACAAAAGACTGTGCTTACTGATATCATTAGAACTGTTAGTATAAAAGTAATATAAGAATGGATAGTACTATAAAAGGGTAAATATAAGAGGAGAAAAGACCTTACTACCTTTGATGGTGATGTTCTGTCTGTATACTTATTTCCCCAACTGCAGTACCAACTCCTGGAGACAACAATGCAACTTTCATTTTATATTGCCAGCGTGTAGCACAGACATTCCTGTTACAAAAGTCCATTTTACTTAGGAATAAATGCATTAATAAATGAGTCCCACTCAGTTCACTATGTCTAACTAGATTACTAAAATGATACTTGAAGATTCAAAGATCAAGATACACTGGAGCATTACTATTCTGAGTACTGAAGGTCAAGAGATGCTACAGTGGCTCTTACAGTGGATTGGATGATGCCCCTGAGAACCATGGAGAAGATGAAGCCACCTCCTTTCCACCTAGACCATGAGTTGGGTCTCACTCATCACTGACTCCTCAGCACTCAGCACTCTTAGAAAAGTGTCTGTTGAATGAATGAATGTAAAACAGTGGAAAATATTTTTTTATAAATAGATTAATCAAATCACAAGCTATATTAACTTTAATTTCATGCTAAAAGTATTGAGATTTGATAATAGTATCAGCCATGAAGGGTCAACAAAGAGTTAGTTTTACTAAGGCTTACAACATTGACCTTTATGTCCTCTTATAATACTGTCTATTTTTATATTCATTTCATAATAAGGTCTCAAATATATTTAGGCAATTTTTTTTTTTTTAGAAAAATGTATTCATTTTTAAATGGTGTGATTCAACTGCTTAGATTTGACGACCATTAAACCAGCTCTTAAGTGGTAGTTTTTTGTCTGTAAATGTAAAAAGAATGCCTTCTTACTTTGGATTAAATCATTACCAGCTGAGATATCATCATTAGGAAACTGGAAAAGGCAGGAAAGACTGTCTTCCTTTTTCAGTCTATGAACAAACAGGAAGACAAAGCTAAAGACTGAAGGAGCTCCCACGCCAATATTTACTACTGTAAATACCTTACTGTGACTGATTTTTGTTAGGAAAAACAAAAGAAAAAATCCTCGAATGTCTAGTACTAAAAAAAATTGTAATGTGCATCTTTTCTTGACAGTTTTTATGAACTGTTAAACAGTCAGGATCCTTTAATCTATTGTGCTTATGTTAAACCATGTTAAATGTTTGCTCTTGGATATTGGTTGTTGTGTTCAAAATATCTAAGACTAACCTTCTAAAATCAGAGTATCCTGCTTCCATTGCCTTCAATTTTTAACTCCTCTGGTTGACAGGATAAAGAAGAAACAGTTTCAGGGCCAGCAGATGGTATAATGGTTATGTCACTGGACTCCCACGTGGTCAACCACAGTTCGAGTCCCAGACCCTGTGGCTTAAAACTCATGCCAGGTGCATGTGCGTGCCTGCCCAAGATACTGAGAGGAGAATGGAGAAGAGATTGCAGTGTGGCCACCCTTCTGGGGGGTGATTTCTCACTTTCTTTCTGTCTTACTCTGTCTCTCTGGTGAGTGTATGTGCCCTATAGAAAAAAATCTTTCTCTTAAAAAGAAGAATAAGAAACGGTTTCAAGACTAATCCAACTGAGTATTTGCTTTAGAATGTATGCATGGAACCTACATTTGAATCAAAATGTAAATATCAATAATTAATCATTTTGCTAGTAAAGTACCCTCAGTGTTCATTATTAGTAATTTTCTTTTTTTATTTCAGAGGGCATGTGCACTCACAAGAGAGTGAGAGAGAGAAAGCACAATCCAGTGTAGTCACACTGCAATCCTTTTTCCTCCATTTTTCCATCCCATCAGGATTTTGGGCACACACACTCATGTGCTTGGTGTGTTTTTCAAACTGCCATAGTTAGGATTTAAAATGGTCAGCCATGTGGGATATAGCTCCCAATGCACAGCATTTAACCACTGAACTATGGGGCCAGCTCAGTAATTTTTAAATCTCCTTGAATCCAATGCATTGAACAAAAGATGGAACTTTCAAATGAAGCATTATCTTGAAAAAAATCACCCTTCTATGATTTTCATCTTTTTTTCCCTCAAATTAAAAAAAGCTTAAAAAGTTCAATGAAGAACAGATGGAGGGAACCAGCAGTTAGCGTAATGGCTATGTCGCTGGACTCCCACGTAGTCGACCACGGTTCGCGTCCCGGACCCGGTGGCTTAAAACTCACGCCGGGCGCATGTGTGTGCGTGCCCAAGATCCCAAGAGGAGAATGGAGGAGAAGGGATTGCGGCGTGGCCATCCCCCCTGGGGGGTGATTTCTCGCTTTCTGTCTCTATGTCTCTCTCTGTCTGTCTGGCGAGCGCACGCGCCCTATAGCAAAAAAACCTCTCCAAAAAAAAAAAAAAAAAAAAAAAAGAAAAAAAAGAAAAAGAACAGATGGATACAATCTGAATAAAATCAACTTGAGTCCCTTAAAGAAGACCACTCCGACAACTTGAATATCAACCATGGTAGACCTAGGGTCCCTGTGATCTGGCCCTCAATGCAGATTTGATCTAGTCTTAGGCCTAGAAAGACAGATCGATTATAAGAGGGTTCCATAGAATTACAGGAACTTGAAAGAGTTGGTAAAAATGGAGATACAGTTTGGTCTGGAGGCCTCTGAGCCCCGCCAGGGCTGTCATAGTAACCTAATAACTATTCCCTCCCAGTGCGAGTACTTTGAAACTTCTCCCAGGTCAGAGCATCACAGGCTTACACTGACTGTGATGTTTAGTTTTGGGGTGTCAACTTGGAAAGACTAAGGAATATCCAAGTATCTGATAAAGCATTATTTTGGGTATGTTTGTGGGAGTTTTCCCAGAGGACATTCGCACGAGGGTCTGTAAAGTAGGTAGAGGTGATCTGCCCTTAATATGAGTGGGCAGCAAGGAGCCTAGAGAGAACAAATACAGAAGATAGATTGGTCTTTTTGGAGAGAGTAGGACAGCTTTTCTCCTGCTGTCTTGGACATCAGAACTTTTGAGTTCATCTGTTTTTAGACTCCAGGACTTATGCCAGCAGCCCCCTGGACTTCTGCCTCAGATGGAGAGTTACACCATTGGTTTTCTACCTCTGAGGCCTTCAGATTTGGACTGAATCAAGCTACCAGCGTCTCAGGATCTCCAGCTTACAGGCAGTCTTCTTGGCATTTCTCAGCTGCCATATTCACAGGGGCCAATTCTCTCAATAAATCTCCTTTCACACATCTCAACACATCCTGTTGGTTCTGTCTCCCTAGAGAACACGGACCAATACACTCATCTTGTCCAAGAAGTGGTGATCATGAATTTCAAATGGTCTATTAACAAAGCACCCTATTCTGTGCCAGATAATCATAAGCTAAGCACTGGAGGGTACACCAGGAAACAGGACAGGTACAGAACCTGCCCTCAGGAGGCTTACGGTCTGGAAGAGATGGCCAACACTCATCAAACAAGTACTAACAAGACAAAAGTATCCCAGGAGAGTTAGGAGCTATGAGATCATATTATCAGAGTTCGTAACTTGGGGGGTTCAGGTGGTCACAGAAGGCTTCTCTGAAAAAGATAAGTTGTGGGGACCAGCAGTTAGCATAATGGCTATGCCGCTGGACTCCCATGTAGTCGACCGTGGTTCACGTCCCGGACCCGGTGGCTTAAAACTCACGCCGGGCGCATATGCGTGCGTGCCCAAGATCCTGAGAGGAGAATGGAGGAGAAGGGATAGTGGAGTGGCCATCCCCCCTGGGGGTTGATTTCTCACTTTCTATCTCTCTTTCCCTTTCTGTCTTTCTGGTGAGCACACGCGCCCTATAGCAAAAACCTCTCCAAAAAAAGAAAAAGAAAAAAGAAAAGATAAGTTGTGATATTTACATTTGCTCAAGTCACTTAACCTTCTAATGCCTTAGTATCTTCCTCTGTAGAATGGGGTAATAATCTGTCTACTTTATAAAACTCTTGTAAAGATTCAATAGATTGGATAACAAAATGGAAGTATTGACCAGTAACAAGCACTAGGTAGGTGATCAATACATGCTTCTGCAGTTATTATTATGCAATTTATTATTATTATCATCATTATTGGCCTAAAGAGAAATAAAAGTTAGCCAGGGGAAAGCAGGGAAAGGGGACAGCAGAACAATTCCAGGCAGAGGAAGAAACATAGGCAAAAGCCTTGAGACCCAAAAGGGTAGAGAGTCTTTCAGTACATGGCGTTAGGGCCTACAAGAGATATGAACTAGAGAATCTCTATGAGAGAAGATCTTTCTGGATTCTTTCCAAAAGTTTCCCCTCTTCCCCTAACCAGCCTAAGAGCTGGTTTCCTTGACTCTGTTTTCTTTTAGATACTGTACCGTGACCTTTATTTTCTTTTGTGTATATTTTTTGCATTTTTATATGCTGTTTAGTAAGCAGGTAACACTTTCATAATTTAAAAAAGATTCTAAAAAGTGATCTCTTTATTATTTCCTTTCCCATAACAACCTACCTTCTGCAAAGTTCACTTTTATTCATTACCCTTTTGTGTCATTTCGCACCTAACAACTCATTACCACCATTCCATTGAAACAGCTCTCTTAGGAAGGTCTTCAAATTGAATTTCAGCATCATGTTTCTAAAAGACACTGATGTGCTGTCTCACTCACATGCTTAAAATGTGTCAAGGCTTCTATGCCCTGTATCACCCAAGCTCCTCAGCAAAATCACCCAAAAGATCAGGGACCTCAGTTCTTCTCCTTACTCTTTTCCACACCCACTCACAGCCCACAGACTTGCTCACTGATTTCCTTAATACAGGCTACACTTTGATGGCTCTCTACTTCAGCTCCTTTTAGTTTTATGCCAAGAGCAGCCTTCCAGCCTTCTTCATCTAGCAAAATTCAACTCTTCCTTCCCACCCACTGAGCTTCAATGTCATCTCCTCTATAAAAGTGTCTTCTATTTTATTCACATTTCCCCCCAAACACAAGCCCTTGGAAGCTACCTCTTGGATAGTGTTTCTCATATTGTTCTCTGAGGAGTTAGAGAGGGCCACCTTGTGGCTTAGTGCTTACATAAGCTGGATCCCATATAGCCAACTGCGCCACTCAAGTGTGTGTGTGTATGTGTGTGTCCAAAACCCTGAAAGGCGGAGAGACAAGGAGGGGAGATTGCACCATGACCATTCCCCATGGAGAGCGCTGTCTGCTCTGCCCCATTTCTCTCTGTGTGTGTGTGAACCCTTTAGCAAGTAATAATAAAAAAGTTAGATAAATATTTACCTTTCTGCTTATGTTATGAGTTCTATCAAAGTTGAAGCTATGTCAATTGTACTGTTGTTTGCTGCTACATCTAGTTCCTGACTCTATAAATGTCTATATTGCTGTTCAAATTAAGATAATACTATAATGGCTTCTTTGTGAGAAGCTCATGGGAGGTAGATTATGTAAAGTACGAATAGATACTGATAGGATGCAAGAATGATAGACTATTTCAATAATTTACTCTTTTTCTTAAAGTTTATATGTTTATTTCTTCCATGAGAGAGAGGGAGACAGACAGATAAAGAGAGAGAGGCACACCCCTAACAGGATCTTCATGCTGTGATCCACTCCCGGCCCTAGCCAACCAGGGTCACGGGGAGCCAGTTCTCACTAGGCACGCACCTAGTGTGCTCAGCGATGCAAATACAGCACCTTCCCATAAGGCCTTAGCAATGCAAAGCATTGCATTACTGCTGTACCACTGAGCCTGGCCCCAATCATTTACTCTTTTCTTCAATGTTATGTGTTTGTCAAGTCATAGTTACTAATTACTGAGTATTTGGCAGGCACTGTGCTAGGCACCAGGTATACAGCTGTGAATAAGATGCTAAAGATGCTAAAGAGATGCACCATAAATAAATAATTACTAATGGTTCTACATGCCATACAGGAAAAGAATAGAAGACCAAGTTAAATCAGGGTACCAGGAAAGCCTCTTGAGGGGAACAAAGTGAAAACACAGGAGGAATTAGCCATGTAAAGAATAAAAAAAAGAGCATTCCAAAAGAAGGAAAATGTCTTAGAAGATCCTGAGGCATAAGAGAGCTTGGCATGTGTGAAAATGAAAGATGGACAGCCCCTGTGCCTGAAATGTGACGACCAGGGGTATGGTGAGCCAGGTCAGAGCTCCTATAAAGTGTGGTCATTTTCTTGAAAAAGATTGCACTTTCTTTTAAGGGCACCTATGAGCCATGAGAGGTTTTAGGCAGTGGGGTAGGTGGCTGGATGGGATCAGATTTACATTTTTAAAATATTCTCCTGAAGTGAGGAGTTAAAATTCCTTTTAGGTAGAATTACAAGATGAAAAAGCTCTCCATTTATTTGACTTTTCCGCACATTTAGAATAATAGTTATTTGAAAATCCAACCATTAAATATTATGTTCATCAGTCAAATATTTGCCTCTGATCCTTCTGAAAAGTTAAACCAAAACCACCTCATAGCTGTTTTTCTGCACAGTATACTTGAGGTATACAATGTTATAGTGCTGATCCTGCTTTCTAGAATGCCACATCAAAAGTTTAATCAGAGCTACATTCCAAAGTGTTTAAAACCTCTTGTCAAGATAAAGACTAGTATCTGATGTTGATTGAAACTTAAATTTTTCATTTCAACTACAGCTGAAAACTTGGCCTTTCCTACCTGAGCTAGTGCTTCATGAATAGCATGTAAAAACCAGTAAAGGCTGTGATTTTTGTTTGTTTAGAAATCTCACAATCCTTCTCTCTGTTAAGAACAAATTCACTCAAGTTACGATTATGTCACAAAAAGTAGATAAATGCGGTATCATTTTTAGAATGTTCTTGTGACATTTTTGTTAAACCAAAAGAAATGTTATAACCAGAAAGGGCGAGAGGAAAGAAGAGAAATACAGCTGCGGGTTAAGGCGAGACTAACAGGAACACTCCTGCACACTCGAGCCTACAGACTGTGGCTGTGAGCAGTAACACATCCTGGGTACTCTACACTTGGGAAGGAAAATTGTGAGTATACATGGAGAGGACCCCATAGAAATACCCAAGCCTCAGCAAGCCAAGAAAAGAAACAGAGCAGAGAAAAAATGACAACATACATACAATGTATTATAAACTCCTTTTCCAAGCTTTTGATGGGCAGTAATTTATCAATCATGAAAACAATGTTTGGGGACCAGCAGTTAGCGTAATGGCTATGTCGCTGGACTCCCACGTAGTCGACTGCAGTTCATGTCCCGGACCCGGTGGCTTAAACTCACGCCGGGCACGTGTGCGTGTGTGCCCAAGATCCCGAGAGGAGAATGGAGGAGAAGGGATTGTGGTGTGACCATCCCTCCTGGGGGGTGATTTCTCGCTTTCTGTCTCTGTCTGTCTGGCGAGTGCACACGTCCTATAGCAAAAATCTCTCCAAAAAAAAAAAAAAAAAAAAAAAAAAAAAAAAAAAAAAAAAAACAATGTTTGGAAAGTTAATGAAAGAAAAGGATATTATAGCCCAAACAAGGAAGTAGAGAGTAAGGACCTGTAGGCAATGTAAAAGGAATGGGACTCTAATGATCGCAAGGAAGAAAAAAACTTATTAAATTAAAATAGTAGTTGTAACATTGATAATAACAATTGTTGCAATAAAAGCTAATGTATTCAGCACATACTGCGTGTTATGTACCGTGCTAAGTACATTCCATGGTTTAATCTCTTACCACCTCTATGGTGAGCTGTTGAGCTGTGTTCTTACTTCCAGCCGTAAGATGAGGAAACTGCTGCTAAATCCAACATTGCGGAGCTAGAATGAGCTTTGTCTAACTGGAGCTTCTGCAAATGAATTCTAGGTGAGTGTCTTTTGTTGTTGTTTTTAATCTAAATAACTGAGACTTAAAAATACAACATAGATTATTATTTTAATCCTTTTAATAGAAATCTAAAGTCATATTTTAGATTTTCCATTTTTACTAAACACAACATCCTGAGCACAATTCAGAGTTCTCTGAATAATTCACAATAGACTGAACATAATTTAAATATTAGCTATCATGTTCTACCTTAAAACAGCCTTAAGAGCTACGAAGAAATGTAGGACTACTTGTTTCTACACCTCATGGAAGCCGAAGTAGCTCTTGGAAGCTCATGGAAGTCTTTGAGTAGCTCCTGTTTTTCATGCTTTGACTGTCTGTCCATCACTGCCAGGCTGTCAACCCCACCCCGCTGCAGTTAGCACACAGGTCTAGCAGCAGAACTCCTCATCCTCCAGTTCGGCTGCTTCTCTGATCATCTCTTGTGCCATCAACTGCCTGCTGAATTCCAACCAGCTCAACCCAACACCTTTTTATAAAGTCAGCTTTCACCTGCACTTGTTTTCTGTGGCTATTTTATCAAGCATAACAATAGTGATATTGCACCAAAGCAAGAAACCTTCCACCTCCTTTCCAGCAAACCCCATCTAGCCACATCTGAGGGATTTTGTGTCGCTTACTGGAGAAACTTAATTGAGAAGTCCTTCAACGAGCAGTAGTACCCTTGTTTTACAGAGGAGTAGACAGAGGCTCAGAAATATTAAGCAAATCATGTAGGCTCTCACAGCTGGTAAGCAATAGAGCTAGAATCTGAACGTGGTCTTTCTGATTCCTAAGCTTCACCATCACAGATGGGGTTGGTGGATGGGAATGGGCACAACCATTTCTTTTTTTTTTTTTTCTTTGAGATGTTTTTGCTATAGGGCATGTGCGCTCGCCAGACAGACAGAGACTGACAGAGAGACAGAAAGCGAGAAATCACCCCCCCAGGGGGGATGGCCACGCCGCAATCCCTTCTCCTTCATTCTCCTCTTGGGATCTTGGGCACGCACGCACATGTGCCCGGCACGAGTTCAAGCCACCGGGTCTGGGACTCGAATCACAGTCGACTACGTGGGAGTCCAGCGACATAGCCATTACATTAACTGTTGGTCCCAAGGGCACAACCATTTCTTACAGTACTAACTGCTGTAAGAAACGGCCTCAATTTACCTTATGTATTTACTATATGATAAGTATTGTATACCACAGAATTACACTGACTTTGTAAAACAGGATTAGGAGCATAGCCTGGAGATTGCTAAATGGGCAACTGACACCATATGATCAGCTGGGTGATGCTGCCCATGCAGTAATAGGTCTCAACTTGAATGTCTCAGTCACCCATTATGTGACGCCTCAGTGAATTCTTGGTATTGGGTGCAGTTTACCACTCTCAAGACATTACTGCATAGGAGTAAAACAAATGTGTAAAGAAATATTGGTTTCTCTAACACATATTAAATATATTTTAAAATAAAACTATTGATAGCATTGATTTTTGCATGTCATTACACAAAAACTTACTGATCTCCTTATACAGAAACCCCATTAACTCTCCCATGTGGACCTAATTCTGTTTCAGCCTGGTTGTCCAAATTCTTTGATGTATTTAACCAATATTTATTACACAGATACTCTGAACTACAGATTCCCTGTGCTCCATATTACAATAGATGGCAGGGACAGAGAGAACTCTATACTACACTACCCTGGTTATCTACTTAGGCACAGTGATTATGACTGGACTAACATGCACATTCACTGATTCACCATGATGATTAAAATTGTCAATATTTTAAAAGCTGATCTAGAAACTTGCCATAGAAGTTATTTTAAATGTCCAATTACATTAAAAAGCATTTTCTTCCCAATGTACTCATACTTAAAGTCACTTAAGTTTTTACACAGAGTAGGGGAGTTTTCTTATGACAACCACACCCTAGAAACACTTCCTTAGACCTGTAGTAAGGACTGTTGGCTACATCTTGGGCTCCTGGATCTCAGAACATGCAGGCAGAAAGAATTCTCCAGAGAAACACTTCAAACACACAGGTCAATAGTGTACAGCACATACACAGAGTTATGGAGAAACAGCTTACTGCTTTCTGTTAATGTCACATTTACTTTGGATTTAAACAACCCTTACGTGCCGCTTTGATTTTTAAAACAAATGTTTTTGATTGCCAAAAGGCACATGTGCTCACCAGAGAGAGACAGAGAAACAGAGAGAGGGAGGGAGAGCGAGCAAACACCCCCTAATGGGGCACGGTCATGCTGTTTTTCTTTCTCGTCCATCTCTCCATTCAGTGAGGATTTGAGGCATACATGCAGGCATGCCCAGCATGTTTTGCAAGTTTCCAGGGCCAAGGATTCAAACTGTAGCTAGCCATGAGGAATTCAGCTCCCTTAACTATTAGGCTTTGCTTTGAATTTTTAATCCGAAGCACCCAAGTAAAAATTTAGATCAGCTAGATTAGCTCCTTCATACAGAGGTAGCACTTTTATGATACTAGTTTGGAGACAAAACTTAACATCCACCATGTGGTCAATTGATTTTTGTGATGCAATTATATTTTGAGGTTGTTTGGCCTAGGGTTGGTGCCAATTATGTTCCAAATAATTCTGTTAATAGAATAGCTGGGGCACATTAGGTGGTTTCCATGTGGGTCGATTCCAGCTTTCTTTGTCTCCTTTTTAACATTGGCGTATTTACTTCTATTTCCCTTAATACTATTTCTTTGGGTTACTGAGTTGTCTCCCTTAGGAAAAAACTGCTTGGCTTTCTAAGCACATGATATTTAATTTTATCTTGGAAAAATAAACATGACACCACACAAAGTACTCCTATTCTTTCTACTTCTAAGATTTACATTTAAACTTCTTTTACTTGATCCTCCACAATCTTTTTCAAAATGATTAAATATGTCATGGGGAGACTTTTAAATCTTAACTCCTAGTGGCATATTTCATATAACTGAAAATGATACATATAGTGATCTTTAGAATTTTTAAACAGAAGTAGGAACCAACATGAACATTATGTTTCAGACCTATTTAAAAAACGTGTTCTTTGTTCTGCTCATTTGTCATTATTAACTGTTGACCAAAATCATACACTATTTCACATATTATATGATTAATCTTGCTGCCTCCAGTGATCAGGAGCTTTTTTATGACCAAAGTTCTTAATAAATAATTTATTCCACTTTTCCATTACTTGGAAAGTAATGTTTCAGAATAGTGTCTGACACCAATACTCCAAACACTGCCATTGACTTACTAAATAGATACACTAAGGTCTAATGCACATATCTTCTTTCTAAGGGATCAGTTTGTTGATACTGATTAAAACCAATGTGCACAAAAGTATGTATCAGAATCAAGGAATTTCTTCCAAACACCATTTTACTTCAAGCTTAAATTCACTGAGGCATGGGAGGATTTATAGCTTTTCTTACATCACCATCATTAATTGGGAAATATTCCTAATTACAATATGGCACACAAATAAATCCATTAACCTTGTAGATGAGTTAAAACTAATCTCAGTGCCCATGAGAAGTAGATGCTCTCTGAAGCTTGCTCCCTACTTCCCTAACTCTTCTATCCTTACCTAAAAAGCAAGGCAACCAAGGTGAATGCCCTGCTTCTGGTCATAAATTTTTGGAGGCATCTGTTTTTCTATAAGGAATAGGAAGTGGAGGCCATGTAATGACTCTGAAGATCACCACGTCAGAGGAGCAGGAGGTGGTGACCAGATCTGGGTGCTTTCATTACCAGCATGTTACAATGAGGAAAGGGAATCAATACAGATCACACACAGCCCTCACGACAAGGTCATAACTTACTTCATCCTGGCAGCAGCTCTGTGAAGCAGACCTTAATTCCAAGTTTTGTGTAAGGACACTGTGGTTCAGAAAGACAGGAGTCTCCTCTGAGATCACCACTGTAGGACCAAAGGGGTGTGGCCCCAAGTCCGTGGGTTATCTACTAGCTAGCTACTGAGAGAAGGAAGTGCTGGACCTGTTGCTACACAATAGTCCCACTTTCCCCCCCCATAAACCAGCAGATGACCTGCTGTTTTGTTTTGTTTCTTTCCTATCTTGCTCTCTGGCTATTTTGCTCCCTTTTAATGCTGTCCTTGACTCAACTTATTCTGATTTCACATTGAGAGAACATGAAGGTAAGGAAGAAAGAGTATTTCACATACCCTGGTTTTCTCTCTGGTGCCTAAACTCCCTGAGGAATGGCCATGCCCCCATCTCCCCTTCCCATGACCTTGTTGGACCTCTTCTAAAGATGGAAAGCATCCTCTTGTCCACTTTGCTGCTCATCCAGTCTACTATAATAAAAGTTAAATGTGCAATAAACCTTAATATAATCCCTCTGAGAAAATGTGCTCTAAAACAAAAACAAAAACAAAATAAAAAAAAACAGTACTAATGCTTTCATGAAAATAAAAAAGCACAAATGGTGGCTCTATAAGTATCAGACCAGGGCAGGGGAGGGCGTTGGGTCTTGTCTGCAGTTCTAGAATTTCTTTCGCTCCAATGCAAGTAAGTAGAGGAACAGGGTGTAACTTCCTTTCATTTTATTTTTGGAAAGTGAGCACCATGGACACTGAAGAGCCATGGCCTGCACCTTTGCCAGTTTTGGAAGGAAAGCCAAGGTGGCTGGTCTGGCTCCATGAGACTTTACACAGCAGGTACACAGGTCTACAAAGGCTGTGGGTTCTATCACTGTTACTCATTGCCTTCCTCCCTGAGTTAGAACCTCCATTTTCACTGATCTCTATTCCGTTAAGCTCACACAAATATTTGACCACAGCAAATGACTCAGAAATTCTTCACAAGTACAAACTTCCAGAAGAAAAGAATGGGTAGGGAGCCATGAGAGGAGTTTAATTTATTTCCCTTGGACATGCTAGTTATTTTCTTTTAGGCATTAGCCATGGAGCTGTTCACGTAGCTATGAGAGAATCCCTCAGGCTTGTAGGCCGCTGAATAGAATGGTTATTGCTATCTTCTTCATTTAATAATTTCAATCAATATTCAGCTTTCTACGACAACAGATGACAAGTGGAAGAGCAGGTGACCCAGAACAACAGGTAACACAAAAGTTTTATTATTGTTTTTACCTGTAGGATGGCTTACACACTCTTCTCCCACTAATTTACTTTCCAAACTCTCTTCTTCTGAGCCCAGTGGGCATCAAACTTGAATGTACATCAGATGCACCTGGGTAGGGTATTCAGGAGGCCTGATAACATGTTTTTTGTGAGGAAAACCAGTCTGTTCTTGTGCCATTTCATTATAGACAACCGGCAAGGGGACTATCAAGAGTGCATTTAATATTAACGAGTCACACGAGTGCGGAAGACTTGAACTAACAAGGACACGAGCCCTGCTCTCTGCTCCTACATGTCTTTGCTGTCCAGGATTTCCAGGTAGCAGCCCTGAGGAATCCTTCTCTGGTTTATAGTTTAATGGATCACACCAGTCGGATCAGGGCAAGAAGGGAAGTGGCTGAAGAAAGAGGACTAGGTGATATTTTGACTACAAGGGCAGTGAGTGGCACCCAAGTCAAAATATTTAAAACCAGATGTTTTTTGAGATTCTAGCACATGATAAGTGGAAATGATAGCTTCAAAAATAAAAATAATTGGCAAGAGAAGCCAAGACTTTGGGCAAAAGATAAGGAACATAGTCATTTCTAGATTTAGACTGGCATTTCATTTGAAAAATGAAAACCTAAGATGAATGGCAGAGATTTGAACTTAGAAAGGCAGTCTAACATTTGCTAATTATACATTCATGGAAAAGCATAGCAAGGAAACGGGCTCTTCCTGTAGAAGAGAGAAGAAAATAGAACCCATCATCAGGAATAGAAAGGAAAAAGAGGTGATCTATAAAACTAGTCCTAATGCTTTTTTTCTTATGACAAAACCAGGGCTTCATTTCTGCTAAAAGTAGTTTCCACATAAGATAATGATAGAAAACAAAAGTTCAAAAAGATGTTCAGAGCTGTCAAGACGGATAATCCAATAACCGTAAAAGCGGATTCTTACTCACTTAAGCTATTTAATCCAGAATCTTTCAATAGATAACCACTTTCATTTTATAATGTGCTTTTCAAAAAATGTCAGTTTCAGGCTGATACAAGACTGAAGTATTTAGGGCTGAAAATTATATATATATATATATATGTAAAAGTATATATATATGTATGTGTATGCATATATACATATATGTATATATATGTGTGTATATATATGTATATGTATTTATATGTGTGTATATATATGTATATATACACATATAAAATATACATATATACACACACACATATAAATATATATATATTTAATTGCTAGAGGGCACATGTACTCACAGGAGAGAGAGAGGAGACAGAGAAATAGAGAAAGAGAGAAAGTACTCTCATGGGCAATGGCCACACCACAATCCCTTCTCCTCCATTTCTCCTTTTAGAATTTTGGGCAGGCACGCACAGACACACACGGTGTTTTTCAAGCAGCCAGATGTGGGACTTGAACCTTACAGTTGGCCACGCAGGATCCAGCTGCCTTAACTACCACACCACAGGCCGGCCTTGAAAATCATTATGATGTAATGTAGTCTTTTCGATAAGGATTATAACCAAAGGATTAGCCACCACAATGCACTTCAGGTGAGTTCAGCCCCAACCTCAATGGAGGGCAACAAAAGCTAGTTAATGTCTCCTATTTTGTTTCATGGCTATTTCCTTTATTCATTCTGGAGTGTTTTGTTTATTATGTTGTCTTTCTTTCTTTAAAGTTATAAAAGAAATTTTAATTTTGAGAATTTAAATAGCAGTTAAGTCACCCAGCATGAACTTAAACTAATTTTTTTTAAAAAAGCACCATTTTGGGTATTTTACTAACTAAACTGTGAAGTGTCTTTTATAGAATATAGAATAAAGGTATCCCCCAGCATGCTAATAGAGAGATAAATCAAAACAGTCCCTTCAGGAAGCACACACCATCCCACAATCCTCCACTCCACTTAGACATACACAAGTCAGCTCCTGAATGTGCACACACGGAGACCTACACAGAGGTATTCACCAGAGAATTCTGTCACAGCAAAAAACCTGGCAACCACCTACATGTGCATTAAGAAGTGGACAGATATGTAAATTATGGCATATTTAAAGAGTAGAAAACTACAAAACAGTAAGATGAATAACATAGATACATAAGTACATAAATGACATTTTTCAAAAACAACGCTGAATGAACAAAACTGCAGAAGGGTACAGAGTATGACATCATAAATGTAAATTTAAAAACACAAACATAGTGCTATTATGTTGTTTTATTGACATACACAAATGTATGAAAAGTATGACTATGGGGCATAGACACGACACTCATGATGAGGGATACCTCTGGGAAAGAGGGAAGGCAACATTTTATTTTTTTTATTAAAAGTAAAAAGAGGCCCAGCCACAGCGGCACAGGTGGTTGGGAGCCAATGCATGATACTGAAGCCATCTGAGAGGCCCTGAACACGGCAGGTGTGCCTGTGGGCACACATGGCCTAGCTGGCTGGAAGGCTAGGAGTGGGCGGGAGGACTGCAGCACAGTCAGTCCCTCTGACGGGAACCCGTCTCTCTCTCTCGTGCTCAGTAACTCTTCAACACACACACACGCACACACATACACACACACATACGTGCACACATGGAATACATTTTTTAAAAAAAAAAAAAAAGAAAGAAAAGAGGGACCAAATGGTGGTGCAGCAGTAAAACATGATGCCCTGTGAAGCGATTCCACAGGGAAAGCTCCCAGTTCAAGTCCAGAGACTTCTCTGAGTATTCTGGGCACATGCTTGCCCACGATCTAGGGATGTCTAAAGGACAGGTGGATCATGGCTTCAAGACCCTGTTTGGGGTACTGTCTCTCACTCATGGAAGAAATAAATACACTTAATTTTTTTTTTTAAAGAAATGAAAGAAGTGTTATAGGGACCAGCAGATGGCATAATGGTTACGTCGTTGGCTCCCACATGGCTGAACCGGACCTGGTGGCTTGAAACTCAAAATCCCAAGAGGATGGAGAAGGGATTGTTGCATGGCCAGCCCTCCAAGGTGTGATTTATCTCCTTCTGTCTGTCTCTCTGGTAAGCACACACCATATAGAAAAAAAAAAATCCCTTTTAAAAAAGAGGGGTGTTTTCTAGTCATGATGGTGCAGGTGTAGGGCGCTGCATTGCTGTGGAATGCTAGCGCCACATGGAAGACTTCGGTTCAAATCCTAGGTCGGCCTGGACATGCTGGGCATGCCTTTGTGTCTGTGATCCTGGCTGGCTGGGTGACTGAGGGGAGGACTGCAACACAGTGGTACCCTACCAAAGTAACTCAGTTGTTCTCTTTCTCTCTCTCACTCATGAAAAAAATAAACTTTAAAAAAGAAGGAAAGAAAAAAAAGGGGTAAAGCATACATGGCCAATGCTTTAACCTATTTAAATTTTAGGTAGATTTTTGGTATATAATTTTATCTATCTATCTATCATCTATCTATTAGTGGGCTGGATGTGGTGTACTCACTAGGAAGAGAGAGAAAGAAAGAGGGACAACAGAAAGTACCTCCTTGGGGAATGGTCACACCACGATCCTTTCTCCTCCATCTCTCCCTCCTTTCAGGATTTTGAGTGCACACACACATACACACACACACACACCCTGTGTATTTCTCAAGCCACTGGGTTCAGGACTTTGAACCTCACAGTCGGTCATGTGGGATTCATGTGCCTTAACCACTAGGACACAGAGTTGGCCCTTTTGTGGTATCTTTTATGTTATTCTCTGCAGCTTATTGGATGTTAAGCTGTTTTTTAAACAATGTAGCTTTGAATAATTTTTATTCAGAAGTCACACATTTTCTTACATGTAAGAAAATTTCTCACACATAAATTTATCCAGTTTATTCAATTGTCCATTTATTCAGGCATTCATTCAACAAATACTTGTTGAGCATATCAGTAACCCTCGGATATGAAGAATCAGAAAATAAATATCCTTGGAGGGCCAGCAGGTGGCATGATGGTTGAAATTCTGGACTCCGACATGGCCAACTGTAGTTTGAGTCCCAGACCTGGTGACGTGCCTTCTCATTTTCTCTCTGTGTCTCTGTCTCTCATCTCTCTCATAAGCACACGTACCCTGTAACAAATTAAAATAATAATGTTACATAAAATTAAATAAATAATTCTTTAAAGAAAAAAATATCCTTGCCCTTACAAGGCCCACATAAAATGGGCTCATTTCTTTTGAAGAATCCTGTCATTTTTCCCTATGAAGGTTTCTTTATACAGCAAAGAAGAATTTCTGTTAGGCTTGAAATTGCCCAAGAGTAACTGTAATGTGCTTATTTACAGAAGATTATGCTACTGTAGTTCCAAAAATATAATTATCAATATTTATCTTTAACTATCTTTTTGCCAAGAGTTTTTAAAAGGTCATCTAAGCAAATGAGTTTTGAAGCTGTTCCAAAGTAAATTATTATCAAACATACAATCATAACAACAAAAAGTCAAATACACTGATCTTTCTTTGAAGGTTTTCCAAAGAGACAGATTAATTGGCCAACCTGTCACTATTAATGACAACACTGTGCTATACGGTGAAACTTGAATTTGGCATAGTCACTATAACAGCATTTCCAACATCTTATGACTCAATTCTCTAGAAATTTCAAGACTAAAAGTCTTGTCCATCCTGTTTTGCTCTAATGTAGCTGTGTATGGTCTTTCACAGCAAACATATATTGCTGTCTATACTAAGGAAAAACAAAATCAGGCCCCGATATTGTTGGCTAATTGCACTATGATTGCCTGTACTCAACTTACCCCTACATTTTTCATTCAACTTTTTAAAGTGATAAAGATGAGGTAAGTCCCACTGTTTTGGTCACCACATGTCAGCCTGCAGGCAGATTACCCTGGTAACACTGACTTCCAAAAGAAGGAGGGATGTAAGGGTGAGAAAAAGTCAGACACTGACCAGATTACAACCAAGATCAGGAATAAAGTATCCCGGTCCGGAATCATGAAAGCAATCTTGGCTTGGGCACCAACGCTGAGAGGGCTATGGGGCAGAATTGTCTCTTCTCTCGAGGACCTTTTCTGAGTGTCTACCTCAGTCACTGAAACTGCCGTCAGAACTCTGCCCTGGGGGCCCATCTCATTACAAGGCTTGTTCAGATAATCCAACCCTACAGTTGGGTCTAACCAAGCAACTGGGATCAAGAGGCCAGGTAAACAACTTGGGACTTTGTAGAGCTACAACCACACACATGTCCCTCCTACACACACATTTACAGGTCTAGAATGTCAGTCTTTACCTAGTAACTATGAATCGCATATATCTTCCACAAAGCTTCCCTGTCTTGATAGTTCTAACACTTATCAGAAAGGAGTTTATCTTAAAACATGTTTATATATTCCCATCATAGGGTATATATGTACTCAGAGTATTTTATTATACTTTTATTCCAACTTATTGCCACTTCAAGTGAGTTACATTATATCTGTCAATCATATCTATAAAAACCAAAGCTTCTAAAATCATTTTCTTTTATGACATTAAATGTATTCGATGTTATATTATTGTGATATATTCTACAGATTCCTCAGACTGTAACTAAATGTAAATATAAAATATTGCTTGCTTTCAATTGATGCTCTGCCAAACCCTGGTTAAAAAGGAAAAAACCCTCTAAATTAGACAACTATGTGAAAATGAGACACCAAAGCAGATGTCAGCTGCTTTTAAATTTGATAAGTGGAACAGTGAGGGTTTTGGGTCTTGTTCTTGTCTGAAGCACTCATTTCTAAAATGTTAATACAGTAACCCAAGGCCAACACGTATACAACATACATATAAAAAGAAAACAAAACAAAATTAAAGACCAAATTTTAAGCTCCAAATCCCACACCTACGATGCCATAGGATGCAAAATCTGCTTTTAGTTGACTTCTTTATGTGTTTTGAGTTTTATTGTAAATAAATCACTTAAGTAAGCCTAAAAGATTTTTTCTTTGAATAAAAACCTAAGTGATACTTTGCCTCAATGGAAGCAGTGAGATAAGAGTAAATATGGTTTGACACAGAAGTCTGATGGAAGGTTCCGACCTGGTTCAGCTCCTTACACGCTGTATGGTCTTGGCCAAGCGCTCCACCTCTAAGAACCTCTGTCTCCTCTTATGTAAATGGGATAATAATAATTATCTAGCACAGGTGGTTGTGAGAATTAAATAATGACATATACAGTGCCCGAAAATAGTAGATAGCAAATAAATGTTCACATTTTTCCTTCTGTCTCTTTTCTCAAAGAAGAAACTCACTTGGACAGAGGGCTGAGAGAGCAATGCACACTGTGTCAGGCAGTGAAGACCATAATTCAAGAGAGAGGCCTAGTCTGCATGCAATGGGTGAGGATGAACTTCTTTGAGGAATGCAAAGGCTGCAGCTAGCCAGTAGGTGTGCAAAGTGGAAGCCTAGACATAAATAAAAAGACAGCGTGCTAAGCAAGAGCCAGTGAGAAGAATCAGGACTTTTCATTAAACCCCACTTGGATTCCTGAGCTCACCACTTGAATGCCCTGTCATGGTGAGCCTCAGGCACAAGAGCAGTGAGGAAGGGAACTACAGTGGACTTTTTTTTCCAAAACCACAAATAGGCTTATGTTACTGTCACCTAGATTTACTTGTAACTACCTATATGTGAAGGCATCAAAACCATCTTCTGCACAAAATAAGTTTTGTGATCTCACTAGTAGCCAATCAACTGGGACCTTTCTGGGCTTTCAAACGCTGCCTAACAGCAACCTGAATAAGTACTATACTTCATCAAATCTAAAATACTATCAGCAGTAGGATACACCATTATCCTATGTACCAAGGATAAATAAAAAATGCTCTAAAATGAGGAGTCTGATTAAAAAAAGACACACACACACTTCAGAAAACTGAGATATCAAAGGGTCACATCTTTTGAGAAAGGGCAAACAAGAAATACATTTACCACATTCAAAGAGATATCAAAGAAATGTGTATGCCTCAAGCTTATGCCTAGCTGAAGAAAATTAAATTCTCTCCTGAGAATACAAACTATCAGCTAGTACTACATGTACACAATCAATGTGGCACAAGAAAACCTCAAGCTAGAATGTAACTTCAAGAGGTCTCAGATTGGCAGTGACCCCAGGTGCTGATCACGAGCAAATGCAAATTCGTAAATTATCTCTGGAAAAACTCGATTTCAGTCTAGGCTGATGACCCACCAAAACATGCCCTCAGCTGTAAGATGCATCCCAATGTGGGGGATGTTAACGTATGGGTAATATGTGCATTAGAATTAAAGTATATGGTGCATTAGAATTAAAGTATATGGTAGCTGTTTTCTTAAGAGAATAAGGGGATACTACAGATGAGTCTGGGTCACTAAGTATTTATTAGGATGTGTCCACCATGTGAGTAGCAGAGGTTTCAAAGCAATTGGAACCATGATCCCTGCCCATAAGAGGCTTACTAACAATCTCTCTTGGGAATGCGGATTCAAGTTTCTATCTGGCTCAGTGTGAGAGGGCCTTGCCAATATGGTTACAGTGCTACTACAAAATGGTTAGATGGATAAATGGACTGCTCCCCAGCCCCACTTGAGTCAACTTTTTTTTTATGGTTTAGGGTTGTAATCGTGCCCATAAAAAGTCAGCTTTAACAGAAATAAACTTGTTCTTGCAATTTCAACAAAAAACATACAAGCTGCTTTGTGATTAATTAGCTTTCAGTCAAAAATAACAGTATTATGTACAGCACATGGGATGTGAAATTGTGATCATTTGGTTAAAATGTTTAGATTATATAGATATAGTTTAACTTCTATTTTGAGCAGGAAAGTTTGAGAAAACATTATCCTTAAGGCTTTTTAAAGAAACAAACCTATAACATAAGGCTTATCAAAGCAAATTGTATCCATTAATTCAGCTTTAAAAGTGAACATCTAATTTCCTGGTCAAGAGAGATTTGAACTCTCGTACTAAGAGGCATCAAGGCTTACTTAATAAAAGTTCACTGAAAAAAATTACGTTAGCACTAGTTCTGCCCTTATCCATGGCAAAGTTAGTGCTTACCCATATTAGGATTATTACATACACATATGCTGAACACAAGCCCCAGGGGACCCTTAAACACAAATGCTCTAATGATATTTCTTGGGAAACATTCTGTTTCCATGTTCTAAAGGACTATATGTTTCTCCTCTCAAGATACAGCCACTTGGACTCATGCTTTTATGTTTTTCTTCCCATACCCTCATATCTCCATCTTGGGTTCTTCAATACTACAAATCCAGAAAGTCATTTAGAATATACAAAATGGGGGCTGGCAGGATGGTTAAGGGCACTGGACTCCCACATGGCCGGCCGCGGTTCGAATCCCAGACCTGGCAACTTGCTTTCTCACTCTCCCTCTCTCTCTTACTCTGTCTCTCTCTGGTCAAATTAAAATAAACAAGTAAATAAATAAATAATTAAATTAAATAATTCTTTAAAAAAAGAATATACAAAATGATTGGCTTGGGAACTGTTCACAAGCAAACACAAAGAGAATCTCAAAGAATAAACTACATATAAATCAGACGTATTACATGCACAATTTCAAATTCCACATGGCCTGGCTCGTGTTTACACAGTAGATGATTCTTTCATGCCACATGCAGTCTCTTTTCCATGGGATACCTCCATTGTTCCCCTTAACTCAAACCAGTGTCCTCTCTTGCCTGCCAGAAACGCATGGCCCAGGAGCGCTTCTTGCCTGTGCCTGTTTCCTATCCCCTCGGTTCTTGCTGTCTCCACCATCCTGACAAATGGCTTCCTTAGACTGTCCACCCTGAACCTCTGCTGGGCAACTTGGGGATACAGAGGTAGCGAGAACTCCCAGCCATTTCCTGAGCTTGTTTCTCTAGTAGGCAGGGGTTTCTTCATGCTTGGAAAACACTCCCTTAGAATCACTATCCAACAGTGTCTTGTTGCTCGTATTGGTATCACTTCTGCACAGACCCTTTTTCTTCAGGAAGTCACTAATCTCACCATTTACATTTAGGCCTTCTGTTTTTTCTCAGAACCTTATTAGTATCCTTGTAACTAACTCTCATATAATCATAGCAATTCAGAAATTATTCTGAGTAAGTTCCCAGAAAATTGCCATACCAGAACATATATAATTATGGGACATACACATTCTGGAATCTAACTCTGCAGGCGACTTACAGATTTCAAAAATAAATAAATAAAATAAAATAAAATAAAATAAAATAAAATAAAATAAAGGAGATGAAAATTTGACCTCATAGTGAATAAAGAATGAAAACTGGAGGTGGGGGTGGTTATATGTTTTTTGAGAGAAGGAATGATGAAGATGAGTCTTAATAAAAGATGCTTGGCTTGCAGCCACAGCATCTGAAGTCTAATGCAGATAACTACGATTTTCATTGAGTATGATACTCCAGAGACAAGATGGTAAAACTCCGCAGATATATTTTTAAATCTATGAGGATGTTGTGCGGGTGTAGATGTAAAAGAAAAACAAATCCAAGCTGGTGTTCTGCTTGGAATAGCTCCACATCACACTCCCCAAATATTATTCTGAAACCCAATTTATTTTTACTTTTAGCATATGTTAATTAACTGTATTATAGAGTTTTTCAATTGTCAGTTTAAAACAGTAACATTATTCATTTCCCACAGTGCACTGTACATAGTACATAGGTATTTTGCTATTTATATAAAAAGGGACACAATCCATAGATTAAACTTTTTCTAATTATCAACCACATCAATTTGCTTTCTCTTCCTTTTTTCTATTTACTCTAACATAAAATGCATTCAAACTTAACTATGTATTTTAACGACAGTGATTTGCATACATATAAATTCCTTGAAACAGTGCCTGTCACCTGGTAAATATTCAGCAAATGTTAGCTGTAATCATTATCATTGTTGTTATTAACAATTCCCCTTATTACAATGGATTCTAATTTCACCAGTCTATACCTGCCAAAAAGCTCCTATAGCTATGCAAGATGGATTTACATAAGACTCAGTCTTATGAAGTGGGATTCCAAATTTAAATAATTAATTCAGAAATATAGATTCACTTTCATTAGATATTTTTATATGCATCACAGGCATGTTTCATTTTACAATTAAATATTTTTATGATCAATAGTGAAAAAAATTGTTCAACACTAATTTTACTTGAAAGAATATAGACAGCACTTAAGTTAGTGGTTTTCATGAATTCTTTTGCAAGCATCTTAGTTTGTTTTCTTTTTCTTTTATTTGCCAAAGGGCACATGCACTTGTCAGAGAGAGAGAGAGAAACAGAGAGAGAGGAAGAGGGAAAGTACCCCCACACACCCAATGGGATGTGGTCATACCACAACCCCTTCTCCTCCATTTCTCTATCCTGTCAGGATTTGGGGTTGGGAGTGTGGGAGGTGGAGAATTTGGGAGGTGGACACAATTCAGTCTATAGCAGTCTATATTAGTTTGGTGTGAGTGAGAATAACACTATAGATAATAGTCTAACATCTGTGGTGGAAGACTAGGCAGGTGAGAGTTCCTGTACATGTACACATGTCTGGTGCATTTTTCAAGGCCATTAGGGCCCCAATTTGAACCACATATTTAGCCATGTGGGATCCGGATCTCTTAACCACTAGGTCATGGAGCTGGCCTTCTTATTCTGTCTCTTGTTGCTATAACAAAATACTGAGTTTGGGTAATTGATTAAGAAAAGAGGTTTATTTGCTTCACAATTCTGGAGGCTTCTGGGGAGGGACTCCTACTACAGCAAATCATGGTAGAAAAAACAGAAAGAGAGAGTGGGTGAATATTAAGGGGAAACACACATGCAAAAGACAGCTTCACTTTATAACAACCCACACTAGCAGGAGAGCAAGACTCATGTACTCCCATGAGAAACAACCCAATCCAGTCAGAGTGGCACTAATCCCACTTAATGACTTCTTAATGGCTCCAACTCCCATCACCACAGTACTGGGAATCAAATTTCAAAATGAGGTTTTTTTTGGGGGGGGGGATAATTCATATTCAAACCATAGTAACAAGGTACACACAGAATCCACTTCCAAATACAAATGACCCTTCAACAACATAAGTTTGAATTGCATGGATAGACTAACATAGACTATTTTCAATAAATACATTGCAAAAAACAGCACAGTATGATAAATTCATTTTCTCCTATGAGTTTCCCAATACCCTTGTTTGCTCTATCTTACTTTATTATAAACATACAGTATATAAAATATATAACACAAAAAATATGTGTTAACCAACAGACTTATGTTATTGCTATGGCTTCCAGTTAACAGTAGGCTACCAGTAGTTAAGTTTTGGGTGAGTCAAAAATTATAGAAAGATTTCCAATTGTGCAGGGCTGGCACCCCAACTTCCTTGTTTTTCAAGGGTTACCTGTAAACACAAACAAAAGTCTTATCACAGTTAGAGTTCCTTTCACCACCAACCCATTCTGCTTGCATCTGTTGAATTAATATTGCTAAGATCTTGTCATTCCTCAGTTTAAAACTTTAATGGCTCCCCCTCACCAACAGGAAAACAGAAACTCTCACCTGCCTAGTCTTCTACCACAGATGTTAGACTATATCTATAGTGTTATTCTCACTTACACCAAACTAATATAGACTGCTATAGACTGAATTGTGTCCACCTCCCAAATTCACATGTTGATGCCCTAACCACCACCCTGCATGCCAAGTGACTATATTTGGATAAAGGGCCTCCACTGAGGTAATTAAGGTTAAATGAGGTATGAAGGATGGGACTTTAAACCAACAGGACTGGTGTTCTTGTAAGAAGAGTAAGAAACACTAGCAGCACATAGGTGCAGAGAGATAGCAGTGAGGACGTGCTCATGTGCAAGCCCAGGAGAAAGGCCTCTGAAGCCAATCCCTCCGGTACCTTGATTTTGGACACTCAGCCTCGAGAACTCAGTTGTTCAAGTTGCTCAGTTTGTGAATTTTTTTATGGCAGGCCAAGCTCACTAAGTCTCCTCTCCCAACCAGCACCACCCAACATGTCTGCTGTCTTTCAAGACTGATCATAAATGTTTCTTCATCCTTAGGGCTTTTTTTATTATTTCTCCTGGACAGAAATGAGGTCTGTTCCTCTAGTTTTTCATTTTTTTTTTTTTTGAGAGGTTTTTCGCTATAGGGTGCGTGCGTTCGCCAGACAGACAGAGAGAGACATAGAGACAGAAAGCAAGAAATCACCCCCCAGGGGGGAGGGTCACGCCGCAATCCCTTCTCCTCCATTCTCCTCTCGGGATCTTGGGCACGCACGCACACGCACCTGGCGTGAGTTTTAAGCTACCGGGTCCAGGATGCGAACCGCGGTAGACTACGTGGGAGTCTAGCGACATAGCCATTACGCTAACTGCTGGTTCCCCCTCTAGTTTTTCCACAGACATATCTCCTGATATCATCCATGAGCCTCACCTTAGATTGTTATTATCTGCTAAGTAATTATACTCTATTTTTCTCTATCAGGTTATACTGTACTATCTGTGAAAGCAAGGATATGGCTTCTAACCTTTGAATTTCCCATATGCCTAGTTAAGAGTATCTGTGCAATTAACACTATTATTTAAGGAAATTGTACAAGAGAGCTAAGAATCAATGTAATTCTTGACTTCAGTTCTATGAATGGTCTCCCTTAAAACCACATCTACTTAATTTAATAGTTTTAAATAGTATTGAAAAGAGGCAATCTACACTGAAATCTCTACTTCTGCATGTAACACTCCATGACTTCATCACACTGCCATATTGAGCTGATGGGGAAAACTTTCAGAAAATTAGTCCAAAAAGTGACATATGACCTTCAATTTCCATGTAAGAAATACTAGCACAGTCCACTAAACAATCAGATACGAGTGGTCCAGGGTTTGGGAGTTGTTTTAAAATATTCATGAAAAGCAGGAGCCTGATGTGAACCATAACTCAAAAGAGTAATACACACTAGACATGGAGAGGAAAGTTATTTATTGGAAATACAATTGAAACCACAATTATACTATGTATAATTGTAAAATTCAAGTGTATCTGAACTTGTAACTCTAGGAAGTTGTAATTACTGTTTTTTGAAAACAAAATGAAAAAATTAAAACTATTTAAAGAACAGAGTGATTTCTATGCAAGCATAAACTTTAAAATTAGGATTCTTGAATCTGGAAAAATATTAATTTAATATTTTGGGTTTTTTTGCTCATTTTTGTAGTTTCGCTATAGGGTGAATGAGCTCACTAGAGAAAGGAAGAGAGAGAGAGAGAGAAAGTAAGAAAATCAGTCCCCAGGTAGAATGGCCACACTGCAATCCCTTCTCCTCCACTCTCCTTTTAGGAGAGGATGCATGCATGCCAAGTGATGCTCAAACTACAAGGTCTGGGACTCGAACCTGAAGCTGGCCATGAGGGATCCAATTCCTTAACCTCTACACCAACTGTTGGCTCTAAAGAAGATAGCTTAAAAGTTTATAAAAGCATAAATGAACCTATTCCTCATATTATGGAAAGAATTAAGAATAGTGAAAAATGTTTGAAATAGGTATTTTCTTGGGGGGAAAAAGAAGCCACCAGTGTTCACGAAGTATGTGGGTTACATTGTTCTCAGGGTCCTAAATACATGAATAGGCCCAAGAATGGTCTAGTCACATTTACAAACTATTGATCCATTTGTTATTAAAGGGATATTTGGAATAATTGGGTGATCTCTTGCAACTGACAACCAGAATCTCCAAAAGTCCCTCTCACATTTCCAAAAGTAGAGACAAAACCATGTTTGGGAAATCATTTGGTGCAAATCAACATAAACGTTCATATTTCATATCCTGTGATGACAAATGAAAGCCCACTAGGGGTTTGTAGAAATAAGGGAAGGCTTTATAGTATAGGGAAAAGTAAAAAAAAAAAAAAAAAAAAAAAAAAAAAAAAAAAAAAAAAAATCTGTCTATTGAGAGCTCTGAATTACAAATTTCAGGACAGGGCTAGAGAAAGACAAACATTTCATTTTTACTAAAAAATATATTTCAGAGAACTTTTAAATTTTTGACATGCTCTAATATTCAGTGAACCAAATATGCTACAAATATTTCACATATCAAGTTGACATTTTTTGATCATGTAACAGGGTAATCTTTTTTTTCCTTAGTTTCTTTAAAGGTTTTTGCCATAGGATGGATGTGCTTGCCAGACATAGTGAGAGGAAAAAGTGAGACATCACCTCCCAGAGGGATAGCCAGACTGCAACTCCTCCTCCTTCATTTTCCTCCTGGGATTTTGGACATGCATGCAAATGCTCCCAGCATGATTTTCAAGCCACCAGGTCTGAGACTCAAACTGTGGTCAGCCATGTGGGAGTCCAGTGCCTTAACCACCATGCCACCTGCTGGCCCCTATGCCAAGAAGTTCACACCTCACTGGAAACATACTTAAATTCCTGAGTTTTAGACAACAGACTAGAAAACCAAAGCTAAGGGACCAGCAGATGGTTTAATGGTTACGTCGCTGGAGTCCCACATAGTCAACCGCAGTTTGAATCCCTGACCTGGTAGCTTAAAACTCATGCCAGGAGCATATGTGTGCATGCCCAAAATCCTGAAAGAAGAATGAGGAAGGAGGGATTGTAGCATGACCATCCCCTCTGAGGGGGTGAGTTCTTGCTTTCTGTCTCTCTGTCTATCTGGCAAGTGCATGCATCCTATAGTAAAAATCTCTCTCTCAAAAAATAAAATAAAATAAAATAAAATAAAATAGGAAAGAAAGAAAGAAAAGAAAAGAAAACCAAGGCAAAAACTGAATCACTGGCTCCAGTGACCTAAATTGAGCTCAAATATTCCTCCCGGTATTGAGTCATGCTTTTTTTGTGTCAGATGATATAGCAATGCTTTATTTTGGTGTCATTGTAAAATATTTTTCAGAATTATAAAGCCAAACATCCCTAGGAAACTGACAGGAAAAAATACTTCAGGGAAACCCAATGCGTATATTAAAAATATATATTTATATTTCTGAGTGACAGAACTATAAATCAATCTCTTATATATTTCCACTTTCCTCAAGAAAATTGCTTCAGTTAGGTATCCTTCCCTCCTATTGTCACTATCAATACTGAAAGGTCAGTCTTTCTGGTCTAGCTATAATTATTAAGTTGGCCTAATTTAACTTTAGCAAAACATGAAGTGGACTTAAAATTTATCCTGGGTTTTATTTCATTTTAATCTATAATCTTCTGTTGCCTCTTTATACTTGCTATCTTTAGAAAATGTCTGAGAGAACCAGATAGTGCATTTTAATTTCTAGTGTTATTTTCAAACAAACAAAATTCACTTTGTAATTAATTTAAATACAATCTCCCTTGTTTATATAAGCTTAAAGTCCAAAGAGCTGAATGCTTAGGCTTGGTTGCAAACAGAAGTATTACATTCCTTGACAAAAAAGAATTCTCATTCAGTGATCCCTTTATTACTGCTATCTTTAGTTTCCCAAGGGGTTTACATGAATAAAATAAAATAAAATCCTGCATGCACTTAGATAGAGTTACAAATGAATGTTCTCTATTCCTGTTTATGTTAAGAGTTCCAAGAATGACTATCACGTGAGTACAATGGCAGTCTTTCAGCAGTGCTGACATAAAAGGGCCCTTTAACTATGTTGTTTAATTGTATATATTCCAATGCCAGGCAACTCTCCAAACCTTATTGTAAACATTGTATAAGGTCTGTAAATTAAGCAAAATAATGGAATTCAGGCTTTTTACAGTTAACTTCAAGTGACAGTTGACTTCTCCTTAGGATTTTATATATTGTTTGCCATGATTAGCGTAGGTTGCTTTGTCACATAAAACAAGCTGGCATTTGGAAACTCAATCTAATGTTATGCTCTAGGAATGTCATTTTTTTTCTCATCAACACTGACTTGGAGCACTATTCTGCTTCCAGATCTATGAAAAAGGCAATCGATTACAGGTAACTTGCGCTAAGGTTAGAAATATAATAGATTATAATAGGAATACATTAGGTTGTTGGAAAAGTCATGACACATTTTTGTACAGAAAAACAGAAAAAATACATCATGACTTTTCTGTCAACCCAGTAGGACCCTCCTGTGTGTAGCACAGGTATTTAAGTACACTGGTTACCATATTATAGCAACAGAGATTTTGTTAATTTGATGAAATTTACTACTTAGAAATATTTTTAGGCAAAATTTCATGTTTTGTACACTCCTGAAGTAGACATTAGTTTCTGTGCTATGTATAATGGGGAAGAAAAGGCAGAGAACCACAGGATAAAAGGTAGAACATTCCTACCCTTGAGTGTTATAAGAATGAGGCTCATTTACTGTTCAAAGGACATTGTTTATACATTCCAGACTTCCATCTTATAATTGCTCCAGGATTTGCAAAAAGGAAATCTCAGCAGGGCAGCAAAATGTATTCAAACCAATAGCTGCACATAATTGGTATAAAATACCATAACAGTCTATTCTGAAAACTCTTTTTCTCAGCAACACAGATTTCCACCCCCTCATCTCTCTTTCTATTTTCAAATACAGTTTGACTGCTTCTCTTCCATTACTTGAGTCTTTCCTGTTCTACTAGGATAACCTTTTCTTAAAGGTCCTAGGAAGGATTTTCAACACAAGTTATGTGAGAAACTTTTGGGTTCCTATTTGGTTGTAGTAATTGTTTACTTGGTTACTAAGGTAACAGGTAAGACGAACACACATTGTAGAGGAAAGTTGATTTTATCCCTTATATTTTCATAAAGTATTCTGAGTTAATTATGTGTTTCATCACACATAAAGGTAATTTAGTTTTTTACTGTTGTGTTGTCATCTGAAGAACTCAATTAAATGAAAGAAAGAAAGGTTGTTAGTCTGGGTATTGTTATACAGACTTGAAAAATACCATAAAGGATGACGAGAAACATTGTGCCATACCCCATACATTAAAACCACAATCTTCCTTCAGCATAACATATCATTGGTCTATCTTTTAGCTGGGTTTCTGACAAAATTCCTTCGAAAGTTAAATAGAAAAAGGCAAAAGAGCAGCATCTTCCTACTTAAGTGCTACCTTCACTTAAAAAAGTTATTTTCAACAAGTTCTTTTCATGAGTTGATGAAGAACCTTACAAACGCTTTGTTAATTGAATACCAATTTAAAATGTCATCTGATAGACTTTTAGCAAATGTTTCTTTACAGATACGAATGACTGAGGACCCCTGGGATTGTAGTGTTCTCGTAGTTGTTCTTTTTGAAAGGGAAGAAAATCTCCATGAAACTAGAAACATCACCTTTCAATATTAAAGATTAAAAAACATTCTTGAGTGGTAATACTTGTACAACAATGTGGATGTACTTAATGCCACTGAATTGTACATATAAAAATGGTTAAAATGGTAAATTTCATGTTAATTTACTTCATTAAACAAAGAAAAACATTCTTGAATGTGTACAACAAGAGTCATTTTAAAAATCTGCCATAATGAAACTTAGAACTTGTTCCTTTTAAAAGGCACAGCTTTAGACCTAATTCGTATGTCCTATTAAGGATAGATCAAACAAAGCATAATGTGGAAAAGGCCTGAGAAGCCTAAGTAGGAAACAAACCATTCATGAACTTAATGTCCCACAAAGTATTTCCAGTTGTATTACAGATAATATATCATATTTATGATGTGATCACCTTTTTCTTCTTATGGAATCAACATGAGTTTTATGGGAGCATTTAGTTTGTTTTACAAAATCTGGACTTAGGATAGTACAGATTTCTGAAAATAGGCTAAAACAAAGAAAAAATATCATGAAAAGGGCTAAGATAATGCTCAGAGCAAATTTGAAAATATGTTATTAGAGACAGTCCATGGCCTGATGGCTAAAGTGACTGGATCCCACATGGCTGACAGTAAGTTTGAGTCCCAGACCCAGTGTCTTAAGAAACACACTGTGTGTACGTCATGTGTGCCTAAAATCTTGAAGAAGGGAAAGGAGGAGAGGGATTACAGTGTGAGCATGCCCCATGAGAAAGTGTGCTTTCTCATTTTCTCTCTGTCTCTCTCTAGCAAGCACACCATCCCTCTGGCAATATTTAGGGAGGAAAAAAAGATACATTATCATAAAGCTGAATATCTGTTTCCAAGAAACAAACAAAATTTTATGAAGCCACTAAACATCAGAATCTTGAAGAGATTTATTAATATGTGTGAGTCTTGTTTTCTTTTAGTTATGCACACAAATTTCTTTTCTTTATTCTTGGAATACCTTCTTTGCAACCAACTGCTTGCAACTGGAAGCAACTAGTGCAGTAATCGAGGATCAAATATCCAGAATAATTACATCATAGAGATAAGTTTATTGCCTTTTAATTGAAATAGCCTTTTCAATGATGATAAACCTGGATGCTATGTATCAGAGTGCAGATCTAGAACATTCCCATCATCACAGAAATCTTGGACACAGCAGGATTGCTGTGGATTGCTTTAAATAGAAAGCTTCCTAAATTTACTGGAAATGAGGTGCTTTGGATTACTTGTGATGTCACCTCAAAGTCTTTAATGTCAACACTTGTTCGGTTGTTTTAGCTATTTATCCATCTGAAAAGCAAGGTACATCTCCACGAACAGCTTGTTTTCTGAGAAAGTTATCCACTATTGATAGCAACAGTCCTCTTAAAATGGTTTGCACCTAGTAGGCACTCACCAAATACTCCTTATGCTTATTTCACTCACTTGAGTAGTAACAGGTTTCTGGAAAGGCATTGAGTGGTATTGATAAGTGAAAGAAACAAAACTATCTATTAAGAAAAGTAGGAAGGGTGCAGCCATGCTGGTGCACATGGCTAAAGCACTGCATTCTGCAGGCTGGGACCAGACAGGAGGCCCAGGTGTGATTTCTGGTCCAATCTAAAGGCCAGGCATGGTGGCATGCATCCATAATCCCAGCAACTCAAGAGACTGAGGCAGGTGGATTGTGGGCTGGAGGCTGGCTTGGGCAATGCCACAAGACATCAAAAAACGAGCCCAGTGTGTGGCACACATCTGTGGTCCCATCTAGAGGTTAAGGCACAGAGGAGGAAGCAGAGAAGATGGAAGATGAGAAGGAGATAAGGAGATGAGGAGAAGGGGTAGGAGAGGAAAGGTAGTAAGTAGGCATTCATTATTCAACAAAATGTACTGATTCCACGCCTCTGTTGGCCTCTCCACCTTCTCTTCTCTATTCTGAGGTCTGGGAAGCATGCCCTGCATCACTGGGATCTTCCTTCTCTTTAGCTTCTTACTGGTTCTAGTGGGAGGCACTGGCAGGAGATCTAAAGGCTGAGGACTGTGAGGGAGGTCTGGTCGACATGGGCTGGCTCTGGCTCTGAGCTGAAGGTCATCGTTCTCTCAGGCAGGCCTCCTCACAAGGCCTGTCTCCAGGTTCTGGTAACTGCTCCACCCTTTCCCCTTAAGACTCTGCAGAGTAAAGATGTTCATCTTCTTCTGGCCTCGGAATAAGTCATTATCTCTTTTGGTTTCCCTAAGTGCTACCAGCACTTAATATTCCTGTTTCGTAAATATTCCTTAAATACCAAGTTTGAGTATGCCATGTGCTGTTTCTTAGTCAGAATCTGACTAATATAAATCACACATTCTTGCCAAACACCGTGCTAGGCTCTTAGAGATCTCCAGCTAATCCTAAGAAATACAGTTTTTAGAAATGCAATCTTTTATTTTGCTCTTTCGTATTTAATTGCTTTTCAATAATAACGCCCCATTCATATAGTATTTAAAAATGATACGGATCAAGTAGAAATTTTCGTATTTATGGGCCCCCCCATTTCTATACACATTATATATGCTACATTTTTTAAAATTTTTATTTATTTTTAAGGTTTTGCTGGAGACAGAGACATGCAGAAAGAGAGAAGTGAGAAATCACCCCAGAAGCGATAGCCACACACACAATCCTTTCTCTTACATTCTCCTCTTGGGATGTTGGGCACACACACACTTGGCATGATTTTCAAGCCTCCAGGTTGAGGTCTAGAACCATGGTCAACCATGTGGGAGTCCAGCACCTTAACCACCACACCACTTCCTAGCCCAATATTTGCTATATTTAACTTAAGATAATCATTGAGTAGTTTGTTTTTGTTCTTCATGAAGTACTTATGTACCACGGCAAACTAGCTTAATAGTAGTGACTGCTGTTGAAGACACTATGATTAAGGCTGACAGTAAAGCTCAAGACTGAGCACATTACTTAGGTTATTTAGACTAAAGGCCTGTTTTTATCCTAATTATGTACATACTTGAAGCCAAAGCATTTCAGTCCTAAAAAGCCCTATCTGTGTCTCCTTATCATATTACTAAACAAAAGATATGAATTCAATTAAGTAAACATTAGTAAGTACCTACTGTGTGCAATACTCTGTAATGCGCACAAAACTGAACAAAATTTACTTCTTGTCTTTAAGGATCTTACACTCTTGTGAAGGAGGCCCACATGGACATAAATTGCAGAACAACATACACATATAACTCCATACTAGGCTTTTTCTTTTCCCAGGATTTTCTGACTTACTGTCTTTTCCCCTCAACAGTAGTGTAAATTTATTATACGGTAGAGAATAAAGGAAATGTCACTTGGCAAAAGTCAAAATATAATAAGAAAAAATCAAGTTAGTAAATTTGTGTTTTCATTTTTTAAATGTCTTTAAGAATGAGGTTTTACAGCCCACCTAAAAGTGAGCACACAATTGACATAGATTTTGAAATATCTGATTCAATTTTTGTCTGTATATTCTTAAAAATGTGGGTAAACTCTACTCAAAACTTCATATTATATTGAGAAAGCTAAATGAAAGGTACTAAAACTAGAAACTTTTCATTTAGGAAGTAAACTTAGATAAGAAAGAAAACTTCCCATATTTCTAGAGCGAACAGTTCCTCATCAGCTTATTTTTACCTTTCCTTTTTTTTAATACTTGAAATCTCTCTGAATATTTATATTTTAACTTAGACAAATAAAACAAATGACTTTTAAAATGCCAAGCATTTACATCTTTCACTGACTAGAAACTAAAGAAAGAAAATCCAAATAATGGGCTACTGCTCTGTTTCCGAAGAGATTCAGAACAATTTATTTGTGCATGAATATTATTAAAAGCAAAATACTCAGCTTGACATGTTGTTTAAGATGATTCTCTGATCCCAAACAAGAGAATATTCTAGCTCAAGCAATGAGTTGCTCTGTGCTATGATTTGCATGTCTCCTCCTAAACTCATGGTGAATTTTTTTTTCTATAGGTGCATGCACTTGCTAGAGAGAGAGAGAGAGAGACAGTGAGAGACAAAGTGATAAATCACTCTCCAGGGGGAGATGGCCATACCACAATCCTTTTTCTTTCATTCTCCTCTTGGGATTTTGGGCAGGCAGTTAGGCAGTGGGTCTGGACCTGGGTCCAGGACTCAAACTGTGCATGTAAAATCCAACCATCTTTTAACTCTGCCGCGTGTGGGCCCTCATGCTCAAATTAATTGCCATCATTGTTGTATTAAGAGGTGAGATCTTGAAAAGGTGATTAGGTCACGGTTATTGTGGGAGTGGGCTCCTAATAAAAGGATGAATTGGACCTGATTTTTTTCACTCCGTATTAAGTGCTTGCTTTACCTTCTGTCCCTTGGCCAAAGAATGGCACTTGCTGGTGCCAGCACCATGCATGCTCTTGTTCTTCAGCTTCCAGAACTGTACAGCAAATAACTTCTTTCATTTATAAATTACCAGTCTGTTGTATCCTGTTATAGCAGTAGAAAATGAACCATGGAACTTTGTGAGGAAAAAAGGGAGGGAGAAAAAAAAAAGTAAAAGGCACTTTAAGTTCTCGACAAAGGCATGTCTCTTCCCATTCTTTAAATATACCGTCTTGTTGGAAACCTCCTTAACTATGCATATCATCAAAAAAGTAATGAACCAGCTCTTTCCCATTATACAAGATGGTGAGTAAAAAGGTTGATAAGCTGGGGACCAGCAGATGGCATAATGGTTACCTTGCTAGACTCCCACATAGTCAACTGTGGTTTAAGGCTTAGACAGGGCCACTTAAAAAACTCATGCCAGTGGGGCCTGTATGCCCAAAATCCTGAGAGGACAATGGAGGAGAAGGGATTATGGCATGGCCACCTCCCATGAGGGTGTGATTTCTCGCTATCTCTCTGTGTCTCTCTCTCTCCAGCAAGTACATACGCCCTGCGGCAAAAATCTCCCTAAAATAATGGTAATAATAATAATAAAGCTGAGAAGCTGGATACTAAGGAGAAACAACTTGAAGCCAAGAAGGCTGATGCCTGTGCAAAGTTAAAAAACCTAAGAAGGGGAAGCCACATTGCCACTGAAACCACGTATTAGTCTATGACATTGGCAGATAATTCCAATCTGCCATGTATCCCAGAAAGGCCATGTATAAGAGGAAATGCTTGGCCACTAAGTCCAGGATTGAAAAGAAAAAGAAGGAGAAGGTTCTTGCCACTGTCACAAAACCTGTTGGTGGGGACAAGAATGGTGGTACCTGAGAGGTTAAACCTGGCAAAATGCCTAGGTATTATCCTACTGAAAATGTGCTCTGAAAGCTGTGGAGCCACCACAAAAAGACCTTTCAGAGCTATGAGAAAGGTGGGAGCTAGCATCACTCTCCGGACCATTCCCATCACCTTCCCTAGGTGCCACAAGGGCAAGAAAGTGGTTTTCCTGAAGCAGCTGAGCAGTGGCTTGCTACTTGTGACTGAACCGCTGGTCTTCAATCAAGAACACAGCAGAAATTTGTCATCGCCACTTCCACAAAAATTGATACTAGCAAAATAAAAATCCCAAAACACTTCGCAGATGCTTACTTCTAAAAAAAAGCTATGGGAGCCAAGAAACCAGGAAGATAAGACCTTTGACACAGAGAAAAAGAAACACAAGATTACAGAGCAGTGCAAGGTTGATCAGAAAGCTGTGGACTCACAAATTGTACTCAAAAATCAAAGCCGTTCCTCAGCTTCAGGGCTATCTGAAATTCATGTTTGTCCTTGCAAATGGAGTTTATCCTCACAAATTGCTGTTCTAAATCTCTTGCCAAGAACCTAATTAAATAACTTATGTAAAAATACTAATATTCACGATAATAATGATCTACATACAACTTGGTTTCCTTTCAAGTAAGATGATTGTAAATTGCCCACTGTCCTTTCTGTAACTTCCTTCTGTGTATCTCACAGCTTCCATAGTTCACTAGTTATGGCTATATACCCTTATAGAAGGAAAACCAAAAAGTTCGAACCTACCAGAGCAGAGGACCCTTGCAACAGTGACAAATAAAAATAAAAATAAACAAAGCTAGCCACACTTGTATGTTGCTTTTACTCAATCATACAACCTAAGAAATTGAGTATAAATGAAATATAATAAGCTCATCTTTTCCAATGGACTTAACAAATTATTTCACAAACCATTTTTCTTAACATCTAATTAATATTTAATATGCCATGGTTCCTGATGGCTTAACTTTAAATTATACTTTCTTTCAAAGAGTTAGTGACCTGTAATCATCTTTGAAATGTGTAAATGAACAAAGGAGGCATTTTTATTCCATAAATCTTTTCTTAAATTGTGGAAAATCATTCTCTCTGATTTTCTTAATATAGCCTGATTCCTCTTGTATTTGCTCCCCCTAATATGTGGAGCACAACCAGCTGTGATATTTTTAGATGATGTATATTATCTAAACAGCACAAGGGAAAACCGTCCACATGGCACAACGGGCTTGTTGATACTGCCTACTATATATTTTGCCTTTCTGAGGTTATTCACAGAATCTATTGAAATAGAGCTCCTCAAGTCCAGTTGTATGATGAGTGCTGAAGGCTGCCAACCTGCTTGGCATTAGGAAGAAAATGGATCCCATCAGAGTGGTGAGTGAGACAGCTGGCTTCAGCAAATAGAGATGGTATTTAATCAGAGCCTTGCTGGGGCTTTTCTATTGTTGTTGACCAAATGCGTTACAGCAGGTAGTGATGGCAGGCTGGAGAAGGTCTGAAGTCTACCCTGTCAGTGTGGGAAAGACCGAAGCATGCTAAAAAGCCAGAGAATTTGGGACCAGACCCAGATCTGTGAAAACAAAGACCCTGAAGAATGTGGTGAAGGAGGAACACCAAAGTAAAATGTGGCCATAAGTTGGCCAGCAGCCATGGAGGATGAGTGAGGCCCAGCTACCACTGACCCAGCTAATCTGCAAAGGGTTAGAAATGTAAGACCAAAGCAGTCAGCTTTACAACATCCTGCAAATTAGGAGAAGCAAGCATGCTAGTGCAGGTGAGTGAGATGTCAGGTCAACCCTGACAGCTGGGGGACCGCAGACACAGTGACCACCACGGACTCTGCAGGTCGTTCACTGAGCAGATGTGAGGTGAGGCCCAGCCCTCCCCAGCTCCGGCTCTCCTACCACTTCCTTCTTTTCTCTACTTCCAGGTCTCTTTGTTCTGGGTAGACTTCCTCATCTGTAAAGTAATAAACTTGGACTAGATAATCTTAAAGTTCACTCCAATTCTAACATTCTGTGATTCTTGAATGTTATAAATTCACAGACTCATAAAATTTTGAGTTGAAAGAAACTTAAGAAGTCATCTATTCAAGCTTCTACTCAATCTAGGCTAATCTAGCCAAAACTATTAAGCTTTGAAGGTTTTATGTAGTTGTTTTTCGCTGACTGAACATAGCAATAATCAAAGCTTAAAGCCTTAAATATAAAGCATGAAAAAATATATAAGATTTTTGGAACATCTGAGAAAAGATTTGAAGCAACTGAAGCCCATGAAGCAGCATGCTCTATCGCTTAGAAGTTAGTATCTAAGCAACAATTCCCAATCTTTGTTTTCACAACATCAGGGGCATATTAAAAAATCATAAGGGATGTCAGGAAACTCTCCAAACAAAACTAATTTTCGGTTTATTATTATGTTTATAAATAAATAAGACAGGGTGATGAGGTGTCAAAACAACATCAAATAAACAAAACCTCAAAAAGAGAATAAAGAATACAAAGGGAAACAGTTATATTTTGAGATACATTCATGAAAAATCAAAAAGAATATCGTCTGTTCTTAAAGGGTAAGTTTCAGTGGCAAGCTATTTCTCAAAACTAATTTTGATCTCTATAATAAATAGTCTCCCTTCAAAAGGATCATTTTCTTCATAAAATCTATGCTATCACACTACAGATCTTGACGAATTCATTGCATGTACTTAAAAAACAAGTATTTAAAACAATAGCAACTTTTCATTGTTTCATTATTAATTACCTAAAAGTGGTAATCTTTTAAATAAGTAAGAGATATGTCATACTTCTAGTTTGGAAGACTCTTCGCTGTGAAGATATTAATTCTCCCAAAATTGATACATAGATTTAACATCATTCCAATAAAAATCCTACCAGATTTCCTTTTTATGAAAATTGACAAGCTGATACTAAAAGTTATGAAAATGAGAAGGAACTGGAGTAGTTAAAACCACTTTGGTTAATATACACTTCCTATATTGCTATAATAATTAAGACAGTACAGTATCAACACAGGATACATATGGAATAATAATCCAGAAAAAGAACCACACAAATGTAGTCACCTGATTTACCACAAAGGCAACAATGAAATTCAATAAGTGGTACTAAACCAATTAGACAGTCACAGGAAGAAAAAAAAATCTTGACCCTACTCACACCAAACACAAAAATTAATTAGAAATGGATCGTAGACCTACATGTGAAAGATAAAATATTGCTTCTACTAAGAAATGTAGGCGAATATCTTCAAGACCTTAAACCAAGCAAAGATTTCTTAAATAGATTTTAAATCTTTTTTAAAAGAATCATTTACTTATTTAATTCCATTTGTCATTATTATTTTTAATTTGACCAGAGACAGAAAGAGAGAGAAAGGGAAGTGAGAAAGCAAGCCACCAGATCCAGGACTCAAACCATGGTCGGCCATGTGGGAATCCAGCGCCCTTATCCACCACACCACCTGCCAGCCCTGAATTCTTAAATAGATTTTAAAAAGAACTAATCATAAAAGATTGGTAAATTGGACTTCATTAAAATTAAGAACTTCTATTTATTAGATGATACCAATCAGTGAAAGAAAAAGTTGAATAGTGGAGGAAGACATTCTCATATGAGACTATCTTGTCCAATGAAGGACCACATTCAGAATATAATAATGAACATACAGATCAATAAAAAAAGACAACCCAATTTAAAAAGTGGTCAGAAAGTTGCATTATATGGTATATGAATTATATCTCAATAAAACTGTTATTTTTTAAAAGTTAGCATGGAAGTTTTTTGTTTGTTTGTTTGTTTTTGTTTTTTAAAGATGTTACAAAAGAGGATATCCCATTGGTCAATAAGTATATGAAAAACTGCTCAACATCATTAATCATCAAGTAAATGCAAATTAAAGCCGTAATGAGACATCGCCTGCCAGAAAAGGTAAAATTAAAAAGACTAACAATACCAAGTGTCAGTGAGGATGGAGATCAATTAGATTTCTCATGCTTTGCTGGTAGGAGAAGAAAATCAGTATCTACCAAAGCCGAATATATATTTACCTTCTAACCTATATAATCTTAGAAGTACATGCGTTGGACACATGATATGAACAAAAATAATAACAGCAATTTTTTTCCCTAATAGCTGCAAATTGAAATAATCCAAATGCACATTAATTAAAAAAACAGAGAGGGGCCAGCAGGTAGCATGGTGCTGAAGGTGCTACATTTCCATATAGCCAACCACGGTTCAAGTCCCAGACCTGCCAACTTGAAAATCACACTGGGCATGTGTGCATAGATGTCCAAAATCCTGAGAGGGAATTAGAAGGGACTGCAGTATGGCCATAGCCCCTGGGTATTGATTTCTCACTTTCTCTCTCTTCGTTTCTATCTCTCTGGCAAGCATATGTACCCTATAGCTAAAACAACAACAACAACAACAACAACAACAATAATAATGGAACAAATAAATAAATCATAGAATATTCTGTGCTAGAATACTACATAGCCTTAAAAAAAGAACCAGCAATTACATACATAATTTCAATGAATCTAACCAAAATAATGAGCTAAAGAGGCCAGATACAAAAGGATATGTACTCCAAGATTTCAATTTTATGAAGTACAAAAATAGGCACAACCAATTTACAAAGATAGAAGTCAGATGAGCAATTACCTCTGATGGGTACAAATGAGTGTGCTTTCTGAGTGCTAGAAATGTTATATCATCACCTAGGTGGCTGTTATATGAATATATCAATCCATAAATTTAAAATGTGTGCACTATTAACATAATATACTGTTAGTACACTACACAAATTTTAAATACATAGATTGATGCACTCATGTAGCAGCCATGCAGGTAACCTAGGGACATATATGTTCTACCCCAGTAAATACTTTAATAGGTCTAGCCCTAGTGATACAGGCAGCTGTGCTCTGTAGCACAGAAAGCCACATGGTCAGCTGCCTTTCAGATCCCAAGTCCACCTGCAACGTGTGAGGGGCATGCATGCCCACGATTTTGACTACCTGGAGGAATGGGAGTAGGTGATTGTGGTGGAAAGGGACTCTCCCCCCACCAACAGTTGTTCTCTCTCCTGCTGTCTCTCACTCTTGCTTTGGCTCTCACTCTCTCTATCCAAAACAAAAATAAATACACTTTAAAAAGTTTTTAATAAATAAAGTTATCTCATTCTGATCCATAATCACACAACTATGTCTTATTTATGTATTCAAACATTTCAGGGCCTAATATAATAGCCACTCAGAAAGTGCTTATTGAATTTAATTACACTGGCTGGGTTGTTCCATCTATGTGATCGTAACTAGACAGTTGTAGCATGTCTTGGTTATTAACAGAAGAAACAGAGCTGAGAACTTCCTAAAGTCCTTCTAAATTCCCAGTGCATTCATTCATGTTTAAAAATATCTGGCTTCTTTTTTTTCCCCAAAAAAAAGGGAGATAGGAGAAAATAAAAAAAAAATTACCCCATTTGCAGGGTTTAACAAGATTCAAATCAAAGAGGCAAAGGAAGAAGAAACAAAGAAAGGTGCTGTTGTGGCGCCCCAGGAGGCAGATGTTCATTAGGGCCCAGACACAGAGATTACTATCACAATGTACTTATCTGAACAGCTATCGTCAGACGACACAGTCAAATCAAATTTTGAAGGCTCAAAGGATATGCACTGAGGAACAGCCTGTACTGCCGAAACACAATTTGAATTTTGTGACAGAGAATAGCAGATCATCGCCTACTGTGTTATTTTAAATCCTATCCATATATTCAAAATAATAATTTATTCTTTTAGAACAGCAACAAAATCAACATTTGAGATTTCTGCTATTAAAATTAAAATCTAAGAAACTATTACCAAGGAATACACCTTTGTTTTAGTCTTCTGCAAATTAAAAAATCACAACTCGTCTGTGATTATTTTTTGGGTACAGAGTAGTTTAGTGAAATAGTCAAGGTAAAGAAAAAATGGTTATGTGTGATTTTAAATTTTAGAATAGATTAGGAAAATATGCAAACAGTTTACCATTTGCCTATGCCATATTTAAGTCCCAATCTCATTAGGAGTACATATTTGTCATCCAAATACTTTCTATTATGCTAATTATGTACTCTCTTGTTCAAAGTATTACATCATGTCTGCACTACTGTAACATACATTATCAAATAAAATTTTATTTAAAATTTCCATATTTAATATAAAATTGGATGCACGCTCAGAAGAGAACATCTGATTCAAAGGAGTAATTGTAGTTAGCAAATTCTGTATCATATTCTGTGGCATTAAGAAGCTGTAAAGATTTTTTTTGGCTAAATTGTTGGACACACTGAGTCCCTGACTTGGAGAGATCAAATGGGAATAGCTTATTCATGATGGTCACACTGGGAGATCTACCAAGTGCACATACACCTGTTAGTGGTCTGAAGTAAGTCCAGATGGCTCAACTCCTAGAGCGCAGCAAGGAAAAGGGGCAGGTATAGTAAAAAAAGGAGGGAAGGGAAATACTTGAGACTGTCCAGACTCCTGCAGGATGGAGCCGTGGATTTTATCCTCCCCATTCCCACTCCACAGGCCATTCGGGCTTGTCCAGCTTCCCACCCCAGACACCACTGAGCCATAACCCAGGAACAAAATACCAGGAGATCCCTGATCTGAGTTGTCGTCTTAAGCATAACTGGCTTAGTCTTTGTCTTCCTTTCAGAGTAGAATTCCTAATCTGTGCTCCACACAGTGACTCTAGGTAGAAATTTGAGATGATTGGAAATATATGCTATCCTCAAATTCTCAAGGAAGTTGGGGACCCCCTAAGAGTTATGAACGGCCAGTGGACCAGTGAAAAGAAAAACAGTAACTGGCCACTTTTTACTTTTCTTTTCATTTCCCCTAGAGAAGAGCAAGGAAAAGCTTTGAGTCTGTAATAATCTACCAATGGTGTTGAGAAGCACTACCAGCAACCATTTAGCGCTTCCCAACAGAAATAAATAAATAAATAAAATTGATGGAAGAAAGAGACAATTTCTGAGGTCAGCACAAGAAACCAGGTGAACAGAAAGCTGGTCTAAGGAAGAGGAGGGCTCCCAGCAGAAAGCTCCAGCACCAAGGACCCCTGGAATGACAAATCCCAGACTCCACTGACTTCACAAGCCTCCTCCTCCTTTCGTTTGGAAACTCCTCCCCAGTCCCAAAAGCTCAAAGCCCTGTTGAAGGACTGCAGACAGGCCCTGTCTTCCCACTTCACTAAAGAAGTCAAAGATGAGTTCCTGGAATTCCAGTCTGAAAACTCACTCCCTCTCCAAGAAACATCATCTGGAACAGTGATTTCGTTCTGTGGTAGGATTAGTAGAGAATTATGTGAATTCTAAAGTGGGTTACTTTTACAGTCTCTTATGAGTTGGTTGGGAACCCTATTATTAAGGGTAACAGTTTATATTTGAAATGAATTTCAAATTCTAAATAACCAACTGACAGAGAGTACTGTCTAGAACAAAACTTGGAAACACAATTCATTTGTAAGTTATAACGAACGACTAAACAAACCACATAGACCATGCATAAAAAAATATCACCTAGTAGCCAATCTCTGGTACCTAATTCTTTCTGTGCTATTTAATTTATCTTTTCTAATTACCAGAGGGCACAGCCACTTGCCATAGAGAGACAGAGAGAGAGAGAGAGAGAGAGAGAGAGAGAGAGAGACAAAGAAAGCACCCTCCAGTAAGGTGTCGTCATGCCACAATCCATTCTCCTCCATGTCTCCATCCTGGGGCATGCACACAGAATCACCTGACATGTTTTTCAAGCCTCTGGAGCTGGTATTCAAAACATAGTCAGTCATGTAGGATCCTGATTCTTTAACCACTAGGTTATGGGGTCAGCCCTGTTTATTTTTTTTAAATAAAAGTATGCAAATGATCATGTGGAATGAAATTTGAAATTGAGATTAGATACCTTTTTCTTTTTTTTTAAGACTTCTATTTTAAAAACTGTTCAAGTAATCAGAGCTGTGCTTTGTAGGCAGTACAGACAGCCTTGGCAGTATTTCTGTTAATGAACTCAAAAATAATTTTTTCCTGGCAAATTTTTCTCCTTATACATGTCTGCTTTTATCAAAAGTCTACTTGAGTGATGAATCCAAAGTGCTGAGAAGACAAAGGTAAACTTGAAGGTAATACAAATGTCTAATAGAATTTTATTTTTCTTATAGTACCTGTTTTATCTGAGACTTTATTATATAAACTGCAAAAATATTTTATTATAATTGTATGGGTAAGGGGAGCTTAGAGGCTCTCCAATTCAAATATACTCTCAATTGCAATTCAAAATCCCCATGTTAAAAAAGTATTTAACAGGGGAAATAGCGTAGTGTTATTTGAGGATAACATAAATATTGGGTCACTGGAAAAGTCATGACATATTTTTCTATGAAAAATGCCTCATGACTTTTCAGATGACCCAATATAAGCTTAAGATATAAAATTCATTTTTGGCAACTTTGATTTTTTCCCCCATAAGAAACTCAAAAGCATGGCATTCCATGTTTCACCTATCCAATTCGGCCACTCTAAGTATTCGATTTTCAACTCACAGAAAAACACAATTGGTATTGTATAAGATGGGCCCACACGGCAAAGCTGGGAAGGCGATGCATTTGTCCTTCAAGACCAATGAAAATTATTTTTGACATCTATGAAATGGCCTTGTTTTGTTACATTAAGCCTTTTCTGAAAGCACTGTTTATCTGGGATCCAGAATTGTTGTTCCATGGGCAGATAGAGAGATGGAGCTCAGGTCCCACACTCAGGCCAACCAGAAAACAATATGACTCCTGAAGTACTTGATTCCATTTACAGAGGTAAATAATGGCTTATTTTAAAAGAATTAAAGCTAGATAATGAGGAGATAAAAAGATATTCATGAAAGATCAGAAATAATAATAAAAAAAAATCTGTTACTTTCTGAATAAACGCCAGCTCACATTAGACACATTATCCATGTGTAGATTGCAGGCAAGCAATGATCTAATTAGCAGCATTACAAAAACTCAAACTTATTTTTTCTTCTTTGCCATAAGCAAAAGTAATGAATTAGGAGAAATAAACATCATTTCAAATGGTTTTAAATAATAAAAGTAACATTTTTTTATGACCATATGTCATCATTTAAGGATTACCATTACCAGGCCTGTCACAACCGTAGCAGGTTGACTTAACAGCACATTTGTAAGCTTAAAACTGGAAACACAGTAATTTAAAATAAAATAATTGAATATGAAACTCTGAGGAAAAAGAGTTAACCTAGGTACAAGAAAAGTTATTCATTCAAAATTCGAAGTACTCTTAAGAGGATAATAAAGCATAAAAGGGACAAAACATTGCTGATTATCAACTCAAGAAACTTTCATTCATTAATTCGAAGTCTAATTTTCTTCTGAAAATGCTCAGGTCTACTGCAGGTTTTATTAGCAGTTTAATTTGTCCTTACAAAGCACGTGGCAGAGTGTTTACTCTCACACATACGCATGAGCCTTCTCTGTCACTCAGAGCCTTGGTTGGTATGTTCGCTTCCTGGCTGTACTATTTTCTAACTATTCTTCTAACTATGTCAGTTCCGTCCATTCTGAGGTGCTGAAGAACACAGATATTTCACTCTATTCCACTCCCTATCCTTTCCCATTGTCAAGAACAGAGAATGGTACATCGGGGTAACTCGGTAAAAGTGATTGATTGGCTGGTGTTTTGCTTGGTTAGCAATTTTCCAACAAGCTACCAGTTTCAAATTTAACCTAATTCCAGAAGACAGGTGTTATAATCAATGTAGAAAATCATCCAACCGACGTTGATTTTATACGCCTAACTATCCATATTAACACCCAGTCCATCTCATCTCCTTTAGAATCTAGGTTTTCACAGTCGTCACCCAGAAGACTACACCTATTCTCCATCTTCTAAATGACAAATGCATTATTTAAGAATTAGTTAAAAGACAGTATGGGGAGAATGACAGTGCTCAATTTTATACATTTTTTTTCCTCTAGGAGGTCTAGATGTTGATTTTTTCCTCTCTTCTTTTTGCTCCTCTCCCATCATTTTTGACATGCTTATTTTCCGTGCTTGTTTGAAAAACGAAAATATTCATGTAATTATGTTAAGGAGAGTAGATGCATTATGCAAAAATAAGAAATTAGATTACGAGAGATAACGTTCAGTTTGTTGCTGGCTTAGCTGTTACCATCCCATTTACACTTCTTTTCCCTTCATATTCATCCTATTTTAAAATGTTTAGTTTCTATCATCAGATTTGTGTAAGTACTCAAACTTGTACATGAGTTCAAAACATGCAGATCTAGGAAGACATGCTAACATGGATCCTCCGACCAAACTCTCAGTAGTAACCTTGGTCTCATCCAAGCACTGCCCCTCCGGAGGCACAGCTGAGCTCCATCAGGTTTTACTATTTATTCATTAAAATGATACAGCAAAGAAGCCAGCATATTTTAATCATCCCACATAAAACCTCCAAGCCCAATGTGCAAGTTTTGAGTATTTGATTTGATTTGATACCAAATATTACAGTACTGCATTTAAATAACACAATATTATGACTACATTTCCCTTAAAACAAGCTATTTTACATTAAATAAACCCATCTCCTTCGGAGCAACCTGATATGTTCCTGCTTATTCCTAGCATATCACAAGTGAATGAGATAAAAACTGGATTCTCCCAGTTTAAGAGCTTGATGCCCAAACACCATAGTTAGGGCTATGTAACATAATTGTTAAGCAGGATAACTATAATTCTCAACATCTCAGCCCTAGTTTCCATTTTAGTTATTATCCATTAAATGAATAAATGCTTTTACCAAATCCGAAAGACATTGAAAAAGGGGGTATTCTTGAAAATTATGCAGGGAGAAGTTTGAGTTGTGTAGCAGAGGAAGGGGCTGGTGCTAGAGGCACAGAGACATGGAATCACCAAGTCACTGTGTGTGACTCTTCCCCTTCGACAAACTATCATGAGGTTTCTCTGGTACCCATATTCTTTAATAAATATTGCCTGAAAAGGAACTTTAAATTCCATAAATTAAGTACTGACCAATGAACATATTATTCATTTTAGGGAACTTACTGAGTTAATAAAATATTTGAAAGTTTTCATTAGAAAATAAATCCAAACACCAATCAAACCGTATTGTGGTTTCATTAGAAATGTAGGCTAAATTATTATTTGTAGATTTTCGTTTAAAATTTTTCCTTAAAAATATTTTGCATGCATATTCTTCTGAATAGTAATAATTCACTAACAAACATTTATTTAAAATCTACTGTTCTGGGAACTAGAGGGGTTGACAGCTTTTGAAGAGAAGCTGCCAGTGAAGATGCAAAACCATCCTTAGAAAAAATAAACTTAGTTAACTGAGCATCCAATGAAAAACAAACTATTGGGTTGTCAGGAAAGTAATGACACAAAGAAAAAACCATCATGAGTTTCCCCACAACCTAATAAGAAATCCTTCACCTTCAGAAAGAGTGAACAATTATTATTATTTTATTTCCTAGAGGGAACACACATTTGCTGGAGAGAGAAAGCATCCCCCGTGGTAGACGGTCACACCGCAATCCCTTCCCCTCTATTTCTCCACCCTTTCAGGATTTAGGACATAGAAGTACACCAGCCTGTTGTGTTTTTCAAGTCACCAGGTCTGGGACTTGAACCATACAGTTGTTCATATGGGATTCAGCTGCCCCGAGCACCACACCAACCTGACAGAGAATGAATAAGTTTTAAGTGTCCAGGTCATTTTTACTGAGCACTTAGCCTTTCATTTTAGATCTTTCTCATATGACTTTTAGTGGTTAAGCAAATATAGAAAAAAATAAATAACCTTCTTTTCTGACAACTGCCTCTTTAGTAAAAAGAAAGGAAAAGAAGTTTCCTTTGTCTTTACCTAACTTTACCTGTAACCTAAAATTTCAAATTAAGCTGGGGTAATTTTAAAGTTTCAATAAACCACTAAGCAAAATACAAGGTCAGAGGCATATCTATCAGTAAAGTTTTAGAAAATTTTTTTCTTTTATGTATATTACATGGAAATTACACACATTTGAATTTATCTTGAAAGCCAAGACTGCCAAAGATGTAAGGAATATCTAGTTTTACTGCTACTAAATGATAGCATACTTTCTTACTTTTTTTTTTTCACTTTTCCTGCTCCCTTCTAGTAGCCTAAGGTGTAGCTCCTAACACAGAAAAAATAATGTATAAAATAATAGTATTATGAGAAGTTCAAAAGAAATAACTTTCTAAAGGGAAGGGTACTACAATATTGAATTACAATGCCTCTTCATTTTAGCACTTACATGACCTTGAGTCTTCCAAAACCACTTCCAGACAGTCACAATATCCCTCTTGCCTAAGGATATAAGGTTTACTCATCTATTGGTATAAAATATTGCATTACTAAATTGACAATTAAACAAACTTTATATCTCCTAAGACATGAAACACTTCATGTTTTAATATTATACCTTTATACATGTAATTCACTTTATTATTCTCAGTGGTTTTATGTATCAAATCATAACTCCTAGTTTTCTGGAGAAACAAATTGCCTACGAAAATATTCATTTGGCTACAACTAAGTGAGTTAAGGAATGCAATGTAAAATGTTCAATGCAGGCAAAAAGTTCAATTCAGAAAAACTATTATGCTAGAAGCCTTTATTAATGGAATCCCAATTATATCACTCATTACTTTTTTAGATTTTGAACCTAGATTTATTTAGATATGTTCTTTGCCACACACCTATAAAAATAACTTTATACACAATTATGTTTTGCTTTAGAAGCAAACTTTATTTGGTATTAAAAAACGGTACAACTATATGCACAAAAACTTAAATATCAAGTTTTCTGAGTAGCTCATGAAAATATATTTTTAGAACTATGTGAATACAGGTTATAAATGTGTCAAGTTGCCTTTAATTAGATACAACAACTTTGTACTTCTCTTTCTTAAAAAACAACAACAAAAATAACAAAGTATTTTATTTCCTATACATTTTTGTGTATACATGTATGGGTCATAATATATCTTGTAGGACCTTTGAAATAAATAGACCATGATTCAAGAGTTGCCTTTACAGTAAGTGAAATTAACATAGCCATTAGTTGTAAATGCATACATTCAAATCTTTACCTTAAAAGATGTTAGATTACCAAGTTTTTCTGTGCAGCTGTCAAGTGGTTACTAAATTTAATTTCTTTAATATAACAGAAATAATTTAAAAATTCAGAAAAGTCTTTAGAACAATATCTGCTTGTGTTTGTGAAGCCATATCAAACTACATTTCAGAATGAATGTCAGGTGATAAAGAGAACCAGCTGTGTATAAAATCAGGTTACTTGAAATCTATTTTACTCTTCACTAAAGTATTATGAAAATTATGCAATCTCCTTTACTTCTATTCATGTCCTACCCTTACATAGTCTAGTTTACTTTATATTTAATGCAGATATATCATTATTTTCTCCTTTTGTCAAAGCAGAAAGCATACCAACATGGTCATTTGCTCTGAAATAGATCCCCAGATCTTTGGTTGCTGTCCATAAAATGTAGAACTAACCTGTTTTATAAGAAAACAAAATTATAAAATAAATCTGCCAGAACAGACTCTGATTGGATTATTAACAAATGAAGAATAGTTTGACATATGAAACTTCAGAATGGTAACAAAACTCATTTTAAAGTGCATCTATTTCTTCTATCGAAGGAGTCTATTTCTTCCAATGAAAAGAAATCACATCTGTTTATTTCTCCTTAACTCAGGGAAGTCGCAACAATCTCTTGATCACAAGGCACATATCACTTTTTAAATAACCATGCCATTCCTCAGTTTTTGATACAGCTTCTAAACAAGTTTCCAAACAACAGACTAGCAAACCCATCCCTGTGCTTTAAACAGGGTGATGTTTTATATCCTATATTTCAGGAAGGTCAAATCACACACTGGCAAGAACTATGAGGTAGACAACAAATTCTGAGTTTATTAACTATTTAGGTAGATAAGACAACATTCACTTTAAAACTAACCACAAATTAAACAAAGTACAATATTTTCTTAATGACTCACACAACATCCATGTTACTAACAGACATGTAAGGGAGGAGAAACGGGTCTATGCGTTCCAGACTGTGCTTATCTAAAATGCATGTCTGTCTAGTCACTTCTTCATTTTTAGGAGATAGCCCTTTCTGCGATAATCAAGATACTTTTACAGCAGGGAATTTCGATTTAATTGCCAAACTTTAATACCACGTTATATATATGGGTCAGTTGAGTATATGTACCTTTCTCATGAAACAAAGAGAGTAATAGGATTTCAGGTTTCATAGTAGAAAAAGCAAAATATGTTTTGAGAATGTCATTTACCATAACACAAATCAATATTAAATGCTTTATGCAGGAAGCACACTTTTAGAAAATGGGCCCTAAAGCTTTCTGGGATCCGACCCTAATTACCAGAGCACGCTCTTGCCGCCGTTAGTCTCTCTCTTCAATTATTTACAGGGCAAAATAAGCCAAATGGCATTGCATTAGCTGTATTAAATGTTATGTACTTGGTTTCTAACTTACTAATGGTACATAAAAATTACTAAGGTAAACATGCCTGTAGAAACAGGGCTGTTTTCTCTTCTTTACCTGAATGTATGTATTTATTATTCATATAGTTAAGAACTAAATAAGCTGTCCTTTAGGCACCCAATGCTACATAATTTAAACAAGTGCATTAAATATATAAGACATCTAAAAGGTAGTGCATTGATTATGCCACTAAATTTCTTAGAACAGCTAAAATGTAGCGTGCTCTCTCTCTCTCTCTCACATACACACACACACACACACACACACACACACCCTAACATCTTTAATTTCCAGAAAACAAGTATGTGAGAACTGCACAGAAATTAATAATGGCTATCCTTGCTGCTACCATCTTTTTTGCTTTCTGGTGACCCAAAATAAAACGAAGCTGGGAGGAGTGAAAATGAGGCCCTCCAACGCTAGGAAATCTCTGGTCTCAAAGCTGACAAGTGTCCTCTTTACACGGGCAAACACAAGGCTATGTTGTAGGAACGTGACAACATGGACCTCACACATTGTAAGAAAGAAAAGCTTATCAAGGTTGAATCAGAGGTTCTTTGTACCAGGCCAGCAAAGCTGCCTGCCAGCAAGCGCGGCATGCCTACAACCTCCTGAAGAAAGTTCAGACACTGCATCCACACCTGGTTCTTTTGTGATCTAGAAGGACACTCAGAGGAGTCAAGCAGTCTTGGTAGGTGTTAACCACTGAAGGTGGCTAGTGCATCCAACTTCGCCCTCTCAGATTCTGGCAGAAGCTTCCAAAACAGTGAAATCTCCACTTGCTCCATGGATCCCCCCCAAAATGTTTTAAATGAGCGCAGGAGGCATCAAATTCTTAATGTGAAAATAAGATAGGCCCACTAACAAAGTGCCCAGGGTCCCTAGAAAGCCAGGCGCAATCTGTATGGTTACATGTCATCGGCTGCTGTTACCTAAGAGTGTGCCCAGGCCACTCTGGAGAAAGCAGCATTGGAAATCGATCTGTGGTAAACATACAAGGTAGTGTGTGTGTGTGTAACTAAATACTAAGTCATTTCTTTCTCGACACTGAAATCTGCCCATTGTCCCCTCTGCAAAAGCGACAGAGAAGACTGAAAGGAACATCAATGAACGCTCAGTGAACTTTGGCCACTTTTCTACCCAAAACACCAGCGTAAAAGTAGAAATCAGTAACCAGGTGAAGTGCCACACCGCACAAAGATCAGAGGCGAAGGGCCGGCGCGCGGGGCCGGAGGCGGGGAGGTAAATGTCTGTCCCGGCCTCCCCTCAAGTGCCAGTCGACGCGCGCGCGGGAGGTTGAGGGGCGTCCCTGGGGGGCGGGAGGCTCGGCACCACTCGCAGGGAGGCGAAGAGTTACTGCTGGCAGGGCGAGGCCCTGGAGAAGGGTCGGAAAGCCGCGCCACCAGCGGATCCTGCCACGGGCCCCAGTCGTCGGCGTTCGGCCAGCCAGCGCTCGGCGAGGGGCGCCGCTCGGCCCCGCGACCCTCTCCGCCTCCCCGGCCAGGAAGGGGCTGGCGGCTCTTTCCTGTCTAGTCTCTCCCCCCGCGGCTTTCTGTAACCCGATCTCCGCACTCGGCTCCCCGGGAAGCCGCCGCCCCGCGCGCCGCCGGGCTCAGCCCAGGCCAGCGCTATAGTTAGCAACCTTCCATCAACTCCGCCCGGGGGCGGCGGGGGCTCGCCGCGCGCGCCCCTCCACGGGCCCGACCCCGCGCGCCTCCCCGGGGCGCCGTCCTCCGGGGCCCCCTCCTCCGGCGCCCCGCTCCCAGCACCCCTTTACCTTGGCTTGCAGATACTGGGGGTAGTAGTAGGTGGCGTACTGAGGGTACATCTGCTGTTTCCACACTTTGCCCATGAAGCTGGAAAGGAGCCTGCCGTGCAGGGTCGCGGGCACTTTGGGGTTTCCAAGTCTCGATCTCTCCTGCCTCTCCCTTTCCGGCGGCGGCGGCGGCTGCTGCTGCCGCTGCTCCACCTCCCAGTCGGGACGAGACGTCCTCCTCCTCTTCCTTCTCCTCCTCCTCCTCTCAGGCTGAGAGAAAGACACTGCAGAGCGCAGAGGACAGCCCGGACAGGGCGCTCCCGAGGAGTTTCCTCCCGTGGCCCGGCTGCTGCGGGGCTGCCGAGGGCTGCGCGCTGGCTCCGCTCGGCTCGGGCGAGCAGGCTGAGCCGGGCTGGGAGGTGATCAATACGAGCGGAAAGTGCTGCGGCGGCGGCGGCGGCTGCGCTCGGTGCCAGGCATCTGGGGTGGGTGCGCCCGACGAAGAGAGGGAAGAGAGGCTGTGGGGGAAGGGCGGGCAGGGGCGGGGCCTGGGCGTCGCGGAGCCTGGGACCCACTGGAGGTGAGGGCTGAGTTTTAACCACTCCTCACCTCCCAGGCTCGCGGTTGGACGGGCGGAAGCCCCGGGAGCCCAGACCGCTTTGTGTCCGGGTGGGGTTAGGGGTGGGGGTGGAGGTTGGGGACCCAGGGTAAGAACTGCAGAGCGGACACCTCTTTTGCTTTCACGACTTTTTATCTCCGTGAGGGGGAGAGGAGGTAAGGGAAAAGAGGAAATCAGATTCATTACTTGCTCCCCCTCCCCCGACCAGAGATTTTATTTTATTTTATTTTTCCATAAGGGAAAGAAAATGAATTAGTGTCCAACCCGAAAGCTGGAGTTGGGACACCTGGGTTTTGTTTCTCCCACCCCCACTCCAGGCCTCAACACTAATTTTCTGGGTGACCTTGGGAGGGTTAGTGTCCTTCAGTTCGGTTTTCTCAGATGTGAGAGGTGAAATCATGCTCCCTGCACAAGAAAGGAGGCAAAGCTCACGCGCGCGCGCGCGCGCACACACACACACACACACACACACCCCTCCCTCGCAACAAACAGAAGAACCTTTCTACGGGGGAGATGCTGCAAAGAGGCAGAATGTTATTAGAGGACACAATATAGACATCAGCTTTTCTCTGCCTCTTTCTAATGCTGCCAGACAGTCTGTCAACTCCCACTCAGGAGAAAGGAAACTCCCTGAGTTTGGAATATTTTAAGGCCATTTTGAAAGTCACACTAGCATATTGTTGCGGTGTGTTTTCAGTGACATATAAAATCAATCTCTCTCTTTGCTTCTCCCCATCTCGTCACTGTCACAGCTCTAGAGAGCCCCAGACGAACAGAGGTTCAGTTCACTGGGTATATGTAACTGGGTATAATTTAATGAAGTTAATTGGTCCCAAAAGCTGCCTGCTGAAGACTTTTTACATTCCAACTCAAGAAGAGACATAATACCAAAATGCACAAATAGGATGTGCAAGAAAGCACCCCAAACTGGTGGTGTTACACAGCTAATGAAATGAAATACAGAAATCTGTTTGTTAATAAATACACTTTGTTTTTTTGTTTGTTTTTTTCTGAGTCTTAACAGCATTAAGTAAATCAAACTGAACTGGAAGGCATGATTTTGTTAAGCAGTTACTTTTTATAAGGTTACATTTTAAAACAGATTTAGTAAGATACTTTAAAATCACGATAAAGTAGTGACCTGAAACCCTTATAACCTTCATAGGATTTAAACAAATTTCTAGGTTTATATGTTTGACAAAAACTAAATAAATACCATTTGTGCAACATTTTGGATATGCCGGGATGGCAAACTCTGTCCTTATTTACTCATCTATATGAAGTTGTATAAGGAAACCAGTATCTACTGAGCATCTACTGTGTCATGGGCAGTTAAGAAGAATGCCAACCTGAAAGTTGAAGTGGTTCACTCACAAGCTAGAGAAATTTGTCAAGTTTCTCATAATGTTTCAATATGGTACCCCTTGATGTTTTTAAACAGAGAACTCAGATAAACTAAGGTGGGTTTTAGGAATCTAGGAAAACTCAGAATGATGGTTTGGAGGAGTGACTGAAGGAAGAGAAATAAGTTGAGTGTTCTCAACCTTAGAACACTCAGAGTTCTTAGTTTGAGGAGAGAAATTACCAGACTTAGACTGTTCTACTTCATGTTTTTGTTTTGTTTTGCTTTGTTTTCTGGATGATGAGAATTCAGCCTAGTTCAGAGAGCCGGAAAGCAGACCCATACTTACATAGATCTTGATTTATAACTGAGTCGTTACTGCAGAGCAGTGGAGAAAGAAGGAACTCTTCATTAAATATTCTGATCAATTGGTTATCCATACGGAAGAATGAAATTGCAGCCCTGCCTCACATATACCAAGGGTGGGAGGAGAATTTAAGTGAATTAAAGACTTAGATGTGAAAAAAAAAAACAACTATAAAGCTATTAGAATATAATATATAGAAGAATATTTTGTTGATCATGATGTAGGGAAGGTTTAATAAGAGTCCATGATTGGTAAATTTGACTATATGAGTATTGAGAATGTTGGTTCAACAAAGGATTCTATAGAGTGAAAAAACAACCCACAGAAGAGTTACTTGTAATACATATTTCTACAACAGTTTAATATACAGAATATATAAATAACTTTGTGGAATCAAAAAGAGAAACTTGGTAGAACATGTACAAAAAGAGACCAGCAGGGGGCGTAGTGGTTAAGGGCACTGGACTCTGACATGGCCAACTGTGGTTCAAGGTTGGGATCTGGTGGCTTGCTTTCACACTTTCTCTCTCTTTCTCTGTCTCTCTCTGGTCAAATTAAAATAAATAAAGTTAAAATAAGTCTTCAAAAAAAAGAATATGAACAAAATAATGAAAAAGTACGTCACAGAGGAGGAGCATAAATGTCTAGAAAGTGTGATATGAAAAGATGCTAGCATTCATTAGTAATAAGGGAAATGAAAATGAAAATAATTGTAACATACCATTTTGCACTCACTGTATTGGCAAAAATTAAGAACTCTGAAAATATTAAAAGTGAAAAATGGGGGAAATATTAAACTTTCTGGAAGAAACTTTCTGGAAGTTGCTTTCTGGAAGAAACCAATACCTTAGAAAATAGTTTAGTGTTATGAATTTACACTTGCATGTATCCTGCAGCACAGTAACAGGTAAAGAAATTCTTCCGTATGTGCACCAGGAGAAATGTACAGGAATATTTACTGAGAAAAACAGAAAAATGCATCATGACTTTTCCAACCACCCAATATAAAGTATGATTCCATTTATATAAAGTTCAAAAATAGAAAAAAAAAAAAGATACATTGTGTAATAGAAACATGAATCATTTAAAAAAAAACTTTAAAAAATTATGAAGGAAAGCAAAAGGATAATCATACACAATTCAGATAGTAATCTCTGGGGGGAAAGAAGTGTGAGATATCTAGGGAAATACCAAATGAGACTTACAGAACTGGTAATGTTCCACATTTTACTATGGGTTGTGAGTATGCAGAAATGTATTTCAATTTTTTTTCTTAAGTGGGTCAGAGTCTCTTGTATTTTTGCTACATTTCATATTAAGACTTTTTAAAAATCAAAATCAGTTTTTAATTTTAAAGATGATCACTTTTAACCAAATACAAAAGCAGAGAATAGAGTAATGACATTCCGTAACTAATATCTAGCTTCAACATTTATCAATATTTTATCATTTTGGTTTTATCCATGCATGCATTTTTATTTTCCTGGAATATTTTAAAGCAAATTCAAAATATCATTTCATCAGTAACTATTTATTATGTACTTCAAAGAAAAAAAAAACTATTGTGTTTTTTCTTCTTTTTTTGAAAGAGATTTTTGCCATAGGTGCATGTGCTCTCCAATTATTGTATATTTAAATACAATTATTACAACTACCAGAATTAACAATAATTTTTGAATGTCAGCTAACTCCCAGTTCATATTCACTTTTCTCTGATTATCTAAGAATTGCTTTTTGTACTGTATTAATCAAGATGAAACAGTGCCCACAAATTAAAATTGGTTAATATGTCTCAAGACTCTATTAATTTATAAAATTTGCATTCATGCACTTTTTAAGTTGATACTTATTTGTTAAAGAATTTGGGTCATTTGTCCTGTAGAATTTCCCACATGCTGACTGCAACCTCTTGTTGCTTAAAGTATAGTTAGTTCCAGTGGTTCGATTAGATACAAATTTACTTTTTTGGCATTGAGTACTTCCAGAAGATACTGAACACACATGGGACTGTGACACATGTCACATCAGAAGATAATATCTCTGGTTGTCCAACTTCCAGTGATGTCAATATTGATCAGAAGTTCAGGTATTATGAGTCTGGTTTCTCTATTCTGAAGTTCCTCCTTAATTCCTTAATCATAGTATGAATTTAAAAATCCTTCATCATTGTTGCCTCAATTCATTATTTCATTAGGAGTCACAAATTTTTTCTTCTAATTGTATGATTTCTTTTCTGCACTTGGTTGGAAATACTCTATGAGAAGAACTTTCTTCACCTCTGATAAACGTGAAATACTGTTTTATCACAAAAGACAGAATAAATTTACATTTTTCCACTAATTTTCCAGATAATGAGATGAGGCATAAGGAACTGTAAAGCTAACCACTTTTAAGTAACATTCAGAACTCATCGATTTTAATATATTTGACTTGCTTCAATTCATTATAGTCATTATTCTTGTTGATGCTCAAATTATGCCATCTTTGGTCAATAAATGCCCCTTCCATTTGGCTCCTGTGTCTGTCTTACCAACACCCCAGAAGTCCTTGATAGTTTTTGCTTTCTAACATGATAAGATTGCCCCAGGTTCTTACACAGTTTATACTCAGACCTCAATCAGCCTTTCCTTTAAGAAACCCAGGTCAGCTTGCCAAAAACAAAACAAAACTAACTAAACTTTAAACAACAATAACTAATTCTTGAAAATGAGTTTTACGTATTTAGTACATTTGGGAGAAAGAGTTCATAAAAGATTCTTAGTGAAACTTCATGCCAAAGTGAGCCCTAGGGTGCACAAACCTTTGAGTCCCCCAGAGGGGTTGTACATCCACACCTTCACCAATGTTAAAGAAACAGCCATTACTGTAGGACACTGGATATCCAGCAGCCTTGGAGATGCCCTAATGGAGCATATGATCCAGTGAGAGAGACAGATGATGATGACAAATTGTGATAACTCTATGATAAAAGCAGTAAGATAATTGGAGCAGCATAACTTTATGGGACTTAGGCTAGGAATTTTAAATAGATAGAGAAAACCTCTTTAGATGAACACAAATGGGTCAACTACAGAAACTTTGTAGGGGTTGCGAAGTGGATAGTTGTGATCCTGCAGAAGAAGCTGCAAGTTAAAGACCTTGAGGCTCAAATGGTTACATCCAAGATCTTTGGTCTGGTTTCTCTAATAACCAAAGGTAAATATTTTTCATTTGAGCTCATCAGAAGTGGACTAAATAAATTAGCTTTGATTAATGCCTTTGTTCTAAAGCCATCTGCCTGAAAGTATTGAAATAATTGAAGTATAAAATGAGACATTTTGCCATGCCCCTATGCTAAAGCATCAGTGAATAGGAAATGGAATGTAAGTGTATGAGAAAGACCACAGGCTGATGTTGGAGAATTTCTTTCTTTTTTTTTTTTTGGAGAGGTTTTCGCTATAGGGCACGTGCACTCGCCAGACAGAGAGAGAGAGAGAGAGAGAGAGAGAGAGAGAGATAGAAAGCGAGAAATCACCCCCCAGGGGGGATGGTCACACCGCAATCCCTTCTTGTTGGAGAATTTCTGATTGGCAAATACTCTTGCTTCCACATGAGGTAACTCAGTAATGTTGGTTACTGAACACATAAATGGAAAGGTAACATAAATTTTGCAAGGTGAATGCATGATTGACATTACATTTAAGTTCTTAGAGGGTTAAAAAAGTAAGAATGTAGATAGATGAGAAGTGGTGTTTATAATTTATGATGAGGTTTTGTCAAGAATAGGAGTTATTTTACAGTCTTCAGAAAAGGTTATGTATAAATCTGTTCTTTTTCAGCTATTTCTCCTCAGACCCTATTTTGTGGAGTCCTGAATTAAGAAATTAAAATTTCACTATACGACATTGCTTTAAAAAAGTATTTCTTTATAAATAGTAATATGTATTTTAAAAATACTTTTATTAAAACAATGGCTCAGGGGGCAGCAGGTCACATAGTAGTTAAGGCCCTGGATTCCCACATGGCCAACTGTAATTCGTATCCTGGAGCTGAAAGCTTAAAAATCATGTCAAGCATGTGTGTGTGTGCGTGTCCAAAGTTCCAGGAGGAGAATGGAAGAGAAGGGATTGCAGTGTGGACTTTCCCCCAGCGGGGCGGTTTCTCACTTTCCCTCTCACTGTCTCTCTGTTTCTCTCCCGCAAGGGTACAAGCCCTGTGGCAAACAATGAAACAAACAAACACACAAGAAAAAAAGATGGCCCAGCCACAGTGGCGCACATTGTTAGGATTCTATGCTCCACAGGTTGGAATCCCATGGGAGGCCCATGTTCGGTTCCTTGTTCAACATAAAGGTGGGGCTTATGTGGTGTGCACCAGTAATCCCAGCAACTAGGGAAGGTTGAGGCAAGAGGATCATGGCAAAGAGACTATGAGAAAGAGGAAAGAAAGAAGAGAAAGAAAGGTACAAGAAAGAAAGAAAGATAAAGAAATAAAAAGAAAATGAAATAAGAAATATTGAATTTATCTGAATGTGTTTCCTGCCCACACCAGAGTTTGAGAAGTACTGTTTAGTTCACACTTCTTACCACAACTCTCCCATCCTAACCAGATTCTTCCCATTTTTCCAAAATCATTTCCTTCCACTTTGTCCTCTTGGTGTGTAGTGTTTTCCTCTCCCATGACTGCTCCTTCCAAACCTCACCATATTGTACGACTCTAACCAGGCTTGGCCTCTCCTGACCCATCTTTCTAGAGCACCACTCACCTTTTTTCACTTGGCTCACTCTACTCTCCTTAAGACTGGGCCCCATTAAGGCATCCTTCAGCTACTAGGTTAAGTTGAATGCTCTGCCTCAAACTTCTCTCCAAACATCAATTACCCAATTAACATGCAAATTCATTGAGGGCACATGGAGAAGGCTCAAAAGTAAACATGCTCCACTCTGTGGTAGGAAATGGTTTCAGGTCCCCAAAGGACTCTCCCAATTTAGAAAATAGGGAATTTTGTGACTAGTTAGAGTGTATAATAACCACCCAATCAACCCTTCCTTGCCCTTGTGCATTTTACTTAAAAAAATATATATTTATTTCTTCCATGAAAGTGAGAAACAGAGAGAGAGCAAGAGAGAAGCACTCTGAACAGGATCTCACATCAGGGTCTTTCCTCCTCTGTCCCCAGCCAACCCACATAGTTAGGTTGTGGGTTTATATCCAAAGGCCGTCCTGAACACATTGGACATAAATGTGCCATGATTTGGGGTTGACTGGGTCTAGGGGTGGATTGTGGTCTCGAGATCTTGTTGAGGGTGTTGTCTCACTTTTTTTTTTTTTTTTTTTTGTATCTCTCTCTGTCTCTTTCCTCATGGAGAAATAAATAACTTTTTTACAGAAAAGGATACAAATTTATTTTTGTGCAAAAAAAGTTGAAATGCATTCTTTTGTGACATGCATTTTCCATAAACTTTTTGAAGACCCTTAGTATATTTTATTATGTAGCTACATCACAATTTGTTTATTCACTCATATATTGATTATTTTCTTCTTTTGGCAACTGTTTTTCATCTTTCAGTTATTGCTTTCATCTTTTGGCATAGTGCTGGTATATTTGTATGAAAGGAATTGTTTGTAGGGGTACTGATATTGAAGTACTACATGTGATATATTCAACAGGTATAGCACCTGTGGATCTGAAGTTAAGGCATGAGGTCTGCAATGAATATAGACTTGGGAGTCAGTAAAGAAGTAATGATAAATGGGTTGTGATTAAAATCAAGAAAAGATATGAGATCACCTAAGAAGAGTATGCACAGAAAAAAGAGTAGTAAACCAGAGGAATTAAAATGTTTATAGCATCCAAAGTGTGGCTCAAACCTCTTTATATTCCCTGATCTAACCACTTGGATCTCTTTAGACTCAAACTAGCTCATATAAGGCATAGTTTCTCATTTATCATTGACCTACAAGGACTTTAGAGGACCTTATAGGACCATGTAACTTCCTCCAATAACTTATTCAAGAGTTCAGTCATTTTTAGTATCAAATCCCTTTTTCTTTCTAGGTGTTCATATTACAATTTATGACATTAAGAAATCACATTCTTCCCTGTATAAGATGGATAATATTTAGTCAGTGTTCTATAATACAAATAACTTCTCAAGCATCTTTTCTATTGACTAAATAACTCCAGGCTTTTCATCTTTCCTTTAAATATCTTCTAATATTTAAATGCATTTTCTAGGTCTCTCTTAATTTATTACATTATAATTCAACTGAATATCCTTCCTATATTTTTAAAGTGTTAATACTCTTATCATATTTCCTATCATACCACAACTGAGAATTTTCCCCATCCCATTTCACTGATAGGGGAAATTGGGCAACATTGGGGACCTAGGCTTCACCCCAGTGTGGCAGCTTTCAATTAGATTAACACGAAGCTGTTCACTTGCACTTTAGGGGATATTATTCTTCATCAAATTATGCTCCTAGGATTGCACAAACCTTTTCATGTTTGCGACCTTCCCACTCTAATGGATATTGGAGCATAAGCAAAACCATAAATCTGTCTAGAGGACTAAACTCCAGTTCACATGCACCTCAATTGTTTCCATTTCCTGTGTGCACAATGCAGAATTTAGTGATAGCAAACTGTCCGATCTTTGTCAGGATTTTCTGTTTGGTATACATTGTGATTGACACAGCAGCAGTAATGAAATGCAAGTAATCCTGCACTATCAAGTTGCTCTCAATGGAATTCTTTGTATTTGGAAGCTGTCTGGCCTATGGGGTGGGGGCGGGGGTGGCGACAAGGATATCTATGTAGTATTCAAAGACCAGTACCTGTACCCTAATGTCTAAAAGGAAGAAAGTTAGACTCCTGGGTAACGTGATTACAGGGTACTTGTTTTTCATGCTGCATAATCATTAGGATATGCCAGCTCCTTGAAAGATTGGTCTTTTATGTGCTAAAGGTGGGGAGCTAATGACCCTCAGTGAATGCTGTACAGGGAAACTAGATTGTCTGATCACTGCCTGCATTACCTTCTTAGTTGATCTACTAAACTCTTAGATAATTGGTATTGGTGGAGAGTAGGCAAAGTGTGGTTAGACCAGGGCATCTCTACAACACCAAAATGCTGCCTGAAAAACAGCCATTTTTTAGTTGGCTTCCTGGAGGACATGCTCCAGGTTGACTTCCATGAATCTCTTTCACTTGATAACCCTTACAGGTCAGCTCATTGCTAAATGTTATATCAATCCTCATACTCTCCCTGCTATGTACGTTCCATTCTTTGCATTTTCAGAGAAGACAAAACCATATGAGGTTACATCTCACCTAAGGCTTCAGAGTGAAGAAATCAGAATTTCAACTGAGTTCACACTAAATGCCTCATTATTTCACTCTAAGTAAAGAGTCAACAGAAGATACAAATGATTCATTTAATTAAATTTAAAATTAACTTTGAAATTAGTAATCACATTTATGAGAATTTTTTGTAATATTATGTGTTTATCTACCCACTTCTTGTAAAAGCTCCTTTTGATCTTAATTCACATATAATTACCATTTTTCTATAGTTGCAATCATAGCACATGCACAACTTTAGGTTCTATTATTCCCATGCAGCATTTTGTTTACATTTTTCCATGTTGTGTAGTTTTTATAGTTGTAATTTTGGTATCAATATAAGAATATACTCAGTAAGTATTCAATCCTTTCTGAAAACTTCTCGAGTAGAGCAGTGAAAGTTAAGATAGTACCGGTACACCTCCCTTCAGGAAAACCAGAATCGTAAACAAACAAACACAAAAAGGAAAACAGCATTAATATTTTCTTAACAAAAGGATTAAATATTGAATCCCTTTAAATAGTATACCCCCCTGAGTCACCAGGGGGCTCAGTGTCCGAAAATTAAGTTACTCACGCATCTTTGTGAAGGTCTGCCTAAAGCTGGATTATTCCTGATATCTTTTCTAGCACTGCCATGATTAATACACTGATTGTGTAAAACAAGGCTCCCCATATATCCTAGGTGCAGCTCAGTTACAGGAACCTATGGGAATGAAGGATGTGTTTACTACTTAAACCCTGGTGGTTCAATAAAAATGGAGAAGGATTTTTCTCTCATTCACTCCCACAGTGCCTGAATCCAGGCATTTCTAGAAGAGTCCTCTGGATGTGAGGGATAGTGTGTGGTCATCTATTCTAGTTCATCCTCCTCCTCCAGCAGGACCACACCCAAACAGCTCAGACAGATGAGACTCGGCCCTATTTTTAGCAAGATCCAGAGACTGGGAGTATCCCACATTTCCTCAATAACCCCATTTCAAAGATCTGTCCACACTTTCAGTTCCATTTTGCAGTATTAGAAGAGAGCCTTTATGGACTTCTAAAAACTGTAAATCTAATATATGAAATATTTCTCATTAATTTAAATTTAAAGAAATAATAAATAGGAATCAAAAAGAAAATAAGATGTATTCTATTTTGTCTATGACTTTGGATATACCAGAAAAATGTTACATTATGCTAGAATTTTAGGTCATGCAATAGCAAATATTATCTACTAATAACTACAAATGTTAAGTGTAAATAATATCTGAAATATCAGACATTTGACTGGAAATTCATGATTAAGAGAGAAGATAATAATATACCTTCACTCACCCTCCAAAAATGATTTTGTTCTTGCTTAGTGAGGTTATATTATATTTAACAAAGTTTATATTTAAGATGTACAAGGATAAAAACCCTTCTACCCTATTCCACACACAAAATGTGATTTTTATTATTTTATTTTACTTAAACAGGTCAGATTACTTTGGGGTTAAAAACTACTATTTTGATATTCTGTTAATTGTCTTCCATCAGTTTTCATTTGAGCTCTTTTAAAATCAGGAAGCATAAAAATTTGAGGAGGTTCAAATGACAAAGATTATTGATGACAAGAAGTGGCTACTTGAATTTACACGTGGTGAACATCATTGCTTTCATGTTTTCCACACAGCTTCTATCCCAAAATAAATACTTCTTTGGTAATGCATGGAAATCCTTGATAGGTGAGACCTGTTTTCCTAAAGCAGCATGCATTAATCACTTTAGTTTTGGTTCATCTATCTTATAAATCTACCCTATAAAAATAGACCAGTTATTTCCCTCTGATATCAACATTCTGACAGGATTAGTTTCCTCGTTTTCTTTTTAAATTTCTGATTTAAAGAACGTGAAGATAGTGTAAACACTCTCTTTGTTTCAGCCTTCTCTTGTCTGTTTTTGTTTTTTTCTTTTTTGGCATTGAGACTGATATGTAGCCACAAGTGCTAGATAAGAACTGTCTATCAGATTTAGCTGTTCTGCACATGATTAATTTTGTTATGGGCAAAATAGAATATGTTTTCTAGGTTTCTTTGGCAGGCACTGTGTGCAGCTATTCCTGGCCTTAAATCATCGTAGTTTATGTGCAGCAAGTAAGTCTGAGTTGAAACAATTGTTTTCTTCCATTCATTCTATAGTACCTCTTGGGTTTTCTAGGATAACCTTTGAAAATAGATAATATGACTTTGACATGTTGTCCTGATTTTTCTCATCACTTATAAAATCCCTATAACAAAGACATGGGTTTATTTTTCATGTTATAACTATTTTGTTTTATTTTGCCAGAGGGCATGTATACTCACCAAAGAGAGACAGGGAGATAGAGAAAGTATCTCCTATGGGGAATGGTCATGCCACAATTCCTTCTCCTCTATCTCTCCCTACTTTCAGAATTTTGGGCATGCACATAAATGTGCCTGGTATGTTTAGTAAGCTGGGACTCAAACCGCATGGTTGTATGTCGTGGGATCCAGCTGCCTTAACCACTAGGCCATGGACTGGTCCCTTGTTATAACTTATTTTGAGGCATACTTCATTGGTGAAAAGAGAAAATAAGATGAGAGTATGAATTAGTTTAACAAGTAAAACATAAAAACAGAAAAGAAAGTATCTTTCCAATCTGATTCTGATGAAAATCTAAAAACTCTTCAAGGACAATGAAATTTTGTATTTTACCCGTGTCTACTAGGCATATGATCAAAATATTACTGAGTGGTTAATAGGTCTGCAAGCTAAGAAAAATGTGGCCAAAGACATATTTGCTGATTATATAAAACTACGGTGCAGTCTCTTTATATAGTATATACAGATGGCTTTTTGTGGGTAGCAGTCTAGAGACAGAACTCCTGATCTGTTTTTATTTATTTACTTATTTTATTTTTCCAGCTTTATTGTAGTATAATTGGCAAATAAAAACTTTACTTATTTAAGGTGTACAACATGACTTTTAAAAAGTTTATTTCTTTCTTCTATGAGCAAGAGGGATGGAGAGAAAGAGAGAGAGAGAGAAAGAGAGAGAGGAGACAGCAACCCCCACAGGATCTTCACGCCACCCAACATCAGCTAGCCTACATCATGGGCATATGTGCACCTGACATGTTCAGGGGAATCACCAGTCTTGAACCTAGTATCTGCCCATGTGGGTCAACCTTGCAGAACATTGTTTTATTGCCATTGCATCATCTGGTCCTGCAGGGTGATTTTTTATACACATATACATTGTGAAAGGATTATCACAATCACAAATGAGCAAATTTGTCATTTTGCATAATTACCCTGTTTTTTTTTTTACTTCTTAAATTTTATTTTACATTTAATCATTGCATCTTTACAACACATAATATGGTTTTTCAAAGTACACATGCATTGTAGGTCAATCAAGTCCAATATTTTACCATACACATATCCTCAATAGATAACTTTCCATTCTTGTGTCCGTTACATTTTTTCACCTGAGCCTTTCCCTTCACCCTCCACTGGCCACCTCCTCCTGTAAAGCCTCTGATATATACACTTGGCCAACTCTGCTTTGATAGCTTCCAGTCTTTCAGTTGCTGGCATGAAGTGTAGACATCAGTATATATTGAGGGGAGACATTCAGTGTCTGTCTTTCATAGTCTGGTTTGTTCCATTCAGCAGTAAATCTCCTATTTTTTTCTCTTTTTGGAGAGGTTTTTGCTATAGGGCATGTGCGCTAGCTAGAAAGACAGAGACAGAGAGACAGAAAGCGAGAAATCACCCCCCAAGAGGGATGGCCACGCCGCAATCCCTTCTCCTCCATTCTCCTCTTGGGATCTTAGGCATGCATGCACATGCGCCTGGTGTGAGTTTAAGCCACCGGTTCCGGGAGTCGAACCGCAGTTGACTGCATGGGAGTCCAGCAACATAGCCATTATGCTAACTGCTGGTCCCTTTTTTTTTTTTTAAATGTTTAACTTTCTCATGCCAGAAGCAATTCACCAGAGAGACAGAGAGAGAGTTGAAAAAAGAACAATCACGCCTCCCCCCATGGGGGATGGCCACACTGCAATCCTTTCTCCTGCATGACCACACTGCAATCCTTTCTCCTGCATGTTCCTCTCAGGATTTTGGGCATGCACATACACATGCCTGGTGTGTTTTTTTAAGCCTCTGGGTCTCAGACTCAAACCACAATTGACTATGTGGGAGTCCAGTGACGTAACCATTTCACCATTTGATGCCCCCCTAAATCTTTTACTAATATATTAATTTACTTTGTATCAAACGACAGGTTCTTGTTTCTTTTATGGCTGAGTAGTATTCCATAGTGAACATGTACTGTATGTTTTTTTATTTAAAATCTTTATCCTTTTAAAAAATTAACTAATAAATGCTTATGAAACAGGACAAGAAAAATCTTACATCAGAAAATGATATAAAAATACAAAAATATTTTTCTTTCATAATTTCTTGTTTACATTTAATTGATGAACATCTTTGTGGTGTACATTATTCTTTTTAGATATTTCTGTTTTCAAAGTTTATTTATTTCCTTTACATGAGAGAGTGACAGAGAGAGATAAGCATCCCAACAGGTTTGATCATATCATGGTCACCCTATCAGCCTGCCAGCCAGTCAGAATCATGGGTGTCTAGGATTGGAACCCAGGGCCTTGCCAGATGGCCCCACAATTTCATGACTGCACCATACTGTCTGCACCACTGCAGCTGGACCTAGTTACATTTATTTGTTGTTGATATTGTTGAAACTTCGTTATTACTTATATGTGACCCTGAGTACATTAGTTTACCAGTTTCCTCATTATAAAATGAGGGGAATAGTAATTATTCCTATTCATAAGTTGTTGTAAGTATTAAATGAAGTGCCATCTAGAGTTCATGAACCCAAGACTAGTGTGTTGTGCCTTAAGGAGAAAATATGTGTTTTAGGTAAACGTCCTTTAAACTTGAGCACTAGTTTGTGCTAGTTGCACAGCCTGAGATAGTGCATATACGTGTATATGGGTGCGTGTGTATATATTTACTGAGAGGCGTACCTGATAAATAATAAGCACTATATATGCTATTATTATTACTGATTTTAAAGCATTAGGTCTCCTTGTCACCTTATTATAATAATCTTGGACATTAACAAAAATGATGGCTATCCTCGAGATGTACCGAGCTGACTTGATCTGGTTAAGACTGTAGAAATCAGGATAAGTGGGCATCTGTCCTCAGACTTCCTTCAGTTAAAAGGAACCTGCCCATGACTGGAACTTCATACTTGCTGCCTACTCCCCTTCTCCATGGTGCTAGCTCCAAGTTTCACTAGGTTCTCCAAATTTGATAAGTCACCAAGTTTGTTTTTGTTTTTGTTTTTTATTTTGCTATAGGGCGCGTGCGCTCTCCAAAAAGATGGAGAGAGACAGAGAGACAGAAAGCAAGAAATCACCCCCCAAGGGGGATGGTCACACTGCAATCCCTTCTCCTCTATTCACCTCTTGGAATCTTGGGCACGCATGCACACGCGCCCGGCGTGAGTTTAAGCCACTGGGTCTGGGACTTGAACCGCAGTCGACTACGTGGGAGTCCAGCAACATAACCATTATGCTAACTGCTGGCCCCAAGTCGCCAAGTTTTAAGCTTTTTTGGGTGACACAGAGCAGCCAGGAAAAAAATCACTAGGTCTTTTGTAAATTCTCTCTATTCTTTTTGCTATACATAAGAAACATTTAATTTTGAAAGGACCATGAGCAGATTAGAATATTTTCTCATTTCTAGTATTCATTAATTTATTAGAAAAAGATGTATCAGAAGTTGGTTATGTGTTAAGGACTCAATATATACATGTATTTATATAAATATAAATAAGGCATGGTCCTTGTCTGTGGAAATTATATTCAGGGAGTTCAGTATTGACCTTTTATACAGTTTATCCTTATTATTATTTAGTCTAGTTGTTAAAATTTTTTTTGTGGGACCAGCAGTTAGCGTAATGGCTATGTCACTGGACTCCCATGTAGTCGACAGCGGTTTGCATCCTGGACCCGGTGGCTTAAAACTCACACTGGGCGTGTGTGTATGCATGCCCAAGATCCCAAGAGGAGAATGGAGGAGAAGGGATTGTGGCGTGGTCAACACCCCTGGGGGATGATTTCTCGCATTCTGTCTCTCATCTCTCTCTGTCTTTCTGGTGAGTGCACGTGACCTACGGCAAAAACCTCTAAAAAAAAAAATTTTTTTTGTAATTAGAGTCAGCCACGGCCTGGTGGTTAAAGGATCCAGATCTCAAAAGGACGACTGTGCAATTCAGGCCCTGAAACCAGTGCCTTGAAACACATGATTCACACATGTTGGTGCATGTATGTGCATGCCCCAAATCCGGACAGGGTGGAGAGATGGAGAATAGATTGTGGTGTGACCACACCCCATTGGGGAGGGGCGTTTTCTCTTTTCCCCCCTCTCTGTCTCTCCGGTGAATGCACATCCCCTTCGGCAAATTAAAAATGTTTTTGTAATTTCAAGTTCAACAGTTGTGGCACTTTTGCGTTCTTGGATATGCAGAGAGTGGTAAAAAAGTTGAGTCCCCTGTCACACACATTTCCAATTGAAGTTGGACAAGACAGTGTTCTCTGTCTTCTGGTTTAGGCACACAATAAATACTGTCCTTTTTGTGATCTGTTTATTGCCACATTTTTGGCATCTTTGTGCTTTTTGTTGGTGACTTCACTGCTTAAGAAGGCCCCAACCCTAGTGCTGAAGTGCTGTCTAGAGTCGCTAACCAGAGAGCACTATGCTGTGACTTACTGAGAAAGTATGCATATTATAAAAACTTCATTCAAGTGTGAATAACAGTACTGCTGGTTCTGGGTTCAGTGTCAATGAATCAATAATAATGTACATCCCAGAAGAAGAGAAGAGGAAATTCACCAAACTGTACACCAACTGCTCTGGAAAGTACTCAGGTAACATCTCTAGTTCATGATGAAGCTGTGGAAAAGATGGGAAAGTGACTGAATGCGTAGATTCATGAGATGATGAATTTTGATGTTGAAAAATTAAAGAAATTCAGGGACCAGCAGTTAGCATAATGGCTATGTTGCTGAACTCCCATGTAGCCGACCGCGGTTCAAGTCCTAGACCCGGTGGCTTAAACTCACGCCGGGCGCGTGTGCATGTGTGCCCAAGATCCTGAGAGGAAAATGGAGGAGAAGAGATTGCAACGTGGCCATTCCCCCTGCGGAGTGATTTCTTGCTTTCTGTCTCTCTGTCTCTCTGGTGAGTGCACGTGCCCTGTAGCAAAAACCTCTCAAAAAAAAAAAAAAAAAAAAAAAAATATATATATATATATATATATATATTAAAGAAATTCACAGGCATGTTGCCCAGAGTAAAGAAAATGGTAAAGTCTTATAGGTTTGTGTTTTGTTATAAAAAAATTAAATATAATTATTTGTAAGAAATACATATTAATCTGGTGTCCTTAACCAGGATACATATGAGGTTGTGTATTGATTGGCTGACAAAAATGTGATTAGAAGCTCAAGGAAATCTAACCCTGCATTTCTCTTAGCAACCATGGCTCAGCAGTCACTAACTCAGTGTTGTAGTGACTTTACAGAACAGAACTACTACGAATAACAAGAATTAACTACATATTTGATACATTATAGCTATGGTTTTCAATCTGGGTAATTTACATCCCATAACACATTTGCCTGTGTGTAGAGGCATTTTGACTGGCATGATTGTGTGGAGGGTGAAAAGTGAGAAGGCCCAAGGGCATTGCTAAACATTATGATGCTCATAACAACTCCCAACAACAAAGAATTATCCTATCATGTGTCTAAACTGGTAAGTCTGGGCCCAGCCACGGAGGCACATGCTGCCAAGATGCTGGACTTGACCTGTTGGGACCACATGGCAGGCCTGGGCTCAATTCCCTATCTGACTTAAGGCTGTGTATGGTGTGTATCTGTAATCCCAGAGTCTTGGGAGGCTGAGGCAGGATAGTCACAACACACCAAGACCCTGTCTTAAAGAAAATACTAAGGCTGAGAAACCCTACCTCTATACCAAAAATCTGCACACTATTTCTACTAAGGGCCAGGCAGTTAGTATTTTCACTTTTGCAGGTCATGTGGTCTCTGTCACAGCTATTGAACTCTTCCATGGTAACATGAAGGCAGCCGTTGCCGATATCTCAGCTGACAAATGCGTGCAGCTGTTTTCCCATAGACTTCATTTATTAAAACAGTCAGCATGTTGCACATGGGCCTGGACTATAGTTTTTGAGTCCCACCATAGCAGTGATTCTCAATGTTGGATACTTGATAGAACTCACGATTATTACTGTTACTGTTATTATTTTTAAAGTTTTGCCAGAGGGCGTGTGTATTTACCACAGAAAGGAGGGAAAGGCCAAGTTTACTCCCCATGGGATGTGACCACATCCTAAACCCTTCTCCATTTCTCACTCTTCTCAGGATTTTGAGTAGGCACACACATGTGCCTAGCATGTTTCTCCAGTCACTGGGTCTGGAACTTGAACAGTGGGGTTGACTAGTTGGCCATGTGGGGTGTAGCCAGCTTAACTACCAGGCCATGGTAGGCTGGCCCAAACACCCAGTGTCTTTTATTTTGTTTATTTATTTTTTTGAGAAATTTTTGCTACAGGGCATGTGCACTCACCATCTAAATAAAAAGCGAGAGAGATCTCTCCCTGGTGGGAGGCCACACTGAAATCTTTTCTCCTCCATTCTCGGCTCCAGATTTTGGGCACATGCACACAAGCAGCTGGCTTGAGTTTTAAGTCGCCAGGTCTTGGACTCAAACCGTGGTCAACTACGTGGGAGTCCAGTGGCATAACCATTATGGCATCTGCTGGTCTCACACTCAGCATCTTTTAAACAATTACATTGCATGGACTCTACTCTCCAAAATTCTTATTTCATTGATCTGGGATAGGCCTCCAATGTAGGTATTATTTAAAAGTTCCCCAGGGATTAAAATACAGAGCCACTGTTGAGTCTGCTCTAAAATAGTTGCTGTTTGTATAAATAAAAGTTGACCCAGTGCAGTAGACCCTTATCAGTAATCAGCAGACCTTTCTCTTGCAATCTGGCTTTTGTCCCAGACACTCTCCTCGAAGTCTCCAAATTAATGGCCTTTTATTAGTACTCATTCGTCTGAACCTCTGAAGTTCAGATTTAGAAACACTCTGTGTTTCAGGTACCTTGAAACTCCTCACTCTCCTGATTTTCCTCCTGTGCTTCTAACTACTTGTCTGTCTCTTCTTTTGTCTTCTGCATCTTAAATATAAGTGCTCCCAAAGAGCTGTCCTAAGGCTCTTCTTTGCCAAGACTGTGCCACGTGCTCACTATTACAAACATTCACACACACCACGGTTGGCCTGACCTCTCCCACTGGGATTGGTTTTGTTGGTCACTTGATGACTCTATGCTCGGTTTGAGCTTAGCGTTGGAAATGAGACATTGAATTGTTATTCATGAAACTAACCGAAAGTCTCTTTTTCCAGAAAAAAACCCTGCACAAAAACCTTCATGAAACAATTTAAAAACTTTGATCCTTACTGTGGAATTATCTTACAGGAAAAACAACCTCACAATCAGGTCATTTGGGTATTTTATAGTTTAATTTATGCATCTAAACCAACTTTATGCTAAATAAAACTTACCACTGTATATAAATTTAAATGTTATCTAATAATAAAAAGTACTACAAGTGCCAATTTTACATTTTATGTCACTGGAACACTCCTAGAGTTCAGAGTTATAATGATGAGGCACTTACTCATTGCCTGATATATCTGGCAGATCTTGGCAGGAGATAGGAGGTATACACATACTGTATGATTGGCAAGGGTTTTAAGAGAGTCTGTTTACAAAAGTATGGGTAGTTGTATTTGTTTCCTAGAGCTATTAAACAAATTATCATAAACTTGGTGGCTTAAAATAAGAGACATTTATTTTTTCACTATTCTGGAGGTCAGAAGTCTAAAACCAAGGTGGGACCCATTGGTGGTGTGGTAGTTAAAGGAGATGAATCTCATGTGGTTGAAAGCATGATTCAAGTCCTGGACCTGCTAGTTTGTGAAACACACTAGGCACGTGTGCATGCATGTCCAATGTCCTGAGTGGAGAATGGAGGAGAAAGGATTGCTGTGTGACCATCCCCCTGGGAGGTGATTTCTCACTTTCCTTCTGTCTCTCTGTCAGGTGTATGCACCCTATAACAAACTAAACCAAACTAGGATAATAAAACCAAAGTGTCAGCAAGGCTGTACTCCACTCAGAGGGAGAATCTTTCCTTGACTCTTCTGGCTTCTGGTGGCCTTTGGCATTTCTTGGCCTCCTTGACTTGTGACTGCATCCTTCCAATATCTGCCTCTGTCTCTGTATCCCCTTTTCCTGTGTCTATTTCTTCTCTCTGTTGGTCAAATTGCCTCTGCCTTTCTCTTATAAAAACATTTGCCATTTAAGTTAGTACCACCCAGGTAGTCCAGGATCATCTCCTCATGTCTAAATCAGCAACTTAATTACATCTGTAAGGTTCCTTTTTTCCAAATAAGGTCACATATGCAGTTTCTGAGGGTTAGGATGTGGACATATCTTTGTGTGCCACCGTTTAACTCACTATAGCTGTGTTTTTCTTTATTACACCTAAGACAATAGGAGAAAGGGGAGGGAACCCTCCATGGTACCTAGAGCCCATCACTGTACCTGTATATGGAGTACCTAATAGCAATGTGGTTTTGAAAGAGAAACTAAGTTAACATATGAACTAGCAACAAAGAGAGTCAGGGAACCCAGTGTCATTCTCTTGCCACCTTCCTGCCAGAGGAAAAAATGCCCATTGATACAGTCCACAGGAGAGGAATAGACAGTGGATCTGAAGGAAGCAGAAAACAGCCTGCACATCAGGACATTACTACTTTCAAGGATGAGTGAGGACATCCTCAAGTTAGAGTTCATAAGAGGTTACTTTCACAAGTGCAGCAGTAAGTTTGGTTTTTTTTTTTTTTCTTTTTTTTGGAGAGGTTTTTGCTATAAGGCGCTCGTGCTCGCAAGACAGACAGACAGAGACAGAGAGATAGAAAGCGAGAAATCACCCCCCAGGGGGGATGGTCACGCCGCAATCCCTTCTCCTCAATTCTCCTCTCGGGATCTTGGGCATGCATGTACATGTGCCCGGTGTGAGTTTAAGCCACCGGGTCCAGGACTTGAACTGTGGTCGACTACATGGGAGTCCAGCGACATAGCCATTACGTTAACTGCTGGTCCTAGTTCAGTTTTTAATATATATAAAAACAAGTGAGAACGTAGTTCATTTTTTCCCTGTAATTTTAGACCATTACGCGCTGGTACCGAGAAACACTAATTACCTCTGTGTTTTGGGCAAAGAACTATAAGCAGAATATAAACCACTACAGTCCTTTCCACAGACAGGAATAATTCCATTATCATAAGCAGCAGCATCATTATTATAATTTTTCTCCCTATATCTCGATTCCTTTTCTTCCCCAAAAGAAACTGAGGTGGCTCGTGAAGAAGAGATGTATTATAAGGATGATAAAACTGAAATAGAGAATGAAGCTCATGAGAGGAAGGAGAGAGCAAATCTGTCAACCTCAATGGCTAATAGAGTTGCCGTGATGAAAATCACGTTTGGGTCTGCCTCCCTGGCAGCCGTCATTATGATAACGCAGTTAGATCCATGTTTTACTGGAACAGAGCTTTGCTTATCTAGTCACAAGAAGCTCTGCAACACATTGTTCTGCATAAGCTGTCTCTGCTACCCATGTAAGAGTAGTTTTCTATGATTAAAAATTACCACTTAATGGGACTAGCAGTTGGCGTAGTGGCTATGTCGCTAGACTCTCATGTAGTCGAACACGGTTTGAGTCCCAGACCGGTGGTTTAAACTCATGCCGGACGCATGTGTGTGCATGCCCAAGATACTGAGAGGAGAATGGAGGAGAAGGGATTGTGGCATGGCCATCCCCCCTGGGGGTGATTTCTCGTTTTCTGTCTCTCTGTCTCTCTTTCTGATGAGTGCACATGTCCTATAGAAATAAACCTCTCCAAAAAAAAAATAAAATAAAATAAAATACCACTTAATTTGCAGAACTAATCACGTGCTCTGATAATAAAAATTTGTGGGATAAAGCAAAAACTGTAGAGGAATATGGAAGGACCAGAAGACAAAAATAATAAGGTGGTGAAGAGGAAAAGTAGTTAATGTCAAGGTGGGCCAGACACTGGTGCATCTGTAAAATGGAAGTCTCTGTGAGGCAATCTCACAAAGGAAGGTTCTGGGCAGGTGTAGAGACTGCCCTGACTACACGGGCACCTGTGCATGTGTGATCTGGAGCTGGCTGAAGTCTGGGAGTAGATTGCTGCATGCAGACCTTGTTGCAGTGCTCGCTCGCTCTCTTTCTCTCTCTCTTGCTCCCGAAAGACAAAAACAAATAAACTTAAAAAAAAGTCAATATAGCTCTTCTAATCACTAATTATTTTTAAATTGTCTCATCCTTTCTTTCATATTTTATTTTATTGAGGTATAGTTTATGCATAGTAAAATTCATTCACCCACTTAAAGTAAACTTTATGTTTTTTAGTTGTAATTTCTAATTTACATAAAGTAGCTTACATCTTTGTGGGTTATCAAAACATGTATACAATTGCAATGATAAAATGAGAGCACTAAATATATCTACCATCTCCAGCATTTATCATTATTTCGTGTTGATTGAGACAAATGTCTACAGCTGTGAAGCTATCACAACAATCCTAATAAAGAATATTTTTTGTTTGTTTTTTGAGAGATATTTTTCTTTTCTTTTCCTTTTTCTTTAGAGAGATTTTGGCTATAGGGCATGTGCGCTTGTAAGAGAGACAGAGAGAGATAGAGAGACAGAAAGCAAGAAATCACTCCCTAAAGGGGATGGCCATGCTGCAATCCCTTCTCTTCCATTTTTCTCTTGGAATTTTGGGTACACATGCACACGTGCCTGGTGTGAGTTTTAAGCCACTGGGCCCAGTACTTGAAACATGGTCGACTACGTGGGAGTCCAGCAACATAATAATTATGCCATCTGCTGGTCTCAAGAAATATTTTTCTTTAGGGCACATGTGCTTGCTGGAGAGACAGAGAGAGACAGAGAGACAGAAAGTGAGAAATTACCTGCCCGGAGGATGGCCATGCGGCAATCCCTTCTCCTCTATTCTCCTCTCATGGTTTTGGGCACACGTGAACATATTACCCACCCCCCTCAAGAGTTTTATGTTGCTAGGTCCAGGACTCAAACTGGGCTCAAACTGGTGTTGACCATGTGGAAGTCTAGTGCCTTGACAACTGTGTCTGTCACCTGATGGCCTCGAACATGTTATCACCACCCAAGATTCTTTCAGAGCCATTTACACTCTAGAAAAGCCAAAGCTATATTGCTAAGAAGCAGCTAAGTTTTTGTTCCAGGCCAGCAACAGGAAGAAAAGCTTTTCTAGAGTTTAGTATACACTCAGCTTTTTGTGCCTGATTGCTTTTACTTAGCATAATGCTTTTAAGATTTACACATGTTGTTGTAGGTATTATATTATTCCTTTCTATTGCTGAGTTGTTATCCACTTTTGAATACACACTATTTCTTCATCTAGTCACCACTTGATGGGCTTAAGAGTTGTTTCCTGTTTTGAGCAATTGTGAATAAAACTGTTACAAACCTCTGAGTAGAAGTCATTGTATGAACGTACATCTATGGTTTCCTGAAGTAAGTACCTGGTAATGGGATCAGTGAGGCATATGGTAGATGTGCATTTAAATGAATCAGAAACTGTCAAACTATTTTAAGATTATCTGTACCATTTCATGTCCCCACCAATAGTATACCAACAATGTATACTATTCTTCTACATATTTGTCAACAGGTAATATTCTCTGTCTTAATTTTTGTCATTCCAGTGTTTGTGTTATCTTCTCATTTTTAGTTTCCTAATGATTAATGATGTTAGGCATCTTTTTACTAACCATTTACCACTCTTTGGTGAAATGCCTATGGAAATATTTTGCTCATTTTAAAAACTGAATTTTGTGTCTACATATTGGGTCATAAGAGGTTTGTTTTGCTTCAAAAACTTTTGATTTAAACAGAATTTAAATTTCTTAAATATTTAAATGATGTTGTAAATATTGTTTTGTAAATATTTTTCTCAGCCATGAAAAAGATTGAATATTACTTATACCATAGATCTATTGTAAGAATTAAATTAGATAATATATAAATACTCTGATACTTTACAATCTTTTAGTAAATGTAAGCTCTCTTCCCATATCCATTCCGTCTACCAATAGATTTAAGTCCTCTTAAAACATTGAAGATGATGCAAATAAGAAAAAGCCTTTAGATGAGAATGTTTTGGAGAGAATACTTTCAGGACACTGATGGGATTATAGGAAATTACAAAGGATTAAAGAGTGAATGATAAGGATTTAATCAAAAGGCAGATTATTCTTTCAGAAAACTGGGAGATGAGTGAAGTATGGAGAAGTGGGTAGGATATGAGAGGGGCAGTATAACATGGTGGTTAAGCACAGAGTCTACAGCTGGGTTGCTTGGTCTGAAGCTCTGCTTGGCCACTTACAAACTCCACAAATGTGGGCAAGTTGTTTAGCTTCCATGGGAGAGAGCTGGTTAAAACTCCAAGGGATATAATTAGGTTTGAGGTTGAGGTTGGGCAGGAATGGGGGAAGTTCAGAGTCACATTTACTAAAGGAAAACAGAAGCAAAGACCATTGAATGTGTCGCTTATCTTTTCAGCAAAGAGTGATATTAAAGCGCCTGCCTAGAAAGAAGAAAACCTGGGTTAGATCTAGTGGTCAAGGAAAGTAGAGAAAGTGAGGAATGGTACTGAGACTCAGGAAGGACAATAAAAGATTGCAAACAGTCAGGGAGGGTCCAGATGAACTTGGAGGGAATGGATTAGAAACCATTTCCATCAACATGTTTTTGTGACTTGCTCTAATGGAATTAGAAAAGAGAAAAAACAGAACATGACTCCCTAAGAGAAGACAGTGGTTGGTAAAGCAGCAAATATCTTAAGAATTCTAGACCGCACATTACCATTTAAATGTATTTATACTATGAAATAGTTTGAGTCTAAAGAATGAAATGTTCATGAGCAAGTATTATATTTGTAGGTTAAAAAAAAAGGGATATATATTTTTAAAGTGACTAATTGCTAATGACTGCCAGGTGAGCCAGATAGAGTAAGATATTTAAGGGAAAAAAAAAAAACAAAACTGAAATGTGATGGCTCAGATATCTGAAGCTCGTGGACAACAAAATACAGATGGGGTTGAATGGATGGATGGGGAAATGTCAAACTGGAGGCTCTATGATCTTGGCAAATTTCAGAGTGGAGTTTCTCTTTTATTTAAGAGAGATTTTTGGTATCAGACTTGTGCATTTGCCAGAGAGACAGAAAGTGAGAAATCCCCCCTCCCCGGGGGGATGGCCATGCCATAATCCTTCTCCTCCATTCTCCTCTCGGGATCTTGAGAACTCATGCACACGTGCCTGGCATCAATTTGAAGCCACCAGGTCTAGGACTTGAACCACAGTAGACTACACGGGAGTCCTACAATATAACCATTACACCATCTGCTGGTCTCCAGAGTGGAGATTTTCAAGGTAGAGAACTTTGGAGGTTGAGGTATTTGGTAAAGTAAGTATCAGAGTTGCAGAGATGAGAGAAAGAGAGAGCAAATTCACTGGGTAAAAGACTATGGGGTCAGTTTTAGGAAGAATAATTCTGGGGGTGAGACATGAAAACTGAAGTCTCCAGGAAACAAAGAAACATATTTTAGAGATTGGTAAATTATTGCAGATTTTCTCAACTACATTATCTTACCAACCAACCCTGAAAACAGGTGGTATATCTGCATCCAGTTCAATATTTGCTTGTGATGGCTTATGCATAATCTAAGTGACTTTTTGTATTATTTTCTGTAATTGATGTCATCTCAGTATTCATAGTGCACTCACACCATGCTCCAGAAAACACGAAACTAACAAAGTCCAGCTCTCAGCATCTTCCTCAGCATCATTCTTAGATTTAACAAGTCTACTGAGACACCTCCAATAAAGTGTCTTTGCCTAGGACAGAATTACAGGGCTAGAGAAAGTGGAAACCAAAGTACTCTTCCTTCCTACTTCCTGTGGGGCTGTTTTAAGGAGGCAGAAGAGTGGGAATGGAGAGTTCATTAGTATTTCAGTGCTGGTTCAAAAACATACCTGGGTTTTTAATTCAAGGTGTTAATTTATGTACTTTACATATTTGCACTCTGAGCCCCAAGGTTCTTAACAGTAGGTACACAGCATGTAAAGGTCCACTAAAGATGAGTTAACTAAAATCTCTAAGGGTTGAGGGAAACGGAGTGGAAGGTGGAAGAAGGGGGTACCTGTTCTTCTTCCTTCCTCTTGCACTTCTAGTGAGTTAGGTAAAGTTTGGAGTAGGCTCACAGGAAGAACTAAGCAACAGTCTTCAGAATTCAACTAAAACTTAGGGTATAGCATTTGTCACACTGAAAAAAAAAGAACTTACCAATGACTTACTCAAAAGTTTTTAACATTTATTTAAACAGGGTCAGTTTCTTCTTTTTCTATGCAGCTAGGCAAAATATTGCCATTTAATATCCTCATTCTTAGTAATTTACAGCATATACACAAATAACTGAGGCATTGAGGTGCCAGTATTGATACTTCAAGTTTCAAAAAGGAATTCTGAGAAAATGTTTTACCGCTTATGTGGTCCAGACTGACTGTCTCCATTAAATACATTCATTGGATAATTGCTTAACTTTCCACTTTCCTTTTCTGGTGAAGTCACATATAACATGTCCAAAATGGCTGGGGGGAATCATGGGATTTATGCATATAAGTACAGCATTGCTTTTCAAAAAGGACAGAATATGTTCAAGAACTATTTATATTTTGGGCAAGCTTTGAATTTGTGTATCTTATGTGCACAGAAAGTAATCCATTATGAGAATATCTCATGTTGTGCACCAAACCCAATGACCCTTTGATACTGTTGTCATGCCCGTTCATATTAGTAGGAGTTAAAGATACCAAGAGGATTAAAAACTGATGCCAAAAATGCAAGGAATGGTTTCCATGGAGCATAATGGCATGATTGTCTATGGAACAAAATTGAAAAGAACTGGAGAATGGGAAAAGGGAGTGGCATCTGCAAAATGAAAAACTTTATTCATGGATTCAAATTTATGCTTAAAATGAATTGGATGTGATATATCATTCTCCGTTTTCAGGCAAAAGTTAGAAACTAGTTAAATAGTGATGGAATTTCAGAGTAATCTGGAAAACTCTCCTGGTATTTCACCTCAAGTATCTTCATGTCAATTCTTTCTTCCCTAGAGGAAGAAAGAGTATCTCACCTCTTTTGTTCCTTTTCCTTTTTCTTATTAGCTAATGCTTTTGAAAAGTCTTCTCCCATCTCCTTCTAAGGACTTCGTTTTACTAATGTTTACATTGCCTAGTGAACCTACCATTTCTCTCTGTCTCCTCTTCACCCAGTCTGGAAGGTCTATTGTTAGAGCCCATTACCATGAAGAACCCAATCTAATAGATACTTGGGGACAAATTCTCGTCCAAGAGATAGTTTAAAACATAGGTTTTGTTTTGTCTTCTTACAGGACTGTTGGTTACATTTTCATTCTGTTTTATAATCATAATTAAACCTTCCATTATTTGTCCGTAGCTTTGTGAACACTCAAAACCAATAAATAGCTTTAACATTATTATGATCATATAAATGCTGTCACTCAGGACTTTCCGATGGTAGAATTTCATGACTTTGGTGCCATTTCAGGCAAGGTTTCTTTTGTTAAGTTCAAAGTAAGGTGACTGTCTTGTACCACCAGTTGCCTAAAGTCATTCTACAGCTTAGTTTGTTTCATAATTTTCAATTTATAATTTTCTATGATACCTTCTCCACTATATAGCTAAGCAACCTTTTTATTATTCTTTTTATATTTGGAATCTATTTAATTGTTTCCTATGGCTTCCTACTATTACTAGTTTGAATTTTACTAGTTTCCTCATTTGTGATTAAGACATTCATATTTACCCCTCTCTCACTCTCACCACAGATCTCCTTCTTGAAATCCTTTCATCTTGCTAGTATTATAATTTGTACTTGTTGCTTTCTAGGCTTGATATCATCCTTTTATTGTGCCCTTAGGTTGGAAAGATCTGCTGTTTCTTGGATCCTACATCTTTCTTTTGATTACTTTCTCCTTTTTTAGTTTTTTTTTTTTGTTGCTATAGTACATTTTCAGACAACTGCCTCTGAAAAGATGCATAGGATGCATAAGATATAAGATGAAATGTTCTAAGATGTTACAAGTTTGAAAATATCTTTTATTCTGCTTCAATTTCCAATGAGAGCTTGACTGAGTGTAGAATTCTAGGTAAAAAAGAACAGTAATTCCCTTAAACTTCTTAACATGACAAAAGGAATTTGTGAAAAACTCACAGCTAGCATTATACTCAATGTTGAAAGACTAAAAACTTTCTTCTTAAGACTAGGAAAAGAAAAGATTCTCTGCTCTTGCTACTTCTGTCCAACTTTGTGCTCAAAGTTTTAGCCAGAGTAATTAGGTAAGAAGACAAAATAAAAAGTATCCAGGTGGTGAAGGAAGAAGTAAACTTATTCATTCACAGATGACATCATATTATATATAAAAACCCCAAAGAAAATTTCCCAAAAGTATTAGAGCTACTAAATTCTGCAAAGTTGCAGGATACAAGATCACATAAAATTCAGTAGTATTTCTATAAACCAGCAGTGAACAATCTAAAAAGGAAGGAAATAATTCTAGAAATAAATTTAATGAAGGAAATGAAAGGTTTGTGCATTGAAAATTTTAAAACATAAATGAAAGAAATTAAAGACCTAAATAAACAGAATGATGTATTATGTCCGTGCATTAGAAGACTTAATATTGTTAATATGGCAATGTAGATACTACCCCAAACAATCTACAGATTCAATGCAATGCCTATTGAAATTCTCACTGCTTTTTTTTTTTTTTTCTGAAGAAATGGAAAAATCAACTCTCAAATTCATTTGGTATTACAGGAGATCCTAACTAGCCAAAACAATAATGAAAAGAACAATGAAGCTGGAGAACTCACACTTCCCAATTTTAAAACTTACTATGAAACTACAATAATTAAAACAGTGATATTGGCATAGGAACAGACATATAGATCAGTGTATAAAATTTTGAGTCTGGAAATAAACCTGTATTTCTATGACCAATTGATTTCAATAGGGTGCCAAGATCATTCGGTGAGAAAAAGATAGTCTCTTAAACAAATAGTGCCAGGACGATCAGACGTCCACCTGTAAAAGAATAAAGGTGGACCTTTACCACACCTCATAAGACTAAAATGAACTCAAAACAGTTAAAGACCTAAATATGAGAGTTACAACTGTAAAACTCTTAGAAGAAAACATAGGAGTAAATCTTGATGATCTCAGATTTGGCAGTGTTTTCTTAGATGTATTATTAAAAGCACAAGTAATAAAAGGAAAATAGATAAATTTGATTTACAATAAATAAATTTTTAAAAATTATGTATCAAAGGACACTACCGAGAGAGTGAAAAGACAACCCACACAATAGGAGGACATATTTGTACATAACATATCTGATAAAGGTCTAGAATTCAGAATATAAAAAGCATTATTACAACTCAATAACAGAGGATCTAATTTAAAAACAGCAAATGACTTGAATAGAAATTTATTCAAAGAAGATATAGTAGTAGCCAACAAGTGCATAAAAATTACATTCAACATTATTAGTCATTAGGGAAATACAAATAAAACCCACAGTGAGATATCACACTATATTCATTAGGATAGCCATAGTAAAAAAACGAAAGTAAAAGAAGAGAAGAGGAAAAAAGAAAGTTACAAGCGTTAGTAAGGATGTGGAGAAATTGGAGCCCTGAAACAATGTTATGGTAAAGTATATGTTATTAGTATTTCACTACATTTTTTTAAATGAGGGAGGGAAGCTAAAGTTTTGGTTAGTTTCATTTGTCAACTTGGTTCAACTATAATACCCAGTAATTCAATCAAGGTTCTCTAGACGTTGCTGTGAAGGTACTTTAAAGATATCTTTTACATCTATAGTTGATTTCAAGTCAATTTAAAGCCTTTGCTTTACTTTAAAGGAGACTGTCCCAGATAATAATGGGTGGGACATATTAATTCAGTTGAAAAGTCTTCATAGGGAAAAAAAGGTATTCTGCCTCAAGGCTGCAGTATCAACTTTTGCTTCATTTTCCAGCATGATGGCTTGCCCTACCAATTGGAGGCTTGCTATCGTCTACGATTGTGTGTGCCAATTCTATAAAATAAATCTATTGATTCTATTTTTTCTCCAGAGAACCTTGATTGGTGCAGCACTTTTGAAAGAATAAAGATTCTATTAAATAGGGGCCAGCAGGTGGCGTGGTGGTTAAAGGTGCTAAAGTCCCACATAGCTGACCACAGTTTGAGTCCTGGACCTGGCAGCTTGCTTTTCACCTTTTTTTTTTTTTCCTCTCTCTGTCCCTCTCTGGTCAAATGAAAAATAAATAATAAATAAATAAGGTTAAATAAAATTTTTAAAAAAGATTCTATTTAACATGGGGTCATCTGAAAAGTCATAGTGCATTTATACATAGAAAAACACGTTACAACTTTTTTGACAGCCCAATATTTAAGGCAACATTCCTAATCTTTTAGTTACTGATAAGAATTTTAATAGGAGCCTTGATATTCATACATTTGTAGATGACTGATTTGCTCATTTCTTTTGAAGGCCTTTGGAATCATCCTGTCTTTGGTTATGAAGTTAAACAAATGGTTGGCTAAGTGTTGGTCCTTATTCTTTCATTACCAGAATGGGGGTTTTATAATATGAAGATGTGTTTCTCCCTCAGTTCTGTAAATTACTTTAAAAATTCCTTAGGTGATGTTCTGTTCACTGTCTTATTTATTCTTAATGTCTGGCATACCAATAAATCTTTGACCTTCTTTTAGATATTTTTTTTGAGGTTTTTGCTATAGGGCACATGTGCTCACCAGAAAGACAGAGACAGAGAGACAGAAAGCGAGAAATCACCCCCCGGGGGGCGGCCACGCTGCAATCCCTTCTCCTCCATTCTCCTCTTGGGATCTTGGGCATGCATGCACATGTGCCTGGTGTGAGTTTAAGCACTGGGTCTGGGACTCGAACCACGGTCGACTACATGGGAGTCCAGCGACATAGCCATTATGCCAACTACTGGTCCCCCTTCTGGTTGGTTTCTTAAAAAAATTTTTAGAGAGATTTTTACTAAAGGGTGCATGTTTTTACTGGAGAGACAGAGAAACAGAGTGACAGGAAGTGAGAAATCACTCCCAGGTGGATAACCACACCGCAATCTCCTCTCCTCTGTTCTCCTCTTGGAACTTTGGGCATGCACGCACATGTCCCTGATATGAGTTTTAAGCTACTGGGTCAGGGACTTAAACAGGAGGTTGACTACATGAGAGTTTAGCAATGTAACCAATAGACCATCTGCTGGTCCCAACCTTCTGGTTGATTTTCTATGTCCCCTTGCTTTCTGCCTTTGTTTTTTTTTTCATGATTTATTATCCTGCCTGGGTTGATAATTTTTTTTTTTTTTTTTTTTTTTTTTTTTTTTTTTTTTAATTTTGGAGACGTTTTTGCCATAGGGTGCATGTGCTCACCAGAAAGAGAGAGATATACAGAGAGACAGAAAGCGAGAAAGCACTCCCCCCAGGGGGGATGGCCATGCCACAATCCCTTCTCCTCCATTTTACTCTTGGGATCTTGGGCACACACACACACACGCCCAGTGTGAGTTTAAGCCACCGGGTCTGGGACTCGAACTGCAGTCGACTACATGGGAGTCCAGCGACATAGCCGTTATGTTAACTGCTGGCCCTGGGTTGATAATTTTGGTTTGAAAATTTCAAGAGCTTTTAATTTTTTCAGCAATTTTTAAATAATATTTTATTAGTGGAGTATATTCTGAAATTTCTAATTAAATTTTGTTTGACTTAAATTATCTCTTTTGTCTGTGGTCAGTTTTTTGTTGATTTATCATGACAGACAATATAGTATAGTAGTTTATTAGTGCAGACTAGAAACAGATCAAATCCCTCCTCTACTGTAGTCTAACTGTATAGTCTTGAGAAAGTTACTTAAGATATCTGTGCCTCAGTTTTCTGGGGACACAGTAGTCAAATTAAGCTTACTTAATTGCGAAGATTTAGAGAGTTTGTTTATAAGCATACTTAGATGTTTCCTAGTATTCTAATCCTTTGTGTTGCTAATAACAGAAATACCTGAGTTTGGATAACTTTTTAAAAACAGAGGTTTATTTAGCTCATGACTTTAGAGATCTAAGGTCAAGGGCCACTTTCCATGAGGGTCTTCTGTTTGGAGAGGTGGCTCAGGGAATCACATGGCAAGAGCTTGTGCCGAGCATGTGTCTGTTCATGTATGTCTGTTTTGGTCTAATTCTGACTCCCTATAAACCTTCCAGTATTCAGGTGTGTGTGTGTGTGGGGGGGGGGGGGATTCCCATCCTAATAACCTATTCAATTTTAACTATCTCTAAGTTCCATCTTTTAATCCCACAGCTGGAACAAGTTCTGATTCTCTTAATACACTCAAAATGGCTTCCCAAACTTTAACACATAGTTCTTGGGGGGACACATTCAAACACATGGATTTTGGGGGAACACATTCAAACCACACAGCACCCAGCAATAGTGCATACTTAATGTGGGCTATTATGAGTCTTCTTTCAAATTGAAAGTTTTACTCATGCACCTAATAAATCCTGGTCATTCATTCATATTTTGATAATGAGAGACTACAAAATTAACTTGGGAGCCCAGTTTTTGTGTGGTGGGATTGACTGATTGGAAAATCTAATTTTAATGTGAATCAAGTGGGCATTGAATTAAGTCGAATGAAGAGGCCTTTTCTATATAGCACTATATCAGTTTGAGTGTATCCCCCAAAATTCATATGCTAAAATTTGGTGAGCTATTATAATGGTGTTCAGAATTGAAACTTAATCCAATTATGGGATTAAGAAGTAGAGCCTGTGGGGAGTGTTAGGATTAAGGTCATCAGTGGGGGCCCCATGACTGAATCTTGTGGGATTATAAGGAGAGAATGAGACATAGACACACACACAGAGACACACACAGACATACGCTGTTCTTCTGCTGTCTTATCATGTGATGCCTTTCACCATATTTTCTACAAGAAGACCTTCACCAGATATAGCTCCTTGACCTTGGACCTTAAAAACTGTGAGCTAGGGGCCAGAAAGTGGCATGCTGGTTAACACACTGGACTCCCACATGGCCAACTGAGGTTCAAGTCCTAGACCTGGCAGCTTGCTTTCTCACTTTTCCTCTCTCTCTCTCTGTCTCTCTCTGGTGAGCACACATGCTCTGTACAAATTAAAAATCATCATCATCATAAATAAATAAAATACATAATCATTGGGGAAAAAAACCCAAAATGGTGAGTTAGATAAACTTTTATTCTTAGAAACCACCCAGTTTCAGATATTCAGTGATTTAAGCAACAGAGAGCAGATTAGAACAAGTACCATCAATCATACCCTAGTTCTTTCTAGATAATTGGCTCAACTTCTTTAGAAAAGAACCCTCAAATTATTGCCTTTGTGCTCAGTGCCTAACTGCAAGCTCTTCTATGGGGGGAAAAAAGCACAGGATGCACTGGTCAACTGTGTTCACCCACAGATGATTCCCTAATTCTCAGTCACACTCTGTCCCCAGCCTGGAGTCCTACGTGGCTGTCTTTGAGTCCTTCTGCTTTCCTGAGTCCAGCTGTGTGGCTGCCTCTTCACGTGGCTGTAGACCCTTCCATGTGTGTTCTTAGCCCAGGCTTCATTTTCACTTCCTTCAATACATACTTTTCCACCAGCTTTTTACTTTCAGAAATTTATAAAAGTCAGTCATTTTTTGTCAGCAAAATAATCTTCTTCCCTCACCTTTCTTCTTCTTCTTTTTTCCCTGTGGAATTATACTTATTTTTTTAAAAATAAAAACAACCATTTTTTAATTTTAATGTGACCTTAAGAGGGTGAGGAGAAAAACACCTGTGCTCAGTCACCAATTTGAACCCAAAACCACATATCTGTTTTAAGGTTTTGCAAAGACCAAATTCTGAGCTAGTTCCTAAATGAGAAATATTTTATTGAATTCACCAACAACTTAATAATCATCAAATATGAAAACTTGTTCCTAGTCTTTTTTAATAATCACCCAATAGGAAGAATTAGTCCTAGTTTTTATTTATTTATTTTTTCCTGTTTTGCCTGTCTAGAATAGTGGTGCCATTTAATTTCCCTTTTTAGAAAATAGTTCATTATTTATTTTAAAATCCAGATTACTATAGAGAAATTTATAAAATTAGAAAAGGCACAAGAAAATAAAAATCAACCATCATCTCACATGCCAAGGTAATTATTTTTAGCTTCCAATTTTTTTTTCTCTTCAGAATGACCATGTTCCCTTCTCCACTTTTGTTTCTACCCATTTTTCAGATTCTGCAATACTAAGGCCCATCGAACAAGCTGAAAAAGAATTTCCACGTAATAAGTGACAAAAGGATAGGAACACTCATGTTAATTTTGATCTCTTCTTCCTTTATATTATAATAAACCAGGAAATAATAAAAATCTGTGTGCGATTTTTATTAATTCTGTTATGCCAAATTTCCCAGAACTCGAGACAAAGAATAAGAGCACTTTAAAAGACTTCCCACCCATACTGTCAGACTTCCCTCTGAGTCAGTCATACTAATTTAAGCACAACCAACATGTTTGATAATAGGCTTTGTGTCCTGCATTTTCCACACTAGCTATTATTTTAATAATTTTTAAAATAAATGAATAGTTAATAAGTACAATCTCACTGTTCAAATGTACTTTTTTTCAATGACTAGTAATTTTTAAAATAAATTTACAGGATATTCTGTATTTAACAAGTTGCTCATTTTTGTGAAGAGTGTTCATTCTTTATATTACTGACTCTTTCCAACCTTTTACTAATTTTTATTACGAATCTAATATGTACCAGGCACTGTTTTAAGATTGGGGACACAGGAGCAAACTAAACATAATCACTGCCCTCATAGAGCTTTTATTTTGCTGGGGTGCTGGGAGGAGGTAGATGAGAAATTGAATAAAATACAATAGATAATAAATATAATGCATGGTAGCGAAATGGTGATAAGTGCTATAAAGGAAACTAAAACAGGCAAGGATAAGTGTGTTTGTTTGTAGTAGGGTCTTCCAAGGACCAACTAAGAAGGCCAACATTTGAGCAGATACCCGAGGAGGGTGAGAGAGTAAGATATGCATTTACCTGGTGTAAGTGCTCCTGGCAGAGGGACTAGCAAGTGTAAAGACCTTGAGATCAAGGAGCCTGTTATGTTTAAGAGACTTGAAAGAGGTCAGAGTAGCTGGAACCTGCTTCAAGTAAGTAGAAGCAGAGAATAGAACAGGTTTGAGAGACAGGGGTATAGGCGTTGGAGGGCCAGATCATGCAAAGATTTAGAGACAAACCATTGTAACGTATTTGGCTTTTACATGAGAAAAGGGCAAGTTATTAAAAAGATTCCAGCAAGGAATGATATTCTCTTTTTTATTTTTTGAGATATTTTTGCTATAGGGTGCATGTGCTTGCCAGAGAGAGAGACAAAGAGACAGAAAGCAAGAAATCACGCCCCGGGGAGGATGGCCTCACTGGGTCTAGGACTCAAACTGTGGTCGACAATGTGGGAATCCAGCAACATAACCATTACACCATCTGCTGGTCCCAGATATTTTGTAGCTTATGTTTTAAAAGAATCTCTGGTGTGAAAAATAAGCTGCAGGAGGCCAAGGCAGAAGTGAAGAGAACCAATTAGGAGATTGACTGAGAAAGATGATGGCAGCTGGGTCCAGAGTGGTGGTTGTGAAAGTGATGAGAAGTGGTCAGATTCTGTATATACTTTTTCTATCCATATTTTAGAATGAGAGCTATCTGTCCATCCACCTACCCATCTACCCATCTATCTGTTGACCTGTCATTTGTCTGATCCATCCATCCATCCACTTATCTATTCCTATTGTAAGGTTCAGATTTCAGAATTTGGAAAATATCCATATTTTGCTGTGCTCTAAAATCATTGAGGTAATGTGGAAAGTGTATGTATTGATATGTCATGTTCTCAATGAACTATTTATCAGTGTTTCTTTTTTCCATCTCAAAATGATTGTTTTTCAGCTTACATTAAAAAAAATTCTAATTATAAAGATTGTGGTCGGAGGCTGTATCTTGTATTTCTGTTTTCCTGAACATGTTGAGGGTTTCTTCTTGGCTATTATAATGTATTGTTTGTGGTTTTGCTTGTTTGTTTTTGGTAATTGTCAGAGGTTGCATGTTCTCACCAGAGAAAGACAGAGAGACTAAGACAGAGGTAGGGAGAAGGAGAAAGGACCCTTGAATGAGGCACAGGCACGCTGTGATCCCTTCTCCATCTCTCCACCCCTATGGGATGTGGAGCAAGCATCCACACATATCCAGGGTGTTTATCAAGCTGCTGTAGCCATGATTTAAACTGTGGTTGGCTATGTGGGGTCCGGTTCCCTTTAGCCACTAGGCCAAGAGGTCAGCCCTACATTATCAGTTTTGTAAATTTTCTATGGTTCTTACAATAGAAAGTGTTTGCTATTGTTGTTTATTGAACACTGACTTCAAATCGTAAGTATTAAATCAACCTTGTTAGTTCCATTATTCAGCATTCCAGTATTGTAACTTTTTCCTTGATTAGTATATCAAGAAGCAAACCAGATACATTTAAGCCATCCATATTTACTGTGTTGTTATCTTTTTTATATATTTTATTTGAAGCATAGTTTCATGGCTTAATACCTTTGTTGATTGTGTCCTTCATTAAAATAAAATGCTATTGTGTAACTTTTCCATTTAACATGCTTTTTTCCTTGAATTCTATCTTGACTGTCATTTATTAATATTGTAATCCATGCTTTCTTTACATTTGAATTTTCCTAACATAGTTTTGTATATGTATAAGACCCCATCATTTATCAGTATCATTCATTAAAAATCAATTGGGTAAGCTAATATTGATAATTTGATTTTTTTCTTTAAAATCCATGTGATACATTAGAGATATAATCTATCTATTTTATGTCTTCAGAATTATAACATTTATATAAATTTTTATGATCTCATAATATGAGTTTCAATAGAAAATACATAATAGGAATACCTAAGATTCTATTTAAAAATTGGGAGCCAAAAAATCAAATTTTAATAGTGGAGAATTATAAATATTGCCTACAATTTATTTTTTTGCATGAATTTCAGAGAAACATTTTGTCTCAACAACGTTTGGTAAATAAAATAAAAATCACAAACAACAGCATAAAGACTGGATGACAATGCACATTCATAGTTAATTATTAGGTGACAAAGAAAATTTTAAGAGATCAAGCTTCCTTCTCCTTATTCGGTCTTCTGACACCCCTCGTTCAGATTGCCTTTTGCCCTTTTCTCACCTGCACTGTGTCCTGGGAAAATGACCTCTGAGAAGTGCTTCAACCTGCTGTGTCTTGTTGATGAGCTTCTGACAGAGCTTAGCCACTCAGAAGCCAGGCAGAAGATCTGAGGCAAGAGGAGAAAAATGTTGAAATGTTTCTTTCCACCCTCACTGAGCAACTCTTTCCTTCTTGCTTCTGCTTTCACTGGGCTCAAGCAAGACTATTTCCTTCCCTTTCCCTTATAGACCTAGAGTGGTAATGAAGCTCATCTCTGGAACCCCGAAAGTTCCTTTCTTTATCTTTTACTTTTTTCTTTTTCTTTTCCTTTTCCCCTTCCCTCTCTTTTTCTTTCTCTCTCTCTCTCTCTCTCTCTCTCTCTCTCTCTCTCTTTCTTTCTTTCTTTCCTTCTTTCTCTCTCTCTCTCTCTCCTTCCTTCCTTCCTTCCTTCCTTCCTTCCTTCCTTCCTTCCTTCCTCCCTCCCTCCCTCCCTCCCTCCCTCCCTCCCTCCCTCCTTCCTTCCTTCCTTCCTTCTTTCCTTCTTTCTTTCTTTCTTTCTTTCTTTCTTTCTTTCTTTCTTTCTTTCTTTCTTTCTTTCTTTCTTTCTTTCTTTCTTTCTTTCTCTTTCTTCTTTTCTTTCTTCTCCTCTTCCTTTCTTCTTCCTTCCTTTTTTCCTTCCTTCCTTCCTTCCTTCCTCCCTCCCTTCCCTCCTTCCTTCTTCTCTCTTTCTTCCTTTATTACAAAGAGTGCATTACAAAGAGAGAGAGCAAGAAAGGGGCACCTTCAACAGGGTCTCATCATGCATGATCCTCTTTCCCAAGCCCTCTGGCTCCTCATCATCCCAGTTTCCTCTGTGCATGCCTAGCATGTTTTCAGGTAGACCCCGGGATCTGAACTCATGGTTACCATATAGCTTCCAACCTTGCAGGGCACTGGTTTACTGTCGTACTACAGTTGCTGGGCCCCTTTTTGGTTCTCTTAACCTTGCCCTCACCTCTAAAAATTGTCTCTTCATTAAAGTTTCTTCGGAGGAATCACCTAAGTTGAGTTCTTCTTTCTCCAGGGATCTTGATGATTCAGTGCCATATATGCCTGGATCTTTTCTAATAACAACAGAAAACTCAGCTTTTATTTTGATAAAAAGTTTGAGAGGATACCAAGGTATAGATAATTAATGGAAAACAGGACAAGGCTTAGAGAGTGGATAAAAGCTGAGTACAGTCTAAGTTGCCATGGTTCGAAGGTGTTCCTCCAAATTCTTGTGTTGAAATATGGTTGTGATTGGGACCAGCAGTTAGCGTAATGGCTATGTCGCTGGACTCCCATGTAGTCGACCGTGGTTCGAGTCCCGGACCCAGCAGCTTAAATTCACGTGGGGCGCATGTGCGTGTGTGCCCAAGATCCCGAGAGGAGAATGGAGGAGAAGGGATTGCAGCGTGGCCATCCCCCCTGGGGGGTGATTTCTCGCTTTCTATCTCTCTGTCTCTCTCTGTCTGTCTGGCAAGCGCACGCTCCCTATAGCAAAAACCTCTCCAAAAAAAGAAAAAAAAAAAAAAAAAGAAATATGGTTGTGATGATAGTAAGAGGGTGGAGACTTAATTCAACAATGGGATTAAGAGGTGGAGCCTCTAGGAGGTGATTAGGATGAGACAGTCATCAGGATTGGGCCTTAATAACGGAATCCAGGTGGCTTTATAAGAGAGAGAGAGACCAGAGCTAATGGACATAGACACACATGCTCTTGTTCTGTCTCACCATAGAATGCCCTGTCTCACCTTGGGTCTCTGCAGAAAGTCCCCATCAACAAGAATACCCTCACCAAGTGTGGCCTCTTGACCTTGAACTTCCAAAACCACACCTATTGGGTTGTTGGAAACATCATGATACATTTTTCTTAGAAAAACATAGAGAAAAATGCATCACGACTTTTCTGACAACCCAATTAATAAACCTCTAATCTTTAAAAATAGTATTCAGTAGTTAGAAACAGACAGACTGAAACAAAAAGTTTGGCAGTAGAAGCCACAAAAAAGATTACACTGTGACTATTATCTGGCTCCTACTCTTCTGAGATAATCTTAAATCCTCCTAAAATAATTTTATTCCTGATTCAGTAGTAAAAGTCCAGGGAAAGGCCAGGCAGATGCTGGTCCATTCCCTGGCTGTGAGGGAGAGGGAAGAGGAGTCTGAACTACCTGGTTTCTGAAATACTAGGTGTCCATAGAAAAATTAAGCAGATAGGAGAAGTGGATACCAAATAGAAATGACCAATGCCCACTGTAGATACAATCTTTAAAGGCATTTTAAGATTTAACATACACTGTTATATTAAGCTTATTTTAATACATTACAGACTTTAAGAGTGGTGAGATTAAACAACTTCTATAATTACATAATTATTTGATCATTCATTTATTGATCTCTTCTGTCTGCTATTGAACAAGATCTCTTGGTTAAGTTACCCAGGATTGTGTTTCTTAGATTTCACTTCAATCAACCCAGTATATTATGTTCCAGAAAAGCAAATATACACATGATAAGAAGTTCAGAATTTTATGAATCAGATTCACATACAAATGTGCTATCATCAACCTTTCCAAGAAACAACATTGTCAGAGGTTTCTGATAACCCTCACAAATGAATTTGTTCTTGGTTATCAGGATACTAAGCCCATATTGAAAATCAATGTTAATCCAACAATTCTCAGCTCAAAATGCAGCTTGCTCTGAGCTCTAGGAATTGTGCAGGAGAAGGAGAAAGAAATGATTTGTGATCCAAGGAATATACTTTGACAACCCAAACCCAAAACACATTCAAAAATTTCCATGGGGGCTTTAAAGGTGACCTTGGTGAGGAAGAGAAAGCAATCTTCACCCAGGAGAAAATAGGATAAAAAACAAAAGCAAAAACAAAAACCTACTATGCCTAGAAAGATACTTGGATGAAATTTAAGGTGAAAAGAACCTTGGATTTGACCAGATGAGTGCTTTGGGCTTTGGAAACTCAGATTAAAATGCTAACATCTCAGCATAAATATTGAGGAACGGAAGACTGGCTATCAGATGGCAGTACCTGCCCAGAAACCTCCAAGAGATATGAGAAGATTCAGCTGTTGTAAAGCAAGTGCTGGCTTCTGCTGCCCTGGATCCACACACTCATTGAAATGACTCCAGAGGCCTCCTTGGAAGCTGCTTCTGGAGCTGGTCCACAAGGTATAATTATGAGTTGCCTGGGCTCCCATGCCACTGTTAGCTAGAAATAAAGGTCATCTAATTCACAGTTCCGCTAGAAATCTCTGTCCTGAGTTAAGCATGAAGGAATAAGGGTATAGAAGGCCTTGTATCTCAAGTCACAGACTTTTTCTCTACAAGGAACACTTGTAGAAATCACTCCACATCTTTGTTGTTGTTTAGTAGATATAGAAATAAAATGCTAGATATTAATGAGTGTCGGAGGAAGACCTTAAGCTTATGTTCCAAATGGAACACATGAGCTTTATAAATTCAAAGATAGTAATCTGTGGTGTGTATTTAATATGACTTCAGAAACGATATTTTCTGAGTGTTATTATCTTCATCAGTCAAGTAGCATTATGGCTTAAAACAGGACGCAATGCCACCAGAATTAGAAATGGAGTTGAGATACATTTAAAATGCCTTGTTTCATTTTCAAAGTGAAAGACTACATGGGCTCTTGCTTTCTTGGGTTTTAAAAAGAATGTCTGAGATTGAATTTATGAAGAGAGACTGATCATGGGGATATTTCTAGCTTAAGAAGTCAAAATTTATGTTCTCTCAACATGGACCTCATTTTTTTTTTTTTTTTTTGAGAGGTTTTTGCTATAGGGCACGTGTACTCACCAGAAAGACAGAGAGAGACAGAGAAACAGAAAGCGAGAAATCACCCACCAAGTTGGATGGCCACACCACAATCCCTTCTCCTCCATTCTCCTCTTGGGATCTTCAATATTACACACGCACACGCGTCCAGTATGAGTTTAAACCACTGGGTTCAGGACTCGAACTGTGGTCGACTACATGAGAGTCCAGCAACGTAGCCATTACGCCAACTGCTGGTCCCCATGGATCACAGTTTTAAGAATTATTTCTTGTTCAAAGACTCTTAACATATTTTGGGCCTAGTAAAATGTTTTAGCTATCATAGATGAAAGTCTACTTGGTATAACCATGTGTATCACAATACTCTAAGTCATTATACTGGAAGTCATAACCCCTGACCTTAGGAGACTTAACAATATGAATGCATGCTCAAAATTCCAAAAGGGTAGAAAAATAGAGAAGGAATTACAGCATGAACATGCTGCATGGGGAATTGCTTTCTCTCTTTCTCTCTCTCTGTCTCTCTGTCTTCTTCTGGTGAGTGTATATATACTCTGGAAATTAAAACAAAACAAAACAAAACAAACAAAAAAACTTGTACAACCCTGAAAATCTCCTTTTACAACCCAAGTTGCAGAACTGTGTTTTTAGCTGTAATTTGCTCTGTGACTTAAGAGGAACATGTTAAATTTATACCATCCCTAACCAGAAGCAAAATGCAGATATTTTAAGAACTTTTTCTACTCATACTCACTGAAGTGTGGAAGAAAGCAAACTGTAGAAGCAAAAGGAATGTTATACTTATAAACATTTTTTGAGAGCTGTACCATAGTGTAGCAGTTAAGCACTCTGCATATGGAGCCAGATCCCACATAGGCAATGCAGTTCAAGTCTCAGCTCCAGTGGCTTGTAAAACACATCAGATGCATGTGTGTATATGCCAACATGCCCAAAGCTCTTTCAGGATGGAGGAAGAGAGGAATAAAAGATTGGGGCATGAACAAGCCTTGTTGGGGAGTGCTTTCTCTCTCCGTATTTCTCTGGCCAAGGTATGCACCCTTTGACCATAAAATATTTATTTATTTATTTATTTATTTATTTATTTATTTATTTATTGACATATAGTAATTGTACATATTTATTGTAGTACAATGTGAATTTTCCATGTAAAATTACAATGTGTGATGATTAAATCAGTATAATTAGTATACGCATCATCTCAACAATTTGTCATTATTTTATTTTGGAACATACTTTTTAAGTCCTGAAATAGTAGATATTTCAGTTTTGGGCCTTTTTTTGCTATTTGACAAATTTCTAGGGTTAACTGCTTTTGAATCTTTGAACGGTCAGCTATAAAACAAAATTCTTTGGGGATACAGTGATACTTGAAATAACATATTTAAAGTATAAAATATTACTGACTTACAGAAAAAAATGTAGACGGGCCAGCTGGTGGCATGGTCATTGAAGAAGTTGGATCCCACATGGCCAACTCTATGGATCAGATCTCAGAACCTATGGCTTAAAAGAAAGTGCCAGGTGTATAAATGTGCATGACCAAAACCCTAAAAGGAAAAATGGAGGATAAGGGGTTGTAGCATGACCATTCCTCCATGGGGAGTGTGGTTTCTCACTTTCTCCCTAGCCAATGAAAAGAAGAGAAAAGAGAAAAGAAAAGAAAAGTTAGAGAGTTGTACAAACACATTAAATGAGAAAGATGAAGTTTTAATGCCATGCTCATTTTATATAAAATGAAAACTTAACATTTATAAAAACGTCAATTTCCACAACTGTTGAAGATGTTTTGTGTCACTGCTTATATTCTTTTTTTTTTTTTTAAGAGGTTTTTGCTATAGGGCATGTGAGCTCGCCAGACAGAAAAATATGGAACGCTTCATGAATTTGCGTATCATCCTTACGCAGGGCCCATGCTAATCTTCTCTGTATCGTTCCAATTTTAGTATATGTGCTGCCAAAGCGAGCACTGCTTATATTCTTATACCTGCCAGGACTCCCACTAGTGACTTCTGATGCCATGATCAACTTGGTTTCCAAGTGTTTCACTTTTAAACTTCCCAGGAGGGGACTGATTGAGTTTATTGGTCTATTCAGTATTCAATGCCATTCTAGGTCTCAAAAGAGATCACTGCAGAGGTTACTGACCAGTCAACTGCCGTCTCAATTAGTGTGACTGTAGTGGTGGGGTCAAATGATACAAAGCACAATCTGAGACAGGGTTTCCATGCACATAGTGTATTCAGGAAGTGCAGGAAATGCTGGTGGAGGAGTGTGAAGTGGGCCCAGGCGGCAGGAACCAGTAAAGGTGCATTATCAAGTGCCCCTTATCAAGATAGTGTTCAACTAGAGATTACTCCAATGAGGATAGGCTGGGAAATGGCATAAGAATCCACACAAACCAGGGGACCTACTTCATAGAAAAGATGCCAGGGTCTCCATTTTTTATGACTATGGGATCTACTCTTTGTATCCTATCCTGTATCACCCACAGGAAGCTCCCAGCTTCCTGGAGGATCTGCTGCACAATCGTCTGTCAAAGTAGTTTTGGAATACTTGGTTTGTACCACAAATGAAGAAGATCCACCCAGGATTCAAGTTGAGGTTACCTTCTCTTCCACCAGCTGTTCGTAGTAAATCCCCACGGAGCCGTAGGCATCAGTGAAGGTGCTTCTCTACACACAGGGGCTGGGCTCTGCTCACGTAGCTTGTTCATGCCCTCTGGTCCTGCTTATGCTCAGTCCCAGAAGTGTCACAATTATCTCATATTGGGTGGCTACTGAATCTGCTTGACCTTATGATTTGTAGGACTGACAGAATTCAGACCGTGACAGGCAGTTCCAGATGGATAGACACTTGCTTCGTCTCTACCAGGCTTCAATTTTACCTTTAGGGAGATTTTTAATTATTTTTATTTTTTGGTCGAGCAATTTGCCTACACAGTCAATGTCTGTTTATAAAGTAGTCTTAAAACAACATGCACAAAATTTCCATATGAAAATCAAGGAAGAAATTGTGTGCTTTAAAGGGTGCTGATTCTCAGAAATTGGGGAGTATAAGAATCATATAACATTCAAATTATAACTTTGTATTTTGTTCTCATTATTAAGTTTGTTTTTGTCATTGAAAGCAAAGGTTACGATTAAATATGGCTAAAGATCTCAGGTTTTTGGCATGCTTTATGTTTTATATCTTTGTTTTTATTTTATTTAGTATATGTAAGGACCTGTGATTACTTTTAGCACTTCGATTTTTCATTAAAATTGGAGCAAAATCAGCATAAAATTTTCAACTAATTGCCCAATTCAATTAATTGACAAAGATATCAAAGCTGCCAAAGCTGAACCATGGATTACTACCCAGTGTCACCATGAAGCTTAGTAGCCATTTATCTGTTGATTGGCTAACGTAAAGAAAAAAATCTAAACTCAATGTAAAGAAGGGTTTTAGGGATTTAGAAGGTTGTCCAAAGGTCAAATGAAAAAAATCTAGTGCTGAATGTATTAAATTTAATTTAAAACATTCATTGAATTACTGCCCTAATAAAAGCCATGAAAACTACACATGAAACCTCTCTAGTGAGAAGTGGCTATGAGCGATTTCTTTCATGTATACCATGTTAGTAAATGTTGTGGTGTCCCACCCAGATCTCCCTGACCTAACCACTTTTATGAGCTCCAGAGCTTACACTGCCAGTTTAACTGCATCCCTTTGAGGGTGCAAACACCGGAGTATGCCACAGTGAACATCTCTCCTCTACCTCCCTTCCAAAGCCCCTCAACCAGTGATTACAGGGAGGATTGATATATAAATATTTCAGTTCCTGTGTTTTTCCTGGAGATAATGTCAGATTGTGTGTGTGATGTGTGTATGTGTAGTGTGGAGGAAATATCAAGATTGATTTTGGATATCCAGTTTTTTCCAGCATGTTAAAAATATCTCTTTTTACATTGAGTTACCTTGGCATCATCATCATTAATCAATTTATCTCGTATATGTGGGTCTATTTCTGGACTCTCTCTTCTATTCCATTTATTTATGTTTCTTATGCAATGATACCCAACTCGCAACATTTATACTTAACATTTTCATGTTCTAAATATCTTGTAGCTGAAAGGAATCCTGGCTAATTTTTGTTTTTCTATTGTAAGAAAGATTTGCCTTCTCTATTTATTTATTCACTTATTTATATCAGTGCGGACTCAGGGACTCAATGGATTGTAATCCATCACTCTCTTTCTTTCTTTAGGTGCTCATTCAGACCCACATTTAGATATTAGGAACCTCTTTGAACTGTTTCCTACATCTTTTAACATGTCCCATCACTTATTGAACACTTTCTAGCATCTCAGGATGTTCTAGGCTTCTCTTGTATCTTTTCTGTCTAGAACTGAAATAAGCAATTTTTTTCCCCCAAGAAGTCTGAGTTCCTTTTAGTGGAGAGTATTATTTGGGACCAAGGTTTGGGTACTAAGTATGCTCATGGTTATTGCTCCTGACCTTGCAGTGGAAGCAGCACTAGGTATAAAGACTTATCATATATTTTAAATGACTCGGTAGTTTCAGTTCATGCTCAGTGCCACGGGATCCATGACACTTTCATCCTTTCCATATTAGCTTCCCCCTCTTCATCAGTGAGAAACTTGTCTCTCATCAGCTGTTGGAAATTTACTTATTTGTCCGGTCATCTGTATGTAGGGAATTTCCTAATCCTGACAAGCTGTCTGTGTTGCCTCAGTGTGACACTGTCCTTGGTGGGACAGGATACTGGCTGGCACTGAAATGTCCCTTCTCCCCACTCTGATGCTGCCATTATTACCAGCAGCCACTGGGCTTCCCCCCACATCTATGTCCAAACCTTTCTCATGCAAGCTGTCCTTACCCATCTTGTTTCCTGTGGAATATTGGAAATAATTCTAATGATTCTTCATTAAACATGATGCTAGATTCTAGTTATATCTGTGTGTGATATGTATGCATATGCAATGTATCTGTATATATGTGTGTGTATATATATATATATATATATATATATATATATATATATGCATCTATCCATGTATGTTTATATGACTTTCTAATCAGGGAAGTACATCCAATTTTGCCAATGTTTTTTCATTACTTATTGAGACAATTAAGTAGACTATATTCTTTAGCCTATTAATGTGATAATAGCAGATCAATAAATGTTCTAATTTTGAACAATCTCTTGCATCTCAAAAATGAACCCCATTTGATAATTATGCATTAATTTATTAACTCATTTACTTTTTTTTTTTTTAGAGAGAGAGAGATATTTTTGCTATAGAGCATGTGCACTTGCCAGAGAGACAGAAAGTGAGAAATCATCCCCCTTCCCCCCCTCCCGCCCCGGGAATGGCCACACCATAGTCTCTTCTCCTCCATTCTCCTCTTGGGATATTGGTCACACATGCACACACACCCAGTGTGAGTTTTAAGTTGCTGAGTCTGGGACTCGAACTGTAGTTGACTATGTAGGAATCCAGCGATATAACCATTATGCCATTTTTTTCGTCCCTTAACTCGTTTACTTCTTATGGGAATAATGCAGCATTTGTAAATGACATATCTGTAGTTTTTTTTTTTCACACTTTACTTTTCAGTCTAAATATCAGTATCATTCTTCCCCCTTTTCTTTTCCTTTTTTTTTTTTTTTTTTTTTTTTTTTTTTAGAGAGATTTTTGCTATAGGAAGTGTGCTTGCCAGAGAGACAGAAACTGAGAAATCACTCCCCAAGGAGGATGGCCATGCTGCAGTCCTGTCTCCTCCATTCTCCTCTCGGGATTTTGGGCATGCATGCATACACGCTTGGTGTGAGTGTTAAGCTGCTGGGTCCAAGACTCCAATCGTGAATGCGAGAGTGCTCAAGATCTTGAGAGGAGACTCACCCCTCCCGGTGGGAGTGATTTCTTGCTTTTTGTCTTTCTGTCTCTCTGGTGAGTGCACAGATCCGATAGCAAAAATCTCTCCAAAAATAAAAAAACCCAAGAAGGGACCAGCAGTTAGTGTAATGGCTATGTCGCTGGACTCCCACGTAGTCGACCACAGTTCGCGTCCCGGACCCGGTGACTTAAAAACTCACACTGGGCATGTGTGCGTGTGTGCCCAAAATCCCAAGAGGAGAATGGAGGAGAAGGGATTGTGGCGTGGCCATCCCCCCTTGGGGGTGATTTCTCACTTTCTGTCTCTCTCTGTCTGTCTGGCGAGCGCACGTGCCCTATAACAAAAACCTCTTAAAAAACAAAACAAAAACAAAAACAAGAAAACAAAAAGCACTGTCAGTGTTCACTTATGGTGGTATACATTCTGTGGGTTTAGACAAATGGTGACATGTACCCACCACTGTAGTATTACACAGACCATTTCCAGTTCCGGAAGCATCCTCTTTGCTCCACCTATTCATTTCTCCTTCCCCCGAACCCCTCCACCCACTGATCTTTTTGCTTTCTGTATAGTTTTTCCTTTTCCAGGATGCCATGTGGTTGGAATTACATATTAGGTAGAATTTATATTGACTTTTTTCATTTAGGAATACACATTCCTCCATGTCTTTTCATGGCTTAATGGCCCATTTTATTTTAGTGCTTAATAATATTCCATTTTCTGCGTATACCACAATTTATTTTTCCACTTGCCTACTTAAAAACATCTTGATTGTGTTCAAATTTTGGCAGTTATGAGTAATTGCTGGATTATATGGTCAGAGTTTTGTAAGAAACTGCTGAACCATCTCCAAAATGACCATTTTGCATTGTCACCATCAATGACAGCTCCAGTTGCTCCACACTCTAGCCAGGATATAGTACTGTCGGTGTTGCGAATTTTGACCATTCTAGCAGGTATGCAGTGGCATATCATTGTTGTTTCAATTTACATTCCCTCAATGATATAGAGCATTTAATAAAAATATGTTTATTTGCCATCTGTGTATCTTCTTTAGTGAAGTATCTGTGAAGGTATTTAGCCCATTTTAAATCAGTTTTTTTCTTCCTTCTTGTTGAGATTTTAGAGTCCTTTGTATAAGTTAACAGTCCTTAATTAAATATATATTTTTTGGGGGGGCAGGAGGTTTTTGCGATTGGGTGCATGTGCTCGCCAGACAGAGAGAGACAGAGACAGAAAGCAAGAAATCACCCCCCGGAAGGAATGGCCACGCCACTATCCCTTCTCCTCCATTCTCCTCTTGGGATCTTGGGCACGCACACACACGCGCCCGTTGTGAGTTTAAGCCACTGAGTCCAGGACTCGAACCGCGGTCGGCTACATGGGAGTTCAGCGACATAGCCATTATACTAACTGCTGCTCCCAATTAAATATATCTTTGAAGAATATTTTTTTATTTATTTTAGTTTTCTATCATCAGGTGCATGCACTCACCAAGAGACAGAGAAAAAGAAAAAGGGAAAATGAGAAACCATCACCCACGGGATTGGCCACCTCGCAATCTTTTCTCCTTCATTCTCCCTGGGGATCTTGGGCATGCTCACACATGTGCCCAGCATGATTATCAAGCTGCCAGTTCTGGGACTCAAACCATGGTTGGCGATGTGGTAATCCAGCACCTCAGCCATACACCATCTGCTGGTGCCAAATTTGATTTCTTTATAAGCATCTGATTTATTGAGATATAATTTGGATACAAAATTTACCATGTACAGGTAGTTTTTTTAAGTTTTCACAAATGTATAGTCATATAACCACCACCACAGTCAATATCCAGTAGTGCATTCCCATCACTCCACAAAGTTCTTCTGTAAGCCTTTGAAACCATATCCTAACTCCTCCCCCAACCTTTGATTGTCATTCTTTAAAAACAGTCAGATTAAGATGAGTAGACACTACATGAGATAGTCCTTAGTGTCTTCTTTCTTTTGTTTAGTGCAGCAGTTTTTAAATTCATTACTGTGGTTGCATGTGTAAGTCATTTTTTCTTTTATTTCCCTAAGTATGAATTTCATTTTATGAATATATCACAATTTGTTTAGTCCCATGTGAATAGACTTTGAATTGTTTCCAGGTTTTATGGATTATGAATAAGGCTGCTTTAGACATTTGCATACAGATGTTTCCATGGACATGTATTTTCATTTCTTTTGATAAATACCTAGTAATGGATTGTTGAATTTATGGTTAACTTCATCAGAAACTGTCAAACTGCTTTTCAAAGTGACTATAATGCTGTTTTACATTTACATATGCTCTCATACATAGAAATGTACGAGAGATCGAGTTACTTTGCTTTATTGTTAACAGACGGTATTGTCAGTTTCAAAAATTTTAGTCCTTCTAACAGGTGTATGATAGTGTATCTTAGAGACTGAATTTCAGTTTCCCTAATGACTAATAATGTTGAACATATTTTATATGTTTGCTTGCCATTTCAATTTTTTCCTTGGCAAAGTATCTGTTCAAATTTTCTACTTATTTTTTAAAAGTTAGATTGTTTGTTTTAGACATATAGTATTTTAAGAGTTCTTAATATGGTCTGGGTACTAACCTGAAGTATCATTTTAAATTTTATGGTTTGTACTTTTTGTGTTTTACTTAAGAAATCCTTGTCAACTTAATGTCACAAGATTTCTTTATTTTTTCTAAAAATTTTATAATTTAAGTTTGTATTTAGATCAAAGATTCATTTCAAGTTAATTTTTATACATGATAATTTGTATGTGGTTTGACTTACCAGGTTTTTTTTTTTCTTAAAAAAAAGAATGTTAGTTTTTAATAAAGTAACATAAACATACACACACATATACACAGTTTAAGAAGTCAAATAGCACAACGTGACATAATAAAACTATAATCCCCCATTATCTCTCTATCTGCTACCCTCTTATTTCTGGGAGGTTTAATTATTTTTTTGGTTAGTTCTTTTTTTAAAATTTTTTTATTTTAATTTTTTATATACCTTCAATCACATTATTTAGCTTACAAAGTGAACATTTCAATATGTGAACATTTCACCACGTTTTTTCTTTTATGATTTATGCCTTTTGTATGTTAAGAAATATTTTTTAGCCTGGGGTCAGGGAATGATGTAACAATAACAGAGCAGAGAAGTTGTTGAGTTCATGTCCTTGGACCTTCCTGAGCATGGCAGGCACATGCATGTGTACCTATGATCCAGGCTGAGAGTGGGAGTAAGTCATGGCATGACGACCCTGTTGGGAGTGCCTGTCTTTCTACCACTCTCTCTCTCTCATAGAAGAAACAAATGAATAAACTATATATACACATATTTTTAAAAAAAGCGATATCTGTTAGCCTAAGATTCCAAAGATTCTCTCTTATGTTTCTTCTGGAAGTTTTATAGTTTTAAGTTTTACATTTAGATCTATGATTTACTTACAGTTTTTTATATGATCAGAGGTTTGAGTCAAAATAACTGTTTTGTTTTGGTTTGTAATATATGGATGTCCAATTGTTCCAGTACCATTTGTTAAAAGGATGATCTTTTCTCCATTGAATTACCTTGGTACCTTGTTACAACTTGACAATGATCTATTTTAAGGCTTTCGGTTTTATCCGATTATCTCATCTACATATATATATATATATATATATATATATATATATATATATATTTTCCCCAATATCACACTTATTGGATTGTTATAGCTTTAAAACTCTTGGAGTCTACTAGTACAATTCCTTCAACTTTGTTTTTTCTCTTTCAAAATCATTTTGGCTAGCTCAGAACCTATGAGTTTCCGTACAAATTTTAGAATCAACTTTTAGAATGTTGATCTCTGTAAAAATAACTTCTGGATTTTTTATTGGAAATCTCATTGAATCTACAATGAATTTGAGAATTATTTTTTAAAAAATTTTTGTTTTTGCTATAGGACATGTGCATTCACCAGAGAGAAAGAGAGAGAGAGAAAGACAGAAGAGTATGAGAGAGAAAGTGAGAAATTATCCCCCGGGGGGATGGCCACGCCACAATTCTTTCTTCTCCACTCTCTTCTCGGGATTTTGGCTATGCATGCACATGTGCCCAACTAATTCTCAAGCTGCCAGGTTTTAGATTCGAACTGAAGGTGGCCATGTTGGATCCAGTGCCTTAACCTCCATACTACCTGCTGGCCCAAGAATTAATATCTTAATAATATTAAATCTTCAGATCCATGAATATGGTTTCTCTTATTATTTCTTAGGTCTTTAATGTCTTTCATTAAGGTTTTGTCCGATTATGGGAAATGATATAAGATGATACTAAAAACACTCTATTTCACCGTTTTGTTTTTTTTTTTTTTTTTTTTTTTTTTTTTTTTATGTTTTTGCCGTAGAGCATGTGAGCTTGCCAGAGAGAGACAGAGAGGAAAAGTGAGAAATCACCTCCCTGAGGTATGGTCACAGCAAAACCCCTTCTCCTCTATTTGCCATTTAAAATTTGGGGCACGCCCGTCCATGTGCCTGGTGTGATTTTCAAGCTGCTGGGTCAGGGACTCAAACAATGGTCGAACATTTGGGAGCCCAGTGCCCTAACAACCATGTCACTTGCTGGCCCCATACTTCATTCTTTGTAATCTGTCTGCCTTGTCTTTCTTTCCTATGCTTTATTGCTCTGGCTAGAACATTTAACGCCATATTTTATAGCATTGGTAAGAGTTGGAATTACTTCTTCATTCCTGATTTCAGGGGGAAAGATTCAGACTTTCAGCACTAAGTTCAAAATTGGCTATAGAATTTATTGTGCTTTACTGAGTTTTAAACAGTATCAATTGATCATTTCCCATTTCTATGAAAGATGATTCTATCTCTGCCCTTCAACTGCTAAATTTTTTTTTTTTTTTTTTTTTTTTTGGAGAGGTTTTCACTATAGGGCGCGTGCGCTTGCCAGACAGACAGAGAGAGACAGAGAGACAGAAAGCAAGAAATCACCCCCCGGGGGGATGGTCACACCGCAATCCCTTCTCCTCCATTTTCCTCTCGGGATCTTGGGCACGCACGCACATGCGCCCGGCGTGAGTTTTAAGCCACCAGGTCCAGGACGCAAACTGCGGTCGACTACATGGGAGTCCAGTGACATAGCCATTACGCTAACTGCTGGTCCCTCAACTGCTAAATTTTTTGAATAATATTATTATTTCTATATTGCCTTAATTTATAATGTTTACATATTTAATTTTGCAACTTCATTGTTGTTTAATCTTAGTTCTATATTTAACTCAGTTTAAAGGTCACCACCAGTATGTTAGTCATATTTTCTCTATTCATCTCCTGATTAGTTAAGTTCTTCTTGAAATTAACATAAGATTTGAATGAACTATATCCTAAATTCTTGTCTCTTTGAATACAGTGTTTGTTCTTACATTTGAATGAATGATTAGTTGACTTTTTTTGTATGATCTTTGTAGGCATTCCTCCATTGTTTTTTAGAGTTGTGTACTGCAGAAAGCCAAAAAAAAAAAGCAACAAAAAAAACCAGCCAACTTTCTTAACAAACAAACAAACAAAAACCCCTTCCTAGTGAGGTCATTTTTATATGATTGTATTATTACAAATGATTATCTTTTTAGTCATTTAAGTAGTTGACTTAGAGTAATCCTTGAGACTTAATAATGACAGCCAGTAAGTGTTAGCTGGCTCCTTTGATTTCTGATTACATAAAGACCGTGTTTTCTGTAGGTTCTCTTATTTAATGAAAAACTCTTTAGCTTGTTTGTGATAATAGTTTGTGTGTGTCTATGTTCTTCACCTGTTTATTGTTAACTCTTCTTCTTTTTCTTGAAGTACTTTTGTGTAGATTGTAAACTGATTCTGTTTTTGCAAACTACTGATTTCTGAATGAAGTGAGTTTTTCAAGGACAAGCTCTTTTTAGGAGAAATGTGAAGGAAGAGCCAGAGCACTAAGTTCAGATAGTAGTAGTTTAGAAATCTTGTCTTTGGAAACTCTCTTCAGCATACTGACCTGTGGGCACAGATCGTCTCTGTGATTTCTCTGTGGATTACAGTGAAATCTTGAACATACCAGACACATGGTAGATGTGTGAGATTTCCTTTTCCTTGTCTCTACTTTAGACGGTAGTCCACTTTTTTCCCCTAGATTATTTTCTGCATGTTTTTATTTTTCTTTTAGTTGCTCACTTTACAAGTCTTGCTATAGTCTAATAAATCCTTATTTCTTTTTTCTCCTCCTCATTGGTCACACAGTTCCATTTCTGGTTTTTACTTATCTTTGAAGGAGGGTGGGACGTTCACAGCTAGCATCAACCTCAAGAACTGGAAGGAGAGGGACCCAGAAGGTGAGTGGAAGGAGTAGGCAGCTTCAACTCAGGGAAGTAAACTGAGATTACCGTAGTTAGAAAAATCTTAGTTTATGGAACCTCTGAAAGTCTCAGAAAGTCTTTCCATGTTTTCAGAGTTCTCTGCACTCTTTCTGAATGAGCAAGTTGGCTTTTATTTTAATAATAACAAAGATTTTTATGTGAGATGTTTCCTTCCTTCATTTCCCCCCCTTTGTTTTATAATTCATTCATATCTCTTTTCAAAAGGGCACTGTAACTTCATGGTTATGAGCACACACTCTGGAAGCATGTGGCCTAGGTTTGACTTTTGGTTTAGTCCTTACTTACAAGCTGTGACTATGGGCAAGGCACTTCGCCTCTTAGTGCCTCAGTTTCCTTACCTTAACACGGGGATGAGGATAAAAATAGTGTCCACCGTATAGGTCTATCAAATTTAAGTGAGTTAAAATCTATGAGACGTTGAACAGCTTCAGGTATGTGCTGCTCAGGGGCTGTGCTCCACAGCCCGGGACCCCATGGGAGGCCGGGTTTGATTTCTGGTTCAACTTAAAGGCCTGGCGCAGTGGCATATGCTGGTGAAGTCCTAGCAACTCAAGAGGCTGAGGCAGAAAGATCACTACAGAGGAAGTGCCTGTCTAAAAATAAGGAGTAAAGCTCTGTTATCCTCTGGTATAAAACCTGACTGCTTCTTCCCACCCCTTGTCCATTCTATCATATTGGCAGACTTTTTGTAAAGATGTTGTGTCTGGATCTTTCTTACTCAGCACCACGTCCCCTGCTGTTAGCAGGTCAGTGCAAGCTTTAGGGATGTTGCTGAGCAAACTCTAAGAATGTCGTGTTCCAGCTGAGGGGCCGCTGACTGAGCCCTTCAGGACCGCATGCTGTTTTTGGAGAACTTGGCTTACTGCATAAAATCCGTTATTTGGAATCTTTCCTCAGCCTCTTCCAGTTTGGTCCAAAATCTCACCGTTGGCAACTATTTTTCATAGTTTGTGCTTTGGGGTTGTGATTATTTTTCAGCTTCATTAGAGATGAAGCTTCTGTCTCTGTTTTTATCATTCTTCTTACTGTTTAGGTTGGTTTCAGAAAGGAGATTAGAGTAGATATATCTTTACTAAATTGCTGAGATTAGACATCAAGTCAAGGTGATTTAGATCAATCTTATTAAATCAAATTATAAATTGCTATTTAGAAAGCATAAAACTGTATTTGTTTTGTATAAATCAAGCACCTGTTCTTTTTTTTTTGTGGGGGGGAGAGGTTTTTGCCATAGGGCGTGTGCGTTCGCTAGACAGACAGAGAGAGACAGAGAGACAGAAAGCGAGAAATCACTCCCCAGAGGGGATGGTCACGCCGCAATCCCTTCTCCTCCATTCTCCTCTCGGGATCTTGGGCACGCACGTACACGCGCCCGGCGTGAGTTTTAAGCCACTGGGTCCGGGACACGAACCGCGGTCGACTATGTGGGAGTCCAGCGACATAGCCATTACGTTAACTGCTGGTCCCAAGCACCTGTTCTTTAAATCTCATAGTGATATGTTTCGTTCTAAGTATACATTTTAGAACAGCAATGAAAAATTATTTATTTGCCAGAGGACACATGCACACCCAGAGAAAGAGAGAGAGGAGAAAGCACCCCGCAACATGACAATGGCAGCCACAATCCTTTCCGAAAGGAGAGATTCCTCCTTTCAGGTATGCTCCATAAGTCACTGTGTCAGGACTTGAACTGTGCCATAGGCCACGTGGGATTCAGCCACCTTAATCATCAGGCCAGGAAACTAGCTGGAGAAATCTTTTATTAAGTAAATATATGCACCTAGTTACAAATTAAATGATACAGAAAAGCCTAAATAAAAGGCCCTCTGTCTTACCCCCATATTACATTTCCTCAGCCTTATTTCCCAAGATAAGTAATTTTTGCCTATTTCTCTTTGGAGTTCTTCTGGCAGTTAGCTTGATATATTTAAATCACCAGGGATATAGTTATAAAAATTTTTTCTGCTTAATTCTGCAACACATCAAAAAATAAAATAACAAATCAGCATGTTAAGACATGCTCCATGTGGCACTGTTAAAATTTCTTTGAAAGAGTTACAGTGACTGAATTTTGCATGCAACTGCATTAACCTACTCTCAGATAAGGACTCCTCATGGTTTGCTGTCAGGGTAGATTTTCCTTCCCACTGTAGAACCGATTCATTGACTCAGGTAAATGAGGGCAATTTTTCCTAAAGACTACTGGAGTAGTCTGCAAAAGCTCCCTCTTTGTTTCTGCTGTCACCCTCCTGGTGTTTAAGTCAGGCTTTGCTTCCCTACCCAGGTTTACTTAATTTTTTTTTTTGAAACACTTTAATTCAAACTTAGATTTAAAAATAAAGTTGGCCCTTTGAGTAGTCATTTGGGAACTTTCCTTAGTATGGTTTCAAAATGCTTTAGTTATCATTCTTAAATTAAAAGGCACTGAAAACCACAAGTTTTTGTTTTCTTTTGTATTTGTCTTCTGATAACTCATTTGGCAGCAAAATGTCATCGAACAGATTAATGGGAATACCTATTTCCTTGCACATTTCATTATAAGGTAGTGCCCACACCCCACTGGAACTATTACACATTGTAATTTAAAAAGGTATACTACTGTCTTTTTAAAATCTGAAGAATTCTGAAACATTTCTGTTCCTGAAAACTTTGAATAAGGGATTGTTGACCTGCTTTATGAAAGTAGAGAGTTATTTGTACTTGAATTCTCTGTTTTCTTAAATGAGTGAACCCTGTTTGCTAAATGCCGTCTTAAGTGAATAGTACTGTTTATATTTATGTCCGCTAGTATCTAGCCAGAATAAATAAGCCATACTCGGTATTTTGACAGAGAGAATTTGATCTAAGACCTTGGTGAAATGGTTGCTAGAGAATCAAATAGCAAAAGAGGAGCCACTGTGTTTTACTACAGAGGTAGTAATGGCAGAAATAGCTACCACTGTGGGGCTGAAAGAACAAAGGAAAGAGTTTGGAATTATTAGTCCCTAGAAAATGGGGTGGAGACACCAAGGGGCTGGGATCAAGCCTCTGAGAAGGTCTTACTGTGCTGCAATAGCTGGTAGGTCTCAGGGGAGATAATAACATTGGTTTTCTGAGTGTCAGAAATTGGCAGAGTCCAACCATCCGCCACTGACAAGATGAAGAGCAATTGCGTGGGCCGTGCTGCCAGGAGAAAGTCCTTTCTCTCTTTAGCCTGCCATACTCCAGCGAGTGCCCACTATTAACACAGACTATCAAAGAGCCAGCTGGCAAAAGAAGCACACAGTGTTCGGAGTTTTAGTGCTGGGATTCCAAAGCAGAGTTAAGAAAGGTGGGTTTAGAACTGAGACTCATTAGTTTAACAATGGGCCTAGACAAAGTTTGTGCTACTCAGCCTCCTACAAAGCCTTCTAAATGTATCTGAATTTTCTTACAGTAGCAGTAACAAATAGATGTGGGTATCTACTCTTTGAGAAAAGTTGTTTTCATCCTCTTCCTAAAAAGGGGAAATATAAAGTCACTAAAGTCAAATTAAATCCTATGTAACACATTTTATATTTAATATGAGAAACAATCATGGTATCCATCCCTATGTGATATTAATTATTCCTTAAACTCAATCTCGGTCCTATGCAAATATTTTATAGTTGAGTGACTAAATCATAAAGTTAATCATTACCAATAATCTTTTTAAAATAATCAGAGAAAAAGGAGAAAGGAAAAATGTAAAATATATGCAGTTATATATATTATAACATACAACATTATTACCTACAATACATGGCAGAAAAGATGATAAAATAAAACATTATAATAACATAATAAACTAGGCAATAAATCATATTTATATACCAAGCAAAGAAGAAAATATGCATCACTCTTATAGCCCTAGTTTCATGAGACTGTAGTGTTATTTATAACTTCCTTTTCTACCAAATACTTTATATTTTCTTTGCCCTAAGCCAACACTTCCACTGGCCTAAATCCTTTACCTGTTGGAGTGACCCAAATCTTTATTGTAAAAGTGTCAGATGCTTTAGGGGTCATGCCTTCCTTTAGCTGTTAAGAGTTTTCCAATAACTTTTGCTATTGGAAATGAAAGTACTAAGGGACGCTTTAAAGAATACCCCAGGTTCCATGTATTGTCCTTCCTGCCTCCACTTTGTAACCACAACTCATCTTCCTGTGGATAATTAGGCTCAATGGGTCCGGTGAAGAGTGACTGCTTTCTTTAGCTGTTGACATGGCGGCATATAGAGCTCAAATGACTAGGTCTTTGTCTTAACTTTCGATTCAATAGCATCGTACGTCCTTTGGTGAAATCATTCCTTTAAGATCTTCTAATATACAGCATTAAAAACTGGGAGGATAGGAATTGAATAAATCTGAGTAGTCATAAAATTGAAAGAAGTTACTCCCGCTTTTACTCCTTGATGATTCCTGGATCCCTGTCCTGGCCATGGTAAAAACAACACCGTATTGTTCATGGGTTCAAGTTTACACTGCAACCCATAAGGAAGAAATGTTTCAGAATATTGATGTTGTAACTGAAGCTTTGATAAGACATTCTACTGTTCTATCAGATTCATTTCTCTCTGGGTGATGGGTTTCTTGGTGAAACACAAAGTTAGGTTTATTAGCTTGTTGCAGCCAGGGAGAATGCACATATTAGGGAACCATGGGGTGTCTCATAATGGGTGGATTAGGAAAGAGAATATATGGAGCTTGAATGTTGGAATTGTCACAAAATGGTCTTGTTAGGGATGGATTAGAATCCTTTTTCTTTTAATTTGTTATTATTATTATTATTTATACATTTGATCACTGTATATAATTTAGATTGTAAAGAGACTTTACCCAGCATGATATACATCTCAGTACAGTTAAGAATACTATACACATCCTCATCAACCATATCTGTGTCTATAAATGAGCCAAATTGTTGGTATAGTCATTGACCTTCTCTCTAACACACAAGCCCATGCAGAGTTACCATTGGATCACCTTGTCAGTGGCCTTATCTTGGAACACACATATCTAAATGAACTTTGTTAAAGCACTATGAGTTTAGTTTGCTAGTTTTGCATGCTAGTTTAGGATAGTTTATCTGTTTCCTGAATGTTCGTACAAGTTTGCAAATTGTGGTCTTTGCTTCAATTTTCAGATACTTTATGGCTACCAGTAGGGTGGTTTTTTGTTTGTTTGTTTGTTTTGTTTTGTTTTGTTTTGTTTTCCACTTCTTCAGACTCCCTTTCTGTAAACCAACATCTTCTGTCCCCAGATCAATCCAGATCTGTACTACTCTTAGAGAGGTCATATTGTGTACTGAGTTTTTGATGGTACTTGTTTTTTTATCTTTTTAATTATTGGGCCTTCTCGTTTTCTTTGTTGAATGATTCTATGATGGTTATGTGGCCTGCTAGCACAATTGTGTAGCTACAATTAAGACTCCAGAGATGTATGTTTGGTGTCTACAACACAGACAAATACTAAAACAAGGATTATTATTAAAGTTTACAAGGTACTTAAAACAAAATACTGGACCTCAAAATCTGAGCCATGAAGACACGTCTCTTAATCTTGGATTTTACTTAATCACGTGGACTTCCTCCTTAATTTGGATATGGATTTCTCAACTTTGCAAGTATATGATTAATTAGTCTCATATCTAGTGAACAGTTGGGGTAAGGATCTTAGGACTACTGTGATTAAAAGCCGAGAGTGCCTGTGAGCAATGTGGAACTTTAAAAAACAAGAGGGAATAAAATAACCAAGAAGTAAATACCAAAAATATGCAATCAGGATATTGCTCTGAACTTACTGGATATTTGCAACCTTGCAAGTTACTCTGTAAACCAGTCAGGAAAGCATATACAAATGTGGGACATATTTCCCTCTAAATCCAGAGAGGCCTCAAAGGTTAGGCACTGAGAGACAAAAGCTTAAAAACTAGCATAGTATTCAGCCTTCTAAATCTTAACACTTTAGAAATATATAAAAGCTGAACTCTATAAATATACAGGTATTGTCATCTTTACAATGTTGTCAGGATTAAATGAGGTAATACATATAAAAAACCTCACGCAGTTAGCTTATGCTGAGAGCAATTATTTTAACATGCTATTATAATGGACAAAAAGATGACAAGACCTGTATAATAGCATGTTAAAATAATTGCTCTCAGCATAAGCTAACTGCGTGAGATTTTTTTATATGTATTACCTCATTTAATCTTGACAACACTGTAAGAAAGTAAAATGAGGGAAATTTGCAGGGTTATCTTTAAGGATCTTCTTTGCCTTTAGAGACACAGATCCTCAGTGTGCAAACTCAGACAAGTACCTCTGGTGATGCTCAGTGAGGATTTCTACTTCCTCTGGGCTGATCTGAGACTATTTACTCAGAATTGCTTTGAGAACTTAGTGAAAACTTAGACTCTAGGATTTCACACCAAAACTTCCAAATTGGTATTTCTTTCTCTTCTTTCTTAAGTCAGACAGTTATTCATTCATTCATTTCATGAATGAGAGAGAGAAAGAGAGACAATATCTCCCAGAGGGTCTTGAAGCTGTGATCCACCCCCAGCTTCAGTCAGCTGCAGATCATGGGTAAGCAGATGCCCTTCACACAGAGGGAGATCTGCAGATGCAAACCTGACCCTTCTCGTGGGAGTCATTTTCTCAAGCATCATGATTTTACTGCTAAAAAAGACTATCATTGGGCATTTTACATGTTTCATATTAGTGTACTAGTCTTGGTTCTGTCTGATGTAAGTGGTAGAAACCAAATAAACTAACTTAAATATATTTTCACTCTTAGACCACATAACTGAAAAGTCAAGTTGTAAGCTCAGCAGTATCTAGGTGCACCTGTGAGACCCTCAGAAATCTGTGTCCCTCTGCCTTGGTCTTACCTGATGCGCTTTGCATCATCTTTATTTGAGACAGGCTTCACTCCATCTTGCAAGATGACCACCACCAACTTCAGGCTTAGAACACACTGGTTGGTAATCCCTGGGGGGAATCCTTCTCTTTCCTGGTAATTACATTGAAAATTACATTGCCGATCATCAGATTTTCACATGCATTGATCAGAAGAATGCAGAACTTTCAGTGTTTGGGATGAAAGTGGAGTCAACTCCAACAGAATTTGACCTGATCATTTGGAAAGGATGATTTCTCAAAGGAAAACCAGGAGGTTCTTTTCAGAAGTGAAACTTGGATCAAAGGCAGGTAGAAGCCACAGCTACAGCGAATGGTCTGAATACTGTGCACTCTCTATTTACTCTCCTTAAGCTCTGTCAAGGAAATCTTTCATCTTTCTCTAGCATTTCCGTAAGATGTTTAAAAGTATATTTGCTGTTGCTGTGGGTAACCTTTATACAAAGAGATTTCTTTTAATTTTTTCTTCACTATTCTTTGTCTTTTAAATTTTTGACTCAAATCTAATTTTCCTCTTTATTTCAGATCCAGAAATGAAAAATAGCCAGAACTCTTGGATTACAAAACCTTCTTTTAGGTCTTTTTTTTTTTTTTTTTTTTTTTTTAATTTGCCAGAAGGTATGTGCACTCACCAGAAAGAGACAGAGGAGAGAAAGAAAGAGAGAGAGAGAGGTGAAAAAGCGCCCCCCACCCCCAATGGGAATGGTCATACCTCAATTCCTTCTCTTCCATTTCTCCTTTCTTTCAGGATTCTGGGCACACATGCACATGTGCCCAGCAAGTTTCTCAAGCCACCAGGTCCAGTACTTGAACCATGCAGTATAAGCCATGTGAGATTCAGCTACCTTAACTACCACTGCATGGGGTGGCCCTGTTTAGCTTTTACGTGACTTTTTTTGGCATAGCCAACTGAGCATATGTCATACCCTGCTGTGGTAAAGAGGATTACTTAAAGTAAGTCATAATGACAGTGTTGGACAGTGTCTAAGGACAAGTTTCTGCGTGAACTGAACTGAACTCTACTGAACTGCCTGGGTTCAAATCCTGTAACTGACATTGGTTACCTGTGATACTGGGTACAATTTAAACCTTTCTATGCCACAGCATCTTTATCTATAGATTGAGAGTAGTAGTGGCTCTTCAGTAGGGTTGCTAGACAGATGCAGCAAATGTTCAAATGATGTGATCTGCATGGTACCCAGGGAAGGCTCTGTGAGCACTGGAAAGGGTCTTTATTCACGCTAAGGCTCATAATCTGCCGGTTGTCTTTTACCTAGTGTCTCATTCCTGCCTTCCTTACAGACATGCACGTGCAGCTCCAAATTTGGAGTCTACTTTCTCTCAGCATTCTTTTCTTTGCAAAATTTTTAATTGCAAAACTCTCTTCTCCAGTTCTATCATGCACTTTACTTTCCTCTTCTATTTTCAGTTCTCATGTTCCCCTCTTCTCATTACTGCCAAGAGGACTGACTCAGCATTCTCCTTTATAGAACTGAAATTCCTGAAGTAGCTGAAAAAGGAATATAAAGGCAAACCCTTATGAACAAAATTTCGGTGAGGTCAACTCAAGATAGAAGAAGAATTTGTTCTATTATACATTGGTTCTTTCACACATTTCACAAACAGATCTTGACTGCCCAGATCTGTGACCGTAAGACAGTTTGTAAGATGCAATGGAGGTAAAAAGCTAAATAATGCATGAGCTCTGCCTTCAAGGAGAGGAAAATTCTGAATCTCTTTTCCATTGTTAGGTACTTGAGTTTAACACAAATTAAAACTATTGCTTCAAAATGACCTAATTAAAAGATCTTTTGAAAGTAATTTATTATTACTTTCTCTGCATCTAATGAATCTGCTGAGGAAGATAAAGATGATGAAAATGATAATGATAATTAGAAAAAAATATGTCATAGGGAAAGTGCACTTGCTGGAGAGGGAGAGCATCTTTCTGGGAAGATGGTCAGTTACACAGCAATCTTTTCTCTTCCATCCTCTTCTCAAAATTTTAGGTGTGAATGCACACACACCTGGTATGATTTTCAAGCTGCCAGGTTCTGGACTTGAACTGTGTCCTACCATGTGGGAATCCAGTGTCTTAACCTCCAGACCACCTGATGGCCCATGTTTTTCAAGCTTCTGGGTCTTAGACTCAAACTGCTCAGTTGGCCATGTGAAATCCAGCCATGTCAACGACCATGCTTCTGGCTGGCCCAGTAATTGTCATTTCAACTAATGATTGTGTGCTTAGTGTATGTCAGGCCCTGTTCTAAGTTCTTTATGAATACTAAATAATTTACATTTACTACACTTGTTCCTATTTTTCAGATGAAATTGAGTCTCGTAAAGCTCAAATTTCTTGTCCAAGGTCATGAGACTTGTAAATATGGGTTTTGTATAAACGCAGGTGAGTGTTTGCTTGTTAAGCATATACTTAAAGGAAAATATTAAAACCTATTAAATCATGAAATGATGTAAACTTATGATCATTCCTTACCTTTGTTAATAATTATAGTCGCCCTACAAGGTTCTTCATTTTGAAAATTCATTGAAGTTTTAGGGTTTCATAATATGGTATTTCTATTTCTTTCCCATCCATCCTCTTATTCAGTTGCTTATTTAACTTTTTTCATTCAAAAAATATCATATATTCACCAGACAACAAACCACACGATTCAGGCAAACAGGAGGCCCTTATTTTTCTTAAAAGAGTAGGCTGTTTTCAATATTCCAATGATAACCTTTGAGAATTAAATTGTTCTTAATTAAATATCATTTTTTAAAAGAATTTTACCTTTGGGTGGTGTTAATGAGAAGCCCAGGGTAAGTTAGGAGATATGCAAAGTTTTTTACCAGCACTCTGCTGACAAGCTTTGTCCATTTGGGGAGCTTTTCTTCATTCTGCCCAGTACGTTGTCCACATGGCTCATTCATATTTTGTTATCAAAGAAACCTAGCAACGCACGTATAGATAGAAAAAAGGCTGAAGCTGCTTACAATTATTTCAGAGTTATAAAACTTTTTTCTCAATCCTATTGCCAATACCTACTTTTTAGGAGTGTGTAATATGTTATTAAAAAGCAAAATGTCTAAAAAGTAGATCTACTTGGTATATAACCTCTTATAACTATGGATACTGTTGCATTCCTTCTTTTGACTGTTTATGTCTCACTTCTGATGGAATTCCTAAACAAAACACACCTCTTTAATTTGATAGTAGAGGGAGCATTTCATAGCTCTTTTTTATTATTTTTTAAAGAATTATTTTATTTAATTTTATTTGTTAATTTTATTTGAGTTTTTAATTTGAGTAGAGAGAGAAAGGGAAAGTGAGAAAGCAAGCCACCAGGTCTGGGACTAAAACTATGATTGGCCACGTGGGAGTCCAGTGCCTCAAACACCACATCACCTGCTGGCACCATTTCATAGTTCTTTAGAAAGGAACCCATACCTGAAAGTAGGGATGCTTCCTAATGAGGAATCAGAGATGCCTGGTCCGAGATCTGATGACTAAAGCATTTTGAATCAGCAGGTGGCATGGAGGTTAAGCTGGATCCCACATGGGCAACTTCATGGTTTGCTTCCCAGACTTGGGCCTCTTGAAATATCATGCTGGTTGCATGTGCATTTATGCCCAAAATCCTGAGAGAGGACCGGAGAAAAAAGGATTGCTGAGCAGACATCCCTAAAAATCTTTTAAAAAACAAAAAACAAAAACAAAAACAAACAAACAAAAATGGTTTGGATTTAGACATGAAAGATGCAAACCCTAGGAAACAAAGAATATCAATTCTCTTGAAGGAATATAAAATTTTAAACTGCTACAAGACATTTTTTTGCTCATTGTCATTTCATTTATTACCCATTTCTGGAAACTGCATTAAATTTTTGTTTTAAATTTTGGAAAGAATAGTCTGAATAAATTTATAAAATCTGCCCCTCATGCTAAAAAAATCCTTTAAGATATAACTTCAGAAAATTATTGGAAAAAATGGAATTAAAGTACAAGTTTATTTTGGTGCAACAATTTAAAAAAATCTATATACAGTTTTTAAGTAATGCACATTTTCCATGAATATTTTGAAGACCTCATATATTTGACCCTCCTCATAGGTGAAATATGAAAATCTAACACTGAGTCAAGATATAATATATCCAACTTGGTTTATCAAGTTTCTATTTTCATCTCCCAACTGAGTCAGTGATTCTGAACATGCTTTTGTTTAACAAGACCCACTGAAGGGGTGCCGTTAGATGAAATCAACTTGAAGAACTCATATTACTTTGTATAAACCACTCAATTGAATCGAAAGAGTAGGAAAATGTTCCATTTGCCAACCAGCAGAGCCAGTCATTGAGAAAGAAATGAGGCACTGCTCCATATAATGTGTGAATGCTACTTCTCAAGCTTAAAAAGAACACTTACCAATTGAAAACTGAGACCACGTGGGATGTGAGCAATTGGCTTGTTCACAACAAAAACTAGCAGAATTTTTCTAGTTTTTTTCTCCTCAGTGCATATTCATGGTGGCAGATGTGGTCAATGATTTGGGTAACTCCAGAATTCAAATTTATGAATTTTCAGAGAGAACTTAGTAGAGAAAATGTTGTTGCTGTTTTCATCTTTTCTTTTATTGTTTTATTCCAGGCATTACTACTTTTTTGCCTTATATATTTATGCTTCAAGTGAGGAGTGCATTTTGAAGATTTCTTCAAGGTTTGGAGAACAGAAAAGATAGAGCACCTTTTAGCATTAAAAGATATCTTTAAGCTTCTCATTTCCTGTGTCTGGTGCATTCACCTTCAATATTTCTTTCCCATCAACAGACTTCTAAACAGCTCTCTGATATCATTCCATTTGAGATGGAATTGATTTTGTCTTGAGGTGTCTAACTTTAGGAGCTAAGTGCATATTTCCTGTTTAATAATTTCAACTTCATTTCTGAAAAAATGAACACTCTGAATATTTAACTTATTTGTTGGTGGGGGAAAATATATGGTCGCATTGGCCCAGAGCCAAAAAAAAAAAAAAAAAAAAAAAAAAAAAAAAAAAACAGTAAGAACTTGAGGCAGCAATTTGGAAAGCTGTTTAGTATGTTATTAGAAACAAATCTGGAATCTTTAGAATTTCATTGGGTAAAATCTTGGAATTTCTGGGGTCGCTCACAAAAGACAATTAATCCAATCACACATGAGGAGTTTAAATCCCATCACACCTTTGCCAAGTGGTTACCCTAATGTATAATGTATAATCCTTGCAGAACAGGTAATTTAAGAAACTCCCAAAAAGCTCTCCCCAACTCTGGTCACATGGAAGGTTTTCATTATATGAAATCAAAATTTATGTCATGGTAATTTTTACCATCAGTTCAGGAGAATTCAATGGGGCCATTCAAAACAAGGTCAAAATTCTATTCCACAACTCATCCCATTTTTTGTCTTCCTGACATCTCCAATTCAGTTAGCAGTTCCTGTATCTCAGCTCTGTGTTGAGCAGATTCCAACTGGTTTATGAGAGTTTGTGACTATAGCACTCCTCAGCCCTTTGCTTTAGTTCCAGCCTGAGCAGAGCAAACAATGCCTTTCATAGTTCCTTCCAAGCAATGAGATATTACTGTGCTGTCAGAAAAGTCACAACCACATTTTTGCATAGAAAAACATAAAAATATGTCATGCCTTTCTTGACAACTTAATATTAAATAATGCCTATCAACAAAAAAGAACAAACAACCTGACTCAGAAATGGGTTAAGAACTTGAATAAACATTTCTTCAAAGAAGATACACAGGGGCCAGCAAATATCGTAGCAGTTACATTGCTGGACTCCCATATGGCCAACTGTGGTTCAAGTCCCAGATGCGGTGGCTTGAAAATCATGCTGGGTACATGTTCATGTGTGACCAAAACCTTGGGAGGAGAATGGAAAAGGAATCGTGGCGTGGCCAACCCCCTTGGGAGGTGATTTCTCACTTTCTCTCTCATTTTCTCTGTCTCACTTTCTATCTCTCTCTAGTGAAGGCAAAAAACTCTTTATAAACAACAACAAAGAAGATATATAGAAGACCAAAAAGTATATGAAAAAAATGCTCAACATCACTAATTATTAGGGTAGTAAAAATAAAAATTACAATGAGGTATTATACCCATTAGGATGGCTGCTATAAAAAACAAAAGCAAGAACAAAACCTCCAGAAAATACAAAGTGTTAGAAAGGAGAGTGATCTAAATCCTATTGCACTGCATGTGGGAATGGAAACTAGTAAAGTAGCTATGGAAAACAACATGATGGTTCCTCAAAATATCAAAAACAGAATCACCATATGATCTAGCAGTTCCACTTCCGTGTAGGTACTCAAAAGAATTAAAAATAGGATTTCAAATTCACAATAGCTAAAACATGGAAGCAACCCAAATCCATTGATAGAAAAATGAATAAGCCAAATCAAGTATACACACACACACACACACACACACACACACACACACAGTGGCTATTACTCAGCCTTAAAAACAAAGGAAATTCTGAAACTTGCTACAACATGGATGAACCTTGAATACATTATGCCAGAATATTGTATCATTTTACTTATACGAGCGAGGTATTTAGAGGAGTCAAAATCATAGAGATGAAAAGAAGAATGGTGATTTTCAGGGGCGGAGCTATGGAAGAATGGAGAGTTCTCATTTAATGGATAGAGTGTTTCAATTTTGCAAGATGAAAAGAGTCCAGGAGATGAAAGGTAATGATGAAGCACAAGGTGAATGTACTTAGTGATACTAAATTGTACGCTCAAGAATGGTTAAGATGGTAAATTTTATGATACATGTATTTTAGCACAATAAAAACTTGGAAATAAAAAAACAAAGTCTTTAATGTAATAGACTCCTTCAGCAACTCTGTCCCACACACAACTGAAATCTATAGGATGTAATATCTATCGACTACTCAGTCTTTTTCATATTATTTACTAAATAGTAGAGCCACCTGCATTCTCACACACATATCAAAAATACCAACTAACATTTCTTCTGATACTCTGTTCCAGAAACTATTCAACTGCTTTACATATATGGACTCACTAAAATTACTATGAAGAATATTATCTTTTCTATTTACCAACTTGGAAACTGAGACATTTAACAAGGGATAAAGTACCTTGCTGAAGTTATATAGGTCATGAATGGGAGAACCAAGGCATGAAATCAAGTCGTCTAGTTATTTGCATAAAAATCTCACACTTAGATGACTTTTCAGGATCCAAGTGTAAGGCTAGTCAGTTATTTCTATTAAATACTGATTTACATTTGTTCATCACTCTGGCTGACTCAAATCTTTGTGGATCCTGAATTGGGATTTACTCTCATCCTGGGTTTCATCCCATCAGTGATTATAATCAGCCTGTTTTCTTTCTCTTTCTCTTTCTCTCTTTTTTTTTCTTCTCTCTCTCTTTCTTTCTCCTTCTTTCTTTCTTTCTTTCTTTCTTTCTTTCTTTCTTTCTTTCTTTCTTTTCCTTTCTTCCTTTCTTTCTCCTTCTTCTTTCTCTTCCCTTCCTTCCTTTTTTCTTTTTTCTCCTTTCTTTTCTTCTCTTTTTCTTTCTTTTTTTAAATTTTGCCAGAGGGCATGTGTAGGTGCAAGGGATAGAGGGAGAGAGAGTCATGGTCCTGCTGCACTCACTTGTCCATTTCTCTCTCCTTTCAGGACTTTAGGCACACATGTACATGCACTTGGTGTGTTTGTCAAGCTGCCAGGTTGAGGACTCACATTCTGATAAGAATATAGAACAGGTAAAAAAAACAAACTAAGGTGAACCCTCTGGTGCATCATGAAGAGCCACCTCCATCCAGACTGACAACTGTGCATTAATCAACCTTTTTAGAAGTGTCCAGTCGTGTACTTGGCTTTATAATTACATTATATTTATAACCGAAGGTTTCCTAACTCTAATGTCACAATTCTCTAGTTTGTTGCAATTGACTGTGAGGTATTACATAACTAATTTGTTTCTTAAAAAAATAGTAAAGCAAATAAAAGATTGTCACCAAATTAAAACCACCTTCATTCATTTCCATTTTAAAATATTTCCAAACTTTCTTAAATGTGGTAAACAGGAACCTGGTGGTAGCACAGCAGTGGCACAGTTAGACCTATATGAGAAAGATCCTGGATTTGCATCCTAGCCCAGAACCTCTCCAGGCATGATGGGTGCATGTACCTATGACTTGTGTTGATTGAGGATGGGACTGGATCACAGTATGGAGACCCTTTTGGGAGTTTTTGTTTCTCTTTCTCTCTTTTTTATCTCTCTCATGAAAAAGATAAATGAATACTTTTTATAAAAAAATAAAGTAGTAAATAGGATAGCTGTAATAGTTAGCATGGGAATAATAGACACATCCTTTGGAGAATGACAACTAAAAAAGTCAGTTATTAAATGTGTAGTGGCAGAAAAAAAAATGCTGCTCTGGCTCACAACTTTTTCATTTAGATTACAAAGATTTAATGAGAAACTTTGTCAAAATTAACTTGATTATTTCCTTTTTAAATTTAATGGTCGTAACCTTGTATCAAGTTCCTATTATCTGATAATTAGAATGGATTTTTCACCAACTTTTATTGCAAAAAATTTCAAACATAGAAAAATTAAGATTAAAATGAACATCCATACATAAACAACCAGGTTTAATATTTTACTAAATTTATATTATATGTTTTATATGTATATATTTTGTTCTCCAAACTATTTGAAAATAAGCTTCGAGTATCATGATAGTTTTCCTCAAGGCCACTCGTTTGCCAGCTTGAACCATTTCCTACTTTCTCCCCCTGCACTGTCAATGTGTTTCAGAGAGCAGGTGCCTGCAAACTACATTTCCCAGACTCCCTTGCAACTGGTTTCTGTTTAGCTTTTGGCAGTCTCCAAGAAATGGCTGGAAACTGGATGATAAGAGAAGAGGAAGAGAGAGAGAGTATTTCTTTCACCAGTCATGTGTTTTGGAAAATCTCTTTGTTTACTTCTGTCATCCTCTTTCTCCATGATCCAGGCATCCATTCAGGAGTACCAGCCAATTCCCACTGAATGGCCCAGGCTCCTGAGCTCTGGTAACCCCACCTTCCATTGTCCCTTCAACCCAAGGGATGGTAGTGACTTCTTGCTTTTGCTAATCTCTGGGTTGCTTTTTTTGCCCCCTCTTTGTCCTTTTACCTGTTCCAGTACCTTTTTAGCCATTTCCCTGTATTGAATTTCCTCTTTTGAACATATTTGTGTGTGTGTGTGCTGTGTGTTTGCTGTTTTCCAGATTCTGTAAAAGGCAGTCTTTAAATTCTGAAAATAAGGACATTTTCCTATCATCTAAAATACCATTGTAATTTTTAAAAACTAATGACATCTTCCTAAGATCATGATACTCCAGTCCATGTTAATATTTCTTTACTTGTCTTCCAAATGCTTTTTATATTGATTTTTTTCAAAGTATATCCAAAGTTTACACATTGCATTTGAGTGTTACCTCTCTTTAGTCTCTATTTAGAATAATTCCACTATTTTCTCCTCAATGATATTGACTTTTTGAGGAGACAAGACTAGTTGTCTTCTAAATGTTCTTAGATTTAAATATGTTTTCTTCTTGTGCTACTGGACTTATTTCTAAATTCTGTATGTTTTATTATCTAGAAATTAGATATAAAGGTTTGATTAAATTAAGTTAAGCATTTTTGGCAAGAGTTCTTAGTAAGTGCTGCTATTTATTTTGTATTGCATCACATCAGGAAATACAAAATGTCAGGATGCCCCACCTATAATGATAATATATTTAATCAGTTAAATAAGGTCATGACTATGCAACTTTTTTTATTATAAGGGTTTTATTTTCACCTTTGTATTTTGTTTTAGGAATTCTTATAGCTTCATATGATAGCAAATTGCGTTATTATTGTTCTGTTATAATGCATATGAATGTAAGATATAGTTTTATATGTTGATATTTATCATTTCTATAGACTATTACTTTGGCATTTATATATGTTCTATGAATATTTGCAAAATGAATGACCTCCCATGAATAGTATAGCAGTGTGGTTCCTTACTTGTGTATCAGTTTCTCTTCTATTCATCTCTTCCTATTTTGCTAATCTCTTTTACTCTTAGCTTTTACTTCTGTAAAGAAACAATGAAATAGAAATGGGTTGGAACTAAAGTCAACTTGCTTGCTGCCCATTCAAATCAGTTGGCTCAACAAGTCTGAAAATGAATTCATCACCTTTCTTACCAAACTTGCTCTTCTCCCTGTATTGCTTAACTCAGCGAGCTGTGTCACTCAATTGCAGCAACCATGAATTGGGGAGTCAACTTTTTTTTAAAGTCATTTATCTATTTATTTATCAAGAGAGGGAGAGAAGGCACCTCCACCAGGGTCTTGACACTACAGTCCACCCCCAGCCACAGCCCAGATCATGGGCATGTGCACACCCACTGCACTCACAGAGGTCTCCAGACACAAACGTGGCACTTTCCTATGTGGGTTTGCCTTGCATAGTTTCACATTTTACAGTTGGGCCAGGGATTCATTTTTCATTCCTGACTGCCAATCACACCCTTCATCCAATTATTTCCCAAGGTGTGTCAATTCTGTTTTCTTGGCTGTGCCTTTCTCAAATAACTTGAATCTTACTATCACTGCTTAAAGTCAGTTTTTCACCAATTCTTATGTAGACTACTTCAAAAATGGACTTTTCTGCTTTCAGACTCATTCCTCCAGATCTCCCTTCCATGTTACTTTTGGGAATTTCATTTCAATAGGCAGAATTTCCCCTCTCAATCTCCTACTTAAAGTCTTTCAATCTCCCTCCATCTCCCACAGGATACAAATCCCTCCCTATCACGGCGCTGCTTGCCCCTCCAGTTTCACCTCGATGCGCTTCCTTTTGTACTCTCACACTAGCCTCCCATGCTACAGTTCCACAATAGGCTATATATCATATCTACATGCTGCACTATGCTGATCCTCCTCCCTAGAATGTGCCTCTATGTCATATTCACCTGTTTATCCCCTACTCATGCCTCAAGTCTCAGTCAAAAGGCATCTTCATGTGAATCCTTCCCTGACTCTCTCAAACAATGTATCCTTGAGTCCTAGCACCTAGCACAATACTGACACAAGCTGGTGATCAATACAACTCTCCCATTCAAGGACTACTCAGCTACACTGCTTCTTGGAATCCTCAAAAAAGCTTTCTTTAATTCCTTCTTTCATCTAGATCAACCACCCTCCCCCCCCTCCCCTCCATCCACACTGGTTTTTCTCTTAGCCAAACTTTCCTTTACTGCCTAGGCTTGTCATGTTTGGATATAAATGTAAATGTATCAAAAAATATAAAAATATGACAAAAAAGCCAAGTCTCAAGACTTGAAACACAGGTCTAGCATTAAGACCACTGATGAAAAATCCTGGGGACCAGAAGTTAAGCGAAGTCATAGCAGGTTACAGCATGTCATTGCCAGGAGTCAAAGGTCAACCTCCAAATGAGAACATGAGGACCACATTAGAGCTAAAGCCTGAAAGAAATAGCACAAAAATCCCACTGTGCCCCTCACTTCCATCTCATCATGGGAGCTGTGTGATGAATCAAGATGTTCATGGTTTGCACCGGTCCTGTGAAATCACTAAACAGGGCCAATGATTGTGTCAGAAGGAAGACTGGAAATTGATCCTAAGTTGCCATATATTAAATAACTATTTCCTTTTCTTGAATGAATTGTCCTATGTTTCTCTGCCTCTTTTAGAAAATAGCAAATGGTAAATAGGGACCTAAGAAGGAATAAAAATAAACCAATGATGAATTTTAACAAGGGCAGTTCAGAAGAATGCAAATACTAGTGCATAAATCTGAATAGAAGGAAAAATGTTCAAAGGAAAATGATTATACAAAGAATGATAAAAATAGCAGGGTAATATATGGAAAAATGTTGTAACACATGAAAAATAGGAGACCATGATTTCCTAACTTTCTTATTTGCTTAGTATCTAGTAATCATGTCATTCTTTTTTCTAAACTCCTCCAATGCCTTGCTAATATATTTGGAATAAAATCTCAAACCATCGGCATGACTTGTAGACTCTGGAATCTGGCCTCTGTCCATATTTTCATCTGTATTTCACACCTCTCTTCTTCTCCCCAACTTTTTGCCAACCTTCCCCAGCCACACTTTCCTCCATAACCCTCAAAAGGCTGTCCCTGATCCCACCTTCCATTTGAATTATTTCCCATCCCTATTAGTCTTTATCTTACCATAATTTCCCTTTATTGCAGTAATTAGAATTTGCAATCATATATTCATCTAGATGATTATTTGTTTAATGTTTGAAAGCATCATAAATGCAGGAATCATGCCTATCTTGTTTGAACTCAGAAGAAAAGTCTTGATCAAATCAAGAATGAAAAGGAGGAAAAAAACAGGGACTGGTGTGTTCATCTTTGCACGAAATTGCTATTTACACCTCAATCTGCCTCAGTATTATCCCTTTTTCATTAGTAATGGAGCCTCAGTTTTGACCTGAACATATGCCTGCCTAGTAAAGGCTATATTTTCCTAGGCTCCCATTGCAGAAGGGTGTAGATATATGACTAAGTTCTGGTTAGCGGGATGTAAGTGGAAGTATCATTTGCATCTAATGACAAGGGATGTTGAAGGGAGAATCCTGTGTCTCAGTCTTTGACCTTAGGCTGGAGTGAAGGCATGATTGTTGGAATTTATGCAGCCAAGCTGGATGAGGAAGATGCAAAGAGTGACAACATGCCAAGTAGAAGGACCCTGGACCTCTGTGATTGTGTGGAGCATAACTGCCATACTAGGTCCATACTGTGGAACTATTAGAAGAGTATCTAATTCTAAAGAATATGCATAGATAAGGTGCTGCAGGACAGGCACAGGGCATTTGGTGTAAGGGCCTCTAGGCTGAGTCTTGAGAACATTAGAGTTAAATGGGAAAAGGACACTCCAGGGAGAGCAAACCCCATTAATAAATGTAGTAAGTAATGAAGTAGCATAGTATATTTAGATAATGACAATGAAATCTCTAGGGTCATCATCACAAAAAGCTAGTCAGAGCAAAGTTACACATAACTCATAGAAGACTGAGACTGCGCCAGAGACCATTTTCTATCTCAATATCCGTTCTTCCCTTTTTCCTTAACTGTGATAACACATTAATCATATTTACCAAACATTTCTAACAATTACCTCACACTGCCCCAGAGTTTATTATGGGAAACAGCCTTATATCTGACCTTAAACTAAGTTACATATGCAGAATACCATGGAAGAGAGAGAAGAATGAGAGTAGGAGTTTCCAGGATTGCAATATTCATCATCTGAGATTACTAACCCCCAAACCAAAGGTTAAAATTGTTGGATGCTTTCTGCTCAAACTCTGCCTAGCTAAGTAGGTAGGTAGGACTCTAATATTGTCTGTAGAGATCAGAATCCTGGATGCAGATCTCAGTTGAGTGTCTCCTTAGACACAGGACTTGTTGATTTACTTGTCATCTGTCTGAGCAGGACAAAAAAAGGATGTGAGAGGGATATCAGGGCCAAGACAAAGGTCGCAGTGGAGGAAATGCAGTTACTATTTGGCCTGAGTCTGCAATGCCAAAGAATAGCACTTAAGTGTCAGGCTGGAGTGTTCAGGCTATTACCATACTCAAGAGAAAACCCCATTGTTTACGGAATCCTAACAATAAGAGGGGCAAAATGCAAATGATAAGAACTAAAAAGATCAGAGGTCCCCCATGTTGTATCAATCTCTTCTTTCTGTCTGGTGGCAACAGAATAATGGTTATAATGGCTCTCAATCCTGGCTGCATATTAGTGTCACCTGAAGCTTTTATTTATTTATTTTTAATTTACTTATTTAGAGAGAGAGAGAGAGAAAGAGAGAGAGAGAGAGAGAGAGAGAGAGAGAGAGAGACTGAAACAGTTAGCACTCCCAACAGAGTCCTGATGCTGTGACCTCTCCCCAGTCTCAGGCAGTCCTGGATCATGGGCACCTGTGTGCAGGGTACACTCTATAGGATCTCTGGGCAGAACTTTCGCATTTGGATCAGCCTCACAGAGCATTGTGTTTTACTGCTCTGCCGCCCTCTGTCCCCAGAATCACTCGAAGCTTTTAAAAGCGCTACTACTCATACCTCCCTCCAAGACATAGGAATTTAGTTAATCATGTTCAGTACTACCAATTCCATTTATGCCAGCTGCCTCAAAAGCCACCTCCCTCTGGATGGACTAATCTTCTGCGGTTGAGATTAACACACTTGGCCTCTTATCCAACATGTCCATGTGAATGTCTCAAAGGTACCTCCAACTCCACTTTCCATAATCTGCCTAAACATTTCCCTTCTCAAGTGTCCTTTCTCAGGTAATGGCCCCTTAATCTATCCAGATGTATCCTTGAAGTTATTCTTGGTATTTCCCACTTCTTTAATTTCTGTCCGTGTCTCTCAATTTTATTTATTTCTTCTTTTTCTTTTCTTTATTTCTTTTTTTTTAATCATAAGAGGGCAAATGCATTTGCCAGAGAGCGATGGAGAGACAGAGGGAAAGAGAGAGAGGGAAAAGAAAAAGCATTCCCCAGTGGGATTTGGTTACTGAAATCCCTTCTCCATTTTCCCATCCTGATGTAATCTAACACATGTGCTGTATGTGTTCCTCAAGATGGCAAGGCTGGGACTCAAACTATGGTGCACCATGTGGAATACAGCTTCCTTTAACCACGAGGCTAGAAGGCCTGCCCTCTTTACTTCTTCCCATCATCAAACCACCAGCCTGTCTAAGCTACCAACAACTCTTGTCTGTTCAAGTACAATAGTCTACTAAAAGGCTTTCTGAATCCATTTCAATAATCTCCAATTCATCTTTTTGCATTGCTTCTAGAAGAATCAGCTTTTAAAATGCAATATGATCCCGTCACCTCCACCTTTCCCCTAGCTCCAGTTGAAAGTATTTGAATGCTTTTCTATTGCACTTAAGACTAAGAGCTAAGTCACAGCCATGCCATACATGCCTGCTTATATTGACACCTGCATAACTTTGTGTTTCAACTACTCCACTCTCTGTAGTAGATATGGTACTCTTCCTTCTGGTATTCTCAATGAGAAATGCTCCCTCTTACCATGAGCCCTTTGCATATGCTTTCTATGCATATAATTATTTTCTTGTTGGACCTACCATCTCCACTCCTACCTTTAGTTTTCAGATTTCAGGTTGGTTTTCACTTCCTTTAGGAAGTCTTCTCTAACATCCCCACTTGGGAATCAATTTGTACATAGTCAGGGTTTTAATTTTAGTTTATCATGTGCCAAAAATTAGCTAAAGGTACCTACATCATTTTCATTTTTAGTTTATCATGTGCCAAAGATTATGCTAAGGGTACCTATATCAGTTTATTTAGTTCACAGGACAGCTCAATGATTTTAGTATGTCACCGATCACATTTTACAGTTAAGGAAACTGAGGCAAAGAAAATGAAGTAACTTGTCTTTGACCACAGAACTGGTATATGACCTCAGGTGTGTCTGGTTCTAAAAGTCAGATTTCTTGCTCTGCACTGTGCCAATTCTCAAAGACACAGCACAGGCCATCTCCCTGATGGAATTCTTACCATTGGGTATGCTAGTCTCTCTTTAAAATGGGCCAGAACTCTAGGCATATCTTCAAGACCAAGCTAAACCACCAGCTCCTGTAGCTGCTCTGTGCTGGGTATAAACATATGACAGCACAGACAGAGGCAAGCTGGAGAGATTACAAAGTAAATTCAAGAGAGTGTAAAGAAAACATGACAAATGGAAGCCATGCAGTGGGAGGATGGGAGAACTACCCAGACACTTGTAGGGCTTATTTTGCATGCACAAGGAATGAGTTATTAGTGGTAGCAACAATAGGGCTTTCTCAGAGATGGAAGAGGCCTTTTACTAAAGGAGAAAGTAAACATTACTTAGGACAAATCTCATATCATACCTTAATGTTTACAAAGGAGGCAGAGGGAGAGAGGCCAGGAAAGAACAGATTTCCCAGGGGAGGAAATTACAATGAGAACAAGTAATCTGGATCAAGCCAGAGCATGTTTGAACAAAAAGAATACCTGAGGACAGAGGAAACTAAGAATAAGATAGGATTTTACACAGCAGGAACCCCTACTTTAGGCTGTTTTAAAATGGTGAATATAGTCAAATGCTAGGGTAAGGAGCTCTATGAACTAATACCATTCCCTACAGGTTGTGACTCTTGAAAGATTTTTCATAAATTAAGATTAAATTTCTTAATTTTTATTTTTACCTTCAGTAATTTTCTCTTTATTATTTTATATTATTGATTCAATAGATTCTAAGAACCATTTTTTTTAATTAAGAAAAAACAGAAATAAAGATAGTCAATATTATTGACTTCCAAGGGATAACTGATATTTGTTAGCACATCATTTATTAGCCATTGATTAATTACTGGTGTTTTTAATTATCCTTTTAATTTACTTTATACATTCAATCACTATCTATCACTACAGCTTGTAAAGTGAATTTACCCAACATGAATATACTTCACACCAATCCAGTTGAAGATATAAGACACATCATCATCAACAATCATACATTTCTGTGTCTTTTAAATGACTGGCCTCTTTATTTTTCTCCTTGATTCCTTTCCTCTCACTCTTCCCCATCTCTCACCTTCTTCACACATTGTCTCCAGTGTCCATAACCGTTCTCTATGTTTCTATATCCTCAAATCTATCAGTTTCTGCCATAGAGATTATATATTTTAAAACTGAGAAGCTTTAATTTCTAACTATAAGAAAATGGTTAAGTAAAGCATGGTACTTGCCATGAGATAACATAGCATGCAGCCTTTAAACACAAAGTGATCAGCACAATGCAATGTCCCCCCAAAATTATCGATTAATTAGCTAAAAATAAATAAATTAGTGGCGCAAAATACATATTGTTACAACTATGTGAAAAGAGTGTTTTTTTCATTCCTTTTTTTAATCCTAATTTTTACTTATTTCCTCCATAAGTGAGAGAGACAAATAGAGACAGAGATACAGGACCCTCCAATAGGATCTTGACACCACGCTCCACTCTCAGCCTCAGCTAGCCCTTAATCATGGGCATGCATGTGCCCAGCATACTCAGGGAGGTCTCTGGACATGAACTTGGAACCTTCTTATGTGGGTCAACCTCACAGAGCAACGTGTTATATTGCTGTGTCATCATCCCACCCCCATATTTCCTTTTAATACTTTTTTTGATGTTTATTTCTAAACTTTGTCAATGAGTAAATATTGTTTTAAATATTTGAATCCAAAGATAAAGATTATTTATAATGCTGTCACCCTCTTTCATGATTTGTATTATTTTTTTTCTCCCACGTATGTACAAAGGTGTTTTCAACACCTCTACTAAGTTCCTAGCTGCTCATTTCTTCCACACACTCCCAGGGATGACTTTATCAAGTGCTTGATATCACTTTTCTGAAGGCATCCATACCAACTTCAGGAAAGTCTCCTAGAATATGCTGAATACTAGCTTTGCAGCCTCTACTATTGAGCACATACAGTTTTCTGTAGAGTGTATATTCATTTTCTATTACTGAATAACACATTGTCATAAATATGGTGGCTTAGGGTGACTTCCACTTGTTCTCTCACAATTTCTGTGAATGTGGAGTCCAGGTATTGGGTCCTGAGTTAATTGGGTCCTCTGTTTAGGATCCTTCACAGCTAAAATCAAGGTGTTGGCTGGGGATGATCTCACTGAGGCTCAGGGCTCTCTTCCACGCTCAATGGTTTTTGCCAGAATTTAGTCTTTTGAAGTTGTATAATAGACATCCCCATTTTTTTGCTGATTATTGGCTGATGGTGCTCCCAACTTTTAGAGGCTGTTCTCAGATTTTAGCCATGCTGTCCTCTCACATCATGGCAGCTTGCTTCTACAAGGCCCTTGAAAAGCACCTGCTGTGTTTTGAGTGTACTTTTTTGGGCTTAATGGCTAGGGTAGATCCACCCTGGGGTAACCTCCTTTGGAGGAACTCAAAGTCAGTTGAAAAGGACCACAATTTACATTTGCAAGATGTCTTCACTTTTGCCACGTACTTAGCCTGATTATGAGAGTGATTCCCACTGTATTCACAGGTCCTGCCCACATCTGTGGTGAGGAAATTCAGAGTGGGACAGGGAGGGATGGAAATCTTGGTAGTCATCTTAGAATTTTACTACCACAAGATTATGAGAGGTAAATTAAGAATACCACCAATATTGAAATTGAATTTACATGAATGATATTTTAATTAGTTTGGAATGCATTATAAAAATAACACATATTCTGGGACCAGCAGTTATCTTAATGGCTATGTCGCTGGACTCCCACGTAGTCAACCGCGGTTCTCGTCCTGGACCCGGTGGCTTAAAACTCACGCCAGGCGTGTGTGCGTGCGTGCCCAAGATCCAAAGAGGAGAATGGAGGAGAAGGGATTGTGGCATGGCCATGCCCCCTGGGGGGTGATTTCTCGCTTTCTGTCTCTCTGTCTTTCTGGCGAGCGCACGCTCCCTATAGCAAAAACCTCTCCAAAAAAAGAAAAAAAAAAAAAAACACATATTCTTGGGACCAGCAGTTAGCATAATGGCTATGTCACTGGACTCCCATGTAGTCAACCACAGTTTGAGTATTGAACCCAGTGGCTTAAACTCACGCTGGGAGCGTGTGCATGCGTGCCCAAGATCCTGAGAGGAGAATGGAAAAGAAGGGATTGTGGCATGGCCATCCCCCCTGGCGGGATGATTTCTCACTTTCTGTCGCTCTGTCTCTCTCTGTCTTTCTGGCAAGTACACACGCCCTATAGCAAAAACCTCTCCAAAAAAAAAAAAAAAAAAAAACAAAAAAAAAACACATATTTTTAAGTATATTATGCACCATTTTGTGCAGATTCTAAATTCTCTTGACATCTCTATTTAATTAGTTTCCCAAAAATACAAGGTAAGCTGGTTCTTTAAAAAAAAAAAAAAAAAGGTATAATTTGGAATAGTTATCTCTGGGAATCTGGATTTTCTTCATACTGTAAAATCAATGAATTAATGAAGTATTCAGTCAGTAAAACCAATCACCAACCAACTAAACACAGCCTGGAAATAAAATGGGCGCTTAGGAGAATTAAAAAAAAGAATACCTATTGTTTTTTATATTGAGAGGGATTCTATTTTAGATCACTTTTGAAACAAAAACATCGCACTGTTGACAAGTTTGAAACTGTTTTCAGAAATAGGAGTTGTAGAGGGGTAGAAGAATGTGATGCGTTGAGGCAGGTGGGGGAAGGCATTGAAAAGATGTGCCTGATATTTCCTGGCTTTGTCTGGGATTAAGCTGTTCTCTTAACACATCGTTTCATGTAAGAAGCTGCTTTGGGGAAAGTATTTTAAAATCTAGCTCACTCTCCCACCTCATAGCTAAGTAGTACTTCAGTATTTCTAACCCAGATGGGATGACAATGCTGGCCAGCACAATTATAGCACCTACTATTTATATATATATCAGGTATTGTTCAGAGCTTTATGTAAAGTAACTCATTTAGTCCTTGCAAAAACTGTGAGATATGAGTACTCTCCCCATTTTACGGGCAAGGGCACTGAGGCACAGAGAGAGTAAATAACCTGCTCAAGACTGTAGAGTCAGTGAGCAGCAGAGCCCAGAACCGGATCTGGCCAGTCTGTCCTCGGGGCTCTGTCTTCTGCACCAGACTGTGTCACCTTCCAGGAAGAGGCTGACAGACATCACCCTGAGATTGGGGACCACCATCTGGCTCCCACTCCACTGTATGAATTTCCTCAATTCTCCACTCGGTCTTCATCTTGATAATTCTTGATATACATATCTATTTCTTTAGAGTCTAGGAGCCTTTGAATAGGATTAACCACATTTTAATTAGCTTTCTTTTTGTTCCTTTTTTTTTTAAAGAGAGATTTTTGCTCTAGTGCATGTGTGCTTGCCAGAGAGACAGAAAGTGAGAAATCACTTCCCAGGGCGATGGCCATGCCAAAATCCCTTTTCCTCCATTCTCCCTTGGATCTTGGGCATTCACGCACACACACCAAGCATGAGTTTTAAGCCACAGGATGTGGGACTTGAAATGTAGTCGACTATGTGAGAGTCCAGCTATTAACCATGAGGCCATCTGCTGATCCTTAATCAGCTTTTACTTCAAGATTATTTATTAGTTTTTTCCATGAGTGAAAGAGATAGCATTCTCAATAGGATCTTGACACTGCGATCCATTCCAAGACAGCCATGGGTCAAGGTCAAGTGAGTGTCTGGTGCACTCAGGGAGGTCTTCAAACGCAAATCCAGAAACCTTGCACATCGGTCATCCTTGCCGAATGTCACAATTTATCACGATGCCACTGTATAGCCCTTGATTATCTTTTTGTTTGGAGCAGGCCAAGAATTTTGTTGCTCCACTAACACTTTTTTTTTTAAATTAAGAAACATTTCCAAAATAAAATGTCCATGATAAAGCCAAAGACGAACGGTCTCCCATAGCTGACTTGATGGTGGGAATATCTGGGAAGAGAGTGGTTGAGGTGAACAGACTTGTAGGCTGTTTGTCATACACAACACACACCTCTTGATACCCAGGAATGTCCTGGAGAACAGAAGGGGCCGGAGCCAGGCCATGGATGCCTGGCCCTGACCCATGGTTGTACTGCTTTGGAATGGAAACATGTCCCTTTTCTTTCCTTTGAATCCTGCATTTTGCAAGCACATTTCTGGATATAATTTCCTTGGACATATTCCCAGTAAGGTGACATTTCTCACTTGTCTTCTGTGGTTAAACCTATAACTGTTTTTACTTTATCTTTTCTGCTTGACTGCTCTCTCCAACTTTCCTTTTTAATACTATAACTCCGACCTCTAATTCTCTTTGCTTTCTTTGTATCAGGCATTTTCTGCAGTCACTGATCCTGTAGGTGACTCCCTAGCCTGGAAGCTTTGTCATAGTTTTGCCATAAACATTTTCATGGAGCTCAATGAATGTATTCAATGCTTACCTCAATCAGACAAGGACTGCCATTCTCTCATGTTTCTAGGAGTTTCCTCATGAACTATGCAGCCTCTAAGATATTCCATTATCCACAAGGAAAGTGGGCTTAGTCCGAGTGTTTTTGGTTGCATGTGACTGAAATCTAAGACAAATGATCTTAAGCATAAAATAATGAAGTAGCACTCATAGACTTCAAGATACTGGAGGCTTAGAGAAGTGAAGACACATGAGCTCACAGAAGAACCTTAGGGACCAGAGCCTCAAGAACAAGAACTGTGGGCTCATCTCTTTCCTTGCCTTCTCTGGGCCTCATTTTGCAGCTCTCATTTCCCTCTCCACGTGGCAGGGAACTTGGCCGTCACTATCTCCAAAGGGACATTATCTCATTTTATCCACCACCACCATCAAGAGGACTTCTCTCATCCAGCATCTGAGCATCACTCTCAGGATAAGAGTCTGGTTGGCATGGTGTATGGCTGTGTGTGTGGGGGTTGGGGAAGCAGTGCCCTGTAGTTGTCCCCACCCATGTACCTACCCTTTGCCTCAGAAACATCAATGAAGCTCTGCCTTTACCTGCACAGGGATAAGAGTAGGAGCTCCTCAAAGGAAAGAGGGCTGTGTCTCAAAGAGGATGGAAAGTCATACTAGGTGACAAAATCTGTAGCTGCTACAACCCAATGTAGTAGGGAGATCTTTAAATACAACTTAGTCTCCAATGATATTTTAAATAATTCTTCCTCTAACAATCAGTTTTCACTCATGTGATATAATTGAAAGGTATAAATTAGGTTGATAGTGAGCTGTAGAATGTGATTTTGGAGAAAAAATAAAGTCATGATGTGGCCTAAGCCGTGTAGAGTATTTTAACTATGTAAACCTACAAATGAAAGATCATTGCTGGTGGGAATTTTCTGAATAGGTACTGGAAGATCTCATTCCCAGAAGGAAGAAAGCAAAAGTGGTAACATAAGAACAAGCCAGAGGAGAACCATGAGTAGCTCCAATTTAGCATGAAACTGATTACAATTTAAGACGGCAACATAGACAGTCAATACAGAGCACCAACACCTTGACAGCACACCAGGGACTGATGGGAAATGTCAGGTGGCCCCTAGTGTAGGAAACTGACAGTCCCAATACGTTGACAGGGGTGTTTTTCACCCTGCTCAGGAATCAGCAGAGGGAGTCATTAAAGTCTGTGCTTCAATAGTGGTTTTAGCTATAATTAACAACCAATTGTTTGGAGGTAATTTAAGAAGGGGAGTAGGATGAGAATGGGGAAAGGGGAAGAGGCATTTATGAAATGCTACTTCATTAATTTGAATTTATGGAGAGAGTTCTGGGATTTTCTCGTAAGACCACACCTCAAAAGCTTCCATCTGGGTAAAATCAAGATGAAATGTTTGAGGGCTGCTTATAGCTCGAGGGTGGGATGCTCTTTCTAAGAGCTTCTGAAAGCTCTTTTCAAACAAGGCTCTGTCATGAGACAGACAATAGGATATTTACTGTCTTCTTACCTTTTTCTTTCTCTTTCTTTTTCTTTCATCTTTCTTTCACCTCTCTCTCTCTCCCTCCCTTTCTCTTTCTTTCTTTCCTTCCTCCTTCCTTCCTTCCTTCCTTCCTTCCTTCCTTCCTTCCTTCCTTCCTTCCTTCCTTCCTTTCTTTCTTTCTTTCTTTCTTTCTTTCTTTCTTTCTTTCTGTCTGTCTCTCTTCTTTCTTTCTTTCCTTCTTTCCTGGTACATTCTGGCTGATAATTTAGAACCATGTTTTGCAATGTTTAATTTTCTTTTATGCAGACACTGTAGTGCTTGGACATGTCACGAACTTAGCAAGAAAAAAAAAGAATATGCCTTTTTAAAAATTCAGTACTAAAAATTTGGGACTCAGAAAATTGGAGTCTATGAAGAATGAATATCTAAATCTTTGACACGGCACCTCTAGGAGGGGAAGTTGGGGGGGGGGTGCTATAATTCAAATACCAGCCTGGAGGAATCATTTCGATTACGATGTAAGAAGTTATTGTAATGAGGTCAGTTCTGGTCCTTATGTTATTAGCCGACCAGGGCGGACATAGATGAGGTAGAACAGAAATTAATTAGTATTATGGGGGCTTTACAATCTGAGGTATTCAGAAACTTAGCAAAACTAGGTCTGTGTTCTTAAAAAAAAGATTATAGAGAGACCTTATTAAAGCACAGAAGGCTCAGCTATTTAAGATGGTGACATACATAGAGGCAGGAATGTGCAGAGAAAAGCTGAAAGGCAGCCAGGCCCTGAAGGAATTTCAGTGGAATTTCTTCACCGGAGGAGTAGTTAATAAATAGAGCAGATTTCTAAGGGCAGAAACTAGAACAGCTACTACAAATAGTTTTTTTTTTTTTTTTCCTTCTTCTTTAAAGAGGGGAGTGATAGGAAGTTGGAGAGGAAAATGTTGAAACAAAGAAAAACAAGCCAGCTCCCATGCAAATATGTCTGTTCCCAGACATTCAGAAAGTTGTATCATTTAATAATCATAAAATATACCATGGAGTTGGCTTTGGGTGTCAGTTTTAGTTTAATTCTAGATATCATTAAGAACTGCATGTAATTTAATACTTTTCAAAAGTGAAATACCATGTGTTTTGTCTTGCTGCCAAGATTTCTGCTATTTTCCATTGCGAGGAAGGACAGAGAGCAGGCTGGAAAATCCTTTTGTGCTCTTCAATTGTCCCCTCCTCCCACCTTTGATGCAAGGCTCTTCCTTACAGTCTGATGCACAAAGGCTTTTCTGGGACAGTTTTAATGTACAGAATGCTCCTGAATGCGAGTTTCTGAGTTATTTCTGCTCCCCTTGATCAGGTAGGTTGGTTTGGTTGCTAGCACGCGTATTTTTATTCTTCAGATTGTAAAATGTTGACAAAATGGTAACAAGTATAAGTGTGTGTGTATCCTCTGACCAACACATCTGCAGTTTTATCAATATGCAGATATCTTAGCACCTTCAGCAATCAGAAAGATCTTACTGAAATTCAATTTGGCAAAAACTGTTAACTTTAAAAATTGCCAGTTAATTCATCTGTTATCTGTCGTTCTTGCTACCAGTTCTATATTTGTTCCCCTCTCACCATCCATTTGCATCCCTCCCACTACTTGGGAATATTTACCCAAAGCTTTGAGCTTTCATGACAGAATCTCTTCAGGATAGCAGTCAGGTCAGTCCTGTAAATGGCTAAGCTGACAGGTGTGTTACTGACTGAAGTCACCCCACAGCAACATTTCCCCATCCTGGACCTCGTGATTACCTGGGATTTTGCAGAGATGCAGATTCTTACGATTCATACCAGACTTACTGAGACAAATCCTGGATGTGGGGCCTGTGAATCTGCATTTGGTTCAGTCGCCCAGGTGATTCTGAGACATGTAGGCCTAGAGGAATGGCATGCATAGTTTGAAACAGAAGACATGATAGGTACTAAGAAGACAGCCTTATAGATATTTACTTTCATTCCAGCCCAAACTTGCAGAGAAGAGCAATGGCAGGGGTCACATGGGGCCCAAGCAGCATGATTTGGGAGTTCCAGGCAAGCACAGCACATATGGCATTGCAAGAGCGTGTGCAGAAGGGACCTGGGGCCAGGTGATAAGGGAGCATTTGGGGAATATATTAGAAAGTCTAATATACTTTATACTGAACTGGACACTGATATTCTTTTGTGTATTTTGGAGACTATTATTTGAAAATCTGGTGAACTGAAGCACTAAGCAATTCACTGAAAGGCTAGGGAGGCCCTTTCAAACTGAAGGAAAGTCTGAGAGTGAGCTAGAAAGAGAAGCAGCAGTTCCCTTCTCTAGGAGAGGGAATCATACCTGGTCAACAATCCCTTAGTGTGTAGCCAAAGGAGAGAATTCCCCTAAAGGAACTCGGGTGCACTTACTCAAAGTAAGTATATGAAATGGTAGTCATGGTAGTAGTAATCCAAAACCAAACCAAACTCCTCAACTAAAATAGAAGCAAACTAACTAAACGTGTCAATCCTACTATGCAAAAAGCCAGCAATCAGGGGACCTTGGGTAAGTAGGATGAGGTGAGTGATCAAACAGTCAGGGAATAAGCAGGAGTGATCAAACAGGGAGAAGCAGCAAGACCTTCATAGGATGAAGGCAGAAACAGAGTTAACTGGAGGGCAGGTATTGAGCAGCCAAAGGGAGACCTGCAGTGATGCCATTCTGCCTGGGAGAGGTCAGGAGGCTGGGCCCTGCTTCCTGCCACTGGACCCTATCTGAACAGTGATAGTCTTTACGTGTGAGCCCTTCCTGGGCAGAGGTGCCCCCTACTCTGCATCTCAGGCTCCCCACTCCTTTCACTCTTGCTTTGACTTCCATGATACTGTCCAACATTTTCCTTGCCTTCTCTACCACTGGAATTCCCCCCATGCGTTTCCGTGGAAAATGTAAAATTTCCAAGGGCTTCCACTCTCTTGCTTGTTTCCCTCTGGGGCAACCTCACTAGACATAGGGGGGCTGGTGACTTAGAACAGCTCTGCAGCACACTGGTTGGTTAAATAGGCCTTTGTAGATTGGCCTGGGAACCATACAACTATTTATGATTTTTTTCTATGGAGAAATTCTTTGAGCTCTAAACACTCCATTGACTGGTGACCTTTTCAAACACAGTGTCCCATCTAGGCTCAGCAGCGGAGTGAAGTCACTAAGGCTTGTCAGAGCCAAGCTGGGAACGATAAACCAAGGCAGGGGCAGGCCACGGCCAGAAGGCAGGCACGAGGAGACTTCTGTGAAGCAACAGCAGGGTGGGGGCCCAGTGGGTGATAGTTACGAAATTCCTAGCAAGGAGATGTCTAAGTACAACGCAATTCTGAGTGTCTCAGTATGCGGATATACCTAGGATGAAAACTGCTGGGATGGAGTGTGAGGTGAGAAGGCTTGCTATGGGGGAGTGGCTTCTCACCTGCATTTGCTGTCTTCAGAGTTAGGTCCTCTGCTGTTCCGTCCAGGCCATTTCTAGTGCATGTGGCTGGGGCAACCTCACAGAGAATTGAGTGCAATAGTTACTGAGTAAAAATCTTTGAAAGAGCCAAGTGTTTTTTATTTGAGAAATGCAGTCTACTGTTAACAGTGAGAGGGGAGTGGACTCTGGTCTCTAACCATCTCTATCAGCTTCCTCGAAGCTACCCTAAACAGTAAGAATAATAACAACAAAATAAAAACCCATTGTATTATAGAAGAAGAATTGTACTTATGTGAATAAGAATTAAGGATGTTCAGAAAACTTGCTATTTAAATTGACCCATTACATACAATCTAGGTAAAACAGTGGGTTTTACATGAAATCTCCCAAGACACTTTTCACCCGATTTCCACCCTCCCCCACAGAATTCTCGCATTGCTGTTGGTGCTGTGATTTTGTCTTTGCAAATCCATCAGTGTTTTGCACGCTTGACCTGAGACCGCCAGGACTGAAACCCTGTTTCAATGTCTACTAATGGCACAATAAGCCTAGGTGGGCATCTGTCCTTGTGCCCATCACTGGCACAGAGGCTGATCTGTTAATGAAGCTCACATTCTAAATTAAATAAATTCATATTTAAGAAGGACACAGGATGACCAAAGTCTGGAATTTCTGCTTGCGGTTTAACCAGCTGGCGTGGAGGTGAGAGAAGGAAAGGTTGTGCTGCAACTCCTAACTCATAACTCCCCTTTTCTGGCTCTATAGTGGGAGATCTCTGACAGAAGCTTTCAATTTTTAATTTTTATGAATCAAAAATTACAGATTTTTTTAAAAAAAGAGCTCTCCCCCCCCCCCCCCCATAGGGTACATGTGCTTGTTGCTTGTTGGAGGGAGAAGAGAAAGACAGAGAAGTGAGAGGGAAGGTGAGAAATCACCTCCCAGAGGGATGGCCGTACTGCAATCCCTTCACCTCCATTCTCCTCCTGGGATTGTGGGCACCCCCACACACTCATCTGGAGAGATTTCAAGCCACTGGGTCTGGGACTCCAGCAGTGGTCGGCTATGTGGGAGCCCAGCAACATAACCACTACACCATCTGCTGGCCCCAGATTCTTTTTTTTTTTTTTCTAACAGAGAACTTGATATTCTTTTTTTGTGTTAAATATTTCTTCCTTTGTCCCTCCCATGCACCCTCTACCACCTAATCCCTACTACCCACTCCCCTCCTTTATTGTCTCTAGTATTTACGCTTATCCTCTACTGTGATTTCTTTGGCTCTTTCCATTTCTGCCATTGAATGCAGACATTTGGCACATATTAAGTGGGAGATTTAGTGTATGTCTTTCAAAATCTGCCTCACTTCACTTAACCTTGAATCTTCTATATTCATCCACTTTGAATCAAAGATACTGTCTCATTGTTTCTTATGGTTGAGTAATAGCATTCTATGGTATATACATATACCACAGCTTTTCAACCAGACATCAGTTTTTGGACATTTAGATTGTTTCCACATCTTAGCAATTGTGTATAATGCTGCAATAAACACAGATGTGCACGTGTCTTTCTGACAGCGTGTGTTTTCCTATGCTTTGGTAACTACGAAGGAGTGGGATTACTGGGTTGTATGATAGTTCTAGTTGTAGATTTTTGAGAAACCACCTTATTGTTTTCCATCTCACAGAAGCTTTAACAAAGAAAGCATAAAAAGATATGCAGGAGCTAACACAGTGAGAAGTAGAAAGGGAGAGATAAATGAGTTGCATGACAGTGTGAAGGTCAGAGCGTGAGGGATGAAGATGGATCACATTGACATTTGTGGCCCTGGTTCTCTAGTTGAAGATCTCTTAAAATGTTCTGACTGGCACAAACTAAGAAGCACGATTCATGCTTTGAGCCAAGACTTACATCCTTTCAGGTGTGTTTATGTATATGGTCTCATATAAGTGATTCAGAAGTTTCACAAAACAGTTCTTACCTTTGCTATACATAACACATGCACATACTGAATATTTACTTTTTATGATTCTAATATTCTATTCTATTCTATTCTATTCTATTCTATTCTATTCTATTCTATTCTATTTTCTAGTCTATTCCCCTCAATTCCATCTTTTTTTTTTTTTTTTTTTTTTTTTTTTTTTTTTTTTTTTTTTTTAATGCTGCTCGTAGTCCAATAAGTAGGTTGCACAACACACTCATGGGTTAAGACCCAGAATTTAGAACTCACTTTGTATTCTACCTTTTGTTGTTGTTATTATTCATGATAGAGCACATGTGCACATGGAGAAGAGAAAGAGAAAGAAGAAGGACCCTCCACAGGGCCTGGTCATACTATGATCCCCTTCCTCTAGTCCTCCAGCCCTCCAAGATTCTGGGCGTGCGTGCATGTGCCCAGCATGTCTCAGACTAACTGGGCCAGGAACGTGAACTGTGGAACTTGCAAGCATGTGGCTTCGGCCTTGGCAGTCAGCTGCACTACCAACTGTGCCATGGAGGCTGGGGCTCTAGTCTTTTTCTTCACGAGAACCACAAAACTTAATTATTTATTACTCACTCTGTGCTAAGTGCTGTAGTGAGTTTAGGTCACCTTAGCTCTGACTACCAAAAACAGCCGGTTCCTTGAAGGTGGTCTGAAGAGAAATGCTGTGGCAGAGATGTTTCCAGAAACCTGGGTCACGTGGCACTAAGAATGAAGAGCTCCAGTTGCTGTGCCAGCCTGGTTCCCACAGGCTTTATTTTGTCCTGTCCTCATCTTTGCTGTATTGATTTAAAATTATCCTTTTCCTCTCCTTTCTCATTATTACAAGATAACAATGCCTCAATAACTTGTTTGTTTTTTCCTTCAGAAAATAGTCATCCATTTTTCATAAGAAATGTACATGTGTATTCACAACCATGAAGCACGCCAAATGGCTGGTCCACAAAGTCCAGACATATTCAGGACGTTTCCTGAAGATAATAGTAAGAACACAGAAAACATAAAGCATAAAAAGCATAAAACTACCTATATATGTTTTTCCAATATAGACAAGTATTTCTATTTTTCTTCTATTTTATTCTTCTTGTGAAAAATAAACAAAAAAATTAAAGGACATCCAACAGTTGTACCTAGAATGCAAAACATTGAGATCTCTGAAGATAGCATCTACTTTGTCATAACTTCCTCCATCATGCCGAAGCAGATAGTGACTGTAACTGGAGGCTTGTGATTCTGTATTTTACTTCCTGCTGCTTATTTTGCCTAGGTTTTTTTTTTTAATCAACAAGTTGAATGTAGGTTATATAAGTAATTTAGCAATATGTGTGAATGGACTTGAATCTTTTCACAAATATTATTAAATCTGTGTGTTCCCTGTTAGAAATTTCATTTCTTTCTAACCATTTCTCTGACTATTATTTTTGCCTTGTTTTAGTACATAAATTCTGAATGGGGGGCAAAAATTAGTTCTTCAAAAGATGTAACAAAGTTTACTCTTTATGAATAAGGTGTAGGTCTGTGGGATTAAAGATTCTTGCTACTCTCTTCTCTTTCAAGACCTGGAGGTGGGTAAAGTGTCCTCCTTGTTCCTACCTTTGCAGACCAATCCTTCTTGAGATTGCCTCCTAAAATTTCTAAAATTATTCTTCCTAACTTTTTAAAGGATTATTTATTTAATTTTATTTATTATTATCATTATTTTTAAATTTGACCAGTGAGAGACAAAAATATAGAGATGGAAAGTGAGAAAGCAAGCCACCAGGTCCGTGACTCAAACCCCCATGAGCCTTAACCACCATGCCACCTGCCAACCCCCTTCCTGACATTTTTTGCTTTTTAAAAGCAAATGTTAATCTTCCTGGTTCCGATAGCTATAGACTTCAGATCACTCTCCATTCTATGAAGAATTTAGAGCCTGGCTCATTGTCTCCATTACTATGTGGGAATTCCGCATTGACATAAGCAATCACTCCAACAACCTGACCTCTTAGTTCTTCCACTGCACCTCAACTACCTATTCCCTTGGTCAGACATGAGATATAAACTTATCAAAAACTGCTCTCCCTTCTTGATCTCATTTTCAAGCATCCTTCTCTCCATATACAGTCTTTCCCTCCCTCCCTCTTTCCTTCTTTTCCTCTTCTTCCTCCTCCTTTCTGCTCTGTCTCATTCTTTTTTCTCTTTTACTCCTCTACCTAGTATCCCTCCTTTTGACAGTTATTTAAGCATTTAGGACCTCTAGCCTACTGACATAATATTCCACTCACTGTCTGCTATCCTGCCCACCTACTACACCCAATCACTTTGTTAAAAACCCAATGTTCTTCCTTCCTCTTGTGCATGCCCAAAAGCACCTAACAGAGAAATACCGTATATTTAGCTATGCTGACCAGTATTACTTAAATTCAGGATCACAAACCTTGGGTGGGCTGTTAATACTACCAGGCAGTCACAGTATTTTTCTATAGTCCAGTTGCTTTACCACTCTTTCATTCTTATAGATGACTGTTTTAAACAATATTTTCTCTTTCTTGGCAAAACTTCAACCCTTTCTCTGCCTTTTCACAAAGAATTTTCTTCTACCCATAGCACCAACCTGTCAGCCTCTCTGCATTGGTAACCATACTCTTTGCCAGCCCTACTGCAATGGGTGAGCTCAACTTCAAGGTCAATCTTTGACTTAAGGCCAATTCTTCTACTTCTTCAATGGATTGCAATACTTCCAGCCTAATTGCAAATATACTCACTCTCCCTCCTACATCATCATCTATTGAAACAAGAACTAAAATACAAATGAGTATAGAATTTTCCATTTATACTCTAGCCACACGTTGACCCTGCATTTGTCATCAGCTACTGTACCATTTCTCTGCCCTTTTTGAATCTTTCAAACCATTCAAAAGGCTCATTCTTCCCAATGCCCTCTAATTTTCTCTTTCTCTACTTTTTTTTATTTATAACTTTATTGAAATATAATTCATATAACACTATAATTCACCAAGTTAAGAAATACAATCCAATGGTTTTTAGTATATGCATGGGCTTGTATAACCATTACTATAGTCAATCTTAGAACACTTTTATCATTAAAAAAAAAGTTCTATATCCATTAGCAATCACTTCTAATTTCCCCCAACCACCACTTCTAGCCCCAGGCAAACTCTAATCTACTTTCTGACTCTATAGATTTGCCTATTCTGGACATCTCATATAAACAGAATAACACAATCTTTTTACTAACCATGATGCTTTCAAGGTTAATTCATACTGAAGCACACGCCAGTACTTCATTCCTCTTATTGCTGAATCGTATTTCATTGCATACATATACTATATATTATTTTATTTATTTATTTACTTATTAGAGAGAGATTTTTGCTATAGGGCATGTGTGCTCTCCAGAGAGACAGACAGAAAGACAGAAAGCAAGAAATCACCACCACCACCCCCTCAAGGTGGACGGCCATGCCACAGTAATTTCTCCTCCATTTTTCTCTTAGGATTTTGGGCATGCACTAGCCCAGTGTGAATTTCAAGTCACCAGGTCTGGGATTCGAATCCCAGTCAACTAAGTGGGTGTCCAGTGACATAACCATTACGCCATCAGCTAGTCCCTTTATCATTATTTATTCACTCATCAGTTGATGGACATAGGGATTGTTTTTGTTTTTTGGCTACTTTTTTTTTTAACTGCAAGAGAGGGTGTGCGTATACGAGAGAGGGAGAGAGAGAGAGAGAGAGAGGGAGAGAAAAGGGGAGAGAGAGAGAAAGAGAGAGAGAGAGAGAGAGAGAGAGAGAGAGAGAGAGAGAGAGAGAGAAAGTCCCCAATAGGACCTGGCCAAGTCATAATCTTTTTTCCTCAATATTTCCATCCCATCAGGATTATGAGCATGTGTGCATGTACTAGCATGTTTTTCAAACTGGGAGCCAAGATTTGAACCATGACTGTATGAGATGTGGCTTCTTCTGTACAGCACTTAACCACTGCACTACAGGGCGAGCCTATTTGAGCTATTATTAATGCTTTTAGAAACACTCATGTATGTGTTTTTTAAAGAAGTTCTCACCATAGGACATGTGCGCTTATGGGGATGAGGTGGGGGAGTAAGTGGTGGAGGTGGGAGGAGATAGACATATTGAGTGGGAAAGTGAGAAATCACTCCCCCAGGGGGGATGGCCATGCTACAATCCCTTCTTCTTCATTTTCCTCTGGGGATCTTGGGTACACACATACATGTGCCCAGTGTGATTTTCAAGCCACTGGGTCCAGGACGTGAACTGCAGCCAGCTATGTGGGAGTCCAGCAACATAACTGCTACACCATCTGCTGATCTCATCATGTGTGTGGTTTTGTGTGAGTCTTAAGTTTTCACTTTTTTGCACTTCTCAAGTTTTGTATGGTCAAATAAATGCTTTACAATTCCTAGAGTGGAATTGCCAGGTCATATGGTAAATCCTTGTTTAACATTTAGAACTGCCAATCTGTTTTCCAAAGCTGGCTGTACCATTTGACATCCCTACTAACGATGGGCATCCCAATTTCTCCACACCTTAGACAATATTGTTTTTATCTTCTTATTATACCCATCTTAGTAGGTACAAAATGGTATCTCATTATGGTTTTGATTTTTATTTCCTTGTGGTTAATAATGCTTTCATGTGCCTCTTGGTCATTTGTATATCTTCTGCGGAGAAATATCTACCCATATCCTTTTCCTGTTTTTTAACTGGGTTATTTGTACTTTTATTATTGAGTTTTAAGAGGTCTCTATATATTCTAGATACAAGTCCTTTAGCAGATATATGACTTGCAATTATTTGTACTATGGGCTGTCTTTTCACTTTCCTAATGGTATTCTTTAAGGTGCAAAAGGTTTTAATTTTGATGGAGTCCAATTTATCTATAATTTTCTGTTGCTCATGCTTCTAGTGTCTTGTCAAAGAAATCATAACTTCGGGACCAGCAGTTGGTGTAATGGCTATGTCACTGGACTCCCATGTAGTTGACCTCAGTTCAAGTTCCAGACCTGGTGGCTTAAACTCACACCGGGCACATGTGCATGCATGTCTAAGATCCTGAAAGGAGAATGGAGGAGAAAGGTTGGGGCATGGCCATTCCCCCCACCCCCCGGGAGGTGATTTCTCACGTTCTGTCTCTCTGTCTCTGTCTTTCTGGGGAACGCACGTGCCCTATAGCAAAATCCTCTAAAAAATTTATATAAAAAAAAAAAGTAAAAAGAAATCGTAACTTCATTTAATCCAATATACCTGTGTTTCCTTCTAATAGTTTAATAGTTTTTGATACATTTTTAATTAATTTCCATATATGGAGCAAGGTAAGGGTCCAATTTCATTCTTTTGCATGTAGATATCCAGCTGTCCTAGAATTATTAGTTGAAAAGACCATTGATTTTTCTTGGCATCCTCATCAAAAATCAATTGATCACAGATGTATGAGTTATTTATGGAGTCTCAGTTTTATTCATTGATCTCTTTGTCTATTCTTGTGCAAATACAGCCATCACACTGTCTTGTAAGTTTTGAAATTGAGATGTTTAAATCTTCCAAATTTGTTCTTTTATTTCAAGATTGCTTTGGCTATTCCAGGTCTCTAGAATTTTTGTATGAATTTTAGTATCAGCTTACCAATATTTGAAAATAAGTTAGCTAGACTTTTTGTAGGGATTTTTTTAAATCTATAGATCAATTTAGAATTTGGAGAGCATTGCCATCATACACTGCCTTCCATCTCATTATTGTGGAGTATCTTTCCATTTATTTAGGTCTTCTCTAGCACTTTTCAACAATATTTTGTAGCTTTCAGATTATGAGTTTTATACATCTTTTACTTCATTTTATTACCTGTTTTCCCTGTTTAGAACCTCTAGTATAGTGTTGAATAGAAATAACGAGAGCAGGGGCCAGCAGGTGCCATGGTGGTTAAGGAGCTGGACCTTCCTACATGGCCGACCATGGACTGAGTGCTGGACCTGGTGGCTTGCTTTCTCTTTCTGTCTCTCTGGTCAAAATTTAAAAAAAAAATGAATGAGTAAATAAAATTTTAAAAATAAAAAATTCTTTAAAATAAATAAAAAAAAAACAATGAAATCATATATCCTTTTTTTTTTTTTTTTTTTTGTTCTTAACCATAGAAGAAAAACTTTCAGTCTTTCAGCATTAACTGATGTTAGCTGTGGGTATTTGTGTAAATGCCCTTTATCATTTTCCTTCTATTCTCAGTTCATTGAGTAGTTTTTATCATGAAGGTGTATTGAACATCGTCAAATGCCTTTTCTGCATCTATGAAGATAATCACATTGTTTTTGTTTCTATTATATTGGTATGGTGTACTATATAAACTGATTTTCAGATGTTAAATCAAAGTTACATTCCTGCAATAAATCCCATTTGCTTGTGGTATACATGCCTTTTTATTTGTGTTGTGTTCAGTTTGCTAATACATTTAGGGGAATTTTGTGTCTATATTCATAAGAGATACCTGTCTATAGTTTGTGTGTGTGTGTGTGTGTGTGTGTGTGTGTGTGTGTAATGCCTTTGGCTTATAAAACAAGGTAACACCATTCTCATAGAATGAGTTAGAAGTGTTTTTTCCTTCAATTTCTTGAAAGAGTTGTGAAAGACTGTTATTTATTTATTTATTTATTTATTTATCTTAATGCTAGGCAGTATGTGTGCATGAGAGAGAGAGAGAGAGAGAGAGAGAGAGAGAGAGAGAGAGAGAATTCCTCAGCAGGGTCTGGTCATGCCATTATCCTTCCTCTTCTACTTCTCTATCCCATCAGGATCTCGAGCAGAGTGTTGCCCCCAGGGCTGGAACTTAAACTGGTTGGCTGTATAGGATCTGGGTCTCTCTGTACAGTGCTTAACCACTGCTCTACAGGGCCAACTTGGTATTCATTCTTTCAATGCTTGGTAGAGTTTACCACTGAAGAAATCTGAACCTAAGCCTTTCTTTATTATTATTTTTTAAATTATAAACTGAGCATCCCTAATCTAAAAATTGAAAACCTGAAGTGCTCCAAAATCGAAACTTTTTGAGTGCTATCAAAATGCCACAGTGGAAAATTCCTGGCCTCATGTGACAGGTCACCATCAAAACATTGGATTATAAAAACATTGTATAAAATTACCTTCAGGCTATGTGTATAATGTGTGTATAAACATAAGTAAAATTCCTTTTTAGAGTTGTGCCCTGGGAAAGCCCCACAGAACAATGGTAAGTGCTGTACATGGGGAGGGTCTGGAAAGGCCAAAAACAATTCAAATCTTGACCTTTGCAGCTTGAAAAACACTCTGGTCACAGGTGCATGCCCGCCCCAAATCCTGATGGGATGGAGAATTAGAGCAAAAAGGATTGCCTGTGACCATGCCACATTGGGAGATGCTTTCTGTCTTGCTGGTGAGTGCACATGCCCTCTTGCAATTAAACAAAACTTAGAGTTGGGTCTCATCCCAAGATATCTCATTATGAGATATCTTTGTCTCAAGAAGAGACAAAGAAGGACATTATGTAGTACTAAAGGGCTAATTCACCAAGAAGATATAACACTTATAAATATTTAAAAACTTGAAATATAAATATTTCAAAATTTGAAATCCAAAACACTTCTGATTCCAAACATTTTGGATAAGGGTTTCTCAATATTTCTGTACCATTCAGTCTCCTCACTTGTTATATATCTATCTTGATTTTCTATTTATTAAGTCTATCTCTGTCATTGCTATCACTAAGATTTTGCTTGTTTCATTTAAGTCATCTGATTTGTTGGCATATAGCTGTTCATTATAGTTTCTCTGGTCCTGTTTATTTCTGTAAGATTTTAGTTATGTTCATTCTATTGCTCCTGAGTTTAGTGATTTGTGTCTTCTCTCCTTTTGTTTGGTCGGTCTAGATAAAGATATGCCAATTTTGTTGATCTTTTCAAAGAAGAAACTTTATCATGTATGAATTATTTCTATGGTTTTTCTATTCTTTACTTCATTATGTCTGCTATAATTGTTATTATTTTTTCTTTTTTCTTGTTTGAGCTTTATTTGTTTTCTACCTCCTTGCACCCAGTTTGTATCTTAAAAGTTTATAGGCTCCTATGGGATAGAAAACAGTGACAACAAGGGAGAGGGTGGCACAGAGATACTCCGCCTGAGAATTGTTGCCTCTGCCCAGGTGTACTTTGCGATTTCCGTTTTCTGAACCTGGTGGTGCACTAAACACACCGCGTGATATCTACTTCCTACTTCACTTGAATCTCCCTAGCTCAGCTCCAGGTATATTTAGTCCTGAGAAACTGGGAAAGAAACCAACACCTTAAGCTGACTACACACACTCTTCCCTGGAAAACAAGGCCCTTTCCCAAGAACATATCTGAGAAGTAAAGCTCTTCTTTCCTTCCGACATAATTTCTGGCTTTTGATCAACTGTTTAATCTATTCACATGTAATATTATTAATATAGTTGGATTTGCATCTGCCATCGTACTTTTTTTTTGGTATGTCATATCTTTTTTGTTCCTTTATTCTTCATTCCTTTCTTTCATATTAAGTGAATGTTTTCTAGTTTAATATTTTAATTTCAATAGTGTTTTTTCCAAATGTATTTTAGAGTTTTTCTTTTAGTGGCTACTCAAGGGCTTGCCATATACATCTTTTTTTTTTTTTAACTAGGGTTATTATTTTTATTGTTTACTTAAAAATTTTTTTATTATTATTTACATTTAATCACCATACATTTTTACAGTGTACGAAATATGTTTTTCACCCCAGCACAAATACAGTGTACATAAGTCAAGACAAAGACATTATCCTCTATATTATCATCAGCAAATAACTTTTCATTTTTTGTGTCAATTAAACATACTTTTCTATTCCCTTCCCTCCCCCTCATATACATCTTAACACTCCATTTCTGTCTTTAACCTACTGTAATTGGTCATTCATGTCCATCCTACTACAGAAAGTATTCATCAAACTGATTTTAAATCTAATAATAAATTTTTCTGTCTTCATCTTATTCAACCAGCATTTGATCCAGTTCATCTCCCTATTTTGAATCACCTTAAATGTGGTTTCTGAGACACCACTCTCTCCTGCTTTCCTCCAACCTCACTAGTGACTACTTTTTAGTCTCGTTTGATATTGCCTTCTTATTCTCCAGACATCAAAACTTTGTAATGGTCCAGCTCTTGACTTGATCTTTTTATATTCTCTATTTGTACTCAGTAACTAATTCAGTTCATGCAGGACTATGATTTTTATTTCCTTCGATATACCGAAGACTTTTAAGTTGACCGTCTTAAAAACCAACCTCTCCCTGTACTTGAAACTCTCTGTCCCACATCCTTCTTAGCATCTCTGCTGGATGTTTATAGGCATCTAAATTGTACCAAGTTCCAAACCTGCTCTCCCTCCAAAGTCCCTGTCCCAGTAAGTACTTCATTTTTGCTTTGTTTTTGATGTTTAGACCAAAAATCTTTGGAGCTGCCTTTGGCTCATTTTTTGGTCTCACACACCACATTCAATGTATTGGCAAATTCTGTCAGCTGTCTACTTTCAAATGTATCTGAAATTTGAATAACTCCCTACTTCTTTGATTGGCACTACTGTAATACGAGCCAGTATGTTCCTTAACCTGGATTACTGCAATTATCTCCTTTTATCTTTTTCCTCTAAAATATCTACATAGGAGTAACCACAGTGGTGTTACTAAAAAGTCGTACTATATGCCTTTTTTTGCATTAAACACTCCAGTGCCACCATATCTTTTTCAGAAAAAATGTCTACTAGATCCTATGTCATCTATATACTAGGTATCTATTGCTGCATAACAAATTACTCCAAAGCTTTATTGACTTTAAACAAAAATAAAAAATTTCTTATCTCTCAGAGTTTCTATGGGCAGGAAATGAAGGCCGTCTTAGCGAGGTAGGTAGCTCTTCTGGCTCAGAACCTTGTATGAAGATGCAATCAAGATTTTGTCTAAGGTAGCAGTCATTTGAGGCCTTCACTGAGAGGGTTCACTTCTGAGGAGGTTCACTCTCATGTCTGGCATGTGTGTGCTAGTTCTTGGTGAGAGGCCTCTGTTCCTTCCTATATGGGCTTCTTTGTAGGCTGTTTAAGTGTCTTCATGATGTGGTATATGATTTTCTCCAGAATAAGTGATCCAAGAGAGAGGCAGGTAGAACCTGTCTTTTTTATGACCTAGCTTGGAAGGCACATAGTATTCTTTTTTATCAAATTATTAATGAGAGAAAACATGTAGGAAAGCGAGAGAGAGAGAGAGATAGGTATTTTTTTTTTTTTGGAGAGGTTTTTGCTATAGGGCGCGTGCGCGCGCCAGACAGACAGAGAGACAGAGAGACAGAAAGCGAGAAATCACCCCCCAGGGGGGATGGCCACGCCACAATCCCCTCTCCTCCATTCTCCTCTCAGGATCTTGGGCATGCACGCACACGCGCCCAGCGTGAGTTTAAGCCACCGGGTCTGGGACGCGGTCAACTACATGGGAGTCCAGCGAAATAGCCATTACGCTAACTGCTGGTCCCAGAGATAGGTATTTTTGACAGGGTGTCATCACAATCCCCTGCTTCAGTCTCTCGGTCAGCTAGAACCACAAGTTTGTGCCACAGTATCCAATCTGTTTGAGGTTGAGCAAGAACCACACTCGGGACTCCCATGTAGCCCCAGCCTTGTGCCACCACTGGAACCAAATCACTAGGTCTGGCCTACTTGTTTTTAAGAATTATTTAATTTTATTTATCATTATTATTTTAAAATTTGACCATAAATAAACACAGCGATAGAGGGAGGGAAAGTGAGAAAGCAAGCCTCCAGGTCAGGGGTTTTAACCACTGTTGGCCATGTGAGAGTCCAGTGCCTTACCCACCACATCACTTGTTGTCCCCATGGCCCATGTTTAAGAAAGGACACTGAGTTTCCTCCTCTTGAAGGGAGGATTATCACTGAATTTACAGACAGATTTAAAACCACCACTGATTCGTCCCTCATATTCTGATGTCATTTTCTTCACTTTTCTCCTGGCATGCTCAACCATGGCCTTGTTTATCTCTACTAAACATTACCTAAAATAAATCAGGCATATTTCCACCTCAGGGCCTATGCTATTGCTGCTCATTCCACCTGCAAGAGTTTTCCTCCAGTCACATGATGCACGTACTCACCTTTCATGTCTCTGCTCAAATATTACTTCACCTCAAGGGTTTTCCTGAGCATGCTTCTAAGGTAACATTTTCCCTTCTACCTCTTTCTTTCCTTTTTTTTTCTTTTTTTTTTTTTTTATTTTGGAGAGGTTTTTGCTATAGGGCACGTGCGCTCACCAGACAGAGAGAGATAGAGAGATAGAAAGCGAGAAATCACCCCCCAGAGGGCATGGCCACGCCGCAATCCCTTCTCTTCCATTCTGCTCTCAGGATCTTGGGCACGCACGCACACGCGCCCGGCGTGAGTTTAAGCCACTGGGTCCGGGACTTGAACCGCGGTCGACTACGTGGGAGTCCAGCGACATAGCCATTACGCTAACTGCTGGTCCCCCTCTTTCTTTATCTACTTTACTTTGCCTTGTTTCTTTCGTAGTTCATACTGTGACATGTCAAAACACACACACACACACACACACACTCACAAATATGTATCAGTTATCAACTTTTCCTTTATATAACTGTCCCCTGGTTTCAAATATAGTCTCTGGTGGCAGGAATTTGGTGTCTTTAGTCATTTCTGCAACTTCAATACCTTGAACATTTTCCTAGAATGCTGTTAAATACTTGCTATTTTTTATAAATGGCTAAGCACACAGAACTACTCTGTTCATAATTATCTCACGGAAATGTATTTATTGCATGACACGATGAACGTGTTAGAGGTATTATATATTCAGTAAATCAGTTGAGAAGTGATTTTGCTACCGAATTTTTTCTTGCATTTGGTGGTAACTCTCCTCATGTAGCTACATGGCATTTTGTCCAAAGTTATAGTGAAAGATTTAAGAATTACTTTTCAAAATTCACTTTGGTGGAACCAGCAGATGGTGTTACATTGCTGGACTCCCACATAGTTGACTGCAATTCGAATCCTGGATCCAGTGGCTTAAAATTCATAGCAGGCACATGTGCATGCATGCCAAAATTCCTGAGAAGAGAATGAAGGAGGAGGATTGTGGTGTGGCCATCCCTCTTGGGGGGTGATTTTTCACGTTCTGTCCGTCTGTCTGTCTCTGTCTTTCTGGCAAGCCCACACACCCAATAACAAAAATCTCTCTCAAAAAATACACACACACACACACACACACACGTATACATATAACTTGGTTACTTAACTCTATTTATTATTATTAATCCTGAAACTTCTAAAGGTTTTGGAGATTAATGTTGAATTGCTATATTCCAGCAAATCATCTATTATATAAGCATTGGAACGTTTCTGTCTGGGCATTTCTTTCTTTCCACAAGCGCCCTTCTTTTCTTTTAAAGTTTATTTATATTTTTTTCCATGAGTAAGAAAGACAGAGAGAGAGAGAAAGAGACAAAGAGGGAGAGAGAGAGAGGAAGAGAGAGAGAGGAGAGAGAGAGAGAGAGAGAGAGAAAGAGTGCCCTAACAGAATCTTGATGCTTTAACTCAGCACCCCCCCCCCCCCCCATTTTCAGCCAGCCCTGGTCAAGAGCATGTATATAACTAGTGTACTTAGGGAGGTCTCTAGACATGAACTAGGAACCTTCCTGTGAGAGGTTGCCTTGTAGAGAGTTGCAATTTGTCACTCTATAACCATCAGCCCTGTAAGATCCCCTTAACAAGTATTCTTCTATGAACAATGCTTTAATAGGCAACAATGCCTTGAAGACCACAAAATGAGTTAGTTCCCCAAATTCTGAAAGTGTATAGATGTATGCCCAGTTAGAAACATTTACATTTAATAAATTTCTAAGTCAATAGATGCCATCTTGCTTTTCCATCTGTATTATATATTTAAGAAAAATATAAATTTTATATTCTTGATATTTGTCTTTATATTACCATGCTGTCTCCTTTTGAGAAACACGAAATTTTTGTACTTGATCTCAATGGTAACTCATTAGACATTAATGTTGTCTAATCATTATTTTTTCCTTTAAGAGGAAGAGAGAAGGAGAAACAGAGACAGAGATAAGAGAAAGATAGATAATTTTGACAGGATTTCACTATATTGCGATTCTCCTATCTCAGCCTCCCAATTAGCTGAGATTACAAGTGCATGTAACCATGCCAGGTATATTCAGGTTGGTTGAGGAACCAGACCTGAATCTCTCATGCAGCTTTTCATCTTTTGAGCAGTGACTTTATGTGCCAACATGGCTGGGCCCTAGCTGTTTATTAGAAGGCTTATTAGTAGGGAGAAGAAGATTCCACATGGCTCTTGCAAACTAGACGTATCTAAGAGCACTGTAGCTAAACATCCAAATACTAATAAGGTTAAAATATTCTTCAATATCTACTGAATCTGCTGCACCAGTGATCACAATAGAATGGCAAAGAGATTCTAGATCACCTCTGTCTGCTTGCTCCTGAACATTCAGACTGAACTTCAAGAATTTGAAAGAAACACACCATCAATCAGATGACAAGAAATCACCGTCGGATCACAAGAAATATGGGAAAGCAAGAAAATACCTCTCCTTCAAGGGAAAAGAGTAACTTTTCTTCATCTACAAGCAGTTCGGTGAAAATCATGGAAATGTCTGATAAGGAATTTAGAGCATTCATAATGTTGAAGCTAACAGAGATGGAAGAGAAGAGAGACAATGAGCTGCTAAAGAGAAAGGAGAAAGAAGTTGACAAGCTCCAGGAGATGAGGAAATTCTTGCAAGATCTAAAAGAGGAATTACACACTTTACAAAAGACTCAAACAGAACTGTTAGAGATGAAGTTTATAATACAGGAAGTCAAAATCTCCCTTGAAAGTATTAAAAGCAGACTAGATCATTCAGAAAATAGAATCTCAGATGTAGAAGAGAAAATGGCTGGCTTAGAAAAATCCACCACAAAGACTGAGAAAATGGCCCCCATTTGAGAATAATATACGAGAAGTACTAGATACCGTCAAACATCCAAACATCCGGATAATTGGCATTCCAGAAGATGAAGAGACCCATAAGGGCGTTGGTAATCTATTCCATGAAATCCTGAAAGAAAATTTTCCAAACCCAGAGAGGCATTCGAAGATCCAGTCCCAAGAAATACAAAGGAGCCTAAACAGAATCAACCCAAGAAGATCTTATCCAAGACACATTATAGCCAGGTTGACCAAAACCACAAAGACAAGATACTAAGACTGGCAAGAGAAAAACATCAAGTTACCTACAAAGGGCATCCCATCAGGCTAACAGCAGATCTCTCATCGGAAACAATGCGAGCGAGGAGAGAATGGGAAAATATATTCAAAGTGTTACGAGAGAAGCAATTTCAGCCAAGAATACTGTACCCGGCAAGATTATCTTTCAGGTGGGAAGAAAAGACAAGAACATTCTCAGATAAACAAAACCTGAAAGAATTTACCAGCACCAGACCAGATCTCCAAGAAGTTCTCAAGGGTGTGCTATATCAGGAAAATTAAATACAGACACACGGAAATAAGAGTTCAAAAACTAAGAAAGTGGCCAACTTAATCGTAGGGACAAGTCTGGAGTTGAATATTATATCCCAGAATTTAATTGGGAAAATTGAACCAGAACAGAAGATAAAAGTACATGAGACTGATAGGTTCATGCACCTACCATTTGAACAGAATCCTAACCTGTTTCCTGGCTTTAAGTAAAGTTCCTTGGCATTTCTTTGATTTAAGTTAAAACTGGTTTTCTTAATAGTGACGAGTGAACTCACCATTGAAAGTAGTTAGATTATGTAAGAAATTGTGTGATCAATACAATGTGGGTGGGAAAGGAATGGAAGACAATTGTAGACACCAAAGATAGTCTGAGAAGAGGGTGGGAAAGGACAGAGGATCAGATGATTAAGTCACTATGCAGATGATTAAGTCACTATGCACTATTCTTGGTCTTTGCTTCTTTCATGAGAATTTGCCTTAGTCTTCCACTTCTGCAGAAGTTTTAGTTGTTAATCTAAATATGTGTCAGGAGGTGGCTAACACAGGGCTTCCAGTTATAGTGTCTCTCGGATGCATCAGACCAGCTCATACCAGCTTGGAGTTCCTTATTTTCCATTTCACACTCTGAAAAATAAATCAGATTGGTTAGTTGGGTTAGGAACATGTTGGTGAGCCAGTCATCTATAACCAGGTTGTGTAGGGCAGGCAGCCTTGCTGGGACCAACCAGTGGAACAGGGCAGGCAGAAAAGAAGAAAAGAAGATAGGCAGAAATTGAACACTCACTTGCTTTTTGTTAAGTGTATATGCTTTTAAAATTTGAGATAAAGGGTTGGTTTGGTGGCATAGCAGTGATATGCCACTCAAGAGAAGTTGGACCCATATGAAACACTGTGGGTTTGGGTCCCCAATTGACCTGTAGCTGCTAGGCATGTGTCCATGATCCAACTAACTGGTAAGGCAAGGGTCAGGTGGTGGGGGAGATTGCAGTTTGAAACCCAGTTGAGGGGCTTGATTCTCTTACTTTCACTCTCATGGAAAAAAAAAATTAATAAACCTAAAAAAAATGACATGTATCTTGTACATTCTGTATTTTGCAATTAATTTTAAAACCAAGCACTTGCCTTAAGTAGGTTATTATTATAAGCATTAATATTAATTCCTGGCTCCCCTTCTACCTTTACCCAATCAATCATTAATTATTACTGATTTTAAAAAGTTCTGTTTTACTATATGCTGCCCTAGTGTGACTGATGATAGCTATTATTTGTTGTGTTGAGCTATGTGCTTGGCACATAGTTTTCTTTTAGTCCCCTGACATGAGCAAGTTTAATCCTTGAAATTCTCTATGATTAGAAAACCAGGGCTCAATAAAGTTGAGTATCTAATTTAAAAATGCATCCATAATTGGTCATGGGTTGGAATTACAGCTCTTCTTTCTATCTATGACCTCTCATTCACAACAAGAGATAAAGGAACAAGCTAAAGGTCACCATGAGGAGAATCCAGAGGATGGGACATTCTGCAGGACAATTGACTAATCTCAGTAACAAATACGTATTATTTTTAAAAAATAGAACCTTAGCGTACATAACAAATAGACTCAATATGTGATCGTAGATTGGGTATTTACTTAAATCAATTGTAAAGGGCATTGTTATTAAGGAACTTGAGTTTGGTCTCAGAATAGGTAAGAAGAAAAAGTATACTTTAGACCTAAATTACAGCGTGGTCTCATCTTGATAAAAATAAATATGCTATGCATATATAGAATGGGAGGATCTAGAAGTATTTGCCCTAAGGTGTTAAAGTAGAGATCTCTAAGTAGTAGGAATGTGATAATTTAATTCTTTTATGTGTTTATCTTTTTTTCCAAAAAAAAAAAATGTACATCACACATGTACCAATAAAGTGTGTATGGTTTTTTTTTTTTTTTTTTTTTTTTTTTTTTTTTTTTTTTTTTTTTTTTTTTTTTTAACAAGAGCACTGGATTTAGAATGCACTGGTTCCAGTCCACAGTTCTGGTCCTGACTTAATATTGTAACCTTGGAACCTTGGGCAACTTATTGACTTCTGTGAGCCTTGCTTTTCTCAACTGTGAAGCAGCACTGATAACAGAACATCTTAGAACATTTTTCTGCAGTAACTATGAGGATTAGAGAGATAATAAATGGAAAGTGCTTAACACAAAGTCTGTTACATAGCCTAGCCTATGTTATGTCATGTCTGTTATGTAGCCTGGTAAGTGTTAACTATTATCGCTATGCTCCAGGGTTACCAGGAAACATTTGAACATAGCCTGCATCCCAGAACTTGAGCCAACTGTGTACTTAAAATCAGGCTCTAGCTTATGTTATAGAGCAGCATGCCCATAAATGAGATTCCTTTGATTCTTACGCTAAGGGCCATTCATTACAGCAAAAATGCAAATAAATAAAGGCCTAGAATCAAAGCACACTGTTCCTAATGATCTCAGACCCAAACATATGCCAATACATGTGAAGCAACTGATGAACTTGGTGATTTACCCAAAGCATGCTTCTTTTCAGCACCCTTAATCATCTTTCAGAAGTTTAAATTTCACAAAAGGAATTTCACCATGACAAGGGCACTATTACTTGCTACTTACATTACAGAGCGGCACCATCTGTCTTAAAAACCACAATTTTGTGAACTGGTTTTAATGATATATTGTAGGATTGCCTTGTAAATAAAGCTCATGATGAAACCCTTTAGCGAGGCCTCTTTGGATGAATTAAAATCAACATGTTAATGATTCAAAAAAAAAAAAAAAAGTCAACATCCATATTCTCTTTGATGAATCAAACATTCAGGGTACACATTCCATAAGACGAAGGTTTGTTTCCATCAGGCTGACTGTTAGTATTCCAGATCACCTTATGTTAGGTCATCTTAATTATCCACATGCCAGTGAAAGACCCCATAAATTGAATCAAGTTCAAAAGAATTATTTGCTCCACGTTACCCTCTCTTCTTCCCTTAAGATATCTTGGTAAACAAAAAAGGAAAAAGTGTATAATATAAGTTTGTAGAAAAAAATGTAGAGGACCAATTAAAGGTTACAAAATTGTAATGAGAAAACCTTATCAGGCCTACCCATGGCTTGGTGGGCTAAGTTGACTGAGTTCCACATGGCTAATTGCTTGATTTGAGTCCCAGACCCAGAGGCTTGAGAAACACCTGAGCACAGGTACATGTGTGCCCAAAATCCTGAAAGTAGGGAGAAATAGAGAACACATTGCCACATAAGCATTTTCCCCATTTTCCCATGGGGAAAGTGCTTTTTCACTTTGTCTCTGGCAAGTGAATATGCTCTCTGGCAAGTTAAAAAAAAAAAAGAGAAAAAAGAAAAAAATCTTGAAATCAATCAGTCATTATCAATATGAAAGAGAGCAAAAGACTAGAAAATATTGAATACTATGACCTTAAGGAGAAAATGGGGCAGCACTCGTCCTCATTTGTTTAATACCAATTGCTGTAACAAAAACCTTGGAATCCCAGCGTTTTAACCCAATAAAAATTTACTTCTGTTCCTGTCACAGTCCATTGAAAGATTTCATGGTCGGCAGCCTTGCACAGGATTATTTAGGGACACAGCCTTCTTCCATGTAGTATGGTCCTCATAACTACTTATTAACAACCATGGTCTGGAAGAGGTTTCCATCCCTTGGTGATGGAAAAAATGAGACATTATATCTACCCAGGAGTAAAGGGGTTGGGAATTTAGTTCCTGGCTGTGGTGTTATTTAAGAGCAACAATTTGACACTGTGGAAGGAGAGCCCAAGATACCATGTGTGTGGTAGCAGTAATGGGATAAAAACTTTTGTGGTATTCCAATAATAAAGTCCCACAAAGCAAGACCCTGTTAATGGCATAGTTATTGACATCTCCACGCATTGTTCAGTTCAATAAACCTTTGTCAAGAATCTCAGGTGAGCCAGGTTTTGCTAAGTGCTAAGGGAAAGAAAGATAAATGAATGCAGTCTGAAGGAAAAATGGGGAGACAGATAGATGCATAATTAACATTAATTGAAGGTGAGATAAAACTGCCAATGCTGAAGTATAAACAAACAGGGTAAGTATATTGCCAAGCAGGAAGATATTAAATCTTAACAATGAGCCAAGAAACCTGATCTCTAGGCAAGGCTCTTTATTTTCCTGAGGAAGAGACTTGTTCAATCTCACTCATCTAAAGAAGGGAATGTTGAAACAAGATCACATGAGATGAAAATGCACCAGGCCTCATGGGAAATGATGCCTGACACAGGAACTGTGGTAGAAGTCCCTGATCCCTCTTATCTATGGTTTTCTTTGCCCCTTTTCTGTTTTCACCAACTTCTATTTTCACTTGGGCTTACTTTGAGAGGATCTTTTGGGACTGGCATTCTGTATGATTTGACTCTTCTCTCTATATTTAGGAAAGAACTGGATTGGTTATTAACCAACTGATCAACAGGCTGGTAGGCTATTGATGAAGGTCATGAGATACAGAAAGATGAGGCCACTTGACATTGGAGTGTCTCTTGCAGGATTTTGATAGGGGCAGGTAAATAAACTCCTCAAATAAGAGGGAAACTTTTTATTTTTTAGATTTTTGCTGTAGGGCACTTGTATAACTTACCAGAGATACAAGTGAGAGACAGAGAGAGGAGAAGTGAGAAATCAATCCCAGGAAAGCAATCCCTTCTCCATTCTCCTCTTAGGATTTTTGGCATGCATGCACACACACCTGGTATGGATTTTCAAGTCACCAAGTGAGGGACTCAGACTTCAGTCAGCCATGTGGGAGTACAACACCTTAACCACCATGCCACCTGCTGGCCCCAGGGGCCAACTTTTAATTGACCATTATAAGAAGTGCTGGATTTCATTAAAAATTCAAGCAGAAATAAATGAAATAGAAAATAAATGAACTATACAGAAAATAAATGAAAGCAAAAGCTGGTCGTTTGAAAAGGTAAACAAGATTGACACACCATTATCTAGGCTAGTTAAGAAGAAGAGAGGAAGGAACCAGATAAATCAAATTGACAATGAATCAGGTAACATTACAACAGACATAATAGAAATACAAAATATTATTAGAGGATACTATGAGCTACTATATACCAACAAACAAGAAAATCTGGATGTGATGGACAATTTCCTGGACACATATAATCTACCAAGATTGACTCAAGAGGACATAGAAAGCCTGAATAAATCCATAACACATATTGAGAATGAATCAGTAATAAATAACCTCCCAACAAAGAAAAGCTCATATCCTGATGGCTTCACTGCTGAATTCTATAAAACTTTTAAAGAAGAGGTAACCCCCATTCTTCTCAAACTGTTTCTAGAGATCCAAAAGGAAGGAATCTTTCCAAATTCATTCTATGAAGCCTCCATCACTCTCATTCTGCAAACAGATAAGGATGCAACAAAAAAGAAAAACTATAGACCTATATCTCTGATGAATATAGATGGAAAAATTCTCAACAAGATACTTGCTAACTGTATTCAACAGCATATAAAAAAGATTATTCATCACGACCGGGTAGGCTTTATTCTAGGGATTCAAGGATGGTTCAACATATGCAAAACCATAAATGTAATACACCATATTAACAGAAAAAAAAGATAAAAACCCATATGATCATTTCAATTGATATGGAAAAAGTATTTGGCAAAATACAACATTCCCTCATGAGTAAGACTCAGTAAAATCGGCATAGAAGGATTGTTTCTCAGTATAATAAAAGCCATCTATGGAAAATTGCTAGCTAACATTATACTGAAAAAGCTTTCAGCTTTTCCACTAAAAACTAGTACAAGGCTGCTCACTCTCTCTACTTTTATTTAATATACTACTGGGAGTTTATTTACCCGCCCCTATCAAAATCCCTGTAAGAGACACTCCAGTGACATATGGCCTCATATAGACAATGCAATCAGACAAGAGAATGAAATTAATGACATTCCAATAGGGAAAGAGGAGTTGAAATGATCTCTATTTGCAGATGACATGATTATATACAAAGAAGACCCAATTGTATCCATGAAAAAACTTCTTGAAATAATAAATGCATACAGTAAAGTGGCAGAATACAAAATTAACTTACAAAAATCTATAGCATTCCTATACACAAACAACAAGCGAACAGAGACAGAACTGAAGAAAGTAATCCCATTTACCATAGCCACAAAAAGTATAAGATACCATCTCTTGGCCTTAGGACCATTTTCTTGGAAACCTCTGTGCCATGAGAGCCAAGTGGAGGAAGGTGTGAATGTGCAGGCTGAAGCATAAAAGAAGGAAGATGAGGCAGAGGTCCAAGCAAACAGCTTGTGAACCTGTGGAGGCCACTGCAGCAGAAATGGAATGTGGGAGGCTCAGGTGACTGGTACAAGCTGAACTGCCAGATATTGTCGACTCTGTCTCTGGATCTAGAACTTCCATGGCCAGCGGATCACCAAGACCTCTGAGAGACACATGTTGCTCCAACAAAACAGCCCCTGTGGCCCTTTTCCTGGACCTGTGACATTCTGGGACTAGTGCTGTTACTTGTGGCCGAGTGTAGCATGCGTACAATAAATCATCTCTCTGTCATTAAAAAAAAAAAAAAAAAAGTATAAGATACCTAGGAATAAGATGAACCAAAGAAGTTAAGGACCTCTATAAGGACAATCATGAAAATATTAAAAAAAGAAGTAGAAAGGGACACACAAAAAATGGAAGGATATCCCATGTTCCTGGATTGGAAGAATGAATATGATCAAAATGGCAATCCTATTCAAATTAATCTACATATTTAATGCAACTCCTATAAAGTTACAAGAGACATTCTTCATAAATCTAGAAAAGACAATCATAGAATTTTTCTGGAACCATGAAAGACCATGTATTGCCAAAACTGTCCTGGTCAAGAAGAATGGAGTGGGTGGCATCTCTCTTTCTGACCCCAAAATGTATTACAAAGTTGTGATAATCAAAACTGCATGGTATTGGCACAAAAACAAACATCAAGAACAACGGAAAAAAGTAGAAACCCCAGAAATAAACCCCAAAACATGCAGCCAACTCATCTTTGACAAAGGGTACAGTCAATCCACTGGCAAAAGGAAAACCTCTTTAGAAAATGGTGCTGAAAAAACTGGATATTCACCTGCAAGAAGATGAATCTGAACCCCTATTTGTCACCATTAACAAAAATCAACTCAAAGTGGATCAAACATTTAAACCTAAGACTGAAGACTATAAAACTACTTGTGGAAAAAACTGTGGAAACTTTGGGAGACATTGGGGTAGGAAAAGACTTCTTAAGCAAGAAACCCAAAGCATAGACAATAATCCCCAAAATAGACAGGAGGGATTATATCAGATTAAGAAGTTGCTGCACAGCAAAGGGCACAGTAATTAGTGTGAATCAACAGCCCTTGGAATGGGAGATAATTTTTGTTAACTATGCCTCAGATAAGGGACAGATATCCAGAATACTCAGAGAACTCAAACGACTTGCCTGGAAGAAAATTATTAACCCAATTAAAAGATGGGAAAATGAGTTGAATAAACAACTCTCTAAGGAAGACATGAACAGCCAAAAAACATATGAAAAAATGCTCAATATCCCTCATCATAAGGGAGATACAGATCAAAACCACAACGAGATACCACCCAGTCAGAATGGCAAAGATAAAAAAAAAAAAAAAAAAAAAAGATAAGTGCTGGTGGGGATGTGGTGAAAAGGGACACTCCTACATTGTTGGTGGGAATGTAAATTGGTCCAGCCATTGTGGAGAACAATAAGGAGGTTCCTCAAAGACTGTCAAATAGAACTACCATATGATCCAACAATTCTCCTCCTGGGGACCTACCCAAAGGACAGGAGAGCACTCCGCCAGAAAAGCACTTCCACAACTATATTTATTGTGGCATTATTCACAATTGTTAAGACATGGAACCAACCCAAATGTCCACAAACAGATGAATGGATTGAAAAAGTGTGGCACATATACTCTATGGAATACTATTCAGCCATAAAAAGCAAGACCATGGCATTTCATAGAAAGTGGATGAACATGGAAGATTCATTGCTGAGTGAAGCAAGTCTGACTATGAAACAGAGACATTGTATGTCTCCACTTAACATATACTGACTGTCTACACTTTACGGTAGAGACTGAAAGACTGGAGGACATAAAAGCACTGAAAAGTGTTATGGACACTGGGAACAAATTGGAAGGAGAGTGGGAGAGGGGAAGAGTGCAGAAGGAAAATTTGGGAAAAAATGGAGAATTAAGACATTTGTAGGACACAGATACGGCCTGTTGGTGATGTCGTGTATAGCATTCTCAACTCGCCTGCTGTGTGGCATATATCACATTGAGTAAATTCTCCTTACAAACGAAATGATGTATAATGATTGAATGTATAAATAATAATAATAATAATAATAATAATAATAAAGTAATTAAAAATCTTTAAAAAGAAGTATTGGATATCAACAGGTATAAAGGATGGAGAACATTTCTGACTTGGGGAAAGCATGAGCAAAGGCGAGAAAGAAGGAAAGCCCAAGTGTATCAGGGGAACAGGTAGGTCCCTACAGTGAATCAAGTATAGGATCCATGAGGCTAATGGAATACATATTGCATTATGAGGTTATGAGGACAGAGGGAGAGAGTTTTGAGTCTGTAGACAATGGAGAGACCTTGAAGATGCTAAGTGGGGAGATCTTGATGTTTGCCAGGGAAGGTTATATAAAAGACAAAAATCATAATGCTCACACAGGAGGTGTGAGTATTCAGCATGGCAACTTTTCATTCAGCATCTTAATAATCACAAAATTGTATTACAAAAGAACTGGTCACTCTAATAGGAGCAAACATGATATGGTAAGGAGAAAAGGATATCAAACTTTAGAATCAGGCAGATCTGTATTTGATTCCCAATTCATCCATTTTCTAGTTGTGAGTCTTGGGTAGGTTACTCAGTCTCTCTACGCCTCAGTTTTCTTTTTCTTTCTTTCTTTCTTTCTTTCTTTTTCTTTCTTTCTTTCTTTCTTTCTTTCTTTCTTTCTTTCTTTCTTTCTCTTCCATCCTTCCTTCCTTCCTTCCTTCCTTCCTTCCTTCCTTCCTTCCTTCCTTCTTTCCTTTCTTTTTCTCTTTCTTTTCCTTTCCTTTCCTTTCCTTTCCTTTCCTTTCCTTTCCTTTCCTTTCCTTTCCTTTCCTTTCCTTTCCTTTCCATCCTTCCTTCCTTCCTTCCTTCCTTCCTTCCTTCCTTCCTTCCTTCCTTCCTTCCTTCTTTCCTTTCTTTTTCTCTTTCTTTTCCTTTCCTTTCCTTTCCTTTCCTTTCCTTTCCTTTCCTTTCCTTTCCTTTCCTTTCCTTTCCTTTCCTTCCTTCCTTCCTTCTCTCTCTCTCTCTCTCTCTCTCACTCTCTCTCTTTCTTTCTTTCTTAGAAAACAGAGAGACAGAAAGCGAGAAATCACCTCCCCGGGGAGGATGGCCACACTGCAATCCTTTCTCCTCCATTCTTCTCGGGATCTTGGGCATGCAGCCACATGTGCCTGGCATGAGTTTAAGCCACAGGGTCTGGGACTCAAACTGAGGTCGACTACATGGGAGTCCAGCAACATAACAAACTGCACTAACTGCTGGTCCCTATGCCTCAGTTTTCTCATAGATAAAATGTGATTAATATTTAGCCTGTATACACTGGCATGGCATAGTGATTGAACGGGCGTAGGTGGTTGAAATATCCATTGAATTAATTGGTCAGTGGTAGTGTTATCATGGTTGTGTAGGGATGTCACTCCTTTTCATAGGTTCGTAGTAAAGATTAAATGTATGTTTGTAAGATAATTAGTGAAGTACTTGGCAGATAGGAATAATAATGTCATTACATATTATTTTTTTTTTCTTGTTCATTTCTCCTTGAAAACTTTAAATCTGTAATATGAAGAGAGCCTGAATCAACAAGAAGTCCTGGAACTGGCTAATCATACAAGAATTACGTAAGGCACCTGTGCGGGCCCAAGCCCAGCAAACAGGGAAGAAGGCTCTTCACTGTTCTTTCAGGGGAATAAGTCTTTTCACTAATGGCTCTTGTTCAAGATTGTGCAGGTTAATACCTCAGATACCCAATCATCACTTTGGATCCTCTAAAGCCTGAATCAGACACAGATGTCTAAAATTCAGTGTGTTACCCATTTTGATGAATCCTTAGCCTTGCACTTCACAGAGGACAAACTCATGATAGATTTTAGGTAGCTTCACATTATCATAATAATTAGCTGTCAAAAAAAAATCAGGATCATCTAGCATCACATTTATAAACTATCTAGTATTAATTCCAGTTAAGAAAGATGAAACCTAATCTGTGACAGGGCCAGGCTACAAGTAGAGTAAGAATGTGGTTACCTTAGAGCTAGTCAATTTTACAGATTAAAGGGATTCCAATAACTTTGAATTTCCAAGCTTGAGGATATTTTCTAGAACATTGGAAAAAAATGCACAGGTGTTTGAAATAATTCCCTGCGAATACTTAGAGACAGAGATGATGGTATCGTGGAAAGCTGTTTATTAGTCTTATCTAGAAATTGACATATCCATTTTTTCACATTTCCCAAAGAAGCTTGAATATTCCTATACCACAACTTAAAAATGAATGCTGGGGCCAGCAGGTGACATAGTTGTTAAGGTGATGGACTCCCACATGTTAGACTGTGGTTTGAGCCTCAGATTCAGTGACTTGAAACTCAAGCTTGGCACATGTGTGTGCTTGCCCAAAATCCTAGGAGGAGAATGGAGGAGAAGGGATTGCAGTGTGGCCATCACTCTTGGGGGGGAGGGGATGATTTCTCACTTTCTCTCTCACTGTCTGTCTCTGGCAAGTGCCCTATGGCAAAAAACTTTAAAAAAACAAAACAGAAAGTATCCTTCTCTTGCACAGAGAATACAAATTTCCACAGCAGTATTTGATGAGAGCAAGATTAAAAAAAAAAATTGAAAGATATCGCAATAAACCCTCTTTCTTGCCACTAGTAACTTTCCATACTGCTCTTAGAGCAAAGAAGAATGGAGTGAGAGAACCAAGTTCAAGGTCAGTGGATGTAGACATGGAGACTCCTTAGTCCCTATGAGGACTTAGCTTCATCCCTTTCTGCTTCAGCTGCATTTTTTGAATCTTTACTTAAGGAAAAATACTTTCAATTCTTGCCCTAGGTACAGAATTCTCAGAATCATAAACAGCTGCAGCATTAATTTGTTGCTTTCAAGAACTGGCTAGACTGCCTCAGCACATATGAGGAGAAGTAGGATGTGGGCAATACATATTTCTTTCTTTTTTTTTGTTTGTTTTAGGGCATGTGTGAGAGAGAGACAGACACAGTGAGAGGGAAAGTGAGAAATCATGCCTCGGGGGGATGGCCATGCTGTAATCCTTTCTCCTCTATTCCCCTCCTGGGATCTTGGGCATGCAAGCACACGTGCCCAGCATGAGTTTCAAGCCTCTGGGTCTGGGACTCAAAACACCCGTTGGCCATGTGAGGTAACTGCTACACCATCTGATGGCCCCAACAGTACATATTTCTAAAGAGGATCCAGACTGGATCAGACTATTTTTTTTTTTTTTTTTGGAGAGGTTTTCGCTATAGGGCGCGTGCGCTCGCCAGACAGATAGAGAGAGACATAGAGACAGAAAGCGAGAAATCACCCCCCAGGGGGGATGGTCATGCCGCAATCCCTTCTCCTCTATTCTCCTCTCAGGATCTTGGGCATGCACGCACACACGCCCGGCGTGAGTTTTAAGTCACCGGGTCCGGGATGCGAACCGTGGTCGACTACGTGGGAGTCCAGCGACATAGCCATTACACTAACTGCTGGTTCCCATGGATCAGACTATTTTTTAAATCACTCTGGTTAAATGTTAGTATAGGAAGGACTAGCAGATGAAATAATGGTTACCGGACTCCCACGTGGTCAACCACAGGTTGAGTCCTGGACCTGGCAGCTTAAAACTCACACCAGGTATGTATATCTCAAAATCTCAAGAGGAGAATGGAGGAGAAGGGATTGCAGCATGCCCATCCCCCTGGGGAGTGATTTCTCCTTTTTTTTCTCTGTTTCTCTCTGTCTCTTAGGCAAGTACACATGCCTATAGCAAAAATCTCTCTTAAAAAAAAAAAAAGTGAATATAGGAGCCAGCAGGTGGTGTGGTGGTTAGGGTGCTAGACTCCCACATGGCCAATTGTGGTTTGAGTATTGAATCCAGTGGCTTGAAAATTGCACCGGGCATGTGTGCATGTGTGCATGGGTGCCCAAAATCCTGAGAGGAGATTGGAGGAGGAGAGATTGTGACTTGGACTTCTCACCTAGGAAGGGAGTTGGGGAGGAGATGATTTCTCACTTCCTCTCTCTGGAGTGCCCATGCACCTTAAGGCAAAAAACCTAAAAAAAAATAAGTTCTGTGATGATACAGGATTGGACATTGATTCCAAAATCACTATATCACTTTTATACTTCATTATATACAAATGTGTGAAATTGAGTTCTCATTATTGACTAATTTAGTCATTCTCAGTAAATCCTTGATCTTAATACAACCTTAAATTGAGAAAACTTTCAGGGATTATTACTTGTAATTTCTTTGTTGTTACCTACCTGATTATATAATTCAATATTTTGCTGTCTAGAGGAAGAAAAACCAGCAAGACACTTTAACAATGATGCATTTGCATGGTATATTTCAGCATTGGGTATGCCCAATACATTGGGATGATCAAAATCCACAATTTGTGTTTTTGACACTTTGACTCAGTATTGGGATTGGGCATAGTCAAGTGCAAGTGTGAGAATGCCTTGAGGTACTATTTGCCAATATTGTGTAATTTGTAAAGCTCACAGAAATTGATACCAGAGCCCTTGTTCTTGAGAAGTTCCACAATCACCACTAAAGTTGCCTCTAAATTTTGTGTTGACTATAAGTCTCTTTTAACTTCTCTTCTAAGAAAGGAAACGAACCCTTTAACTATAGCTTTCTTAGAAAACTTAGAATTTTCTGTCCAGGTTCTGTTACTGCAAACCTGTCCGTAAACCTGAAAGAATGTCATTAAATATCTTTGCCCTTAGCCTTTTGTTTCTATAGATTCCAGCTCATAATTGTTCTCCTCTGCAAATGTTGTGTTGTGCCATGTGTTAAAACTGATCAAACTCTGTGATTGATTAACTGTGTGAAATCCCACAGAGCAAATTTTAAAATAGATATGAAGGAGGTGGAAAACCATCCTGAGAAATTCAAGACAGTCAACAGAATTTGCCATTTATAAAAATTCCTTTTATGGTAGCTTGACAGTTACTCTGGGAAATCATCTTTATCAATTTTTTTTCAGCCACACTACTCACAACATATTCAATAACTGTTTGTGTGAAAGTAAAATTACTAGCTCTTGACAATGATTTTGATAGCATAGCAAGAAAATGTATATAATATATCCTAAACTGGTTGTTAAAATATGCCAAAAACATTGGTTTCTCTCATTTGGAAGTGAGCATAAAATCTTAGTATTTGATTGATTGTTGATTGATGTGTGATTTCCCCCAACAGAAGAATTTGTTGATTATGGTAGTTTGTGTTCTGAAACAAGTAACGCTTTGGATTACGTAATACAAAGGCCTCTATATAAGGATTAAGTATCACATGCAAAATGGAAACGGCAAAACATTTTACTGCCTGCTAAAGGATCTGCCCTTACTGCCTCAGACCTTGTAGAGTAGAGTTTCTACAAGCGTTTCAGCGCTCATTTTGGAGACTGCTTAGAAGCTCCGCCCTTTCTGAAGAGCATTACTTGACATAGTGGAGGAACAGGGCCTGTAAGAACACCAAGTAGTGGAAGGAGCAGGCCTGGGAACCGCTATGGAATTAAGGGGCAGGCCCTTTCCCTGTTTTGAGACATTTCATAAATACTTGTAATGCTCAAGGAAGAGCCTCCTAAAAATGGCACCACATCCTGAGGAAAGCAATGTGGTGCCAGAATGAATTGAATTAAAAAATCAACAATTATTGGAATGCTTCTTGTTTCTAAGCGTTATTGAGCAAATTCACACTTTCTACCCAAGTTAAAATTCTTTTGTAGACAAGCTATACAATATCTTGTATTAGGCTGAAAGTCACTGCATAGTCTCATTCTGTATTGTAAGATCTGTGTTGAGGAGTTCTTTATAAATGATCATTATTTATTGTCTGTTTTTAGAATTCCTAAAACACTTCCATTAGTTCTTATTGTAGTTTTCTAACTTTGTTAGCTCTGTCTTTAGACTTCCTCCTTTGAAGTGAGCTTTAACACCCCCAAATTTTGTGTTAATCTTTGTCTATTGTTTAGTAACTGGGGTCATTAATTCACTAATAGCACTGGAGAGGTGCTAAATTTTTCAAAACTGCAGATTGACCTAATTAATGTCTTTTTGTATTGTGCTAATTCCCCATTAACCACCCTGGGGCCTCTTAAAACTCCCCAGTGTCTGCCGACATCTATTCAGAAGTGTTAGATGCTTAGAACAGGTCCTGATTGCCTTGATTATGGGCAAAGTAGCAGCATTTTTAAAATGTTTGCAAAAACGTTTTCTTTCTTTCTTTCTTTCTTTCTTTCTTTCTTTCTTTCTTTCTTTCTTTCTTTCTTTCTTTTTCTTTTCTTTTTTTTCTTCTTTCTTTCTTTCTCTTTCTTTCTTTCTTTCTCTCTCTTTCTTTCTCTCTCTCTCTCTCTTTCTTTCTTTCTTTTTTTTTTTTTTTTGATTAATCATTTGTAACTCTCATTTATACTCTGCCAATATTTCATTGTTTTCCACCCTAATTTCTTCTGCTCCTACCACCACTACCCAGTACCTACTATTTTTTGGTGATTGACAGTGAGCAGAATTAATCATAGACCCAGACAGAAATATTCTCTTAACTATGCTGATTAAACATCCTTATTTCTCACTGAAGGAAGATTGAACATTGGTGCCGGGATTGTATAGTCTTTATTAGTCATTATTTAGGACCCTGTACAGTCATTGTATTACAGGAAAATACATTGGTCTGTCATCTCCATGCTATAGCTTCATACAGCTTATAGTGACATGTGCGTCAGTGGTGGTGGTGGTGCTGACCTGACCATGGCATTAATATTTGCATGCAGAAGGAGCAGCAGGTGGTGTACAGGTTAAGGCTGCTGGACTCACACATGGCCGACCGTGGTTCAAATCTCTGACTGGAGGCTTTCTCTCTCTCTCTCTCTCTCTCTCTCTTTCTCTCTCTCTCTCTCTCTGTCTCTCTCTCTCATTGAGTAAGCAACTATTTGGTAGAATGGTAACATATTCCTGGCTGGGAAGCTTCTATGCTACAAGTACACAAATATCAATACAAATCACTATGTCTTCTTTTATTTTACAGTTTTATGCTTAGTTACAAAATGTGATTGAATTTTCATATATAGGATGTTTTCTCCTCATGGGTGAGTCAGTTCTGCACTGATGGCTAAGGACTGAAACAATAAAAAAGTACAAAGAAACATATAAATCTACTCCAACAAAAATCCATGGGTTCATTTGGTAATTTATTTGATAAATTTTCTAAATTTGGTGATAGTCATTTAACTCCTTGTTCTCGGTCTGCTGCACCCTTTGCTTTTAGAACACTGTACTAACCATGCTTTTCTTTTCTTTTTTTTTTTTTTTTTGTTTCTTTTTTTGGAGAGGTTTTTGCTATAGGGCGCGTGCGCTCGCCAGACAGACAGAGAGAGACAGAGAGATAGAAAGCAGGAAATCACCCCCCTGGGGGGATGGCCACGCCGCAATCCCTTCTCCATTCTCCTCTCGGGATCTTGGGCATGCACGCACACGCGCCCGGCGTGAGTTTAAGCCGCCGGGTCGAGGACGCGAACCGCGGTCGACTACGTGGGAGTCCAGCGACATAGCCATTACGCTAACTGCTGGTCCCCTAACCATGCTTTTCTGATGCTTTGCCATTTGGGAACTTGCTGACCCTTTAGAAATGGTCTCTCTCAGATCTAGCCAACTTTTAGAGATAGTGAATGACGGACCTGTGAGCATGCCTTTTGAAATTCACATAAATGGACTCCTACAGTTATATCCTTTTTGTCTGACTCTTCTGCCCAACATAATATTTGTGAAATTCACTAACTTTATTGCATGTAGGCATAGTTTATCATTTGACTTGTCATTGTATGAATGAATATATTAGAATGTTTATCCATTCTACTATAGTTGAATATTTGGGTTATTTATAGTTTAGAGGTGATTATGATTAACACTATGAAATCCATCTTTTTGTATATAATTTTGGTGCACATGTACATGTAATTAATTTAGGTAATTTATGCCTATGAGTGAAATTGCTTGATCTAAGGAGCTCTTTAACTTTAGTGTGTAAAAGTCCCAATTGCTTCACGTCTTTACTATGATTGGTATTGTTAGCATTTTTTTTTTCCTTTTTTTGGCTTCTGGTGAATATATCTGAATTTGCATTTTCCCAATGACTAATAAGATTGAGCACTTTTTCTTATATCCATTGGTCATTGAGTAAAGTGTGTCTTTAAGTCTCTTCCTCATTTTTTTATTGAGTTGATTGTATTTTCTTTATTGACTTTTGGAAACCTTTGTCGACTCTAGATACATGCGGTTGTATGTATTGTAAATATCTTTTCCCATGGCAATATTGCTACTCTGACACTTGGCTGGTGACATCAATAGTAGAACTAATTTCAGTGCCCCCATGTTGGGCACACACAAGCTGACTTTCTATATTTCATTTTGTCTTCGATGTGTCATTACTTGGCGTATCAAACATCCCAGAATTAATCTGGGTAAATTTCTTTAGATTCTTTTTCAGGGTAATGGTCTTTTAACATAAATACGGACTTTACAAAGACAAAAATACTTGGGATTCAAGTTTTGGAAAGAGTAGTGAGGGGAAAAATGCATGGATTCATTAACCTTGGAATAGAAAGACCTTTGCTACAAATACCGATCCCATCTTGAGCCCTCATTTTATCCTGAGCCTTATCTTTATCTTGACCCTCACTTTACCTTCTCAGATCCTTTTCTATGATAGGCTGTATTTAAGGGTAAAATAAGGGCGAGGATTACAGTATCAAAGATGAGCTCAGTTCCAGGAATGAGCAGGAGGTTTTAAATATATTAGCTGATAATTTCAAGAGCTGAAAGTAATTTTTTTCAGGTATAAATAAATGCTTTGTTTTTATGTTTCAAATGGTAATAGCCAGAACTCTACTGCAATAGTTACTCTGTCACTTGGCTGGTGATATGCTGGAATAATCCAGCATAGATTGGCCCAGACAATGCATGGAGATGGAAGGCTGTGCTCTATCACTACTCGATGTATGCTACTATTTATATCTAAAGCTTCTGTGACATCACTCTATAGGGACATCACTCCTTTGGCCTTTATTGAATGCAATCTGCCTGCACTATATCTTTGAATTTCTGGCCTAATTATATAAGTGTCTTAATTTTCTGGAGGTATAGGTTATATTCAATGTACCAAAATATGTTTTACTTAAAGCAAAAACTTCTCCCATGTTGCGTAGAGGCAGATGACATAATGAAAGGGGTAAACAGTCATCTTGTTTGATTGAAAAGAGATCTGGGAGCCAGCCAATGGCGTGGTGGTTAAGGAAACTGGATCTCACGTGGCTAACCCTGTGGTTGAAGTCCCAGACCCAGTAAATTGAAAACGTACCAGGCTTAAGGGCATATGTGTCTAAGTCCTGGGAAAAAATAATGGAGGAGAAAGGATTGCAGCATGGCCATCCCCATGGGGATGATTTTTCACTCATTCTCTCTCTGGAGAGTAATGCACCATCTAGAAAATTAAAAAAAAAAAAATAGACCTTAAGTTTAATGTCTATAATTTATTATTTCTATATGGAAGCTGATCAAGAAGCCAAAATCATGAAATTTTGTTGTTTGTTTTCTAGAAGAGATTTTTTTTCTATAGGGCGTATGGGCTCATGAGAGACACACAGAGAGACAGAGATAGTGAGAAGCCCTACCGCCCACCCCAGGGAGGGTGGCCACACCGTAATCCCTTCTTCTCCATTCTCATTTCAGGGTTTTGGGCACACACACACACACACACACTCCTGGCATGAGTTTCAAGTCCAGGACTTGAACTGTGGTTGACCATATGGAAGTCCAGTGCCTTAACTAGTACTTCACCTGCTGGTCCCAATCATGGAAGACTTTAAAGCTCAAATCACTTTAGATGATCAGGGTCAGGGTTTTTAAACCTGAAATTCTTGAATAGCCTTCTGTTTATTACTGAAATTGTATGTCACGTCTTGTACTTGTCCTTTCTAAAGACAGAGCCGTATCTTTCCGAAGGTTCTCATGGGGATCTGTGATTCCCAGTGGGTGCAATGAACGGATCTCGCCAAATACCTTCACTGGGGCAGATGAGGGAACTGACTTCAGGTCCCACATGCAATGACTGATGGAACAGGAACCAGGCATCGCTATTGTTGACTTGGAAAGCACTTCCACCAGAACTGAAGATTACAAGGTTCAAAGTGGGAAATTGGATAGGGAGCTATCTCACAGTCCCCATTAATGGGATTAGACTTTTTTTTTCTATCAAAACTCACTTTCAATTATAATAAGAGGATTTGGTGGAAATACAGGATTCAATATACAAAACATTGCTTTATTGCCAAGGCATCCATTTATTTTGTAACTCGGGAGAAGTCTATAATTAGAGTTAACAGTAGTTCTGATTAATAAATTCTATCAGCTCTCATACTGTGCTAGGGTTCCTTTTGAGTGCTGGGATATGTTTTATTAACATGGAAGGGCTGTTGCTGCTCACCTCTTGTCACTTGAATCAGTTGCCTGCTGGCCTGGCACTCAGTTTTGTGTGGCAGAACCTTACTGAGTCTGCATGATAATGGGCCTTTTAAATCTTAAACAATAAACATTCATTTTACCACTCCACCCAGCACAGAAATGCTCTCTAACCTCAAATCAGCCACAAATAAGACTTGGAAATCAATTCATTGTGCATAGGCTTCCTGCCTGGTTCATGTATTGCAGCAAGTAATTTTAGTAAAATATCTGCAGAGCATGTGTGTTTTGAATATGCTGACGTTGAGATATTGTGTGTAATGGGGTCTTCAACCCTTTTGCAATGTTGCTGTTTTCATACATAGAACATATTCTATTGAGCAAAACTGATTTATATGCATTGGTAACTAGGATTAGAACGGCTCTGAGATGGGTTTCAGGAAAGAAAAAAAAAACCCTCTGGTGGTTTCCCCAAAGTTTTAGGGGAATTTCAAGCACCCCAATGTCCTCTGCTTGTTTAAAAAATTATGATTCCTGGAAAATCAATTTATTATATTTGTGCTTGTCAGATTTATTAGAATATTCTCATGTATAAGGTATCAGATGTTGAAGAAGCCAGTTTGAGTGCATTTGACCCTGAAGAGGAATATCTTGTCAGGTTGAAACAGAAGATCCCATGGATATGTCTCCAATTCCCTTCTGCTGGGGTTTGAAGTTTGAGCCAGACTTTCCTCCTCCTATCTCCTAGGCCAGAGTTCCATTATTTCATCATGCTCTAGTGCTCCTGGGAGCTTCCAATTTCTTAAAATTCATGAGAACTCAAGGCCAGGAGGGGCAAGTTTCAAATGTTTTCAGTTAGAGGGCCACGCAGGGAGGCGAAGAGCCCTGTTCTAACAATTGCTATTGGAACCACTCCCCTCTCCCTCCATGCCCCAACAGCACTGCAATTAGTGGCAAAACTGATGCTACTTTTGGGAATTTCAAGGAGCTGATGTGTGTTTTTCATTAGCATAAGAAAATTAGTAACTGATGCCAGAAACTGAAACATTAGGCCCATTAAACTATAATATAAACCTTAATGTGTAGGAGACCAACCCGAGACAACATGGGGGTCCTCTTGGACCACACTGAGCTGGATGTCTTAAAGCAGGGACATGTGGGATAAACAAAGAAGGTCCGCTAAACCTTTCATGATACTCATCTATTCTTTCTCTCACTCTTTCTTTCTCCCTCTCAACATGTATTTGTTTTCAGGCAAGGATTTTTTTTCCCTAGTTTTAATCATACATTCTAATTAAAAATGAGGACTTCTCCCACTTTGTTGTATGCCTTTTATTTTATGTTTCAAGAGCGCATCTTGAAGAAAGAGACAGAGAGCACGTGCCAAGGCTATTGTAAGTTACCTATTCTCTTTAAAAATCACTGCAGTGTGTTTGAGATAGAGGCATGATACGATGATCTCCCTTATTGCAGTTGTGATTAAACATAATGAGTAGGATCAGTCTGCAGGCTTATCACTATTCTATGTTGCAAAATTGCCCAAGAGTAAAATGCAAATACAAACAAGGAGTTTTAATGAGCCTATGTAATAAAGAATCCAGAGGCAACAGGAAGCTGGTGGCAGTGGTTTTGGATCCTTCCCAATGGGTGGCTTGAATCAGACTCCTTCAAAGCAAGTCTGAGTTGGTTGAGTTAGTTTCCGAATATAAAATTAAAAAATAGTGTAGATTAGCTCTAAACAGTATTATTTATTTGAAAGAAAATGTTCTCATTTTCATTCATGTGAAAGGTAACATTGAACTAACCTGCAAGATACCAAAAAGGCAGAGTCAATTTCCTTACAATATCTTTTTCTTTATGAGCTAGTATAAATATTTTGGCCATTTCAATTGACTATACATGATAAGGCTGGGTTGACAAAAGGTTTCTGAGACTATTAGATGTAGAATTCTCTCCTCTCCTACCCCCTATAATCATGCTCTAACTGAGGTGTATGCTAAGCCATCATTATAAACTAAATCTCTTATATTCTTTTTTTTTTTTTTTAAGAGAGCTTTGTTTTGCTATAGGGTATATGCACTTGCCAGAGAGACAGAAAATGAGAAATCCCCAGAGGGGATGGCCATGCTGCAATCCCTTCTCCTTCATTATCTCCTCAGGATTTTGGGCACCCAAACACACGTACCTGACATGAGTGTAAGCCACCAGGTCTGGGACTAACTGCAGTTAATTATGTGGGAGTCCAGTGATGTAACCATTACACCATCTGCTGGTCCCTTAATATAAGTAATATTCTAATGGTCAGATTGGAATGTATTCTAGTCATCTCTTTGCAGCAAAGATAGTTTAGCTTTCTTCTCCTTGAACATACATATTTCTATTATACACATCTCTGTCTACATAGAAATATTCTTTAATTTTTAAGCATTATTTAATTTAACTTTATTTATTTATTTTAATTTGACCAGAGAGGAACAGAGTGAGAGAAAGGAAAAGTGAGAAAGCAAACTGCCAGGTCCAGGACTCGAACTGTGGCCCGCCATGTGAGAGTCTAGTGCCCTTAACCACTATGCCACCTGCTGGCCCTGCATAGAAATATTCCTAAGATGCCAAATATTTACTGCCTTAACAGAAGCATTTGGGTTAATTTTAATATGTGACATTTTCCTTTTTTTTTTGCACAAGAACTGGTTATAATTTTAGACTGTCAAAACAGATGGGAGAGGTGCTGTGAGTCTATTTTCTAGTATCATCAAGAAGCCATGTTCCTGGTTAAGGCTTTGATATAGAGAGGATGGGCATTCAGTGACATGGGAATGTCCTTCATTTGGCTTGGGGCCATTATGGGTATCATACTAGCCCTCTGTATCCAAAGGTTCTACATTGGCAGATTCAACCAACCATGGATTGAAAATATTCAGGGCCAGCCCCATAGTACAGCAGGTAAGCCCTGTGCATAGGGAGCAAGATCCCACACCAGTCACTGTATGAGTCCTGCCACAGCAGTTTGAAAACATGCTAGGCACATGTGTGTGCACGTCCCAAATCCTGACAGGGTAGAGAAATGGCATGACTGTGCCCCATTGGGGCATAATACCTTTCTCTCTGGTGAGTGTATATACCTCTGGCAAAAATAAATAAATAAATACAATTTAAAACTGCAGGACCAGCCAGTGGTATGGTGGTTAAAATGGCTGAATCCCACATGATTGACTGCATGGTTTGAGTCCCAGACCAGCAGCTTTAAACATGACAGGCACTTGGGCATGCATGCACACAATCCTGAGAGATAAATGGAGGAGAAGGGATTTCTATGTGGCCATCCCTTCTGTGGAGTGCTTCTCACTTTCTTAACTCTCCCTGATGAAAGCACATGCCCTATAGCAAAAGAAAAAAAGAAAAAAAATTGATGTGTCTGCCTATATAGACTTTATTTTTTTCCAGTACATCAATATTCCTTAAACAATACACAGCATTTACCTTGTAATAGGTATTACAGTAATCTAGAGAGGAATTTAAGTATATTGGAGGATCGTATAGATTGTATGCTGAAAACAGAAGTCTGGTTGCTTTTTCCTAGTTCTAAAAATCTCTTCCAGAGGGTCTGGGCTCACAAACACTAACAGACCATTTTATAACAGAACTCTTTCTATGTTCTGTCCCTAGCATCGTATCTTTGTGAGGGGTCAATCATGCCCACAAACATTAATAGACCATTTTGATTTATTGATAATAAGACCCTTCCCATATCCTGTCCTTGGGACAGTATCTTATGAGGTATACAAACCCCCTTATCTCCGTTAGAGTACAAACCCCCTTATCTCTGTTAGAGAACAGTCTACTAGTCCTTTTCCACAACACAGAAAACCCACCTATAACCTACAAGCCTCACTTCCAGATGTCTCAACTTTTTGGGACAGACCAATGGAAAAATTCTTTCCACTAAATTCCAAACCTTGTCTTTCATTCTCAAAACCAAATAAAAGGAATCTCTGTATCTGATCACCCTGAGATACATAAAGTTGCCTTTGTCTGGGAACTTGATCATTCATACTGTGCTTAGAAAAAAACCATAGTAAGGATCATTTCTGCAGAGCTGGCTATTTCCATTGACAGTGCGAATACTATGCCATTTAATATAAGGGACTTGAGAATCCTTGGATTTTGGAACCTGTAGGGGATCCTGAAAGCAATCCCCTGATGATATGAAGGGACAATTATATGTATTTGGGAGGGCTTCAGAGTGCAGAATTGCACATCCTTAGCAGTGGAAGACTCTCCTATGACTTTCTGGTGGGCTTATCAAAGAATGCTCACAGAGTAGACATTTGGATTCCAGTGGGAAACTTAGAGAAGCCAGGATATAAGCTATTTTGCTTCACTGTGATGTTTTAACTTTTGGAAAGAAAAGCTGTTATCTAGTTTTATTTTTATTTTATTTTATTATTCTTCATGCATATCCTGGAGCTTCAGAGTTTTAACTATATCCTCCTTCTTTTTTGTCTAAACTTTCTCCTGACAGAAAGATTGAATTCAGTGGAGATGCATTTACCTTTGTAATTGCAGGGCCTATGTCCAGGTTAACCAAGAGTTCTCACCAAGAATTGATTCCAAAATGTGAGGGCAAGAAATAATCCCCATTTTAGGAAGTATAGCTCGCCTCACTACCATACTTGGGGAGCAAATATATAATTAAGGAAGATTTTCTTGTTTGGAAGGCAAGAAGATAATTACCCCTAAATCATTTAAGGGGTACCAACTCTTTAATGGCATCTAGTAAGCACTAAATCACTTCAGAGGACATAAACATTGTGTCACCTGCAATTCATTTAAAGGTCACAGGCTGTTGTCAAAAACAGCATGTTTGTGCTTCCTGCAATCATTTGATAACACTGTGTTCTTCCTATGGAGGTGGCAGAGTTTGAGATTTTTCTGGAATTCTCATTCCTAGGAACAAGGTGCTGAAGATCTACCATGAATTGGGATGTTTGAATAAAAGCATACCTGCTTTTGTTTTAGAGAGATGCCCTTTAAAGCTCCAGAGAGCCCAAACATCCAGCTTTCCACACGTGTTGATTTGACTTCACTGTTCAGTTTTAATGAATAATCTTGTGTTTCTAATTCTTGATTTAAAAATAGAATAATTTTGTACTATGGTCTTTCAACCTTATAAATAAGCCAGAAGGTTGAAAAATACTAAAGGAATACTTTACCTGCTAAAAAGTTACATATTTGGTGGTGGTGGGGGTGTTGAAAGATACATGACACACATGAAAAGAGGAAAAAAATCTCTGTAATACTTAGGAATGTCAAGAATCTGTAAAGGAAAAAAATCCACTACATTTAGATTGGAATATGTTTTCACAGGGCCTGGGTAGAAATGTAAGGTTGTCAGACATATGCACAAGAGTGGCAGCTGTTACCTTTTAGCTTCTTTCACCTTCTCTTTTGACCTGGATGTCCCCGGTGGCCCTTTGATTCTCCAAGAACCTCTCAGTTGTCTTCTACAAATGTACCATTGAAAGTTGTAAGGTACACACACACAGATGGCATATGTAAAGAGTCACACATTTCCTAAAATGTTGACAGGTGTCTGCAATGCTCATCATTGGTGATAGCTTACTGCTGAAGTTAGAGTACAATATTGAGATTGATAAAGATTGAAAGAGATGGGGAAAGAGACTGAGCTAGTTCATGTAACAGCTGCAACCATTCCCAAATGTTTTTCTGCATAATCATGCAAGAAATTCATCATGCATTTCCTATTAAATATTCATGCAACTTGCTCCATAGGAGGGTTGTGGTATTTATTAATTCCCTGGTGTTGGTAGGTTTTGGTACATCTACTGCCAGCAATAAATGTGTCATGCCTAGCAAATTCAATTCTTGGCAGAAAATATTAGAATATAATACTTGCTTACAAGATATTGCAAGTTTTAATTATCCTTAAATGATTTTCAAGACTACCTTGAAATAGGCAACTGATTCTTTTTGCTTTTAGATGAAAGGAGGGTCAGAAGGGTGGGGAATAGATGGGTACATAGAAGCACTTTAAGTGCCCCTTCTTTGTGAGAGGTGACCCATTTTTACCACATATGAGTAATTACTGTAAAAAGATGTTGGGTCTAATGATTATCTGCAAGTGAAGTCATCTGCTCTTATATGCAATGGAAAATTTTTAATCCTAAGACTTTATTAACTAAAAGGATGAAAAAAAGAAAAGATAATTATCAAAAAATGCCCTCTAAATTGCTCACCACATAATATTATACATCCCTAAGCTGGGGTTTACCAACATAGATTAATAAAAATCAAAATGAGGCTTGACTTAGTTTATTCAGGCTACTATAGCAAAATACCATAACTGGGTAGCTCATAAACAACAGAAATTAATCTCACAGTTCTGGAGGCTGGGAAGGCTGGTGAAGGCCAGCTTTCTGGTTCACAGATGGGGCCTTCTTGCTGTGTCCTTGCATGGTAGAAGGAGTGAGCTAGCTCTCTAGGATCTCTTTTTATAAGATCTCTAATCCAAATAAGGGTTCATCTCATTAGGAGATGACCTAATCATTTCCCAGAGGCAATATCATCACTGTGGGGACTGGAGTTTGAACATAAGAACTTTGGGGAGACACAAACATTCAGATCACAGCAAGGCCAGTCACTGCATTTCAGAACACTGTAACATGGACAGACAGAGCAAGGTGGAATTTTTCCAGTAACATACACAATGCCTATTTCATTAATTACACAAAACTTGAAACTGCAGAGAATAAAATGGAAGTAGAGAGCATGGGCCCTGCTCTTAAAGTGTTCAGTCTAGTTGAGGAGAAACATTTATTCATTGGAACAACAGACACATATTTGATAATGTAAGCTAACTAAATGAGTGTATGCATAATGTGTATCATGCTTACTTTTACAAAACAAATATTTGGTTTTCAGGACAACTCTGTCAAATAAAAAGAGCTGATAATGAACTTTAAAAAAATGTGCCAAAAGCATGCACACGCACCAGGAATGTCCTTAAAACTGATGAATCTGGATTCCAAACAGTGCAGTTGGCCATGTGGGATTTCGCTGCACCAACCATCACACCACCAGCTGGCCCAATGTCCTCATCTTTTAAATGAGAAAGTTGAGTGACTGGTCTATAGTTTTTCAGCAGGTAAATGAAGAGTGGTGGTTAGAACCAGTTATTCTGACTCTTGGACACATGGAGGTGAAATATCACTCAGGGAACTCCCAGGGGATGTATTTTCCAGTAACCCCTCTTTTGTTCCAAAGCAAGAGTTCCCTAGAAGTCACTTTTAAAAATGTATTGAGTTTTGCTTCAGGTTATATTGAAGTAGTTTGCAGAAGAATACTCTCTAGCTCAAAATAACCAGAAAAGTTAGCTAAAACAAAATAGAGCAAAGGAAAGCTGATGAAACAACTAGGCCTAGGGAAAGGAGGAATAGTCTAGAAAGGTAGAAATCTCAGGGATTTCAATCAATAGTCTGCATTAGGTTTGCTTTGTTTTATTTCCTTGGGTCATTGCTATTTTGGAGAAGGAGGTTAAGAATCTGGAATCTGCCTCCCAGACAGAGGGCTGCTGTTGGAGGACAGAAAACCCAGCAGGGATTTTGGCAATGGGAGAGCAGATGGTGAGGTGGCTACGAAAGAGTGAGGCAGAAAACATTGCTATGGAGCCAATACACGTAGTTTAGTACATTTGTGAGAAATCTCAAGCTGTGGCTCAGAATGCTAAGAAACTAATGTGAAAAGCCTAGAAAAGCCAGAGAAAAGTTCTCCACAGTCTAACCAGAGTAAAATGTAAGGATGAGAATTCAGATCCCATCCTTGGAATGAAGCAGACCAGAGAAAGAATTAGCCATACCAAAATTAAAATCAGCCTCGAGTCAGTACACTCCTTGATCAGATTAGGCTGATCAGTTCCTACTCTGTCTAGTAGAAGACAGGTGGGTTTTTTTCTGGATGAAGCTAACATCCTAAGAGGCCTGTACAATTTTTGTGTGTGTGATCTATGTAGTACATATAAAATTACTGAGTATGCTAAGAGATAGAATCATATGTTCAAAAAGAAGAGAACAAAATAGTTAACAGAAACACACCTACAGGGTAATACAGATAGATCTTAACTATGATTAGGATGCTAAAAAATTAGTAAAAAATTAGAAAAGGTAGAGAATATAGGAAGCAATATATAAAATGTTACCAAAGGATTGGAATCTACTAAAAAAGAATCTTATGGAAATTTTAGAACTGAAAAAACAATAAAGAACTGAATAGATGGGTTTCAAAGCAGAATAGATTCAATGGAAGACATGATTACTACACCAAAAGGTCAATAGAAAAATATCTAAATTACGCCATAGAGAAAAAAATGGAAAATATGAAAGAGAACAGGGACCTATAGGAAACAAACTTTTCCAACGTACATGTTAATAAAATACACAAAGAAGAGGTGAAAGCAGAAGCAATATTTGAGGATATATTGATTTTAAAAATTACGTGAAGCTGCTGTATCTATAGATTGAAGAGGTGCCTCAAACACAAATAAGATAAATAGAAGATAAACTAAGCCATATCAGAGTAAAAATTCTGAAAACTCGAAGTGATATGAGAAAAAAATTCAAGTACCAAAGATAAGTTAATTATCTTCAAAGGAACAAGAAAAAGAACACTACCTGGCTCTTCACAGAAATGACCGAAGTTAGAAGACAACAGAATGACATATTTAAAGTGATGAAATAAAAATACCTGCCAATGTAGAATTCTATGCCCAATAAAAATTATTCTTTAAAAATAAGCTAATTAAAGGTACATTCAGAGAAACAAACTAAGTGACCCCTCTCACTAAAAAATGCTAAAGAGAGTACTTTACGCAGAGAAAAATCATTCCAGATGGAAAAGCAGAAATACAAGAAGGAATGACAAACATCAGAAAAAATAAATATGTGAGTAAATATTAATACATTTTTACTGTAAAAACCCATTAATATCTAGTGAGTTTATTTTTATATTTATTTATTTATTTATTTATTTGGAGAAGTTTTTGCTATAGGGCGTGTGCACTTGCCAGAAAGACAGAGAGAGACAGAGAGACAGAAAGCAAGAAATCACCCCCAGGGGGGATAGCCATGCCACAATTCTTTCTCCTCCATTCTCCTCTCAGGATCTTGAACACGCACACATACTCACCTCGTATGAGTTTAAGCCACCAGGTCCAGGACTCAAACTGTGGTCAGTTACATGAGAGTCCAGCGATGTAGCCATTTCACCATCTGCTGGTCTCACTATCTAGTGGGTTTCAAATATAGAGAGAAATAAAATGCATGGTAACAATTATGAAAGAAGTGGGAAGAGACATTTATGTGGAATTAAAATCTTCTAAAGTTTTGTGTTATCAGGAAAGTTATAAAAGAGATAATATACTAATATAGAAATAATATACTCCCATTGTAATAAAATACACAATAATATACTCCCATTATAATAAAATACACAAGAATGCATGCTGAAGGCCAGCAGGTGGAGTAGTGGTTAAGGCACTGGATTCCCACATGGTCAACCATAGTTTAAGTCCTGGACCTGGAAGCTTGAAACTCATGCTGGGTTCAAGTGTGTGTGTGTGTGTGTGTGTGTGTGTGTGTGTGTGTCTCTATCTCTTTATTTTTCACTTTCTGAGTGCATGCATTCTATAGCAAAAATCTCTTATCAAAAAAAGAAAAGAATGCATGCAATAATCTTTATAATCTCTAAGAAAATAACTGAAAGCATATTAGAAAATAATACATAGACTATATAGGAACAATGAAATTAGAACACAGATTTGATTAATTAAAAAGAAGACAAGAATGAAGAGAAAAAGGATAAAGATGTGTCAAATAGAAAAACAGAAATATGGTAGCTATAAATAACAATTTATGATAATTATGTTAAATACAAATGTATTAAATATTGCCATTAAAATTTAAGAATTTCAGACCTGACTAAAAAAGCAAAACTTAGCAATATTCTAATTTAAAGAGGTATACCTTAAATGTAAAGACACAGATAAAATTAAGAGGATAGAAAATGATGTAAACACTAACCAAAAAAACAGTCAATTTTCATACGAATTGGATTTCAAGGTAAACAGATTGAGAGAGGTACTTCATGGTTAACAAGTGAATGTGCCAGAAAAATGTCACATTTCTATATTTGGAGCCATCCAGTAACAGTTCCCACATGTATAAAATAAAAATTGATGGAAATTAAAGTAAACATAGACAAATCCACAATCATAATAAGGGTTTAACTCACTGTTCTTAATAGATGACAGGCTAGACAAGATAGGCAAAATAGTCAATAAGGTTATAGAATATTTTATTAGTAAAATTAATCAACTTCCGCTAATTTATACTTATAGAAAATTCACCTAGCAATGTCAGGATACTAATATTTTTCAAGTGCTTATGGAACATTTGCTAAAATTGTCCATATGCTGGGTCATAAAGCAAGCCTCAATACATTTTAATGATTAAATTACTCAGAATGTGTTCTCTGGCCATGGTGGAAATAAGCTAGAAATCAATTAACTAGAAAACCCCCAGCATTTTTTTTTAAGAATTCTTATTTAACTTATTTATTTATTTGTTTATTTATATATTTATTTTTCTTGGGCCATAAAGGGAGAGAGAGAAAGAGACAGAAAGTGAGAAAGCAAGCCACCAGGTCTAGGACTCGAACCTCTGTCAGTCATGTGGGAATACAGCACCCTTAAACACCATGCCATCTATTGGCCCTGAAAATCCCCAGCTTTAAGAAAATTAAACAATGTATAGTTGTCCCTTAGTATCCAACACTCTCTCAGATGCCAAAATTCATGAATGCTCAAGACTCTTACAAATATGCCATATATTTGCATATAATCTATGCATATACTCCCACATTCTTTATATCTTCTCTAGATTACTTATAATATCTAACATGATGTAAATAATTATGTAAATAGTTGTTATACTGTATTGTTTAAGAAATAATGACAAGAAACAGCATATACATATTCAGGACAATAGTAGTCTGTAGTCTAATTACATTGATTAATTAATTAATTACATTAATTAGCAATGATGCAATAGTTTTTATTTATGGATGATTGCATTACCTATGAAATCTGTGGATCTACAGGGCCAACTGTATTTCTAAATTAAGTCATTTATGGAAATTAGAAAAATTGTGTGCTGAATGACAAAATACAATTCATTGAAATTTGTGTGATATATCTGAAATACTTAAAGTCATTTAGAGAAAAAAGAGAAAAGGAGTGTTCTAAGTTTTCCATTCAAAAAAATTAAAAAAAAAAGAATAGCAATCACAAATAGTATAGAAGAAAAAAACTAAAAAGAGAAAATAAGTGGTTCATTAGTAGAAAACCAACTTAGACTGCTGGATTCCACAAGACCAACTGTGCCATGAAACCGGAACCCTGAAGCTTGAAAAACTCGCCAGGCACATATATGTATGTGCCTAAAATCTCAAAAGGAGTAATGGGGAAGGAATTGTGGTCTGACCATCCCGCATGGAGGGTGCTTTCTCACTTTCCTTCTTTCTTTCTGTCCCCAGTGAACATATGTGTCCTCTAGAAAATTAAAAATGAAAACCAAAAACAGTCTCTTAAGACATAAGAAATATAGGAGGATCTTGAAATGCTGAAATTTATACTTTAAAATAGATGTATTCCTCTAGGTGCATGTGTGGGTGGCAAAATCCTGAGGGGTGGAGGGCTGAGGAAAGAGGGTTGCAGTGTGATGATGTATAACAAGACCCTGATGGGGATGTTCTCCCCCTCTCTCTCTTTCATATGCACAAGCATGCTCTCTGTATTAAAATTTAATTAAAAAAAATTTTCAACACAGTTAAAATCTGATTCTTTGAAAAGACTAATAGAATTTATAGTTCCGTAGCAAGAGTGTTCATGAAAAAGATATAAATGACCAATATCAGGAATGAAAAGTGAGCATCACTAGAGATCATGGAGATATTTAAGAAATAATACTAAAATATCACAGATGACTTTATATTAATGAATCTGACAGTTCAGAAGAAATCAAAAAATATTTTTAAAACTTTACAATGAAATTTGTTAATAAAGACCTTTTATTTGATCAATAAAAGCAACTTTGTTATTAAAAAAAAAACTTTTCTACAATGAAAACCCTAGGCCCATGTCATTTCACAGATGAATTATTCTAAGTATTTAAGGAAGAAACAATTATCAGCCTACTTAAACTCTTCCAGAGCAGAGAAAAGGAGGGAACACTTCTCAACTTGTTTCATTGGGTCATAAACCTGCCACTAAAGACTAAAAGAATTTACAAGAGCAAAAAATTACAAGCCAATCTCTTTAATGAATTTAGAAGCAAAAATCCTAAGCAAAACAGCAAATCAAGTACAGTAACATACAAAATAGTTTACTAGAACCAAATAGTGTTTACTCTATGAAGGTAGGAGTTGTTTATTTTACCAAAAATGCAGGCAGCCCAGTAGAAAATGGGCCAAATATTTTGTACATATACAAGTATAAGATAACGTGGGCAGTGTGACGCAGGTAAGAAGAATTCCAGATAAATGGAAGACTGGCATTATTGGGAAGAAATAGTTTGAGACAGAGGTCTTCAGGTTAGGGTTGTTACTTCAGGAGGTAATAAAGAGTTGATCCTGTTCACTGTTAGTTTGAGCTGTGTGATGGAGAGATGTCCCGGAGGTGTGGAAGATGGGGATGTTTTTTCAAAGTTGTCATGGAGGAGGTTGAAATCATCCACCATACAGTGGATGGGAGATGGGCAGACAATCTTCACTCAGATCTGTTCATCTCCTATCTACTTCTTTTTTTCTTTTTGGAGAGATTTTTGCTATAGGGCACATGCACTCTCCAGAAAGACAGAGAGAGACAGAGAGACAGAGAGACAGAAAGCGAGAAATCGCCCCCCCCCCCCCCCCAGGGAGGATGGCCACACCACAATCCCTTCTCCTTCATTGTCCTCTCGGGATCTTGGGCACCCACGCACACACGCCCAGCATGAGTTTAAGCCACTGGGTCCCAGACTCGAACTGCAGTCAACTACATGGGAGTTCAGTGACATAGCCATTACGCTAACTGCTGGTCCCCTATCTAATTCTCACGAGGGAGATTGAGTCTTCCCTAAGAGATGAAGAGCTAATTTACTCATTCAGTTGTTTTGGCATTCCAAGTACTCTTATTTTTTTTTAGCCTTGACAAGAAGTTGCTAATCAGGCTCTAAAAGAAAGTCCCAATTCCACTTTGAAAGATAACAAGCTTTCCTAACATTTAAGCATCAGCTGAATTTTTTACCCGAATTAGAATTCTGATTGTTTTGGATGTGTGCAATTTGGAGGAATGTGTGTATGTATGTGTATTCACCTATATTCTGCTAACAAGATACTAATTTTCTATCCCTATCCCTTTTCTTTGATCATTAGAAAGTTCTTAGTGTATATAAAGTACAGAATCTGAGTTTTCTTGATCTCTTGGGTAATTTAAATATTGTTTCTACTGATGTAAGTCTTCTGAAAGTCATTCTTAGCTTCTTATGGAAACAATGACATGAGTAAACTTGTTTACCTGTACTATACAAATATAAGCTGATCTGGATCTAATACTGATATTTACATGTTAATGTACACTGAAATGACAGACTCACTCTATTAAAAGACTCAGTTAAACATTTAACCAAAAATGAAAGTCATATCCACTCAAGATAGTTTATGATTTTAGCTCTCAGAAAATTGCAAATGTTTAGCTATACTAGATTTTAAAATTCTCTTCCATAATATTAGCTGCACATTGTAAAATTATACATTGTAATGTATCTGCCAACTTATCACTTAGAAGTCTTGAGTAAATAAAAGAATAAATTGGACCACAATAATATACTACCTGAAAACCTTCCAGTAAGGTCCTCTGCAATATCAGTTTTATTATTTTCAGGAGTACCAAGTGCTGCACCAGTGCAAGTTCATTAATCCTCAGTTTTCTGAAAGGAAGTAGGTAATAGACGGAATCTCCATGGTTACTTCTGAGCTCTTTGTGACAAGAGAATGAGCAGGCTGTAGAACCCAGGCTTCTGTGTTCCCTACTTAGCATGCCAAGTGGTGGACAGTTAAAGCTAGACAAGAGCTCCAAACAAAGTCTCTCAGTATGGTCTTCACCTGCATTGGCATCACCTGGGGTACTGTTAAAACAAAAACAACCTGTATGAGTCAGGGCTCTCTACAGAGAGAGAGCCTATAGGGTGGATGGATGAATAGATAGATGATGATAGGCGATAGACAGACAGATAGATGATTAAGATAAAGAGGAGATTTATTAGGGCAAATGGCTGATGCAATTACAGAGGACGAGAAGTCCTATGACAAGCTATCTTAGCTGGAGACACTAGCTTGCTGGTAGCATAGTTCAGTCTAAATCCAAAGACCTGAGAATCAAAGGGGATGTTGGTATAAGTCCTGAAGTCCAAAAGCCAGGGAGTCTGGAGTTCTTATGTTCAAGAGCAGGAGAAGGAGAATGTATTCCAGCTCCAGGAGATAGTCCAGACATCTTCACCTTGTCTCTGTTTTTTGTTCTCTCTGGGGTTCCAACAGTTTGGAAGGTGCTTGCCCACACTGAGCAGATCTGCTCTCCTTTGTCCATTCAGACTTGCAGGCTAATGTGGAAACACTTCTACAGACATGCTCTGAAATAATACTTTAACAGTTCTCTAATCAAGTTGACACCTAAAATAAGCCATCACACATACTAAGAACAAGAGGATCCCGGGGCTTCTCAGATTTTAACCTGGGCAGAAATCTCCCCAGTGGCTGGTTAAGGTGCAGATACTCAGTGGGCCTAGGGTAGAGTTTCTGTATTTCTTTTTTTCTTTTTCTTTCAGAGAGATTTTTGTTATATGGCACATGTGCTCACCAGAGAGACAGATGGAAAATGAGAAATCACCTCCTGGAGGACTGGGCACACCACAATCTCTTCTCCTCCATTGTCCTCTTGGGATTTGGGGCATGCATGCACTTGCACCCAGCATGAGTTTGAAACCTCTGGGTCTGGGACTCGAACTGCCATAAGTCATGTGGGAGTCCATGACATAACCATTATGCCATCCCAAGTCTCTGTTTTTCTAACTAGCTCCTAGTTTGCGGGGGGGGGGGATGTCATTGCTTTCAGTACTCATTCCTGGCTTGGGCCTCTCAGCAAGGTCCATCTTTCCCACCACCTTTCCTTGCTGCTTACTCTCCTCTCCTCACACTCGACCTCATTCACTCCAGGGCTTGTGGTAATAAAAAACAGGGAATAGTAATGATCTTCTCAGATAACAGAGTTGCATCTTAACCATGGTTTTCTGCAGCTCTTAGTTCCTCTCTCTCTCTACCACTTCCAGGCACAAGATTTCACTGATCATTTTAAACAGTGGTGAAGAAAAAGCAATATTTTTGAGGTGGGATAATGAGTAAGGTTGGGGTGAGAGGAAGATTTTTGGGAGCATCAAGTAACATATTATAATGGCTACTTACTTGTACGGGTCCATTTATCAAGTAAATGAAATAGCTCACTGTTGTTTCAAAATTCCTAAAATAGGAAATGAATTATTTTCTCTTTTGAGTCCATTTTTTTATCCTTAAAGTAGGTTATGGAAACTAGTACATTACTCTAAAGAATGTTGATTAACTTTTTGTGCAATGCAATTGCGATGTTAATAAGTAGTACTGCAGCTTTGGGAAATCAAATAAATATAAATAAATATTTATTTATCAAATGAATAAATATTGATAAAATTCAGTGAAATGGCAGGACCAACAGATGGCATAATGGTAACATCACTGGACTCCCACGTAGTAGATAGCAGTTAGAATCCTGGACCCAGCAGCTTCAAACTTATACCAAGCATGTGTGTGTGCGTGTCCAAGATCCAAAGAGGAGAATGGAGGAGAAAGGATTGCAAGGTGGCCATCCTCCCTGGGGAGGTGATGTCTCACTTTCTGTTTCTCTGTCTCTCTGGCAAGCACACATGCCCTATAACAAAAATCTCTCTTCAAAAAAAAAAAAAACATTCAGTGAAATGGTGTTGTAATGATCATACCCTTTCTTCTAGGACCAACTGAGGCCCTCCCATGGCAATCTTAGGGTAAATTCTGCCTTTGGGAGAAATCCAATAATTGATATAACCAACTCTTATCTATTCAAGTTTAGGAAAAATTATCAGAAAAATCCACTTGTTTAAAAAATACATATATCTAATGCTTTTGACAATGTTATTCATCTTAGACCCATTTTTTTTTTTTTTACATAGGAAGATAAAGTCCTGAAGAATTGTTATCTGGGGGGAAAATCAATCATTAAGAAATTCCCAATTTCATTGACCATTACTTAGAAAAACACTTTGCAAATGCCAGGAATTTATCCATCTATCATCACCTAGAAGGTGGATATGCCCCTTTTTATTATCACCAAAGTGTACAAACATAGCAATGCATGCTGGTAGTTGATGTTACACCTAAGTCCAAAGGAGCATATTCACCCTATTTGTTTCCAAAGTAGTTGACTTCCTGTCAGTGACGTTGTTGTTCCCTACCAAATAATACCCTGCAGCTGTTCCTGCTCAATGCCCAGCTCTCATCTCTTTTACTTCCTCTCTTTCTTTGCTAAGTTTATTCATTCATATCTTTCATGAGAAAGAGAGAGCAAGGAATAGCATACCCGTACAGACTCTTGATGCTGCTGTCCACCTCCCAGCCAGCATCATGGACAAACATGTGTCTGGCATACTCAGAGAGGTCTCTGGACTTACTGGAATCCTTCCCATGTGGGATTGCCTCACAGAGCGCTGCATTTTACCATTGTGCCACTGGCTGGTACCTACCACTTCTATCTTGCTGTCAGACTTTGTCAGGCAAGAATGAAAGATAAGCACATGCCCAGTATTGCTTTCCTCTGTGACTGACAGGGCTTGAGCATGTACCCCAATCTGTGCATTCAGGACCTAGAGGGTAGCCAACTGGGTGCTGCTGAGTCCTTCACCAAGATAGCTACATAGAGAATATGTCTTTCTTCTGCATTTTGGAGTGACTGTGTGAAGATGTTACAGTGGACCCAAGGATGCCATTTTGTAACCACTTGAGCAAAGGGCCAAGGAAAAAAAATCAAACTGAGTAAAGGAGAACTGAATGACCAAAAGAGTCTGGGTCCTCAATGACATTGTGGAAGTCCTGCCTCCATTGTGGAACTGTTCATGCTTCCAGATGGTTTGCTCTGTGAATGATTAATGCCATTTTGTCTCAGTCCTATTAACTGGCTCTTCTGTTCCTTGCAGCCTAAATCATCCTAACTGATGTTCCAGCCTTCAAGAAAGGAGCCTCTGTAACTGACAGGGTGCTTCAACTGCAGAATAAGTTGGACTTGTGAACTCTTTCTGAGGTGGCAGAGAGTGTGGTTGTGGTCAGTTGCACTTGGAAACACCCTCTGTTTAATGGAAGCCATAGGAATTTTCTCTGCCAGCCCGGAATAGGCAGCCTGCCCCTGCTTCTTTTCTGTGCCAAATTCCTGTGTCATTTGTAACAAAATCTCAGGTTTGGGGCCAATGGTGGTTTTTAGAGCTTTTAGTTTCATGGATAGACAGATGTTTGGGGAAGTTTATTTTCTGAATATGGCTTACAAATTATAGTCTCTCAGTTATATAAGTGGCATATAATTTAAAAGCAGACTATTAGCAGACATAAGCCATTTATGTGCTTTGAAAATGGTGCCATATATAAAACTCTTTTCCTTAATAAGGTAAACTGTTTTCACTATCTATTGTAAGTATTATCTGAAACTGAGCCCGGACACTCAGACTATATTGTGATGAGAGGAGATAGCTATCTATGGACAAGGTGGTACTATGCAGTTTTCCAATACTATTTCTGGAAAAGGAATCACTTGTAAAATTAGATGGCACGTTTATCTTAGCAGTTTTCTTTCCTTTTGGTTTTTATAATACCAAAAGTTGATTTTTTAATTTAAACTGATCCCTTTAAAGGGATCATAGAGATAACTTTCAACTTGCTATTATATATAATGCAATTAATGCAGTATGTGATCTAACATTAAAAATATAGTAGAAGACTTTAGAATAAAAAATTCTTTACCTTTTTTAAACTTAAACACTCATGGGTTCAAGATTTTAAATGTTGAGATAATAAAGATAATGGTTGACTTTCTCAATCTTCTTTATCTGCCCATTTTGCAAGATCTACTTTTATGTGCTAATGAAATTTACAAGCAAAATGCATTTAATTTCACATGCATACAAAAGAGAATTTGGCACAGAAAAATTGCACTGGTAGGTACTCATTAAATTTAGAAAGTATACGACCTAAGTCATCAGACAAGCAAACAAACAAAACACAAAACAGTATCAAAGAGGATATTGTGTGACAAATGTTACGAAGATAACATTAAAATCAGCTCCAGCCCCTTTATTCTGTAGTCACTTTTCCAAAGACTGAGGGAGCAAAGAAGATTCTAAGGGATGGAAAGCCAGAGGATGACCAAGCCGAGTTTCAGGTCTCAGTCCCACCTTAACAGCACTTCTCTCTACCTCTCACCCATCACCTCCATTGTCAAAGCCACCATGCACTGTATGAGTTTGTATTATCTTCATAGTGTGTGACAAGTAAATAGCTAACGGCAGCCTATGGTAGTTCTTCAAATATAAAATGCAAATAAGAAACTTGGCCTTCCTTGAGTAGAAACTGTCTTAATCTATTGAAATAATGTTTTTTCCCAGAAAAACAGCATGTTCAAAGTGGTACTTTACAGAGATTAAGCATAGTAGACTGGAAGGAAGTCATTGAGTCTAACTGGGGAAACTGGCTAAAGAACTACTACAGTAGTTTAGATAACTTAAGAGGGCTTGGTGATATGAATTAGAATAGTGTCCTAGAGAATACAGGGAAGACAGGTACAGAAATGTCAAGCTTAACATATCTTAAATATACCTTGCATTGCATTCTACCTCAATCAAATTTGATCTTTAAGCCCAGCCCTTCCTTAATATCCAGGGCCCTCTTTATCCAAACACCTAATCACGTGATCTGATGGCTATGCCCTCAGCCACCCTCATTGCCAATGCAATATACATAAAGACTTCAAAGTTTTCCAGGCACCTAATCTTTAGGACCTTTGCTATGCTCTTTGCTTGAAATTCCTTCTCCACATTGCTGGGCCTTATTCATACTTTCAGATTTTGGCTGGGCATCATCACCTCTATGTCACCTCATGTAACACCTCCATGTCGTTAAGCTGACCATCCTCTCCTTCAGGCTCTTCTAAATCATATCTGGATTTGGATTTGGCACTTACATTGAATTATGTTTAAACTCTTTCCTAATATCCATTGAGATGGCCCATAGTAGTTAGTTGGTAAATATCTATTAAATAGTAATATTCTAATAATCAAAGTCTCTGCCTTATTCTTTAGTCCTATCCTTCCTGCCTCCTAATACAGTTATTACAACTGAGCTCCTGCCTTCATCCCTTATTCTAAATTTCTCTTATGCTAATTGCCCAGGAACACAATCTTATCTAAGGGCTGTTGATCTGGGTTGTCTTAGTGTTTCCTTTCCTCACTATTAGCAGGACCCTGTCTGAACACTGTGCCAACTTCAGCCCTGCTACTTGTTGATAGACCAGCCATGAATCTTGTGACCAATCATGTGACAACTTTCAAGTTTTACCTGCTCTAGACACCTAATAACGCAATCGCTGCTCCTTGGCCCCACTTCCCCAAAGACTCCTTGGCTTATAGCTGGAGAGCTCTGTACCCTTTGATCTCATACTTGTTCACAAGGTGAACCTTTGCCATTAGCAACTGTACCACCCCTAGCATTTGTTCCTTTCTTCAATCACCCACTAGTGGTATGAGTGATGCCTCATCTGATCTTCCTTCCTTCCTAGAATGCCCATTAATAATATTTTTATTACTGTTGTGCCTTACAGAGTCTCAGTATGCCACCTACAGACTCCATTGGATTTGTGAATAGTGTAGATTTGGCTGAAAGGCAGACAAATTTGGAATTATATTCAATGGCTAACCAAGGCTCACTAGTTGATTAGGAACATGGAGGTGCATGGAGGAAAGACAGCCCAGGAGGAGGACTAATTCTAGGAAAGAAGAACATTACTTCAGCTTTTGAGAGATGATGAGGAGTACAATTTTGATGGGACTATTAAAATACTGACTGGAGTATGACAAGGCATCAACCCATCAGCCCGAATGCCAGAGCTAAGCTATTTGGGTGCCGTCAACTTAGGATATAACCTGTAGGATGGAAGGAGCTGACAGAGCACATTAATGAAGTTCAGAAGGGTGGATGGCCTAAGCCAGGATCAGCAAGTCCCAGATGAACGTCCCATCTGAACTTCAACCTTCATTTTCTTTGCTCTTCCCTCTAAGGGTTACACTGAGCATATATGCCAACAGGTAGTAGTCTCAATGTTTTTTCACCCTTTGAACCACCCTTAGGTAGTTTGTCTTAAAATCACTTCCACATTCTTAGTTAAAACACTCCCCTGTACTCATCCTTGTACCAATTTTCATGACTTTATAAGAGCATAGCCAGCCCCCTCCCCTTCAGCGCATAAAGACCTCTTTTATCCTCACAAACAAAAAAGGGCTGACTGCTATGGATTTATGCAAATTCAGCTTTAACCTGCCAGCCAAAGAATAGGGTATAGAGATTAATTCTTAAGATGTTTTTTCAGCCTTTGAATTTTGTGATCCAGAGAGGATGTTTTTGATTGTTCTTTTTTGGCATATTAGATGTAGACATAACGATGGAAAGTTAATTGTTAGCTCTGGGCATTCAAAGAAGGTTAGGATTTTTACCCACTCTGCTTAGAAAGGACAGACTTATTGCCTAAGGAATTAACTCTGGATTATTAGCTTCTGATTCAAATTGAAAATACAATAAATGTCAAATAACCAAATTGGTTGCATTGGGCGGTCACTCATTAGAGAGAGCAGAAAGTTAGTCTAGCTAATGAGAAAAATCTCTAGCTAGGAAGCAAGATTGCTGGATTCTAGGCTCACTTCTACCAGTGTCATACTGGGAACTCCAGAGTATGAGACTTCGACTTTTCCAGATCTCTTTGGTTCTAGCACTGATCAAGGAGAAATGCAAATTTGCTTCCTCTTTTACCTCACAGGTATGTAGGAGGTTTGAGTATCTGGAAAGCACTAACTCCTGTGTCTACCAATACATCCAACTGATTATAAACCTTGATCCTTTGTTTCAACTGGTTCAAGAGATTTAGGGACATAGATAGCCCGGCTGTTTGTCATGCAAGGCAGTCCATTGCCTATTCATTGGAGACAGACAACCACCACAAAATCCCTGGGTCTTGACTCTGCCGTGAGATTTGCCAAGTGATGACATGAACACTCAAATGTCTGAGAAATGTCTGCCTCTTGAGTGTTCCCTTTGATTCATTCCCACTCCAGCCCCTGACACTCATTTCCTGACTGAATTTGTGCCAATCCCAATAGTAAGCTTCCTGACCTTGACCCTGTGTTGGGAAAATAAACCACCTCTTCTGAATGTTCAAAAGGCCCTGATGGCCACTATCTGGCTCCTAGATGAATGGCAGGGAGCAGAAGACACATCACTTCTTAGTGCTCTTCTTTAGAATGCATTTTGACTTGCTCTGAGTCCAGGGTTATTTGGGGAGAATAATATGTTGGCTGACTATGTTATTTATTAAATGGATTTTTCAGCGTTTTGAGGTATATTCTTCAATGTTAAAACCAACTTCATGAAAAATCCTATCTATTCTCTGCCTTTAACTATTCCTATGTTTTTACTTACCTTAGACTATAAAATTTTGCTTTATATTAAACCACTGCATCAACATAACCAACTTTCAGTGAAAATTTTCTGAACAGGTGAAAGTATTAGTTGTGCTTATTTCTTCATCATCTACTTTCATATTAAACTTTTGCAATCTGGCTTCCAATTTTACTAGACAACTAAAAGAATTTTCTTTGTGTTTTTCTACCAGCCTTGTGACATCTTCTTGGTTATTACCCATTAACATCTAGGATATTTGATACTGTTGGTTATTTTTTTCCTTACAATTTCTCCAAGGTTCTGTCTCTGTAACACTGAATTCTTCCCTTGCCTCCTTAACTCCTTCTCCTTTCTTTTGGTGACCTTCTTTTTTTTGCATTGGCCATTAACCCATGACTTTGTTCTTGGCTCTGTGTCCATCCCTTCTCAATATTATCAAAAGATTATAACTCTCCACAAATGTTTTAAATCCTGAACTCTCACATAAAACGTATTTCATAAAGCCTACATCCATGTACCTAGTAGTCATTTTTATTTGGATATCCAATCTCCTTCCCAAGTTCTCTTTGCAGGAAACAGGCTGAGTTTGAATTTTGGATAATCACTTATTAGCTGTGAGAATCTAGGCAAGTTACTTTATATTGTCTTAGTTTCCTCAGCCATCATAATGAAAAGGAAGTCTACCCCAATGGATTTAATAAATAACATCTGAACAAAGCTTAGCATAATACTGTAGTACTGCCATAAAAAGTGCTTTTAAAAAGTTAGATTGCTGGGACCAGCAGTTAGCATTATGGCTATGTCGCTGGACTCCCACGTAGTCGACTGCAGTTCGAGTCCCGGACCTGGTGGCTTAAACTCACGCCGGGCGCGTGTACGTGCGTGCCCAAGATCCCAAGAGGAGAATGGAGGAGAAGGGATTGCGGCGTGGCCATCCCCCCGGGGGGTGATTTCCTTCTTTCTGTCTCTGTCTGTCTGGCGAGCGCACACGCCCTATAGCAAAAACCTCTCCATCCCCCCTGAAAAAAAAAGTTAGATTGTTATTTGTCACTATATATAATTCTGCTTTTTCTTTAATCCTTATATCAAGTAATTTACCAAGTCATCTATCTTCCTCCTTATGATCTCTTTTTAATTCTATCCCTTCTAATTTGCAACTGTTCTTTGAATGAATATTTCAAGACCTTCGTGCTAGAATGATAGAGCCACTTTGCTGTGAGTTGTGTTACTTACTAGTTTAAAAAGCTTTCCTAGTGTTGATGGGGAATGTTTAAATACTTCAATTAGATCCCCAAGGCTCACTATCAATTGTTCTTGATTTGATAGTCATCTTGATCTCCTGCCACTCTAAATATAAATTTCTACTCCTGTCAAGTCAGTCAACTCCCCCATTCCTAAAAATGCTATGCCGTTTCCACTACCTGAGAAAGTCATTAAATGGTGTCTTGGTCTGCTATGCATTATTAACAGAGATGCCCGAAACTGGGTGATTTATAAAACAGAGGTTTATTTGACTTACAATTCTGGTAGCTAGGAAGTTTAAAGTCATCACAAAATGGCAGAGGGCAGAACTTTGATCACAGTCAAGTGTGGTTGTATTAATGTGTGTTTCCTAGTCTCATTCCTTTTCCTTATAAATCTACCAAAACCCAATTATAGGGGCCCTCCATAACTATCCAGTCAGTAACCTCCTCCCAAAGGCCCCATCTTTCAATACAATAATTGAGTCAAATTTTACCCCTCTGAATCCTATTACAATGGCTCAATGCATGCATTTTGAGAGGATATGTTCAAATGTAGGACATATAAATACTTGCCTTGGGTAAAGGAGATGGAGGATAGAAGATATAACACCATGTATTTTTTTTTTAAGAATCATTTATTTTATTTATGCATTCATTTATTTTAATTGACCAGATAGAGACAGAGAGAGAGAGAGAGAGAGAGAGAGAAAGAGAAGGAAAGTGAGAAAGCAAGTCACCAGGTCTGGGACTCAAACCATGGTCAGCTATGTGGGAGTGTCCAGTGCCTTAACCACCACACCACATGCTGGCCCCAACACTATGTATTTTCTATACTTAGTATTCCTTATAAGAACTTTAAATTTATTGATTTTGAAGGAAGAACAGAATCTCTTTGAAAGTCTTGGAAATAGGATACAAAGTCTTAGAGAGCATAAGAAGTATAAAGATCAGAAACACCCAGTTTATATTATTAAGTGTTCTAGACTTGTTAGTGGAGGGCATTGTTTAATTGATTGAATACTGTGCCAAACATTATACAATAAATATAACCAGTCTTGTTTCTCTTTAGTTGCCATTCAACCATTCTTTTCAGTATTGAGACAAGGACTGCACAGCACTCTATGACATCTGGGTCCTCTTCAGAAGTAGAAAATGAAGTTAAAGATTATGTTCCACAGGGTTCATTGACAAATCCTCTGAATTGACATTAGAATAGTAAATACTAAACAGTATATGCTTATTGAGCTCCTAATATATTCAAGGATCTGTGGGGAAGTGCAAAGAAAAACAAAGCATGTCATTGTGCTCTACATCTTCTTGACTTGGCAGTATTTTCATTGCTGTATATATTTTCCCAAAAGTTAATTTTTGGGAGCTGGTCTCATAGCACAATGATTAGCTGTTGCCAGATGAAACTGGATTCCACATGGCCAACCAGGACTAGATTCCTGGTCCTGTAGACTTGAAAAATGCACTGGACATACATGAGTGTCCAGGATTCTTATGGAATAGAGAACTGGAGGAAAAGGATTGCAGTATAACCAGTTCCCATTGGAGAAGCTTCTTTTCTCTCTTTTTCTCTCCTGTGTGTATGCATATATCCTCTGACATATATAAAACATAATTTTAATGAAAGAGATACATTTATTAAGTAAAAAAAATACTATTACAAGATTTACAATAAAAGGTGTCAGTCTGTTTCACCATATCTCCCTGAGTTTCACTACCCAGAGGCCACTACATTCAAGTCTTGGAAAGCTACTTAACTCCATTTTTCTCAATAACTATTTTTTTGCTTATTGATTCTTACAAAATGAAAATTTAACTCTTATTACCCTCAACCTCTGCTACTTCCTACCTTTCTCTTTTCAAGATAATTATATGATACTATTTGGAAAATAAATATTCAAAGATTATAATATTATATTTATATAAAGATTGTTCACCATTCACTGAATAATCTGCAGTGGTTCCTCAATACCCATGGAAGATATGCCCTAGGATCCCCTTAGATACCCAAATCTGCTGTTGCTCAAGTCTCTTATATAAAGTGGCATGGTACAGATTGAGTATTTCTTATTTGAAATACCAGAGTCCAGAACTGTTTTGGATTTCAAATGTTTTCATATTTTGGGATATTTGCATATGCATTATGAAACATCTTGGGGATGGGGTCCAAGTCTAAACACAAAGTTTATTTATGTTCCATATACACCTTCTACATAAAGCTAATGTATACAACATTTTTGTGTTGCAGTGTTTTGTCTTATCACATGAGATAAAGGGTGGAATTATACATTAATTGTATCATGCTGATACTCAAAAAATTTGGGATTTTGGAACATAGCTGATTTCAAATTTTCAAATTAGGGATGATTAACCTATATTTGCATATTACCTATATACATCCTCCCACATTCTTTAAATCATCTCTAGATTACTTACAATACTTAATACAATTTAAATGTTACATAAATAGTTTCTATACTATACGGTTTAGGGAATAATGACAAGAAAAAAATGTAGGTACACACAGACTTCTTTTTCTTGAATATTTTCAATCGCAGATTGATTCATCCATAGACATGGAACCTAAAGACACAGAGTAATGACTGTATCATAATTACAAACCTCTTTTTGGTACACCTTTCTGATTTTCTTATACTTAATAATTGTCTTATCTTGTCATTTAAAAAGCTGTCTGTGTTTTAACCACTATTTCAGAAAGACTATAAAATTCTTGTTATGGTCAAACACATAAAAAAAAGTCTTTCGAGACAGCTCCATGGCTCCTGCGATCTAGCCATTTTGGGAGAAAGGAAGATGTCCCACTGATAACTGGGCCTCCAGCATACAAAACTTGTGTGGAGAGGCAGAGGGAATAGAACAGCCCTTCTCCAAGAGACAGACAGCTCCATGGCTCCTGTGATCTAGCCATTTTGGGAGAAAGGAAGATGTGCCACTGATAACTGGGCCTCCAGCATACAAAACTCTCATGGTAGGAAGACCCCTTTCAAGTCTCCTGTCTCTGTATCAGTCTTTGTCTCTCTCTACCTCTGTCTCTGTCCTTTCTCTCTCTCTCTCTCTCTCTGTCTTTTTCTCTCTGTCTTTTTAAAAAATTTTTGCTTTGTAGAATTTTTTAAGGTGAGGCATTTTACAGGGCCCTTTGGCCCCTCCTAGGCCTTTATCTTGTTAATAATCCCCTCTTCTCCTCCTAACCCAGGAGAGGCAGAGGGAACAGAACAGCCCTTCTCCAAGAGACAGACAGCTCCATGGCTCCTGCGATCCAGCCATTTTGTGCGGTGCTTGTGTGCTGTGCGGTTTTCTAATTTTTGAGTTTTATTGAAATTTTTTGAATATTAATTTTTTTCAGATTTATTTAAAAGTTTTTCTCTTCTTTTTCTCTGTTTCTTGTCTGTTTTTTGTTTGTTTGTTTGTTTGTTTTTTTGCTGTTGTTGGTATTGTTTCCCTCTCTGTTTCCTTTTCTGCACACTCCTCGACCCTCAGATTGAACTTCCAAGTTCAGGAAAAAAACTGACCATCCACCAGATGACTAGAAATCGCTGCAGGACCACAAGAAATATGGGGAAGCAGGAAAATACCTCTCCCACAAGGGAAACGGGTAGCTCCTCTTCATCCACACACAGTTCAATGGAAATCATGGAAATGTCTGATAAAGAATTTAGAACATTCATAATGGCAAAGCTAACAGAGATGGAAGAGAAGAGAGACAAGGAACTGCTGAAGAGGAAGGAGAAAGGAGTTGAAGAGTTCCAGGAGGTGAGGAAATTCATGCAAGATCTAAAGGAGGAATTTCACACTTTACAAAAGAATCAGATGGAACTGTTAGAGATGAAGGCTATAATACAAGAAGTCAAAATCTCCCTTGAAAGTATTAAAAGCAGACTAGATCATACAGAAAATAGAATCTCAAATGTAGAAGAGAAAATTGCTGGCCTAGAAAAATCCACCATGAAGACTGAGAAAATGGCCCCAAAATTTGTGAATAATATGTGAGAAGTACTAGATACAATTAAACGTCCAAACATCCGGATAATAGGCATCCCAGAAGGTGAAGAGACTCATAAGGGCATTGATAATCTATTCCATGAAATCCTGCAAGAAAACTTTCCAAACTTAGAGAGGCACTCAAAGATTCAGTCCCAAGAAATACAGAGGACCCCAAATAGAATCAACCCAAGAAGATCTTCTCCAAGACACATTATAGCCAGATTGACCAAAACCACAGACAAAGACAAGATACTAAGACTGGCAAGAGAAAAAAGGCAAGTTACCTACAAAGGGTATCCCATCAGACTGATGGCAGACCTCTCATTGGAAACAATGCGAGTGAGGAAAGAATGGGAAAATATATTCAAAGTATTAAGGGAAAAGCAATTTCAACCGAGAATTCTGTACCCAGCAAGGTTATCGTTCATTTGGGAAGAAAAGACACGAACTTTCCCAGATAAACAAAACCTGAAAGAATTTACCAGCACCAGACCAGATCTACAAGAAGTTCTTAAGGGAGTGCTATGTCAGTAAAATTAAATGCAGACACACAGAAATAAGAGTTCAAAAACTAAGAAAAAGGGCAACTTAATGGTAAGGACAAAGTCTGGAGTTGAGTATTATATCCCAGAGTTCAATCTGGAAGATCATACCTCAACAGAAACAGAAGAAAGATTAAGTACATGAGTCTGAACTGATAAAACAGCATTCTGTGACTTGAGTAAGATATTGCTGCTTTTCTTCTAAGCTTTGTTGTCCGGTTTTAAGGATTCTTATCCTGTCTTGAACTGTCAACAGATTCATGTACCTACTATTGGAACAAAATACCAACCTGTTTCTAGGCTTCAAATTTCAAGGAAATATCCTTGCCAGTTCAAAACTGCCTTTCTTAAAACCACCAGCTGAACTTGCTATTGAAAGTAGTTAGATTACTTATGATATGGTGTGGTCAACAAAATGTTGGGGGAAAAGGAATTGAAGAGAACTGTAGACAGCAGAAATAGTGTAACAAGAGAGTGGAATAGGGCAGAGGGTCAGACATGGGGTAAAAAACATATATATATGAAAGTAGTAATGGAATTTTATGGATGATAACATGCAGGATTAAGCCACTATGCAGTTTACTCTAGAGGGGAAACCCCATTTAGTATGTTGTGATGATGCTCAGGGAATGAATGTAAATTTAAAAAAAATTTTCAGAGAAAAAAATAGTAAAACTGTTACCAAAATTTAAAGAAAAAACTGTGTACTTGATGACCACAGTAAGCTATATAGCCCCAGCTAGGTACTATTTTATAGTATGTTCATTCTACTCACTGAGGTTTATGCCTAAAGTCAGACATGGGTTCTTGTGTATGTATATATCAGCTGTGTTTGCTATTGCAAATATTTAGACAAATTAAGTTCATTAGCAAATCAATTAAATGGGGGGGAGGCATAGAAAACAATCATGGATACCAGAGACAATGGGAGGAGGCTTGGACAGGGCAGAGGGTTAGGGATAGGGAATCAAGGATGGCAAAAAAAACAAACAAACAAACAAATAAAACCAAAAAAAAAACCACGCAAAATATACAAGACATAAGAAATGAAAAATTGTTTGTTGATAACACATATGTTGTTGTGCTTGATTGAGCCAACAGACAGTGTATTTTGGATGAAAAATTCATTTTGTATACTGTAATGATGTATAGCATATTAATGTTAAAAAAAAGAAAAATAAATTAATAAAAAAAAGTCTTTCATTCTGACTACATCTCCAAACCTAGAATCTCTTAGAATCTTTGATTTTCATGTTTCAGTGAACTGGCAGCTAATTTTCCAGACAGCTATTGTAACAGAAAATCTCTTTATTTTTCTTTTAAATTAGATTTTATGTTTTTCTCTTTCTTGGTTTACTCTTTTTTTATTTTTTCTTAATGCTTTTTTTATTTTTAAGGGTATCTTTTATTTGCTTCCTGGGAAAGAATGCATGAGAATGATTTTTTTTGGGGGGAGGAGAGATTTTTGCTATAGGGCGCATTCGCTCGCCAGACAGAGACATAGAGACAGAAAGTGAGAAATCACCCCCGAGGGGGGATGGTCACCCTGCAATCCCTTCTCCTCCATTCTCCTCTCAGGATCTTGGGCACGCATGCACACGCACCCGGCGTGAGTTTAATCCACCGGGTCCGGGACGCGAACCACGGTTGACTACGTGGGAGTCCAGTGACATAGCCATTACACCAACTGCTGGTTCCAAGAATGATTTTTGAGATGTATTATTTTTAGCTTACAATTTGAGTGACAGCTTGGCTGGGTATAAAACTAACTTGAAAATCATCATTCATATAAAAAGTGATAAGTGTTGGCGGAGATGTGTTGAAAGGGGAACTCACCTACACTGTTGGTGAGAATGTAAACTGGTTCAACCACTGTGGAGAGCAATATGGAGGTTCTTCAAAGATGTACAAATAGAACTACCATTTGATCCAGCAATCCCATTTCTGGGTATCTACCCAAAGGACAGAAGAACGCTCAGTCAGAAAAGTGCTGGCACATCAATGTTTATTGCAGCATTATTCACAAGTGCCAAGACATGGAACCAACCTAAATGTCCACAAACTGATGAATGGATTGAAAAAGTGTGGTATATATACTATATGGAATACTACTTTGCCATAAAAAAATAACAAGACCCTGGCATTTGATAGAAAGTGGTCAGATATGGAGGATCTATTGCTGAGTGAAGTAAGACAGGCTATGAAAGAAAGATATTGTATGTATCCACTTAATATATACCGACTATCCGCACTCCATGGTAGAGAGCGAAATATTGGAAGACATAAAAGCAGTGAAAGTACTTAATGAGAATAAGACAGTGTGCAATGGGGCGGTGGTGAAGAGAAGAGGATAGAGAAAGATAGCAAGAGAACAAATAGAGAGGCAGGGGACCAGCAGTTAGCATAATGGTTATGTCGCTGGACTCCCACATAGTCGACCGCGGTTCGAGTCCCGGACCCGGCGGCTTAAACTCACGCCGGGCGTGTGTGCGTGTGTGCCCAAGATCCCGAGAGGAGAATGGAGGAGAAGGGATTGCAGCGTGGCCATCCCCCCTGGGGGGTGATTTCCTGCTTTCTATCTCTCTGTCTCTCTCTGTCTGTCTGGTGAGCGCACGCGCCCTATAGCAAAAACCTCTCCAAAAAAAGAAAAAAAAAATAGAGAGGCAGGACGTTAGTGGGAAGAAGATATGGCTTATTACCTGTTGATGGCATGTATAGTATTCTCAACTGGATTGGTCTGAGAAGTATTTCATGATGGGTAAAGCCTTTTTACAAGCAAAATGAGAAATAGTAATTGACTGTTTAAAAAAATAATTAGAATAATAATAATGATGATTGGGAAAAACATTGAAAAGATATTGAAGGATGAAGTGGGGAGATTAATGTCTCTGTATTGACTGACATGCATGGCATTCCCTTTTGAAAAAGCAATGTAATACACTATAAAGTTATATGCAATCCAATGTAATATAAACAAGATTATGATGATAATAAAAAAATTAATTAAAAAAATCATCATTCATCAGAATTTTGAAAGCATCGCTCCTATCTTTCATTTTTGCTGCTGATATTCCAACAACCTATTAACATCACTTCTGTATTGTATTACCTTCTTGTTTTTTCTTTGACTTTGTGAATTTTTAACCTTTTAAAACATTTTTAACTTTCATTTTTTGGGGTAATTGGAGATAATGGCATGATTCACTCTTCCATTTTTACCTTTAAGGCTTCAGTGCCATATTAGTCCTGAAATACTGCATTACAACACTGGGTTGAGTTCATCTTTGAGTAACTAAGTGAGAAATATTCTTGAATGACCAAGTATTGATTATTTAAGAACTATCAATCACCTATGCTTCCTCTTCTTACTAATTGCCCCTTTCTCAGTATATTCTACCCTTTTGTTCATCACTTTTACTGCAGAGAAAATCATTGATATTATTTTCAGACTGTGTCTGTCTCTATTGTCTCTATTAATATTTTTAACATATTTATTGAGATGTAATTTTAAAAATAGAAAATGTACATATTTAAATGTACAATTCAATTTTAAGAAATATATTCCCAGAGGTGTGTCATCATCATCATAATCTATTTAAACATAGTTAGGGACTTGTTTTATTCTTAAACTATGCTTTTCTGACTTTTCTAAAATCCTGTGCTTTCAAATAGAAATACATATTCCCCCTGATTTTAGAAGCCCTTCATTCTCAATATCTAAATTACTTAAGAGTTCAGCCTGAAGAAGAAGAGACTGAACTAATAAATTCCTCAATTTTATCTTTCTGTGATTCTAAATTATTTCAAGCCCTAACATAATGATACTAAAACATGTGGTAGAAAGTAGTAGGATGGGTATGAGCTGAACAAATATCAAAAGTTAAACACATCTACTTGTAGGCTATGATCTCTATCTTTGTCTTATGTTATTGTAAGTTAAAAAAAAGATTTCATTTTTAAAACTAGTTTCATGGACTTGAATTGTTTTTGAACAGTTCGAAATCTTTTACATTTACATCAAAGGTGATGTTACTCCTTTATGGCAAGAGATCAGGAGATTTGTGTCTCTTGTATTGATGTGAACTCAAATTTTCTGTTTCTGAACACACACAGTATTTAAAAAAAAAAAAAAAAAAAAAACAACCTTTTATTGTGAATTAGAGAGCTATAAAAAAACTTTAAATTCCCCCCTGTAAGGGAGTTCAAACCCAGCAATACAAATATCTAACTTTATCCTTTTCTTCCTCAAAAAGATAAGAAGACCACAGGGGAAAGTTTGCCTATTTTTATCCATGAAACAAGGTCACTAAATATGTTATGTCAGTTAAATCAAAGTCCCATCTTTTTAAAAAATGTTTTTATATAATATATGTTCTCTTTTTTTTTTTTTGCTACAAATCATAATGACATGGCTTCTGTGACTCTTATTTTCCTAGTTGGTTACAAGGGTCTATATTTCTGGTTGACATTTTTGAAATAAATATAGCTACTGGAGCACTAGCATTCTGACTTAAAAATCTGACTACATTAGAAGAAAATTAACCTTTTCAAAAAGCCACTGTACTAAGAAATGGTTTCAATCAAATCAACTTTAAATGTTGTATCTGCATGAAGAATTTTTGGAGAGATTGCAATTCCCCAGTGATCTACTTGTTGAAGAATAAAGAAAAATCAAATAAATTATGAGAAAATCACCTTGGAAAATTGTAAAGTGCATCATAAATGGAGATGAGTTTATTTTGCTTAAATGATTTTTATAGTAGCATTGAGTTCAGAAATCAAAGGAGCTGATGTTTTTATAAGTAGCTTTGATATTGTCCAAGTAAAATATCATGTTTCATTAATATCTAGTAAATTACATATTTTCTGTAGTAATATCTCATGATATACTTTATCTATTAATTTCTTTCCTATTTGATAGGTACTTACCCATCATAATTTTACATGTGTTAAATGTAAACATAGAGGTGAGGCTAAGGAGCTGTTGCAGAGAAGTATTAGCTTTATTGTACACCAGAGTATTAAAATGTATGTGTATATAGGGCCAGCAGGTGGCGAGGTGGTTAAGGAGCTGGATTCTCATTTGACTGATTCCAATTTGAGTTCCAGACCTAGCAGCTTGAAAAACATGCCGGTCCAAGTGCATGTGCATCTAAAATCCAAGAAATGGAGGGGAAGGGATTGTGACATGGCCACTTCTCTCTATATATAGCTTTCTCTATTAAGTGCATGCATCCTATGGCGAAAACCTAAAAAAAAAGAAAAAAAAAGTACTTATTATTTGAAATAAAATTATATATGTTTTTTCAATATGCTAATTCATGTATGAAAGATACATTTTTTACTCCCCTCTTACTTTCTCTCAATTAGATTAATAAATTATCTAAGTCCTGATCTTATTAGTGTAAGAAAATTTTTCACCCCAGGAATTCTTGAGACTTCTTCTCACTTGGATTAGTCTGAGATGTGGGACCTGTTATAGACTGAATTGATTTCCCTCCCCAAAATATGCTCAATTCCTTACTTGCAGTAACTTAGAATGTGACTTACTTAGAAATAGGATCATTGCACACACACTTGATTAAAATTAGGTTATAATGGAGTAGTGTTGCTCTTAATCCAACATGATTAATGTCCTTATAAGAAAAGAGTGGAACACAGAGAGGACAGCTATGTGATGATAAGGGCAGAGAGTAGACTGATAAAGCTATAAACCAAGGCATTCTAGGATTGCTGACATCACTGGGAGCTAGGCAAAGGCAAGGATAGATTCTTCCCTACCAATTTCAGAAGGAGCATAGCACAACTGACATTCCGATCTTGGACTTCTAGCCTTCAGAACTGTGAATGAGTGAATAATGTTTGTGATTCTTAGACATTCAGCTTCTTCATTGTAATGGCATCCCTAGCAAACTTATAATATAGAGACCATGCAAGTAGTCTGGGTGGGGGTGGTAGGGTCTTCTGGTCATATAGATAATGCTGAGCAGACCATTGTCCCTGTTGACATGACACTTTAGTACCTGTGGTACATGTTGTTTGTATATGAGACTTGGGATTCAGGTAGATTATAGAAGCAGGAACCTCATGAACTTCCTATCTCTTTAACTGGAACATCCAGTGGCCACCTTGAAGGCTCTGAAATACTCCAGGCTACTGCAGGAGGTCTAAGCCTTCCTCACATCTTTCCTAGCTCAGGGAAGATTTTAAAGATGAGAGGACTTCAAAAAATTCATGAAAAGAGCTGTCTCTGTAGTGCATAGGAAGTAGGATCCCATACGGTCAATCACAGATGCAATTGACTTTAAAGACACTCCAAGCACATATATGTGAATGCCCCTAATGGGATGGAGAAATGGAGAAATAAGGATTATGGCATAATCAGGCCCCATTGGGGGGCATTTTCTCTGTCTTTGTTTCTGTCTGTTTCTCTCTGTCTCTGGTGAGTGCACATACCCATTGGTATTCTTTTTTGAGTTTCCAGAAAAGTAGAATGAAAATACAAGTTTATCTGATGTGAAAATTTTAAATCCATACATAATTTTTTCATAAGCATTTTCATGAGTTTTGGAAGATCCTTTGTGGTCTTTTGGAGGGTAGATAGACTCCTACATGCTTTTTCAGATTACCTTGTTCCTTCATTCAAAATTCATGTCCCTTTTCTTCTTCCTCAAATCTTGTAAGTTATTCTAAGGGATTAGGCTTTTGGAAAACAGCAGAAAGAAATTCTTCCTCTATTTCCATGAACAATGGAAGAGAGCTTGATACGGGTAGACTGAGGAAGAAAAAAGTGGAAAATATAAGTAGGAAAAGTATATAAAATAACCAAACTATTATCCCATTGCAAAATTGTAAACAAGGCTATATTAAATTTTCCAATGAATTATTAAACTATTAACTCAGTATCCTTACATGCTGGGAGTAAGCTAGATTTAGCTTTAAGTTAGGGATGAGCAGAGAAATCAAGAGTAGTTTTTAATGCAATGTTTCAATGATGGGGAACATTAATTGATCTCTCCAATTCGACTTTAGGAAAAATTTTGCATGAATAATTGGCTGACTCAACTATATATATTACTGATCATCAAATGAGAGAAATACAGATTTCTATTACAAAGTAACCACTTCTGAAGATTGAAACCATAAGTAAGGTTAGGTACTCTGTGGCTTTTCAAAGTTCCTGTGTGATTTTGGTCAATTTGGAGATGCCAAGCTCTAAAAGATAGAATCATTTTAATAAGTTAAATAATGATTGTTAATATGAGAAGCCTTCAAAAAGTTCATGAAAAATAGAATAAAATTATGAGTTAACTTTGAAATTTATGCAATTTCTTTTTCCATAATAGGCATTTTTCAAAAATTTTTGAAGACCCCTTTCATATGCGTAGTCCAAATGACCACATATTTTTAGCATTATTGGATACTGTTGTCTATCATTTATGGAAACTTTGCCTTAGCAGAATTAGTTTGATAGGTTATACTTAGGCATCTTTTCTTTTAAAATCTGCAATCAGTACTTAGAAGGAATTCATTCGCTTCCATAATTCTTTACTAGTTGGCTAGTATGTCATTGGAGTGACAAGTGGATTTCTTGTCAGTTGAAAAAAAGGAAGAATTTAGCCTTTATTTTTTGCTCTTTCTTGCTTCATTTCTTTCTTTCTTCTCATTTCTTTCTCTTATTGTTCTTATTGTGTCTTTTTTTGTTTTGTTCTTTTTTTTTTTTTTTTTTTTTTTTTTTTTTTTTTTTTTTTTTTTTTGCTATAGGGTGCATATGCTTGCTGGAGAGAGATAGAAACAGGGAATGTGAGAAATCACCCCTGGGGAGATGGCCATGCCACAGTCCCTTCTCTTCCATTCTCCTCTCAATATTTTGGCACTCTCTTATCCTCTTAATTTAGCATAATTAGCATTTCTGAAACTAATTAGCAAAGTATTCTACATTAATTATGCTGTTTGCTAATAAAAAAGACTCATTTTCAATGGAGTGCTGTTTTTAAAATACCTGCTTCAATACAAGAGTCTCATCTGCTTCAGCAAGTATTGTAGGTGTGCACATGAATTTGTGTGCATAGTAAGATATCTTATCTCATTGCCTTTTGTGTTCTTGGCTAAAAAATCATGTCAACACAATAGTGCACCAACACAATGACAAAACTCAGACAAACCCAGGTGAATTGCTCAACTGCATATGTGTACTAAATTCAGAATATTTGTTCTAGATTTAGAAAGACAAAATAAAGTCTCTTCACATGCTTAAATTCACTGGATTACTCAGTTAGGATAATAATATACATCGTAAGGAGCATCTAACAAAAAGATACTGACTAGTTAATTGTGTAAAGGAAAGAGTCTTGGTTTGCAAGGGAACTCAATGCAGAACCCAGCACACAAAGCCCAAGTGTTGGTGGAAAAGGTTTTCAGGATAGAAAGAGAAGGAATGTTAACCAAGCTAACCAACCAGAGCTTATCACCTCCCCAGAAGTTGTGGTACTAAGAACTGTTATAAAACCTAGTGGGCTGGTACCTCTTAAGCTGTTGACATGTGTTGTCTGTAGCTTTCAGGCTGGCAATGTGTCTCTCCATGTAGGGTCAGAGAAACTATCCTGCCCCATGCTAGCTGCTGGGCCAGTCAGGTGGCAGGGAGCCAAATAGAGTTTGAACAAAAATAAAATAAACCTTGACCTCAGTGCCACACTCTATTCTTTTTATCTCTGATCCCAGGTGATGCAACCTTTGTTTAGGGAGCATATGCTAACTTTGGGAAGACGTCACTACGGTTCTTCAAATTTCTTAGTTTGTCACTTTTTGTACATTATTTTTGTTTTTATACCTAAGTTTTTTGGCTAAGTAGTTTCTTTGCATTGATTTGTTTTCAAATTTTTTTTTTAATTCAGAAAGTTAGTATTTATTTTAGGCATACTTTTTACAAAATAATGTGATGTCATCATTGATTAAAATTTTTTTTTTTGGAGAGGTTTTTGCTATAGGGTGCATGTGCTTGCCAGAAAGACAGAGAGACAGAGAGAAATCACCCCCCAGGGCGGATGGCCACGCCACAAACCCTTCTCCTCCATTCTCCTCTTGGGATCTTGGGCACGTATGCACACGTGCCCAGCGTGAGTTTAAGCCGCTGGGTCCAGGACTTGACCCGCGGTTGACTACGTGGGAGTCCAGCGATATAGCCATTACGGTAACTGCTGTTCCCAAAATAATTTTTGATAAAATTAATATCCTTCATTTTAGACCTAAAAATTACTGTTCAATCAGAAAGTCATAATGTATTTTATTAATCATTTTTTTTTCTGTTTTTCAATTGATATATAGTAATTGCACATATCTATGGGATACAATGTGATTTTTCAGTATTAAAAATACAATGTGTGGGGTCAGAGGTGGCATAGTGGTTAATGTGCTGGATTTGCACGTGGCTGACCACCATTAGAGTCCCAGACCTGGTGGTTTGTTTTCTCTCTTTCTCACTTTCTCTGTCTCTCATCTCCTTCTGGTGAGTACACATGCCTTATAGCAAATTTAAAAAATAATATGTAAAGTTACAAATAATTTTTGAAAACAATACAATGTGTGTTGCTCTAATTAGGGCAATCAGCATATTCACCACCTTGCCATTTGTCATTACTTGATGCTGGGAAATTTCAAAAGTCCCCTTTTTAAGTTATTCTGAGATATACAGTAAGTTGTTTTTAACTGTATTCACCCTATTATATTTTATTACATTAGACATTGTTCTTATCTATCTATAATTTTATTTCTGTTAATCAACCCCCCAACTCCCCTCTCTTCAGTCCTTCATAGCCTATAAGTAGTCATTGTTCAATTCTCTATCTCTATGCGATAATTTCTTTTTTTTTTTTTTTTGTAGAGGTTTTTGCTATAGGGCACGTGCGCTCGCCAGACAGAGAGAGACATAGAGACAAAAAGCGAGAAATCACCCCCCAGGGGGGATGGCCACACCACAATCCCTTCTCCTCCATTCTCCTCTCGGGATTTTGGGTAAACATACACATGCGCCCAGCATGAGTTTAAGCCACCGGGTCCGGGACTTGAACCGCGTGGGAGTCCAGCGACATAGCCATTATGCCAACTGCTGGTCCCTCTATGAGATAATTTTTTAAATTTCCACATATGAGGGAGAAAATGTGGTATTTCTGTTTTTGTGCCAGGCTTATTGCACTTCATATGAAATCCTCCAGACTTGCCCATTTTACCTCAAATGACAGGATTTCATTCTTCTTAATAGCTGAATAGTATTCCATTGCATGTGTGTGTATGCATATATATCACATTTTCTTTATCCATTCATTTGTTGATGCACACTTAGATTGATTTCAAATCTTGGTCTTTTGTGGCAATTATTCCCCAATGGTCCTTAGAGACTTGCATCCAGTTACCAGAATGTGATTCAGGTATAAACATGGAGAGTTGCAGAGAAAGAGTGAGGGCTTTTTGCACAAAATTGCCCCTAAGAAATATTTCTGAGAAGATTGCTTAAGACAGATTATCTGCCACAAATACAGTTCTTTTCTATGCGAATATTTTGGGCAGGACTGGATTCTAGCTTGGTTTGGAGTATATTTAAATGTGTCCATCAGCTTATAAGGTTGTTAGTAGTAAACTTACTGTAAAATAATTTGCTAGATGAAATGAAAACCTTAACAACTTATACAGTAAAGAGGTGAATGTATTTTTAGCAAAGTCATGCCAGTCATTCTGGATTTGATCTTACAGTTTGTGAATACGGGACTAGTAGAAGCGAGGCAAGGTGGTGGCCCGGTGTAGGTGGTGCGTGAGCAGTCTCAGGGTGCACTGTTTCAGTAGTTGTTTGAGTCATGATAAAGTGGCTTACTTTGCTACTCAGGAAATTGAACTTCATGAGAGGGGTTTTCCCAAATTAGATTGCTACATGGGGGAAGCCTTATGAAGATCAGAGAAGTGGTCACAGTTCACAGTTACACAGTGGTCCATAGTGTAACAGTTGTACCACTAAAGAGATGCTGGGTCGTGCATGGTGACTGAAGTTTGAATCCTGGCCGAGTCAGCCAGAAACATTCTGGGCCTGCTCATGGGTGCCCAGAATCTGACAGAATAGAGGACAAGAGAAAAGGAGATCTCGGTATGACCTACCCTGAGAGTGCTCATCGCTCGCTCTCTCAACCTTACGTGTGCACGCACATAGTCTATCATGAATAAAGGGGAAAAATTGTAAACAAACGAAATATAGTCCTGGGAAGTTATTTTTTCACATTAGATCTGAATGTTTCATATGATCCTCAGTTATAACAAATCTTAAACTGAGTGTTTCGCATAAATAAAAAAGAGCTGTCTCTTTTCCAACCTCTTTGTAAGAAACCCCTTTCAATTCCTTTAGTTTTTACTTAAATATTTTTTTTATATTTTGAAATTGTGTATTTAAACTGCTTTCACTAGATTTTTCGCTTTTAGATATTATCTTCTCACTTCATTTTTTACCGTGGAAAGTAAGAATTTTTTTTTATTTTAATTTTTAAATATTTACCAGCAGACAAATGCACTCCCTGGAGAGTGACAGAGAAAGATAGACAGTGAGGAGATGAGAGGGAACGAGAGAAAGTACCTCCCATGAGACATGGTCATGCTGCAATCACTTGTCCTCCACTTCCCCCCCATCTTTTGGGATTTTTGGTGCACACGCATGTACATGCCTTTCGTGTGTTCTTCAAGCCTCTGGATCTGGGACTTGAACCACCCGGTCAGCCATGTGGGATCTAGCTTCTTTAATCATTAGGTTATGGGCTGGCCCAAATTTAACTTTCTTTAACACCCCTCTCTCTCTTCTAAGCTCAATCCCATTTTTGAAGTAAAATTATAATTTCAAGCTAGATCAAAATTCAGTGTCTACTTTGTCCTGAGTCGGATTTTTAGTTATAGCTGAGTCACATGGTATAGTACTGTTATATTTCCTTTCCTAATTGACTTCTTGTTTTCCTGTTAATAATGGTCTGTTTTTTGTTTTCTTAGTTATCTAATACATAGCACTAATTCACTTTAACTCTCCACAGAAAGCGGAAGTCTTTGTGCTACTGTTTTCTAGCTTTAAGTGTTGGAAGTGAGCAATCCAATGGTATTCTGACTCTGGATCTTTTGTCTGTGTCCCCTCCACTCCCCACTTTTTTTTTTTTTTTTTTTTTTTTTTTTTTTTTTTTTTTTTTTTTAATCTCATGGGTCCCTTTTAGGATCCAAGTGCCAGAGTACATGCTTTTCTGGTTCCTGCATTAGTTTTGTTCCCATAAATTCCTCTTTTTGCTATTGTATTTATTTATTTTGGTTCCTGACTCCCCTGTCAGAGACTTTCCTCAGCTACGTAGCGTCTATGACTTTCCATGCACATTTAAATAAGTTACTAGAAGCTGCGTGTGGAGGGAAAATTTGTCCACTGCTGGACTTCACTCTGGAGTAGGGTTGGATAAACTGAGGCCAAGGTTTGACAAATCTGACCTGCTGCTTTTGATGGCTATAAAAGTAGTTTTCATACTGTTATGTGTTGAAGAAAATCATGAGAATGAAAATACTTTGTGCAATAGGAAACTACATATTCTTACTCCAACTAACTTCTTATAAAGAACAGAATGAATGAATCCAAGTAGGTAGAATTCTTACAGAAAAAAAAAAAAAAAAGAAACCTATCTGGCATTCCTCTCCAAGGATTGTATTCTTCATTAAGGACATTTCTGACCTTTTTGTAGTCCTGATCCCAACTAGTAGAGTACCCTACTAACCCAGACTTAGTCTCCATTCTTCTCAAGCCTGTTTCTGTCTGAGTGGCTTGCAAGACACTGGTAGTGATAGTATGGAAAGTATTACTTTTTACTTTGGGAAGAATAATACTGTGCCCAGACTGTAATTGTGCTGTACCGAGGTTCATGAATACAGACAAATATCTTAACGTCTAAAATTGTGTTAAATTATATTTAAAAATCCCAAAATAAACACTTGCTCTATATGCTTAACAAAATTGGACAATTAAATTTGTTCTCAAATTGCTGGTTTATGTTTAACAAAACAAATCAGTAATACAAATAAACAAACAAGTTATCAAACCCAGTCACACACCAGCCTATAAAGTAAATAAGTATTTCTGCTTTGCTAAACATGAAAATGCCAAATGGTACATATAATTTAAGGGTACATCAAAAAGTATGTAGAAAAATGCAATTAAAGTATAAGTTTATTTTGGAATCAAATTTTTGAAATTCATGCATAATTTTTTATTTAATATGTATTTTTCATGAACTTGTTTCAAAACCTCCTCATATATAGCTCTTTTTGATTTTATATCATTTTTAGTAGCCACTTTCAATTCTAAAGATTATTTAACAGTGTGGGTCATAGCTTCCCAGCAGGTAGAATTGCGTAACTATTTTTATGATTTATTCTTATTTTGTTGGATCGTGACTATAGAAGGCGGTCTGTAAAATTTCTTCTTTAAGGGCAGGCAGATGGCATAGTGCTTACATTGCTGGACTCCCACATGGCCAACCATGTTTGAGTCCTAGACTCTGTGGCTTGAAAATCACACCAGGTGCATTTGCGTGCCTGCTGAAGATCCTGAGAGGAGAAAGGAGAAGGGATTTCAGTGTGGCCATCCTCCAGGGGGTGATTTCTTACTTTCTCTGTCACTAGCTCTGTCTTTCTCTTTCTCTCTCTCGAGCGAAAGCATGTGCCCTAAGGCAAAAACCTCTCCCCCCCCCAAAAAAAAATTCTACTTTAAAATTTTTGATAAAATATTTTGTGGCTAGAACATCATTGCTTTTGTAAATGTACTATGGGCATTTAAAAAGACAAAGAACATTATCAATTTAAAGCAGCTCAACTTACATTATTAAAATTTATTTATTTCTTCCATGAGAGATTGAGGAGTCATCTCCAACAGGTTCTTCACACATAATCCACCACAGACTCAGCCATCCAGATTTATAGGCATGCGTATATCAATATTCATGGAAAAATACATTTTTAAATTGGGGAGTTTAGTCTTTATTTTTTTATGAGGCAACACTGTGTTTTCCATAAGTCTTTGATAGTCTCTTGGCTCCCCAAGGCTTCTGTGAACTTGGACTTCTGTTTTCCAGGACCCTCACTTTTTCTTATCGGACAAGATAGAAGTGGGCCTGACGAGGGGCTGCTGCCCTGCAGTGTCCTTCCCGGTGGATTGCAACCACATGGACTTCTCTTCGGTTTGGTCTGCTGGGCCTATGGTTAGAGCTCAGCCCAAACCAATGGTCTTCTATCAATTCTTATAACAACTTTTATACAAGAGACAATTGTAAGTGAAAATTAAAGTTTCATTTATTAGACCATGAAAATATAAAATATTTTGGATTGCATTTTTAAAAATAGTTATAATCTACATAATGGAAGGTATAAAACATTGCGGATAGAAATAAAAGAAGACCTAAATTAATGAAAAGAAAGGTCATATTTATGAATTAGAAGAGTCAGTATTATTAAGATGTCAGTTTTCTACAAATTAATCTAAAATTTCATCATACTATTCAAAATTCCTGCACTATTAACAAAATTAACAAGTTGATTCTAAAATGTATACGGAAATAAAAAGACCTAAAATAACCAATATGATTTTGAAAAAGAACAAAATTGGAGGACTTACACACTTGAGTTTAAGATTTGTTATGAAGCTAAAGTCATTAAGGCAATGTAAGACCGGTGTAAAGACAAACACAGAGAGGGCCAGAAGGTAGCATGGTGGTTAAGGCTCAGAACTCCCACAGTGGTGACTAAAGTTCAAGTCCCGGACCTGATGTCTTACTTTCTCACTTTTCCCCTCTCTCTCTTTCTGTCTCTCTCTCTGGTCAAATTCAAATAATGATATTAACAAATACAATTAAATAAATAGTTCTTTTTTAAAAAGATAAACACATGGATCAATGAAATTAGAGAATTCAGAAATAGTCATATATGTATATATACATATGTGTATATATATATATATATAAAATCATTTGATTTTGACAAAGTTATCAAAGTAATTCAACAGGGATAATACAGTCTTTTAAACAAATATTTATATGCAAAAAGATGAAACTTAACCTTTAGCTCACATCATATACAAAAATAAACTCAAATGGATAACAGACAAAAATATAAAGGTTAAATCATTAAGCATATAGAAGAATATATAGGAAGAAATCTTTGTACCCTTGGCTAGCAAAACCTTGTTAGGTAGGAAACCAAAAGCACAAACTATAAATTAATAAGTTGTTACATTGGATTCCATTACAAAAAAATTGAAACTTTTTACTCTTCAAAAGACTCTGTCAAGGGACCAGCAGTTAGCATAATGGCTATGTTGTTGGACTCCCATGTTGTAGCCCACGGTTCAGGTACCGGACCCGGTGGCTTAAAACTCACACTGGGCGCGTGTGCGTGCATGCCCAAGATCCCAAGAGGAGAATGGAGGAGAAGGGATTGCGGCGTGGCCGTCCCCCCTGGGGAGTGATTTCTCGCTTTCTGTCTCTCTGTCTCTCTCTGTCTGGTGAGCACACACGCCCTATAGCAAAAATTCCCCCCCCCCCCCGCCAAAAAAAAGACTCTCTTAAGAAAATGAATGGTGAGACCAGCAGATGGCATAGTGGTTACGTTGCTGGACTTCCACACGGCAGATCACAGTTCAATTCCCTGACCAGGTGGCTTGAAAATCATTCCTGGCACATGTGTGTGCATGACCGAGATCCCAGAAGGATAATGGAGAAGAAATTATGGCATGGCCATACCCCTGGGGGTGGGGGGAATTTCTTACTTTCCTTTTCACTGTCTCTGTCTCTCTCTCTCTGGCAAGTGCAAGTGCCCAATTGTAAAACCTCTAAAGAAAATGATTGGCAAGCCATAGTCTGGAAGCAATATTTGTAAAATAAATTTATTTTTAAAAAATATTTATTTGTTTAGTTCCATTTGTTATTATTATTATTTGTTTAATTTTACAGAGAGAGACAGAGAGGGAGAGAAGGGGAAAGTGAGAAAGCAAGTCACTAGGTCCGGGACTTGAACTGCAGTTGGCCATGAGGGAATCCAATGCCTTTAACCACCACGCCACAGGCCGGCCCTGTAAAAATATTTCTAATAACAAAATATAACTGGAATATGTAAGAACACTTATGCTTAACAATAAGGAAACAATCTGATAAATATTTGAGTAGGCACTTCATCAAAGAAGATGGATGAATGACAAATAAGCACATGAGAAATTGTTCAAAATCATTAGTCATGAGAGAAAGCAAATTAATACCACAAGTATCATTACATACTCACTAAAGTCACTTCAGTTAAAAACTGACAATATTTTGTAGTATTGGTAAGGATACACTGCAAATGGAACTTTCATTCTTGTTGGTGAATTTAAAAAAAGGTATAGCAACTTTGGAAAATAATCTTGACAGTGTCTTACAATATTAAAAAAATCCATCATATAACTAAGTAATACCACATTTAGTTATTTTTCAAGAGAAATGAAAACATATTTTCACACAAACATTAATATTCGATTATTCATGGTAACTTTATTCTTAATAATCAATATGTCTATTATCAACTGGCAACTTGGTAAAGAAATTTTAGTTTATCATTATAGCGGAATACTACTCTACAAAACGAAATGAAACATTGGTACATGCATCAGTATAGATGGGCATAATGTTCAAAAAGATTTTGCTAAGAAAAAGAGCCATACAGAAAAGAGTACCTTCTCTCTCTCTCTCTCTCTCTCTCTCTCTATATATATATATATATATATATATATATATATATATGTTTATATATATATATATAAAATGATAAACTAAAAAAATTTTATATATACGCACACACACACACACACACACACACACATATATATATATATATATATATAGAGAGAGAGAGAGAGAGAGAGAGAGAGAGAGAGAGAGAGAGTTCTATAAGAAGCAAAACTATGGTGAGTAAAAGCAAATTCCTAGATGTCAAGGGTTGAGGCTGGGAGTTGGGGACTGCTGTAAGGGGCATGAGGGAGTTTTCTCTGTGTGATGTAAATGTTCTGTATCGTGTGGTAATATTACGTGACCATACACATTTGTCAAAACTTTTTGAATTGTACACATAAAAGTATATATATATATATATTTTTTTTTGAGAGGTTTTTGCTATAGGGTATGTGGGCTCACAAGAAAGAGAGACACAGAGAGATAGAAAGTGAGAAATCACCCCCCAGGGAGGATGGTCACACCACAATCCCTTCTCCTCCATTCTCCTTTCAGAATCTTGGGCACGCACACACATGTGCTCAGCATGAGTTTAAGCCAGCAGGTCTGGGACTTGAACCACAGTTGACTACATGGGAGTCCAGTGTTATAGCCATAATGCCATCTGCTGATCCCCCCAAAATATATATATTTAAACACGGTCTCACTGTGTTGTGATCCCCCTGCAGTAGCTTCCTGAGTAGCTAGGCTTATAGGCATGCACCAACCATGTCTGTCTGGGGTGGGCTATGAATGGAACCTAGGTCTCCCATGTGGCTTTGTCATGCTGGTAGTGGGTCAACTTGTGTGCACTACTGTGGCTGAGCCTAACATGAGTTTTATTGTATATTGGGTTGTCAGAAAAGTCATGACACATTTTTGCATAGGAAAACATAAAAAAAAAGTCATGACTTTTCTGACAATCCAATAAATTATTCCTCATTAGAAGTAATTAAAAAAAAACTACTCTGAAGCAATTTTTTACCTATTAAACTGACAAAATTCAAAATGTTTGATAATGCGTTATATTAGTAATACTTTGGAGAAGCAGACATTCTTTTTTTAAATTTTATTTTATTTATTATTATCATAATCTTTTTTACATTACATTGAATCACATATATCTTTACAATGTACTACATTTCTTTTTCTAGGATAATTACCATATATATCAGTGCAGACAAAGACATTACTATCCACATCACCATCATCAGATAGCTTTTCATCATTTTTTTCAGATTATTATTATTATTATTATTTATTCTCATTATTTTTTAAACATTCAATCACTATATATCATTTGGTTTATAAAGAGAATTTACCAAACATGAAATACTTCTCATACCAGTCCAGTTGAGAATACTATACATGTTACCATCAACAGGTAATAAACCAATTCTGTGTCCCACTAATGAAGAAGCAGACATTCTCATGCATCATTTTTGTGCATATAAAATAGTTTATTGTACAGGCCAGCAGGTAGCATGGTAGTTAAGGTGATTGGATCACACATGGCTGACTGCGTAGTTCAAGTTCCAAATCTGTGACATGAAAAACCACCAAGCACATGTGTATGCATGCTCCAAATCCTGAAGGAAAAGAAAGGATGGTCATTGTAGCATGGCCATCTCCCGGAGGATGCTCTCTCACTCTCTCCCACACTGGCAAGCACATGCATATAGTCTTATACTCAGCAAATCTGTTTCTCAGATATTGTCCTAGTGAGCTGAAAAAATGGGAAACTATTTTTATATCATACTTTTTGAGTTTTAATTTTCAAAATAAAAAAAATCATTTAAAAATAATGATTAAAAAATGTCTTTCGTTGGGCCCCACTCCTCCACATACACCTCATCTGACATTCACACCCATCTCTTGTGTTTGTTCAACTGTTAGTCAATCAGTTTCAGACATAGAATGCAGACAAATGGTATATGTTAAGTGGGGACATACAATGTCTCTCCTTCATAGTGAAAACTAGTGAGGTACATGTAAGTACAAATATAGAAGACAAAAATATTCCTTAGAAGAAAAATATGTTTTTTAAGGGAAAAGAAAGAATACAGACATGAAATACAGATTTGGATGAAGTTAATTATGATGCAAATTGATTAGACATTAAATTAATGTTCTTATATCTTTCAGACATGCATGAAAGATGAACAAATGATGTCTATAAAAGAAGTTGTGAAAATCTTCAAAACACACTCATTAAAATGTATTGAAAATTCAACTCAGTTTATAACTTAGTAGCTACAGATGACATTATTAACATAATTATCATCTTTATTCAAAAAGATTCTTTATTATAGAAAAATATTCTTTATTATAAAAAACCTACTGCAGCTACATCTCTGTGACTACAGATATATGAACAAGGCTTCTTAAGAGGGGTAAGAATTGTTGAATAGCACAAGGCATCACAATAATAAACACAAGTTGAAATGTAGAGGAAAGTCCCAGTCTGGGGCCAGATAGTGGCACACAGTAAAATATGATGCTCTTTGAGGCTGACTCCTATCAGAAGATTCTAGCTCTTAGAGACCTCCCTAAGTATGTCAGATACATCATGAAAGCCCATGATCTGGGGCTGGCTGAGGGTGAGGGTGGATCATGGTGTCAGAATCCAGTTGGGAGTAACTGTCTATCTGAGTCTCTCTCTCTCTGTCTCTTTTCCTCATGGAAGAAATATATATGTGTATGTGTGTGTGTGTGTATGTGTATTTATATATATATATATATATATATATATATATATATATGAATATAAAATACACATAATATATGTAATATATATATATATATATATATATATATATATATATATATATAGCCTACAAAAATAGGGATTAGAAGTAAAATTGCAGGGGCATCTTTTCTAGTAAGGAGTGCATTGTTTCTGTGGTGAGCAGGAGCAAGGTCAAGGAGAGAAACCATACATAGATGTTCAGGAGAGACATGGGAAGGGAAAGTAAGGCTATGTTAGGAGGTGACACAATGGAGAACTTGAACGTAAGACTTCCATGTCTGAACTTCTTACAGACACAGGGATGTTGCTGGAGGCCTTGAGCACTGATGAGGCATGCACAGTGGAATTTGGAAACAGAGCATGTCTGGCTGCACTGAGCAGGATGGATTGTAGCACCGAGAGATTGCAGGCAGAGATCAATTAGGAGACTGTTGTAATAAATTAGGTGTGAAGTGATACCAAGTTTCTGGACACAAGTGTGGCTGTGATATTGAAAAGGAAGGCATGGATACCAAAGAGATGACTTCATAGCAGACTTGGTGACTGGTCAGAGAACTGTAGGAGAACGAGAAAAAAGGGAAAATCAGACAGCTCCTGGGCTTGAGACTATCTTGCAGAGAGAATGATAAAGTCATTTACAGAAATAATGAAACAGGAAGAGATATAGGTTTAGAAAAAGAAGGAAGGGAAGTTTGATTTTTGAAAAATCCTGTGTTGGAGTAGAACATTGGATTTCAAGTAAAAATGTCACAGGGTAATTAGGGAGTGAAATCAGAGCTGGATAATTTAAATAAGGAAGTCATCAGAATACAGAAGGGTGAAGAGGGAAATTAATGTGGTTTGTTTGAGGGGAAAGCCAATGAAGGAAAGCATTACAAGGAAGGAGTGGTCCCAGGAATGGCTAACATAGTAGGTAGGTCAGAAGGAATAAGGATAGAAAAAAACTATTAAATATGATGCTTAGCAGGTCAACAGTTCCTGGAAAGTGGGCAGAGGGGGATAGATTTCTGAGGTAGTGAGGAAAGAGGCTCAAATACACTACAAGTAGGTGATACTGGCTACTTGCTTAAAGAAGTATCAAGAAAAGTGGGGAGAAAAGTTATAACCAGAGTAGTCCCAAGTAGCCATGTTGGGACCAGGTAGTGATGCAGCAGTAATGAATGCTCTGCAATGCTGGACTCACATGTGAAAGTCCTAGGTTTGTGTCCTGAAGCCTCCCTGTGTATCCTGGGCTTGAATATATCCCCATGATCTGGGCTGGCTGAGGCTGGGGATGGATTGTGGCATGAAGACCTTTTCAGGGTGATCTCTCTCTCTTCTCTTTCTCTCTTTTGGAATAAATAAATAAATAGATACACTTTTAAAATGGCCATATATTTAAGAAGTAAGGGAAAGCAGATCCCTGAAGAGATGTTACACATGAACCCTACAAGTAACTACTGGGGTGGTTAATATGGATAACTGTATTAACAATAACAATAAAATAGTTTGAACAGATTGTAGTGACTTTTTTTTATCATTGGATATAGCTAAAGGAAAGCCCGTCTTCAAATGAAAGAAAAGAAAAAGCATCTTTCTTGGCATTCTAGAACAGAGGTATCAGTCTAGTACCCTGTAGATCAGGTGCTAGCTCACAGAATGTGTCATTCACATAGCACCGGCTTTAGGCCTTCTGACTGAATGCCACGATCTCCATCACTCCATTATCCTATAGCCAGCTCAAGCCATGTAGGCATTTGTATTCATGACTCCTGATCTAATGCTTTCTCATGCTATACCATCAAAAAGAAAGAAAAACACTCAAGTTTTTCTAGGCAAGAACATCCTCACTTTGATTCTGCTGTATTTTTTAGCAAATTAGGTTCAGTTAGTGTTACTCTTAGTTGTTGTTTCCTTAGGAATTATCTTGTGCAGAGGCCCCTCACCGGGCTGGCTCTTGGAGACCTGATTGTGGTTTGAGTGCTCTCACCCCTTGCATTTGCTATGTGCTCCTGGTTGCTTGAGTGTTCCTTTTATCCAGTTCTGTTTAATTACCATACAAAACCCTCTGTTGAGCTTTTAATTAGCAAGTTATCTCCGTCTGAAGACTGGAAACCCTGGGCTCTTTCAGCATATATTAGACAGCTAAAATATGAAATTAAAGAAAACAGAGTTTTAGCCAACAGAAACAAGTGACTCATTTCCTTGTGAAAACACGCAAGGTTTATGTTACTCTGGCAACAATATTCCAGAATAGCGTCTCTCCCCTCCCCTTTTAGAGCTTTTATGTGTTTCTGTTACAGTCTGTGTTCCATAGTGACCTAATGTTGAACCAAGTCACTTAGTGATTCATGAGAGACAAGAGAACTGTGCTTTCATTTAGATAGCTCATCTATGTCCTTTTGACCAAAGGAAGAAAAGTTTACTTTGGAAAAAGAGAGGAACTGTAAAAGGATATAAAGAACTCTTGACTGAGTGCCGTCCCAGGGTGTAAGTGTGGTCCTGCTGTTACGTTTAAACACCACAACTGGTTCCAGTGTGTTAGAATTCTAAGTGCCTGTTTTTCTAAAGACAGCTGATTAAATCATAATGTGCAAACTATGTGTACCGCATGGGGAAATGAAGATTTAGAGTCTCATTGCACAAGATCCCAGATGTTTCTTGGGACTCAAATTATGGGTGGGAATTTCATGGTGCTTAGAGTCAAAATTTAAACTCAAACCACTACAACTGTCCAAAGCAAAAAAAAGCGTAGAGCAAAAAGCACTCACTCTCCCTTCTTTCAGGTTTTAAGCTCTCTGAGGTACTTGAAAAGAGAAGTGAAGAGAGTCTTCAATTTATTAAGCTCCTGTTGTTTATGTTCTTTAAAAATTACTGTCTAGTTAGGGCTATAGCTTCACAATTTTAAGTTTAGAGACTCTGTGAACAGCTTCACATTTTCATTGAAAGGGCAGTAAATTTTGTAGCTATTAGAATGTAACAGACTAACAGTTACCGGCAGATGAAGATTTTTTTAGTTTCTCCCTCATACTTGCCACCTGTCTACAAAAAAAAGTATTTCAGTTCTGTTCAATCTCTTTTTTCTCCTCAAAAAGTATCTTTCTATTTCTCTTGGCTTTGAAGATAGAGAATAGTATAGCAGGCAGAAAGAAATAGACTGGAATAGTGGGAGGATGAGGGAGAATGATTTAGTGTCAATGCATATTTAATGCCCATAATGTCGATTTATATAATGGGGGTTGGGAGGGTAGGAAAGTTGAAAATAATAGAAAATGTCATGTAGGCTGAAGGTAGGAGAAGAGATCTTTTGGAGATTTGAGAGAAAGAGTCAAGGAGCAGTTATTATATGTGATGGTGGCAAATGGGAAAGGAGAATAAAAAGAGATTTTTAAGAACTGCTGGGACTTGTGTGTCCTGATCTTAGTGTTCAAAAATTACAAGAAAAGGGCTTTAAATATTTTGAAATTAGGTTTATTTGCAAGGATATACACTTTTAGCCATAATAGTGCTCTCAGACTGAACCACAAGGGTCCTGGTATAATAAACAACAAAATTGTGGCATTAAAAAATAACAAAATAGTGGCATTAAAAAATTGCCTGACAAAAATCTAAAGTTATTCCTATTTAAAAAACAAACAAACAAACAAAAACCTCAACTTTGGAATGCTGGTAGATAGTCTTTTTTTTTATTTCCTTTGTGTGACACCCAAATATTAAGGTAAAAAACAAAAGTCACAATTAAATGTCAAAACATTCACTCAGTGCTGTCATCAGGAAGGTAAAGCTGATATTAGTGACCTTCCTTTCCAATGAAATAAATGAAATGCACTGGGAACTATTTTAAGTGTTAATCAACTTATTACAATTTAACACAATTTTTTTCTTCTTTTTAAAAAAGAGAACTATTTTCTGATTTTTAAAATTTTATCCCAAAGTTCAAATCTCCTTTTGGGTATTTTTTTTTAAAGGAAAAGGTCATCTGTTGGGCATGTGGTTTGTGGAATCACAATTACAAATTCCCCGTAGACATACTGATAAAATGGTCTCTTTTATGAAAATAACCCAAAATGATTGCAAAATATTTTCAATTCGTTCAGCAACATAAAATGAGAAAGTTGAACTATTTGCTATGCAGAATGAAGAAAGCAGGTTTTACATTTTTGCAAATTGTAATCATCTACCTTAAACGTCAATGGGTTACATTTAGAGAATTAACTGTATGAGAATCAAATAGTTTATGTCTGAAATTTGAAATATAAAGTACAAATGAGTAAAAATGGACTCCAAAGGTCTCCCTCTCCCTATACAAGCTGGGCATGTGCACATGCCTATGATCTGGGGGCAACTGAGACTGGGAGTGGATTACAGCATGAGGACCCTATTGAGGGCACCTCTCTCTCTCTCAAGTAAATTAAGAGGTATACTTTTAAGAAAATGAGGTATGTGTTATATAGTAACACATTTTAAAAGGTTATTTCACACTTCAAGGTCCATTTATCTAAATATTCCTGGGTAATAAATAAATAGCATCCCAAACTTAGTGGCTTAGAAAAACAATTATATAGCTCACAATTCAACGATATGTGATTTGCTTATATCTCTTCCACTTCCTGTCAGCTGTGGTGGATATGTGGAGGCTGGAATATTCTGAAGGCTTGCATATTCTCAAGGCTTGTTCACTGACATGTCGGGTGGGTGCTGCTGGCTGTTGGTTGGAACTTCAGCTAAGAATGTGGGCAGTAATGCCTATACTTGTCATCTCCATGTAGATTCTTGGCTTCCTCTTACCATGGGGACTAGATTCCAAAAGCAAGCATCCTGCGGGAGAGCTAGAGGAAGTGGTATTGCCTCTTATGACTTCTTTTCAAAAATCACATGGTTCTGTTTTTGCTGTAAGCTAGTAAGTTAATAAATCAGGAAAGCTCATGCAGGTTTAAGGAAGGGTGATATAGACTCTATCTCTTGATAAAGAAATGGCAATGTTCTGGAAGAACATATGGGATGAGCAGAATTGTTATGGCCATTTTTGGAAACCAATCTGCCACACTTAGTAATTTACTAAACCAGGTAACTCTATGTAGAATCATTTTTCTCTAACACTTAAAATAGTCACATTTATTTTATATTCAGTGTATATTGTAGGTCTGCATAACCATGATATAATATAGAGAAGTGCTGATGACACTTTTCTCCCCCAAATTACCTCTATTTACATATGAATAAAGTCAGTCTATCCTACCTATATTCTATGGGCCATATTTAGGTTTTGCAGGTCTGGATTAAGAGTGCACCTGGAAAATCACGTGTCATACATTTAAATTCTTAATAGTATCAAATCAAGTTGGAAACATGCTAAGTAACATGACTTCTACTCCCTTACTTTGCCAAAAATTTCTTTTTAACAACCTGGAAGGTCAAATTTTAATTTAGAAGCTTGGAATCCTAGAAATTCTATGCCAAATGTGATGGGAGAGACTTGGCCGGACTGTTGACTCCTCTCTCCCCCTCTCTCCACTTTGTTAGCTCCATTCAACATCGAAGAATTTATGTGCATACATATGGACATCACAGCCTGTATCAATTCCAGCAACAACCTTATACTAAAAGGAACTATTCTTTGTGCCTCAAGGCTAGGAGTGCAAACATCAGAGGTATATACCACCTTCCAGAAGATGGTGCAGGAAAGAGGCTCATGAAGAACCTACCAGGCATCCAGGGGCCATTCATATAAAGAATACCAAGGTTAAATAAGATCTATATCTAGAAGTGGGGACATGGGCTCTGAGTGACCACTTATACTTGGGTTCCATAGGATGGAGCACATTTGGGGGAGGCCAGGATGGACTCTGGAAAACTCTAAACTCAGAGCAGGGAGACTCTTGCTGGGATGAGAGGGTGGGAGAGAGTGAGCAGTGCTGCTGTCTACCTGAAACCTGACCTGGACTGTGCTTGGTAGTGGCAGGGCAGCCTTGTTTCTTTCCTTCTCATTCTATTTTGTTCACCTTCCCCTTTTCTTTCTTTTCCTTGCTCCACTTTTCTTGTCATTGTCTCCTTTCATTTCTCCCTTTAATTTTTAAGTTTTATTATTAGATTTTTCCTTGACTCTCCCCTTTTTTTTTTTTTCATTTTTGTGACCTCCTCCCTGCCCATAGTTAAAGGTGCTTGAACTCTGTTAAAGGTCCTTCTTCTATGCATTCTCTTAGTCATTCATCATTCACTAGGGACTGAGTGATATCCACAGTGATTCCACTGCCTTGCTTCATCTACCATTTGATGTCAGTTTTCCATGGATAAAAGTTGGAGTCCAAACTTGCATACTAGTGTTGCTTATACTCATTCTCATAGTTCCAGGCTTTAAAAAACCCGGCTCTATAATTTGAGAACCTTTTTTTTAATCAGGATGACCAAGAAATTATTTGCCCTGTTGATCTGTAACAATGCAGGTACAAACAACTTGTATTACAATTAGTGTTACTTGGAAAGGATATTTGGAAAGATTAAGTCAAAACTGCATCTTGTAAATAGTATTTTTCCCCTGGATTTTGATTCATTTTTATTTAAGTACCTTACCAGATAGTTTGGGTCCAGTACCATTTGTTCTCCAAAACCAGTATGACAGAATTAATTAGCGGACCATTCACCTCCTTTTCTTCTTATACTGTTTTGTGTCCTTCAAACTTTTTCTTTGGTTTGGAAAATTTTTGCTGCCTGATTTAGTCTATTACATGCAGCTTTAACAGAATACCTGAGACTGGGTAATTTATAATAAGCAGAAATTTATTCTCCTTATAATTCTGAAGGCTGCGAAGTCCAAGATCAAAGTGCCGACATCTGGAAAAGGCCTTCTTGCTTTGTGATCTCATTGCAGGAGGAGGAATAACAAAGAGGCAAAAGGAGAGCACATTTGTCCTTTTACAGTGGCATTAGTCCCACCAATGAGGACCTTATTTCCCAATCATCTCCTAAAGTTTGTATCTCCTAAAATTGCCACAACGTCAACCAAATTTCCACATGAGTTTTGGAGGTCACAAATGTTCAAACCATAGCATAGCATTAGCTTTTTTTTTTTTTTTTTTTTTTTTTTTTTTTTTGAGGGTGGTGAGAGGTTTTTGCTATAGAGTGTGTGTGCTCGCAAGAAAGACAGAGACAGAGAAATAGAAAGCGGGAAATCACCCTCAAGGGGGATGACCATGCCGCAATCCCATGTCCTCCATTCTCCTCTCTGGATCTTGGGCATGCATGCACACACGCCTGGCGTGAATTTTAAGTCACTGGGTCCAGGACTTGAACCGTGGTAGACTACATGGGAGTCCACTGACATAGGCATTATGCCAACTGCTGGTCTCACCATAGCATTATCTTATATCTACCAATTTATTTTTTTGCTTCTCAACTGAAGAATCCTGCTTCTCAACAGGATTTATACAGCCTCCATGTCCAGATGGGCAAACTGAATTATACTCCAGCCAATTGCCTTTGATATCATTATCTCTTCTGGTTTTTGTCTCCGGTAAAATTCTAAGGGCTAAATATTCACATATGTATTTCTTCACAAAAATGAATTACTAAGAAACAAAAAAGTCACATCATGACAAAAATTCTTTAATGTTAATTACATAGAGAACAAGAAGTGAGTTAGCTTCAACTTCTGTGCATTTATATTTTAAATGGGGTAGAAGCTTTTGGATACTATATACATATGTCAAGATGCTCTGAGTACACAATGGGTATACAGGATTTAAGGCATTAAAAACTAAGAGTAAAACTGATATAAAAATGGATCTGTCAGTTCTAAATCCTCAAAGGTCTAACATAAGCTTTTACAATAGATGTTAAGCATGAAAGATATAGGCCATTACAAAATGTTTCAATTTTTCTGACATGTTCTGCTTGATACATTTTTACACTCTAAATGCTTTGAGAAATATAAGGTTTTTTAAAAAAATACTTGTTACCTTTGATTTTCAGTGTAGAGAATTTAAAAATACACAAAAAATGATTAATAGTTTTCTAAACCAGAGATACTATTTTGATGCTCATACTTTTTAAAATTTAAAATAATATATTTTCCATCAAATGTCATCTGCTGCAGCAATATTTATAAATATTTGATAGCAATATATAAAAACATTTTGTATAAGTAGTATATGCACACAGTAATAAAAGTTCAGCCATATAGGAGAGTTAAATAGAACTTAAAATTTCTCAGGCCAGCTGGTTGTGTTGTGAAGGCAGTGAGATTCCCACATAGCTGACTGCACAGTTTGAGTCCTGGACCTGGCTGACTTCGAAAACATATTGGGCACATATGTGCATGTTCCAAATCCTAAGTGAAAGGAGGAGAAGGAATTATGGTATGGCCATCCCCACAGTGTTTTCTCAATTTCTCCCTGTCTCTCTCTCTTGTAAGTGCACACACCCTATAGAAATTAAAAAAAAAAATTTCCCTTGGAAAACATGACATTAATTCTCATATTACTAAATCTGTGACACTTTGAACATGCCAAAGACTAAAATACTATATTTTTTTTTTTGCCAGAGGGGTGCTTATGTTAGACAGAAAGAGAGAAAGGAGAGGAGAGAGAGAAAAAGAGAGAGAGAGAGAGAGAGAGAGAGAGAGAGAGAGAGAGAGAGAGAGAGAGAGAGAGAGAGAGAGAGAGAGAGAGAGAGAGAGAGAGAGAGAGAGAGAAAATGCCTTGCCCCAATGGGAAGTGGTCATTCTGCAATCCTTTTTCTTTTCTTTCATTTCTCTATCCTATCAAAATTTGGAGCATGCACACCAACCTAGCATGTGTTTCAAACCACTGGAGCGGAGATTCAAACTGCAGTCCACCATGTGGGATCTGGTTCCCTTTACCTCTGTGCTACAGGCTAGAACCCAAAGAAAATACACTAAAAAATTTAAGAGGAGGCAGAAGGAAAGAAAAGGGTACTTAAATTTTTTTCTCCCTACTAGAGCATTATTTTACCTTTCTTATAATGACAATATAGACATTTAATCATATATTTCTTACAATTTAAATTCCATTTAAAGATCTCGTTTGTGGCTGTGAATCTCTATTATAAGTTTTAGTTATTGTTTTATAAGTTTGCTGAGTGCTATAAACTTGAGGTTTCTTTTGATTTTATTCTTGAGTTAGCATCATTGTCCCTTGGGTTTCATAGCTTTTGTTTTAAAATATAGCTTTTCAATGTGTTATATACATCCAGAAGTAGCATTTTCAGAGATCGCCTGTAGGTTGTGACAAACTCTGATTATTTCCATGTCCTAAAATACGTCTATTTTGTACTTATATCTGATTGATATTTTGGCTAGGTATAGATTCAAAACAATTTCTTTTAAGTACTATTAAGGTTTTGTTCAACTGGCTTATACCATCTGATACCTGTAAAGAATAGTCAGATACTCTTCTGATTCTCGTTCCTTTATCATATATGTTCTTTATGAAAGCTTGTAGGATCTTATCTTTATCATTGAAATTTTTGAAAAAATTTGAATGTAGCCAATCATATACCTTCAAAATATTAATAATCTTGTCACCCAAAATGCACTGCTTTGACACAATAATCACAAATTACTCTTTCTCATGATTTTGTTGGTCAGGAAATAATGCAGAGCCTGACTAGGAAATTGTTATGATCGATTGAGGTCCAATGGGATTACTCAATTATGTGTGCTCAGCTGACTGCTGAGGTGTGTTGGAAGGACCAAGAAGGTGTAATTCATACCATCATTGCCTTAATACTTTTCCACGTGGTCTCTTTCTTCAGACGGTATTTTTCATTTGATAGTCTACCTTGAACCTTGCAGCATGGCAACTGGATTCCCTAAGGAATGCTAAATGGAAAGTACAAAGCCTCATCTTGCTTGATATCAGAAGCTACTGAGTGCCATTTCTGCCACATTCTATTGGTGAAAGCAAGTTTCAGGACACACACAGGTTTAAGAATGGGAAAAAAAGGCAAAATATACAGGAAACAGAAATGGAAAATTATTTGTTAACGATAACACGTCTGTTGATGTGCTTGATTGAGCCAATATACAGTGTATTCTGGGTGGAAAATCTTATTTTGTATGCTGTAATGATGTACAGTGAATGAATGTAAATAAATAAACTTAAATAAAATTTTAAAAAATTGAAGAAAAAAAAAGAATGGAGAAATTGAATCTACATTTTAATGAAAAGAGTAACACAGTCTCATTGAAAAGTCATGTGGGATAGCAGATATTGGTGTGGTTATTTTGGAAACAATTTATCAGAAACATTTACTAAGAATTTTCAATTTGATGACATTTTTAGTTTTAGAAAATTTCCTTTCGTTCTTATCTCTCCCTTTTTGTTATCTCATTTGTTATTTAAGGAACTCCTGTTACATAAATATTTAACTTCCTGAATCAGTCTTCTATGATTTAACTTTTGTTCCAAGTCCTATTTTTTTAAAATCTTTTAGATTTCCTTAATTTTTTCCTCAGAAATTTTATCAGATTTCTTATTTTTTGCAATGACATTTCTAAATTTTATGAATTCTTTGGTATTCTTTGCTTGTATATTTTCATTAGCAGTGTGTTTTTGTTTTTCTATAGGCAACTGTAAGCTAATATTTTAAAATTTGAGACCATTTCCTGTTCCCTTATTAATCATTGTTTCTTCTGAGGTCACTCAGTTTATTTCATCATATTTATAAACTATGGACAAGAAGACAAGCTTGCTTAGCATGGATAACTGGTTGAGTTTCCTCTGTAGATGTCTAGACCTGTTCAACCAACAAGTTTCTCCAGCTCATGGAAAGTTGAGTGTGAATATGAACAGAGACTGATTCCTAGAAACCTTCTATTGAGACCAAGAAGCAGACAGGCAAGCAGACGAATTCCATCCTGTTTCATACCAAGCAAGATTTCAGAGAGCATACTGGGGAGGCAGTTAATGGTTCTCAAGCAGTTTCAGCAATGTTAGATGGATGCTTTGGGGAAACTTGTTTCTACCAAATGACTTGATAAGGAGAGAATAAGATCATCTGTAGCAAAAACAAACAAACAAAAAACAAACAAACAAAAACCAAAAATATCCCCAAAAAACAAAAAACAAAAAAACAAACAAACAAAAAAACTCTAGACTAAAGATTAAGAAAGTCTCAGGGCCAGCAGGTGATGTGGTGGCTAAGGGCGCTAGACTCCCACATGACCAACCATGGTTCAAATCCCAGATCTGACAGCTTGCTCTCTCTTTCTCTCTTTCTCCCTCTCCCTCTCTGGTCAAATTAAAATAAATAAATAAATATAGAGAAAATAATTCTTTTTAAAAAAAGATTAGAAAGGTCTTTTTTCCTGGAATTTTCTAGGTTTGAAATATTAGGATATGTGAGCATCAGAGATCAGAAAGGCTCATTTTCTAGAACCTCATTAAAATATGGGGAGCTCTCCTTCCTGAATAATTTGATTCCATAAGCAAGAGTAATCTGAATAGTACTATCTCAATAGTAATATTGAGCCTTAATTTTAACTTAGCACTTCACTTTCATTAATAATCTAGGTTGCAAGTGCAAATTGCATTTCCAGAATTTCATACCATCACAGAGGTTGTAAAAGGCAAATGGGCCAATAGTCAGGGCTTCAGGCTAAGTGGAGGACTACCTAGTTTCATATTTAATAGGGCAAGTATGAGTGCCAGGACATGAAAAGACCAAATGGAGTGAGGTCATCAAATGGAAACATTTTTGCCTAAAAATTTCAGCTTCAAAATGGGTTTAATAAAGTTGAACATTAGTCAGAACCAAAAGAATGAAGCTCGGTAGAAATAAGTGAAGAGTAATAGCAATAGCTAAACAGTTGTATAGCACTCAGGAGATACCAGCCAGATTTTTTTTTTTTTTTTTTTTTTGAGTGGTTTTTGCTATAGGACACATGCACTTGCCAAAAAGAAAGCAAGAAATCACCCCCCAGGGGGGATGGCCCTACTGCAATCCCTTCTCCTCCATTCTCCTCTTGGGATCTTGGGCATGCACCCACATGTACCTGGTGTGAGTTTAAGCCACCAGGTCTGGAACTCAAACCACGGTCGACTACATGGGATCCAGTGACATAGCCATTACACCAACTGCTGTTTCCATACCAGACAGCTTTAAAACCCATTAAATGATAATACTGAAAGGGAAGTAAAAAGCATCTATATAAGGGCCAGCAGGTGGTGTGGTAGTTAGGGTGCTAGATTCCCACATGGCCGACTGTGGTGTGAGTCCCGGTGGCTTGAAATTCATGCTGGGCATGAGTGAGTATATGTCCAGACTCTCAAGAGGAACACGGAGGAGAAGGGATTGCGGTGTGACCATCCTCCTGGTGGGGGGAGGGGGTGATTTCTCACTTTCCCTTTCTCTCTCTCTTCCTCCCTGGGGAATGCATGTATCCTATGACAAAAACCTAAAAAACAAACAAACAAACAAACAAAAACAAAACAAAACAAAAAACCTACATAATGGAGAATAATACATTCTTAGCTTATATTGAGGAAAAGACCTGGAATATCATTTAACGACAAATTGTTTTCATTTGTATGGCATTATGCTGAGTGACTAAATATGAATATCTTTGTGTTTTTGAAGAAATAATAAAGTCAATGAATTGATAACTATGAAGCCTACATAAGAAAAGGGAAACATTTCTAGAAACTTGCTAGGTGACAGGCATCATGTCACTTAACTGTTATGTGCCTTATCTCATCTAATCCTCACAATAATCCCAATAGGTAAGTGTTACTATCACCAATGATAGATGAAGAAACTGGGAACAAGTAAGTGGTTCTCTTTTAGCTGCCTGGGATGTGCAGATAAGTAGACTTTATTATTCTAAAACATACGACTATTATTTAAACTGCACTTTGTATGACAATAAGCATATGGGGGATTAATAACAGCCTATGTGGGAAAAAAATCATTCATTTCTGTGGTCATAGCTAAGAAGAAGTACATTTTCATTTTGTTCCAGTTATTATCTACTGATGGGCAGCAAACACCATGAGGTACAAAACCACAACCTCTTTTTTTTTATTATTGTTTTTATTTTAAAGAGAGTTTTTTTTTTTGTTTGTTTGTTTTTTTTTTTTTTTTTTTTTTTTTTTTTTTTTTTTTTTTTTAATGTGTGCTCACCAGAGAGACAGAAAGTGAGCAATCACCCCCTGGGGGGGATGGCCATGCCACAATCTACTCTCCATTCTCCTCTCAGGATTTTGGACACGCATGCACATATGCCCTGTGTGACTCTTAAGCTGCCGGGTCCAGGACTCAAATCACGGTTGACTATATGGGAATCCAATGACATAACCTTTACTGTCGGCCCCCGAAATCATTTTAATATGACCATATTGTCCTGGTCAGAAATTAGCCAGGGCATGGTGTGAATTGTTTGTCTCTGTTCTATAATGTCTGGGGTCTCAGCTTGGAAAACATGAATGCTTGGGGTTGGTGATGGTGGTGCCTGTATCAGTTGGGCCTGGAATCATCTGAAGGCTTCATCTCTCAGATTCCTGGCACCTGGGTTTGGAAGGCTAAAAGAGTTCTCTCTGCTGGGACTGTTGAAGACAGGACCTATGATTGGCCTTATAATATAGCTTGGGTGTTTCTCAGCATGGTGGGTTCTAAGAGGGCCACCCCAGGGGCTTTCTGGAGGGTGAGCATTCCAGGAGAGCCAGATGCTTATTACATGATCTTCTATGGTCTATCTGCAGAAGCCATGTGGTACCACTTCTGCCTCATTCTGTTGGCTATGAGTGAGTCACTAAAGCCAGCCCGGATTCAAAGGAGGGCAGTGAGATTCCACCTCTTGATGAGGAAGTAGAAAGGGCACATGTACAAAAGTAGGTGGGATCCTTCATGGCTTCTTGGCTATGATCAAGTGCAGAAGAGCAAATGGAATGGGAGACATTTTACAACCACCTTAGGATATTTACATACATATAGCTAGTGACTGAATGAGAACACAAAAAACCACCATTTCTTTCTTTCTTTCTTTTTTTATTTGAGAGGTTTTTGCTATAGGGCACGTGTACTCGCCAGAGAGACAGAGAGAGACAGAGACACAGAAAGTGAGAAATCACCCCCCAGGGGGGATGGCCATGCTGCAATCCCTTCTCCTCCATTCTCCTCTTGGGATCTTGGGCATGCACGCACACGCGCCCCGGTGTGAGTTTTAAGCCACCGGGTCCGGGATGCGAACCACGGTCGATCACATGGGAGTCCAGCGACATAGCCATTACGCTAACTGCTGGTCCCCCAACCATTTCTTTTTAATAACTGGAGAACAGTTAGAGCCTGCCTCTGTGTGTGTGTTCATACATACATATATGCATATGTGTCTATTTATCCTTCAAAATTTTATCTTGTAAAATGATTTTGCAAAAATTATTTTCAGTGGTAAGCATGACCCTTGGAGGCATGAGCAGCTGTAATCTGCCCAGCAATGCTGGCTCTACTTTCTGGCCTATTTATCATGCCCTTCTGATGGGAACAGTAGAAGCTATTTTCTAAGCTAAATAAAACCTAAGAGGAAAAAGGTGAAGTGGCATAGCCTAAGTTACAGGAAGGATGTAGCCTATCTGTCTTCAGGGTTACTACTGTGACTTATTAGAAACTGTTTTAAACAGTGGCTCAGAGAACTTAGTTTAGGAACAAAGAAGAATCTCCGTACAGCAAGCGTGTTTAAAACTCCAATGTATTTTCTGGAGAAAAATAGTTAGATCCTCTTTTTTTTCAGCTGTCAGCCTCACTTGAAGGTTTGCAAAAGTATAGTTTACACAGGACAAATGATAACCTGTTAGCAGTCAGTCCGACGTTCCTCCTTAACCTTGGGAGACCTAGCTCTATGAGGGAGTGCTGCTGGACTGAAGCCATTGTTCCAGCAGAGGGACGTGTGTGGGAGGTGCTCTGAACTCAGGGGCAGACTCTTTTTCTCTATGTTTTCAGTGTGGATTTTCCCTGAATCTTGTAATGGTTAGATTTTGTGATATCAGTAAAACGATTCTCTATGCCTTATTTGGAAATGCATTGCCTTGATTTTTCTCCAAATAGCAGTTTATGAACTGAAGCTTTTTCCTGAAGTCTTGATGGTAATGTTTGTGTAGATTTCCATTGCTAAGCTATAACAAGTCAAAGTAAATGCGAAGTCAAATCCATAGATAGAATTGTACATGGGGAATAGAACTTTGGTCTGTGTCGAGGGCTCTCACTGAGAATGCTAAACTAAGGTTGAAGTAACAGAGATCAGCCACCAATGAAATTTGCAGAATCCAGCCTGCGTAAATTTCAAGTAATATCAAAACAAATTATCGGGAACCAGCAGTTAGTGTAATGGCTATGTCGCTGGACTCCTACGTAGTCAACCGCGGTTCGTGTCCTGGACCCAGTAGCTTAAAACTCACGCCGGGCGCGTGTGCGTGCATGCCCAAGATCCCGAGAGGAGAATGGAGGAGAAGGGATTTGCGGCATGACCATCCCCCCCTGGGGGGTGATTTCTCGCTTTCTGTCTCTATGTTTCTCTCTGTCTGTCTGGCGAGCGCACGCGCCCTATAGCGAAAACCTATCCAAAAAAAATAATAATTTAGCAGAGACAGTAGCAGAATAACTTTTTTTAATGGTTGCAATAAAATTTGATCTGATCCAAAAAGTTCCAACTGCAAATTTATCTCCAGTGAGATTGAAAAGTTACATAGGAAATTAAAAAATTAATATTGCTTTTTAAGACAGTACATAGAATCCTGTATTTAGGTGGGACCTATAGATCTATTTTATCAAATATAACCTTTCCAAAAGAAAGAAAACTAGTAGAACAAAAATTAATGGTGCATATCATAATGTGCTGTTTTTTGTGGAAAACAATGAATATTGTATTATCCTTAATTTGTTTATCACACTCTGCATGAATGCTTTGGAAATCCATATTATACCCAACAAAGACGTATGACAATTAAATATAAGTAATACATAATAAAATAATTAAAATAAAATTTAAAAGAAAGTGACCTTTTTCCAGTTATGGTGAATATAATTTGCATATAAATTTTCAAAAAATTACTTTTATAGTTGATACATATATTGACTTTTAAGGGAAATCAAGAGAACTCTATATTAAAAAAGACATAATGATCTGAGAATTCTATTCTTTTTTTTTCTTCTTTCTTTTTTTTTAATTTTACCACAGGGCATCAGTGCTCACTCCCATGGAGTATGGTCATACCTCCATCCCCTTCGTTTCTCCTTCCTTTTGGGATTTTGGGAACACATGCTCATGTGCTCAGCAAGTTTTTCAAGCTGCTGAGTCCAGGACTCAAACTGCAGAGTTTGCCACATGGGATCCAGCCACCTTAGCCAGCACACCACTGGCTGACCTTGAGCTGAGGTATTTAAGATTATAAGAGAAGGTTGTCAATATGGGCTATCCCCCACTCTCTCTGATGCCCTTCCGTATTTCTGCCCTCCATCTCTACTTGAGGAAAAAACAGAACAAAACAAATGAACAAAACAAAGGAAAATAGTTTAATCTAAAGGAAGAGAAATTAAGTTAATTACAAGGCAGACGAACCTGTCCTTGAGAATCCTTAAGGAACAACTACTAATACTTGGGAACATCCTTTTTATATTTTAAAGCTGGCTCAGTTCCCAGGTCCAGGCTGAAAAAATGAACTACAAACCTGTCACTCTGCTCCAGAAAGAAGAGTTGGAAGATTTCTCAGTCAACATTTTCCTCTTCAGTTGTGATCAGCAGAGACCCAGACATCTTGGCCAAATTGAAATGACCAAAAAAAAGGGCTTTGTCCCCAGAAGCAAAGGAAGGTTTGGCTCATTCTCTGGATTCCTATCCAGCCTCATGATTTTTGCTCTTTGTTCTTAAAGATGGTGGTGCAGGCACGGAACAGGGCCAACATCGAAGCAGTAACCATCACAACCACAATGAAGACTGCTGAACTCACTTACGGAAATGGCACTGCCTGATCCGTGAAATGTCATACACCAGAGTGACACATTTACATTTTATTCATACACTATTTTTAAAAATAAATGTACTATTTTGATGATTCACTCATCTATATTTAAGCTGATTTAAATCATTCGAAGCTTCCAAAGTCTTTAGTCTGAGGACTAAGATAGCTATAATTCTTTTTGTGATAAGACTAATGAAATAACAAAATTCTTTTTTCCAATATGTTCTTTCAAATAAATGGATAAAACAACATGAATGAGACTGATGAAAGAATAATGAACACTAGTAATTAGCCAACATTTTTTAATACTATGTATCAGACACTGTATATATACATTCTTATTACATCTTAGTTCCCTTCATTGTCACTCTATGAGGTAGGCATCCTATTTTATACATAAATATCCCAAAGTTTACTGAGATTAAGTAAATTGCTTTCAATTCCAAATCAGTAAGTGGCATAGCCAGAATGAGACACTCGCCTTGTCTGACTCCCAAACCCAACCTGGTAACTGCTTTGCTGTTCATGGGGTTATGAAGAATGACAACTAAGTACAGTGTCATGCTGAGGTGGCCAATTCCGAAATTGCTTGGTTCCAGTGATTGACAAAAACAGTTAGCTCAGAAAATTCTTATCCCTCCAAAACTCCAATTTAAGGCACACTGAAGTGATGCCAGGAGACCGGGGACATTAATTTGACAAATGAGGAGCGTACACTGTCACCCTTGGGCAAGGAAGTGTGCTTTCTGAATAAAGTTGCTTGTCTCCCCACTAGTTGGTAAGTCTCAAGCTTACTGTATTCCAAGGTTGACAGAAAAGCCTGTCTGGACCTTATAGAATCAGATCCAGATTAGAGTAATGAGTTACAAAATTCAAGTAGTCTGCTAATTCAGCAAAGGATATTCTTACAGGGTGGAAAATATCTATTAGAATCTATAATTTCTAATAGAAATATTGTCTAAAACATTTCATTCAAGGGGATAATCCTTAACAAATATTGATTTCTCCAGATGGTAATAAGAAAATCTTTTGGGGGGCATTTACTGTGTACCAGGTTTTTTACTGAGCTTTGTATATGTAGACTAGATGTTCACACTATCTGTATGAATGAAGAATTATTATTGTCTTTTTCTAATGGAAAAGATTTAGGCTTAGGGAGGTTAATAAATTTGCCCAAATGCACATGTTAAGTAGAGAAGCCAGACTACATACTCTAAATTCAGTGCTCATGGTTTAATTGTTTTTATGATTCTGATATAAAGAGGAGACGCAAGGAAAAAAAAAAAGGAAAAAGAAAAAAAGAAAAAAGAAAAAAACTGAAGTCAGAAAAATAAAAGAGCCGACTACTTCTTCCTTTTTCTTTTCTCCTTCTTCTCCTTCTTCTCCGTTTCTCCTCCTCCTCCTCCTCCTCCTCCTCCTCCTCCTTCTTCTTCTTCTTCTTCTTCTTCTTTTCTTTTTAACGGATATAAGTCCCTCAAGAGCAGTCCTCAGGTTGATAGGAGTAAGACATTCCTTGATCACTAATTTTCTCCCAGCCTATTAGTCCCTTTCTAACTCCCCTTTCTCCTTCTGCAGTTCAGACTAAATTCTATGTTCTCACCTATCCTATCCCTAGCACTGTCATTTCCTTTTCTCCCTTGTTCTCCCACAAAACCTGCCATACATATCTCCAGCCCTGGGCAAATCCCAGGAACCTCTAGAAAGACTCTGAGCCATTGGTGGCCCCCACTCCTCAGTGCTTAAGTAACACTCTGACAATCTAGTACACACCCCTAGGCTGTTGCTTGTCTAATTCTCCATGCCCTTGTCTAATTCTTCTCCACATCTTTACTCCTTTCCTCATTCATTCACATCTGCCAAACTCAGTCCTAGCAGAAGACCTCCTGTCTTTCTGACCGGAAGCAGAGACCACAAAGCAAACTCCTGCCTCCACTCGACAAACTTATCTATAATACATCTAAGTTGAATTTTCCCCTTCTCATTCCCTACGATGTCCCCTTTTAGACCTATCTTTCATGGAAAGAAATGGAACTTTTATTGGGAAATTTTATGAGTGGCAGCAAAAATCTTGGCTTGATTTTGAGTGAGACTGCCCCAGTATATCATGATAAACTGAGGGAACTAAGAGAAAAAAACGCCCCGACATTTATTAAATAGTCAAAGGAACAGAGATAGTGAAGGAATAGAGAAGAGATTTATTAGAAAGAAAGAGATGCTGGAAGAAGTGGTGTTAGAGAAGCCATCAAAAAAACAGAAGGACAACCTGTGAAATACTGCAAGCGATCTACTAAACAATTGGAATTCAAGTGTCAGATTTCGTGATGTTAAGTTCAGCAGGTACATTTATCAATGTAGATTCAGTAGAGTGATAGAGATATGAAGTCAGATTGCTGTGGGTTGGAGGATAAATGGCAGAAAATACTCTGAAAATGGTGACTGTAGAACACTCTTTGTTTGAGAGAGTGGTCAGTCCTTTAGCATACTATTTTCCCCAGACCATGCACAGCTCCCAATCTGCATGATTTTCCAAGGCCCATAAGATAAATACTCTTTCAAGACACTTGATGGTAGACATAGGGGAAATACATGGTAGGAACTAAAGATGAACACAGTGTTGCCTTTATGGAAAAAAAGACCATCACAAACAACAGGTATTAAGTAAATAATTATAAACAATTAATTATCTCATTATAATAAGGACAAAACAATGTCATGGCATATCTGTTGCTCTGGAAATATAAAACAAGTGACACGTACGAGTTTGGGAAAGAATCAGTAGGAGCTGGCTAAGAAAGGGAGTGGAGTGGCATGACGAGAGTACTCGGGCAGAGTATAAAATCTCTGCAAAGGCCTGTGGGAGGAGAGAGTATGGCACATGCCTGAAACCAATAGAAAGTGCAACATTCCTGGAACCCAGAGAGTAAAGGTCGGGAGTGATGGAGATGAAGCTAGAAATGAGGACGGGGATCACACGGGGAACATGGCTGCTGGCTACAGAACTGGAGGTCACAGAGAAGGTGAGGTGGGAAATAAAGAAGGAAGAGGGATATTGCCACAGGAAGTTCTCGGAGAACTCAAAAGGAAAAGGATTTGCGAATATCTCAGGCACCTCCGCATGGATGTTGCAGAGCTGTTCAGGCAACTCCACCTGGATGTCACAGAGCTGTTCCCAACATATCAAAAGTAAAATTCATTTCTTCTTTGTTCTGATACCCATCTCCTGAGATATTCCTCCCCAATTTCCTGCCTCCAGCTCTTTACCTTGTGTCCTCCTTCCTGGTGAATGGCATCAACCTTTGACTAAGATGCCTAGTTTAGAACATTATAAACTTTGGGGAGTGTCACTCTGACCTCTTACAAATACATAGCTGCTTTGTGTGATCAGTCACCAAGTCCTGAATAGTCTCCATCCCCAATAGCAGTCAAGTCTGTTCTCCACTCTCGACCTCCAGAGACACTGCCCTAGTTCAGTCTCAGTTTCTCTCATCTGAACCTTTGCAACAGTCTCCCAGAATCTCTTCCTGTCTCAATCCATGGAGTATGCAGCTACCAAAGTAGCCTTTTCAGTGCTCAGATGTGGCTCCTCTCTGTAAGAGAAAAAACCATTGCTACTCTCCCCATCGCCCACAGTGTACAGTCCAGATGCCTTAGCTTACTGCCTATGTCTCTGGGATCTGGAACACTTCAGCGTGATCTCTTGCTTTGGTACTGGGAGACTTACAACCTCTCCACTTACATACATTAAGCTGTAAATCCCCTCTTGGCCACATTCATGAGCTAATCCCAATGCATCCCCAAGGTCAAGTGTTACCTTTTCCAGAAAATTTCTCCTGCCCTTCCCACCCTAGACTAAGGCTCCTTCTCCATGCACTCATGGTATTGTATACATGCACTTACCATTGAACTTATCAAATACTGTCACAATTGTGGGTATGCTCCTTGTCATTTATATTTAACTGTGTTTGGGGACTAGCAATTGACTTAACTTTGCTAATTTGCAAATTTCCAAAACCCAGCATAGTGCCTGGAATGAGATACTCAACAGAAAGGAAGAATGGAATCTCTTACTTCAGCAGTTATCTGAGAATAAGAACCATATCTATAATTTTGCTTGAGAACCCCAAATCCTTCTCATGAAACAGCTGAGCTTTTTATTTAGAAGGCAGGTTAGCCAAGAATTGTCATCACATCATATCTGAGAACCTTTTAAAGTATTTTAATTTTTGTATCTTTATGTATCAAATTTGTTATTGGCACCTTCCGCCACACTCCAGAAGAGACTTACAGATAGCATGAAGTTCCAGAAGATAACTGTGTAACTACTGCAGTCAATAAAGGTTGTGTTTTTCTTTTTCTTTCTATTCTTCAATTCCTGATTTTGTCCAGGTGGCAATGGATCCCGCCAAAACAAAAACAAAACAGAAAAACAAAACACCGTTTCCCAGCATCCCTTCCAGTTAGGGTTGGTTGTATAATAAAGTTCTGGCTAATGAAAATAAGCAGAGGGTCAGCAGATGGCATGGTGGTTAATGCAGCTGGATCCTATGTGGCTGACTGTGCAGTTTGAGTCCTGGATCTGGCAGCTTGAGAAACACATTGGGTGCATGTGCCTGGTGCCAAAATCCCAAAGGAGAAATAGTGAAGATGGGATTGCGACGTGACCAACTCCCATAGAGAGACACTTTCTCACCTTTTTCTCTCTCTCTCCAGTGAGTACACACAGCCTCTAGCAAAATTAAAAAAAAAATAAAGTGAAAGAAATAGACAGAAATGGTGCATGCCTGCTGCATTTGTGTTTCTTTTCATCCCTGGAGTAAGAATTCAGTGTTAAGAGTAGAATAGCCATCCTGAGAGCACATTTGGGGGAAGAAAATTCTTCTCTCCTGTTAAACGAGCAAAATAAGATTCTACTGGTTTAATCACCTATTTGGGGAGTTTATGTATAGTCAAACTAAATTTCTAACAGATAAAATGAGAAATATTAGAAATCAGTCAGAATTATGAGACAAAGGGAAAACAGGACATAGACATAAAGCAGAACTAGGAATTTATCCACAGGAAAAAGTGCATACTTACTATGAAGTGCTGTGTATCTTATCCATTGACAGGTCAGATACTTGTTTCTAAGATGTCTGGAAGACCATAGCAAGAGGGAAATGTGGTCAGTTCTTTGTGTATAAGAGAAAGGCAAACTTAGAAGAAAATGAATTTCGGTAGCAAAACAAGATAGATATTGCTTTCTAGTACTTCTCACAATGGACAGACAACATAGCATAATGAATAACATTCCCACAATGTCCTCACAGCAACTAACATCTCCTGATAGTTCTAATAACTGATGGTCTCATCCAAAGTGCAACCAAGCAAACCAGGGTATTTAGACAACTTAACAGGCCACACCGCTTTCAGACAATCCTCCACATCTAGATTTCCTTTCATCTTTTTCAGGTGAACTACATTCAAAATATGATAAAAACTGTAGGCTTCTGAGCAGAAAGTTGCACATACACACCTAATTTACCCTACCATTTCTAGAAGGTATAGATTCAGGGGTTTGGAAGTTCCTGGTTAAGAACCCAAATCTAATCTGGATTCTCTATAGTAGTAGGGTGAGGACTTACTTTACAACATAGCTGAGTTGTAATGCTAGGAGTGTGACCAACTGTCCTAGTTTACCTGGGAATGAAGGGTTTCATAGGATATAGGATTTCAGTGCTAAATTCAAGATAGACCCAGGCAAGCTGGGATAGTCACCCTACACATAAGTGCAGAAACACGTTGGGTGCATGTGCTTTAATAGACTGCTCTATGAGTGTGTGTGACACACATGCACACACATATATCTGTGTGTGTTTGTAGGTAGGCAGGAGTTTCACAAAATTAAGTGTTTCACAAGGGTGCGTACTTGACTATATGAACTCCTATGATACCAAGTGACTTTGACTGACAGGACTTGACTCCTCACCTCATCAAAAACAATTTTAAATCTATACCAATGTACAAACAAAAGAACAAATATGGTTCTAAAATCCAACCTCTCTTTGCAAAGTTATGATGATTTGTATCCACTAATTATCTCTATTATTTTTTATTTCCCCAGATATACCTACAGCTGGCTGCTGCTTCTTGGTATAGTCTTGCCATAAGCCAGTAAAAGTTTGAGAAAATTACCAAAATAAGTAACTGGTTATAGAATGGTTGACTTTAGGTTTCAAATCATTGAGATCCTTCTTCCTGGTTTACTTTTTTAATTTTTCTTTTCGTAATGAAAGTCACCACTAGAATCACATATAAACCCGTATTCCTAAGTGTAAGAAAATTTTTGGTTTAACAACAATTCTAATGTCAAGTTTGAATCAACCTTATTAACACTCACCAAATGTCTTCTGTGCGTCCCCGTTTTATAAGAACATGTTCTGAAATATGATAAGAAAAGCTATCCTTGAAGTATTTCTGGACAAATTAAAAGCAGGAAATACCAGAGATTTCATGCACTGAACTCTCATGAGATTTACTGCCCAATTTAGCTGTTTCAGCATGAGGCTGGGATATGCCTCTGTACATTCAGAGGTGAATTCCAAACGAACTGAACTTGTAGAGCTTTTGAATTTCATCCATCACTTAGCATTTCTCTGATTTGAGGTGATGTCACCATTAATCATATAAATACAAGATCCCTTGAAGTATGGCTCTTTGGTCTCAACTATAGAATTAACAGGGCAGAAATAAACCAACAAACAAATCAAATTGATCTGTGTGTAAAATGATCTATATTTAAGTCCAAAATCATTTAAATGTTACAGTTTCAAGTGATTTTCAAAGTGGCTTTAGTACAACATTCACTGAGGAGTAGTATGATGTTACGTTCTGGATTATCTTATTCCACCTCAATGAGGAAATTTAGCAGTGTATCTAGAACCTGAAGCAACATCTGATCTCCCCTGGATTTTCCACCCACAAATCAAATGCTTAATGCCCCTTTGACATCCTAGTCTCATCTTATTAAGACAATGAAGTAGGCAATTATATAAAATAAGAAAATGTTTGTAGAACAGGTATTAAATCCAATGGAATGTAAGAGTTATTTGCATTTAGAAAAAAGAAGCTTCTATAATTCACTTCCTAAGAATTAATTGGTTTCTCATTGACTAGAGCTGAGGTTTTCAGATTCAAGTTTATGATATGAGCACCAGTCTGTAATTAAAGCTAGAGGAAAAACAAAAATAATCATTGGGATTTTGCTTCTTAATTTGCTAGACAGCAGGTGTGCTCAATGAGAGACTGAGACACAGAAAGAGAGAGAGAGAAGAAAAGTGAGAAAGCACCTCCATGGGGGACAGCCATACCACAGTTCCTTGTACTCCATTTTTCCATCCAGGACTTTGAGCATGCATGCATACACTCTCAGTGTGTTTTTCAAGTCCCCAGGTCCAGGACCATGTGGGATCCACCCACCTCAACTACTATGCCACCAACTGTCCTGTTGTATGTGTGTATATATATATGTATATATATATACATGCGTGTATATATATATATATATATATATATATATATATATATATATATATTTGTTAATAAAATAATTTATTTTTAGCTGAGATTATGTCCTTTCTACTTTTTGGCTTAAAAAAAGATCCTGCAACCAGCAGATGGTTAATAATTATGTCCCACATGGCCAACCACAGTTTGAGTTCCTGATCCAGTGGCTTAAAACTCACATCAGGTGCATGTCATGCCCAAAATCCTGAGAGGAGAATGGAAAAGAAGGAATTGCGGTGTGGCCATCCTCCTGGGGGATGATTTCTCACTTTCTGTCTCTCTGTTTCTTTCTGTCTCTCCAGGGAGCACATGTGCCCTATAGCAAAAATCTCTCTTAAAAAATAAAATCCTTTTCTTCATGAGATGTTGATATTGCAAATGCAAGTTTGAAAAAGAAAATTGGGCAAAATAAAAACTTGACTATTTTAAATGCCTTTGCAATTTACTGGTTTGAGAAATCCAAAAGTCTTGGAATCATTGTCCTATGAGATGAAAATGAACTTCTTATGGCATGTAAGCCCCTTCCCAGACTGGTACATGCCTATTTTCCAACTTCATCCTTTGCCATTTTAAATCCAAGAATTCTGGGCTGGAAACACTTGTTAGGTTGTATTATACATACTTCCATACCTTGTCCTTCTGGAAAACTCCTAATTAGCCTTCAAAACTCAGAAAAATATCAGCTCCTCTGTGAAGGAGGACAGTCCCATCTGGACCACTCAGGAAGAGATGGGTACTCCCTGCTTTCAACACCCGCAGCATCTGATATTGTAATGTGTTTGCTTGACCGCCCCATATAGAGCCCGAGTAAGAGCCTTAGGACAGGTTTTGTTTTGTTTTGTTTGTTTGTTTTTGTCCTCTGCATCTAAGTAAGCAGTTAACACATACAGATACAAATAAAAGTACAGTTGGATTTTGGATGGATAAAACAGTAAATGATGTCTTGTAATAGTCTTACTTTTATTCATTTATATAGTAATATATAAAGAAATACTTAAGTATCTATTATGAAATAATTTTATTAGGCACCTTGATGGTTGCACAGTATAAAAATATAGCCTTTATTGATATGTTGCTTATAATCCAATGGGGGAAGACAAAGAATCCACATAAAAAATGTCATATAACAATACACAAAATGGTCAAAGAGTAGGGCAACACCTGTCATGTGCATGTTAGTGAAGGAAATATGGTGGTGGTAGAGTGAGTGTTTTCTGCCTTTCATAAGGAGACTTTTGTTACTTCGTGTTGGCCAGAGTCTAAAAGAAGGCTGTGGAAATTAGTGCAAAGATTATGAACCTTCTTTGCTGCTGTTGCCTAGGCAGAGCCATGTGAAAGTGGACTTCTCTCTCCCAAGGATGGTTCCCCCATCTCATACCTCCTTGACTTGCGTGCCTGATCGTATCCTTGCCTCATCCCTCATACTTGATGCTCAGGACTGTTTGCCCTCTAATCCTTTAGGTTTCCCCCTTTCCAACAATACTTGATACTTGCTAGTTGATCTTGGAGGCTTCTTAAAATATTTTTTTAAGAATTATTTATTTATTTATTTCCATTTGTTATTATTACTATTTTTAATTTGACCAGAGAGCAAGAGAAAGAGATTAAAGTGAGAAAGCAAGCCACCAGGTCTGGGACTTGAACTACAGCATCCTCAACCACCATGCTACCTGCTGGCCTGATCTTGCAAACTTCTATAAAAGCCTAAAGATAATAACTTACTTGGCATTTTCTAGTCCAATCCTTTCATTTTCTTAATGAGAAATCTGTGACCAGAATGGTCATAATCCACCAAAATCACCTGAGATCCTCAGCCATCATTAGGGTTCTGTCTCCAGGGTCTCCCCACCCTCCTACTCTGCATAACGGAGCATCTGAGATGTTCAAAATAGATTAAAATATGTTTTTTTTTTCCTGTAGGGTGTGTGCATTTACCAGAGACGAGAGAGAGAGAGAGAGAGAGAGAGAGAGAGAGAGAGAGAGAGAGAGAGGAAAAGTGAGAAATCACCCCCTAGAGGGGATGGCTACACCACAATCACTTCTCTTCCATTCTCCTCTTGGGATTTTGTACATGCATGCACACACACCCAGCATGATTTTCAGGTTGCCAGGCTCAGGACATGATCATATTTGGGCAGGTGAGAATCCAGCAACTTACCCACTGCACCATCTGCTGGCCTCCTGAATTGAATTTTGTTGCTCTCATAAAGCCTCAGTCACTGACATGTTCACCTAAAGGCCAAGGGTCTATAACACTTTGCAGCAAGTAGTACATGTTCTTCCATATGGATTCTACTTGTTTTTGCTGTTATGCTTTGATTTTTATTAAAAATGTTGAAAAGTAGAAACAAAAAGAAAAGGGAGGCCATGAAAAAACTATCATGAAAGTTGTATTATGAAAATGGTGCTGTGAATATTTCATCACAAAGAGGCTGCCTGAGTTCTATGTTGTGAACCATAGCCAAATTTAGGAAATTAAGAGATAATCACTAAAATGTGTTCCAGCTTTTAAATTCTAAAATGATTTGCAGAGATGTTATATTAATTTCTTTAGTTTGCCTAGTAGTATATGCTTATTTTTAAAAAACTCAAATTATACACAAATGAATAAAATAAAAACTCAAAATTGTCTCTTTTTTTGTACATACTCACTTTTTGCATAAATGCATACACTTAAGCACACTCACGTTTATATTTAAAAATGTAAGACACCGATTGCCCTTTATCTGAACTACTCATTAGTTATCTCTCAGATTGGCTTTTCTCAATCTACCAGAAAAACAAAAATACCTTTTATTCTTTCTAACTTGATATGCAAATATTTCTTGAAAAATTTAACTCCACAGAATCTTAACAATTATTTGTGAGTAAATATTTTTCTATTTTCAAAAGTGGAAAAATCAAAGGTCACTTTTATCGTTAGTCAAGTCTTTCAGTTTACTTTATTTTTAAAATCAACTTCCAAACAGCATTTAGACATAATTTTTGTTTAATTTAGACCAATTTGTACCCTATTTATATTTACTGAGATATGACAGAAGTCCCAGGTTTCTGCTGTTTTGTTTTTGTTTTTGGATGAAATCTTAGTTGTTTAATGAACTTCAATATTTATATTTAGTTAAAGCTCTGCTATCATTTGTAACCAGATGAGACAGCCATGGGAAGATAAATTGATAATTTATTCCTCTTGCATTAGGAAAACAGTCTTGTATTTACAGTATGCTGAGCATACAATTCCCTGCCTATCCTCCTAATATTTGTGTACATTTTTATGGTGGAGTGTGACTTTCAAATTAGAAATGATTTGTTGCAAGAATATTGACTGGAAAATGCACCCTGAGAGAAGACAACAGAGAAGTAATGAGATTTTTTCACTACCTGTAGCCCTGGGCTATTCAATCATTTTCTTCTTTAAAGCTCAGAGGAAGAAAGAGTCTTAAACTGAGTGGCAGATGTTAAATCAGGAAATGGGAAACTCCACCTTCCCCAGAGCTTCAAGTCATCTCCATGACCTTTGTGGCCTTGTTGAAAGGCTTTCTCTGAATTGAATGACAACACAGAGCCTGTGGGTTAGATTGCAAGCTAGAGAATGCTGGTATGAATGGGAAGCTGTGACCCTTGCCTTGGTGGTAGTTCTGACCTGGGTGAGAGTGAGGTATGGGATTGCACTTCCAGATTGCAACCCCGCTGGGAAGTGCTTTGCAGTGCTGGGTGGTCTGGGGAGTCTGAGGTCCCCTCACTAAAAACAGACTGAAGAAATTTAGCATGCTCTACCCTGGTTTCTGCTCCACATCTCTGGTTTTATCCTTCAACCCTTCCTTCACTGTACCCAAATTGGCATTGCTCCAGGAGTCAGATACCATTTGACCCAGATATTTCCTAGAGTCAGTGTGGGCATGTGATAGACAACTGCAGAATGCAGAGAACCACTCCTACTTTGCATTTCATGTTATCTGCAAAATGACATGTCTCAGAACAGATGCAAGGATCTTGCAGAAAGAGGGCACCCATTGCTATGGACACAGTGACAGAAAAAAATTATCTGAGGACAGGGTGTTTTTTAAATAATAATTATTTAGTTTTATTCATCATAATCATTATTATTTTTTGAATTGAACAGAGATAGACAGAGAAGGAAATTGAGAAAGCAAGCTGCCAGGTCCAGGACTCAAACTGTTGTCAGTTATGTGAGAGTCCAGTGCCTTAACCACCTCACAACCTGCTGCCACCTGGAAAAGGGTGTTTTAAGGTAGAACTTTTCATGTTAATTTTTTTTTTTATGTATTGCAAAGATCGATGAAATAATTCTGTAATAAGCTTTTTAGCAGGAAGCTCAAGAAATGTTTCTGTTTTTAATGTGTTTTTAAAAAGATGCCAGTTACAAAAACTATAAAATTTTTAAAATCATCTTAATTAAACTTGGTCCATTTTCTCATAATCTGTCTTTTACAACTGAACATACATGGAGTCTTCTCCCTTTCTGGCTGCATTTATCCAATTTGTATTATATTTTGTTCCTCCACCATTGCTCGTTAACCTTGAACCCATGGAAGTGTGTTGTGTAGCAGCTTTCTCTGGACTTCCTGTGTGGAAGCCATCGCCAAGCAGATGAAAATGATGTTTATCACATTGGGGCAAGTTTTCACTTCTGATAAGTATCAGCTGTCCTGGAGCAGCTTGTGTGAAAATAAGAAAATGTGGAGAAATGAGGACCTGCTAACAGGACATTTCACTCAGAGAGAACAGCATGCATTCCCAACCAGATGAAGACACAGGGCAGGGGATATGAGGACTCTAAGGAAAAAAGGGATTCTCAAGGAAGGATAAGCTAGAAAAGGAGACAGAGGTAATGGAGAAAGAAAATGCTTCAGATCTCAGAACATGGCATAGTAATTTTATTTCAAGAGACTGGGCTTAGAACCATAAATAACACAGGCAAGGCCATTAGCTACCAGGAAGCTTCTTGAGGCATAACCCACCATTCTTCGATTGGGTTCTATTGGTTTTAGAGTAGGGTGAAGTACTTTATCACCCCAGGGGAATGAGGTTTACTACAGTAAGCCTTACTTGATCACTGACTGGCACAGTTTATCAGAATACTTGTCATGCTTGTCTCTTTCTTTGTTTATTTGTCTATCGCTAGGGAAATAATAACCAGTATCATTCTGTGTGTGTGTGTGTGTGTGTGTGTGTGTACAGGAGAGGCACTGATGAGCTGGGGGAAAAAGGTATTAGAGGAAATTAAAGTAGCAATGGAGTAGGCATTCGTGGCGATGAGATACTGGAACAAAGGCACTTCAGGTTTCAAAGAGGACAATATCTTTCGAAGCCTAGTTTTGAGGTGTGGCTAGGGTAATGGGAATTGAGAGAAAAGAAGTAAAAATCATTGAGAATCAAAGATAAAAAAGCTTAAAGTTGAAAGGTTGACGTTTATTCATATCATGTATGAAAAAAATAGATGAACAAAAGTCACAAAAAGTCAAGATAGTTAAATGTGAAAAGAAGAGTAAAAATTTCCCCATCTAAAAAAATAAAAAAAGACCAGCAGATGGCATAATGGCTACATCTCTGGACTCCCATGTAGTTGACCGAGGTTCGAATTTCGGACTCGGTGGCTTAAACTCATGCCGGGCGTGTGTGCGTGCGTGCCTAAGATCCCGAGAGGAGAATGGAGGAGAAGGGATTGCAGGGTGGCCATTAGCCCTGGGGGATGATTTCTCTTCTCTGTCTTTCTGGCAAATGCAAGTGCCCTACAGCAAAAACCTCCCTCACCCATAAAAAAAAAAAAAAAAAAAAATTAAAAAGAAAAGAAATTTCCCCATCCAGGTTTTCCACCCATTGTTCTGCTAGGAAGGGAAGCTCTGACCCTTTCCTTGGGTAGTAGTTTAATAATGAAGGGAAGGTGTTCATTATTAAAATACATAGAGTCACTTTGGTGGTGTTAGATGTCAGTATACTGCTTAATCTTTGCAACAGGACTAGAGTGCTGAAGTGCTAGTATTACTTTTCTTTTTCTAAGTTGTTTTTTTTTTTTTCTTTTTCTTTTTCTTTTTTTTTTTTTTTTTACCATAGGGTACATGTGATCACTGGAGAGATAGAGAGAGAGAACTTAAGAGGGAAAGTGAGAAATCACCCCTAGTTGGAATAGCCACAACACAATCCCTTCTCCCCCATTCTCTTGGGATTTGGGGCACACACAAACACACACACACGCAGAGTGATTTTCAAGCCACCTCATCCAGGTCTTGAACCACAGCTGCCCATGTGGGAGTCCAGTGCCTTGACCATTGCAACCTGCTGCAATCCCTCCCCCCTTTTTCAAAAATTTTCTATAGTATGTGTGTGTTTACCAGAAACAGACAAAGAGAGAGAAAGTGAGAAAGTGCAGCCCTACCCCGCGGGGGGCGATGGCTATGCCTTATTCCCTTTTCCTCCATTGTCCTCTGGATTTGAGGCGCAAACACACTTGGGACTAGAACAATGCAGTTGACCTTGTGGGATGCAGCCGCCTTAACTGCCACACCTCTGGCTGACCCCAGTATTAACGTTTCTTGATCTCAGAGTTGGTTATGCTGTGGTACTGAGTTTGTAAAAATTCATCAAATTTTATATGTTTAGTCTGATATTTGGTTAAATTAAAAAGTTGGTAATGTAATACACTGTAAAGTTACATGTAATTCAATGTAATAAAAAAATAGATAATAAAAAATAAATAAATAAATAAATAAAATATATTTATTTAAAAAAAAAGTTGGTTTGCTTTAGCTAAATTTATTTTTAAGTATTTCAGACTTATAATAAGGTATTAAAAATAATGCAACAGGCCCGGGGGGTCCATGACAGTGGGCGGTGCAGGCCTGCCCCAGGGCTGGCCTCTAGGCCCCCATCTGTGACGACAGCTTCAGCCCTCACGGGGGCGCAAGCAGGCTTGTGCTGCTGCCATCCATCACTTGCTCTTGAAGAGGCATCCTTATCCCTATACCTGCACATGGCGGAATGCAATGCCTTGATTAACTTGCTTAAGGAATGTCACAAAAATGTAAGAGTTCAGAGAAGTGGTTATAAAGAGAAAACAGAACTTAGGTACAATGCGTTGACATAAAATATTAGTAAATATTAACAATTGATATGAGTGATTGTTCAGAAACCACCTCCTTTTTTGATTTATAGAAATCAATCATGATAGTTGGTTAGGGAACTTTTTTTTTTTTTCCTTCTACACTGCTCATGTACATTTCTAATATTGGTACTGATCTATAATAAGAAATACGGTTCTTTCTCCTTAATAAATTACTGTAACAATTTACATTAATATTTTTGAAAGCTGAGTGGTTTTATTTTGTTCCTTTATGTTTCCCTTTCCTGTAATATCTTTACAAATATTCAAAATACCTATCTTCTGTCTTGCTGTAATTTTACACTGGAAGATTTCCATCTGTCATTTGTTTTCTCTGTCCTTTCTCTTTTTTTCTTGTAACAGTGGGTATTATGTACTATTTCTTTGCTAATGTGAACAGTTTTCTAGATCATCTATTTACGGAAGCCAGAAATGTTACTTAGAAAAAACTTGTATCCAATAAAAATACATACTAATTACCCTAAACATGTCATCCCTTTAAAGAAATATAGCCTATTGTTTTACACTCTTATCCCAGTAAAACATTTTCTACATTTTTAAACCTTACCGGTAAGTAATAACATTTTGTTTTTCCCTCTCAATAAAATATAAGCTCTTTAAAAGAAAATACATTACACTGGTCCCTGACAAGACTGACTAACCAGGGAGGCTCAAGCTAGGAAATTCTAATGTTATAGATCTTCTCCTTGCTCCAACTCGAAGATCCCTGCAGGCCTGGCAGTGCAGTGTCCCAGAAGCACCAGGTTACTGTAGGTCTCCAGCAGCTCATCCTTGCATAGACTCTTCTGAGCATCTTCCAGGTCCTGCCACTCCTCCCAGGTAAAATCCATAGCGACATCCTCAAATGACATGAACCCCCAAAATAGATTCATTTTCTTAATCCTGGACAAATAATGTGGTTTCTAAAATGATAGCTTTACAAAGATGACCACTTTCCCAAAATTAATCAAAATGAAGTGTTATCTCTGTCACTGATATAAAGTATCTTATCAAAATTCCAGTATATTTTCTTTTCATGGAAAAAGGGACCAAGAATTCTAAAATTTTTCCTCTCGCTGGTGAGTGCACATGCCCTACAGCAAAAATGTCTTCATGAACACCTTGTCTGGCAGAGCATGGTCAGCACAGTGGTAGATTTCCCCCAGCGACCACGAAGAAGTGGGAACTTCTGAAATGGTGTGTAATAGTTGAAATCCATGTTCTTAAAATAAAATATTTTCTCTATTTTAATTATAGGGCACAAAAATAATTATTTTCAGCTCTGACTCTTCTGATCATAATGGAATTATTCTAGGATTTCTGCTTCTTGATAGTTATCATTCTGTGTTTAATGGTAATGAAAACATTTTATATAATTAGATGTGAAGTAGATATAGCTTATGATTGACTTAATTTGATGGATTTATCTAATTGTTAGTGAAACAAAAGTTAAATTTGATGGTTAAAACCAAAATAGAGGGAACCAGCAGTTAGCGTAATGGCTATGTCGCTGGATTCCCACGTACTCGACCGCGGTTCGCATCCTGGACCCGGTGGCTTAAAACTCACGTCAGGCGCATGTGTGTGTGTGTCCAAGATCCCGAGAGGAGAATGGAGGAAAAGGATTGCGGCGTGACCATTCCCCCCTGGGGGGTGATTTCTCGCTTTCTGTCTCTATGTCTCTCTCTGTCTGTCTGGCGAGCGCACGCGCCCTATAGCGAAAACCTCTCCAAAAAAAAAAAAAAAAAAAAAAATAGAAAAGGAGTCTGCATTTAGAATGTATTAAATCAAGTTGATATTTTATAGACATTTAATACTTACCTTTTCTCCATATGTTTGATGTATAACATGGTTGTTTTGGAAAGGGTAAACTTTGTAAGCTGTTTTAAAGAGAGTTAATTGGCATTTGTGTTACCTTGTAGCAGCTGGTAAGTTTTGTTGGTCAGTGGTAGCAGCAGCTAGCTGCTATCATGTAACAGCAATTAAACAATCACTGAAAAATCACAGACAATCATGTAACTGTTATGAGGGAACCAAGTGTATGCGCCCTATGACTAAAAACTCTCGAGAGAGAGAGAGAGAGAGAGAGAGAGAGAGAGAAACAGGATAAATCAAATTTGAAATGAAGCAAGCAACATTATACCAGAAATTTTAAAAATCACTAGAGAATGGCCAGGACCTGCCTTTCATCCCAGTCCACTCATCTCTGGACTACAGATTGATTTCTTGGAATTCTAAGACAAACTTTCACCTCTCCCCACTCCACCTGGAGACCGGTTCAAGCCAGTGGCAGTGCTAGACATCAGGCTGCCTGTGGCTGCAGGTCCTAATGGCTAGGACCCGTCGCTCATCCTCCGCTCCTTCCTCACTTGTCTTTGGATTCTCAGAATTTCAGTGTTTTGTATAGCATGTGGTGTGCATTGCACGCTGCGTGATTTTTTTCTTTGCTCTTGAAGTGATGCTTATTAGGTCAATTGGAGGCTCACCACACCTTAGAAACAGGGAGGACTTTGGATCGCCCAGGACCAGTGACAACAATGCATGGTACTGGTGAGCAACAGGTAGGCAGACTGGAAGAGAAATCACCAATTTTCTAATCCTGCACGCCTTTTAACACTCAGAAATACCTTGAATAAATTAGAAAGCAACATATAGAACACTAGATGACTAGGAACAAATGCAGAGGCTCAAGAAATATTAGGAATCAACAAAAGTCTTCTCCCCCAAGGAAAATTTTCAAGCCCACATCACCCACAATTAATACAATGGACATCGTGGACATGTTGGATAAGGAATTCAGAATATTTGTAGTGACCAAACTAACTGAGATGGAAGAGAAAGAGATAACGAGCTCCAGGAGATGAGGAAGTCCTTTCATAATTTGAAAGAAGAAATAGACACCTTAAACCAGGACCAGATGGAACTTCTAGGGTTGAAGAATGTGATACAGGAAATCAAAACCTCCCTTGAAAGTATTAAAAGTAGATTAGATCAGGCAGAAGATCGAATCTCAAATATAGAAGACAAAACATCTGACCTAGAAAAAAATACCAAGAAGATTGAGAAAGAAAAATGAGGATAATACATGAGGAATACTGGATACCATCAAGCACCCCCAACATCTGGATAATGGGTATCCCAGAAGAGGAAGAAAATAATAAGGGCATTGATAATTTATTACATAAAATCCTGGAAGAAAACTTTCCAAACCTAGAAAGGCATTCAAATATCCAGACCCAAGAAATACAGAGGACCCCAAGCAGAATCAACCCAAGAAGATCCTCTCCAAGGCACATCATAGCCAGATTGGCAAAAACAACAGAAAAAGACAAGATACTAAAGTTGGCAAGAGGGAAACGTCAAGTTACTTACAAAGGTCACCCCATCAGGCTAACATCAGCCCTCCCAGTGGAAACAATGCAGGCAAAGAAAGAATGGGGAAATATAGTCAAAGTGTTGAATGAAAAACAATTTCAACCAAGAATACTATATCTGGCAAGATTATCTTTCATATGGGAAAAAAAGATAAAAACATTCTTGGATAAACAAAATCTGAAAGAATTTACCAACTCCAGACCAGCTCTTCAAGAGGTTCTGAAGGGAGTGCTATACCAGGAAAACTGAAATTCAGAAGGACAGTTATAAGAGAACAAAAAGCAACCAAGAAAATGCCTCACTTAATGATAAGAACAGTTCTGGAAATATTGATAATAACATTGAATGTCAATGGGCTAAATTCTCCAATTAAGAGATAAAGACTGGCCAAATGGATGAAAAAAAAAAAAAACAGAAACCCTCTATCTGTTGCCCACAAGAAACTCATCTTCTGGGTAAAGACATACATATTCTAAAAGTGGAGGGCTGGTAAAAGATGCTCCATGCAAATGCAAATCAAAAAGGGCTGCAGTAGCGATATTGATTTCAGACAAAATAGACTTCAAGTCAAAAACTGTAAGAAGAGATAAAGAAGGGCATTATATAATAGTAAATGGGGTAATACAGCAAGAAGACAAAACCCTTATAAATATCTATGCACCCAACTCAGGTGCATCTAAATATGTGAAGGAAAGACTGCTGGAGCTAAAAGGAGAGAGAGAGAAACACTATAAATGTTGGAGAGCTCAACACTCCATTATCACCTTTAGACAGATCTTCTAGGCAGAAAATAAATAGAGAGATACAGGACCTAAATGATACTGTAAATCAAATGGGCTTGATAGATATCTATAGAACTTTCTACCCTAAGTCCACAACATATACATTTTTTCTCACCCCGGCATGAAATCTTTTCAAAGATTGACCATATGTTACAACACAAATCAAGCCTTTACAGATTCAAAGGATGCCTTAGCTAAGCAATCAGAAAAGAGAACAATATAAAAGGTGTTCGAATAGGCAAAGAAGAGTTGAAAATATCTTTATTCACAGATGACATGATGGTATACTTAGAAGATCCAAAGGTCTCCATGAAAAATCTTCTTGAAGTAATAAGTGAATACAGTAAAGTGGCAGGATGCAACATCAGCACCCAAAAATCTATAGCATTTCTATATGTGAACAACAAGTTGAACAAAGTAGAGCTGAATAAAGGAATCCCTTTCACCGTAGCCATATCTTGTATAAGATACCTAGGTATAAACCTAACTAAGGAAGACAAAGACCTTTTAAAGAAAACTATGAAAATCTTTAAAAAGATATTGAAAGTGACATAAAAAAGTGGAAGAACATCCCATCTTCCTGGATTGGGAGAATTAACACAATCAAAATGGCAATTCTACCCAAATTAATCTACATGTTTAATGTAATTCCAATCAAAATACCAGAAATACTCTTTACGGATCTAGAAAAGACAACCATAGAATTTGTCTAGAAAAATAAAAGACCTCGTATTGCTAAAGCAACCCTGTGCAAGAAGAATGGAGTGAGAGGCATATCACTCTCAGATCAAAAACATAAAGCTGTGATCATCAAAACAGCATAATATTGGCACAAAGAAGACATGTGGACCAATGGAATATAATAGAGACCTCAGAAATAACCCCCAAAGCTTATAGCCAACTGATTTTTGACAAAGGATATCAGTCAATCCATTGGGAAAAGGAAAACCTCTTTAGTAAATGGTGTTGGAAAATCTGGGTATCCACCTGCAGAAAGATGAAACTAAACCCCCATCTTTCACCATTAACAAAAATAACTCAAAATGAATCAAAGATCTGAACCTAAGACCTCAAACAATAAAACTACTGGTAGAAAATGCTGGGGAAACTCTGGGAGACATTGGAGTAGGCAAAGATTTCTTAAATAAGACTCCCAAAGCACAACCAATAATCCCTAAAATAGACAAGTGGGACTCTATCAGACTAAGAAGTTTCTGCACTGCAAAGGACACAGTAACAAGTGGGAATCAACAACCCTCTGAATGGGAGAATATTTTTGTAAAATATGCCTCAGACAAGAGACTGATAACCAGAATACACAGGGAACTCAAGCACCTTACGTGAAAAAAAAAAAAAAAAAGGATTAACCCAATTAAGAGATGGGAAAATGATCTGAACAAAAATCTCTCTAAGGAAGAAATACGAACAGCCAAAAAGCAGATGAGGAAATGCTCAATATCCCTCATCATAAAGGAGATACAGATAAAAACCACAATGAGATACCACCTGACCCCTGTCAGAATGGCAAAGATTAAAAATATAATAAGTGATAAGTGTTGGTGGGTGTGAGAGGGTGCGCACCAGTGAGTCTGCCGAGGTTTCTCAGAGAGCAAACAATTGCCATGATTGGTTCTCTTCATAAAACCTGACCTTCGAAACCTTGCTCTGATTGACCACTAGAATCCCTCAGATTTGCATATCCGGCACTTCATCATTGGTCCAAAAGCGACCAATCATAACCCACCATTTACAACCAATCACGGCCCACCGTTTACAACCAATCACGGCCCACCGTTTACAACCAATCATAACCCACCTTTTACGATCCTTCATTCAACCAATCATGGCCCACCAGCGTGTATATAACCACCATGCCTGGCCCACAATAGCCAGATGACCAGGAAGACAACGAAGACGACACAGAAGACCAGGAAGACGACGACCCTGGAGAGCCTGAAGAGCTGAAACACCGCACAGTCTCCAGACGACCCTGAAGAGTTGTAACACTACATTGTCTCCAGACGACCCTGAAGAGTTGTGACACCATGTCGTCTCCGTGCTGCTCACAACCAATCCAGTGGGAAAAAGAAAAACTCTTTAGAAAATAGTGCTGGAAAAACTGAAACTGGATTTCTCTCTCTCACCATTAACAAAAATCAAGTCAAAATGGATCAAAGATCGAAACCTAAGACCTCAAACTCTGAAACTACTGGTGAATAACACAGAAGAAACTGCTGGAGATATTGGAGTAGGTAGACTTCTTAATTAAGACTCCCAAAGCATGGGCAACAATCCTAAAAGTAGACAAGTCAGATTACATCAGGTTAAAAAGCTCTTAACACAAAGGAAACGATAATTAGAGTGCATCATCAACCCTTGGAATGGGAGAATATACTTGCCAACCATGCCTCAGAGAAAGGACAGATAATCACAATAAACAGGGAATTCAAGCAGCTTACTGAAAAAAAAAAATTTAACCCATTTAAAAGATGGGCAAATAAGCTGAACAGACAGCTCTCTAAGGAAGAAAAACAAACAGCCAAGAAGAATATGAAAAAATGCTCAACATCCCTTATCATAAGGGAGATGCAAATCAAAATCACAATGAGATACTATCTAACCCAAGTCAGAATATCTAAGGTTAAAAAAATTAAAAATGTGCTGGCGAGGCTGTGGTGAAATGGGAACTTTCCTACATTGTTTGTGGGAATTTAAATTAGTACAACCACTGCGGAGAACAATATAAAGGTTCCTCAAAGACCTACATATAGAACTACTATATGATCCCGTATTCCATTCCTGGGTATCTACCCTAAGGACAGGAAAACACTCAGTCAGAAAAACATTTGCAATTTCACATTTTTTGCAGCATTATTCACAATTACTAAGACATGAAACGAACCCAAATGTCCACAAAGAAATGAATGGATTGAAAAAGTGTGGCACTTACACTCTACAGAATGCTACTCAGTCATTAGAAACAAGACCCTGGCATTTGATAGGAAGTGGATGAATATGGACAATTTAATGCTAAGCAAAGCAAGCCAGACTATGTAAGAGAGTCATTATGTGTCCCCCCTCAATGTGTACCGAATGTCTGCAATCTGTGGCAAAAACTGAAAGACTGGAAGATATGAAAGCAAGGAAAACAACTGTTCATACTAGAGACAGTATGGGAGGAGGGTGGGAAATGGGGGAGGGTGAGCGAAAGGTAGTCAAGGGGAAAAAGAAAGAAGCCAAACATTAAGGGATACAAATATGGAAACTGTTGATGATAACATGTATGATAATATCTTTGATGAGACTAATATACAGTGTATTCATGCTGGAAGCAAAACAAAACAAAACATTTTATTAAACACTTCATAAAAAACACTCCAGGGCCTGTAGGTGGTATGGAGGTTAAGGCAGCTGGATCCTCCATAGTCAACAGTACCTTTCAAGTCCAGGACCCCGTGGTGTGAAAAATCATTCTGGGCATGTGTACATGAGTGCCCCAAGTCCTGAGAGAAGAATAGAGGAGATGGGATTGCAACATGGCCATTCCTCCTGGGAGATTACTTCTCAGTTGCCTCCCTCCGTCTCTGTCTCTCTGTGGTGAGCACACATGCCCTATAGCAAACTATAATGTAAAAAAAGAAAAAAGCAAAATGAAAAAAAGAACAAACCCTCCATATTCATTAAGGAATCACTCCCCATTTTTCCCTCCTAACCCCTGGTGAATGCTACTCTACTTTTTGTCTCTGTGACTTTGTTTGTTCTAGATATATAATACAGGGAATCATACAATATGTGACCTTTGTTGTTTGACTTGTTTTACTTAGCATAATGATTTTGAGGTTCATACAAATTGCGGCATGTATTAGTTCTTTATTTCTTTTTAATTAATGCCATTATAACGAGTATAAAGTGCTATCTCATTGTGGTTTAGATTCTCATTTCCTTAATGACCAACAATACTGAACATCTTTTATGTACTTGTTGGCTATTTGTGTATCTTCCATTGGCCATGTGGGAGTCCAGCACTTTGAGCACCATGCCACCTGCCGGCCTCAAGTTTCCATTTGAATTTCAAGGTCTTCTAGTCCATATGTGCAAAAAGTACAGCTGGAATTTTTATGTAGTTTGCACTGAATTTATTAATCTATTGGAAACTATTGCTGTTTTAATAATATTAAGTCTTCTGATTCATGAATTTGGGATGTCTTTTAATTTACAACTTCCCTAAATCTTTCAATAATATCTTACACTCCTTTGTTAAATTTATTCCTAAGCATTTGATTCTTTTTGATGCCATTATAAATGCAATTGGTTTCTTAATTTTATTTTTGGATTTCTTATTCCTAGTATATAAAAGTACAATTGAATTTTATATATTGATCTTATATTTTGTAATATTGATAAACTTGCATAGTAGTTTTAATAATATATTAGTGGATTACTTAGAATTTTCTTTATATAAGATTATGTTATCTGTAAATAGAAATCATTTAATTTCTTTCCAAACTAGAAGTATTTTGTTTTATTAGTTTTATTCCTTACATGATTTCTTACTCTATCTCTCGTACAGAGTTGGACAGAAGTTGCAGGAGTGACATCCTTGAGTTCTTCATTTTAGAGAGTATTTGATTGATTTATGTTCTAAGATTTATTAGTTTCTTCTTTCTGTTTGCTTTAGATTTAATTTAATATTTTTTGTAGTTCTTAAGGTGGAACCGAAGGCTACCAGTTTAGATTTTTTTGCTTTCCTATGTATTAACGTGATGCTACAAATATTCTTCTAAGAATTGCTTAGCTGCGTCCCACAAATTTTGATGTTTATGTTTTCACTTAATTCAAAATATTTTAAAATTATCTTTGATGTTTCTATTTAACCCATGTGTTACTTAGATGTATTTTTAAAATTTTGAAATAGTAAAAACTTTTGTAGATTCCTTTCTATCACTGTTTTCTCATTTTATTTTGCTATTGTTAGAGAGCAGACTTTGTATAATTTTTTTACTTTAAATGATCTAAGGTTTTGTTATAGTTGAGATTATGTTGTCTCTTAGTGAATATTCCATGTACGCTTGAGAAGACTATGTATTCTGCTGTCGTTGGGTGAAGTGTTCTATCTGTAAACACGAATTACATCATGTTAGTTGATTGTACTGTTCAGGTCATATATATTCTTGCTACTTATTCTATTAATTACTAAGGAAGGAATATTAACATCTCCAACTATACTTGTGAATTTGTCTGTTTCTCCTTTCATATGAAATAGGCTTTTGATTCATGTAATAAGATAGTCTGTTGTTAGGTAAATACACATTGAATATTTTCATGTATTCAGGGAGAACTGTTTCCTTTATTATTATGTTGTGTTCATCTTTATCCCTTATAAACTTTCTTGTTCTGCAATCTGCTATGATTGAAATTAGTCTAGCTATTCCAGTTTTCTTTTGATTCATGTTGCATGGTATATCTTTCTCCATCTTTTTACTTTTTTTCTTTTTTTAATCTCATGTTCTTTTATACTTTCAATCACGTGATTTAGCTTACAAAGTGAATATTCCAAGATGTGTACATTCTTCCTAGTTTATGATAATGCTATATAATTTTCTTCAACAGATAATACCATATTTCTTTGTCCCATTAATGCTTTGCCTTTCTATTTTTCTTCTAAATGTCCTTCCTCAGACTCTACTCTCTCACCCACACTATATCTGGTATTCACATCCATTTACTATGTTTCTATATCCTTTAGTCAATCAGTTTCAGTCATAAAGGGTGGACACTCAGTATATATTCAGTAGGGATATACAATGTCTCTCCTTTATAGCCTGGCTTGCTACACTCAGCAGTAAATCTTCCATATTCATCCACTTTATGTCAAAAGTCAGAGTCTTGTTTTTTTTTATTATTTAAAAAAATATTATGGCTGAATAGTATTCTATAGAGTATATGTGCCACAGTTTTTCAATCTATTCATCTGTTCATGGGCATTTGGATTGGTTCCATGTCTCAGCAATTGTGAATAATGCCACAATAAACATCAATGTGCAAGCACTTTTTTTTTTTTTTTGGAGAGGTTTTTGCTATAGGGCGTGTGCGCTCGCCAGGGAGAGAGAGAGACAGAGAGACAGAAAGCAAGAAATCACCCCCCAGGGGGGATGGTCACGCCGCAATCCCTTCTCCTCCATTTTCCTCTCGGGATCTTGGGCACGCACGCACATGTGCCTGGCATGAGTTTAAGCCACCAGGTCCGGGACTTGAACCGCAGTCAACTACATGGGAGTCCAGTGACATAGCCATTATGCTAACTGCTGGCCCCAATGTGCAAGCACTTTTCTGATTAAGAATTTTTCTGTACTTTGGGCAAATACCAAGGAGTGGGATTGCGCAATCATATGGTAGTTCTATTGGTAGATCTTTGAGGAATCTCCAAATTGTTCTCCACAGTGGTTGGACAAATTTACTTTCCCACCAGCGGTGTGAGAGAGTGCCCCTTTCACCACACCCCCGACAACATTTATCTTTTTTTTTTTTTAATCTTACTCATTCTGACTGGGGTTAGGTGGTATCTCATTGTTGTTTTGATCTGCATTTCCCTTACAAATGAGGGATGTTGAGCATTTTTTCATATGCCTATTGGCTATCTGAATATCATCCTTAGAGAGTGATTTTTTCCAACTCATTCTCCCATCTTTTGATAGGGTTGATCATCTTTTTTCAGAACAGCTGCTTGAGTTCCTTATGTATTCTGGTTACCAGCCCCTTATCTGACACATAATTTACAAAAGTATTTTCCCATTCTGAGGGCTGTTGATTCACACTAAGTACTGTATCTTGCCACTCAGAAACTTCTTAGTCTATGTAATCCCACTTGTCTATTTTGGGGATTATTGACTGTGCTTTGGGGGTCTTAATTAAGAAGTCTTTGCCTACTCCAATGTCTCCCAGAGTTTCCCTAGCATTTTCCACCAGTAGTTTTATCGTTTGAGGTCTTAGGTTTAGATCTTTGAGCCATCTTGAACTGATTTTTGTTGATGGTGAAAGATGAGGATTCAGTTTCATCTTTCTGCAGGTGGAAATCCAGTATTTCCAGCACCATTTGTTGAAGGGGTTTTGCTTTTCACACTGGATTGACTGGTATCCCTTGTCAAAATTCAGTTGACTGTATTTTTGGGAATTTGTTTCTGGGGACTCTATTCTGTTCCATTGATCCACCTGTCTGTTTCTGTGCCAGTACCATGTTGTTTTGATTGCCACAGCTTTGTAGTATGTTTCTGGGTCTGGGAGTGAGATGCCGCCCACTCCATTCTTCTTGCACAAGATTGCTTTGGAAACATGGGGTCTTTTATGATTCCAGGCAAATTGTATGATTGTCTTTTCTAGATCCTTGAAGAATGTGTCTGGTGCTTTAATTAGGATTGCATTAAATATGTAGATTAATTTCGGTAGAATTGCCATTTTGATTATATTAATTCTTCCAATCCAGGAACATGGGATGTCCTTCCACTTTTCTGTGTAATTTTCAGTTTTTTTTAGCTTCTTGTAGTTTTGGCTTCTTGTAGTCTTTAACTTCTTTGGCTAGATTTATTCCTAAGTATCTTATTTTTTTGTGGTTATGGTAAATGGAATTACTTTTTTCTGTTCTATCTCAGTCTGCCTGTTTTTCTTATATTGAAATGCTATAGATTTTTGTATGTTGATTTTGTATCCTGTAACTTTACTGTATTCATGTATTACATCCAGGAATTTTTTCATGGAAACCATTGGGTCTTCAATATATAATATCATGTCATCTGCAAATAGAGTTTCACCTCTTCTTTTCCTATTTGAATGCCTTTTATTTTTTCCTCTTTTCTGATTGCATTGATGAAGACTTACAGTATTATAGTGAAAAGGAGTGGAGAAAGTGGGCATCCTTGTCTTGTACCCGTTTTTAGTGGAAAAGCTTTCAGCTTTTCTCCATTCAGGATGATGTTCACTATGGGTTTTTCATAGATAGCTTTTTTTGTGTTGAGAAATGACCCTTCTATGCTGATATTGCTGAGAGTCTTGATCGTGAAGGGATGTTGTATCTTATCAAATGCTTTTTCTGCATCAATTGATATGATATTTTTTAATCATTCTTCCTGTTAATATTGTGTATTACATTTATAGTTTTGTGTATGTTGAGCCAACCTTCATTTCTGTAATAAAGCCTACATGATCATGATGTATAATTTTTTAATATATTTTTTTATTATCATCATATTCTTCTTTACATTACATTGAATTACATATAACTTTACAGTGTATTACATAAATTGTTGGATACAATTTGCTAGTATCTTGTTGAGAATCTTTGCGTCTATATTCATCAGGGATATTGGTCTATAGTTTTCCTTCCTTGTCCTGTCCTTATCTGTTTTAAGGATAAGGGTGATAGAGCCTTCATAGAATGAATTAGGGAGAGATTCACCCTTTTGGATCTTTAAAAATAACTTGAGCAGAATGGGGGCTAACTCTTCTTTGAAAGTTTTGTAGAATTCAGAGGTGAAGACATCAGGGCCAGGGCTTTTCTTTGTTGGGAGGTTATTTATTACTGATTCTATCTCAAGGCTTGTTATGGGCCTATTCAGACTTTCTATATCTTCCTAGCTCAATCTTGGTAGATTATACGTGTCCAGGAATTTGTCCCTCTCATTCAGATTGTCTTGTTTCTTGGCACATAGTTATTCATAGTATCCTCTAATGATGTTTTGTATTTCTACTATGTCTGTTGTTATATTGCCTGCTTTATTGCAGATTTGATTTACCTGGTTCCTTTCTCTCTTCTTAATAAGTCTCACTAGTGATGAATCAATTTTGTTTATCTTTTCAACGGACCAGCTTTTACTTTCATTTATTTTCTGTATAGTTCATTTATTTTCTATTTCATTTGTTTCTGCTCATATCTTTATTATTTCCTTTCTCCTGGAGATTTTTGGGTTTTTTTACTGTTGGTTTTCCAGTTCTCTGAGGCACAATGTTAGGTGATCCATTTGCCTTCTTTCCGTTTTCTTCTTATGTGCACTAATTGCTGTGAACTTCCCTCTTATGACTGCTTTCGCAGTGTCCCAAAGATTATAAAAACTCGTACTCATTGTCATTGATTTCCATGAATCTTGTGATTTCAGTCTTTATTTCTTCAGTAGTTGTGAAGTCATCCAAGAGTAGGTTATTTAGTTTCTACGTATTTGAGTATTTTTGAGGATTTCTCTGGAAAAAGATTAAGTTTAATTCCAGCATGGTTGGAAAAGATGCTGGGTATAGTTTCTATGTCTTTGAATCTTTAGAGACTTGCCTTGTGCCCAATCATGTGGTCAATCTTTGAGAAGTTTCCATGTGGGAGTGAGAAAAAAAGTGTATCTTGTGGGTTTTGGGTGGAAAGTTCTATAGAGGTCTGTTAAGTCCATTCGATTTATGGTATCATTTAGATCCTTTATCTCTTCACCTATTTTTTGTCTAGATGATCTGTCCAGAGGGAACAGTGGTGTGTTGAAGTCTCCAACAATTTATGTGCTGCAGTTTATCTCTCCTTTTAAATTTAAGCATCTTCTCTTCACGTATTTGGGTGCTCTTGTGTTATGTGCATAGATATTTATAAGTGTTATATCTTCTTGATTGATTGACCCTTTTACTACAATATAGTGCCCTTCATTGTCTCTTCAAACAGTTTTTGTTTTAAAGGCTATTTTGTCAGAAGTTAATATCACGGCCCCAGCTCTTTTTCAGTTTCCATTTGCATGGAAAACCTTTTTCTAACCCTTCACTTTTAGTCTATGTATGTCTTTATCCATGAGATGGGTTTCCTGTAAGCAACAGATAGGGGGTTTTTGTTTTTTTTTATCCATTCAGTCAGTCCATGTCTCTTGATTGGAGAATTTAATCCATTCATATTCAATGTTATTATTCAGATTACCGAACTTGTCTCGATGTTTAAATTGGACATTGTCTTGGTTGCCTTTTATTCCTTTATTTCTGGCTGCCCATTTTTTAGTTTTCCTGGAACAGTACTCTCTTCAGGGTTTCTCGAAGACGTGGTCTGGTGTTGGCAAATTCTTTCAGGTTTTGTTTGTCTGAAAAGATTTTAATCTTTTTTTTTCCCATATGAAGGATAATCTTGCAGGATATAATAATCTTGCTTGAAATTGTTTCTCTCTTAACACTTTCAATATGTCTTCCCATTCTTTCCTTCCTTGCATTGTTTCCATTGAGAGGTCCGGTGTTAGCCTGATGGAATGACCTTTGTAAGTCACTTGTCATTTCTCTCTTGCCAATTTTAGTATCTTGTCTTTATCTGTGGTCTTTGCCAGTCTGGCTAAGATGTGCCTTGGGAAAGATCTTCTGGGGCTGATTCTATTTGGGGTCTTTTGTATTTCTTGGGTCTGGATGTTTGAGTGCCTCTCTAGACTTAAGAAGTTTTCTTCCAGGATTTCACAGAATAGATTTTCCATGCCCTTGTTGATTTCTTCACCTTCTGGGATGCCAATTATTCGGATGTTTGGGAATCTAATAGAATCTAGTATTTCTTGTATATTGTCTTTGTTTTTTTTGTTGTTATTTTCTCTACCTTTTCATTTTTTTTTCTAAGTCAGAGGTTTTATCTTCTATGTCCATCTTCAGTGTGGTCTAATTGACTTTTAATGCTTTCAAGAGAGTTTTTGATTTCCTCTATTACAGACTTCATCTCTAATAGTTTCATCTGATTCTTTCTTAGAGTGTCCATTTCTTCTTTCGTATCATGGAAGGACTTCCTAATCTCCTGTAATTCATTGTCTCTTTTCTGTTCCAACTCATAGAATTTTGTGACCATGAATTTTCTAAATTCTTTCTCTGACATTTTGGTAACAACTTCTTTTTTTAAGAGATGGAAGGGAGTTATTGTGTTCTTTTGATGGGGACATATTTCCTGCTTTATTCAGACTAGAGTCTCTCCTATTACTTCTAGAAATTGCGAGATGCATTCACTTTTGAGTAGCTTTTGGGAGAATGTTCTTTGACTAGGAGCAAGTGATTTCCCTTTTGCTGTGGATTAATGCATGCCAAAGTCTCTCTTCTGTAGTGTTTAGCAATATGGTCTCTGGAGCAGTATTCATTGAGGTGTCTGAAGAGCAGTAGCCCCTTTTTCACAGGTGGTTCAGTAAAAGAAAGGATCCCAGGGAGCCTTACAATACCAGGGCATTTCAGACTGTGATTCTAAACCTGTCTATTTGCTCCAGGAGGGTGGAGGATGAGGAGGAGAGGACAGTATAAGAGGGAAAAAAGTATGAAAGAGAATCAAGAAAAAGTTGCGCAGTGCGCAATTTTGCCACAGAGCAGTAGATGGAGTTGGGATGCGTCTGGCGATCAAGTGGAGGCCAGTCTGTGGGGCAAGGAGAAGTAGGCAATTAGCAAAAGAAAGAAGAAGAGAAAAAAAAAAATCTGCCTATTTTGCTGAAGGAGTGGGCTATAGGATGGGGGAGGCTAGCTGGAGCTGGGCTGGGGCCAGTGGTGGCCCTGCCTCAGAGTCCCTTGCTGTCCGCGGGGCAGTAGATGAAACTCTTCCATCTTTTTACTTTAAACCTATCTATTTGTCTTTAAAGTGAGTTTATTATAGATAGCTTATAATCTATATGTTTTTCAATTTACATATATGACTATTTACCTTATTCATATGCCTATAGATTTCTATTTATGTAAGTCAATACATTTTTTTCCCCTACATTTTCCTTAATGACAATCCTTCCTATTGCATGTGATCATTGAAATACAATGGAACTTTATAAACAGTTTCTTTGAATCTTTTCAGAGTCACAATATTCATTTTTTGAATATGAACTTACTTTACCAACACTTACTTAATGGTGAACATCACAGATTGAGACTTGATTATATGGCTGAAAAGCCAGAGAAGTCCAAGAGGATAAAAATACTGAACAGAAGAATCTTGAGTTTCAGGAACTTCTCTTAAATCTATAAAGGATTACTTTAGTATCTCCAGTGATTATGTTAGAACATAACAATGTCTTGAATTGATAAGATTAATCAACAGAGTTGATAAGATTAATACTCTGAATTCATATGAGGAATCTGAAATGACGAGATATCTGGATAAGTTTCCATTCATTAGATTCTATTTTTCTTGTACTTTTGGCAGAATGGACTAAGTTATGTTAGTTGCTATTAAATTGTTGCTATTACTATTTTACCAGTGAGATCTATTTCAGTAGTTACTTGAATTGATATTGGTAAGTGGTCATGGGAAGGAGGGAGAAATTATTTCCTGTGCAAGGTCCCAACCTTGAGGTGTATTTCATGTGTGTAATCTCTTACTCAACTATTTCTCAATATTGTTTCATTAGTTTTTAGATCTTACAATTTTTAATCTTGAATTAAAATTTCCCAATTGTACCTGGAAGTTCTCATTTAGGTTGCTTTTTAAATGAAATTATAATTCTCTTTGTTCCTAGGTACTTTATCTGCCAGCCAGAAGGATTTACTTGTATAAATGACTATTACTTAGCAATGCAACACTAATGTTTCAGTGTTGCCTTCTGTGGGCCAACTTATTCATTAATTGATTTGGTTAAAAATTTAAAAATATCAGAATTGTATAAGCTCAACAGTCTTTCTGAATATAGCTTAAGGTTCAAAACAAGGACTCTTTTTCAGATATTCTAAGTATTTCATTCTAATCATCTGTTATGTCAGCAAACTAAAAGGTGTTCAAGTTAGAGAAAAGAATCACCAAATATTCTCAGCATTTTTTTCAATGTTTAATTATTTTCTTTTCTAATGTTTAAATTATTGGTTTTATTTCAGGGTATCTCTTAATTTATCAAAAAGACTTGTCTGCATATGCTGCTTCAGGGTCCTTCACAGTTAAGTATAAAGACAATGTTAGTATGTCTCTCTATTACTATCGAAACTTTGTTTATAAAAGCTCATTTAGGGAACCAGCAGTTAGCGTAATGGCTATGTCGCTGGACTCCCATGTAGTCGACCGCGGTTCGCGTCCCAGACCCAGTGGCTTAAAACTTATGCCAGGTGCGTGTGCGTGCGTGCCCAAGATCCCAAGAGGAGAATGGATTGCGGCATGGCCATCCCCCCTGGGGGGTGATTTCTCGCTTTCTGTCTCTATGTCTCTGTCTGTCTGGCAAGCACACGTGCCCTATAGCAAAAACCTCTCAAAAAAAAAAAAAAAAAAAAAAAAAAAAAAAGCTCCTTTAGTAGGATTCTGGGAATTCACTGTAGGTTAACAGTGGAGCTCTTACCATTTAGAACTCTTTTCTCCTAATGAAAGAAGTCTGAACCCTTGAACTCTGTCAGGAACTTAGGCATGTTCCCTGGGTCTGATTTTCATCCTCAGAAAATGGAGGTCAGGTTCATGTCAAGAATAAAAGAAGGGTCAGATTAGAATAGTTAAAGACTTTGCACACATCCAGATGACATTAATGTGTTGACCACAGTGTCTGGAACCTGTGAGTCACGTGGTGAGTGAACAAACAAGTGAATGAATGAGTGTGTAGTGAGTAAAAATGACAACAAATATTCAGAGAGCCAATTAATTGTATGTATGATAAAACATTTTACTTTGAATGTGTTCACCTGGGGCAAATGGAGATTGTTATAAAAAAAAAAAAAAAAAAACAGAACACTTTCCTAACCTTCTCCTTTTCCAAATGAGTAGAGCAGTATAATTTACCAATGAACTGTTTATTAAAAAATGACTAATGGAAGTAATTTAGGGTTATAAAGATTTCATAGTTTCTTGTAGAAATACAATTTTGATTATAATCACCCTAACTGATGAGAGCATCTATGTACCTCATAGCCTCTCTGTACCTTTATCTGGATATTTTGATGAACATTTTAACATCCTAAGGAGAGAAATCACGTTTGTATTCTAATATCTGTAATTACAATTATAGTGGGCTCAGAAACTCAGGTGAGCAAGGCATATTTTCCTTATTTTCTCTAACTAAACTTAATTTTTGGTTCTGACCATTGATTTTATTAGATTGACAGAAAAAGGAAAAACTCTAGGTCTTTGCTGGAATTCTCCAGTCCCCTCAATTCCTGGGGGTTTGCCACACTTCTGGAAACTTACACAGTGCCTGGATTTGCAGGGGAGGTGCTACTTGTCTTATACACACAAGATACTGTTGAGATGTCTCTCCTTCATGTCTGTATGACCTCTTTAGGCCCACACAATGCCCTTCCCACCACCACCACCACCGTCCATTTATGCTTACAGCTCAAGAACTTTTTGGTAAGGTTGCTCAAAGTCCCAGTTTGTTAGATGTGCCACCTCATCCCTTCTCTCTGAGTTCTTTTTCTGAGCATTTTTTCCACCATCCTTGTGCCTTCACTAGGATGTACTTTCTCTCCTCATCCCAGCCTTCTCTGTGCTACCCTTTACGCTACCTGTCTCTTACCCTATCCCCAGGAAGAACTTCGATCTCTCAGAGGAGAGAAACTTCTTTTTTTAGACATTTTTCCCCAAGGCATTCAATCTGTGGCTTTTAATAAAATAAATGTAGGAAAGATTTATAAGGAGCATTGAAGATTTACTCAGTCACTTACCTCCTTTATGACTAATCCCTTGAAAAAGAAACAAAGAAGGTTAAATACATCTATAACCAAACAAAAATAAAAATAACAAAAATGCAAAAACTTTAAAAATTGATTTAAAAATTAATACCAGAAAATAGCAATGCACCAGATTGAGAACAGAGATATGCATGGGCGCTAAGGTTATTGAGCAGCTTCTATGTTCCAGCCTCTACTTGATTCCTCTAGATACATGACCTCATGTATTCACAGCCTGCCTGTATCATGACAGGCAGACTGTGAATGGATATCCTAATCCCTGTTTTATAATCAGGAAACTGAGGGTTACATAGATTAAGTAACTTCAATATTATATTTGAAATCAGATTGTTTAAAATTCTGAATTCCACACTTTCCACTATTTACTTTGTTCCACTTCACAACCCTGAAAAAACAATGATCAATAAAAACTAATTAGAAAATTAACAATATAGATAGTTAATTAAAATTTTATTAAACAGTTAAAATCTATGTGTAGACATTTGAGCTAAGATCTAGGCATTAAAAGTTATGGTCTAAATGGCTTAGACCTAACTCCTTGCAGAACATACCCCAAAAAAGTTACCCAATCCAATGTATCTCAACTGAGGAAGTAAAAAACAAACCGAAGTGCATTGCAATGGAATCCTACTCAGCAATAATAAGAAATGAACTACCGATACACTCCATGATGTGGGTGAATATCAAATGCCCTAGTCTAAGTGTACAAAGACAATGAAACTCCACAAATGGTAGAATCTCTGTGGACTGTTTCATATTTTGCTTGAGGTGGTGGTTACATGACTGTGGTGTTCATCAAAAATTGTAGAACTCTACACTAACCAGGTGAATAATGCTGTATATAAATTATGCTCTAATATTTTAAATAGGGACAAAGTTGTTTAGAATTAGGCGCTTTTCTAACCTCATTAGAAAGATTCTAACTGTTTAATGGAATTTGGAAAACAGAATAGGTTTAATCCTTTAACCACAAACTTCCTCTTAATATTTCATATATGACTCAGAGAACCCCCAGGATATCAAAAATATTTATTGGCTTAAATAAATAACCATGTTGCAAAATTAATATGCAGTGTATTCATGATGGGAAAATGAACTTGCTATAATGGTACCCAGTGGTTGAATATAAAAAGCAAATTTAAAAAAAAGATGCCTTCTTACAACCAATAATAAGAAAATTGTCAGCTACATTCTAATCAATAACTTTAAATGTAGTTGTCACTGTCTCAAATGTATAAAATGTACAAAATTAGCCTCTGAGCAATTAATATTGACCATTAATTAAACTTAGATTGGTTGAGTGTTGCTGAAAAACGCTCTTGAAATGATTACACGTGGTTCCATGTTATTACAATTGACTGACACCTGCCAGACAATTCAATGAAAGGCAATAGAATCTGATAAATCCTGTATAAACAAAGTATTTCAAAGCTAGAAGAGTTTGGGGGCTCTTGATGTACATGAAGAATCTTTACTCAGGCCTTGAATATCTGCCTTTGATAAGACAATAGCAGGTCACTGGTGAGAGGAAGGTAGAGCCAGTTTGGCATTCACAGTGGAAACGACAGGGAGTTTCTCATGGAAGAGAAAAAAAAAAAAATCTTGAAAACCCAAGGGATGAAAAGGGAGAGGAAAACAGCTAACCTGAGATGGGCTCAGGCAGTTGTAGGGAGCTGTTTTCTTCTGCTCCATTTGGAGGTCTGGGCTGAGGGAGAAGAATGAGGGATAACTGTAAAAACAGTACTTAAATTTGTTTTTCTATGTGATATAAATAAAATCCTCTTCTGGCATTTTTTTAAAAAGATTTCACTAAAGATTTAAATTGCTTTTTGATTATTTCTGTACTTTCAGATTGGTTTTTCTTCAGAAGGTGACACCATGCCAAGATGGGCTGAGAAGAGGCACAAATTTTATGAGTAACATATCTGTCAAAAGCTTTGGGCTGACTTTTGAGAAAAGCTGTTTAACTTCCAGTGATATGTAATTTAATGATGGAAAAATATGAAACTATTAGTTTAACCAAATAGAAAATGCAGGAGAAACTGTGATATTTTTCAATATCTCTCAGAATTATACTGTCAATCTTCAAGGGCTAAAGAAACCAAAATGATGAGCACTGGTGATGAAAAACAGCTTGTCATCATGATGCCAGACGTATCTGTCAGGAGCTGAAAGTGAATCCCAAGATTCTCTAGACAATGTATCTGAACAAATCTTCAACTTAAATTTTGCTCATTAAACTGAAGAAGAAAGCTTGTCTATAATTATATGGATATATAAATACTTTTGTCAGTTATTAAAAATGTATGGTTGCACAGTTCAGTTGTGGAATAGGTAGTATTTCCCTCTGGAATAGGTAGTATTAAATCAGTGGTACATCTTAAAATCTATGGCATCTTAGAATTGAGTTCTAGATATTCCAAAAATAATTTCTCAGTTCATATTTTTTATTCAAAAGACTCTCAGAAATATTTGAAAGTCTATGCCTTTGATTCCATCCCTGTTTTTCAGTAATATTCTCATGACCTCCAATTATCTTGAACTCTTCTGAGTTTGTGTGCTCTAAAACTTTAACTAGGACACATGATTAAAAAATTGTATCAGGTCATGCAATACACACAATTTTAAAAAACATTTTATCCTGACTTTACATGCTTTATAAAGTATGTGTATTTGTGTGTAAGTTAAGGGAGTTGGTGGTGGGGAAAGAGAGGTAAGAGGAAGAGGTTGGTCCAAAAAAAAAAAAAAAAAAAAATGCTGAGGTGTTTGCTTTTCCCCAGAGAATGGCCCTGGGCATCTTCCTTCAAGCATGTGTGTGAGACAGGAGAGATCACAACAAAACAGTAACAATCACTGCTCTGGTTGGTGAAGTGACTCCTTTCTGTTCATACCCATAGGTTTTGGCAGAGCTTGTTACTGTGGTCTGGGGCTCTGCTTCATCCTCTGGTCATGTGGTTTGTGAGTATTCCACAAGCAATCAGTCAGAAGAAGACCTACACCAGGGAATTCAGGAATGTCTGTCTGTCTTCTGCCCAAGAGGCTATTGATTTTCCGGCTGTCAGACTAAGGGTGTAGGAAGGCATGGGCTTATCTGAGTATTGGGAAGTTCTCTTTTGCAGGAAGACTGTCTCAGCTGCCTGTATGCTTGTTTTTTAAGGTGCCTTTGACCTTGCACTATTGCTGGTCAGGCTCATTTATATTTGCAGGGAGCAATAAAGGTTAAATGAGCACTGTAATTTTAAAAATTCATTGATTTTTCTGAATTCTAAATTACAAGACTTGTCTCTGTTTCCTAGAATATAACAGTTCAGCAGTGTTTAATTACTTGCTGGGTATGCATCTTCTATGCAGGAAAGTCAAGATTAAAGCAAGAACTCAAAAACCATGAAAATCTGACTCCCTAAATTAAAGCTGTTGTCATGTGTTCTACTTGATATCACCAGGAGAGAAACTAAAGAGACCAAAGACTCATTGTAGCCTTAAATGGGAGGCTTCTAGCATTTTTTTTTTTTAATTTTTATCATCGATTAAATAAATAACTGTGCCAAGTGTTTTTCTGGGTCCTGGGTTTACAACAGGCACAAAGTAGCCAAGTCTCGGTTCACATGTTGCCTATATTCCGGTGTAGGAATAATGCAAGGCTGTAGCTGGTAATGTTTTATGCAACACGTGTTTCACGGTGAACTTCTCTGAGTTCATTTCTCGAGAAATTTCATTCATTACCTTTTTCTGTTGCTCATTATTTTCCTTTATAAGTGAATTGGCTAAGTGACATGCATTACAGATGCATAATATTTTTAAACCTTATGAACCTCAGTTCTGGTAAACATAAGCATTCGCATTGAACAGAGGGAATCATAACAGCAAGCAAAAGTTGTTATGGCAACAATGAGAACACTTCAATATTCAGAAGCCATCATTTTTCAAGAGTAAATGATACAATTAATGCTTGATACCGTATTGTTTACAGACTTCCTTGTGACTCATAGCTAGCTCTTCACATGTCAGTCCTAAACAGATGGAAAGGTATTCCATGGGACTGAAACAATAATTCAAATATTGGTAGATGGAGCTGCTTTAAAAGTATCTTAACAAGCTTTTACCCATGATAGATTTACATCTCTTTTATTATAGAAAAACTTCAGAAAAATGGCATCTAAAAAGTGAATTTTTTTTCAATTTCTTCAGAGGATGGCAGAAATATGCTCATATTGATAGTTGTTTTGCACACACTTGAGAAGATCACTAAGCAGAGCAGAACCCACATGGGCTATGGAGCCATATGGGCTGTATTTAAGTCCCAGCTCTGCAGCCTGCAGCTGGGTAACTTGGGCATGTTACTTCCTCTCTTGTTTCCTCAGTTTTCCTACGTGTAAAGTGGAGATAGCAAAGTACCTATTTCATGGGTTTATTTTGAGGATTAAAAAAGTTAATGTGCATTAAATAGAGTTTTGACCAGGGTAAGTGTTGCACAAATGTTTGCTCTTCTTATATCTTTTGAGAGACCAACTGGTTCAGGAACGTGCATTCGAGTGTTTTGATATCAGCAAGGTGAGAATGTTAGTTGTCCATATTCTCAACATTCTGTGTGGAACAGCAACAACAAAAAAACTAAGTATAGAGGAATATATATTTCATCTAGATCCCTTCCCTCACCCCCCAAGCCTATTCAAGAAGTTATTTATAGTGTCCCCTCAGGTTTTGTTTGGAGCAGAGTTTTTAGGGATGAAGTAGTGGGAATTAGCATAGGATTGTGGAGGAAACAAGGCCTTTGGAGTGAGGTAGATATGGTTCTAATCTGAGCTCCACCACAGTGACTTACCCACAATATTTAGCTCTTAGGAGTGTGTGATCAGATGGGATGTATGTAAATATCAAGGACTGTTTGGACCCTGTCTGGGCAAACAGTCCTAAATTGTTGTTTGAGTAGAAATGCCCAACTTCTGACCCTCATAGGCCTAACCTTGCTCTCACCTCCCTACAAACCTCACAAACCTCTATAGACACATGGCCATTTTGAATAGAAGGGCAGACTGATCTTCAACCTGTAAAGTCAATTGACATAAAAAACTCTAAACAGAGATGATTAGATGGGTTTGACTACTAGGAACCTATTTCACTAAAAATACTTGAAATGATATTTATGAAAGGAATTAGTGAGACAAGATTTGAGATGGTTAGACCCACTATTTGTTAAAATGATTAGGAAGCAGAATTGATGAGTTAGCATGAACTATGAAACAGTACGATGGACAGAATGTATCCTTCTCAAATTTCCATGCTCAATTCCTAATCTTCAGTGTGACAAGAGGGGCCTTTGATAGTGGTTAGGTCATAAGTATGCCTCATAAAAGACATCTGAAAGAGCTTTCTACCCTCTTTCCACCATTTGAAGATATTATGGGGGGGTCTTCAAAAAGTTCATAAAAAAATGAGAATTTTGAAAAAAATATGAATGGATTTCAATTATTTTTTGGTGTATGCTGAAACAAACTTGTATTTTACTTTTTTTTTTTAGCAAGGTATTTTTGATGTGCTCACCAGAGAGACAGAAAGCAAGAAATGAACCACCAAGGAGAGATGGCCACACTGCAATCCCTTCTCCTCCATTCTCTTCTCAGGGTTTTGAGTATGCATGCACATGTGCCTGACATGAGTTTTAAGATGCTGGGTCTGGGACTTGAACCATGGTCGACTATGTGGGAGACCAGCGACATAACCATTATGCCATCTGCTGGTCCCACTTGTTTTCTGTTTGTTTGTTTTATTGCCAGAGAGTGTTTGCACTTGCCAGAGACACAGAATGAGAAGGAAAAAGCATACCCTCATGGGGAGTGGCCACACCACAATCCCTTCTCCTCCATTTCAACATCTTGCTGGGATTTTCTCCAAAACCCCTCTACACACCCACACTCAGTATGTTTTTTTAAGCTGCCATGGCCAATATTTGAACCATGGTCAGCCATGCGAGATCCAGGTCTCTTAACCACTAGGATATGGAGCCAGCCCACAAACGTATACTTTCATTCCATATTTCTACAAACTTTTTGAAGTTTCTGTGTAAGAAGTCTGCAGACTGCTGCCTGAAAGAGGGCCCTCACCAGAACCTGACATGTTGGTACCCTGATCTCAGGCTTTCACTCTCCAGGACTGTGAGAAATGCATTTCTGTTGTTTATAGTACACCCAGTCTATGCTACTTTTTTGTAGCAGCGCAAACCAAGGCAGACACAGAGGAAATCAAGTGGAGAGGGTGAGTTTGTGGGTTGGCAGCTCCAGGATCAGAAAATGAAAGACCAGAGAGCTAAGTCATCCTGACAGCAAAAGCTGGATTGACGCCAGCAGTTGAGGGGTTCTTAAAACCCCTTAGATATGGACTCCATAACTCACTTATCTCTCTGTGACTGACTCTCCACAGTTCCAAATTTTTCCCCAATATGGCTAGCAGGTTTATTTCTCTATGCATTTTCAAGAAAAACTGATTCTAATAGTATGGATTCTTATTTTACCCATTTCTACTTCCACTCAAGTGATGAACTCCCATTTTACTTGAAGTCACTTAAGTAAGTCCCTCTTCTTCTTTTCTCTGAAATTTAATCTTGGAGCAAGAAAAGGAATGTGTTCAAATCTCAAGAAAGATGGTCTCAGGGTGTAGACACCTATGCTGTTTGAAGAACTCTTTTTTTTTTTTTTTTTTTTTTTTTTTTTTGGTCCCAGTTTTTTTGTATAGCAGCCAGTAAAAATCAGCTTTCTAAGCTTGGCCATTAGATGTTGGATGCTTGTAGATGTCACTGTCCTTGGAAATTTTCATTTTTGTTTCCTTTTGGAAGGAAACAAAAGAAGTCAAGAGCGTGACTCTGGGGTCAGATACCTACAGTTCAATTTCTGTCCCTATCACTTACAACTTAAGCCACATTCCTAATCTGTATGGCATTTTCTCATTACTATGATATTATTGTAATGTGTGCTGAAAGATTACTAAATATTATATCAGTCTTCTACTGAAACGCCTAATTGTTGCATTTGTTTGCTTACCTGTTTCTCTTGTAGACTCTTGGATTCTTGAGAGCAAATGAGTGTACACTATTATGTTTCAATTACGTAGTACACAATAGGTGTTGAATAAATCAGTATTTCCTGTTCTAAAATAATCTTCTTAACAAAACTTTTGTCCTGCTAGTTTTCATTCTTTAAATATACAGATATTTTAAAATCACTTTGGGACCAGCAGGTGGCATAGTGGTTAAGGTGTTGGACTCCCATATGGTTGACTGCGGTTTGAGTCATGGAACCAGCAACTTGAAAAATCACACCACGTGCATTTGTGCGCATGCCCAAAACCCTCAGAGGAGAATAAAGAAGAAAGGTTTGCAGCATGACCATTGCCCTTGAGAGGTGATTTCTCACTTTCCCTCTCTGTTTCTGTCGCGCTCTCTCTCAGGAGAGCACATGTGCCCTATGGCAAAAGAATTTAAAAAAAAAGAAAAAGAAAAAGAAATCATTTTTAAACTCTTTTTCCACATATGGACATAGATCCACAATACATATTATGCTTGTTTTAATTATTCATTTACTCTATTAATCTTTCTATGCTATTTAATGATACGCAGCTCAACAACTTTCAGGCCCTTTAGAGTTCACCTTTTCCTACCAGGTTTTCCCTTCCTCTGCTATACAGACACACACACACATAAAAGTGTGTGTGTGTGTGTGTGTGTGTGTGTGTGTGTGCATGTATATCTTCATACGTATTATATATGTAAACATATATTTATATATGTTATGCATGTATGTATATTTTTTTCTCTTAAGTAACTATTCTGCTTATCACTGTTGAGTGTTTTTCTTCCTGGACCTATCTGCTTCTCTGACTTAGCAAGGTCACTTTGAATTCCAATCCCATCTGTTAAAGAGTTCACTTTCTCTCCAGGTGACTACGTCAGCTAAATCAATGAGTTTCCTATTTCTTCAGCCAGGTCATTGATGAAAGTTAAAACATACAGCTTCCATCTGATTTACAACATTAGGTGTTATTCTGTAAAAGCTGTAAGACCATGAGTAGATAACATAAAAAACAAAGTCTAATGGAAGTAAGATTGTTTTATAGGAGACATATTTTTGTAAGATAAAACTTAATTGTGAAAGTGAATTACTTCTTGGCTTAATAACTTTTCGTTTAGTTGCCCTCTGACCTACAACTCAATATTTCAGTTTATTAAACCAAAATTAGCCTTATATACATTTCTTTGATTGTTTGTGTGTATTGTATATTTTTAGATAGAGTCTCACTATGTCACGATCCTCTTGCCTCAACCTCCCAAGTAGCTGAGACTATAGGTGCATATTACTGTCCCCTGCTCTTTAGGGTAGTCCAGGATTCAAACCCAGGCCTTCCATGTGGCCCTAGGCAGCAGAAGAGTAAGAGTATGTAGCACGTCCTACTACAGCTGGGCCTTTGTGTTGTTTTAAAGTCTACCTGAACCTGTTCCACATCTGAGTTTATCCATATACAGAATGTCTTTTACATGTAGGTGCAGATTAGAATTTAGCAAACTAGCAATTAAGAATATATTCTAGTTTTAGTGAAGTTTAGAAAAGGGACTCTTATAGATTGGGTAACATTTTGTATAGGTTTTTAGCTATAATTGGCAGAGTGGGTTTAATTAGGTGGAACTTTAACAGTGAGTTGCTCTAAAGAAAATGATGAACTAATTTATAAAGACCTTTTATTGTTTCATTTGATAAAGTGATCAATCTACATCATACATTTGCAGATAAAAGGAAGTCATTGTGGTTTTTGTCTCAAAAAATACATCCTTGTTAGAAATATACAATAGCTTCTTGAGTAAAGTTGTGCTCCAAAACACTCTACCATATCTAAAAGTGTGTTCAACTTTCTTGGTGTTTACCAGGCAGTTCATGCCACTTCATAGGTCACAGAAAATGACCACAACTCTTACCATTGGCACCCAGAGGCTTCTGTCCAGTCCTCAGGAGAATGCCAGTTCATTGCTCTTTTAGTCAAACAGACCTACAGCAGTTTGTTTATAAGATTGCCTCCTGGAGCCTTAGAAACAATCATGACAAAGGTAGAGATTTACAGTCGTAGTTACAATTTAGACAGAATTGTCCTGGACTAATTTGCTTCATTGAAAAAGTCTTTTACAGTGATATGAAGACTTTTATTTATTTTTAATTATTTATTATTATTACTATTTTCAGGTTTTTGCCATAGGGTACATGCGCTAGCCAGAGATATTACGATTTTGGTAGGCAAACATGGAAAAGGTCTTATGGGGCCTTCAGACTGATGTTTTGCTTTGCCCTACTGGGGCTTCCCCTTCGGTTGTAAATTCCAGCTTTCTAGTGTTAGATCCCTCCTTTGTTGCACTTTATGGCATTTCTGGAATTAGTCAGTAAAGGGACTTTGACCATCCCTGCCCTGTTCTCCGATTGTAAATCTGATTTGTGACTGGAGGAGAGATCTAAACAGTAGATGAAATTGGCAAAATGTTATTCACTTATTAAAAAAGGGTTCAGGAGGTCCTCCTGCTGATCAGTGGGGGTAGTACTATGTATAATGAACCCGAAACGCATCCACTTATTGCTGTTTTGTGAGTTTTACTGCAGACAAAAGTGAAAGGCACCCTTATAGAGGATTGTTGAAAGGCTGAATCCAAATAGTATACTGATGGTGTTATGACAACTTCCAAGTCTGCTATTTCGGGTTGATAGCATAAAAGCAGTTTAGAGAATGACTGTTCCTCCAGATTTTGATGTTTTTCAATGAACATTTATTGACACTTGTCCTTTCTGTTCAGGAACTACCCTAGGTACCATAGATACAACAGAGAATAAGGTAGACAAACTCTCTGTTTTTTATAACTTACCAGGAGAGACATTAAACAATAACATATACAAATGTATAGCAAAATGACAAATGTGTCCAAGGCTATGAAGAAACTTATAAGAGGGAGTATAGAGAATTTGGGAAGTAGTTGTCATTTAGGTACGTACTAGTTTTCAATGGCTGCTTTGATAAATTGCCACAAATTTGGTGGTTTAAAAATACCTTAAATTTATTGTCTCACAGGTGAGAGTTTTTACCAGCAACACTGGGTTAAAATTAAGGCATCATCAAGCTTTACAGAGAATCCCTTTCCTTGACTTTTCAAAATTCTAGTGTCACCTCACATGCCTTGACTTGCAGTCCCCTACCACCATCATCAAAGCCAGCAGCTTCATATCACTCTGACCTTCATCCATTGTTACATCTCTTTCTGACCACAGCCAGGGAAGGGTCTCCTATTTTAAGAGCTCGTGTTATTAGATTAGACCCACCCAGATAACTCAGTCCATCCTTTGTATTATAAAGTGTGTGTTCATTAGGAGCCTTAATTCCATCTGCAACTTTAATTTCTTTTTCTCATATATGATAACATATTCACAGGTGCCAAGGGATTAGGGCATGGACCACTTTGGAAGCCCATTATTCTGCAACCAAGTACTTTAAGTAGGTCTCTTTAAGAGGTAACATTTTAATTAAAATTTGAGCGAATGAGAACTCAACAGACGTGACTATCTGGGAAAGAGTGTTGTAGGCAAAAGCAAAGTGTCCTAAGTTCTCTCTTTGAAAGAGGAAAAATGCATGTGGCTAGCACATAGTAAGGGAGTTAAAAAGTGGTTAACAAGGTCAGAGAAACAGGATGGAGTGAAACCAGATAAGACACTAGAGGTCTCAGTGAAAAAGTTAGACTTATTCTCAATAAAATAGGGAACCACCAGAGTGTTGAGAACAGAAGAGTAACCTGATATAATATCTGATGGACTTCAAAAAGTTTGTGGAGGGACCAGCAGTTAGCGTAATGGCTATGTTGTTGGACTCCCACGTAGTTGACCACGGTTCGCGTCCAGACCCGGTGGCTTAAAACTCACGCTGAACGTGTGTGCGTGCTTGCCTAAGATCCTGAGAGGAGAATGGAGGAGGAGGGATTGCGGCGTAACCATCCCCCTGGGGGGTGATTTCTCACTTTCTGTCTCTCTCTCTGGAGCGCACGCACCCTATAGCAAAAATCTCTCAAAAAAAAAAAAAAAAGTTTGTGGAGAAATAAGATCAAAGTATAAGTTTCTCTTTGTGTGAGAAAATTTTGAAACTCATCACTTTTTCATAGTATATATGAACTTTTTGAAAACTTCTCATGTATTAGGTCATTGTAAAAGTCATGATGTATTTTTCTGTTTTTCCATGCAAAAATGTGTCATGACTTTCCCAGCTACCCAATAGTTTTAAAATATCACTCTGGATAATGCCTTTGGAGGAAAGCAGTGTGACATTGTCTTGTAAATTAGAAGATGCACACATTCCATGACATAGGAATTCTAATTCTAAATATGTACTACAGAGAAAGACTTGTATATGGATAGTGGGAATTTATCCAAAAATGTTCATATCTATAGTTAGTAATAAAATAAGCAAACAAAACAGTTGCATAAACTCAATATCCATCAACATTTTGAATGAAGTGTGAAAAATGCAAAAATATTATACATGTGAAACATGAATAGATTCTTTTTATAAAAAAAATTATTTATTTAATTTCATCTATTCATTCATTTACCTTTAATTTGACCAGAGAAAGAGAAAGAGAGAGAGAGAGGAAAAGTGGAAAAGTAAGCCACCAGGTCCGGGATTTGAACCGTGGTTATCCATGTGAGAATTTATAGCATCTTAACCACCACGCCACCTGCTGGTCCCAAAATGAATTAATTCTAACTATATATAGTTACACAGTAAATTTCAGGTACCTAATGTTGAGCAAAAACAGCAAGGCTGAGTAAAGCATATATTTATTGATTCATTCTAGAAATATTTTTTAAGCATTTACTTTATACAAGCATGGTACTGAGATATATTAGTAAACAAAATTGACAAAAATCTCTGTGCTTATGGAACTTACATTCTATTAGTTGGATATAGACAATTTACAGTAGACAGAATAGACAAACCATGTGGTATGATGGAAAGATTAACAAAAAGAACTATGAAAATAAAATGGAAGAAGGCAAGGGAAAAGAGGGTGATCTGATTTAAAATAGGAGGGTCAGGGACTGGAAAGTGGCACGAGGGTAAAACATGGCGCCCTGTTAGGTTCACCATGTAGGAAGTTTCCAAGTTAGTGTCTGGAGACCTCCCTGGGGTTGCACTCATGCACACACCATGATCCAAGGCTGGCTCAAGCTGGGGTAAATCACAGTGTCGAGACCCTTAAGGTTGCTTACTATCACTGTGAAAGAAATAAGTAAACTTTACAATAAGATGGTCAGAGGAAGCTCCCTGGGGAAACATTTCAGTAATGTTGAAGGGAAAAAATGAGGAGTACTGCTGTAGATACTTCAAATTGCCAGTTGAAGGACCTAACAAGGGAAGAAGGCCAACGGCCAGCAGGTAGTGTAGTGATTACAGAGCTGGACTCCCACATGGCCGACCATGGTTCTAGTCCCAAACTTGGCAGCTTGAAAATCATGCTGGATATGTGTGTGTGTATTCCCAAAATCCTCAAAGGAGAAGGGATTGTGGTGTGGCCATCCCACTGTAGGATGATTTCTCACTTTCCATTTCAGTGTCTCTCTCTGGCAAATGCATGTACCCTGTGGCAAAAGACTGAATAACAAGAAGACAGGTATGGCTGGAGAAGAGCCAGTGAGATGACACAGAAGATAAGCACCAGCCCATGTTTTGTGCGGTCTGGAGGGCCTAGGCGAGGCCTGTATATCTGACTCTGAGTGAGAAGACTGTAATGAAGAGCACCAAGCACAGAGCTTCCGAGGTCTGATTTGTGTTCTAAAAGGATTACTCTGACTGCCTTGAGCATAGACAGCAAGGGATGAAGGCAGAAGCAGGGTGAGGAGGTAACCTTGGCAGAGATGAGGGTAGTAACAGCAGAGTGAGGAAAAAAAATCCAGATTTGTATATGTTCTTCTACAAGCATTTAAAAAATAGCTTTATTTTGATGTAATTTTAGGCTTATAGAAAAGTTCTGATAATAATGAATTCCTATGTACATTTGTGCGTGTTCTCTCTCTACTCTTTCTCGCACACAAAACCCCAGAGCAATCATCAAAAATAGGAAATTATCATTTATATGATAATATTACCTAACCTAAGGATATCACTCATATTTCACTATTTGTCCCAATTTTACCTATTAAAGCAAATAAAACAGTCTTGGATCACAGGTAGCATTCAGTGGTTATTTCTCTTTAGTTTCCTTTAATCTAGAACAGTGCTGCACTCTCTCTTTGTCCTTAATAATACTAATTTTTAAAGTATGCTGGTCGTTTTTCTATGTGTTTGTGTTTGAGGATGTCCCTCAATTTGAATTCGTCTGATTTGTTCTTATGATAAGGTGGAGGTTTTGCATTTTGGGGCAAGAATACTACAGAGATGCTATGCCTGTCACAGTCCACCGTCTGATGGGAGGCACATGTTATCAATTTGCCCCATTTCTTTCTCTCTTTCTCTTTCTTTCTTTCTTTCTTTCTTTCTTTCTTTCTTTCTTTCTTTCTTTCTTTCTTTCTTTCTTTCTTTTAGTTTGTGAGAGGACAAGTGCTCTCAACAGAGATAGAGTGGGAGAAAGCACCCCCATAAAGGGGCATGATCATACCTCAATTCCTTTCCTCTACTTCCCCAAGCTGTTGGAACTTTGGGCATGCACATGTGTGTGCCTGGAGTGTTTGAAGCCGCTGGGTCTGGGATTCAAACTGTCTATGGAACATGTGGGATCCAGCTACCTTAAGTACTAGGCCACAGGATCAGTCCTCAATTTATCTTATTTTTTATTAAGATTTCTTGGGTAAGGTGGTCTGTGCTTGCTTTCTTCACTGTAAAGTTACTATGTTTTCCTTTCTAATTAGTAAGTATCTTGTGGTGAGAAACATTTGAAAATATTCAATAATCTATCAAACTTTCAACCAATATCTTTAGCATGCACTGATGGTTTTTCTATGAATTGATAATCATTACAATGACAAATGATGGCTTTTCTAATCCCATCATTTCTTCTAAACTTATTAATTAGCTTTCACTGAAGCATTTTCTCTTCTCTTTATTAAATAATTAATTAGTGACAACATAGATTCTTGCTTTATTCAATGGATCATAATCCAATAATAATATTTATTTAGATGCTTAAATTATCTCAGCTTTGATCAGTGGGAGGCTTTTCAAGCTGGCTCCTGTATCCTTCAGACATCTCCTTATCTTAATTTGAACATTTTCACACATGTGGTATAGTAAGGTGATTCAGTTTTTTTTTATACTTTCCCAGCTCTGGTCCAAGAATCAGTCATGTCTCCAAGAATTCCTGATTCCTTTTAGCAAAAAATTGGTAGATAGTTGCTAGGTATGTTCATTGTTTTTGAGATCTGCATATGTTTTGAAGATAGGAGAAAAAAAAAAAAAAGTCCAGATAATGCCAAGGTTTCTGATCCAAGCTAATGCACGGGTGGAAGTGGAAAAGTCCAAGGTACAGTAGCTTTGGAGGGAGGACCTGGAGTTCCATTTGCCCATGTTAGATGGATATGCCTATGGTAATAGGCCAGCAAAGATGGTGAATAGACAGTAGGATATGAGTTTCCACCACTCTACAGAGAATCCTGCACTGGAGACAGAATTTGCACATCATGAGTGTGAAGGTGGTATCAAAATTTATCAAAAGAGATAAGATTATTGAGGGGATGAATGGAGATACTGAAGGGAAGATAACCAAAGTCTGGATCCCAGGGCTAACCGACATACAAGGAATAGAGAAGAGGAGTCAGCAACAAAAGAGGCTGAGAAGGAGTAACCACTGAGGAAGCAGGAGAAGGGGAAGCACCTGATATTCTAGGAGGAAAGTTAAAAAACGAAAAAAGGTATCAAGAAGGAAAGAGTGATCCAACTGTGTCAAAAGAGTGGATCAGCTAAATCAAGTAAAGTAAGGACTGAGGATGAAGTCCAGTGAGGTAAGAAATTAAAGCATGAATAGAAAAGTTCTTTTAAAGGGATCGTTGCAAAGAAGAGCAAAAGAATGGAGTAGTAACTACTAGGAATTTGGGGATACCAGAAGGCTTTTGGGCTTGCTTGTTTTTGTAAGATGGAAGAATTAACAGCAGGTTTGTATGCTGATGAAAGTGAAAAGGGGGGGGGGGAGGGAGAGAGAGAGAGAAGACAGAGATGAATGGCAACAGTTGGAATGTGTAGAATCTGTTTCTTTGCCATTTCCAGCTTCTAGAGGCCACTTGTGTTCCTTGAATCCTGACGCCCTTCCTCCATTTGTAAAACCAGCAATAGCAGATGGAGTCTCTTTCATACCTCTCTGACACCTCTTCCTGTCATCCTTTTCTCTCCTATTTCATCTAGGGAAGCTTCTCCAATGATAAGGGTTAACATGATTAGACTGAGCTCATGCAGATAATCCAGTATAATCTATTGATCTCAGGGTTTTTAACCTCGATCACATCTGGAAGATTGTTTCCCATGCAAAGTACCATTTGCATAGGTCCTGGGATTAGGACTTGGACATCCTTGGGGGGATCATTAATATGCCAGCCACTAATTCCCACAGGTACCAAGATGCTTAAGATGGTTGGTTTCTTAGATTTTTTTTTATTCCTTTAACTTGTCTAGCTTACTCTTTAATTATTTAGACTGAGGTAAACTTCTTGTGAGTTGTCAGGGATTCCAGATGAGTGGGGCTGACTTCAGTGTGCACCTGCATGTGGGACTCATGGATCTGTCATTTAATCGACATTGATTAGTTCTGCATTTATCCAACTATTCCTGCAAGAGAAAACGAAACAACTTCTAAATTCGTCTTCCACCTTTCTCCTGCACATAATATCTTCCAGACTTCCTTTCACAAGGCTTCTAGCTAAGTTTCATCAGTGGAGACCATGTAAGAGATTAGACTGCAGGAAGAAGGAAGCAGCCAGGGTATTTCTCCCTTTTTGCTTCTGCTTCCTGGGGTGGTTTCCTGTGGTGATTGCATTTCTTCTTGTTCCCAGCTTCCCTGTGTTGACTGCTCCATGATTATATCTTCAGCTGGCAGCCTGGGCTTCTTGGTTCTGCCTTCTCTCTACAGGTAGTGTGGCTTCTGGCTGTTGTTAATCACTGTGTTGCCACCATTCCCTGTTTCACTTCTTAGCTCTTCCATCACTGTGTAACCAATTCACTGTATTAAATTTCCTCTGGCTGAAATATCTTGTTTCTGTTTTCCTGAGTCAACTTTCACTGATAGAATGGAAAATAAATCTATGCTAATTTTAATCTTGTATTCACAAAAATACTCTTGTTAATCTGAAAGGGACATTATATCTAAAAAAAAAAAATGACAGAAAAGCCATTTCATTTATTTAGAGGTATATGAAAACAAATTAGCACCCTCATGGCATTTCTGACATGAAATAATGTGTCTTGTTGTTTACTTTCCAAGACTGATGTCACAGGGTGAGCTCTACCGGTACAGAGGAAGGAATTTCCGGAAGTCATTCTGTGAACTGCTGGGGATTAGATTTCTGAATGATGAGCCCAGTACTGTTGGTGTAGCAGAAGAGAGGACGATATCCCATGACCAGTGCCAAGGACACTCAATCATGGCTTCAGAGCACAAAGACAGGATAAAGAGAATTCCACATGTCTAAGAAATAGTTTCCTCTGTTTCAAGGAGAGGGAAAATGGGGGCAAAGATGTAATCTAGGGTGGTGTAGCTGCTGCCACTCACTTCTTAACACACACAAAGAGGGGGAAAGAGGATGAAGGGAAGCCTAGTCTCCTCTGAATGGTGAGGCTGTTAGCACGAAGTAAAAGATTAAAGAGTAATTTGCATACATGATTATTAGGACGGAAAAGGATGACTCTAGCACTGCAGTTCTTGACACAACTTTGTGACTTTCCGTGCTTGAGATAATGTACATAAAGAAGAGACCCCGCCATCTGACTAATTAACTCGGCAGCAGGGAGGGAATGGATGAAAGGATAATTAATAGGTCAAAGACCCAATGCTGTGTTATGATTATTTGAATAATATTATGATAATTTGAATAACGTACAAGAGTTTGTGAAAATTGGTTGCTGGCTAGAACTCCAGCTGACAAAACATTCGAATCATGCTCATTTTATACCTCCTGGGTAGCTTTCCTTCCTTCCTGAAAGTGCTGAGCATATGTTTGAATATTAGCTAGAAGGGGGGGAAGATGGGTGGGAAATGACTATTTTATTAAAACAAAAAAAAAACACTGTTTTAAATGTCCATGGCTGAATTCCACTGTCTTAAATGTCTGCTCAGAATCTTTCCCCTTTCTAATTCACATTGAAGTGACCTTAACTGGCAAGCACAGTTGCATGCTGAGACAATGGCTCCTCCAACACCTGAGTTTGCAGGAACTATTCAGTGAAATGAAAAACCCAGTGCCCATCTCCTGTTTTTTGTCCTTGTTTTTCTTGTTTTTTTAAATGAATTACTTAATTAGATTAGGTCTATGGTTGATGGATTTCCATCTCTATTTAGAAAAGCAAAACCAGGGAATCATTCTTATTTCCAACAATATTTAGAATGCCAACAAGACATTCTAAATAAATGTCTTCAACCAAGACATTTATTTAGAATCTTTAAAACACATTAAATGAGTCCTACGCAAAAACTGGTTTTAAAAATTTTGTATGTTATTAATTAATGCAACACCATGTGAAATATCCCCAAACTTGGTAACTATGTGCCACCATATCATCGAACATTTCTGTGGTTTTTATGTTTTTTTCTTTAGTTACTGAGAAAATGGACTTCACTATCAACATTGGAGCAGCAACCTAGAACGTGGCCTGAGGATGTTTAAGTGAACTAATAAAAAGCTGATCTGTTTTCTGCTACATGAGTTTATTTGCAGCAAGAGTCCTAAAAAGTAACTTTCTTTTACCTTACCGTTAGTCCAGTGATTCTCAAGCAGGAATAGTTTTACTTCTCTGGGAGAAATTTTTTGTTAAAACAACTAGGAGAAGCTACTGGGATCAAGAAGGTACAGGATAGGAATACTGGTAAACAACCTACAATGTGCAAAACAACCCTCACTACAAAAAATTTATCTGACAGAAAATACCAATAGTGCTGAAGTCAAAAAACCCTGAATTATTCCAAGTGTGGCCTTTAGAGAATGCAAGAGTGTAAATAAGTCTGCCTTATCTAAGATTCTTCTTAAATTGACTAAAAGGCCTTGTCCTCCATTTACAAGATTTAACATTTAAAAGCATGAGAAATAGGGGACCTGGCTGCATATGACAGAATGTCTGACCACTTATGCTAGCACCTTAGGTACAACAGATGTTGTATGTCTACCATGTGTTTATGTAGGGTTAATATTAATGAATGGGGGACTGGCAGGTCGCCTGGTGATTAAGGGCACTGGACTCCCACATTACTGACCATGGTTTGAGTCCTGGACCTGGCAGCTTGGCAGCTTGCTTTCTCACTCTGCCCACCCCCACCCCCCGATTCTGTCCCTCTCTGGTCAAATTAAAATAAGTAAATAAATAAATAAAGTTAAATAAAGTAATTCTTCTAAAAAATATTTATGAATGGAAAAGGTCAAGTAATTCCCAGTCTGAGAAATCATAGGTCAAAGATAAATCTAGGAGTGGGAAGAGAAAAATGTCTAAAGTACAGATAAGCAGTATTTTTAATAAAGCTATGAGATGGGACCAGCAGTTGGAGTAATGGCTATGTTGCTGGACTCCCATGTAGTCTACTGCAGTTCGAGTCCTTGATCCAGTGGCTTAAACTCATTCCGGGCATGTGTGCATGTGCACCCAAGATCCTGAGGGGAGAGTGGAGGAGAAGGGGTTGCAGCGTGGCCATCTCCTGCAGGGCGATTTCTTGCTTTCTGTCTCTCTGTCTATCTCTGTCTCTTTGTCGTGTACCCTATAGCAAAAACCTCTAAAAGAAGAAGAAGGAGAAGAAGAAGGAGGAGGAGGAGGAGGAGGAGGAGGAGAGGAGGAGGAGGAAGAAGAAGAGGAAGAAAAGAAGAAGAGGAAGAAAAAAAGAAGAAAGCTATGAGACTGTGGCAGACATCCCCTACAGCCTGGAATTGTGGAGCTGGGAAGATCATGGAAGTTAAGCAGATGCCAGAACAAAGCTGGGCTTAAATTTCTGAAAGATACAGTCCGGATGCCCACCTGTACAGAGTTTGCAATTCCAAATATTCTCACCAGCTATTTTAAAGAGTTTTCATTTAAGGAGATTACGCTGAGCGAGTACCACATATTATTTATTATGACTGGTAGATGAATTAAAAGGACAGCTCTATTCTTTTTTTGAAATTTTAATTGATAACATGTAGATTCATATGCATATGTAAGATACAGACAACTTTATTTTAAAAACTTAACCACAGACAAGCACTGCAAGTTCTCAGGGACTGCACCGATAGTGAAGGGTATGCTGTTTAGTATTGAAGAATGCTTAGCATAAAACTTTAACAATTTGATTTCTGTTTTGGAAGTAGTGGCTGGGCTTCAGACTAGATAAAAGTTTCGGTTTTCTAAATTATTTTTTCCTTTATCTCACTGCTGCAAACACACATCATTAACATTGAAGTTTGCAAACAACCCACAAAAAGTAACGTATCCATCATCCAGTTTCTGTAAATCAATAGCAAATACAGAAAGTAGAACTTATTCTGAAATCAATAGTAAGCACAGATAATATTTTATTGTTATCTAGGCAACTGCATGAGGTAGGATAAGAGATTATATGCATTTAATAGATTATATACATTTTAATGTACTGAATCCAAATATGTAGTCACGTAGCTACCACTTTGAGAAATAAAAGGAGTCACTTAGATGGAGAAATTTCCATCTACTACTTGTAGTGAGAATGTGGATTAATACAAGGGACTTCAGAAAGTTCATAGTATGGGGCCAGCAGGTGGCATGGTGTTTAAGGCATTGAACTCTCACATATTCGACCACAGTGAGTCCCAGAACTGGTGGCTTGTTTTCTCACTTTCCCTTTCTCTCTCTTTCTCTCTGACTCTCTCTCTGGTAAGTACACATACCCTGTAGCAAAAATTAAGAAAATAATAATACATAAAAATTAAATAAATTTTTAAAAGTTCATGAAACAATGAAATTGAAGTATTAGTTTATTTTGGTGCAAAAATAGTTTTCTAACTCATACATAGATTTTTCATAATACTCATTTTCAATAAACTTTTTTTGAGAGATTTTTTTTCTATTAGGATGTGTGTGCTTGCTGGAGACAGAAAGAAGAGACAGAGAGCTAGAAAGTGAGAAGTCATCCCCTGGGGGGATGACTATAACAACCCCTTCCCCTCCATTTTCCCCTGGAAACTTTGGGCACATACACACTTGCTCTTGGCATATGCTTTAAGCCACCAGGTCTGAGACTTGAACCATGGTCGAACCATGGGATTCCAGTGCCTTAACTGCTATGCCACCTGCTAGCTCCTCAATAAAAAATTTTAAGAGCCCTGTATAGTCTCCTTTGTTTTCTCTAACTTATTAAGCTTGGTATTGTAAACGTGAATTTCTTACTTTTGTGGTCTTAACAGAAATTAAAACTTAATACTTTTCCTGTGATACATAAGGAGAATTTTCCTTTTTCCAACTTTGGCTTTTGTTGTTGGTAAAAGTGTTTGGGAATACATGATAAATGTATAACCACTGATATCCATCAACATAATAAGAAATAAAGAATGTAGTAGTATACTTTAATTTTTTATTAAACAACAAATCATATTTACACAATAAGCATACACCAGCATGAACACATAGTATGGTGATAACATGTGAAGAAACAATTGTGATATTTAGCTTGGGAATTTGGTAGATAACACAATAATTCTTTCCTTTTTTTTTTGCAACAGGGCACATATGCTTACCAGAGAGACAGAGAGAAGAAAAGTGAGAAATTGCCCCTCCAGGGAATGGCTACACTGAAATCTCTTCTTCTCCATTCTCCTCTCTGGATTTTGGGCACATAAGCACATGTGCCTGGTGTGATTTTCAAGCCGCTAGGTCTGGGACTTGAATCACAGCCAGCCATGTGGGAATCTAGCACTTTACCCACCATATCACCTGCTGGCCCCCTACACAATATTTCAAAAACCAAATTATATTAGGTTGACATTTGAAAGCCCAACTTACAGATAATACATTTAAGAACATGACTCCTTTGTAACCTGAAAACTGCCATACATTAGTATAATATTAAAAGTTATGATCTGGAATTGATGGCTAAAAACTTGAAATAATTAAAAAGAAAGGGTGACAAATAGACATTAAATGAAGGGCCATGAGCTGGCCTGTAGTCTAGTACTTAAGGGAGCTGGATCCCACATGGCCTACCATGGTTGGAATCTCAACTCTGGTGGTTTGTAAAACATGCTGGGTGCCTGTGCATGCATACAAAATCCTGCCAGGATGCAGAAATGAAGGCGAAGGGAGTGTGGTTTGACTGTATCCCATTGAAGGTTTCTTGATCTTTCTCTCTCTTTAGTTTCTCTCTGGCAAGCACACAAACCCTCTGTCAATGCAAAAAATAAACAGCTACTAAAATCAAGAGCTCTGGAGTTCTACAGGGCTCCCTCCCCAAAGCAGCGATCGGCTGTTCAGACGCAGAAGCAATCATGAGCAAGATGTGGTGTATTCTCCCTTTTTTCTTTTTAAGTTAATTTATTCATTTTTCCCCCATGAGAAACAAAGACAAACAAGAACCCCCAACAGAGCCCTTATGATGTGATCCACTCCCAGTCCCGGGCTAGCCCAGATCTCAGGTACACACACCACATTCCCAAGAGATTCTGGGAGGCAGACCCAAGGCCTTTTTCATATGGGTCAAGTTGTACCACTGCTGAGCCACCACCTGGCCCCTTATAGTCTTTTAGACATAAGCAAAGTGGTTATACAAGGTTCACCCTCTGTGGTATTCCCTGAGAGGAGGCACCGTCTTCCAAGGACTGAGTTTCAAGTAGGAGGAACTCTGCTGGGCTGGGATGGTGAGCCTCAGCAGGGAAAATGGTACTCCCAGAGCCATCCTCTTCAAGCCAGTTCCTGTTAGCTCTGGGAAGGTGACTTTATTGACTTGTTCACATCAATTAACATCACTGGCTGTTACAGAACGGCAGGCGGAGGACTTACTGATTTCTTGACACGCTATTATAAAAGCATGGCAGCCAGAAGTGTGGCCCTCCCTTTAAGTATCATAATACCCAGTAGAATGTTTACTAGGGAGCCTACCTTTCACCAAGTATTTGAATACTGGTCAGTAGTAATAAATTTACTATTTTGTAGCAGCACTTTCTCTCTAGCCTTGGGCTTCCACCTCCAGCTTCCACATTACTCCGTTCCACTGAGGGATCTGGCACCCAGCTCATAAAGTTCTCCTTACTTCAAATCTTAAAAAAACATGATTGCTGGCTATCCAAAACAGATGCTTTATCCTTAGACTCTCAGTGCCCTTAAGATACCCTGTGGTGCTTACTGAGAGCACCTGTACCCCTTCTAGCAAACTTTTACTCAGCCCTGAGGGACTTGCCACGAGCACCAGGAAGTTAGTGCTGCGAGGAATTGCCCTTAATCAATGACAAAAAGGAGTTTGAGAGAGAACTACCCCAGCCTTATCTTAGAGGGCAGTATGAGGAGTGCTCTGTGCTCTCTTCCAGAATTACACAATAGGATAGAGCTCCAGTTGCTCACAGCAGTAACTGGCTTAGTAATACACGCTAACAGGATCAGCAGATAGTATAATGGTTTCATCGTTGGGCTCCCACATAGTTGAATGTGGTTCAAATCCTGGACCTAGCAGCTTAAAACTCACACCAGGATCATGTGTGCGTGTATCCAAGAGCCTGAGAGGGGAACAGAGAAGTGATTGTGGTGCGACCATCCCCTCTGGGGAGCGAGTACTCACTTTCAGTCTCTCTGTCTCTCTTTGTCTCTCCAGCAACCACATATGCTCTATACCAAAAATCTCTCTCAAAAATACATAATAAAACAATGCATCCTAATATTGACTTCCTCCCTTTTCCTGTATTATTCCCCTATTCCGCTAGCACTTCCTGAGATCGTCTGCCAAATAAACATGTACTCAAACCCTTATTTCAAGGTCTACTTCAAGGGGAACCCAAAGTAAGAGTAATTTCAAAGTCCATACAAACAACACTTTCAACATTTCAGCCTCCTATGAGACTTCTTGCAGTTCAGTTACTTTTGACTTCAAGGACAGATATGAGCTTTTATCCCCTGGGACTATTCCAGATTTGAAATCACAAACTTTAGCATTTGAACTAACCTACTTTACAATCTCAGACCTAGTCTTTGAACTTACCAACATCTGCAGTCTTGAATTTCTCACTTCATGTCTCTTTCTCCCACAAATGTCCCCACTATTATTGTGTTTAATTATGCCCACCTGCATCCTCATCTATTCCTAACCCCCGAGTCTGATTTGAAAAATTCTCAATGATAGATTAACTGAACCATCTTACTAAGATTCAACTTCCCGTCTCCAGTATTGTATGTGTTCAGTACGTTCCAGCTGTATAAAGCTTGTTTTTCTGTGAAAATGTGTTTTGTCATGCCATTGTACCTATGTTCTGGCTATGTTCTTGAGGCTTTTAAAACTTTTTCTCTTTTCCTTTTGAAAAGTCATCGTCTCAGTGGTTCCCTCTTTTAGACACTCAGGCAGAATTAATTGCTGTCTACTGTGGTTTTCATAACATTTTACATATGTATTATCATCACACAGAATTGTAATTATGTCTGTGTCTGCCTTCTCAACCAGAGTATGAGCTTGAGGACAAAGACAGGCTTTAATCGTCAACACTTCTAAGTCTAGAATGGCAAGAAGATAGCAAGTATTAGTTTAATGTGATGAATGCATAAATGTTATGAGTTAAACAACTAATTCTTTTCTTCCAATAGTCCATCTGTTTTTCACAGAAAACAAATTTGTTACCTATTCTTTCTGTGGTTCCCAGTTGTTGCAAAATCCTTCACAATAGCTTATTTTAACAGGTTGGTATGTGTCATTCCCAATTCTGACATGATCTGCCTGCTGGTTGCTTCTGCCCACGTCTTCCACTTCAGCTAGGTGTTTTCAATTACTAACTCAGCCCAGACTGACAGTAATCAGATTGGTTTCTGCCACCACAGAAACCATAGAACAGCTCTGGGCCTAATTTGATCTGCTGTGTCCCAGGTACAATTCTACCGCCATAATTCTGTTTATATAAACAGTTGATGCCATATGGCTTAAGCCTCTGTTAGTTTGGCATTTAACTAATTGTAGCTAAAGTAAACCTAGCTGATGAACCTATGAAATAATAGCTTTAAATTGCATTAAGGATAGAATACATATTATTTAGTGATGAAAAGGAATGAGGAGTAGAGAAAGAAAACATTGGCGTAAGGAAAAGAGATGAGTAGAAAGAATTAACTCATGGAGGCTTTATGTTATCAACCAGTCTGAAATAGAGTATTAAATTTGACATGGTCAAAAAGGAGACAAAAGCATTTTTGAATGGACATATTCAATAACTCAGAGACAGGAAGGAGTGAGGAATACAGTTTCCTATAGAAAGAAATATGCTACTTAACAAACAAACATCTACAACACAAGTGTGTATGAGGTAGCAGAACTCATTATTTACAAATAATGGGGAATATTATTTATCCAAATAGCAGAAAATTATTTCTGAATAATGGAAAGGTCATTGTATAGGGTTGCAGGTGATGTCAGGAGAGCAGAGTTCCAATGTTGCCATGAACATGACCCAGGAATGCTCCAGCATCACTCAGACCATGTATGCAGGTTGTACAAAGCAGATCTGTATTGTTATGATTGCACAAATAACAGCACTGTCTACTGCTAGCCACTGTGATACTGCTCAGCTTCTTTATTTTTGGAAAAAAGAATGTAAGCATAAATACTCAAGTCTTTTGAACTTTACATTCATGGCTTAATGGCACCAAAACTAAAAACTTTCAATCTACAAGTTCAATCTTTTTTTTTTTTTTTTTTTTTGAAGAGGTTTTTGCTATAGGGCATGTGTGCTTGCCAGACAGACACAGACAGAGAGACAGAAAGTGAGAAATCACCCCCCCAGGGGAGATGGCCACGCCGCAATCCTTTCTCCTCCATTCTCCTCCGGGGATCCTGGGCACACACGCACACGTGCCCGGCGTGAGTTTAAGCCACCGGGTCCAGGACGCGAACCGCAATCGACCACATGGGAGTCCAGCAACAGCCATTATGCTAACCGCTGGTCCCTACAAGTTCAATCTTAATGCCCTTACATTTCCTGAATCTTTGCTAAACATACTCAAAAACTTCAAGTTCACAAAATAAAAGAGTAAGAGTGGGACATTGGAGACGTTTATCAAGAAAAACTGTATTTACTATTCAATAAATTTTCTGAACCAACTTGCTTTTGTCTGAGTTTTCTATTTCTGCTACGTTTACTTCTTCTTGCTTTTAGCCCATCAGATAGGGGATTAATTCTGTGAATTATATTTCAAGCACTAAGTTTTGTCAATACTAAATAAATAATGACAGTATGTCCTTTTGCTCTGGGCTTGTGTATTGTGACATTCTTTAATTTTTAGAAGAGTAAAAATATTTTCCTTTCTTAGAGAGCAATTTAAAGGATAACATTTGTAGTGTGCAGTAGACTCCCATTAGAAAAAAAAAATAGCTTCTTTAGAGGAATAAATGGTGGCCTACGGTATGCTCGACAAGGTTCTTGTTCCAGTGGAAACCAACATGCCCAGATTCTGACAGTACATGGCCACCTGATGATCTTGGATCAAACAGGTGCACACAGCATCTCAGTTTACACTGTAAAATGGGAATAACCAACAGTTCACCACTAGAAATTAATGAGGCAACTTGCCAAATGTCAACAGTGGTCTTGGAGATAGCAGTGTAGACATGATTAGAACCACTCAGGGGGATTAGAAGAATATTTTAGAGTTAACTCTGTCAAATCCACCTGCCACAAAACATGTACTTGTTAAGAATGAATATTTTATATATAATATACATAATATACATATTTAATTTATGTGCGTTAAAATTTATTGGACTAGCTGGGCTCTGTTTTTAATGTCCTTAGCAGGATGGACGTGTTTCCTTTGAATGCCAGATGTCTTCCTAAGGTCAATCCACTATGCTTTGTTAGTATTTAGTTTTGTAATATATATGAATGACAAATCTTTCTCAGTCCACACAATAATATGAATGATTAATTACGATACAACTTAAAAAGGTTTTGCTTTGCTTTTAACCTTGGGGAACATACTGGCATTGAGGTTTATGTTTAGTTGTGACTGTTTCTTGGGCTTTGTTTTTGCTTTTGTTCTGAACTTTTTCTCTCTCTCTCTTTTTTTTTCTCCCCCCTTTTGGCCATGTTGTGAAGGATAATTAAATTTGTGTTGAGTTTTGTGAACCCTGTGGAGAAAAGATTTATATCTACCTAGGAAATCTTGGAAGCATGAAGTTTTGTGCACAAATTTTTGAGATTTCTGTTGCTAGCTTTTTAGAAATCTTGTGATTTAGCCAAAAAGTAAAAATGTGGAGCATGCCTAGAGAATCTGGAGGAAAAAAACCTGGGGTAAATAGTGATACATTTTAATTGTTTGGTCTGTTTAAGAATTTCAACTGAAATACTTGAAGTAAAAAGAAATAAAATTGGGTCTAAAGTAGATGATAAAAACTGATTTTTGAAATCAAAGATACACAGACTGATGACATTAAAACATTAATGAGTGGTTTATGCATAATTGTTTTGGATACCAAATCACAACATTTCTATCAACAGTTCTTCACCATTGGTGAGTTTCAAGATGGATGTACAGCCAGATTCAGTCGGAAAAAAAATAGTAAGCTAAAATGATAATAAATTCCTTCAACCTTGTCTTGTATGTGAAATGGGAATGTATATTCAATATGACATTTGATGGTTAAATCATACAGAGAGTTCTAGATAGAAACAGAGAACTTGTTTTTAGAACATATGAAAAACACGAAATCTGTATATAATACTGTTATAAAAGCTAACTTTATTGGTCAGTCAGTGAAATGTTTTTAAAAGAGTAAAATGATACATAATAAACATTACTGTTACTTGTTAATAAAGAATATCATCTGGAAAAAATATCTTTTCTATAGAACCTGAGTATATGGGACATATGGAGAGGGAAGAATCATTGTCAGCCCAGCCATGTGTTAAGTTGAGAGGAAGGAAAAAGGGTACAGATTAAAAAGCAGAAGTTCTTCTTTTCTGAAAAGGTTCATATGCAACTTTAAGCCAGCTAGCCAAAAAAGAGATTGAAACTGATTGTTCTGATTTGTAGTTTGGTGAAACCTTTCCAAATATTCACTGGCTTATTTGAGGCCAGTTCTTTATAAGTCACTTTGATATTTTTGCAAGTGCACCTTCCTGGTAATCAGTAAATCCTTGAGAAACATTTGCTTCCATTTAATACAAAACAAAACAAAACAAAAAGCAGATCACAGAGACAGCATGAGCCATTTTCTCATAAAAACTGCCCTTGGCTGAAATTTTTATTGAGTAAAAAAAGTATTACCATGTCCATTATCTCATGTTCGTGGATTGGAAGACTGCAGTTTTTCTACAAATTGATCACCATGAAATCATAACAAAAATCTAGCAAGTGTGTGTGTGTATGTAGTCACAATCTGAGTCTAAAATATATATGAAAATGTAAAGAGTCAAGAACAACCAAGAAAGTCTTGAAAAATAAGAACTAAGCTTGAAGACTTCTACACCCAGATACCGAAATGTATAATAAAGGTATCATAATCAAGGTGTGTGGTATAGAAGCGGGAATAGTTTGCTGAACAGAACAAAGTTCCAAAATCAGAAGCACATATACGATCACTTCATTTGTGGCAAAAGTGACAGTGCATTGCAGAGGGAATAGGATCATCTTTTCAATAAATCATATTAGGCCAATTAGCTATCTATAAAGAAAAATGTTTGCCTTGATCTCTATCTCATATTATACCCCAAAGTAAATGCCAGTTGTATTGTATATCTTCTTTTTTTTTTTTTTTTTTTTTTTTTTTTTTTAATGTTTTCACCATAGGGCACATGTGCTTGCCAGAGACAGTGAGAGAAAGCAAGAATCAACCCCCAGCCATGCCACAATTCTTTCTCTTCCATTCTCCTCCTGGATCTTGGACACACACACACACACACCTGGCATGAATTTCTTTTTCTCTTTCTCTTTCCTTCTTTCTTTCTCTCTCTTTCTTTCTTTCTTTCTTTCTTCCTCTTTCTTTGTTTCTTTGTTTCTTTGTTTCTTTGTTTCTTTCTTTCTTTCTTTCTTTCTTTCTTTCTTTCTTCTCTTTCTTTCTTTCTCTACTTCTTTCCTTTTTTATGTTATTTTTTAATTTTAAATTTATATATTTACATTCATTTACTGTACATCATTACAGTGCACAAAATGAGATTTTTCATCCAGAATACACTGTATATTGGCTCAGTCAAAGATATGACCATAAGAATTATCATCAACAAATAATTTTCCATTTCTTGTTTCATATATGTATTTTCCACCTCCTTGATTCCTTCCCTCTTGCCCTCTGCCATTTCCCACCCTCCTCCTATACTGTCTCTGGTATCTACAGTTACTTACCATGCCTTTTATTTTTTCCCCCACGTTTTAGTGATTCACAAAAAAATCTTAATCTAAATACTTTCAATAGCAAGTGCAATTGGTATATACACACCTATGAACACATGTCTGACTTTAGGCATAAACCTCAGTGAGTATGAACATACTATAAAGTAGCACCTAGCTGGGACTATATAGCTTACTGCAGACATCAAATAGGTATTTTTTATGCATATTTAATTTCAAGAAAAAGTTTTAGTTTTAATAGATCAAAATTGAAAAAATGTTAAGAGAAGTTTTCTTAAGACTTAAAGTCAAGAAAAAAGGTTAAGAGTCTGTTCAAACAGTAGGTTTCAAGACACAGGATATGGGACTGGAACCACAGTTGGTCATGTGGGAGTACAACACCTTAAGCATCATGCCACCTGTTGACCCTGGGTTGTATATCTTAATGTGAGAGTCAAAACAATAAAAATCCTAGAAGAAAACAAAAGAGAATATCTTTAAAACATAGTTAGGCAAATTATTTTTAAATAGAACACAAAAAAATAAAGGAATAATTTGATAAATTGGACTACATTAAAATTTAAAAATTTTCCTAATCCTCAGACCCTCCTCTTGCAGAAGGACATTTAGAAGAAAAATAGAGAGGCAAAGTATTAATGTCACAAAGAAATGTGGTATTGTCTGTTGAAGATATTTTGTAGTTTTATCAACTGTATTAGGGAGAAATGTTCACCTGTTGAAATATTCATTTTGTAAGACAAATAATAATGTGATTGAATGTATAAAAGAAAATGAAATGAAAAATAAATGAATTAATTAATAAAAAAAAGAAGTTGAAAAAAAATTTCCTAATCAAAAAACATCAAGAGAGTGAAAAGACTACAGAGTTTGAGTTTTTCTTCCCAACAGCCAAAATTTACAAAGAGCTTATACACATGGGAACCCTAATAAATCAATAAGAAAAGCAATATAAACCAACCCAGTAGAAGAATGTGCAAGAGATAAAATAGATACTTCTCAAGAAAGGATATGCAAATGACCAATAAATTGAACAAAGCTATTTAACCTCATTAGTCATCAGTGAAATGTGAAGAAAAACTAAAATGGGAATTTTTTCATGCCTACTAGAACAGCTAAATGAAAAAGACTGACAATGTCAAGTGTTGACAATGATAAAGTATAACCAGGACTATCATAAACTGTTGGTAGATAAATAATTTCATAGTATCTGATGAATTTGGACATAAGTACAGCTATGATCTAATGATTTACTCTTGGATATATAAAAGAAACAGAAACTCATATCTATATTCATCAGAATATATATATGAAAGTATTAGCAGCACTATTTTTAATAGTGTGACTCTAATAATAATGTACATATTCATCTATATTTGAGTGGACAAATAAATTGAATTACATAAAGGCAACAGAATGAACAAATTATCGCTATGTGAAGCAACATAGTGACTATCACAAACATAATATTTAACAAAGGCAGCTACAAAAGTGTTCGCACTGTATCATTCTATTTGCATAAAGCCCAAAAAGCAGCAAAACCATGTATGGTGTTATAAGTTCAGACAGTGATTACTTTGATGTAGGACTGACTGAGAGAGATCATGAGAAGGACTTCTGGGAGTAGATAACGTATTTCTGTTTCATCTGGGTGCTAGATACGTTCATTTTGTAAAAATTCAGTGCTGTGCATTTATGAGTTATTTACATTTCTGTTTCAAGTTACACTTCAATAAAAAGTTCACTTAAAAAAAAAGCCATTATCTTACCTTCACACTATTGCTGAGTGCAAAATTAATTCAAGCTTCATGGAAGAAAACTTGGCAACATCTATTAAAATTTTAATGTATTTATAGACTTCAATTAAGCAATGTCACATTTAGAAAATTTCCCTATTGAAATACTTGCACAATGGTACGGAAATGTTCTCATGGCACCGTGGTTTATTTCCTTCTATCGTAGTACCATTGCTCCCCAGTTTCCATGCAGCCACATTCATCTAGTTCCCCCATACCTCTCTGGCTATTTCTCATTAGTCTTTAATGATTCTGCCTCCTCCTCCATGCCTCTAAATGCAGAAGGCCTCTACCTCTCTGCCTGTGCCTGCATCTTTTCTGGCTAAGCTTTTTCTCCATATTATCTCTTGCAGTCTAATGGTTTAGTACCATCTAGATGCCAGTGGCTACCAATTTTATTTCCCTAGTTTAATCTCTCCCTTAAACTCTAGATTCATATACCCCAACTTGTTATTTCTGCTTATTATAGGATAGACATAGCAGACTTAATATGTTCAAAATGGCATTCTTCATATCCAGATTGGCCAAACTCATTCTTACCCAGTATTCCCCGTATCATGGGGCCATCATTCTCCCAGTTGTTTGGGGCTCCAATCTAAGAATCATTACAGTTCCCTGTTTCTTGTCTGTCCATTCAGCCTGACACAAAGATGACTATTGTGCTTAAATCTGTTCACATCTCATCATTGGAGTAAGTCTAACATTAAATCCTAATTATGTGACTTAAATAGTCCCTTAGTTGGTTTCTCTAATTCAGTTTTTCCCTTTTAATGGTTCATTTTCTAACCAGAGAAATCGTCTAAATCATAATCCAGACCATGCCACTCTCTTTCTTGAAGCCTTAAATGGCTTCCCAATGCTCTTAGATAAAATCTGGACTCTTCCCTGATGCAAAGTTTAGCCTTTTCTACTTTCTGCCTACATATCATAACATCCCATTTTCTTCCTTGTTCTCTATATTCCAGCCATACTGGACTCCTTTCTATTCTGTAGGTACGTCAAGCTCTTTCTCTCCCTTGAATCTTGATATTTGCTTTTTCCTTTGCTTGTAATAGTCTAGCTCCTAAGAATGGATTAGTCTCATTTTTTGGCTTCTGTTCAAATGTCCCTTAATCAGAGAAATCTCCTTTGATTACCTTATCAAAAGTGACCTTATGAGTACTCTTTGTTTCATCCTTTTCTTTTTGACTTTTTGCCATAGGGCATGAGCACTCGCTGGAGAGAGACAGAGGGGAAAGTGAGAAGTCGCCCCCCCCCCCCCCCCCCGGAGGAGTGGAAATTCCTTCTTCTCCATTCTCCTCCCAAGATTTTGGGCACACAAGTATATGTTCCTGGTGTGAGTTTCAAGATGCCAGGTCTAGGACTCGAACTGCAGTCAAGAGGGAGTCCAGCACTTTAACCAGCACACCACCTGCTGCCTCGTCCATTTATTTTCTACATAGTATTTATCGCTGATCTGTATAATTATGTATATATTTAAAATCTGTAATTAATACTGTAAAACATTAAAAATAATTATATTTGTATTTATTAAAACAAAAAAAATTATCTATTATCTTAGATTATGTAGCTGGGAAATTCAGAAAGCAATGGTTCTAAAAATCATTGAAATGCATTTGCTTAAAAATATATTCTACAGGGCCAGCAGGTGGGTTAGAGGTTATGGCAGGTGGATCCCACTTGGCCACTTGTGTGGTTGGAGTTTCAGATCCAGTGGTGGCTTGAGGATCATGTCGGGCACTGTGTGTGTGTATCTAAAATTCTAAATGGAGAATGGAGGAGAAGGGATCCACCAGAGGTGATTTCTCATTTTCCCTCTCTGTCTCTGGTTAGTGCATGTGCCCTATAGCAAAATTATATATCTATAGCTATCTATGTATATATACGCATTCTATAAAAGAGAATATGCACATAGGCAGGTTTCATCTGGGATCATTTTATGTCCTAGGAGTATTTGACAATGACTGAAGACATTATTGATTGTCACAACTAGGGGCAGGGGATGAGGTGCTACTGGCACCTAGTGGGTAGAGACCCGGTATGCTGTTAAACATCTTACAGTGCACAGAATAGTGGCTGTAAAGAATAAAAGAATTGTCAGGAAACAGCGGTTAGCGTAATGGCTATGTCGCTGGACTCCCACGTAGTCAACCACGGTTCGCATCCCGGACCTGGTGGCTTAGAACGCACGCCGGGCGCATGTGCGTGCGTGCCCAAGATCCCGAGAGGAGAATGGAGGAGAAGGGATTGTGGCGTGACCATCCCCCCTGGGGGGTGATTTCTCGCTTCCTGTCTCTATGTCTCTCTCTGTCTGGCGAGCGCACGTGCCCTGTAGCAAAAATCTCTCCAAAAAAAAAAAAAAAAAAAAAAAAAAGAATAAAAGAATTGTCCAGCTGCCGCTAGTGTTGAGTAGACAGACTCTAGGCAAGGAGATGAGCATGTCTGTCTGTCACTCCAATGTGTGCTTGGAGCCCTGAACTGTATGGAGTGGTGACTCTAACTTTAGGTCTTCACTTATTTATTTATTTACTTTTAGAGATTTTTGCTATAGGGTGTGTGTGCTCACTGGAAAGACAGAGAGATAGAAAGCAAGAAATTACCCCCAAAGGGGGATGGTCAAATCACAATCCCTTTTCCTCCATTCTCCTCTTGGGACTTAGGGCATACACACATATTTGCCCAGTGTGAGTTTTAGGCCCCTAGGTCCAGGACTCAAACCATAGTCAACTACTTGGGAGTCCAGCAAACATAACCATTATGCCATCTGCTGGTCCCAGGTCTTCACTTTTTTTAGAGAGGTTTTTGCTATAGGGTGCGTGCGCTCACCTGAGAGACAGAGACAGAGAGACAGAAAGCGAGAAGTCATCCCCCAGGGGGGATGGCCACGCTGAAATCCCTTCTCTTCCATTCTCCTCTCAGGATCTTGGACACGCATGTACATGCGCCTGGAGCAAGTTTAAGCCACCGGGTCCAGGACTCGAACTGCGGTCGACTACATGGGAGTTCAGCGACATAGCCATTTCGGTAACTGCTGGTCCCCAGGTCTTCACTTTTTAAAAACTGGATGCACATCTAGCAGCCATTATGAATAATAGTAATTGACATGTTTATCAGCAACTATTAGAATAGCCAGGATTTTCCTTGGTCACTCAGCTTGAGTACTTTGCTAATTTTTAGTTGTTTTATTTTTTTTGTTTTTGTTTTTTTTTGTTTTTTTTTGTTTTTTTTTTGCATAGTTCAGACTTGAAACACATCTCTAAAATAGTAGAGTGTATTTGCTTTCCAACTGCCCTTTGCTTCTCTTCTCTAGTGGATAATTAGAAGGATTTATTCTCTGGAGATATCAAGTAGGCACCTTTCTCATTACCCAAATTCTCTTGAAGAAAAATAAATCAGTATACAGATGAAAGTGAGGAAAATGTCCAGGGAAGCTGTTTTAATCCAGTGAAAATAAGTTTGACTATGCATAATCAGAGAGATGCTGAAGAATTCTTCACCTCCTTTCTTTGTAATAACCTTCAACCTTCTGACATCCCCTAAACTGTGTTGAGGCAAAATTTATAACTTGCTTACTTTACAGACAAAGAACTTCTACTCCCTTTGGGGTTTTTTTTGTTTGTTTTGCTTTGTTTTTCTTTTCTTTTTTTTAAAATTTGTGTAAGCCAAGTTCCAAGGTCATGTGAGGTTGGGGGGCGGGGAGGTGTGGAATCATGTTTCCCAAGACAAAGAGGGAATCATATTTCCAAAGACAAATTTCATTTTGAATAGAAATAATGTTGACATCCTTCTTTTAGAAATTTCAATGAGAAAAAAATTAGATAATGGTGCCAAAGAACAGTGCAATCTAGAAATTTCTGCAAAAAGAGAAGAAAAATGCTACAAGTCTGGGAATTAGCCTAGAATGGGCTTTCTCCAATTTGAAGTCATAGCTCTTTAGTTGAGAAGGAACATATTATAGAAAGATTCCCACAATCTCTGGACCAGCAGGTGATGGAATGGTTAAGGTGCTGGACTCCCACATGGTCAACCACAATTTGAGTCCTGGATTTGGTGGCTTGAAAATTATGCTAGGTGCTTGTACATGCATGCCCAAACAGGAGAATGGAGAAGGCATGGCCACCTCCTCTGAGGAGTGATTTCTCACTTTCCCTCTCTCTATTTCTGTCTCTCTCTGGTGAGCACATGCAACTTATAACAACAACAACAACAACAACAAAAATTTAATTAAGAAAAAAAGATTCCCACACTCTGTGGGTGTAACATCTCTCCCTATCACAAGCATGCTTCTTTCTTAAGCAGTAAGCTCTCTCAAAGGAAGCTCTCTTGGAGATGGCTACTGAGCTTGAGCTGTAAAATACTGCTTTCAGGGACTGAAAAGGAAGATTTTCTGCTGAGATTCATCCTCTGGATTCATTTCTAGAGTGGTAGGGCAACCTCTGTGTCCTTCTCTCTGTCTCTCTGTGTTTCTCTGTGTCTTTTAATTTAAAAACAATTTTTTTATGGTAAAGTATTTTCTAGGTTCTCAAGCCCCTCCTTTATCTTGCTAATTTGCGCCTTTCCCCCTTCACATTTAGGAGAGGCACAAATCCAGGCCCATCTGAGATAGCTACTGAACTTGAGCTGTCAAATATTGCTTTGATGTGGTGCGGAAAAAAAATATTTCACTTTTTGCTTTTTAAAATTAAAATATAAAACTTTTTTACTGTCTTTTTTCTTTCTATCCTCTTCTTCTGTTTTCTTTTCCTTTTTCTTCTCCCTTCACCTCTTGCTTAGCCTCCATGCACTGAGTGTCTAGACAGGTCTAACTGAACAGTATTCAAACATCTTTGTACTATTAGGGTCAGAATATTCCTCAATTACCATAAATCTGATGCACAAAGCTAACAGAGATCAAAGAGATGAGAGACAATGAACTGCCAAAGAGGCAGGAGAAAGGAGCTGACAAGTTCCAGGAGGTGAGGAAATTCTTGCAAGATCTAAAAAAGGAAATACATACTATAAAAAAAGAATCAAATGGACCAGTTAGAGATTAAGGCTATAATACAGGACATCAAAACCTTCCTTGAAAGTATTAAAAGCAAACTAGATCATACAGAAAATCAACTCTCAGATGTAGAAGATAGAATCACTGGCCTAGAAAAGTCACCATAAAGACTGAGAAAATTGCCCAAAAACATGAGAATAATATAAGAGAAATATCATCAAATGTCCAAACATCCAGATAATTGGTATCTCATAAGGGGAAGAGACTCATAAGGGCATTGATAATCTATTCCATGAAATCCTAGAAGAAAACCTTCCAAACCTAGAGAGGCATTCAAGGATCCAGTTCCAAAAAATACGGAAGACCCCAAATAGAATCAACCCAAGGAGATCTTCTCCAAGACACATTATAGCCAGATTGACCAAAACCACAGACAAAAACAAGATACTAAGATTGGCAAGAGAGAAATGTCAAGTTACCCACAAAAGATATCCCATCAGGCTGACAGCAGACCTCTCATCAGAAGCAATGAGAGCCAAGAAAGAATGGGAAAATATATTCAAAGTGTTAAGAGAAAAGCAATTTCAACCAAGAATTCTGTACCTGGAAAGATTAACCTTCATATGGGAAGAAAAGACAAGAACATTCTCAGATAAACGAAACCTGAAAGAATTTACCAACACCAGAACAGATCTCCAAGAAGTTCTGAAGGGAGCTATACCAGGAAAATTAAATACAGACACACAGAAATAAGAGTTTAAAAATGTAAGAAAATGGCCAACTTAATTGTAGGGACAAGTCTGGAGTTGAATATTATATTCCAGAATTTAATTGGGAAGACCGAACCACAACAGAAGATAGATTAAGTACATGAGACTTAACTGATGAAATAGAACTTTATGACTTCTGACTAAAACATTGCTGATTTTCTTCTAGGTTTTGTTTTCCGGTTTTAAGGGTTTTTGTCCTGTCTTGAGCTGCTGATAGGTTCTTGTACCTATTATTTGAACAGAATCCCAAACTGTTTCCTGCTATTAAGTTTTAAGCAAGTTTCCTCAGCATTTCTTTGATTTATTAAAGATAAAGCTGCTTTTCTTGAAATTAAAAATATAGTAAAAAATACCTATTTAATGACCATAGTAAGCTATATAGCATCAGCTAGGTGCTAACTTATAGTATATTCATTCTACTCAGAGTTTCACACCTAAAGTCAGACACGTATTCACAGATATGTACATACCAGCTGAACTTGCTATTGAAAGTAGTTAGATTATTTAAGAAATTTTGTGAATCAATAAAATATGGAGAAAAAAGGAATGGAAAACAATTGTGGACACCTGAGATATGTGGGGAGGGTGGGAAATGGCAAAGGGTGAGAGAGAGGGGAGAAAAACCATATATATATGTGTATATATATATATGTGTGTATATATATATATACACACACACATATATATACGTATATATACATATATATGTATATATAAATATATATATATACGAATGTGTATATATATATATATATATATACACATATATATATGAAACTAGAAATGGAAAATTATTGACAACAACATGTATGATTAGGCCACTGGGTAGTATATTCTGGATGGGAAATCACATTTTGCATGCTGTGACAATGTTCAGTGAATGAATGTAAGTAAACTAATTAATTTCTAAAAACCATTTTAAAAGAATAAAAGGTGATAATAATAGTGGAGAACAGCCCTTCTTCTGTCTCGAAGACTACTAGGCAGATTTATACTAAGCCCACCTTAGAGAACATGTGGGCCACACTTGCCTCACTGTTACACCAAACATTTTACTGACTCCAAAGATGCACTGCTCTATGGAGCCTGTGAGGTTCACTGGCTGTCAGCCTAGAGCAGCCTTCCTCTCCCTTCTCTAATTTGGCCATGTTGTACAGAAAATGTACTCTCTCTTTAGAATTCCACTCAGAGCTGCCTCTGTTCTGTCCCTTACATTCCCGTTGGATGGCTCTTCTGGGTCACAACACTTGACTCTGCTACCAGTCCCTCTTCAAGCTTCTTAAAAGGAGACTAAATCTTTATTCTCAGAAATGATTCCATCTTCCAGTACAGACAGTTTTCAACAACTATTGGTGAAATGAATGGTGCCCACCTATCACATTCCTCAAGACATCACCTCAGTCTGGTGTAGTCATAGAACTCTTTACACATATTTTGTTTTCTTCTAATTGCAATGAAAACTCCTCACTAGAAGGAAATGTGTTGAATTATCTTTGTCTACTAATACTGTACATATGCTGCCAGTGTTCTGTTCCTACATCCTTGGTCCTCACCATTGCATGCACATGGGTCCAGTTTCCAGATTCCAGCATCTCATATCTTTTCATAGGGGCCCTTTTTGAATCCAGAACCTGTTCTTCCAGGTTCCCCTGTGCTTATGCATGCGGTAAACCAGAAATATCAGAGAACTGATGCTCATCACTTGGGAGAAACCCTCGACCAATAGAGCTGGGAAATAGTGCATGAATACCTGACCCCTTGGTGAGATAACTCTAAGAGAGATGCTCTATACCAGCTACCAGAAATTCCATGGATATTAAGCTCTAGTTACCCAAAGGGCAACTCAATATTGCATAATTTATTGACTGCTGCCTTGTCCCTTTCTTCCTTATCAATGTTTCCTAGGTTCACATTCCAACTAAACCAGCAGCACTGAATCTTTTAAAATTGGGAATGTCCCAGCTATGTGTTGGCAGTGGTAATACAGTGCCCTGCAAAATGGAAGCCATATGGTTGACTGGATTTGGATCCTCAAGTTGGCCTGAAAATAATCAGGGTGGATGTGCAGGTGCCTGGGAGCCTGAAGAGCTGGAAGGCTAGGGAAAGGGGATAGCAGCATAATGATACTTTGTATAGGGTGTCTCTCTCTCTCTCTCTCTCTCTCTCTCTCTCTCTCTCTCTCTCATGCATGTACATGCATACACTTTCTATCATTAGAAAAAAAAATTAAGATCTACTTCTAAGAGGACCCAGACTAAAATAGATGTGGAGAGAAGTATATAAGAATATTGACATCCAGGCTAGAGTTGATGGCATCAAGGAAACAAAAATGGAGTTGCTCTTCCATGAGACAGGAAAAATTAGTGTTTGCTCCAGAGAAGTTATGGGCAAGAGGATGGGTGGCACAAAGCCTTGCATTGGAATGATGGAAAGAGAAGCCCAGAGGAGCTGAAGGGCTGGGAAGAAGAACCATGTTAAATGGGATACACGTGATGCTGAGGACTGTCATAGGTATAAAAATAAACCCTCTTTCTGCCTTCCTTATGAGACCATTAGTAAATTCAACATTGTTCTCTAAGAATCTCAGTGGGAGTGGATTCTGTTTGCAGAGTCCACTGACTGCTGAGTCCTTTAGAACAGGGATCCCCACTCCCTGGGCCATGGACCAGTTTTTGGTCCATGGCCTATAAGAACTGGCTGCACAGTAGGAGGTGGCAGGCCAGCGAGTGAAGCTCCATCTGCCTTTACAGTGGCTTCCCATCATACATTACCTCCTGAGATCCGCTTCCTGTCAAATCAGCAACCACGTTAGATTCTCATAGAAGCTTCCAGATGGGACTGTCTAGTTTCAGGAAAACAAGCTTGGGGCTCATGCTGATTTTGCATTATGGTGAGTTGTATAATTATTTCCTATATATTACAAAGAAATAATAATAGAAATAAAGTGTACAATAAATGTAATGCTTTTGAATCATCCTGAAACCATCCTCCATTCCCTAACCCTCACCCATGGAAAAAATGTCTTCGATGAAACTGGTCGCTCATGCCAAGAAGGGTGGGGAAAGCACACAGTCACTTCTCATGGAATTCTTCCTGACCGAATGAATAAATCAATGAAACTTTCCATCTTTTTATAGGCACATCCATTAATAACCAATGATAATCATTTTCGGTGCTCTCTGGTTGAAATTACTTCAGTTGCAAAGCGTACCTTTTCGTATCTATTTAACTTTCCTACTGATGCTACTTCTATGTCAGCACACACATGTGCACACACACAATACATATAGCAAACTTTTCTTAGGTAGTCACTTGGACACACACAATTTAGTATTGGTGCTGATTAGGAAAGCCTAGGAAAATGAAAAGTCATTCAATCATTAAACAAATATTTATACAACACATAATTATATGTTATTGGAGACTCAAAACTGAAAAAACTAGAATTCTTGTCTTCAAAAAGGTCTCGGTATGAATTGTGGTCATTATTCTCTCTGCAACAATTTCCCTTTGGTGTGAACTACTGGTGAATCATCCCATGGAAAATACCCACGTCTCATTCAGTTCCGTTCTTTGGGACAGACTTGCTGTGCTATTAGTGCATCACCAGTGTGTTTTCTTGGAAGAATATATCCTTTAGTCTCTTTCTCTTGTCCTGGGGAGGTAGAAGTGCATCCCAGCATATAAGCACATTTGTTATTATCTCTCTCATCCTCAGGCTTTCTTTCAGTCACTCACTTCCTGGACATCCTGCCCAAAAGGCAAAACAGAGTTTCTAGACATTTTGTTTTTTAAAAAAGTTGGAAAGCACTCAGGTCAATTTTATTTGGACAGCAGAGCCAATGTGCGTCTGTGGCTCTTCTGATGTAAGACAGTTACGGACTCAAACTGAGCCAAAAAGTAACAGGGGCAGAGGAAGCAGGACGGAGGGCATAAAGGGATGGAGATAGTCTTGAATACAGTGTGAGTGCTGTTTGCAAACCTTTAAGCTTCCTACAAAGAAAGGTAATTTTACGTTGTTTCTGGCTTTGAGGACAGTCAGTGTTGTTCTTTGGATAATACCCATTTGAACATCCCAGAAAATCTGATGGATAAAATGATGAATGGAGGAAGGAAAATAGTAAGGAGACTTAAGTTGTAAGTTACAAATCTGGTCATTCTGATGTTAACTTTCAACGAGAAAGAAAAATTGTTTCTGGTTTGTTTCTGGTTTGAAAAAGAACAATTAGGAACTCTTGCCTGTTTTCAGGCTCAGTTCATCTATAAACCCTTAGAAGATAAATCCAACCATAAATCACCTTGTTAAATGGACTTAGAATTTGAGTGGCACTGCACTATTTGCTTTTTGTTCCATTCCACACTTGACTTATGTTTAAAGAAAAAATATTTGATCCTTACAAGTTCATCTACTGAATTTCAAGGCTTATCTCACTAACCTAATATGATATTTAACGAGTAGTTATTTCCTCAAATGTTTTATATATGACACGTGAAAAGGCAAATGAAGACAGGCCCTGTAGCCTAGTGGTGAAGGGAACCAGATTCCACATGGCTGATTGTGGTTCAAATCTCACTTCCCATGAGATAAAAAACACACCTTATGCTTGTGAAAATCCTGACAAGATGGATAAAGAGGGGAGGAATGATTATGATGTGGCCATACCCTATTGGTGGGTGCTTGCTCCCTTTCTTTTTGCCTCTGTGTCTCTCTGGCAAGTGCATGCACATTTTAGCAATATAAATAAATAAATCAAGCAAATTGATAAATATTAAAGGAGATACAGGCCTTAGTATGGCCTTTCTTTACCTTCCACCCTTTTATAGTGTGAATTTTTTTAATGCTGTTTTAAAAGAGGTTTACCACATTGTCCCTGAGCTGGAAGGAGTTTAAGAATAAATATTTTAGGTACCTGTCACAGATGTAAAACAATCTGGGCTCTTTATGTTTGCTTTTTAAACTAAGAAGTATAGATTTGGAGAAAGGCGAGATCATTTTAGGTTATATGGGTTTATTCAGCATTAATTAAGGAAATAATTCAATACACAGTTATGAAATGACTACAAGAAGATGGTGGGATTGGAACTAAGCAACAATCAGACATGTAAAAATGTCACTAAACATGTGCTGATTACAGAAGTGTGTGAGGTTGGGGGGTGGGGCAGGCAAGGCTGTGGCTGAGAAAAGCAAGTCAAAGGAACAATAAAATCAGAGAGAAAAAATGGAGCTCGGTGACAAAGGGACTTGAAGGAGGTAAATGACAGTAATTTTCCTTGCTGTATCTGCAACAGGTAAAAACTTGCATCTTCAAAGAAGCTATTATTACAATTTTTATTGACTAAAATGATTAAATCAGTAAAATCTCTAGTCTTTTTTATTCTTATTGCCAGAGGGCTTATGCACTCACCAGAATGAGACAAAGAGACAGAGAGAGAGGAAGAAAGCATCCCCCCACACACCGCCAGTGGATGTGGTCATGCCACAATCCCTTCTTCATTTCTCCATTCTGTTGGGATTTGGGGTACATACACTGACACACCCAGCATGTTTTTCAAACTACCGGGGCTGATACTTGAACCATATAATCACCCATGTGAGATCCACCTTCTTTAACAACTAGGCCATTTTTAATGAAAAAAAAAAAAAAAAGAAAAAACACTAAATGAAACTTTCTTCTTTTGAAAGAAAGAAAGAAAAGTTTTCCCAAGGTTTAAATAAACACCAAGGCAAGAAATCTAATCTTTTTTTCAACCATGAGTAAGTGATGACTTATTCCCTTCAAACATGCTAATATATATTAAATAGAATAACATGAATTTCAGGCATCTTGAATACACAAAGAGCCAGTATTTCCAGCTCTTCCATAAGAAACTAAAATATGTGTGGAAAGAAAATTAAAAAAAAATACAGGCCCAGACAAATACTTTCTTCCTCTACTTTCTAAGCTAATATAAAATTATTACAATTTTGGTTGGGACTGGAGAGCATGGGAAAGTGCTATACACACAAGATTAATTGGGTTGTGTTGCAGAATCAGGTGACTGATTTGAACTTTCATGTTACCCAAACCAGTTTTGCTTGATTATTGAGATCTTAAAGGTGGGAAGTCTAACTAAATAAACACTCAAAGATATTTTAGAATTTCTCAGTATTTACTTTTACCTCAAGTTCCCCCTATGTACAAATCTAAGGTCATTATGCTTAGTTAATTATTATCTTTAAATCTATGTAAGATTTGTGACTTCATTTTAAAGATACGCTGCTAAGTTTTAAAAAATAAATAAGAAGTTTTCTCATTTAAGTTAGAGATTGGCAAACATTTTCTTGAAGGGCTAAATAGTAAGTATTTTATGTGTGCAACTATAGAACTCTGCTCTTGTAATCAAAGAAGCCATAGACGATACAAAAGCAATTGATAATGGCTATGTTTCAGTAAAACTTGCTTATAAAAAGAGTTGGCTGGGGTCAGCACGTGGTGTAGTGATTAAGGCACTGGACTCCCACATGTCCAACCATGGTTTGGGTCCTGGACCCAGTTGCTTGAAATACTCCAGGTACATGTGCATATGTGCCCAAAATCCTGACAGGAGAATACAGGAGAAGGGATTTTGGCATGGCCTTCCCACCCTGCATGGGGGAGAATGATTTCTCACTTTCTCTATCTTTCCAGGGAGTGCACACACCCTACAGCAAAAATCTCTCTTACAAAAATGAAGAAGAAAAAAAGAAGTGGCTACCCCAGGGCGATAGTTTGACAACCCCTTAGCTAAATGGTAGTGCTATTCAGGTAATTGCTAAGCCTCTTTCAAACTGAGTAACCAGTATGAGCCCCCTCACTTCAATTTTATGATACTGTGAGTAGGAAGTTGATACCTGGAATGAGTACATAAAGTTTAATAAGATAACTGATATTTTGTTTAAAAATGTTACATATTTCAACCAGCTAGTGGTATGGCGGTTAAGTTGGCCAGATCTCACATGGCCAATTGTGTGGTTTGAGACTCCTTTATAAACCATACCAGAGAGGTGTGCATGTGTGCCCAAAATCCTGAGAAGAGATGGAAGAAAAGGGATTGTAGTGTGGTCATTTCCCCTGCTGTATGCTGTCTCACTTTTCCTCTCTCCCTCTACCTTAGAGCAAAAGTAAAAAAAAAAAAAAGGAAAAGAAAGTTACATACTCTTTCAATTTTTCACATTTTAATTTCTAATTCAGAAATATGTCAAATGTAGATAAGTAAGAAAATAATATAAAATATACTAGTATACCTATTGCACAGATTTTATAATGGTGACTCCATGTTTGGTCCATATTTTTTTAACTAAAATACTACAGATACAACTGAATATTTATTTCCATTCTTTCAACTTTTCTCCTTGTCAAGAAGTTGACTTTTCTTTTGAAGGAAGTCTATCTTTTCTCTCCAGTTGCTTTTACGATTTTTTAAATTGTCTTTGGTATTCTGCAACCTGAGGATTTATATCTTTCATCAACTCTGAAAAATTATCAATAAACCTATCTTTGAATATAATGTTTTCCCCATTCTCTACTTTCTTTCTTTCTTTTCTTTTTTTTTTTTTTTTTGGAGAGATTTTTGCTATAGGGCACGTGCGTTTGCCAGACAGACAGAGAGAGACATAGAGATAGAAAGCGAGAAATCACCCCCCAGGGGGGATGGTCACGCCGCAATCCCTTCTCCTCCATTCTCTTCTCGGGATCTTGGGCACGCACGCACATGTGCCCGGCGTGAGTTTTAAGCCACCGGGTCCGGGACGCGAACCGCGGTCGACTACGTGGGAGTCCAGCGACATAGCCATTACGCTAACTGCTGGTTCCCATCTACTTTCTTTCTGTTGGGCAGGAATTTTTATTTATGTTGGATCTTTCATCCTCTGTTTCTACCTCTGTTTTGCCCTATTTGTGCCACAAATTGTGGTAATTTCCATAAACCTTTTTTTCAATTTGTTAGCTTCCTTTCAAATTATTTAATTGTAAAATCAATTGAGCTTTTAATTCAAGGACATTTTCTTCATTTCTAAAGCTCCATTGTTTGTCAAATCTGCTTTATGTTTTCTGTAGTATAGTATTTTTTAAGTTATTTTTATCCTTTTTTATTGTAATCATTTTGTTTTATATATTATTTCACATTGATTATATTATGTTCAATGGAGACTTGTGGTATATAATTCTTCTATATTGTGTTCACTTTCTCTCATGACTTGTTATTTGTGTAGGAGAACCTGTTATAACAGGGAATGTTCTTATCTGTTTTATGTGGTTTTCCTTCGAATCCTTGCCCTTATGGAAATGCTTCTCAAGAATTATTTTACAAGTTTTTGCTGAGTGTTTCAAGGATTTCACTAAACTGAGATCTGTCTTTCTGTTTGTTAGTTTTTCATATTAAAAATATCCACATCAATAGATGATGTAAATTTGAACAGGCTTAGAGTTTTTTTTCTTTTTTTTCTAGGATTCTTTTCATAATCCCACCCAAAAGACAAGTTGTCTTTTTTCTTTTTTGCACCAGAAGTAAAATTGTTTGGAGGCCAGCAGGTGGCATGGTGGTTAAGGTGCTGGACACCCATTAGCTGACTATGGTTCAAGTCATACATCTAGTAGCTTGCTTCTTATTTTCCCTCTCTGTCTCTCTCTGGTAAGCATGTGTGCCCTGTGGCAAATTGAAGAGTGATAATAGTAATAAATAAGATTAAGTAAATATTCTTAAACCAAAAAAAAGACAAATAAAATTACTTGAGTCCCCCTTTCACTTAGGCAAGAGCCTTTCTATTATCCAACTTGGTGGGTAACATGCTTTAGCTCCTTTACCCTTCCCGAGCAAAGCCCTGTTTCCTGCACCTAAACAAGGATTAATGCACTTCTAGGTATACCTTAAGGCTTAAATCTTGGGCAGTTTTGCTCTTGGTTGCTAGAATGTACTACTCTGATTTTAATTGCCTCCTTTATATGTATCATTTTCTTGCTTTTGAACTTAGCTATGTAATTAAACATTGTTATATTATATATATATTATTTCTGTGTCTTTGTAACTGAAAGAAAAAATAGCTCTGAGTTATCTTTGTCATCTTGCTGAAACAACTCTTTAAATTGCTGTGGTATCATTCCAAGAATTTCTATTTATGATTTTTGTTTTAATTACAAGGCTATTTTTTAGGTTTTTAAAGATCTTCTAATACGTTTGTTCTTGAATACCAAATATATGCAGTCTCACAGAATTTGTCTATTTAGGTTATCTAAAAATAAAAATAAATAATTAAAAAAAAGAAAGCTCTAGGTTGTGGGAGTGTTAAGATGCTGAATCCTACATGACTGACTCTGTGGTTAGAATCCTGGACCTAGCAGCTTGAAAATCATGTCCGGCATGCATACGTGCATGCTCAAAATCCAGAGAGAAAAATGGAGGAGAAGGGATTCATGTGGCCATTTCCCCCAGGTGGGAGGTGATTTCTCACTTTCTCTCTCTTTCTTTCTCTCTGGTGAGCGCATATACCCTATAAGCAAAAACTAAAAGAAAAAGAAGAAAAAAAAAACTTGATTTGCTAACTACTTAATAATGGAGGGAGCATTTGAAAAATTATTGAGTTTAAACTCTATTCCTAACGAATGTATAACAAATAGTCTTAGTGGCTCTATACTATTTTTTTAAGAAATCAAGAAAATTTCACAAATATTTCTTGATACAAATTTAAAGTGTTATTTATCATTATGCCAGAAGAAAATCAGCACCCTCCATGATCAAAGATCCTTTTGTAAGTACGTTTGAAAATTTATTTTTGCATTGTAGAAAAATGGATAGTATTACATTTTCACAAATTGCACCCACACCTACTTTGCCATGAATCCAAGTCTTTAATGTGACTTAGAAAAAGGTTTTGTATATTATACCTATAGTTTCACTAATTCCATCCCAAATAAGGATCAGCATTGCAGCTAAATTTCTGCTTAAGTACATTTTAAGGTGCTTTTTTTCCCGGTGTCTGGACCACTATGCCATAATCCTCTGAAATTATCAGTGCACGCAAAAATTGCAGGCTAGCATGTAGTGCATGTCCTTAATAGCTCCTCCTTCTCATTGTTGTAAAAAAAATAGGAGTTTTAGAAAGTGCCACTGAATTCGATTGTTTTTATATGCTTGGAACTGTGACTAGCAAGGCACCATGCACTGAAATATAAGGCTAAATTAATGTCGATACTCGTCTCTTCTTGGAAGATGTAGCAGAAAGAGCATCGTCCAATCCTTTCTCCCTCCCCCTTCCAAGAGATAACAGCATCTAATAAATGTCACTAGTGTCAGCATTTTCAAACTGGAAATTAAAAAATCATGCGACAGCTCAAGTCAGTTTGTTAATACATTTACGTGCTCGTGTTTGTCTGATTACAGCATGATAAAGCATACCATCAATCTAGGAGATTCAAGCCAACAGCAAGCTTTTCTGGCAAACAGAGTGACCTAATTCTCACTCGTGAAAATTTCTTCCCAACCCCTAGCTCATTAACTTCTCGTTTTCTCCAGACTTTGTCCTTTTTGAGTGTTTGTTTTCTTGGTCATAAGAATACTTCTTTTGGAAATCCAGATTTTAGTCTGTAACACACAGGGCTCAGAAAAAGCATGAGCTCTTTTCTCATGCTTTCTGTAGTCACTGGGTGAAGCCTAATATTTCTCCTCCTCTTAGCTTAATTTGCATTGTTTTCTTCAAGAGTCACTTTAAGAGTGACCTTTCTACTTTATTTCTCATACACCTTACTCCAACTTGGGTTGCTGAGTTGGGCGGGGGCAGGAAGGGCAGTGTATCTCTGCAATTAGGCTTCGGGCAAAATACTTTCTTTCCTGTTTTTTTTTCCTCAAGTCAGCTTTAGTTCCTTCCACTGAAATGTGTCTTATCTGATGCCACAAAGGTTTTCAAGCTCTACCATGCTAGGAGGTCACAGAGGTGAGTGATTTATCAATTTAAAATGCATTAGAGTTTTTTTCTAGGTTGTATCTTTTTCTGTTTTATGAGTGCTTCTTGATGTATTTTCTGCAAGTGGCAAGTGAAGTTTTCCACTTCCCTTTATGTTTCTAAACTCCAATCTCTCTCTGTCTCTATAAAAGATGGCATTGACCTACTTCCCTTTTTGCATACAAAAAGGTTTGTGCTTGACCTTAACATAAAGAATATCTAATAAGTGTGTGGTAAATTGGCTGTTTTAAATTAGACCATGAAACAAGTTATTTACCCAAGAGTAATAAATGACAATAGAATGGCCGTACAAATGGTCAACATCTATCTTTAGTTTTAGTTATCTAATAATTCATTCCTGAGTCCTAACAAGTGCATAGTAAATCAAAGGAAGTACAACTTCCCTTAAAAATGGTCAAGATCAAGGGCCCACAGTTGATGTGGTGGATTCCCCATGGTCAACACCATAGTTCAAGTACCAGACCCAGTGGCTTGAAAAACACCCTGGGCATGTGTGCATGCTGCCCAAAATCCCAAGAGGAGAGTGAGAGAAAAGGGACTGTGGCATGGCCATTCCCCTTAGAGGATGGGAGGAGTGTGGTTTCTCATTTTCCCTCTCTCTTTGACCATCTGTCTCCAGAGAGTGCATGCATCCTATGCAAAAACAAAAAACAAACAAACAAACAAAAAATCTAAAAAAAAAAAGATCAAGATCAGTAGATACATACGTGTATCACTTTTCCTATAAGTCAATTTCCACTCAGACTAAAGGGTCATTCCCTACTGATTATAAATTTCTTATACTACCTTCCCTTCAGAAAAAGTTACCTATTGTGGAAATGGCAGAGGGTGAGAAATGGAGTGGGGGGAGCATAGATAGATAGCTAGATAGATAAAAGAAACAAGAAATGGAAAATTATTTGTTGATGATAACATGTATGACTAAGCCACTATACAGTGTATTCTGGATGGGGAACTGCATTTTGTATGCTGTGATGATGTTCAGTGAATTAATGTAAAATAAATAAATTTTTAAAATAATATTTTTTTAAAAAAGAGAATTCAGGGCCCACCTCCAAAATCATTAAATTGGATCTACTATAGAAGTACATTTTAGAATGATAAGTTCTAGAATGATAAACTTAAATGTATAATAAAAATTTATAGGCAGAATATTAAAAAAAAGTCACCTATGTTAGTGGTCACATCTTTTCAAGTGCTGATTTATAAATCAAAGTAAACAAAATGGATCAAAACTATTTGAAGACGGTAAAAACTACCAAGCAAGAAAGCCACCTGATGATATATGTGAGTCTGGGCTTTCTGACCACTTGAGTGTAAGCTTTTTCAAGTGTAAACAAAGAATATGTCAGACCAGAATCATATTGCGCACTCAGTCAGGAGAGAACTAGCCACAAGGAAATGACAATGGCTTCACTGTCACCTGCAGTTCCAGTGAATGCGTTAGGATTAGAACTGTGCTCAGACTGATCAGTAAGCAAGAGTTGTCATTACTGGAATATCTGGGTAACAGAATCATATGTTTTCAGTAAGTGAATTCTATTAAGCAGGAAAACTTTAACTCTTAACAATCTAATTTATGACTTTCAAAAGAATTAATCCCATATTTATACTCATGTATATAGGACAAATTTATTTTTGTTTTCTGACCCTACTCCATGTCTGTTTTTTTTTTTTTAAATTGAATTATGTGCCAAGGTGCCAATGCAGTGTTTTCTGTACATTTCAAAACAAAATTGAAGAAGTGACTATATTTTTTGAGCCTTGTGGGAATGACTATATATTATTTTTCTGTAATTTATCACTTCTAACAACGTAAGGCACTGACACAATAGATATTTAATGAATACTTTGTAATCGCTTTGTGACTAATCATTCACTGTCACAGAATAAATGAATGTTAGAGTTGGGCATGCCATGTCCCAGTTCAGGACTTCCATTAAACCATGAGATTCCCAATAAAAAGAATTTGGTTGTATAAAAGCAAATTATAGTAACCTAAAATTGTTGTGCTAACATTTTTAAACTTTTTGAATTCCAGACATAAACCACTAAAATAAATGTAGCCTTAAATAATCTTGGTGGGTTACCATTTAAATGATTGTAACTTTTCTCATGGTTCATTTTAAGGAGTGAATATTTTCAACTAGGAGGGGCCCACCACTATGACATCTATTAATCGCTATTGATGCTTTCTCAATAAACTTTGAAACAAGAGTATTAAGGTTTTTTTATAGTGAAATGTAAGGGATTGAAATTTTAGTCAATGACAGTGATTTATGTATAATAAGACATAAAGCCAAAAACAGGAATATTTTCCAGTGTTAACTGCTGTAATTACATTTAAATCTTCAGAAATATTTAATCTGTATGAGTCAAAAATCTTTATATGTCCATAGCATCATTTAAAACAAATAAATCATTTCACTTGCCTTCATAAAACCTTCTGATTTATTCTGAGTCCTTGCAATGGACTAAATGCGGAATTAATTTTTTTGAAAGTCACAAATTCCAAACTTAGAACAACCTTGCAGGCTCTCTAAGTCTTCAGGATTTCATGGCCATCCATTCCTCAAACATGCCACATTCATTCTATCTTAGAGCTTTGGTACCTGCCAATGGGAGCTGAAAGTTAGTAGACAGATGTTCCAGTCTCCCAGTTTTCAGGTAAAGAAGTTTGGGAGGCCTTCTGTAGTTTCTTAAGGAATCGCAATGCAAATCAAACCCGAAGTTCCCACAGCAGTAGCCTTAATATTGGCTGTTTCTCATTTTCCATCTCACTTTCCTCTCTGCTTCATTCCTATTTCCTGGGGAAATCTCCAAATTTACCATCAATAATCAGTATTCAAGACTTTGTCTCATGCTCTGCTTTCAGGAAAATTCTAATTAAGACATCTCCAATATAATAAATGACCCATAGAGCCAGAGAGCTTATCTTTTTCATATTTTGCTTTTGTAAAATATCTAGCAGAGTGCTTGACATTAGCCTATGTATGTGTATGTTGTGTATACATATTAAAAGAATTACAGGCAAGAGTACAGGATATGAATTGACTTTTCCATTTATATCTACTGAAATAAATATATATTTTTGTATTTACTGAAATAATAAAAATGTAAGCAAGAGTAGAGATTATGAATGAGTTTAGGGGGGAAAATAGTATTCAAAAGAAAGGGATGATCAAAGGAAAAAGATATAGAGGCTATAGAGAAGTATGAGCCAGCATACCAACTGAATACCGAGAAGATATAAAACATGCATAGAAATTGTTGTAAAGTTCTAAGACATTCAATCATATACAACAGGACTCAGGATTAAGGATGTCTATTATGAATTTTAAATGTTTGAATATTGAAAGTTTTGGTTTTTGGAATCTCAGTTTGATTCATGTGATAACAAGTTTATGTATCAAATCCTAATGTAATTTGCTAACTAGTACTTCTTTAATAAAAAGGGATGTAGGAACTTCTGCTTATGGCTATGCCACAATAACTGCTACAAGACTTGTTCTACCATGAACAATGAGACAATGTATGTGAAGCAAGTCTTTTTGGTAATTGGACTTAGGAACTACAGGATGTAAACTTTGAGAGAAGGAAAGCATTTCAGTTGAGCCCCGTTTGACCTGGCTTTCTGCCTAGAGGCACTGAAGACACCAGCTGTCATAAGCTAAGCTGCTGGAAGCAAAACAGTGAAAGCAGTTTTGATGAATAGAGGCAACTCAGATCAGAGGAGAAATTCCTGTATGGCTGACAGCTGAAAGAAGAGGCTAGAAGTAATGTGATGCTGGATGTTAGAGTTCTAGTCCAACCACAGTGAAGAGATCTCACCAAATACCTCGGATACACAGTTTAAACTTCAGAAGGACCAAACCCAATAGGTACAAACCATACTGTAGATCAAGAACCACACCATAGAACTAAGGCAAAACCAAAATAGGCCAAAAATAACAAAGAATAAAATTAAGTGTGACAGAATCAAAATGATCCACAAGTAATTTAATTAGTTACTGGAATAAAACTCAATGCTCTCTAAGGGAAGACAACATAACCTGGACTACCCATAACATAATCATGCCCAATGTCCAACATCCAGTAGGAATGGATTAGACAAGTAAAGAAGCAGAAAAATATGATACATTATTAAGGAAAAAAAAAGAGTAAGTAAAAATGCATGCTGAGATGACATTGATATCAGAATTTGAATTAAAAGATCAAAAGAGAAATTATAAAATTGTTCTAAGACCATAGTATATAATGGACATAATGAATAAATTCACAAAGAATCTTAGTGACAGATTATCAAATTAGATTTTTCAAAAAAAAACCACCTCTATAGTATCTATAAGAAAGACATTTTAAATATAAAGATGTAGATAAATTAAAAGTAATAGGATTAAAATATACACTGCACAAATGCTAATTATAAGAAAGCTTATGTGACTAAATTAATAACAAATAAAGTAGACTTCACAATGAGGAATGGTACCAGGGATGAAATGGAAGTTTTAACATGAGGAAAACCTAAATTTACTAAGAAGATAGAACAATTCCAAATATGTATCACCTGGCCTCACTCCTTCTGTGTGGATAGCACACCTGCAAACATGAATGTCCCTAAAATCGGCCAGACTTTCTATAAGACTGTGGCAAGCACCAACCTCATAAAGTGACAGTACAAAAAGGGCAAATACTCTCTGCATGCTCAGGGAAAGTGGTGATATGACAGAAAGCAGAGTGGCTATGGTGTACAGATAAAGCCTATTTTCTGGACAAAAGGAAAAAACTACGAAGATTGTGCTGAGGCTTGAATGTGTTGAGTACAATTGGAGATCTAAGAGGATGCTGTAAGAGAGGTAAGCATTTTGAACTGGGAGGAGATAAGAGAAAGGGTCAAATGATCCAGTTCTAAGCTTCATCTTTTTTATTATGAAGACGACAAAATCTTGAGGTGAATGTTCGCCTCATTTGATTATAGTTGGTCTTTTTGTGAGGGAATAAAGTAATCAATAAAATTCCCCCTTTGGGGAAATTTGATTCATGATAAAAAAAAAAACCAGAGATGTGTTCACCTAAAAAACATAATTTTACAATTACATAAAACTTACATAAATAGAAAAATAACCAAATCCATAGCATAATTATCTTAATATGTTTGTGTTGCTATGACAAAATACTTGACACTAAGTAATTTGTAAAAAACAAACAAACAAACAAACAAAAACAAAACAAAACAAAAACAGAAATTTATTTCCTAACAGTTCTGGAAGCTAGGATGTCCAAGATCAAGGTGTTGGCAGATTCTGTCTCAGGCTAGGGTCCTGGTTTCTGATTTCAAGATGGTGCCTTGAATGCTATGTCTTCGCATAGCAGAAGAGTAGAAGAAAGCAAACCCACTCACTAAGTTTTCTTATAAAGATCCTGATTCTAATCCATGAGAGCTGTACCCTCATGGCTTAATCACCTCTTAGCAGCCCTACCTGTTAATACTATAACATTGGCAATTATATTTCAGCACATGAATTTTGGGGGACATTTAGACAATAATAATAACTCAATATTTTAACATTCTTGTCTTAGTAATTCATAGAATTAGACAAAAAAATCAACGAAGTTATAGACGATCAGAACAATACTATCAAACAAACTGACTTACCTGAAATTTGTAAATGAGTATACCAAAGATTCAAATAATACATTTTTCTGTCATGTGTACCTTGAATGTTTACCAAGATAGGCCATATTTTAGGCCATAAAGTTAGTCTCAGTACATTTCAATAGACTGAAAATATACCGTGTATGTTAGCTGGCTACAACAGAATTAAAGTAGAAATGAATAACCAAAGATAACTAGAAACTCTCCAAACATTTGGAAATGAAATAACAAAGCTTTATATTACCCATGGTTTGGAGAAATTTGAAAATGTGTTTAACTGAATAATAAAAATTTTTAAATTGTGAAAGTGAGAGAAAAAATTTTATCTTTAAAGGCTTATATTAAGAACAAAAGAAAAATATATAAATAATGATCTAAAATTTTACCTTCGAAAGCTAGAAATAAGGTAAAACTAAATCTAAACAGTGGAAATAGAAAAATAATAAAGAGAAGGGAAATCAATGCAATTTAAAATAAAAAGACAGGGCTGGCAGGTGGTATGTTGGTTAGCATAGCTGGACTCCCACATGGCTGACTGCAGTTCAAGTCTTGGACTTGCAGCTTGCTTTCTCACTTTCCTTCTCTCTCTCTGTCTCTCTCCGGTCAACTTCAAAAAATAAAATAAAATAATTACAATGAACAAAGTTAGATTAAATAATTCTTTAAAAATATTTAAAAATGAATAAAGTCAAAAGTTGCTGCTTTGCTAGCTATCCAGATTTTAAAAAATAGATGAAACCAAATTACCAATAGCAGAAACAAAACGAGAGATATCCTACAGTTCTTCCTGATATTAGAAGACTAGCCAAGGAATACTATAAACAAATTTATGCTAAATCACAAAAGGGTAATAATACATCATAATCAGGTGGGCTTCCTTCTAGAAATTCAAGGTTAGCATAAGATCTGTAAACCAAAGTAATTCACCACACCAACAGAAAGAAAATGGCCCTAAAGCATATAATTATCTTCATAAATGCAGAAAATAGGTACTAAAAATTTAAGCTCATTTCTTCTATTATCTCTTAGCAAACTACAGTAATTAACTGGAACTTCATCAACTTGATAAACATCATCTACACAAAAGCTACACTTAACATTATACTTGATGTAAAATTTTGAACGCATTCCCATTGACATCAAGAACAATGTAAAGGTATTCATTCTCACCATTGCTATTCGGCATTATATAGCGATCTTACCATGTTCAATAGAAAAAAAAATTAAAAACAGATGGAAAAGTATTAATTTGGATGGGAAAATACAATCGTTTTTATTCTCATGCAAAACAATTTTTAGTATGGAAAATCCCCAAGAATTTATAAAACAGTTAAACAACTAGTAAATGATTTTATCAATGCCACATAATACAAGGTCAATACACAAAATTTAATTGTATATATACTAGCAGCCAAAGGCTGGCAAAAAAAAAATATTAAAAATACCTTTTTTAGGGACCAGCAGATGGTATAATGGCTATGTTGCTGGACTCCCACATAGTCAACCACAGTTCAAATCCCTGACCCAGAGGCTTAACATGCCAAGCACATGTGCATGCATGCCCAAAATCCTGAGAGGAGAATGGAGAAGGGATTACAGCATGGCCAACCCCCTGGGGGTGATTTCTCACTTTCTGTGTCTCTTTCAGTGAGCACAGGTGCCCTGTAGTAAAAATCTCTCTCTGGAAAAAAAAAGACACTTAAAATTGATCTAAATAATAGTATACTTAGGAATAAGACCTCTGGATTGAAAATTACAAAATATTGTTAAAATAAATTAAGGAAGATCTATTAATAGAGAGATATACCACCTTCATAGATCAGAAGGTCCCATATTGTTAAAAAGTCAATTTACACCAATTTGAACTACAAATTCGATACAAAACCAATCAAAATTTTAACTCAGGACCATCAGATGGTGTAATAGTTATGTCACTGGACACCCACATAGTCTACCACAGTTTGAATCCCAGACCCAGTGACTTAAAACTCATGCGAGGTGTATGTGCGTGCATGCCCAAGATCCCAAAAGAGATTGAGGCATGTCTATCTCCCCCTAGGGAGTGATTTCTTACTTTCTGTCTCTCTGTCTCTTTAGTGAGCACACATGCCTTATAGCAAAAACCTCCCTTAAAAAAAAAAAAAAAACTTAATAAACTTTATTCATTTGAGAACTCAATAAGTTAGTTCAAACATTTGTATGATAATGAAAATACTCAGAATTGCCAAAATGATCTTGAAAAAAGAAATTATTATAAATACATATTGTCTGATTTCAAGACTTATGTAAAGCTATAATCATTAAGACAGAATAATATTGAAGTTAAATTTAGACAAAAGTATTCATGGATCAGAATAGACTCCATAAATATTTCCACATATATAATGTTAATTGATTTCTAAGATGGCACCAAGGCAATGCATGAAGTTACCAGCTAACTGCTAGGTAAGAGGGTCTGGAAGATACTTCATTTATTAAAAGGGATACCAGCATAACATCACTGAGGAGCTTAGTGGTAGCTGCTCTGTGCTGGCTACAACTACTTATAAAGTAGGATGTTCTGGGGACCAGTAGTTAGCATAATGACTGTGTTGCTAGACTCCCATGTAGTCGACCGCGGTTCGAGTCCCAGACCCGGTGGCTTAAACTCATGCCGGGTGCATGTGCGTGCGTACCCAAGATCCCAAGAGGAGAATGGAGGAGAAGGGATTGTGGCATGGCCATCCCCCCTGGGGAGTGATTTCTCACTTTCTGTCTCTCTCTGTCTTTTAGGCGAGTACACATACCCTATAGCAAAAACCTCTCCACCCCCCCCAAAAAAAAAAGAAAAAAAAAATAGGATGTTCTGGAACTAGGATTCTTGATATCAACAGAGAAGAAAGATTAAGAAAAAATATAGGCAAGGAATTAGCATTAAACTTTTAGAAACAAAGTAAGCATAATTATTGTAATGAGAAAGCTATGCATATGGTACTTCAGTAGTAAGACAGTCAGACCGCAAGTATACCATTGAAACCTATTTTCACTATCCAACAGTAGCCACTAGTCACATGTAGCTATTGGAGTTTAATGTTTAATTAATTTAAGAATTCTTGGGACCAGTGGGTGTTGTGGTGGTTGTGCTAGACTCCCACATAACTATCTGAGGTTTAAGTCCTGGACCTGGATGGTTGCTTTCTCATTTTCTCTCTCTCCCTCTCATCTCTCTCTGGTGAATGCACATGTTCTACAGCAAATTAAAAACTAATAAAATTTAATAAATAATTTTTGAGGTTTTTTTGTTTGTTGTTGTTGTGGTTAGAGAGTACATGTGCTCACCAGAGAGACAGAGAGGGACAGAGAAACAGAAAGTGAGAAAGAACCTCTTGGGTAGATGATCATGCCACAATCCCTTCTACTCCATTCCACTCTTCTCTTGAGATTTTGGGCATGCAAGCACATGTGCCCAGCACAAGTTTCAAGCCACCAGGTCTAGGACTCAAATTGTTATCAACCAAGTTGAAGTACAGCAATATAACCATTATGCCATCTGCTGATGCCAAATAACTATTTTGAAAAAATAATTCTTTTTTTTTTTTTTTTTTTTTTTGAGAGGTTTTTGCTACAGGGCGTGTGCACTCGCTAGAGAGACAGAGGCAGAAAGCAAAGAAATCACCTCCCAGGGGGGGATGGCCACACTGCAATCCCTTCTCCTCCATTCTCTTCTCAGGATCTTGGACATGCACACACACACACACCCGGCGTGAGTTTAAGCCACGGGTCCGGGATGCGAACCGCGGTCGACTACTTGGGAGTCCAGTGACATAGCCGTTACGCTAACTGCTGATTCCCCATAGCAAACTTTAAGTGTTTAAAATTTTTTACATCAGTTTACTAAATCACTTTGATACATTCTTATTCTAAAATAGTTTGGTATATAAGAAAATATACAACAGCAGGGATGAAGTCAGAAAGCACCATTTCCGAAGTAGAGAATAATCCCTCTGCGGCTACTAAATCTGCTGGCACCTTGATCTTGAACTTCCCAGCCTTTCAAATGGTGAGCAATAAATTTCTGCTGTTTATAAATGACCAAATCTGGGCTAGCTGATGACATGGTAGTTAAGGTGGCTGGATCCCACATAACTGACCGTCATTTGAATCTCAGATCAGGCAGCTTGAAAAGCATACCAGCACATGTGCATGCATGCCCAAAATCCAAAGAGGAAAATGGAGAAATGATTTGAATATGGCCAGGCCCCCTGGGGGTGCTTTTATACTTTCTCGCTCTCTTCCACTCTCTTTTACTCTAGCAAGTACATACATTCTAAAGCAACTTGAATTATATATAAATGATCATGTTCGTGGTATTTTGTTATAGTATCCTGAACAGATTAAGACATATGTCAGCATAAGAAAGAATAACAAAAAAGTGGTATATTTATACAACAAAATACTACACTACAATAAAAATGAAAGAATAAATTTCTGATACACACCACATGCACGAGTCTTGAAATCATCATGGTGAACAAAAGAAGCCACACATAAAACAAAACACAGTACTTCTGCTTATATAAGAAGTAATTAAAAAGTTAAAATTAATCTATGTTGTTAAAAATCAAAACACTGATTATATTTGGATATAATTTTTGACTGGAACAGAGTGTAAGGGGATATTTTGCAATAATGAGAATATTCTATATACTTATTGGCATAATGTTTGTGTGAATATAAACATTTGCCAACACTCATTGAATCATACACTTAAAATCTATGCATGCTGGTATATGTATATTATACTTCAATTTAAAAATTTATTTAAATAAAAAATGTTCTAAAATAATAAACCCTTTTCCCCATTTATTATGCACAAAACACTGTTCTACATACTGGGTATGACACAAATTAAAAAACAAAAACAACAAAAAACAGGAGCATGACCATATGTTTAAATGAGTTACCAAAACTCCTGAAAAATAACTAAGTTATCTGGCATAAAATTAACTATAGGAAAAAACACTGTGGTAGAAATAAATTTATTGCTACCTTTCAGTATAGCACAAGTCTGGATGTTTTCTTAATGCTATTTGAAAAAATTAATTGAGTCATATAAAATTTTAGACATCAGTTTATAAAATATCTCATATGTTCTTATCCTGAAATAGTTTGTTAGATAAGGAAATATACAAAAGTACCAAATAACTCTTCATAATTCTTAATTTGTAGGTTATTAGAAATATTTTTATATTCCCCAAACATTAGGTGAACCCTTTTTCCACATTGCCTTGACACACAAAAATTCTTGATTACCTTGATGAACAAGTTGGTACCTGTAAATTTTAAAGGGTAAGGGGTAATCCTAAGTCTATATGCTTAGGCAATATATTTTGTGACTGTTTCAGGAAGAGGAGAACAGATATTTTCTTATAATTTATGATTTTAAGATTGTTACAAAATTAATTTATATTTTTTGAATCAGGACCAAGAGGAGGTGATACTAAAATGCTCTGGAAGATGACGTTTCAAGTTTGATGTGGAAAATACTTAGATAATTAGGTGCTCACTATACTAAGCACACCTTGATAGGTGGCAATCAGCTAGTCTGATATTGCTCACTTATGCCACGTTGTTGCAATAAAGTTTTATACTTTGAAGTTTCTATAACTCATTATTAAATAGTTTGCAAATGTTATTAGATAAACCTCATGCTTTGAAACAGTACTCCTGGGAACCAGCAGTTAGCATAATGGCTATGTCGCTGGACTCCCACGTAGTCGACCGCGGTTCGCGTCTCGGACCCGGTGGCTTACAACTCACGCCGGGCGCGTGTGCGTGCGTGCCCAAGATCCCGAGAGGAGAATGGAGGAGAAGGGATTGCGGCGTGACCATCCCCCCTGGGGGGTGATTTCTCGCTTTCTGTCTCTCTGTCTCTCTCTGTCTGTCTGGCGAGCGCACGCGCCCTATAGCAAAAAAAAAAAAAAAAAAAACAGTACTCTTAAATTTAGAAATATTAGAAAGGTTATATTGAAATGTGAGTGTCACAACTCTACTGCAATGCCATTTATGTAAAGGTAAAACTTTACATCTAATGATGGAAAGAGACCTATAAAAGGTCAAACGATGGAGGTCTTTGTATAACTGGAATGATTTTTGTGTAAAATGAGTAAAAACCTAATGGCACATATAAATTATTAAAAATAATGTTTCTCTTCACATTTATACTAGCTGATAAGAGCTTTAAAAAGTGCAAAGAGGGACCAGCAGTTAGCGTAATGGCTATGTCACTGGACTCCCATGTAGTCGACCGTGGTTCGCATCCCAGATCCGGTGGCTTAAACTCAGGCCGGGTGAGTGTGCGTGCGTGCCCAAGATCCTAGGAGGAGAATGGAGGAGAAGGGATTACGGCATGGCCATCCCCCCTGTGGGGTGGTTTCTCGCTTTCTGTCTCTCTATCTCTCTCTGTCTGGCAAATGCACGCACCCTGTAGCAAAAACCTCTAAAAATAAAAAAGTGCAAAGATATGTATTTGACTACTTTTTAATAGATTTAAAGACTAGCTAGAGAACTGTAAGGGCAGGTATAGAAGAGATATCAAAATACGATCACCATGGGAATCAGCAGTTAGCATAATGGCTATGTCGCTGGACTCCCATGTAGTTGACCGTGGTTCGCGTCCCAGACCCGGTGGCTTAGAACTCACGCCGGGCGCATGTGCGTGCATGCCCAAGATCCCGAGAGGGGAATGGAGGAGAAGGGATTGCGGCGTGACCATCCCCCCTGGGGGGTGATTTCTCGCTTTCTGTCTCTATGTCTCTCTCTGTCTGGCGAGCGCACGCGCCCTATAGTGAAAACCTCTCCAAAAAAAAAAAAAAAAAATATGATCACCATAAGAACACAGTGTTGGGTTATTATATTGTAAGTAGAATTAATCATGAAGTGAACAAAAATAATGTTATCCTAGTGTATTTCACATATTTAAATTGTGGTATTCTCCTAAGTTAAGTTTGTTGAAAACATCACTTTGAAAATTAACAGAGGAGAAGCTCTGGCATGACACTTTGAGGAACTCAGTAGAACTGTCTCCAGAGAAACTTGGAAAAATAATAAATAAAAACAACCATTTCAAGTCTCTGACGTGGTTCTAAGGACTTACAGCAAATGAAAAAGCATTTACTCAGGAAAACTTACTAAAATACAACAACAACAGCATGAGTCTGTGGTATTTGAAACAAAATGTGCCTTTTACCTTCTACCTCCTGAGTCAGCAAGATGGAAACTCCACTCTAGACAGGTGCAGTCAAACATATAGGGCTCTCACTCTCCTCAGGCCCCATTCAGAGACTTTCTTCCCATAAAGTACAGACATCAACGTGTCCTATTTTGACCTCAGCCACTTATTGCTGATGTTAAGTTTAGAGTAAACATGGTGAGAGATAAGAACTTCTTTTTTGCCCATTCATAGAATAAAGGCTATACTTTGGCTGTGGTACAGAAGAGAATACTGGAGCCCAAACTATTCTTGCCCAGCTCTTAAAGTGGTGATTCTGTATCAGAAGAAGCAAACTGAAAACACCTGATGTTACTGGACTTTCTCCATCAAGCTTTCATCAACTAAAGCTGAAATGTCACTCACAGAGATGTATTTTATTTTCACCCATCCTCGATGCTATAGCCAAAATTCAAAAGGAAGCCCACGTTTCACTTGTTAACTCTATGAAGAAACTTATTCTACAGGTAATTTGTTTTAAATAATAGAACTATAAATGGAGCTTAAAATCTGATTTAGTCAGGGAAAGATACAAAGAGAATCCCATCATTCCAGTGTAACTGTAGATATATCTAAGGATGAAGCTCCTGTGCAGACTGGACACTGAGTTTGAGAAGGAAAATATTTTCCTAAAATAATTCAGTCAGTAACTGAAAATAAACGAGTAACAGGCAAAACCCTGAAAGGGGAGACTAGTACCCAGAGTAGTTATAATTTATTATCTAAAATAACCAAAATTTAAAAAAATAAGACAAAAATAAACAAAAAAGTATGAACCTATATACTGGAAAAACAAAAACAAAATGAAACAAAACAAAACAAAAAATGAGCAACAGAAACTCTGTGAGGGTGCACAGATATTGGACTTAAAGTCTTTAAAGCAGTTATTTTAACTATGTTCAAAGAACCTAGGAAAAAAAAACAATAATATGATTTTGAAAATGAAGGAACAATCTATGAATTGGAAGAAAATATTTTCAAACTATACATTTGATAAATGGCTAGTATTCAAAATATATAAGGAACTCAATTCATTGCAAGAAAACAAACTATCCAATTAAAAAAAATATCAAAGGACCTGAATGAATAGACATTTCTCAAAAGAAGACATATAAATGACTAATTAGCATACAAAATAGTTCTGCATTATTACCAGAGAAATGCAAACTAAAACAACAATGAAATATTATCTCACATCTATGAGAATGCTTATTATCAAAAAAAGGCAGGTAAGTAGAAAAAGATAGCTGCATTTGCATGTTTATTGCAGCATTATTCACAATAACCAATATATGAAATAACCTAAGAATCCTTGAACACGTGAATAAAGAAAATGTGGGGACCAGCAGGTAGCATAATGGCTATATCGCTGGACTCCCACGTAGTCGACCGCGGTTTGAGTCCCGGACCCGGTGGCTTAAACTCACGCCAGGCGTGTGTATGTGCGTGCCTAAGATCCCAAGAGAGGAGAATGGAGGAGAAGGGATTGCGGCGTGGCCATCCCCCTGGGGTGTGATTTCTCGCTTTCTGTCTCTCTGTCTCTCTCTGTCTTTCTGGTGAGTTTATGTGCCCTATAGCAAAAACATCTCAAAAAAAAAAAAAAGAAAAGAAAAAGAAAAGAAAATGTGGTACATATACACAATGAAATACTATTTAGCTTGCAAATGAAAGACATTCTGTCATTTGTGATGACATATATGAACCTGGAAGACATTTTGCTAAGTGAATAAGTCAGGCACAGAAAGACAAATACCACATACAATTATTTATATGTGAAATATTGAACTTCTAGAAGTACAGAATATAATGGTGATTATCCGAGGGTTTGAGAGGAGGGGTTGATGAGGAATGAGGAAATGTCATTCAAAGAGTACAAAGTTAGACAGGAGGAAGAAGTTTTTTTAGATCTATTGCAAAAATAGTCTACACATCCAGGAAGCTCAACAAACACCATGAAAAATAAACACAGAGAACAGACACACCATTTCAAAAATGCTGAAGGCTGAAGAGAAAGATAAAATACGAAAGCAACATGAGAAAAATGATTAATCACTGATGTTGTTTTAATGTGCCCTCCCAAATTTATGTGTTGAGATTTGGTTGTGAAAGAATAAGAGATGAAAATTTAATCTAATTATGGTGTTGAAAGATAGGACCCTTGGAAGGAAATTTAGATTAAGGTTATCAGGGAGAGGACCTCATGACTGACTCCTGGTGGGTTTATAAAGAGAGAGAATAAGGCCGAGGGACATTTATGAACACAGATGCTCTGCTTTACTCTGTTCTTGCCACAAGGTTCCACAAAACACTCACCAGATATAGCCCCTGGACCTTAAACCTCCAATCCATGAGCTGAGTAAGCATCTATTTTTATAATTTACCCAGACTCAGATACATTTAAGCAACAGAGTAGATGAATAATCATTTAAAAGGGACCTCTAAAAGAGTAACAGCTAGCTTTTTAGTAAAAACATATTCAAAGTTCTTAATGAGCTGTTGCTCAGCATTTAAGGTAGCCAGATCCCACATGGGGATTCAATTCTCAGCTCAAGTGGCTTGAGAAACATGCCAGGTATGTGTGTGTGCATTCCCCAGGTCCTCCTTTCTCTCTTTCTCGCTCTCTGACAAACACACACACCTTCTGGTTCAAAAAAAAAAAAAAAAAAAAAAAAAAATCGGTTAACCAAAAATCCTATACTCAGCAAAGTTATCTATCAAAAATGATGGTAAAATAAAGACATTTCTAGATAAATGAAAGCTTAAGTAACTTGTTGTTATTTAACTCCCCTTACAAGAAACACTAAAGAAATTTCTTCAAGCTCAAAGCAAGTGACCTGAGATTCAAGCCCATGTTAAAAGACAAAGCAGTGAGAAAAGTAGCTATGTCATTATAAAAATGATTATAATCTTATTCATATTTGCTTTGCTTAATTGATTTAAAAAGCAGTTGTATAAAACAATATGTGTATAATGTATGGTTGAGACTATAACATATATAAATATATTTGCCAATAACAGCACAAAGGAGGTGAGTAGAAGCAGAAATGTATTGGGCTAAGGAAATGACTCCAAATAGTAGTTCAAATTAATAGGAACAAAGAAGATAAATAGAAGTGATAGATCAGATGATTAATGCATTAAAAACACTGTAACTATATCATTTCTTTCTTCTGTCAGCTTTAAAATGGAATTTTATAAACTAATAATTGTAACAATATATTATAGGATTTTTACCACTTATAGATTATATATATATATATAAGTATATACAATTATATATAAGTATATGTAATATATATTATATATAAGTATATAATATAATACATAATATAATAACTAATATAATGTAAAATTGACTGTGGCGATTGTTGAACATTTCTGTGAATGTAGTAAGGACCACATTGTTTGTATATATACCTGATGGTCATTTGTATATTTTCCTGGGAGAAATGTCAATTCAGGTGCTTAGTGCATTTCTTTCTTTTTTTTTTTTTTTTTTTTTTTTTTTTTGGAGAGGTTTTTCGCTATAGGGCGCGTGCGCTCGCCAGACAGACAGAGAGAGACATAGAGACAGAAAGCGAGAAATCACCCCCCAGGGGGGATGGTCACGCCGCAATCCCTTCTCCTCCATTCTCCTCTCGGGATCTTGGGCACGCACGCACACGCGCCCGGCGTGAGTTGTAAGCCACCGGGTCCGAGACACGAACCGCGGTCGACTACGTGGGAGTCCAGCGACATAGCCATTACGCTAACTGCTGGTTCCCCTTAGTGCATTTCTTAAGCTGGTTATCATCATCATTATTATTATGTTGCTGTTGAGGTGTAGGAGTTTCTTATATATGTAAGAGATCAACCCTTATCAGATACATGTTTTACAAATATTTTCTCCCACTCTATAGGTCACCTTTTTACTCTACTGACTGCTTCTTTAACTGTGCAGAAGGCTTTTAGTTTGATGTAGATATACTTGTTTATTTTTGGTTTTGTTACCTGTGTTTTGGTGTTATATCTATGAAATCATCACCAAGACCGATGTCAAGAAGCTTTTTCCTCATGAGCTCTAGGATTTTTACACTTTCAGGACTTACATGTAAGTCTTTAATTTTAAATAGATTTGTGTATATGATATAAGGGTCCTTTTTCTTTTCTTCTCTCTCTCTCTCTCTCTCTCTCTCTCTCTCTCTGTTTTTATGTTATACTGTTTTGATTACTGTAGCTGTGTAATATACCTTGAAATCAGAAGTGTGATGCTTCCAACTCTGTTCTTTTTACTCAAGATTGATTTGACTAATTGTGGTCACTTATGGTTCTATATAAACTATAGAACTTTTTTTCTATTTCTGTAAGAAAAATGCCATTAGAATTTTTAAAACGTTTTTTCTCTTTATTTAGGATAGAATGCATGTGCACACATATGACAGTGAGAAAGGGCAAGAGAGAAAGCACATTCTCAATAGGACCTGGTCATGTCACAATTCTTCTTTCTCAAATTCTGCACCCTGTCAAGACTCAGGGCATTTTGGTGGCAATTGCATTAGAATCTGTAAATCATTTTGGGTAGTATGTACATTTTAATAATATAAGTATTTCAATCCATGAACATGAATGCTATTTGTTCATATATTATTTAATTTCTTTCAATGTTTTATACTTTCAGCATACAGTCTTAATCTCCTTAATTATGTTTATTAAACTTCACTAATCTTTGGGGAAATGCCAGTTGAAATCACAATCAGATACCATCTTACATCTATCAAGAAAGCTACTATTTTTAAAAAAGACAAATATTAGTGAGGATGTGGACAAATTGAAATCTTTGCACACTTGATGAGAATGCAAAATGGTGCATCCACTATGGAAAATAACAGGATGGTTCTTCAAAAGATTAAAATTATAGCTATTATATGATCCAACTATCCAACTTCTGGGTATTTATCTAAAAGATCTGAAAGTAAGATCTTGAAAAGACTTTAGCATATCCATGTTCATTGCAACACTATTCACAATAGCCAAGATGTGGAAATAACTTAGATTTTTGTTTTTGTTTTTGTTTTTGTTTTGTTTTAGAGAGAATTTTGCTATAGGGACATGCATTCACCAGAGAGACAGAAAGTGAGAAAGCATCCCCCTTTCCCCCCCAGGGATGATGGCCACACTGCAATCCCTTCTCCATTCTCCTCTCGGGATCTTGGGCACACAAGCACACATGCCTGGTGTCAGATGTTCTTTTTTAAAAATATTTACTTAATTTTAATTTTATTTATTCATTCATTTATTTTAATTTGACCAGAGAGAGAGAGAGAGAGAGAGAGAGAGGGAGGTAAAGTGAGAAAGGTCTGGGACTCTAACCGTGGTCAGCCATGTGGGAGTGTCCAGTGCCTTAACCACCACACCACCTGCTGGCTCCCTTGAGATGTTCTTTGACAAATGAATGACTATAGAAAAAATATGTTAAATATATAAAATAGAATCTACTTAGTTTTGAAAAAGAAGGAAATTCTACAATATGCAATTACATATAAGCGAAACACATTGTTAAGTGAACTAAGCCAGCTATAGCAGACAAATATTGTATAATTCCACTTATGTGAGGCATCAGAAACAGAATTCAAATAATGAGAGAGAATGGTAATCTCCAGAAAAATAAATTATATTTTATTAGTTTACTAAAAATAATATTAAAATTCAATAGGCATAAAATTTTAGTTAAACAGGATGAATTAGTTCCAGAGATCTGTTACATGACATTATATCTCTAGCCAACAATATGGTATTGTATATGTAAAAATTTAAGAGTGGCTACCATGCTAAATGCTTTTACCACAATAAAATTAAAAATTTCAAAGTCCATTGAAAAAATACACTTTATTTATTTGTTTGTTTTTTAGTTTTTGCTATAGGACATGAGCATTCATGAGAGAGAGAGAAAAAAATAAAGTGAGAAATCACCACCACCACCACTGGGAGCCACGGCCATGCTACTATCCTTTCTCCTCTATTCTCCTCTTGGGATTTCAGGAATACACACACAGTCCTGGTGTGATTTTTTTTTTTTTTTTTTTTTTTGAGAGGTTTTTTTTTTTTTTGCTATAGGGCGCGTGCGCTCGCCAGACAGACAGAGAGAAACATAGAGACAGAAAGCGAGAAATCATCCCTCAAGGGGGATGGTCACGCCACAATCCCTTCTCCTCCATTCTCCTCTCGGGATCTTGGGCACGCACGCACACGCGCCCGGCATGAGTTCTAAGCCACCGGGTCCGGGACGCGAACTGCGGTCAACTACGTGGGAGTCCAGCGACATAGCCATTACACTAACTGCTGGTTCCCAACTGGTGTGATTTTTCAAGCTGCTGTGTCCAGGACAAACCGTGGAGTTGGCCATGTGGGATCCAGAGCTTTAACTTCTACACCACCTGCTGGCCCAAATTGCACACTTTAAATGTGAGAGTTTATGGTACATGAAATGTAGTTCAAAAATTTTTTTGTAGAAAGTGATAAATATTTATTATCTTTATAATTATGATACAAATCAAGAATTTTTCTTTTAAAATAATGTTTTAAATTTGTTGCCAAGTGCATATACTTGCAGAGAGAGACATGAAGAGAGAAAGTGGGAAAACGCTCCCGGAGGAGGATGGCCATGCAGCAGACCCTTCTCCATTCTCCTCTCAGGATTTTGGGCATGCACATTCACACAGCTTGTGTGGGTCCAGGACTCAAATCATGTTGTTAGCTATGTGGGATCTAGCTATCTAACTGGCACACTACTAGCTACCTAACTTTGTTTTTTTTGGAGAGATTTTCGCTATAGGGCGCGTGCGCTCACCAGGCAGACAGAGAGAAACATAGAGACAGAAAGCGAGAAATCACCCCCTGGGGGGATGGTCACGCTGCAATCCCTTTTCCTCCACTCTCCTCTCGGGATCTTGGGCACGCACGCACACATGCCCGGCGTGAGTTTTAAGCCACCGGGTCCAGGACGCGAACCACGGTCGACTAGACATAGCCATTATGCTAACTGCTGGTTCCCTACTACCTAACTTTTTAAAAAAAATATATAATCTCTATTATTTCCTTCCTTTATTTTTTTTTAAGTTTATTTATTTACTTCTACTGTGAACAAATTAGAGAGCAAAAGGGGCCACCCAATTAGGGTCCTGACTCCATGATCCATCCCAGGCCTCCAGTCAGCTCCAGACCATGGACAAGCATGTACCTGGTATACTTAGGGAGGCATTTGGACTTGAAACATGAACCTTTCCCTTAGGGAAGAATATGTTACTGTTCTGTCACAGTCTGGTCCTATTTATTTTCTTGAGACTGAGAATGATTGTCTTGCTATCAAATAGGGAAAATAAGAAAATTTTTAAAAAATTATCAAGTAGCCAATTCCTAATCAAAGAAAATTGCAAAATCTGTAGATGGTAAATTGTGCCTATTTTATTTCCTTTCATAAATATTACAAATCTTAGGAAGAACACACTAGACATAATTGATCACAGATTTTTGAGAATGTTACTGGGGAAAAAAAAAAAAAAAAGAAAACTTGGAGTGAATCTCTAAGACCAGGAACATTTTACATGAGGAGTCTAAAATAAATGTTGCAAAATGCCTAACTTCACATTATAAATTTATGATATAACTGACTATGAAATTTGTGTCTCAGATCCCTCTGTCCCTGTCAAATACCTGGTGAGGCTGGAAAGAAAATTAATACTAGTAAAGCAGAGCCAGCTTTAACTGAATTTTCACATACCCTCTGAATAGTTGGGCCTGAGGAATCCATGCTCCATCCAGAGAGATCAGCGGAACTCAGCTCCTACGGCACTTCGGGTTCATTGCCTCACCTTCAGAATTGCCAAGAGACACTAGAAATCCCAAATTTTTACATAAAATATCCTGATTTTTAAAATTAAATAAATGTAAGGACATATACATGTTCATTTTAATCTAGGATCTACCAGTTTTTGACATCTGGAAGTTTCTTTTCTTGAGACTTTGGCCAGGATTTTTCTCTCTGACTTAAATTATCTCAGCAGTTAAGAGGGTTTGATTCAAGTCTCAGTGTTGTAATGGGAGTGTTAAGAAATACAGAAGACACATTCTTGCAGGACACACCCAAAGAGTGTTTATCAATGATTCATTGTTACTTAAAAGAGCAGAATCTATTACTTAAGAACCCATAAAGGTCATTTTTTTCCTTCTATTTTTCTACTCAATAATACATGTTTATAAAATGAGTAGGCACTAGGAAGTTATTTGGAAAGAATAAGATTTCCACTTAGTTTTATTTTTCTCAGCCACTTTAATTCCTTGGAGTCTTACTTCAGGGAAAAGTCTCTACAGACATCAAAAAATTTATAACTTTAAATTGAAAATATTTTTTAAATCAACAGATGGATAAAGATGGGTTATTACAATGAAGTTTTGTGTAGGCAATGGGTCCAACTATACAAAAAAATTGAGCTTTATCTGCTACCAGGTGATTAGGATGAATTGAATTACTAATACTTCAGAAAACTATTTAAAAATCACATTAAGTTAATAAAATAGTTCTCTAATGTATGAGTGGTCAGTTATTAAGAAAATTTCTAGGACTTGAAATCTGAGAAGGAAATACAAGAAAAAGAAATAGAACATTTTGCTCTACACTAGACAAGTTATTTTCAGATTCAGTATATGAAACTGTATTTATCCTACTACACCAACCCTCACAGGACATGTACTTGAGAAACTGGAGCATCTACATACTAAAGCAAAAACAAATGAATTTGCCATAATCCTCCATTTCATAGAACCCATCATATAAGATTGTGCTGTTCATCATCTATGGGTTGATTTTATAAAATCATCTTCCTAAGGCCTAAATCCCCATTGAAATAAGAAAATATTCCCTGGTTCTGTTTGAGCATAAAAATGCTTCTAGCTTTTGGTAAGTTTCTGTATGGCACAGTGGTTTATAAGGTTAGCCAATTTCTGGCCTCCAAAGACTTTCTCTAATAACTTCTTAAGTCCATTCTCTTGAATATATAAATTTTCCTGACTTAGTCACAAATGTCATGCGTCAGTTTGTCACTGTAAACAATAGTGTAGAGATTGTTTACAATGATTGTCCCAACACAAGGTGTTCAGTATTAATAAATGAAAAGTAAAGAGGTACAGCAGGAAGAATTTCGCCTACAATGAAGGCAGTGACTGCTGCTCACTACTGGCAGGGAGAATGCTGTGGGGAAATGGCTAAAATAATACTCAGTTCACACTGGTTTTATCCAACAAGTGTAAGTAAATATAAAAATGACTAACACAAGGTTCAAGCCTTTGAAAAGGCTCATTTTTAGTGTATGAAAGGAGCCACAGTTCCTAAGAGATAACAAACTCTCTCTAAAAATGTTTTGACTTTGAAGTTAATTAGAAGTTTTTTTTTTTCCATAATTTGTAAAAATGTTATCAACATATTCGGAACCAGCAGATGGTGTAATGGTTACATCACTAGACTCCCACATAGTTGACCAAGGTTTGAATCCTGGACCCGGTGGCTTAAAACTTATGCTGGGCACACGTACATGAGTGCCCCAGATCCTGAGAGGGAAATGAAGGAGAAGGGGTTGTGGCATGTTCATCCCTCCTGGGGGATGATTTCTCACTTTCTGTCTCTCTGTCTCTTTCTCTCTGGTGAGCACACATGCCCTATAGCAAAACTCTAAAAAAAAATGTTATCAACATTTAATACATTATTTGTGAGGTACCTTGGAATAAATTAGATCTGTAAAGTTCTAATTATACTGGTGTTTTCTGTTCCTAAATAATGTCTTGTCTGCTTGCAAACTTCTAATCAGTCTTTGAGATGCAACATTTTTCTCATTAAGATCATTTTCCCCCTCAATTTTGTTTCTTTTCCTCTAACTAGAAGGCTCCATTGCTCCCTAATATTTAGTCTATAATAATAGTAATAGTAATAATAGTTCAGGATTATCAAGCTCTTTCTATGTGCCAGGAGTATTGAGTGATTTAATCTTCACAAAAGTGTGTGAGATGGGGATGACTATGAGGAAAGTGAAGCACAGAGGTTATATATGTTGCCCAGGATCACACAGTGAGTAAGTGGCAGAGCTACAATATGAATCTAGAGGTTGCACCCTTAACTAATGTGTATTTCTTCTTGCCATTAGCACTCATATACACCCATCACATAATATTAACGTAGTGTTTGGGAGTCTGTAGACTGGTGCCATAGTTTGCATGTGTTTCCCAAAATTCATGTGGTAGAAAGTTAATTCTGTGTACGACAGTGTTGAGAGGTGGGTCTTTAAGAGATGATTAGATTATAGGGCACTGACATTACCCAAGCATGAGTCAGTTATAAAAGGGGGGAGTTTGGCCTTCTTTTTCCTTCTCAGATGTTCTTTCCACATGATGCCTTCTGCCATGTTATGTCAGAGCAAGAAGGCTTTCATCAAATGTGTTCTCTTAATCTTTGACTTCCCATACTCCAGAACCATGAGGCAAATATCCGTTCTTTTTAAATAATCTATTCTCTTATAGTAGCAGAAAACAAACTAAGACAACTGTGTCCTATGTAAAAGTAAGGTTGTCTTTTATTGGTATTTAAACGACCAGAGTCTGACAAAGACAAATAACTATTTGGGTCAAAACCTAGATTTTTTATTTGCTGTCTTTGGCCATGTTTTAGCTTCTGTGTTATTTCCAAAATGACTCTATTAGTACAAATTACCTGTTTTGTTTGTTTTTTCCCCCCAACCAGCATCTTGAGCTAAATCTGTTTCATTCAGAATTTATTGCCATTTTCCCAGTGGTTTCATTGCTAAAAACGTATGCAGCTTCCTCACTTCGGGAGCCATGAGCCATTAGATGAAATTCCAACTCCCCAACAAGCTGCCATACTGGAGATCCCATGTGCAGGTGCTCTAAGCCAGTTCCAGCTGAGTCAAGCTTTCTGGTCTTCCCATCAAAGCACAGACCAACATCTGAAAGATTCTTAGACTTTCCAAACCAGTTCATCCACTAACTGAACACTAAGTGACTTGATTTAATTTTCTTCTGTCATAGTCTTAAAATTCTTTTTATTATTTTTTTCTTTTTTAATTTGCCAGAGGGCATGTGTGCTTGCTCCAGTAGGGGAGGGGAGTGAGAAAGCACCCATCATGGGGGGTGGTCACATTGCAGTCCCTTCTCTCCCATTTCTCCTCTTGGGATTTTGGGCATTCATGCACATGTGCCCAGCATGTTTTTCAAGCTGCCAGATCTGGGTCTCAAACTATGCAGTCAGTTCAACCATTGTGATAACGGCTGGCCCAAATCTAATTTTTGAATAAGGGATTCCTCATTTTATTTTTTCACTGGGCTCCATTAATTATGTGATCAGTTCAGATTACAACATTGTATTTTACACTTTGTTATGTTGATAAATTCTTTGAAACTGCTCTCATTTCTTTTCTTCTTCAGTACTCTTATCTCCTCACCTTGATTATGAAATGTGCTAGAGACAAGCAAAATGTCTTCCTTGGACTCCTACAACTCCTCCCTAGTCCCTGGTATAGCCATCCTGACATTTTGAGAGCCTTGACCTAGAAGACCAAACGTTGTATTTAGTGTGCACAGCCCTCCTAAAGAGCACACAAAGGATCCTGAGAGGAGCCGCTACTGTCTTCGTTTGCTGTTGCCCACAGCACTTTCTACAAGGGTCTCCTGGTGACCTGTATGTGTTAGATGCAGCAGAAGGTAGTTGTGGGTAAAAACTCTGTGTAAGTCTCAATGTACAATGAGAATATTTGTCTTCAGACCCAATTGATGTGTTTTATGATTGTGTAGGGCTCAGATCTTTCTAGTTGATTTAGCTCTTCACAAAACGATAAAAGACTAAGTTCATAAAATGAGTCTTTTGCCTAAATTACCTTACATTAACAACAAAAAATAGGATATTGTTTTTTAGGATATTGTTTATTATAAAAGATTATCAATAATGTGAATAGAACTGTGTCTAGAATGTTAACAGAAAAGAATGAGAGCAACATAAACCAGATTCACAGAATTAAAGGGAGAAGAAAGTACATTGTTATGTAAGTGGAAACACAGTTGAGGTTTCACTATGCCTTTGAATTAAGTTTACCTAAAACCCTATTGTAAATGGTATCTTTCATTTAGCTATTTGGCAAGGTAAATAGACTATAATAAGGGAGCTTCTTGCTTTAAAGATCACTTTCTGGCACTGTATGTAATTTTTTTTTTTCCGAGGAAGGGTGAGTTTGTAAGAATTTAAGAGATCACTAAATATTATTTCCTGGTATACTATAAACATTTGTGAATGAGCTAAGGGTTTGCACAATCTTCAGAGAACTAAGACATATTACTAAAGCACATGTTACTAAAGTAAGAGATCTAATCATGGCACAAAAGAATTCATTTTGGGCTTCAGTTATTCCTTCCTCCAATATTCAAGAACCTTCTTTGTACCAGGAAATTTATCTAGGCAATAAGAGAAAGGCTGAAACAAAAATATGCTTCTATGCCTTTTGTGCACTTCAGATGATGAAAATAATTTTTTCTCTGTAATTTTCACATTCACAGACTCCTTGTAGAGAACTGTTAAACCCAGTCAGCAATGAAAATTGAGTAACATCTGTTGTTCATGTTTTTACTTATTCACAGGTCACTGTTTACCAAACTTATTTAATGACACTCCCATGCCTGACCAGACAAAAGCACTTTGTCCTAAAAGAATGATCAACTCCAGTATTTTAAGAACAATATATGTTTTACTCTAGAGAGATTACAGGTTAGGTTTTAATGACAAAGGAAGCACTTCATGCAACTATTTGAACAGTACCACCTGTTGAAACTTGCAGTGTTATTGCTTGAGACCAGAATTCAAGATTTCAACTTTTCTCTAGTCACCTGAGAGCTGGCGTGAGTGCTGCCAAGAATACAGCACTGAGATCCGCTGCCCGGAAACTCAGACATTTCTGAGCCCAGCTTCAGGCTTCCCACACTAGCATCTGAGGCACATGGTGTCAACAAAGTGGAATGCGCCTGATTGCACTTTGCAGTGTGCATGGGGACCCAAACCAGGGCAGGACGGCTGTTGGACACACGCAGTTACCTGGCAATAATAGCGGCACCCTTGCACTGTGCTTCGAAGGGAATCAGCTGTCAGATCGGAAGCCACTTGTAGAGACGGCCATCTAGGTGTGTTTGCTGACTGTTCTTGCTTACTTCTCATCAGTTACGTAGACAGAGGGTTGAAATTCTGTTTTCTTCGAAAAAATGGTTATACACATAACAGTTTTCTGGGTGGGACAAGTTCAAGGAAAAAGAACATCAGATAATATTCTCTGTTATTCAGAAAAATACAGTAATTTGGCCCTGGAAGTGTGGTATTCACCATATATCCACAGTCATTGTGGTAGGGATTGTCTTGGAATGTTGACTATTTCAGCATAGGGAGAACCACTGACTGTGGTTCAGTCCTTTATTCAATCTGTCTAGCCTGCTCCCACCCCATGGTTCAGAAAATGAGATATTACTAATTTTAAGGGAAAATGCTAGATTTCTGTAGTTTAGAGTTGACAATTTCATGGGAAATAAAGCGGAGATCATAAAAAATGAGAAAGCCAATCAGTGATTAAAAAATGAAAAGAGCAAAGAGCCACTTAATTCATCTTAAATAAATGAGAAAATGAATAGAGAAACAGATGCTATTAATGCTTTCCAGGTCCCTGATGGAAATAGAAATAAGAAGGAGATGAAACCCAAAACATAATGTTGTCTTTCTTTCTATCAATCTATCTATATTTGATCCTGATCCATGATTCACCTTCTCAGATCCCAAGGACTCTGTTGCCTTCGAATTGAGGGAAGAGCAAGTTTTCATCCACTTCCTTATGTTTTTGAGCATTTTTAAGTGAGAGCTGAGTTATGAGTCACTGCCAAGCTTTTCGGCATCATTGTACTCAAAGCACATAACATGTTTTCTACCTGTCGATGTAAATTATTGCCTGCATGTAGAACTCTAGGAACGACGTGGCTTCCTGCCCACGCAAATGACTTCTCATCGCTCAGGTTCCAATTTAATGCCAGTGTGTACTATAAGATGTATGTTCAATCCTGCAAATGAGTTGCATGTGCATTTCAATTTCAGAAAACCTGGACTGAATTTTAAATGAAAGCATTTGGGATCTATTGTACTCAAGGTGCTTCTGAGCTAAATGCATTCTAAATACACCGCAGAATCAAAAATATAGAGTAGTTTGGTACTTCACTGAATTTCTGAAAAGGGAGGGAAGGCAAATCATGCCTTCAGTTTTTGAATTGCTTTTCCAGAGAACTAAAAGATATAGTGTGAATTTTCTTTTTTTCAGGACCTTTATTTTCCTTCTAATTTGCCTCCTCTCATCTTCTGATCTCTAGCCTAGTAAATTAAACCAACCTGAAAAGGCAAGTATCCCGAATAGAAAGCTAGGGATTCAGAAAGCATTTATTGAATAGGCTGAATCTATTCCAAGTACTCAGCAGATTTTTTTTTTTTTAATTTCCTTGCTTCATGCACAAATTCTGTGTCTGGTAGACATCTACATAAAATATGTTACAATGTACTCCAAATTAAAGATACTACAAAATATTTATTTATTATTTTTTAGAGGATTTTGCCTTAGGGTACGTGAACTCACCAGAGAGAGAGACAGTGACAGGGTAAGTGAGAAATCACTCCCCATGGAGGATGACCACAATGCAATCCCTTCTCCTCCATTCCCCTCCCAAGATCTTGGCACACATGCTCCAGGCATGAGTTTCAAGCCACGAGGTCTTGGACTTAAATTGCAGTTGACCATGTGGCAGTCCAGTGATGTAACCATTACGCCATCTGTTGGCCCCTAAAATATTCATTTTTTAAAATGGCAAGAAATATTTTAGCATGAATATCCTAGTAAAAAGATTAAGGAACATTAAGAAAAAACTTCACATGTTTGCCTGAAAATAGAGCACTAAAATATAAGATAAATTAAACAAAGTAATGCTCTGAAGTGGTCAAAAATAAGGAATATTTCCTGCTGTTTTATAGTAACAGAAATAATTAGATTATAGCAGTCTCCGATAGAAAGTACAACATGAAGAGAATCAAGGCATCTCCTTCCCTAGAATTCATGCATCTTCTGTAAGAGCCATCATCTACTTCTGCCATGTAATCTCTCAGGTAATAAATATTGCACGTTATGCCTTTGTAGGCCATATACTTTTTCATGGCCTTTCATTCAGCTGTAGATTAGAACCAAGAAAGTAAAACAGTGTTAGTCACTTTTCAATGTATGAACTAAAACTAAGACAAAGGGGAAATACCGGCATTACATAATAAAATCCTTCCTTTAAATTATCTTTTTTTCTTTTAGTGGAACACTAGTTTAAAGTTTGATTGATGGTCCCAAACTCAGAGAATTATCACTGAATACTAGGTTCATTTTTTTCTACTCACTCTGGTCTTATTTGGTTACTGAGAATCAGTTGTTCTGCATTACATATACCAAAGTCTTATGGACAAAGAAAATGACATTAGAAACAGTACAGTTTTTTTCAATTGTAGTTCTTCATTGTCAATTCTATACTGAATTTGCTCCTTTTAACCTTAGAATTTAGGTAATGGGATTTTTTTCCCCTTACACTTCATTATGTATTGCCATTTAAAAAAAAAATTGTTCATGTTTGAATTATAGTCCCAACAGCATGGGAAGTTTCTTGAAGATAAGAATCATTTTCATCATTACTTTGTAGTGAAGTCATATACTACATAATGAAGTTTTGTTCAACGTTGGACTACGTATACAGCAGTAGTACCATAAGGAACATACAGGCTAAACCACATAGGTTGAAGTGTAGCAGGCAGTACCATGTAGGTTTGTATAAGCACAAACGATGATGTTCACACCTCAGCAAAAACACCTACTGGCACATTTCTCAGCATGTATTCCTTCCATTAAGCAATGCATGAGAGTATAGCATTAGACATGCCGAAGCATAGTTTTGACTTTGACTTTCCACGGTTACAAAGTTTTAGAGTCAAGTCTTATGTTAGTGGTATCAATAATCTCTCCGTCACTATCAGTCAGAAGTCCACAGAACTGAAGAACTGAAACCTACAGCCCATGTAATCAATCCTTATATTTCATAGACAATTTAAAAAAAAAAAAAGAGCAATAGACATTAAGTATTTGGCCAAAAGTCAAGTGGAGGATTCATAGTTTTCAAACATAGGGAAAAGTTTCATCTTAAATTTGAGTAAACTTTGGCCCAGACACCTGGTATTTCTTGGCAGTCTGCCTTAACAAGGATCATAACTGATGAATGGACATTTATAGTTTATTCAAATTAAGATAAATCTCACTCATCAGCTGGCATAAGGTAAAATTAATTTCTAAGCATAATTTTTAGAAACCAAATGTTTTGGTGCACATAAGAAAGCAAGATCAGTAGCCTGGGTGAAGATGCCAAGTTTTCTAACGAAGTCTCTCTGTAAGAGTTTAGCAAACTACCTAAGGATCATTTAATTACTTTATTCACTCATGCATGCACATATGTGAACACAGCAATACATCTGGCAGCCTCCTTTCTAAAGAGTTTTTAAAAGAGTCATCAGATTCTTTAAAACATAGCTGTCAGGATTTTCCAGGTTAGAGGAATGATTGAAATGGCATTGAATATATTGCAGAAATAATTACTTTTCCTTGGTATTCAACAAAAATGTCTGTTGAATTAGTTGATGTATGAATTAGTAAAAGAACTTTTGGATAAGGGCCTCCTGAGATTAAAAAAAAAAGGTGTTAGAACAAGATTAAGGGTACAAGAGGGTATTTATAATGAGTGCTGGAGATTCTGCTTTCTTTTTAGATGGTGGCAATCTAGCAATATTCTTGTCATTCCACTGGGTAAGGAGAGAAACAGAATTTGAGCTTGGAATTTTTTTCTTAATAAATTTTTCCAAGAGAAGTCAAGTGGTAAGAAGTAAGAAATAGAAAGCAAGCTGAAAATTAATAGCACTTTCATAAAATAATAAGTTACTCACTTTTATTTCTGGAGTATATATGGAGAATATTTCTGCTCCTCCTTTTGAAAATTTGAAGCTATATCTTGATATGAAGTGAGATAAAATTGTTCTTCAATTTTTAGACTGTTTTCAAACTCAAAATTAATATCAACATCAACAAAGGCCTTCTCAACACTGTGTCCATCAGATAATTTGTTTAGATTTTCTTTCTGTATAAAAGACAATACTGGGGCTGGCAGGTGGCTTGGTGGTTAAAACGCTGGACTCTCACATGGTGGACCATGGTTTGGGTCTCAGACCTGGTGACTTGCTTTCTCACTTTCCTTCTCTGTCTCTCTGATCAAATTATAAAAATAATTGTAATAAATAAAATTAAATAAATCTTTAAAAAAATAGAGAATACTTAGAAATGGATCTGACTTTTTGTCAAACTACCTAGATAACAGAGGGAAACATTTTCTTTTTAGATAAAATAAGAATATCCTATCCTCCTACCCTTACTCTTTTATTGAATTATGATTTACATATAATACAAAGCATATAATTCAGTGATGTTTGAAATAAATATACCCATGAAATTTACAACCCAGTAAATTCTGAATCACACTGCTTTCTGGTCTAATCCATTTTCAAGGAGCAACCGCTGCTGTGATCAAAAATTTGTTTTGTCTTCTAGAATTTTATGTAAATGTGATTATGCAATATTTGTTTGCTTTTGTCTGGCTTTTGATGAACATAATGTCTTTGAGGATTGCCCATGCTATTTCAGGTATTAAAAACATTATTTTTATATTGCTAAGTGGTATTCCATTAAGGGAATATAACACATTTACTTATCCTTTACCATTTTGACAGTAGTTTGGACTTTTTGTAGTTTGTGACTGTTATTTTTACAAATCTATTGCAAATGTTTATGGATAAGACTTTTTGCACATGTTTCTGTTTCTCTTGGGGTCATTATTATTTGAAATAAAATGCCAAACTGCTTCCCACCAACAATGTATCTATGTTTTAGGTGTTTCACTTGCTCACCAGCATCTGATATTACACAATATTATCAGTCTAATTTATGCCAGTTTAGTGGGCACTGAGTGATAGCTCCTGATTTTAATGTGCATTTCTCAGAAGCATTGTTTTATGTACTTTCTGGCCATTTGTAATCTTTTGTGGCTTTATCACCTGGTATGTGGTTCATCTTTTTTTCTTTTTCTTTTTTTTTCTTTTTTTTTTTTTTTTTATTTGCTAGCGGGCTCATGCTCTCACCAGAGACAGAGAGAGGGAACATGAGAAATCACCCCCCAGATAGGATGACTGCACTGCAATCCCTTCTCCTTCATTTTTCTCTCAGGATTTTGAGCATGCACACACATGCGACCAGGTTTTTCAAGTCACCAGATCTGAGAATCAAATCACACATCCAACCACCTGAGAGGAATGTTTGTTCTACAGTGATTTGTTATGGTAGTCCATAAATATCAATGAGGACAAGGTGACCAATAGTTTTTCAAAACTTCTATATCCTTACTGATTGTTCTTTTTTTTTTTTTTTTTTTTGGTCTGTTTACACTATCAATTACTGAGAAAATAGGCTTAAATCTTTAATTATGATTGTAGCTTTGTCTATTTTCTGCATTAATTTCATTAAGTTTTGCTTCATATATTTTGAAGTTTCTTATTAAATATACACACCAGTAGGATTTTGGAACTGACCCTCTTAACATTATGAAATGTCCTCTTTATCTCTGGTACTACTACTTATATTAAAGACTACTTTGGTCTGATATGCTTTGTAAAAGATTATTTACATTTATTTATTTAATTTGATCAGAGAGAGACAGAGTGTGGAGGTGGGGAGTGAGAAAGCAAGACACCAGGTCTGGGACTCGAACTGTGTCAGCCATTTGGGAGTCTAGCACCCGTAACCACCACACCATCTGCCAGCCCCTGGTCTGATATTAATACAGCCATACCAGCTTTCATATGCCTAATGTCTATGTGGTATATCTTGTTTCATTCTTTTTATTTATTTTTGAATAGACTTTATTTTAGAGCAATTTTAGGTTGACAGCAAAGTAGAGTGGAAGTACAGAAAATTACTATGTGATTCCCCTGCCAACTAGCATAACCTCCCCCACGATCGACATGCCACACCACAGTGTGCATTACTTACAACTGGTAAACCTACATTTTCATACCATTATCACCTAAGGTCCAGAGTTTGCATTAGGGTTCCTTTTACTGTGCAATTTATGGGTTTTGACAAATGTATAATGACATGCATTCACCATTATTTCATACAAAATAGTTCTTTTCACTCCCCTGGAAATCCTTCATGATTGGGGCCAGCAGGTGACGTGGTGGTTATGGCACTGAACTACCACATGGCTGACCACTGTTCGAATCCCAGACATGGTGGCCTGAAATTCTCACCGGTTTGTGTGTGTGCATGCCCAAAATCCCAGGAAGAGAATGAAGGAGAAAGGATTGTGGCATGATCGTCCCTTAAGTAGTCATGGGGGATGACTACTCACTTTCCCTCCCACTGTCTCTGTCTCTCTCCAGTGACTGCCTGAACCCTATGGCAAAAATCTTTTTAAAAAAATCTTCTGTGTTCTGCCTATTCATCTATCTCTGCACTCCCCACCCCATATCTCTGGTAACCTTGGTGTTTTACTCTCTCCATAGTTTAGCCTTTTCCAGAATATCTTATAGTTGAAAGCACATAGTGTACATCTTTTTCAATTAGTTTCTTTCATTTAGTAATGTACATTTAAAGTTTCTTCATGTCTTGATAGATCATTTATTTTTAGTACCTGGTTGTAATCCACAGTCTAAGTGTATCCTTATTTATTTATTCATTCACCTATTCAGGATATCTTTGTTGTTTCCATGTTTTGTCAATTATAAATAAAGCTTCTCTATTTTAATTTTATTTATTCATTCATTTTATTTTAATTTGACCAGAGACAGAGAGAGAGAGAGAGAGAGAAAGACAGAGACAGAGAAAGTAAGAAAGCAAGCCACCAGGTCCAGAATTCGAATTGTGGTCACCCATGTGGGAGTGTCTAGTGCCTTAACCCCCATGCCATCTGCTGGTCCCCAGAATAAAGCTTCTCAAAATAGCTATGTGTAGGGCTTTGTGTGAACTTAAGTTTTCATGTCATTTGGGTAAATATCAAGGAATTTAAATGCTGAGTAGCATGATAAGAATATGCTTTATTTAATAAGACCCTGCAAAATTATCTTCCAAAGTAGTTGTATAGTAGTAGTGGCTGCATTCACATCAGCAATACAGGACAACTCCTGTTTCACACTCTCACTAGCAATTTGTATTCTTGGTGTTTTGGATTACAGTAATTCTAATGGGTGTGTAGTAGTATCTCTCTCTCTCAATTTCCCAGATGATGCATGCTCTTGCTAGAAAGAGAGAGAGACAGAGAGACAGAGAGAACATGAGAAAGCACCTTCCCATGGAAAATGGTTATTCCCTAATCCCTTCTTTTCCATCTCTTCCTTCTTCGGAGATTTTTGGCAGGCACACCATGCCATGTATGGCATGTTTCTTAAGTCACCAGGACTAGGACTTGAACCATGTGGTTGTCTATGTGTGAGATTCAAGCACCTTAACTGTGAGGCTATGGGATGACCCAGTATCTTATTATTTTAATGTACAATTTCCTAATGACATGTGATGTTGAACATTTTCTTCATATACTCATTTGGCACCTGTGTATCTTTTCTGATGAGGCATCTCTTTATGTCTTTTGCCCATTTTTTTTTTAACAGAGTTGTTTACTTTCATCTTGTTCAGTTTTAAACACTTTAAATTTTGGATAACAGTTCCTTGTCAAATGTGTCTTGTGCAAATATCTTTTGGTCTATGGCTTCTTTTCTCATTCTCTTTTATACTGTCTCACAGAGTAAAAATTTTTAATTTTAGTGAAGCTCAGCTTATTAATTATTTACTTCATAGATACGCTTTTGGTTTTGTATTTTAAAAGTCATTGCCATGCCCACAGTCATGTAGATTTTCTATGTTATTTCTAGGAGTTTTATAGTTTCACATTTTACACTTAGATTTATTATCTATTTTGAGTTAATTTTTTTGTGAAGGGTATATTGTCTTCTCCTTCAATATTGTGTTCACTATTCTGTTTTGTTTGATTTTTATTTTGTTTTGGTTTTTTTTTTGCCTCTCCATATAAACTTTAAAATTAAAATGTCAATATCCACAAAATAATTTTCTGAGATTTTGTTTGGGATTACAATAATCTACAGGTTAAGTTGGGAAGAACCGACAAGTTACAATACTGAGTCTTTCCATCCATGAACATAGAATGTCTCTTCATTTATTTTGTCATCTCTGATGTCTTTCATCAGGGTTTTTGGATTTTTTCATATCAATCTTGTGCATGTTTTTCTAGATTTAAAGTATTTCATGGGGGAAGGGTAATTTAAATGGTGGTGTGTTTGAATTTCAAATTCCACTTGTTTATTGCTGGTATGTAAAAAAGCTGTTGATTTTTATATATTAACCTTATATCCTGCAACCTTGCTATAATCACATAGTCCAGAAGGCATTTTTGTCAATTCTTTCAGATTTTCTAAGTATGAGAGAATTTCAAGCAGTTAATGAAAAAGTGAAATTAAAATATGAGTTTATTTTGGTGCAAAAATTAAAACCATGTATTTTTTTCATAATATGCATTTTCTATGAACTTTTCAAAAATTCCCCTCCCTTTGTAAACTATCATTTCATCTGAGAATAATGACAGTGTAACATATTCCTTCCCAATCTGTATACTTTTAAACTCCCTTTTCTTCTCTTACTGTATTAGCTAGACGTTCCCATAGAAAAGAAGTGCTTAGAAGGGGCAGACTTTCACTGTGACTGATCTTAGCATGAAAGTGTCTGTTTTCTCACTGTCAAGTATGATATTAGCTTTCAATTTTATATAGATGTGCTTTATACAATTTAGTATTTTCCTTCTATTCCTACTTTGCTGAGCGTTTTTATATGGGTGAATTCTGTATTTTATCAAAAGCTTTTTATTGATCTATTGACATGAGTATGTGCTTTTTATTCTTAGCCTGTTGATGTAATAGATTACATTAATTTATTTTCAAATGTTGAACCAGGCTTGCATGCCTGAAAAGACTCCCATTTGGTCATGGGGTATAATCATTTTATACATTCCTAGATTCATGTGGCCAGTATTTCATTGAAGACTTTCCCATCTAAGTTCAAGAGAGTTGCTGGCTTATAGTTTTCTTTCTCTTGTAATGCTTTTGTCTGGTTTAGGTATTAAGGTATGCAACCCTCATAGAATGAGTTGAAAAGTACGCCCTCTGTTTCTGTCATCCTGAAGAGAGTGCAGAGAATAGATATAATATTTTTCTTAAATATTTGATAAAATTTACCAATGAACCCATCTTGACCTGGTGCTTTCTGTTTTGGAAAATTATTAATTATTGATCCAATTTCTTTAATAGATATTGGCCTATTCAGATTATTTTTTGTGGCTTGAGTTTTAGAAGATTGTGTTTTTTGTGCTATCAGTCCATTTCAGATCATCAAATCTATAAACACAGAATTGCTCATGGTCTTATATTATACTTTAAATGTCTATAGAATCTGTAATGTCATTGTGGGAGAGAAGCCATACATTACTTATGGGTTGATGCTTTGCCTCTGTCATTCTGGTGCTTACCACTTTTCTAGGATGGCAAGTTGTTGGATTCAAATGCCTCCTTGAAGATCAATGTTTATTTTTTTAATATCTGCAAATAAGGCCAGCAAGTGGCATGGAGGTCAAGGTGGTTGGATCCCACATAGCTGACTGCGTGGCTTGAGTCCTGGACCCAGCAGCCTGAAAAATCACTTCAGGCACATGTACACACATGCCCAGAATCCTGAAAGAATAGAGGAGAAGGGATTATGTTGTGGCCATCCTCCTGCTGTGTAAGTTCTCATTTTTCCCTCCCTCTCTCTCTCTCTCAAGTAAGCTCACATGCCCTATAGAAAAAAAAGAAAAAAGAAAAGAAAAAACAAACACACAAACAAAAACTACCAACATTATTTTCATGTAATCCTGCATTCACAGAGAGAAACAAAAACTGGTAACATGCACAAACTTAGCCCACTGTCTGAAAGAACCTCATTTTCTTTGAAGCTGGAGCTGATTATAAATATACTCTTAAGTCCAGAGGATGGTTAAGAACAGTTCTTCACTGTTAGTTTCAAGTAGTCTTTCAATCCATCACACAAATACCAGAAAATCCCTTTCCTTTTTCTTTTTTACTCCTCTCTTGGATATGGGTAAGATTGAGGGTATTCACTTTACTCCTGTGACTTATTGTCAAGGCAGAACATCTCCTTTGCCCTAACCCCTCCCCTTCCTACTCTTCAGAGTGGAGTCTCTCTCTCTCTCTCTCGCTCTGCCTTTTAAATCCCCCCTCCTAGTGCATCATTGCTGTGGAACTATTACTCTCAAAGCTGAAGAGAATAGACAGGATGCCCCCACTCTGTCATATTTAACTTATCTTAAAATAAATGTGCTCTGAAAAGAATAATGGAGACAAATTTCTTGCCATGTTGATTCTGGGTTTCAGAGAACTATTTTTCCCCCAAAGAACTATAGTTTTAAAATAACTAGAATTATGCAATAAAAGAAAGGTACTCCTCATCCGGAATATATGCAAAGTTCAAAAAACATTATTTATGAAATGACTGCTTCTGCAAAAATTTCATTTTAAAAGATGAGATTTAGGAAGACAGCTGATTTTTTTCTCCTCCCACCTCATCCACATATAGAAGAACTTCAAGTGTTCCTAGATTTAAGTGCAAAAGAGGACAATTTCTTTCTTGTTTATTCATAAGGCAGAGAACCTGGGCTCTGATAAAGACTGCACCTCTTGGGGCCGGGTAGTGGCATAGTGGTAAAATGTGATGCTCTGGAAGGCTGAACCACATGTGAGAGTTCTATGTTCATGCCTAGAGACCTTCCTGAGTACACAGGGCATGCATCTGCCGGTGACCTGGGGCTGGCTCAGGCTGGGGACAGATTGTGGTGTCGAGATTCTGTTGGAGATACTGTCCTTCTCTCTCTCCTTCATGGAAGAAATAAATTAAATACATAAAAATAAGCTTTAAGAAAAATGAATGTATCTCTTTTTACCAGCATGTCTTTTCATTTCTTTTGGAGGCCTCAAAGCCATAGAGATGATTCTGTACTCACATGGGCTTATATTTGAAACACGACTTTACCTAGGGTGATTCAAACTCAGCTTTGATCCAACAAATATTTACCTTCATTGAAATTATAATGTTCTGGGGCTGGCAGGTGGTGTGGTGGTTAAGGGTGCTGGATTCCCACATGGTCGACTGCAGTTCGAGTCCCAGACCTGGCAACTAGCTTTCTCGCTTTCTCTCTCTCTCGCTCTTGCTCTCATGCTGTCCCTCTCTGGTCAAATTAAAAAATAAATAAATAAAGTTAAATAAAATAATTCTTTAAAAAAAAGAAATTATAATGTTCTTAGTCTATTTAAGATCCTTCAATGCCCTGTAATGATTTGCAAACCTCTGAAAAAATATAAGAATAAAGCAAACTATATGGGAGGAAGTTTACCCATATGGTTCATGGTTCAACACATAACTGACTAGAGATTACTGGCCTTAAATGGGATAACAACAGAATTTTCTGTGTCATGTTCAGATTAAACCTGGCTCCAGAAGCAACAAAGAAAATCTGGAAAGGAGTTTAACACTTAGCATCTGAATCCATAGTCCTTGGCCTCATCAACTATGTAGTCATAGGTTACCTAACTTCTCCAAACCTTAGAGTCCTCAGCTGTGAATTAAGATAGGACAGGGCGGGACCAGTAGTTAGCGTAATGGCTATGTCACTGGACTCCCACGTAGTTGATCGCGGTACAAGTCCCGGACCCGGTGGCTTAAACTCATGCCGGGCGCGTGTGCGTGCGTGCCCAAGATCCCGAGAGGAGAATGGAGGAGAAGGGATTGCGGCGTGGCTATCCCCCCTGGGGGGTGATTTTTCGCTTTTTGTCTCTCTGTGTCCCTCTGTCTTTCTGGCGAGTGCATGTGCCCTATAGCAAGATAGGAAAAGGCAGAGGGTGAGGGATAGGGAATCAAGGATGGCAAAAAAAAAACTATATATATATATATATATATATATATATATATGTGTGTGTGTGTGTATATATATATAAAACAATATGTGTGTATATATATATATATATATATATATATATATATACAGGAAATAAGAAATGGAAAATTATTTGTTGATAACAAGTATGTTGATGTGCTTGATTGAGCCAATATACAGTGTATTCTGGATGGGAAATCTCATTTTGTATGCTATAATGATGTATAGTGAATGAATGTAAATAAATAAATTTAAATTAAAAAAATAAAGAGATAGGAGAGATTAAATAAAATTATTTAAATGATTTCGTTTGAAGTTCCACAGCGCTGCTACAAGTGAGACAGTTGAGTAATATAAATTGCCATTTCTCCTACTTTCTTTTCTCTTCCTGTTCTAGTAAAACTGATTAACTTATAGGGTTGATAGGACATTTCTGATGATGTACTGAGTCTGTAAGCACATGCTTACTCCCTACCCTTATTAGTTTGCTCACTGACTTGTTTCTTTATTTGATAAAGATGAGGGCTCATCAGGGGAAAGAAGGTCTCAGGCTTGTCTTCATTAACTCGTTATGTTAGCCTGGCTACATTCTGCTAAACTTGCTGGTCAAATCAGCTGTGTTATTAAGATCCTGAGGTTCACAAAATCATTGGTTTGCTTTTGGATTGCACTTTCCTTGTACTGTGTAGATGGTGACAATGGGAACAAGGAGTCAGATAATACTCATCTGTTTCTCCAACCGAAGCAGCCAAAACGTAACAGGCTTGTCCTTTGGTACCTGGAGGCTTAAACAAGTCTTCCATTTCAGCACAAAATAGCAGAGCAGAATGTTACCTTTGTGCTCAATTCTAGGCTGCTCTGGGTCTAAGCCTTTGGGAATGTACACACAATATTCTCCATGCTGTTGAAAAACCCACACAAAGAGATGGATCTTGTATACCCTCGTGAATGACTTCCTATATACACCTTTCCTAGAAAGCCAAAGCAAACTCTGAGCCCCTGATTCTTGGCTGAGGAAACCCTCCCTCTAGTCTGAATCTGTTTGTTAAATGTGAGTAGAATGTGAATTATGAATCACTTTACCAAGCATTCAGAAACCATATATGTAAGAATTTACCTAAGTGTTTAAGTACTGTAACTATATTGTGGAGTATGTGTGAGTATGTTGTATGTGTGCATGTGATTTGTAACCTCTAGGGATTTATTTTGTGCAGTAGGAGAAAAATCTGCTTTTCTTTTGCATTCCAGTAGGGAAGGAGTCCTACCTAAAAATTTAATTAAGTGTCCCTCAGCATCTATGGGAGATTAGATATCAAAATCTGTAGATGCCCAAGTTCCTTACATACAATGATGTAGAGTTTTCATATAACCCATGCACAGCCTCCTGTATAATTTAAATGATCTCTAGATTACTTGTAGTATTAATATATTGTAAATGCTCTGTAAATAGTTTAGCTTCAGAGTAGAGATCAAAATATAATCTGGAATAAGAAACTAGAACCAGAGGTAATTGAGGAAAACATTAGATGCTCAAGAATCCTTGGAGTTATGAGAGAGAAAGAGAGAAGTTTGAGTTTCTTTACTTTAATTTTAAAGACAAAAATGCTAGAAGTTAAAAAAAATTCGAGGCTCGGGACCAGCAGTTAGCGTAATGGCTATGTCTCTGGACTCCCACATGGCCGACCACGGTTCGAGTCCCGGACCTGGTGGCTTGAACTCATGCTGGGCGCGTGTACATGCGTGCCCAAGATCCCAAGAGGAGAATGGAGGAGAAGGGATTATGGCCATCCCCCCTGGGGGTTGATTTTTCGCTTTCTTCTCTCTGTCTCTCTCTGTCTGTCTGGCGAGCACACGTGCCCTATAGCAAAAACCTCTCAAAAAAATAATTCGAGGCTATCCGGTTGATTTATTTATGAGATACCAGAAATACATAAAATACACGTATATGTAGACTTCTCCCCCATATGCATTTGCATCCGAAACAAAATGTATAGAGTAGGAATCCAGTCATATCCATCCAAAGGTCCCCTGAGTTGTGATGTTATGCTATAAGAAGAGTCAACAAATGTCTGCAAGAGCATTGCCAGATCCTCTGCCTATTCTTCATATACACTCTGTCTAGAATCAGATTATTTAAAGACAGAGATTTTAAATGATATGGTTGCTGTGTTATGTTTTTGCTAGTGGGTCATAGCTCACAATCTGCAATAAGAGAACCCACAGAAATCATCCCAAGAAACTTTGTGAGCCCTAGAGGAAGACTGCCACAGCTTCCAAGGAATTCACAGTGTAGCAGGAGGCAAAGCCAAACACACACTTTATCACAATAAAATGTGATGAGTGCTGTCATAGATATATATTCCAGGTGATGTGGCTGCACAGAAAAGGGAGTCTTTTACTCTGTCTGGGGAAGACACAAGCAGGAAGATGGAGGAAGGATTCATCAATAAGATGCTGTTTAAGTTATGATTTAAGGATGTCTACCTGGAAGAAAAGGAGGAACGGTTGAGGGAATAACACATGCAAAGACCAGAGATGTGGAATAACTTGGTAGTAGAGGGCAGCATGTTCTGCCTGTAGGTATTGTCTAGAGAAGTGTTCTCCAGCCCTCAGGCTGTGGATCTGTGCCAGCACATGGTCTGTTGAGATCTAGACCACTGTCCATACCAGTCTGCCAGGCTGTGGAACAGGGGATAGGTCAGAGGCAAGCAAGGTTTTGTATGTGTTCGCAATAGCTCCTCATTGTTTACATTGCCTCCTAGGCTATGCCTCCTGTTGGATCAATGGGGGTACTAGAGTCTCACAGGACTGCAAACCTTATGGTGTGATTGTTTCATTGTATACCACTGTATGGTAGGGAAATGTGGATTTGGGGTGCACAGTTGATGTGGTATGCTTGGGTCATCTTGGGACCTAACACCCCTCCCCTGTCTGTGGAAGGATCATCTTCCAAGCAGTTGATACCTGGGAAGGTGGGGGGTGGGGGGGTTCTCTTAGAGAGGCAGTGGAAAAGAAATGGGTAGGAATCACATCACAGGGGACTGGGCAAGCCAGGTTAAGAATTTGGACTTTGGATCAGAAGGTGGCACAGTAGTGAAGGCACTGGACTCCCACATTGCTGACTGCAGTTCAAGTCCTGAACCTGGCTGCTTGCTTTCTCATTCCCCCTCCCACAACCCCTCCCTGGTGAGCACACTTGCCCTATAGCAATATTAAAATAATAGTAAATAGAATAAGTTATGCTTTTAAAAATGGGGACTTTAAAGAAAGCCCCTTATTATTTCAAGACACCCTCAAGGAATAATACATTGGGACAGTTACCAGGGTCATGTTTTCAGTTGAGTGTGGCAGGTGGTCTGCAATAATGGGAAGATCTGGACTAATACATGGCCACTGCTGCCAGCCTGTAAGTTTCCTTCAAATCCTCAGCTCAGCTTTTTCCCCATTCTGACAGCTTGCTGCTCTTGACTATAATTCATCCTTATTAATTGATGGTTTAGGCTCTAGATATATTTCAATCTATAAATTTTAACTAGATATCATCTTGATTAAAATACTACTATAGGCAGAGACACCCCTATAGTATGGTTTGCTCCAGAATCTTCTACAACCCACCCTACTTCCATCCTCATAATTTTGTTTGTTTTTGTTTTTGCTATAGGGCACATGCATGCACCACAGAGACAGAGAGAAAGAAATCACCTTCAATGGGGGTTGGCCATGCCACGGTACCTTATCTTCCACTCTCCTCTTGGAATTTTGGACATGCACGCACACACACCTCGTATGATTCTCAAGGCACTGGTTCCAGGACTCAAACCATGCAGCTGGCTTTGTGGGATCCAGTACCTTAACCTCCATACCACCTGCTGGCCTTCATTTTTTTTAAGGTTTCAAAAAATAATAGTACAAGCATAGAAGAACTGGGCTACAAAGTTGAGGTGAGGTATTATGAGTTACACTATGATCATTTATGTAAGTGTAGACATCCTAAAATCAATAGTGATATTTGAGAAGATGGAAGTAGTAATTATTTGTCAAGGTGAATTAAAAGATGAAAATGCTTATGCAAATACACTTGAAATACACAGTACACAGAATTTCATTTCAGTAAATGAAAATTCAAAAAAATAATCTCAAATATTTGTTGACTTTTTTACTTGCAGATTACAGCAATTAGAATACATAGTTGTAATAAATACCTTTGGGAAGAAAACTTTACAATAAAGATGACAAATTTGAAATATAGTAGTTAGGGTTAGGTTTGGTAACAAGTAGCAGATACTCAAAACCCAGCAGATGAAACAACATAAAAGTTTTTCTTCAGGGAGTATCTAGAAATGGACAGTTACAAAAAGAGATCCTGCAGAACATAGGCACCATCACCAACTTATATTTTGGCTGCATAAGCTCAGCCATCATATCTTCATTCCAGCCAGATCATAAGATAAAGAAGAAAAAGCAGAGACCAGCAGATGGTGTAATGGTTACGTTGCTGGACTGCCACATGACTAACTGCAGTTCAAGTCCCGGACCTGGTGGCTTGAAATTCATGCTGGGTGCATGTGCATACATGCCCAAAATTCCAAGAGGAGAATGGAGGAGAAGGGATTTCGGCACAGCCATGCCCCTGGGGGTGACTTCTCACTTTCTGTCTTTCTATTTCTCTCTGTCTCTTCAGCAAGCACACGCACCCTATATCAAAAATCTTTCAAAAGAGAAGAAGAAAAAAGAACAGAAAGTGAATACTAGTTTCTTTTAAGGAAGGTGCCAGATGCCTTCACATGACACTTAATCATGGGCCATTAATAAATCACACAGTGACATTTAGACACAAGCAAGACTGGGGATAGTAATCTTTATTCTGAGTAGACATGTGTTATGGTTTGGATAATGGTTTGTCCCCGAGGTCTAGTTTTGGTGTTTGGTCTTAGTGGGTTGTGATTGGATGCATCCCAGAAATTTATGTGTCGAGACTTGACTCACATCCTAAAGGTGTGAAGTGAAACTTAATTCTTTCATGGGTCCCAGAGTGGAGCCTTTAAGTTAAATAAAGTCATTAGGGTTGGGTTCCCATGACTGAGTTCTGAAATGTGTATTATAAGGAGAGGAAGTGAGCCAGGCAGAAGCTAGATGGATCCAGAACATGCCCTGTTCTGCTAAAAGTTCTTTGTCCACCATTTTGTTTTGCCTTTGGACTTTCCAACCACTAGGATCATGAATTATGTAAAAATAAATAAATAAATAAATAAACCAGATATATATATATATATATATATATATATATATATATATATACACACACACACACCACACACACACACATATATATATATACTTTATAAATCACCCAGTCTCAACAATGGAATAACAGGGGACCAGCAGTTAGCATAATGGCTCCCATGTAGTCAACTGCAATTCAAATCCCGGACCCAGTGGCTTAAACTCACACCAGGCGTGTGTGCGTGCATGCCCAAGATCTCGAAAGGAGAATGAAGGAGAAGGGATTGCAGCGTGGTCATCTCCCTTGGGGGGTGATTTCTCACTTTCTATCTCTCTGTCTCTGTCTTTCTGACGAGCGTATGCGCCCTATAGCAAAAACCTCTCAAAAAGACAAAAAAGGAATAACAGACTAAGACACCATGTTTCCAGATATACTAAAATCAAAAAATTTAAAAAGAGAGATTTCTGTTATCATGGAAAAAGGAAAATTTACATTGGTGCACATTAGTAGAATATCTGTTTTATTATTATAATTTTTTTCCTGGAACTACTATCAATCTGAGGGATTTGCTTATTTTGCTCTTATATTGGGAAAAGAAGACCAGGGATAATAAGAATAAAGCCTCAAAGGGAGATGTAAGAATGAAAAAAACGGTGTGGTAATTAGATTCTATTAATAACTTGGCAGCTTTTCCTTTCTCTTCTAAAGAAAATGTATCCCAAAAAGTGCTATTGTATTGGGGTTTGTGAAAAGTGCTACAGGTCTGGGTTTGAGAAAGACTGATACAAGAAAATGTGTCAATCTCATAAATATGCACTTTGGGATGTCCACCACTCTTATGGAGAAGACAGTGAGTGAACTAAAAGAATATAAAAGATTTTATTGTTTAAAGTCTGAGACTGAGTGAATGAAGCCACTAAAAGTAAATGGAGACCAAGATATGTTACTGAAGTGTCTTCTGCAAAAAGACCTTGCTGCTGCCTCAGGGTTGTGACCCACCATAGGCCACTAACAGGCCACTAATAGTCCACAATATTCTTTTCTGGCTTAGAGTTTAGAGCTAGCAAAATCGGATAAGGAGGTCGGTTCCAAGAATCCCTGCACGTCAGGCTCAAACTCACTAAAACTAGGAGTGTTAAAACAATAAATGTAAATTCTACTTTCCTGCATGATAGAAAGCAGGATGATGCCACTAGGGACACATTCATTCACCTCTGCTTTCTATGCCTCTCTTCTGTGCACAGGATTACATTTCAGGCTGGGCAATAAGCTTGCATTTTCCAGTCGCACCATTTCCTCTCAGAGAGAACCTAATCTCTTCAAAAGCACAGTAATATTTAATCTCTTCAATGTACAATTATTTTTAATCTGTCAGGAGGTAAGTAATTATAAAGATGTTTTAGAATCTAAGGAATATAAAGCTGGAGCCACCTAAAGTCTAAATCCTGTTTAAGTTAATCTGTAGCGTATATATAACTGTGATTGAGATCAATAAAATCTAATGAGGTATAAAACACAATTTTTATGTAAAATTATGCTAACTCTTTATTCATCAGATTTAGTGACTTTGAGGTTAACCGAATTTTATGGCACTGATATTAAGCCAATTCATCGCATTACAACTCAGTTAATTTTAAATTCTCTTTAAAAGATAAACTTTAAAACATATGTATACCTCTTTTCAAAGACTTTTGAAACTGACTGTCCCTTTGGAAGATCAAAAAATCAAGAAACAAAGAAATCAAGTAAGTGCCCAAAGTCTAGCTGGAAAACCTGAACAAAGTGAGAGAAAAATATTATACCGCTCCAAAATGTCTTCAACTTAAAAAAAGTCTATCTGGCTTTTATGTTAAAGCCATAATCTTTATCAGAGTCTGTTCTTAAGTTAGAAGAGATTTAATTACAGATAAAGGTCTATTAGGCAAGCAACCATTGAGAATGAAGGAAAGCCCTTAAGAGATTCCCTTGGCAGTGTTGGATCTGACTTGTCCCAACCAGGGATGGCAAAGGGGGACAATTTTTTCTTCAAAAGATGCATTGTTGGCTCACTAGTATAAGAAAGCTGCTTTCAGATTAATCTGCAGCCAATAAAAATATTTTTCTTTCTACTTCTTCCTGGACCCAAATGGTGGGATATCAAAGTTACCGGCAATGCTTGATGCAGGAACAAGTTATTATAACAGCATCAGGTTTGCCCATTGGAATGACTGCAGAGCTCTTGCAGAGGAACAGTCGGAGACTAGACTACTAGATGTCAAGGATTTACTAGTAGTGGGCATTGCCTAATCAATTTTTTTTTTGTATATTTGGCAATATTCTCTCCTAAAATACCGAGTCTCGCAAAAATCTCTAAAATAAATACCGTCTAGTTTGAATCATAACAAAATACTTTATATGGAAATGTAAATATTATTAACTTGACTTTATAAATGACTTGTACATGCAACTAATGTTTTTTTAACTGTTAGCTATCAGGAATAAAACAGTAAACAGAATACAGTCCAATTCTCAAAAGGTCCAAAGTCCAGGAAGGGAAAGGTATACTTGGAGAGGTATCTAAAGTAAGGACTTTCTCTCCTAACCCCAGAATAATCATAAAGGACTATTATCTCATTCTCAATCCATGTGAACCTTATGGATTTGCATTTGCAATTACTTGTCATTTCAAAGAAATTTATTCTTTTAAAATGTCCCTTTCAATTACAAGGACATTGTCTTGTTTGCCATGGGGGGTAGCTTCAAACATTCTATCCTTTTTCACAATAACCCAGGTTGGTCCTCTAATCTCTGGGATTCTGGCCAGAACAGAGAAGCAGAAGTTCAGAAAATGCTTACCCTCATCCCCTATCTCTTCACTTGACAGACACAGACTTGTTCACCTTCAGGTCTCATATTAGTTGTCACTTACTCCGGGAAAACTTTCCTGATCTTAACCTGGGATGAATGCCCCTTCTCAGAGCTCCCAGCACCTCACACTTCATCTAATATATGAGTGCTCATGAACTTCCTCAATGATGAGACTCACCAGGGACATTTCTAAAATGCTCAGGCTTTCAAGAGCCTCCTCCAGCAATTCAGATTTAGTGAGTCTAGATGGGATTTGGGATTTTGTACCTAACATGTAATTTTTATCACCAGGGAAACAATTGCACTCCAATATAATTTATTGCTTACGTGTCTTTCTCTCTCTTTGTGAGACTGTTTCTCTGTAAGAGCAGTGCCTATTTATGTTTACTGCTCTTTTGTTAGCAACTAGCACATCATAGGCATTGATATGTATTCATTAAGTAAATTAAAATTGGTCTTATCATTTATCTATTGGGTGATAATGATCACATGATACCATCAACAATACATGAAGAGGAGGTGGTCACTCATTGAAACTTCAGTTAGAGATTATAAACCTAAAAAGAGGGATATACCTAAAACAGGTAGTAACTAATGATCTGAGGTCAGAGGGTCCCGTAGGAGAAATCCTTGGTCCTCTAAGAGGTGCATTTAAATCTAAAAGAGAGGAGGTTATGCATTGGGAGCTTATTAGAGTTAGGCACTTCTTCCCTGGAGCTTTGCAACAGCCTTTTAACTAGATGTGTCCCCATCATTGTCATTGCTGCCGAAGTGTTTGCTCCAAAACAAGTCTAATCATGCAATGTCTATATTTAAAATAAAAGGCTAAATAATTATCTCTAAACCTTACGTTGTTTAATCACAAAATGGTTATTTATAAAACAATCTCACAGAATTATTGGGAAGATTAAGAAACAGTGTGAGCAGCACAGTGAATGGCAAACATTCAACTGAGAGCATCTTCATCTGGGCTCAACAACATCTTCGTCTCCACAGCTGTGAGTAACACTGACTTTCTGATAGCATCTTCTCCCCTGCTCTAGCTGTATCTTTGTCTCTCTCCCCTAACTCTCATCATTATTTTTAAAGCACGGTCAAGAGTCAGACCTAAGTTTAAGTATGAAGATAAACTTTAAGGCTTAGAGCAAGATCAGCCTACTAAAGGTGGAAGCAGTTGGATCAAGAGATATAAACTGCTTCAGAAATAATCCAAACTCATGGCACCCCTGTTGCCTACTTGGGGCTTCCTGTTCTGTCATAGCACATTGTTTAGGAAAAGTGGAATATTACGTCAATAAAGGTTTTTGGTAAACAGCAAAAGTCACTCTAGCAAATTTAAATCTAAGAAGAATTCATTAAAACTCCTGGAAGGGAGCACTTTGACTCAGAGAGCTTATAACCAGGAACTATGGCTAAGCTATGCTGAAGGGTTGTTCACCGATTCTGCCATGGTGGATGGAGTCACATTTTTTGTACCTGAATAGTGGGCTCTGGATGCAGAAAACCGCACCTGGTGTCCTTAAAATCAGATGTCTCTGCCACCTCTTTTATCAAAATGAACTAGTACAGTTTCTACAGATTCATAGTGTTCTTCACATTGAAGCCTTAGTACACGTGTTTAGTTGGCAGTATCTGCATTCTAATTGGAAGGGAGGATTGAAAATTAAGTTCTGGTTTCTAACTTGGGGGATTGGGAATCATGATATGGAAATTTTTAAACCTAAATGGTACTGAGTACGGAGGGTGATGCATTAAGTGAGCGACACGGGAGCCTTCTTAAGAGCTATCTGCTATCTTTTTTTTTTGGAGAGGTTTTTGCTATAGGGCGTGTGCGCTCGCCAGACAGACAGAGAGAGACAGAGAGATAGAAAGCAGGAAATCACCCCCCAGGGGGGATGGCCACACCGCAATCCCTTCTCCTCCATTCTCCTCTCGGGATCTTGGGCACGCACGCACACGCGCCCGGCGTGAGTTTAAGCCGCCGGGTCCAGGACTCGAACCGTGGTCGACTACGTGGGAGTCCAGCGACATAGCCATTACGCTAACTGCTGGTCCCTGCCATCTTAAGAAACCTTTGGGTTTCACTTCCCCGCTGAGCAAACAATAACAGTAATGGATGATTGGTCACAATGTGGAGTACCCGCTGACTGGTCAAACCAGAATGCCTCATTTACATTTCTGGGCCACCAATGATTGGTCCACATTATGATACCCTATTTGCATTTCGGGCAGCCAATCAATGCCCACCGGCGTGCATATAATTGCAGTCTATTCTATAATACATGAGACCTGATCAGCACCTCATCTTGTCTCCACTCTGTGTCTCCACTCTGTGTCTTGTCCCTTCTCTCACTCCCTCTCTCAGGTGACTGTTCGACTGTCCTGCGGGTCGGGACAACTGAGTACACATAAACATGATAGATGTCTCTTCTATACATAGTATAGTAGAGGAACCATAGACTTACAGGTAAAAGAAAGATCTGGTTCAAGACCCAGCTTTATCACCTACACACTGTGTAAGCCAAAGGAAGTTACCTTCTATAAACCTCATTTTTTCACTTAGAACATGATAACGACTTGTACTACCTTAGTTCATTGGCTAGTGTGCCTTGAACCTACATAGGGATTTTCAGTTCATTTTCAAATAATCTCCTTTAAAAACTATATTGCCTGTTCATTCACTGAGGGAAAAAAAAAAATCCCAGAAGCAATAAGCACACCCCAGTGACCATTAAAAGTAGCCAAAGTCTTAAATAAGAAGGTTGGAGGCCAGATATAAGGTAATCTTGGGATATTTTTGTTGTTATTGTTGTTAAAGAGAATTTTGCTATAGAGTACATGTGCTCACCAGAGAGACAGAGAGAGGCAGAGAGACAGAAAGCAAGAAATCGCCCCCTCCCAGAGGGAATGGCCACACCACAATCCCTTCTTCTCCATTCTCCTCTCAGGATGTTGGGCACGCACACGTATGTACCAGGAGTGAGTTTTAAGCTACTGGATCCAGGACTTGACCCGTGCTCAACTACGTGGGAGTCCAGCAACGTAACCGTTATGCCATCTGCTGTTCCTGATCCTGGGATATCTTTTGACAGAAAATAAGGAGACTATAAATACTAGTGTGGACAGGACACATGACTAGAACATTTGAATAAACTTCCGCTGGTCAACTTTGGATCTATTTGAGCATCAAGAAGAATAATAAATGTAAATAACAACCTATGACTCCCCAGTAAAACTAAAAGAAAGAAGGAGGAAACAAGGAAGGAAGGAAGGAAGGAAGGAAGGAAGGAAGGAAGGAAGGAAGGAAGGAGCTTTCCTACAAGATGGTTTACTACTGGTGCCTAATGCACTTCTGTCTCACAAGAAAGGAACAGAAAAATTAATATACAAATGATACAACTAACAATGAATCTACAATGAATATATAACTGATATGCAGTGTTTGAGGGTGAGTATCGGAGTGTAGTGGGGTTGTGAAGTTGTTGGAAACTCTCCATGTTGCAGAGCATGGACACTCCAGATAGTATTGCAGAAAGAGAAGTAAAGCATCCTGCATCTGCCACCTCATCTCAGTTGAGATTGGCTTAGAACTATTAGAAAGAACTTCATCCAAACCAGCCCCTATTAACACATCAGAAACCTGAAGTTTTTCTGCAGGGGAATCCTGTAGCCTTCATAGACTATGAACCTGTTTGGGAGCAGCTGGGGAGTTCATACAGCTAAATTTCAGAAGAGTCCAAGTCACAGTGCGCCCTCCTTCACCCAGGCTGCAGCTACACAAAGCCTTCTCGTGACTGTACATATCACAGTAGCCAGGCAAACAACCCCATCCAAAATGTATCCAGAGAAGTTCAGCTGTGTAGTATATTATGAGAGTGACTAGGAAAAGACCTTACCCACAACTGAGCTGCCAGAGAGGCCCAGACACCCCCATACTCCACTCATCCCACAAAACAACTGGCAGAGTAACCCCACACACAGTGTCATGCCAACAGAGAAGCTCACTGTCCTCCCTCCCCATGTCCTGCCAGATAATGTGGACAAGAGACCCTAACCACAGCTAGTCACTGGAGAGGCCCTGCAACCACTTGTGTGTTGTGATAACAGCCAGGAGAGTAATTTCACCCTCAACCCAGCATCCAGGGAGGTCTTTCCTTTCTGTGAATTGCAGTAGGAACTAGGAGAGTGATCTCACCCAGAGCAGAGCTGCCAGGGAGGCCCCTCTTCCCTTCACATACCATGGGAGTAGTGACATTTCCAGACATGCTGCACTGAGTTACTCACTCCAGCCTCTCCACATTCTATGGGAGCAGCCAGACAAGCAACTCCACCCACAGCTGCTCAGCACATTGAGCAGCCTTGTTCCCCATGTCCCATGGTATCACACAAGTAAGTGACCCTGTTCATAGCCACACCGTTTGCTGGAAGTCAGTGAAGTGGCCCTGCCTCCCTAAAACCCATGGAAACAGCCTCCTGTCACATGCTGCACCTATCAGTGATGGAGCTATTCTAGCCACCCAGCCATGCTATGTTTTTAAGAGAGTCAAGTCCCAAGCAATAGATTGGCCTCACAAACTTCTGCAGCCTAGACCACTTAGAAACTCTCAGGTACTACTGGCACTAATTATAGCTGGGGAAGAAACCTATGGCCACTATACTACTGTACCTACCTGGAATTAAAGCCAATGCATCTTACCCAGTCAATATCCTAAAACTCAATGTAAGAGAAGTCTTTCACCACAAAAGACATCCTACAAAACATAGAGATGACTCTTCCACCAAATATACAAATATCAATGTAAAGACACAAATGTTAGAAAGCAAGATTACATGAGACTTCTAAAGAAAAATAATAATTTTCCATCAGTAGACACAAAAGAAAAGGGGATCTACAAAAGCCTGGGAAGGAACTTAAAATAATGGTCCTAAGAAAACTTAGTAGCAAGAAAATACAGATAGATAATTCAATGAAATCAGCAAAACAATTTATGACCTCAGTGAGAAATTCAACAAAAAGGTATCATAAAAAAGAACCAAACACAAATCTTGGGATTGAGGAATTCAATGAAATTAAAAAAAAAAAAAAATACAGTCAAGAGCTTCAATAACTGACTTGATCAAGCAGAAGAAAGAATTTCTAAGCTTGACACTGACACCAATTCTTTGAAATAACCCAGTTTAAAAAAAGAATTGAAAAGACTAGAGAAAACCTGTAAGATCTGTGGGGCACCAAATAGTCATATTATGGGAGTTGTCATAGAAGAGACAAAAACTATTTTATTAAATAATAGCTGAATATATCTCGAGTCTTGAAAAGATATGGACACATCCAGATTCAGGAAGCTCAAAGGTTCTCAAATAGATTCAACCCAAAAAGATCATCCCAAGGCACATTATAATCAGGTCAAAAGCTAAAAGTGAAGAGAGAATTTTTAAAACAATGGGACTGGCAGATGGCATAACAGTTACGTCGCTGGACTCCCACATAGCAGACTGCAATCCCAGACCTGACAGATTAAAACTCCCGCTGGGTATGTGTGCATATGTTCCCAAATCCTAAGAGGAAAATGGAAGAGAAGGAATTATGGCATGGTCATCCTCCCTGGGAGATGATTTCTCACTTTCTGTCTCTCTCTGTCTCTCTATGTCTCTCTGGAGGGCACATGTACCCTATAGCAAAAATCTCTCTTAAAATAAAAAAGCAAGAAATTAAAAACAGCAAGTAGCCCAGACTGCAGAGCTGGAAGCCACATGCCAACATGTGATAAAAAACATTAAGAATAGAACACATTTACTTTCTAATATTAAACAAATGCACCTGGTTATCTTCTTCACTCCTTTTATCTTCATTCCCCCATTTTGCACTTAGAAGAGGTGTTTGTTCTCCTAGCAGGTGCTTAGGCTTATCATTTAAAAATTTTACTCTTTCGTTGTATTTAAACTGCACTCTAGACTAAATGAACTTAACAGACATTTAAGAATAGATGATCCAACAGCTGCAGAATACACATTATTCTTACTGGCACATAATGTTTCCTGGATGGACCATATGATAGGCCACAAAATAAGCCTCAACACATTTTTAGAAATTGAAATCATATCAGGCACTTTTTTCTGACCACAATAGAATAAAACTAGACATCAATAACTAGAGAAATTTTGAAAATTATATAAATACATCAAACTTAAATAACATGTTCCTGAATAGCACTGGGTTAATGAAGACATTAAGAAAGAAATTAAAAACTTTCTTCAAACAAGTGAAAATGAAAGCATAACATACCAAGCCCTATGTGACACAGCAAGAGAAGTATTGAGAGGGAAGTTGATAGTAGAAATAAAAGGGGGTTATTCAGTTGGATAATGGTAAAACATGATACTCTGTGTGGCCGACCCATATGAAAGGTCTCCCTTTGGAGATCTCCCTGATCCAGAGCTTGTTGGCTCTGGAAGCAAACTGCAGTATCAAATCTGTGTTGAGTCCTCTCTCTATCTCTCTCTCCCCTAGAAGAAATAAGTAAATAAACCAAATTATAGGAATAAATATATAAAACAAACAAATTAGTAGGAAAAGAATGAAGTAAAATAAATGAAACTGAGACTGAAAAATAACAAAACATCAACAAAATAAAAAGCTAGGCTTTTGAAAAGGTAAACAAAATTGATGAACCTTTAACTGGACTAAGAAAAAAAGTGAGAAGACCAAAATAAATAAAATCAGACATGAAAAGGAAGATGTTACAATTGATACCCCAGAAATACAAAGGATCACTGGGGACTATTGTGACATGCCGGCAAAATGGAAAGTCTAAAGAAAAAGGAATAAATTCCTGGACACTTACCACCTACAAAGATTGAAACAGGAAGAAATAGAAAAATTGAACAGACCAATAATGGGCAATTATTAAATAGATTGAATCAGTATTAAAAATATCCCTACAAAACAGGCCCAGGACTATATGGCTTCACTGCTGAATTCTTCAACAAAACTTGTAAAGAAATAACACAATCTCTTCTCTAAGTATTCCAAAAAATTCAAGGGAAGAAATCTTTTTCAAGCTTATTCTATGATGTAAGTATTACCCTGATACCACAACTAGTTAAGGAAATAAATAAATAAATAATAAACTACAGACCAATATCCCTGGGGAACATAGATATAAATGTTCAGGGTAAGACATTAGCAAACTGAAGACAACTGCACATCAAAAAAGATTATACATTTTGACCTAGTGAGGTTTATCCCAGGGCTACAAAGATAATTCAGCATATGTAAATCAATAAATGTGATCCCTTACTTCAACAGAATCAAAGGCAAAAACCACATGTCATCTCAACAGATGCAGAAAAGGCAATTGATGAAATTTAACATCCCTTCATGATAGTCTTAACAAAATTAACTAGAGATGGGCCATATCTATCTTATTGTGCTGTTGTGTTGCTAACAGAAATGAGTAGAACTGGGTGACTTGTAAAGGATAGAGGCTTAATTGGCTTATGATTCTGGTGGCTGCAAAGTCCAAAGGCAGGGAACAGATATCAGGAGGCTACATTGCAACATGGTTGACAGAAGCATAGAGGATAGTGAGTTTGTGTAAAGAAAAAAAAAAAAAAAAGAGAGCGAGAGAGAGAGAGAAGCCTAGAAGCAGTCATCTTCCTTTTATAACAATTTGCTCTCATGGGAAATAATCCCTTCATTTGAAAGCTAGAACTCACTTCATCTTGTGAGGCACATTTAATATTTTCATGAGGGTGATGCTTCCATGCCCATTAGGCTTCATCTCTTAATGGTCTTTCCACTTCCCACCACTATTTATAATAGGAACCAAGTTCTAAAACATAAACCTTAGGGGGAAAAGCCATTATCCAAATAATAATAGTACCCCGACAGAAAAAAAAAAAAAGGCTATGTATGTCAAACCCACAACTAACATCATAATGAATGGAGAGAAATTTCATATTTTTTCCTCTAAGAACTGTAAGGAAAGTTATAGTTAAGACTATGATGTTCACTTTCACCATTCTTGTTCAAGATTGCCAGAACAACTAGGCCAGAAAAAGAAATAAAGGGGATCCAAATTAAAAAGAAGGAAATCAAATCATTATTGTTTGTAAATGACATGGTCTCATCTCTAGAAAACCTAATAAATCCATCAAAAACTATCTGAATTGATCAATTCAGTAGAGCTGCATGATACAAAAATAATATACAAAAATCAGTAGCATTTATATACACTAATAATAAAATAGTTGAAAAAGAAATCAAGAAGCATCCCATTTGTATCAGCTACAAAACAAAACAAAAAGATACGTGGAATAAATTTAACAAAAGAGGTGAAAGACCTTTACAATAGAAGCTATAAGTCATTGATGAAAGAAATTGAAGATACCAAAAAATGGAAAGATATCCCATAGTCATGGTATGAAAGACTCTGTATTGCTAAAATGTCTGTACCATGAATGGGATCTACACATTCAATGCAATATCTACCAAAACACCAATGTTATTCTTTACACAAAGAGAAAAAAAATCATAGTTTGTATTAAATCACAAAATACCCCAAGTTAGCAAAGCAGTCCTGAACAAAAAGAACAAAGTTGTAGTAACCAAAATATCATGGTACTGACATAAAAACAGACACATAAATCAATGGAACAGAGAATCCAGAACTAAATCCATGTTCATACAGCCATTTGATTCTCAGCAAAGATACCAAGAACATTCACCGGGAAAAGGATTGTCTTTCCAACCAATGATGCTGGAAAACTGCATTTTATTCCAATAAAGACATGCAAAAAAGAAGAAAGAAAAGAAAGAAGACTTTTTCAAAATCTTGCTTTGCTACTTTGGGGTAAACTCTTAGATCATCTCATTGCTCTGGAATTAGTGACTAAGAAAGTAAATTTATCACGTGTTTTTTTTGTTTTGTTTTTTTAGCAACAGTTGATGAGAGAATGATCTTTTCAGAAGACTCCCAGAAATTATATGTAGGAAGAATGAAAGAATTAGAAAAATCACTATTTTTTTAACCTGCAGTGGGATAATTGACTTAGGCGAAGAACATCATTGCCTTTTAACACCATTAGATGTCAGGTTGTTGAGAAACAGGCTATACTCTCATTGCCAAAGCATTACCCCACAGTTAGTTACTAATAACATATGAAAACATTGTATCTATATGATGGAGAGAGCTGGAGGTCACTACCTTAATCCAGTCCTCAAACCTTGGATCACTCACAGGGAGAGAGCCTGACACCCTAGGCTTCCTAATGTGATGCAATATGAAAGTACGATTAAGCTATGAAATCTTTTCACCAAAAAAGGGACCTTGGTCTTAAGACTCTCAACCCAATTTTCTTTGTAGAACATACAGCTGAGAGAGAAACAAGTTAAATAACACAAAGAGAAAACAATCAGTCAATTCCAAATTATGGGGCATTTTACAAAAGTTAATATGATGAAAAGAAATTTTGGGGGATTGTTCCAGATAAATAGAGATGAGACGACCCCCCATGAGATATCTTTATTACTTGATGAGATCATGATATGGCATCTATACAAATACATATGACATTTTGGAACACACACTGAAAAACTTACAAAATTGACTGGATGTTAGATAAAATAAAAATTGCCTTTATAATAGTATTGTGGCTATGTAGATGAATATTCTTAGGAAATACATGAGAAATATTTAAGGGTAAAGTGTCACGAAGTGTAACAAATTATTTTTAAATGGTTTTTCAAATACATGAAGCAAAAGGACAAGATAATATTCATTGGATCTAGTTGTGGGTATAGAGCATTCACTGTACCATCATTTTAACTGTATGTCTCAAATATTTTATAATAAAACATTGCAGCAAAAGGACACTGAATTTCAATTCTGGATCCAACATGAGTGCATCCCCTATCATCCCTGAAGGCCTCAATTTCTTCAACTGTAAAGTGAGAAAATTAGACACAAGGACAGCTGCGGTCCCTCTGGTCACATTCTGTAAATCGAGACAAGTGTGTTTCCTTTCTGACTTGTTTTATTTCCAAGAACAGTTATCTAATGTGAAACTTATAACTCCAGTATATTAAAGGCTGATTCATCAATCTGGGTGACAAAGTGGAGGTCCACTTTCTCCCTCATAACTCTTTGATGATTCACCGAAAATTGAGAAGTCAAAGAGGAAGCCTTCAAAGCTTGGGAATGATTCTTAGAACATAACCAATTTTGCTTCCTGCTATAGCTATTACCCAAGAAGCCGTGAATTTAAGAAGTAATTTCAAGGCCAACCTCATAGTGCAATTGTTAAGGGAGCCAGAACCCACATTGTTGACTGAGGTTTGAATCCTGGCCCCAATAGCTTGAAAAAACACACTGAGCAGGTGTGTATGTATGCCCCAAATCTGAATGCTTGGAGAAATGGAGGAGAAGAGATTATGGCATAAACCACACCCCACCGGGGAGTGCTTTCTTTTCTCTCTCTCCCTGTCTCTCTGTTCCATTGTTTTAAAAATAGTTTTAGGTTTATAGAAAAGCTGAAAAATATACTTGGATTTCTCATATATCTCCCATCCAACTTCTTCTATTATTAACAATTTACATTAGTATGGTACTTTATTATAATAAATGAACCAAATGTGATTCATTCTTATTAACTCAAGTCCATACGTTAGCCAGATTTTCTTAGTTTAACCTAATGGATTTTTCTGTTCCTATAAACCACATTTCAATTTATCCTCATGTCTTCTTAGGCTCCTCGGAACTGTCACCATTTTATTAGACTTCCGTTGTATTTGATTACTTTAATCATTTTGAGACATACTGATCAGATATTTTGTATTTTATCTCTCAGGTGGGATCTCTCATAGAGATGGGAGCTATGGGTTTTGTGGAGAAACACCATTCTTAGCACACTATATCAGGGATACATATTATTAACATGATTTATATAGTTACTTTCCCCGTGGTGTATTTCAAAATGGTTATATTTATCCTCCCCTTGAATTAATTGCCAAGTTATTTTTCTCCGATTTTTACAGTGAGAACCTTAGTAGGGTTCTTGGAGGTAAAATCCATGAAAGTTTGGGAACCCTCAAGACTGGAATCTAAAGAGTTTTTAAGTCTCAGCTGGTCTACACTCAGCCTCCAGCAATTCAACAAAATCTCCCTTAAGTGTTCACAACAGTTTATGTCTCTAGCAGTTTCTGCTTCAGGTAAAGAGATCATGCCTATGTCTCTCTGAACATAATTGTCTTTTATCATGTCTTTTTGCCCTACAACTTAGTTTTCTGATGGGTCTAAGAAAAGTCATTGGTTTTTAGTTTACTCAGATCTTTCTCATGTAAGGCTTGGAGTAATCTCTTTCAAGGTCTTTACATGTCAAAACTAGAAAGTTCACTGTTTTAATGCAAGCTTATTCAGTATTTCTCCTAAAGAGAAGAAATCAGTGTTCTAAAAACCTTGCTTAAATAGGCAGAGAATCTTTGAATTGAGTTATCTGCTAAACTGGTTTTGCTATATGAAATTAGAGTGCCTTGGAAACTGGCTTTCAACCAAAAAATATGTTTCTCTCTTCATTAATTTGGCCTTATTTTGTTCAGGGTTAGCACAGTAAAAGGATTAAAAACAACAACAACAAAGCAAAGCAAAACAAAACAAAACAAAACAAAACAAAACAAAAAAAAAAACACTGGGTTTTGAGCCCTAAGATATTTTTGGCCTCTAGGGCAACAATTTACTAGACAATCCCTATCTCTCTGTGACTCAGTTTCCTCATTTGTTGTATTTTTGGCTACAGAGATGTCATCCAATTTGTGTTTTTGTCTTGAGTGCCTAACCCAAAACCTGGTTCAGAGTAGGCCTCACTGAAAGTTGAATCCAAATGTCTGCCCAGTCAATGTCACAGTGTTGTTATGAGGATTAAACAAAATAATGTACATGAAAGCTCTTTGCAAACTTCAAAGAGCCTTACAAATGCTCCTCCTTTATTTATTTATCAGTCATCAATTTTGAATGCATGTATGCATGTAAGCGTTTCTGTGGAAGATTTCCGTTTGTTTTTGTTTGTCAATATTGTGCAAATGACAAGGACGGTAATATTAAAGAGTTAATTTTTACTCAAATCATAGATTGATTTCAGTTATAGCAACAGCACTATGCACATATTCCTCAACTTGTCCAATTAAAAAACCTGGCAAGTGTTTTGATATTTGACAGCTCTGCTGTCAAGCAATTCTGTTCTACAATTAATCATGCTATAGCCATTTCTTCAACTACTGCCACAATATAATAGCATCATTGTATATGCAGAAATGGTACACTTGCATACTGTTAAAAAGGAGGCAGAGCAAATGAACATTAAAAATTTACTACTTTGTAGATCACAGTTGTATTGCCAAGATTTGCTATTAAACCCATTCTATTTGAATGCTATTACTGCTCCTTTCTGAGCTTAGATATAACTGTTCAGATATTGCGGTTTTCTATTTCCTAGTTTGCTTTCTTTGAGATGTTTTGAATGTTGGCTAGATGCACAGCGCAAACAGCTGGGATCCTTTAATGACTGAATGTCAGCTCCTGGGTTTTGATTGCTGTTTTGTCTGGATCAGTATTAGACACAACTGCAGCATCTACTCCCTTTCCTCCCCTACTGTCAGTGACTTTCTGAGGAAAATGAGTTTGCCACAAATCAAGATGCTTACAGCAAACATCTCTATGAACCTGTTCCATCTCTCCTTGGCAACTTGCCACTTTGCCTCATTCTTATACTGACATCCTTATATTAACCAAATGGCCTGGCCTTTGAGGTAGATGAACCATTTCATGGGAATCCTGCCCTTCTAACAGAATCATTTGTTTCTTGTAGAAAGACATCTTACTTTTTAAGCAATCTCAGGCAACTCTGAACAAATACATTGCTGCTGTCTTTCATTAGGATTATTTCCTGTTTACATGTCTAATTTGTCAAGCAATCAGATCACAAATTACTTAATAGGTCATCTACAAAATACTATTGGACAAAAATTTGTGTAAAACATAGATGTTATTTTTTACTTGCAGAGGTAATTGTAACTACTTACATTGATGACCTTTTTTTTTGGCAATTTTCAGTTTTTCATCTTTATGGACTTCCACATTGAACTGGTACTGTAGTTACTTTATGCAAATTCATAGTTTACCCCTGTGACAAGAATGCTGTGGGTCATTGTTGAGTTGCTGAAGAAGAATGTGATACTGACACGATCTTAAAACAAGATTCATTTTAATGATAAAAAAAAAAAACCTGGAAGTTGCACTTTATATACATGCTGATAAATAAGGATGATAAGGTCCTATTGTCACTTAGGGAAGGAAGTGAGTACACTTGTTGAGTAAATGTAGTCCAGAACATACTGACCATCTGTGTGAAGAAGGAAAGGTGGTTGGGCCTAAGACTAGATATTAAATAATTCAAGATTTTCAAGCTTCTAATTTTTTCCAAATACATGGTCTCGTCTTAAATCCACTATTGTGTAATAAATAGAAATACTTAAGTCTAGGTGATTTATGAAGAATAGAGGTTTATTTGGTTCACAATTCTGGTGGCTGGAAAGTCCAAAGTTATGTGGTTGGCATCAAGCTGGCTATGTTACAACATGGCTGGCAGAAGCAAAGAAGATGGCAGGCATGTGCAAAAAGAGAGAGCAGTGTGGGGGCATCCATTTTTCTTTCAACATCTCGTGCTTATGGAAACTAACATCTTCTCACCAGAGCCAGACTCACTCAGTTTCTTGAGACAGCATTAGTCCCTTCATGAAGGTTATGCCTCCATCCCAACACAACCCACTAGGTGTCATCTCTCAAAGGTCTTATTACCACCCAACACCATTACACTGGGAACCAAATTCCAAAACATGAATCTTTGAGACACAATCACTATATTAAAATAGCATGCGCTCAGCAGTTACTATTGTTTTTGTTTTTGTTTTTTTAATAAAAACTGAAAATTTCTTCTTCTTCTTCTTCTTCTTCTTCTTCTTCTTCTTCTTCTTCTTCTTCTTCTTCTTCTTGCGTTTGGAATAGGGCATATGCTGGAGAGGCAGAGAGAAACAGTGAGAAGGAAAATGAGAAACCACCTCCAGAAAGTATGGCCACACTGCAATCCCTTCTTCTCTATCCTCTTCCTGGGATTTTGGGCACATATGCACAAGTGCCCAATGTGAGTTTCAAGTCACTGGGTCCAGGACTCAAACCACATGGCCATGTCTATGACTTTCTGAACCTTAATCACTAAGCCACCTGTTGGCCTCTATTTCTTAATCTAGAAATATCAGAAATATACAACATAAATTTTGCTTAGAGATCTCTGGTACTGCTTTTCTCAAGAGTAAAGTGAGTTCAGTTTCATGCTGCTTTTCTCAAGAGTAAAGTGAGTTCAGTTTCATGCACTGATCTGACCTAGCCAGAGACTGTACATCATGGCAGCTTTACAAGATAATAATGATCCAGGGTAAGGCTATTATTGCCATGGTCCTTGGTTCTGATATCTGGTCCCTACATACAAGTGTGCACAACTACTCCTAAACTAGTGATCCAAAACCCAGTGCTTCTTTGACTTTACTGCTTAAGCGTATGTGGGTGGGTGTGTGTGTGTGTGGGGGGGGGGAATGGTAAAATTGTCCCTACTTCTACTTTTTTTTCTTTTCTTCTTAAGAGAGATTTTTGCTGTAGGGCACATGCACTCACTGGAGAGACAGAGAGACAGAAAATAAGAAATTACCCACTAGCGGGATGGCCATGCCATAACTCCCTCTCCTCTTGGGATCTTGGACATGCATGCACACACTCCTGGCATGAGTTTTAAACCACTGGGCCTGGAACTCAAACTATAGTTGACCACATGGGAGTCCAGACACATAACCATTATGCCATCTGGTGGTTCCCTACTTCTATTTTCAATTTTGTTCTTCAGTAGTGAAGACTTATTTTCCTGTTTGTATGTTCTCATTTTGTTCCTTCTGTCTAAATGGCATTTAGTTCAGTGAAAATTGTACTCTATAGCCATGAAACAGAGCAAATTGAAAATATCCCCTGGACCAGCAGTTGGCATAATGGCTAAGTCACTGGACTCCCATGTAGCCGACCACTGTTCGAGTCCCGAACCCGGTGACTTAAACTCACATCAGGCGCATGTGTGATCCTGAAAGGAGAATGGAGGAGAGGGGATTGTGGTGTGGCCATCCCCCATGGGGGGTGATTTCATACTTTCTGTGTCTCTGTCTCTTTCTATTTTTCTGGCAAGCACACATGCTCTATAGCAAAAACCTCTCAAAAAAATTTTAAGAAAAGGATCCCTCGAGGATCAGGTCTCTGTGTGCAACAGCTGAGCTGATGTCCTTCTAACTAAAATAACTAGCAATTTTTTAAAACACTGCAACAAATCAGTAAAGGAGCAGAGGTCTTTGCGTGTGCCTTCTTAATTACTCCTTCATCAGGAATGTGATGAAATGTGTCTTTTAAAATTTAAATCAATGCTCAAAAAGTGATTGCGCCCAAAGTAGATAATACTTTACATTAGTCACATAACTTCTCTCAGTGTAAATTTTCTCATCTGTAAAATGAGAAGTATAACACCTACCTGTCTCTGATGCTAATAGCTAGCACTCTTTGAACCTCCACCTCTGCTGGACACTGAGACCATTTACATTCATTATCTCCATAAACTACCTCTGTAAAGCTAGTGTTACCTCCATCTGACAGAAGAAAAAACTCAAGTGAAAGTTAAACAACTTGCCCCAAGACCCAAAACTAGACAATAGAAGACTGGATTTAAATCAAAGCATGTTTGATGCCAAATCATAATGCTATCCCAGGGAACTGCTATAATTTGAGAGCAAATAGAAGAGAAATTAATATGTCATGTATAAAGTGTCAAAAAACTTTCAGGATTAGCAGATGGCGTAGTGGTTACGTTGCTGAACTCCCACATGGCCAACTCTGGTTTGAGTCCCGGACCCAGAGGCTTGAAACTCATGCTGGGCATGTGTGTGTGTGTGTGTGTGTGTGTGTGTGTGTGTGCCCAAAAATCCCAGAGAAAAATGGAGGAGAAGGGATTGCCATGTGACCATCACCTCTGAGAGGTGATTTCTTGCTCTTTCTGTCTCTGTATCTCTCTGTCTCTCCAGTGAACGCACACACTTTATAGCAAAAATCTCTCATAAAAAAGTAAGAAAAAAGAAAAAGAAAAAAATAACTTTCTATAAGACAATATTTCTGAGATTTCAGTTTTTTGCCCTCTACTTTCATGACATTTGCCATATTGACTTGTTAAGTATAGTTTGTTCTATATATTTGTGTTACACATTTAATATTTCCTTTAAGTAGATTCATTTTTTTAGAGGTTTTTGTCTTAGGGCATATGTGGTTGCAGAAGAAAGAGACAGAGACAGAGACAGTGAGAGGAAAAGTAAGAAATCACTACTCAGGGTGAATGGCCACACCACATCCTTTCTCCTCCATTCTCCTCCTGGGATCTTGGGCATGCACGTACATGCACCTGGCGTGATTTTCAAGCCATTAAGTCCAGAACACAAACCATTGTTGGCCATATGGGAGTTCAGCGTCGTAAACACTACACCATCTGCTGGCCCCAGTAAACTCACTTTTTAAATTACTGGGCTGTCAGAAAAGTCATGACATATTTTTCTAAGTTTTTCTAAAATGAATCATGACTTTTCCAACAACCCAATACTTCTAATTAGACTTGATTTTATACTTAATTTTTTTATTTTAAAAGAAAATGTTAATGACCTAGAAACAAAAAAATTAGCATTAGTGCCATGAATGGAAAATAAATTGTAAAAATAAATATAATAAGACCCAAAACTATTATTAAAATTAATGTTAATTCCTTTTGCCTGGCTGATGCAGGTTCTGAGCCTGAGTGAAATTTGCTTTTTGTGTTTTTGTTTGTTGGTTGGTTGGTTAGTTGGTTTGGGTTTGGGTTAAAAGGGATATCAGCAAGGATACAAAAGTGTTGAAAGCAGTAGTACTAACACTAGACTTTCCCCTAATATAATCAGGATTGAAAAACTTGAAAACAGAATATATTCTTCAATATGGGTTTGATGTTATATCATGTCACAATCTTGCACTACCTAAATCTAAATCATCCTGAGTGGTGGCAGAGAAAAGTGTCCTATCTTCTGGAAACTCTTCTGTAAACAAAGTGAGGGAGAAATAAATCCAGCATTGTTAAAATATTTCCATGTCTATCCATTTCAAACACTATTTTTCATGTCTGTGCAAAAACGGAAAGCTATTTTGCAGTTTCATTTCACCAAAATACAAAAATGAACCTCAGACAACAAGAATATTGATAGTAATAGGACCTATATTCCCTTATACTTTGCTTCTGCATGGATGGTGCCAAGCAGTGGATGTCTGTTGCTGTAGCACTTTTCCTAAAATAGTTCTCTCTTAGGTAGTCCCAGAGATTTCTATGAGTGATTTAATAATCCTTAATAGAGCCCTTCTTGCTTAAAACTGTTATTTTTCTTTTTTCTTTCTCTTGCATTTCTTTAGAGAGATTTTTTTACATAGGATGTGTGTGCTTGCCATAGAGGCAGAGTAAGACAGAAACAGAAAGCAAGAAATCACTGCTCAGGGTAGATGGCCATGCTGCAATCCCTTCTCCTCCATTCTCCTCTCGGGATTTTGGGCATGTACACACACATGCCTGGCACAAGTTTCAAACCTCCAGGTCCAGGACTCAAACTGTGGTTGGCCCTGTGGAATCCAGTGACATAACCGTTAAGCCTTCTGCTAGACCTGGATTCTGTTATTTTTCAATAAGAATTTTGCAGGGGCCAACAGGTGGCATTGTGGTTAAAGGCACTGGATTCCTATATGACCAACTCAGACCTGGCAGTTTGCTTTCTCACTTCCTCTCTCTCTCTCTCTCTCTCTCTGTGTGTGTGTGTGTGTGTGTGTGTGTGTCTCATCAAATGAAATAATAATGATAATAATAATAACACATGGAATTAAATAAATAAATAATTATTTTTAAAAATAAAAATAAGACTCTTGTAGGCACAAGTGAGTTGAAGGGAATATCCCATGTATTCATAGAGAGGTTTATCTTTTCCATCAGTCTAGGATGCCAAAAAGAAACATACAAAAATCTTTGAGACCAAAATATTACTTTCTCAGTTGGATAGAAGGAGGGCAGTCCATGAAATGATTTAATAACTTTTTGACACAATCACTCATGAAGTATAACCTTTAACTGTCTGTGGAGCAGTGGGTTCATGGAATAGAATGGGGTAGGAAAATATGTAGAAAAAGCATTCCGTGGAGTGGCTCTAATTCAAATCATGAATAGTAGGGGGGAAGCGGTAAATCTCTATGCATAAAATAATGTGTCTAGCTATTGGCTTTTCCTGGCAGATTTATAAGGAAAAGATAATCACTATACCATATGTAGGACTATGTGAGGTGGGACAATTATGTGAAAAGTAAGTAGCGAAATTCACATACACTAATGTACCTGGAATGACTCTCATAGTATCTCTTTGAGGTGAGTTTATACCTCTCTAATGTATGGTGTCTTTTAGGGAAAGAAATTAATGAAAGACCCTTTGCTCCAATGCATACAATGATACCTGGGATGATATTTTTCAAATTTTTAAAAATTTTGAAGGGATTAGCAGATTTAAATAATTTCCTTTTTTTGCTCCCTTTGGACTTACATTTTTGGGGCCAGTACATGGCATAGTGGTTATGTTGTTGGACTCCAAATGGCCAACTGTGGTTTGAGTCTCCAACCCAGTGGCTTGAAAATCATGCCAGGTACATGTGCATGCATGCTCAAAATCCCAGGAGGAGAATGTAAGAGAAGAGATTGCAGTGTGGCCATTCTCCTCAGAGGATGTCTTACTTTCTCTCTCACTGTCTCTGTCTCTCTCTTTCTCCCTAGCAAGTGCAAACCTCTTGAAAAAAGAAAAGGACATTTCTTCTCTCTTCTAAGAAATAATCCTTTTGAAATACTTCTCTAAAGGGGCAATCTCTATAGCTAAAAGTCATGAGTCACCTTCTTAAGTTTATAATTCAACTTCTATAGGCTAAAAGATCTATATGCAAAGAGAAGATGGGAACCAGTTATTCTCATCTGCTTCTTTCTGCCTAAAACTCTCCTCAACAAGTTAATATTCTACAAATTTCTGACTCTGCTATGTCTATGATACCTGGGTAGTCTGAAATATTCATCTAATGCTGTATCTACTACAAATAGAATCAGATTCCTTTCCAATAGACCTTTTCTCATTAGGACATTGCTATTTCTCTGTTAGTAAATGTCTTAAGTTGCACAGCATGTTTTACTCTTCTACATATTTAATATTCATAGGCTCATTTGATTCTCATGAAGATGGAGAGAAGCCCAATAAATATATTACTGCCCCATTTTATAGATGAGCAGCTTAGAGTAGTTTGCCCAGTTCACAAAGCAACTAATGACTGAACCAAGTCTAAATCTTGTTCTGTCCCTAGGTCCACTCTTTTCTTTTTTTAAGAGAGATTTTTGCTGTAGGGTGCGTGCACTTACTGGAGAGACAGAGAGACAGAAAGTGAAAAATCACTCCCCAGGAGGGATGACCATGCCACAATCCGTTGTCCATTCTCCTTTCAGGATTTTGGGCATGCACACACACCCGACTTAGTTTAAAACTGCTGGGTCTGCAATCAAAACGTGGTTGACTACATGGGAGTCCAGCAACATAACTGTTATGCTATCTGCTGGTCCTCTGGTCCACTCTTTTTTAAAACACTCCACATTGGATGGCCTAGAAATACAAAGTTATTCTTTTCTGTTGGTTATGTTGCTTATCTCCTTAAGGTATTTTATAAAGCCATGTCTTTGTTTTGTTTTGTTTTTATCTTAAGACTGAGAAAGTAACGATCACAGTATTGAGGCCCGCACAAACACTGTATATGTCTTCCTGATAACTCTAGTCTTCCAGACAGAAAAATTATTATCCCCTTAGTGCTTTGACCCAGTGAGGAAACTTTCATGTCTATGAATTTATAGCTTGGGTTTCTTAACAGACTGAAGGAACTAACTTTATATTTCAATTGGTTGGCCATTCCACTCTAGAAAATCTAGTCTATAGTGAAGAGCATACTAAAGACTTTAAAGAGTTAATGTCACTTCCAAAAGTGAATTTATAACCTAGAAGTAATTTAGGCAACAAGAGAAAATGTCTCACTTCAAAGATGGGAATGCTGAACCATGCATACAAATGTGACTGCTAACTCATGCATGACTGAAAATCAGCAGCCGTGGATTCCAGGGACTTAAAAGGACCTCAAGAAGTCATTTGATTCACACCAACTTTCCCATAAACAAAATTTTCTCTTTATATTAAAAACATAGCACTGGAGTCCAAAGATGATAAGTGACCTGGTGGTAGAAAGGCTGGAGTCAGGGAAAAAATATCTTGAATCCTGTTCTCTCGTTCCCTGGTTGGAAAGCATTGCTTTGCTATGTGTTCCATCTCTTGGGGGATGTAATTTGTTTCAAGAATGAAGGACTGGACAACATATCAAATGGTTTAAGTGGTTAAGTAAGATAATGCCCCAGGTAAACATTAGATGTGACCTTATGGAATTGCTTAGTGACCTTAGAAAATACCATTTTAGTGACATGATGGGGAGCAGAAAACAGAATAGACAGTTGCAGGCAACTCTTTTAGAACATTGGCTATGAAGGCAAAGGAAATGAGAAGGCAGCACCTAGAAGATGTGGCAGTCCAGAGAGATGTCTGTGAAATTTGCACGTATATGTTAATAAGGGATGAAAGAGGGAATATTTCCCTTTTTTAACATTTTATTTATTATCATAATCTTTTTTATATTACATTGAATCACATATATCTTTACAGTGTATTACATTTCTTTTTCAGGCATGATTACCATACATCTCAGTCAAGACAAACACATTACTATCCACATCATCATCATCAAATAGCTTTTCATCATTTTTTCAGATTATTATTATTTATTCTCATTATTTTTTAAACATTCAATTGCTATATATCATTTCATTTGTATAAAGAATTTACCCAACATGAAATACTTTTCAGACCAGTCCAATTGAGAATACTCTACATGTTATCATCAACAAGTAATAAACTATTTCTGAGTCCCACTAATGTCATACCTCACTATTTTTTCTCTTGCTATCCGTCTCTATACTATTCCCTTCTACCACTCCATTCCATATTGTCTTCAGCATCCATAACTATTTTCACTGTTTTTATGCCCTCCAATATTTAGATCTCTTCATAAAGTGCAAATAGTCAGTATATATTAAGTGGATACATACACTATCTTTCATATCCTGGCTTGCTTCACTCAGCAATAGATCCTCCATATTTGAGCACTTTCTATCACATGCTAAAGTCTTGTTGAGTAGTATTCCATAGAGTATATGTGCCACACTTTTTCCACCCATTCGTCTGTTAGTGGATATTTAAGTTGGTTCTATGTCTTAGCGATCATGAATACTACAATAAACATTGATGTGCAAGCGCTTTTCCAACTGAGCATTCTCCTGTCCTTTGGGTAGATACCCAGACGTGGGATTGCTGGATCAAATGGTAGTTCTATTTGTAGATCTCCATATTGTTTTCCACAGTGGCTGAACCAGTTCACATTCCCACCAATGGTCTAGGAGAGTTCCCCTTTCACCACATCCCTGCCAACACTTACCACTTTTTGTATTTTTAATCTTTGCCATTCTGACAAGGGTTGAGTGATATCTCATTGTGGTTTTAATCTGCATTTCCCTTATGATGAGGGATGCTGACCACTTGTTCACATGCTTTTAGCTGTTCATTTGCCTTCCTTAGAGAGATTTTTGTTCAGCTCATTTTCTCATCTTTTAATTGGGTTAATCATTCTTTTTTGTTTTTTAGGTAAGCCATTGAGTTTTAAAGAAGGAATACTTTCTTTTTAAGATTGAAGAGGCTACAGTATTTTTAAATGCTACTGGCAAGAATTTGGCTAAGAGAAAGTTTTAAAAATCAAAGGTACACATGAAGACTGGACCCATAGTACTGCAGTAGCTAAAAGTCATGCATAGGGAACTGGATCCTACCTGGTCAATGGCAGTTGGAGTCTTGGCTTTGATATTTTAAGAAACATGCTGTGAGTGTGTGTGTGTGTGTGTGTGTGTGTGTGTCCCCAAAATCCTGAGAGGATGGAGAACTGGAGAAAAGATATTGTGGCATGACTGTGCCTCATTAGGGGTTAACCTCTCTCTCTCTCCCTCATAAACAAATATGCCCTCTTACAATAAAAAGAAATAATAAATACATGTGAAAGAGGATATATTAAAAGTTACCAAGAAAGTAACCATATAGAAGGTCCACAGAATGCAGTAGGTACAGAGAGAAGGATGTCTCCTGCATTGTAATAGGGGAGAAGAAAGGGATGCAAAAACCTCACAGGTAGAGCTATAGAGCTGGTAGGTGGGAAAATCAGGACCTTATGACCTAAAGGCTTCTACTTTTGCATATAGAAGGTAAAGTCATGTGTTGTGAGTAGGAAAGTACATATTGGGAAATGATCGAAGATTTGAGGAGAGCAGAAAAACTTTGAGGTGGTTGCTAAAGAGAATTGTAAGCTGTTGCTAGGCCACGTTGGGAACCCACTTTAGGTTGGAGTCCATGAAGATATAGTGATACCTGTACTCTCAATTGCCTGGGCATGCACATGAAGAGAATGTATGGTCGAGTTCTTCAAATTACTTTTGTTTTAAAGATTAAAATGAAGGAAGGGCAAAGTGTGGGAATTTAGAGTACATTTTTAAATAAATGTTGGAAAAACATGGAATCTGAGCTGGAAAGAGAGGGAAGTGAAGACAGGAGGAATATGATAGATTAAGAGAGACTATAGTAATCAATACTTTGTAAGTACTGATGAGGTGAAAGAACACTTGCAAAGGAGGTACTTTACAAAACAAGTCAGAAGGCGAGGAAGTTGTTAGAAGGGAAAATGTTCAAATCAGTAATTTCAGAGGTGGAGCAGTAGTGATGACAAGTTCCAAAGTGTGACTTTGGAGGAAGTTCTTGGTGTGGAGTGAAGGAGACAAGAATTGGGGATGAGGAGGTCAAGGGATTCAGAAACAAGAAGCGTGAGTTGCTTGCATGAAGGGAGTCTCTGAGGAAAGGAAGACTGGAATGTTGGTCTTCAAAGAATAAAGAGATTGAAAAATGGCAAAGGGAGAGTCAGGTGGGTAGTGTTACAGTCAAATGGTGTGAGTCTCATGGGAACAGGCACTTGTTTGTTTGCTGGTTAGTAGAAGGCTGGAGATTTAGTCTAGAGCAGTAAGCACTGAGGTAGTACAAGCAGAGGGGAAAGGATAGGGGAGTGAAAAAAGAACACTGATCTTTACTACTAGCCTTGATGGGTATGCCTTGTGAGGGAACAAGTAGTCTCAATCTTAGAGGGATTTTTGGGAAGAGGAAACTCATAGGGTGGTCAGATTTTAGAGAAGGCAGAGATAGATTAAGGACACTGCGAGAATATTGCAGGATTTGCAATTATGAGCAACTACCTTAGAGAGCACAGAGGAAAGGTTTCAGGTGGAAAGAAGAGGCTGGGTTAGAGGGAGATACATCAAGGTGCAAAGCACACCAGGTTCCCTCAGGACTCTCAAGTGGAAGATCATTTGTACTAGCATAGTGTTTATTTGACTTGAGTCCTATGGTAGGAAACAAGAGAAAATGGAACCCTGATATTTTGTTGGAGGAAATATAAAAGCAAATAACAATTTCAAAAAATAGTTTGATAATTTCTTAAAAAGTTAAATCGTATGCTTACCATGATCCCTAACAACTCTAGATATATCTCCAAGGGAAATGAAAATATCTATTCCACAAAGAGGAATGCTCACAGTAGCACTATTCGTTATTAGTCAAAAGAAAGAGACAGACTTAGCCAGCAGTGTGGTGGTTAAGACAGCTGGATCCTACATGACCAACTGAACAGTTTAAACCCCAGACCCAGTGACTTGAGAAATATGCTGGGCACATTTGTGTGTGTAACCAAAATCCTGAGAAGAGAATGGAGGAGAAGGGATTGCAGCATGGCCATCACCTCATGGGGGGATCTCTTATTTTCCCTCACTCTCCTTTCTCTTTCTCTGTTTGCATGTGTTTCTCTTGTGAGCACATGTGCCCTATAGCAAAAAACAAAAACAATAACAACAACAACAACAAAACCATAAAACAAAATATGGGAAACTTTTAATTAAATACTACTCAGGATTAAAAGGAACCAACTATGTGCTGGTATATGCAACTGCATGGATGAACCCCAGAGACATTATGATAAATGAAAGAAGCTAGATACAAAATTTATTATTGCATTTATATGTAATTTCTAGAAAAGGTGAATTTATAAAACAAAAAAGTAGATCTGTGGTTGCCTAAAACTGGAAATGGAAGTGAGGACTGATTGCAAAATGTGTAAGAGGGAATTTTTGGTTTGATGGAAATGCTAAAGTAGACTGCAGTACACTGTATGAAGTTACTAGAAATCGTTGATCTGTATACTTATGATAGATGGATTTTATGGTATGTAAATTATACTTCAGTAAAGCCATTTTTAAAGAATCTTTGAAATGGGTAAAAAGTTTGACAGACAATTCACCATGGCATTTAAGCACATGACATACATTCAACATTGTCGGTTAAGGAAATGAAAATTAAAACCACACATACCTGTTAGAGTGGCTTAATTAAAAGACAGACAATACCAAATGCTGATGAGAATGGGCAGCAATCAGAACTTTCATACACTGCTAATGAGAACTAATGGTATAATCACTTTGGAAAATAGTTCAGCAATTTCTTTAAAAATCAAACATACCATCAATATACAACCGAGTGATCTTATCTCTACATATATCTAAGAGAAATGGAAACATACATTCAAAAATGAGTACACTGAATTCAGGGCACACGAGAAATGAAGATTTTCTACTGATAATTCAGCCTCCAGCAAACAAGCTAGCATGGTAAAGTTTTTCTCTTGCTCTCAGCTCCACCTTTTATCTTGTTAATTATCACTCTGGTCCTCCCACCCAGGCAGGAGAGGCCAGGCCTTCAGAAGAAGATTCCTCATGGCTACTGCGAACTAGATGGATCTAACAGCACTGTAGCTAAACATCCAAATACTATTAGGGTTAAAATATTGCTCAATATCTATTGAATCTACTGCACCAGCGATCACAACAGAACAGCAAAGAGATTCTAGATCACCTCTGTCTGCTTGCTCCTGAACATTCAGATTGAACTTCAAGAATTGAAAAAAACACACCATCCATCAGATGACAAGAAACCACCGCTGGATCACAAGAAATATGGGAAAGCAAGAAAATACCTTTCCTCCAAGGGAAAAGAGTAACTCTTCTTCATCCACAAGCAGTTCGGTGAAAATCATGGAAATGTCTGATAAGGAATTTAGAGCATTCATAATGTCGAAGCTAACAGAGATGGAAGAGAAGAGAGACAATGAGCTGCTAAAGAGAAATGAGAAAGAAGTTGATGAGCTCTAGGAGATGAGAAGATTCTTGCAAGATCTAAAAGAGGAATTACACACTTTACAAAAGACTCAAACAGAATTGTTAGAGATGAAGTTTATAATACAGGACATCAAAATCTCCCTTGAAAGTATTAATAGCAGACTAGATCATTCAGAAAATAGAATCTCAGATGTAGAAGAGAAAATGGCTGGCCTAGAAAAATCCACCACGAAGACTGAGAAAATGGCCCAAAAATTTGAGAATAATATACGAGAAGTACTAGGTACCACCAAAGGTCCAAACATCAAGATAATTGGCATTCCAGAAGGTGAAGAGACCCATAAGGGCACTGATAATCTATTCCATGAAATCCTGCAAGAAAACTTTCCAAACCTAGAGAGGCATTTGAAGATTCAGTCCCAAGAAATACAAAGGAGCCCAAATAGAATCAACCTAAGAAGATCTTCTCCAAGACACATTATAGTCAGGTCGACCAAAACCACAGACAAAGACAAGATACTAAGATTGGCAAGAGAAAAACATCAAGTTGCATACAAAGGACATCCCATCAGGCTAACAGCAGATCTCTCATCAGAAATAATGCGAGCAAGGAGAGAATGGGAAAATATATTCAAAGTGTTAAGAGAGAAGCAATTTCAGCCAAGAATACTGTACCCGGCAAGATTATCTTTCAGGTGGAAAGAAAAGACAAGAACATTCTCAGATAAACAAAACCTGAAAGAATTTACCAGCACCAGACCAGATCTCCAAGAAGTTCTCAAGGATGTGCTATATCAGGAAAATTAAATACAGACACACGGAAATAAGAGTTCAAAAGCTAAGAAAGTGGCCAACTTAATCGTAGGGACAAGTCTGGAGTTGAATATTATATCCCAGAATTTAATCAGGAAAATTGAACCAGAACAGAAGATAAAAGTACATGAGACTGATAGGTTCATGCACCTACCATTTGAACAGAATCCTAACCTGTTTCCTGACTTTAAGCAAAGTTCCTTGGCATTTCTTTGATTTAAGTTAAAACTGGTTTTCTTAATAGTAACAAGTGAACTCACCATCGAAAGTAGTTAGATTATGTAAGAAATTGTGTGATCAATATAATGTGGGTGGGAAAGGAATGGAAGACAATTGTAGACACCGGAGATAGTGTGAGAAGAGGGTGGGAAAGGACAGAAGGTCAGAAAGAGGGGTAAAAATAATTCTAGGAACTAGAAATGGAAACATTTTTTATAATAATATGCATGATTAAGTCACTATATTCAGGATGGGAAATCACATTTTGTATGCTGTGATGATGCTTAGGGAAAGAATGTAAATTAAGTTTCAAAAAGAAAGTTTCTGAAAAAAAAAAAAATCTATTCAATGACTGCAGTAAGATATATAGCCCCAGCTAGTTGCTACTTTATAGGATGCCTAAAGTTAGACTTGTGTTCATGGAAATGTATATATCAGCTGTGTTTGCTATGAAAATATTTAGATTAATTAAGGTCTTTAGTAATTCAATAAAATGTAGGGGGAAAACAGTATAGAAACCAAACATTGATACCAGAGACAGTGTGGGAGGAGAGTGGGAGATGGCAGAGGGTAAGAGATAGGGAATCAAGGATGGGGGGAAAAAAAGCAAAACATACAGGAAACAAGAAATGGAAGATTATTTGCTGACAATAACATGTTTGCTGATGTGCTTGATTGTGACAATATACAGTGTACCCTGGATGGAAAATCTCATTTTGTATGCTGTAATGATGTACAGTGAATGAATGCAAATAAATAAATTTAAATTTAAAAAAATGAGTGCACTAATGTTCACAGTAATGTTGTTCCAATAGTCACAGCTGACAATAATCCAAATGTCCTTCAACAGGTGAATCAATAGTGCTCGCTTCGGCAGCACATATACTAAAATTGGAACGATACAGAGAAGATTAATATGGCCCCTGTGCAACGATGATACTCAAATTCGTGACATGTTCCATATTTTGGGACCGGCAGGTGGCATGGTTGTTAAGGGCACTGGACTGACATGCATCCAACCTTGATTTGAGTCCCAGACCTGGTGACCTGCTTTCTCACTTTTCTTCTCTCTCTCTCTCACCCTGTCCCTCTCTGATCAAATTTAAAAAAATAATAATCAAAGTTAAATAAAATAATTCTTAAAAATCAATAGATTGTGGTATATCCATATAATGAAATGTTCTCATCAATGAAAGAGTCAGTGAGAGAAACAGAGACAGAGTGATCATGCTATAGATACACATAACAACATGGATGAATCACAAGATAATTATGCTACCTGAAAGAATCTGTACTGCAAATAATTAAATAACATTAGAGTATGTACACTTTAACTCCATTTGTATGAAAACAGATCATTGTTTGCCTAGGTCCTGAAGTGAGAGATTAGGATGTGGAGAGAGAGAGAATACAGAGGATCACAAGGAAATTTTTGAGAGTGATAGATATTGTTCAGAACCTTCATTTTGGAAATGTTTTCACAGGTGCATTAATATATTGAAACTCGGGGCCAGCGGGTGGCATGGTGGTAAAGGGTGCTGGTCTCCTACATGGCTAACCATGGTTTGAGTCCCAGACCTGGCAGCTTGCTTTCTCACTTTCCTCCTTTCTCTCACTCTGTCCCTCTCTGGTCAAATAAAAATAAAATAAACAAATTAAAAAAAAAAGTTAAAATAATTATTTTTTAAAAAACAAAACTCATCAAATTGTATGTTTATGTATGTGATTTATGAGGCATCAATTTATCTCAGCAAATCTATATTTTTAAAGAACACCCAGCTAGGACCAGCAGATGGCATAATGGTTACATTGCTGGACCCCCAGGTAGTGGACTGTAGTTTGAGCCCCAGACCTGATTGCTTAAAACACTTGCATGTGTGTACATGCCCAAGATCCTGAAAGGAGAATGGAGAAGGGATTGTGGCCTGGCCACCCCCCTGGAGGGTGATTTCTTGCTTTCTGTCTCTCTTTCTCTGTCTCCAGTGGATACATGCACCCTATAGCAAAAATCTCTCTCCCTTTCTCTCTCCCTCTCTTTTTTTTTTATTTTGGAGAGGTTTATGCTATAGGGCACGTGCACTCACCAGAAAGACAGAGAGACAGAAAGTGAGAAATCACCCCCGAGGGGGTATGGCCACACCACAATCCCTTCTCCTCCATTCTCCAGTTGGGATCCTGGGCACGCACGCACATGTGCCCGGTGTGAGTTTAAGTCACTGGGTCCGGGACTTGAACCGTAGTCCACCACATGGGAGTCCAGCAACATAGCCATTACGCCAACTGCTGGTCCCAAAACATCTCTCTTAAAAAAAAAAAAAAAAAAAAGAAAAAGAAAAAGCCTAGCCAGTGTCTCCTTTCCCTTCAGGTACAATGACTGCAAATTACAGGTAATACTGAAAGTTCTCTGCTCAAAATATCCTTTGTCCAAATGTCACCGTATCTAGAAACCCATCTTTGACCCTTTCACTCCCTTTGAGCTCATTAATATCACTTAGGCAAGACTGTTGGTTACATCTTAAAATCTCATTTTGACACTTAACTTGAACTATTTAAAGTCAAAGAGGGATTAGACTGATCAAACCCAAAACAGAAGAGCTTGGAAGTGGCCTCAGTGGCACGGTCACTTACTGTCTCTTTCTTCTCTAACTTTTCCAAGTGCTCTCACTCCCAGGTTCTCCCTCTCATCTTCCTCCATAAATTTTTGGTATGTTCTTGTTTGACTTTGTTCTCCCAAACTGGTCATCCCCAGGAGGTCAGACCGTGGCCAGATCCAGCTCCTAAAGCTGCATAGTCAAAACTGAAAGGACACTGTGCCCAGAGCTAGTTCAGAACCAACCCCAGCTTGGGTCGTGGACTTGCAATTCTCCTCAGAAGAGGGAAAGCTTGTTGCAATTGCATGAGTAGTAGTTGAAAATTCTGTAGTGAATACCTGAAATGAGCAAGAAGTCAAAGGAGAGCACGTTGAAGTGAACAGCTACCAAAGATGACAATATTTTCATTTTGTAATGTTTCTTAGTACCAGCCAGGATCCCAATCCCTGGCAAGAAATAAAAATTGTTTTTGCTTTGTTTTGTTTTGTTTTTTACTGGCACCAGTCAATGGATTCTTCTCCCAAGTTGCCTTATGGAGTAGGTATCACCGCTAACAGAGCCCACAAGGTCACCTCTCTGCCTGTGTAGAATAGTCTTTTCCCATTCTTTTATTCTTACCCATGAAACAGAAAACTAAGGTAATGCTCATCCTTCCCAGATTACTGCAAAACAGTGGTTGTGATTTTTCTTTGTTTTCTTACCCCGTTTGTCTTACAAAAGGATTTCTAATGTTCTCTTCATCAGATGAACCCAAGGGTGTTTATATTCAAATAACTTAAAGGAGGAAGTGGGTCTTGGCAGAAATCTGGGCCTTAGAAACAAGCTCCTCACCCACAGAGAACAAAGTCAGTTCAGTCTGCTCCTGTGGGTGAAGAGCTCCTGGTCAACAAATAGCTATGGGATGTACCCAGGCTGCATTGCCCAATATCAGTGAGAATGATGCAAGCTAGTATTGTATTACTAACAATTGCTGAGTTAGAGATGGGGAACTATTTAGGTTCATGCAGAAGGACAAAGATTTTTTTCATTTTACAAATGTCAAAACTTTTACGTTTTAAAAGTTCTATTTGGTTTGGAAAAATTTCAAGTCGAAAGTTGCTTTTATTATTATTTTTATTGTGTTCCCCATTACCATTAAAAGAACAAAAACTCCAACTCCAATCTTTTCTTCTTTTATTTTGAAATATGCTCATTTACCTCCAAAATCAGTTATAAAAATGAAAGCCATTCCTGCCCTTGTCCAACCCACCACTTCCAAAAAGACATACTTTGTAAATTATTTTCATTATTTCTGAATTCTCTTCAAAGAGTCTGGCTAATATTTAAAAGCTTTATCCCAACGTCTTAGACAGTACCACATGTACCAGTTTGATCTTTCCATAAGCATACCACTGCAAGTCAATTGGGAGTCTATGAGAGGACTTCAAGCTGCTCTGGTTCTGGACCTAACCTATTGAACCTTGCCAAAAGCCTCTCGCGCGCGCTCTCTCTCGCTCTCGCTCTTGCTCTCACTCTCTATCATAGCCATATAATTTCTAAACTATGCAACAATGCCCAATTTACCTCTTAAATATCTAAGGAAATCTAAACTACTGTGCCTCAAAGAAGTGAAGGGATATTATCACAAACGTGATAGAAAGATTTCTATGGCAGTACTACATCTTTTACAAATTCATAGAGCACAGTGCCAGTAAAAGCTTTGATCATTTGTTTTTGCTGTCGTCATCATTATTGTTACCAGAAGAAATTATCATTTCAAAATTTTTAGAAGTTGTTATTTTCATCAGTCATATGTAATAGACAGTACTAAAAGACCAAAAAGGAAGACAACGATCCCACCCTGCAGTGTTCACATTTCCCAGCTTCTCAGTTCGACTCACCAGAGGCAACCACTTTTCATTCTCTCATGCAAGTTACCTTATTATTTCCAAATAACACGCATACTCCTCAATTTGTTGATTTTAGACATTAACTTCCTCTTATGATAAACAGAAATGTAGCTCTCTTAACTCATTTTCTCAACAGAATTATAGAATTACTTTCAGTTACATTTTATGACTATGCAATAATTGTTCTGACTTTTCCCCCAATGCATCATAATATCTTCTATCTATTTATCTTATTTTGTTTACTTTTGTTTTTCCAGGTGACCATTTGAATCAGATAGTCCTTTTCCTGATTGCCTGCTCTGTCACCCTCTGCCCTCTGACTACATCCTGAGGCATTTCTTTCCTGTGCTCCTGGGTATTATCATACCTGCTTTATGGATCCCATGTCTCCCTTTTGTTTGGTTTTGTACTTCTTAAAAATATTTTTCTTTCTTTATTCTATGAGAGAGAAGGAAAAGAAACAAACAAACAGTGAGACAGCATCCCTAATAGAATCATGATACTGCACTACACCCCTGGCTTCAGTCAACCCCAGATCTTGGGTACAGGTATGCCCAACTTGCTCAGGGAAGTCTCTAAAGGCAAATGTATAACCTTCCCATGTGGGTCAGCCTCACAGAGCACTGCAGCATTTTACTGCTGCACCACCAACCAGCCTGATTTAATACTTTTTTTTTTTTTTTAAGGTGGAACCTACTCAGTTTCTCAAGAAAGGGCTATGGGAAATAAATTTTCTGAGTCACAACATGTCAGAAAATGTCCTTTTCTGTTCTCACACATGATTAATAATTTGGCTGCCTATTACATTCCAAGTTGAAGATCATGTTCTCTTAGATTTTTGAAGTCATTGCTCCGTTGCTGGCTAACATCCAACAGTGTTGTTGAGAAGTCTAATTTGAATGTATTCCACAAATACATATTGATTGCCTGCAATGTAACAGGAACTGCTTGAAATACAGCACTATAAAAAGAAACAAATCTCCCATCTTCATAAGGCTTACATTTCACTATTGAAAAAAGACCAAGGAAAAGTAATAAATAAGATAATTACAGATTATGGAAAGTCTATGGAGAAAATAAAACACTGTAAATGCGTGAGATCGGTGATGTTACTTTATGAAAGTGGTCAAGGGAGGTTGTACTATGGAGGTGTCATTGAGCTGAAACATGGATAAAACGGAAAAGGCCTAGGAGCCAATCAGGAAAGAGGAAACTCAAGTGTGCAGTGCGGGTCAGAAAATCCTCTTGATTATTTAAAGTGACCACAGTGACTGGAACCCCTGAAGAAGTGGTGAGAGATGCTCACAGAGTAGGACTGGTCCTGTTTCACATCATGGAGATTTTTGTAGAATATGGACTATTTTCTTCACTGCGTTGAAAAACTATTAGGAAGTTCTTTTTGTTTGCTTGTTTAAGAGGTTTTTGCCTTAGGGCACATATGCTTGGTGGAGAGAGAGAGACAGAGACAGTGAGAAAGAGAGAAATTATTCCCCAGGAGAGATGGCCATGCTGCAATCCTTTCTCCTCCATTCTACTCCCAGGATCTTGGGCATGCATACACGCGCGCGCGCGCGCGCGTGCGCGCGCACACACACACACACACACACACATGCACCCAATGTGATTTTCAAGCCACTGAATTCAGGACCTGAACCACGGTTGGCCATGTAGGAGTCCAGTGATGGTAACCGCTACTCCATCTGCTGACCCCAAGTACTGGAATTTTTTTAAATGAGGTACTGAAGTAATCTGGTATAAATCTGTAAAAGATCATTGCGTGTGGAGAACTAACTCTAACAATGGAAGCAAAAAGACAAGTTATGAGCACATCGCTCTGGTCTCTGGGTTAGCGGACAGTGGTCTGGGATGTGGTGGAGGCAGTGGAGGTGTGAGAAATGACCAGATTTGATAAGCAACTCCAATTATAGTTCCTAAAGTTAGCATGTGGAATGTGAGGGAAAGAGGAAAGTTTCGATGGAGGCTTCAACGATGTTTTGCTTCTTCAAAAGATGCACTCAAAGAGAATAGGAAAAACGTTAATTTTTGTTGTTGTTGTTGTTGCTATAGGGCACATGCACTTGCCAAAGAGACAGAGAGATACAGAAAGCAACAAATCAGGGGAGATGGCCATGCCACAATCCCTTCTCCATTCTCCTCTCTGGATTTTGGGCAGGCATTTCCACATGCATGGGGAGAGTTTTAAGTCACTGGGTCCAGGACAAAAACCCGGTTGACTAAATGGAAGTCCAGCTACATAACCATTATGCCATCTGCTGGTCCCAATGTTAATATATATTTTAAGTCTGAGTCACAAATGGTCATAGCAAGAGTGCCATGTTAGTGACCAAGGCATGCCACCTGGCAGCTTTGCTTGGCAAGTGATGAGACAGAGGTCAGCGCAGGAAGGTCACCATCTGTCTGCAGCTGTTGAGTGGATCATCCATTTCTCTTCCTGCATCTCTGGTGAGTCCTAAACTTGTCCTTCTCAGGATGTTTTGAGTAAGGGCAGATACAGTTTTGGTGGCACCTGAGCTATCGTAATGTGGGACCATGTTAAATGAAAAGAAAACAAAATCATACTTCCAAATTTAGTATGAAACTATTTATGAAAAAAGAAGTTACATCAACTAGCACATCTGAAAAAGATGACAAATTTGACAAATGTCATAAAATCTACAAAAACAATCATTTCTTTTAATTCACTATTTCATACTTGTCCCTCTACATTTTTGTTGTTGTTGTTACAAATTCTTTGCCCCTTTATGTAACCATCTTATAATTCCATTTACTGTACAGAGAACAAGAAAATAATTCAGCTTTTCTTCTAGCTAGCTTGATTGAATTTTTTTAGACATATCAGTAGTTTAGGGGTTTCTTTGAGCTTTACAACTCATTGGTAATGTCATGTAAATGAAGATTGCTGCCAAATTTGAAAAGCCTTCTATTACGTTTCTCCCATTATAGACGGAGAGATTTCAGGCATTTCAAGGTGCTTTGTTTGATGACTAGTCTTAATCTTTAAATTGATGATATTCATTAACCAGCTTCTCGTCAGTCTGTTCATCATAAGGGCATACTCTGAGTTTTCTGTTATCTTTACAGTGTCAATATTTCATGTAAAATAGCAAGAAATTAACATTTTCCCATTATTTCTATTTCTTCACTAATTGAATTACCAAAGTATCTAAAAGTCCACTCATTATTTTCAACCCAAAGTGTTCTTTTTCTCTTAGTAAATTATTGTATTAATATACTCTGAAAATTGTTTACGGTTACCCTTTTATCTCAGGATAGTTTCTGCCCATTTCAATGTCATTGTTAGTATGTTTGTTTTGTATTCTCTTAAATGTTTATCTCTATTGTCTCTCAGTTTCTAAATAAATACTTGGACTTCATATTTCATTCTCTTCTAGAATAAAGATGAGAGTTTTGACCCTAGGACACTTGGTTTAGGCTATTTTGCCTCAAAGATAATCTGACCTATTGAGGTACGTAAGTCATGACCTCACACACATAATTGCTGTGTATATGTTTTTGTTCCCCCAACACAGCAATTAGAGCTACTTTACTTTGCCCAATTCTCATGAGGTATAATGGTGCATTTATAATTTTACATACCGAGTTATCAAGTATATTTCTGCATTAGAGATTTTCCATTTTGTTGAGACATTGATCAGAACCAAATTCTCTGCTCATGATTTATAAATCTGATGGCTAGAAGAATTTTCTACAGACTAGCTTGCTTATCCTTCATTATCCACCTAGTTCCTGTGCTGAGCACCAATAGTATACCTTTATACCACCGTGTAACTTTTGACCCTACATCTTTGGACCACAATGGACAGTAGTTGGTACAATGGGAAGTCGCTTCGACATTGAGATGGCTAGTGCTACTTTATGCCCAGAAGCGCTTGCAAACCACATAGTATATCCCAATAAGCCCAAATTAAATGCATCTCTAACTTAACTTTCTAGAAATAGCTCAGAGAAGTCCATACATACCAAAGTTGTCCAAAATGGAAAAGAGTCTGATGGAGAACTTGAATTTGAAAGATATAGTGTCTTGGTACCAGCAGATGTTGTAATGATTATGTCACTGGACTCCCACATAGTTGACTGTGGTGCAAGTCCTGGGCCCATTGGCTTAAAACACACCAGGTGTGTGTGCATTTATGCCCAAGATCCTGACTAGAGAATGAAGGAGAAGGGATTGCTGTGTGGCCATCCCCCCTGGGGGGTGATTTCTTACTGTCTGTCTCTCTCCAGTGATGCGCCCTATAGCAAAAATCTCTCAAAAAAAAAAAAAAAAGAAGAAGAAGAGAAAAAGAAAGTATAGTGTCTTAAGTAATTGTGGTTAAATGTATGAAAGTATATATCCATGTGAACATGTAATAGGCCTGTTTTCAGGCCCGTTGTCTTCAAGGAGCCCATACAAATGAGGGAGCTTAAAATTTCAACTTTTGTGCCATCCCAGTAAATCTGCCTCTACTCTAGAGAATAAAGCTCTGGTTTCTTCCTGCTTGGAGAGAGTGGGAGTGTGCAAGGACAAGAATCTATCTAGTGTTTTGCATAAAAGGGTTACTGGGGAAAGGGTGACAATGTACTAATAAAGTTTTTCCTCAAGCTTCTGAGGTCAGGACTTGAACTCTGTTCAATAATGTGTGATATAGTTCTCCAAACCACCAGGCCATGAGACCAGCCCATATGATCTTTAATTTGGTTCTCATTGTCCCCTTCTAGAGTCTAACCTCCACTCTGGTCCCTCCAAGTTCTAAGCTTCTGACCAGTTCTGCTGTGTCAATTAATTCTTTCAGTCCAGACTTTCTTTTCTTTCTTTCTTTCTTTCTTTCTTTCTTTCTTTCGTTCTTTCGTTCTTTCGTTCTTTCTTTCTTTCTTTCTTTCTTTCTTTTTTTTTTTTTTTAGATGTTTTTGCTATAGGGCGTGTGCGCTCACCAGAAAGACAGAGAGAGACAGAGAGACAGAAAGCGAGAAATCACCCCCAGGGGGATGGCAACGCCACAATCCCTTCTCCTCCATTCTCTTCTCGGGATCTTGGGCATACATGCGCACGCACCTGGCATGAATTTAAGCCACCAGGTCTGGGATTTGAACCACGGTCAACACCATGGGAGTCCAGCGATGTAGCCTTACGCCATCTGCTGGTCCCCAGACTTCCTTTCTGTAAGCACTATAAATTATGACTTTCTCCGCCCCACTCAGTCAGTCACCATGTTTCCATCTGCTCCCCAACAACTTTAAATCTCAAATGTACCCTAGATGCCTTAGCAGGTTATAGGCTGTTCTAACAGGGCTTTGATCCTAGACTCACCAAGCAGACTTGTTTATACCTTAGTCCTTGAAGTCAGGCTTTTTGTCCTATTATGAATAAACATAGTAGACTAGCTTAGGGCATGTTAACTAGAAAAGAAAGATAGTAAGATGCATATAGTCTCCCCACTACTAAACCCCAAATAAATTAAGAACAAAGACTTTTTTTTGGAGATTTTTGCTATAACACACATGCACTCACCAGAGAAACATAGAGAGACAAAATGTGAGAAGTCACCCCCAGGGTGGTTGGCCATGTTACAATCCCTTCTCCAATCTCGTCCCAGAATCTTGGGGACACATGCACACTCGCCTAGAGTGATTTTCAAGCCACTGGGTCCAGGACTCGAACCACGGTTGGCCATGTGATGTAATCACTGTGCCATCTGCTGGTCCCAATAAATGTTTTTAAAAGCCTACTAGGTGCTATACATTGGGTTGCAATCTCAATGAGATCAGAGACTTCGATTTTTTGACACCTTAGGTAAAAACTAAGAAAATACAAAAAAAGGATGGGATTTAGTTAATAATGATGTGTTAATATTTATTAATTTATTGTGATAGAAGAACCATATTAATGTAATATATTAACAATAGCAGAAATTGGGTATTGTATGTATAATAATTCTCTGTTATCTTAGTAACTCTTCTGTTAATTTAAACGTTTTCATTTTTAATTTTTTTTCTTAGGTTTTTGCCACATGGCATGTGTGCTCACTGGAGAGGAACAAAGAGTGACAGTGAGAAGTAAAATGAGAAATCACCACCACCCTCTCAAACCTCCCTTCAGGATGATGGCCACACTGCAGTTTCCTCTCTTCTATTCTTCTCCTGGGATTTTTGGCATGCACACACATGTGCTCAGTGTGGATTTCAAGCATCTAGATCTGGAACTCAAACTGTGGTCAACCATGTGGGAGTCTAGTACCTCAACCACCATGCACTTGCTGGCCCCAATTTAAAAGTTTTTGAAAACAAAAAAATGCATTTAAAAAATGCACTAAGTGTCTACTATGTGCCAGACATTGTGGCTATAGATAATGGACTGTGCCCTTATAAAAATTATTGTCTGCTTGGTGAGACAGGCATTCATAAATATTACAGATATAATTATTGTAAATATTATTTATTTATTAGCACAGGTATTTCGCCTTAGGGCACATGCACTGGCCAGAAAGAGAGAGACAGAGACAGTGAGAGGGAAAAAGAGAAATTGTATTTTCTTAGTTTTTTACCTAATGTCATTTTTTTGTTCCAGGATCTTATTCAGGATATCTCATTATATGTAGTCATTGTGTTTCCTTAGGCTCCTCTGGACTATGACCATTTCTTTGGATTTTCCTTGCATTTGATGACCTTGAGAGTCTTAAGGAGTCCTGGTCAGGTGCTTTATTGAATGTCTTTCAAGAGAGATTTGTCTGATGAGTTTCCCATGGTAATCTTGGATCAGAGGTTTGGGGGATGAAGACCTCTGAAGTAAAGGGTCATTCTTATCACGTTATGTAAAGGGTACGTACAATTAACCTGACTTATCCTGTTGATGTTAACCTTGACAACCTGGCTGACATAGTATTTCTCCAATTTCTCCACCTTAAACTTAATTTTTTATCACTATTTGCATACACTTTTGGGAAGAAAGCCATGCTTCACAGCCCACACTTAGAGAGTAAGGAGTTTGCTCCAGCTTCTTGAGGATAGAGAACATATATAAATTATTTGGATTGTTTCTGCAAGGACTATTCATCTACTCTCCTTCACTCTTTGTTTTTAATTATTTACTTTATTTTATTTATCATTAGTGTTATGTTCAGTTTGACCAGAGCAAGACAGAGAGAGAGAACAGGAAAGTAAGCCACCAGGTCTAGGACTTTAACCACAGTCAGCCAAGTGGGAGTCCAGTGCCCTTAATCACCACACCACCTGCTGGCCCCTCTCCTTCACTCTTTTATTTATTCAATCATTTATATTTATTTTACGCTTTGTGCTCTAATCCATTACTACTTTATTTATCTTGCTGTTCAAATCATTTCAGCTTGGGTCAGCTTTTTCAGTTGACTCCTTTGTCCCTATGATATCTTCCCATCAAAGTCTGTGTGTGTGTGTGTGGGCTCTGTGTGTGTGTTTTCTCCTGCACTTTCTTACTTGCTGGCACGAGAAGATGATCTGAACTCACCATATATACTTTTGGCTTCAATCTTAAAATTGGTCATTTTCCACAGAACCTTGGTTCCTTCTATTGTAAAATCAGATAAGAAACCAAGGTTTGGTCACTAGAAGTATTCAGTGCCACTTGGAGAAGGGTTGGGTGGTGAGGTGTCATTGCTTCTAGGCCCTTTTGGGTGACACAACAAGGATGTATGTTTGCATACGTGTGGGGGGGGGTGGGTATGTTTGGGTGTGTGTTTGTGTATTAGAACTATTTAGGGATGAGCTACATATTCATACATATATATGTATGCACATACATATATCATTCTATATCTGGCCTTTGGTATTTATATTAAGCTAAATAAGTTCATTTTGATGTCTCCAATCAATTCTTTTCTAGTTTTCTTTTTAATTTGCTAGAGGGTATGTGCACTCACCAGAGAGAGACAGAGAAAGCATCCCCATAGGGATGGATCCCCCAATCCCTTCTCCATTTCTCCCTCTGGGATTGTGGACACCCATGATTACACATCTTGCATGCTTTTCACAAGACATCAGTCCAGGATTCAAACCACACAGTTGGCCACGTGGCATCCTGCCTCCAAAACCACTACAATCTGCTGGTCCCATCTCCAATAAGTTCTAATCTGTTCCTACGGGATCATTTTAACCTCCTTCCCCTTGCTGATCTGTAACTTTCTACTTCAGTAGTTAGAAACCCGGCTCCCACCATCTGCCATCCATTTACCTAGTTGCTCATTTTTGTTATTTGCATATAGTGTTTCAGAATTGTTAACCCATATACTCTTGAGGAAAACTTTATTAACTATATTACAGTGCTCATATATACCTTCTGTTTGCCTTCAGTCTTAAAGAGTCCAATCATTTCCAAAATTACTTGGGCCAACATCTTTTTCCTTCACCTCCTTCCATAAAGTTGTTTCATATATTTAGAATATAATTAAGTTTTTTTGTCACATACTACGTTCCAACCTGACCTTCCTAACCTCCTAAATGATTTTTTGAATGATTTTATTTAACTATTTATTTACTTATTTATTTATTTTAATTAGAGTAGAGAGGGACAGAGTGAGAGAGAGAGAAAGTGAGAAAGCAAGCTGCCAGGTCTGGCGCTCAAACTGCAGTTGGCCATATGTGAATCCAATAATTTTTAAATTTGTATACAATAACTCATTGTAAAGTTTTCTGGATTTTGAAAAATACATAGGGTCATGTGACCCTTATTACATTATCACACAGAGTGGTTTTCTTATCCTAAAACATATCCTGAGCTTCATTTACTCAATTCTCCTTTTTTTTCCACCCCCCAGATCCCTTGGAAGCAGTTTATTTGCTGTCCCTACAATTTTGCTTTTTCCAGAATGCCATAGACATTAGATAACACAATATTACCTTTATAGAGTGCCTTCCTTCACTTAACAAATTGCATTTGAGACCCATACATGTCTTTTCATGGCTTGAGAGCTCGTTGCTTTTTATTGCTGAGTGGTACTCCACTGTATGACGGTACCACAGGTCCGTTCACCTGTTGAGGGATTTCTTGATTGTTTCCAGTTTCTGGTGATTATGAATGAAGCTGCTATACATTCTTATGCAGTCTTTTTATGTGACATATGTTTCAAAGCAATTGAGTAAATACTAGAAGCATGATTGCTGTGTCTTATGCTAAGACTATGTTCAGTTTATAAAAAAAACAAAGAGCACTAATGTGTCTTTCAAAGCGACTGGTTTGATTTTTTTTTTTCCTTTTGCCAGAGCAATGTGCTTGCTGGAGAGAGATGAAGAAGGAGAGAGAGAGAAAGTGATAAAGCACCACCCCCCGGGGGGATGATCATGCCACATCCTTTCTCCTCCATTTCCCCCTCTTTTGGGAACTTGAGCATGCATATACATGTACATGGTGTGTTTTTGAAGCTTTTGGGTCCAGGACTCAAACTGTGCAGTTGGCCAGCTGCCTTAACTACATGCCACTGATTGACCCTCAGTGCATTTTTAAATGAATTATAAAAATATGGAGGCTGGGGACCAGCAGTTGGTGTAATGGCTATGTTGCTGGACTCCCATGTAGTCGACTGTGGTTCAAGTCCTGGACCCAGTAGCTTAAACTCATGCTGGGCATGTGTGCATGCATGCCCAAGATCCCAAGAGGAAAATGGAGGAGAAGGGATTGCGGCCATCCCCCCTAGAGGGGGATTTCTTGCTTTCTGTCTCTCTGTCTTTCTGGTGAGCTCAAGCACCCTATAGCAAAAATCTCTACCCCCCCCCCACAAAAAAAATACACACACACACACACACACACACACACACAAACACATATATATATATATATGGAGGCTGTTGACAAGATCAAAAGCTGGAGATTCAATTTAGTTCAGAGACTGCTGTGACAGTTTAGGTAAAATAACTAATGTCTGAAATAAGAAGCAGCTGGAAGGGTAGAGAGCTTCCAAACGCTCAACTCTTCTTGACCTTGAAAAGAGTAAATGTAGAATTCATAAGATCTGACCACTAACTTTAAGTGGCATTATAATAATCTATGTGGCAACCAGGCAGCTGGATTTTGTAACTTAGCAAATGGGAATAGAAAAGAAGGCAATTTTGGGAGGAGAGGAGATTTTTGGAATATTGTGATCACATGAGTCAGAGGTACCTTGTCTGATTTCTCCAAGTATAGAACTTGCTAGGGGAAATGTCATTAAGTAGTTGTACATGTGAGTCCTGAGCTCAGAAATCAAACTTATTTATCAGGTTAGAAAGAAATAAAATTACTCACAGTTATAAAGAGGCCTATAGTATATTCTAACCTAGTAAACTGTCAACTTTAGTTTAAGAACCAGAGTTTCCATTAAATTTAAATCTTTGCCATGCAATTTATTTTTCTGTTAAGTGACAGTGGCTTCACAATGAAGATAGATATCTGCATCACCACCTTATATGCCTGGTTGCTAAATTTTTCTCCCTACCAGCTTATAACCTCCATTTACAAACTATATTCTGAATATTTCCTTAGATTACCAATATTGTTAAATTTCAGGATCAAAAAACAGCATGGAGACCACCTATTCGAGCCACTTATTATTGAGAATAAGCTTAATTGTGTATATAGTTGAGCTTAATCAATTCAACTACTATCACCTTACTATACTTCTGTGCTTCATATTAAATCAGGTAACCAGGTTCTTTTAAAGGAAATGCAATGTTTACATTTTGATGCACAGAAATAAATTATTTCAAAACTGGGCATGAAGGTAATTTGGCATTTCTTAATTTTTCTAAATGTAATCAAATCTAGCTCTATTCTCTGCCTGCTAATATCGGCAAAAAGTCCAGTTTCACCATTAATAGATTTCGGGGAACTCCCTCCTTCTATCTTGGGCATATGAGGGCCCAGAAAATGGGATTAGGTCTCAGTCAGTTTTGGAGATCATGGCTGTGACTGTGATTTGTAGAACCACTGAGGACTGGAAAATGACAGCTCTGAGGACTGGGTGGCGGCACAGAAGAAACACAATGCTCTGTGAGGTTGGCCCACATGGCAAAGGTCCAAGTTCATGTCCGGAAGGCTCTGTGAACACACCAAGCATACACATACCCATGATCCAGGCTGGCTGCAGCTGGAGGTGGATTGTGACTTGAAGACCCTGTTAGGGGGTCATCTTTTTCTCTGAATCTATCTCTGTCTCTCTCTCTCTGTGCCTTTTTTGTTGATGGGGGAAAAAGCACATAAATGTCAAGGAGAAATAAGAAATATGACAGCTCTACAGTGGCTCTGTCCTTTGTGGGGAACTCCATCACTGGAGACACTCACTAAGGCCTAACAGTTAGCTCACAGGCTCCTACTTTTCTACATCTTGCCACTTCAGAAACTGCCTTATAAATGGCTATCGATCATCCTCTTGTCACTAGTCTGGAATATGCAACACCACTAAGGTTTAATCACTCACTTCTTTACCTTCAAAGCGCTTCCATTCCACCTGCCATTCCAGACTCCCACCTTAATTATCTCTAGATCAGGAATTATAATTTCTGCTGACCAGACAGGAAAACAAATGAGTAAATGTGGTGAGTTGTAAGACTGACAAGTCTGGGACCCCTTATCCTGTCTATAGGGGCACACCTACCCAATAATGACAAGTCATTTTGTTCTGTTAATTTTCAAAAGTTGGTGAATATTTGAAAATGCTGTTCAGACCAATCTCAGAATACTTATAATTAACAGGTTACTGTTCTGAAACATTTAACCTAGATCTTTTAAATACATATATATTTTTAAGGATCTAAAATCTTACTTTTTTTAATAGACCACAGATTAGTTTATTTTTAATATCCATAATGCCATGAATTCATAGGGAACAGGTTCCAGAAGTTCAGTCCTCTTCCTATTGGTTCTCACAAAGTGTACTGCTCTGAGTGGAGCAAGCTGGTGCTTCAGTTGATCTAAGTAATTTTCTCTTTGTTTTTCTTCTTTTTCTGATCATTTTCCTTCACAGGTTTTAGGATGCTATCTGCTCTTTAGAATGCTTAATATGCTCAAAATGCACATTAATTCTCTTGGCAAGAATCTTGCCCTTAACCTGTTTACAACAGTGCCAAAAGCATGCTGAGTAGCATGGTAGACTTTCAGTTTTGCCATAGTAACATTTGTGGGGCATTCCTTTTTGAACAGTACCCTTTCCCTTGATGTCTACAATATCACCTTTCTTGTAGATTCACATGTATGTTGCCAAAGGAACCACTCCATGTTTTCTAAAAGGCAATGGGAGGTAGAGAATATATATGTCTTTTTTTCCCCTACTGAGTCTACAGGAGGAGAATTCATCTGAAAGTTAAATTTTCAACCTAGTTACATAATACCTTACATGACCTGATTTGGACATTCAAATGATAAATGCCTGTGTTAGAATATAAGACCTTTGGACCAGGGCTACATCATTTGGTTTCTCTTACATTGACTTTTCCCTGTGCTCTGCCCAGTAAATATTCAATAACCATCACAAGAATTGAAGGATTAGTAAAGAGGAGGAAGTGTATGATCTAGTTATTTTTTCCTGGTAATATACTAAGATGATTTAATAATGCATTTCTACTTGAAACCATATAAGCCTTCAGTAATGATGTGTAAGTGTCTGTGTGTGTGTGTGTGTGTGTGTGTATGTGTGTGTGTGTGTGTGTGTGTGTGTGTATGTGTGGTGTGCATGTGTGTGTGTGTGTGTGTGTGTGTGTAACAGAGGAAGAGAGAACACATTTGGTCATTGAAGCATTTCATGAGAACCATCTGGAAGAACAGGTATAATTCAATCACAGAACTCATATAGCAGAGAAGTCTGCAAAATAAAGGTGTCTTTCTCATGAAAGTAAAGGAGTATGGGATCCTTAATTCCAGTTTTGATTAACTTATTGACATTAATTAATATTCCTGTGGCTTGAGTTTTCAGAAAGTAAAAACTCATTTATATTTACTATTGTAATAAAGAGAGTTGCGATAAATCCTCATGCATCTTTGTTGCCTTGAAATAGGAAGAGTTCTGTGCTTAATATTGAATGCACTGATTCCGAACAATGGTGAACACTAGGAAGACGACCATGTCCTGTTCTCAGAGGTCTCCATAGCCAAACACACAGTGCATTCATCTCCTCCTCATCTAACTAACTATTCTATAATATTGATCTGTTTCACCTCTGTGATATTCTCCAAAACTCATCGTCTCATTTTAATTATGAGGAAAATTTCACTTGGTTTGCTATAGGGTATGCACGCTTGCCAGAGAGAGACAGAGAAAGAGAGGGAAAGCGAGAACGCATCCCCCAAGGGAGATCACCATGACACAATCCCTTCTCCTCCATTCCACTCTTAGGATTTGGGACACACACACACATGCATTTTGCATGTTTTTCAAGCCCAGGATCTGGGACTCAAACCACACACCCAGCCACGTGAGATCCAGCTACCTTAACCACCATGCCACTGGCTGTCTCTGTACCACTGTTGTAACAAATATATTGTGGTTATGGAAAGTGTAATCAGTAGAAAAGTGTGATAAGAGTATAAAATGTCTGTGACAGTTTTGCAACTTTTTATAAATATACAATTATTTCAAAATTAAAGGTCTGTTTAAACCCCAAGATATTTTGAATTGCCTTAGAACTGGCTTCTAAAATAACTTGTCTAATTAGGCTTCTTCAATCAAACAACTTAGTAATAGGTTCCAGACATTAACACAAAGCTACAGGTGAAGGCTTTTGTTTTCCATTACTTTATTTTCCATTACTTCCATTACTTTCCTGACCTTAGTCAATATATTGGTCAGGAACGATTTTTTGTTTTGTTTTGTTTTGTTTTGTTTTCAAATGACAGAAACTTCACTCAAAATAGCAAACAAAAATGATAATTTCTTGCTTATCATTATCAGCCTTGAGTCACATATACACTCTGAGATGAGGGTGAAGGCAACTCTACTAGAAACTCATTGACTGACAGCTGTTCCTTAAAAGGAAAGCCAAACATTGTTACAGAAATGGAATAAAATGGATATAGGAAGGCAAAACTCTTAGGAACACAATCACTCCTAAGCTAAGCTGCTTCGTGCTTCCATTCCAGTGATTTTCTGTACAGAGGGAGGCATCCCCACTTCTAGGACCTTCTCATACCCACCCATAACTCTCTCACTACACTGTCAGGATGTACCATGGCTTTGCCTGCCCTGTAATGGTTGTGTAGTTAAATGTTCCTTTACTCTAGATACCTTGTCTTTCTTTCTCTATCTGCTGATTACCTTATTTTTAGTATTTGAAGATGTTTCTGTAGATAGCAATAGGGATTTGTGGATGTGTTTTCATAGCCCTACTATGAAGCAAACAACACATTCCCTATTGTGGGCTATTTTTTTGTTTGTTTTTTTGTTTGTTTTTTTTTGTTTTTTTTTGGGTTTTTTTGCTAGTGGCTTCAGTTTTTCTCTAGAAAAACTCAAAGTATTTCTCAATCCATTTTCTGCCTGACCTTTGGATTAAAATAGAAAAATGAATGTAATTTCTCATTACTATTTGTCAGGAAGACTTTTGGTGTTTCAGCTTAAAGTTTTTTCTGCTCAGAATTTTTGTCTTTGACTCTTTTTCAGCTTATTTGGGCCTCTTGAGCAAAGCATGATCAAAGAGTGGGAGGTGGGAGAAGCAAGCAGATTAGTCATTTCAGTCACCTGGAAGGTCTTGCGTGTATAGGAGCCAGTGCTCATGCCCTAATCACACATCCTTTGAGCACTCATTCAAAGGATAAAGTACACTCTGATGGCTCCTACTGAAAACACCTGAAATTGCCTTCCAGTTGGCTTTCTTCAATCATAAGGAGATGCTAGGGTAAGCCAAAATTGCCAGGGAGTTCACATTCTCAGAAATAGGACTAAACAAGTCACAGTTGTTGGCAGATAAATAACCTTTTTTTCTTTTCCTTCAGTATCCCTTTGTCCTTATCTTCACATCCTTCATCCTTATGAAGAAAATGCTGTAGGCCTTGAAGAAGAAGAGCAAACCCTCAATTTCCAAGATCAAAACAAAACTTCAGTCTACTGGAGGAGAAGCAGAAACAAAAAATGTCTATCTGGAAAAGGGCTAAAATATATGCATGGATCCATTGCTGCGCAGGGAGGTGTAAAAGTGAAAACTTCTGCTCTTGAGGAAGGGCAGAAAACCACATAGGGTAGAAGATCCTATAACAATAAGTAGAAGTTGGCTATAATTAGGGTAGGGCAGAAAACTCTATCCTAGCCCAAGGCCAACTGCAGATACAAGGTAGAGTTTGGAAGCAAGAGGAAAGTGGAGCTGGAATGTTGATAAATCTCTACTCTGACAAAATATAAAAGATCTGCTTAAGACTCAGGCTAGGCCAGAAAAAGAGCCACCTCTGTCTCTACTATGACACTAGAACTGAGCAACAAGCAATAGCATTCAACCACATGGGGAGGGCAAGAGCATAAAAGAGATTTCATCTTTAGTACAGAATAAAAGACTGCAAAAGCTGGTGTCATAGTGGTAAAAGTTCTGGGTTTCCACATGGGTGAGGGTGATTTGAGTCCTGGATCTGGCAGATTGAAGATCATATCAGACACATGTGTGTCCATGTCCAAAATCCCAGGAGGGAACAGAAGAGAAGGGATTGTGGCATGGTCATCCTTCCTAGGGGTAATGTCTCACTTTCCTTCTTACTACCTCTCTGTCTCTCTCTTCAATTAGCACCCTAAGATAAAAATCTTAAAAAGAAGATCAAAAACTGGAGATAGAGCAGAAACTCCAGCATACTAGGTTCTACTCTACATGCACGGCAAGAGCAACCAAACTCTAAAGAAATTTAAAGCCTCTAGTGAACTGGATGAAAAAGTAGCTACAACAAAATCTAAACCCAGCACAACTCCTCACTAGTTTGGCTCAATCCTACATGCTAAAAGGTGTGCAAATTTCTGACTGTAGATACTATTTAACTCATTCTCTTCTGTTATATACCCAATGCTTAGTATTTGATATAAATATGCATATATGTACAAGTAAAAAAAAAGAAAATTAATAGATAAAGCAATCAATAGAATGAGATTTAGAGATGACCCATATATTGAAACCAACATCCAGAGTCTTCAAAACAATTATAATTAATGTTAAAGGACCTGATGGAAAATGTGGACAACATCAGGAATTCCAACAGAGAGACAGAAACTATCAAAAATATATAAATTTGTATATATTGGGTTTTTGAAAAAGTCAAGACACATTTTTGTATAGAAAAACAGAGAAACAAGTCATGACTTTTCTGACAACCCAGTATTTCTAGTCTAATAGACAGTTAAATGATTGCTGATCTAGGAAACAGAAGGAAGAAACGTTGGACCAATGTCCTCTTAAAGGACCGAGGGATATGGTATGAAGACACACATTAAGGACAATATTAGTTTGACATTAAGGCCTGCTATGAGAAATGACAGAAATAATGCCTGCAATACTATTGTTTCTGGCATGTAGAAAGTACTCAACAAATGTTAGTCATTACGTATTATTACTATACTATTAACTTTTCTGAGCCTCATATTTCCCATCTATGAAAAGAAGTTGATATAGGGACCTGAAGGCAGCATAATGGTTAAGTTGCTGGATTCCCACGTAGTCAACCACATTCGAGTCCCAGACCCAGCGGCTTAAAACTCTGGGCACACGTGAGTGTATGCCCAAAATCCTGAGAGGAGAATGGAGAAGAAGGGGCTGTAGTGTGACCATCCCTACCGTGAGATGATTTCTCACTTTCTGTCTCTCTGTCTCTCCGGTGAGTGCACGCACCCTATAGCAAAACTCTCTCTTTCAAAAAAAAATGAAGAAGTTGGCATATTTCAAAATGTTTGCTAGTTCTAACAAGCTGTTGGTTGGGATTACTCAAGATACTGCATATGATGTCTAAAGAAGATCTAGTCTCCAAGACCATATCACATGAGATCACCTTGTAATATTTAAGATGAAACCAATACACAGCTTAAATATATACAGCCATAAGTGAAAACTGAATGTCACGCATCAAGAGAATTATAATGCAATTGGGCCTATTGCTATAGCAGGAAAACAGCTGAAAAAAGAATTCTCAATACCTCCGTCTCTAAGACTCTAAAGCAATTGAGTCTGCAAACTCCAATTGTAGACTCAGTTGCTATGTAAACTGTGCTTCATAAGGCATTTAAAGACTTAGTGCAAGTGGCTTGAGGTTTAATCTTTTAATTCCATTGCTCTGTAAGTTCCTTCTAGGTTCAGTGAACAAGGAATTCAGACATAATATTAGAAACCCATTTTCAGGAAAGAGCTTAGGCATGGAAAAAATGTGCTGCATTTTAGTGCACAAAAGAGACTCCAGCCTAATCTCTAGCTTTACTCAGTCTAAGGGTAATTCTCATGAAGGGATCCTGCTGAAAAGACACATGCTTACACAGTAAATTGTCTGAGTTGTACGTCTCCATCATCAACCCCCCGCCCCCACAAACACTACCAAAGACTCCTTTATTAAAAGGCTTGTGCAGATAGAATATGTTCACAAACACGCCAATTTGGGTCATTTCCTCCCTGATGAAAGCCCAATTCACTGTGAAACATTATGTGCCACTTATGTACTTGAGGACATTTGCACTTTAGAACAGTAGAAAGAATCAGATGACCACATTATCAAACACAGTGTGCATATTTGAACCACTTGTCACCTAGCCAAGCAGAATGAAAGGCCACCGGCTCCCTGAGGTGCCCTGATGCCTCAGACACACAGACAAGGGCCCTGGCTGTGATGCTGCCGCATGTCTGGTGAAAGCCACACACACTGCGTTTGAGCAATTCCTTGACGATCTGGGAGATAGGTGGCATGAAGACTAATTAAAGTCATGTAATTCACAAGGGCAAATAGGCATGTTTGGATGACATTTAGGAACCATCTCACATATTGAATATGTGTACATTAGCAGCACTGTAATAGATGGGGAAATACAATGTCAGGAAAAACAAATCACAATTTATCCAGCCTGAATACCAAGAGCTTGTTTACATATATCAGATTCAATTTTATTTTTTACAAGTCACTGGAGGGCAAGGCACATTTTATATTCAAGCTTTGAGGGTGTTCTGAATTTTCTCTTCTCCTCATCCTTCTCCCCTCGGGAGCTTGATGAGTGACTAAATAGTCATGATACTCCCTGACACTTTTCTGAAATAATAGAATTTTCTTCAGCCTTTAATTTTCAGTTTTTCCAACTGTTTATACCCCAAACCCCTTGGGCCAGAGTTTCTGAAGCTAAAGAGCCATGACTGAAGTAAAGGGAGGCAGGGCAGGGAGGTGTAGTGAACTTGAAGCTGTAACACGTGGTGTCCCAAGTTGCTTGTTGTTACAAAGAAGACAATCCTCTGTACCCACATTTTTCTATGTGTAAAAATCTAGATTATCACCTCAAAGGAATATTGCAGCAAGAATTAGTAAATCATTCAGAAATTTCTTGTGACATGCAGTCAAATTTCTTTACTGTTATTTTACATTATTGCAAATACTATGTTTGGGACCAGGCAGTAGTACAATGGTAATGCAACTGGACCCATATGAGGAAGATCCTGGGTTTGCACCCATCATCTGGGCCCAGCTAAAACTAGGGGTGAACATGATATGAGGACCTCTTGGGGGTTCCTGTCTTTCCTCCTGTCTGTCACTCATTGAAGAAACAAACTTTAAAAAATAATAATAAATATTATGCTTTGTTTTGAAAATGGCATTGTCAAGGGCTTTTCTTCTTTATTCTCGTTTTTTTTTTTTTTTTTTTTTGGAGAGATTTTCGCTATAGGGCGCGTGTGCTCGCCAGACAGACAGAGAGAGATATTAGAGACAGAAAGTGAGAAATCACCCCCCAGAGGGGATGGTCACACCGCAATCCCTTCTCCTCCATTCTCCTCTCGGGATCTTGGGCACGCACGCACACGCGCCCAGCGTGAGTTTTAAGCCACCGGGTCCGGGACGCGAACTGCGGTTGACTACGTGGGAGTCCAGTGACATAGCCATTACGCTAACTGCTGGTTCCCTTCTTTATTCTCTAGCTCTAAGTACAATAGATTTTTTTGTTTTGGGTTTTTTTTTTTTTAGGAAAAAAGAAAAAAAATCATCCAAGGGTATAGTCAGAGGAAAAAACACAAGAAAAATTTTTTTGGTATAGTAAAGCAATTTTATTATGCATGTCATTAGGGTATAAAGGAGAGAGACAAATTGTGGCATGTTTTATCACATCAAGATAATAAGTCAGTTTTCACTGATGTTTATAAAAGTTTGACACTGAAACAAGAAAACTCTTTTAAAGTTTCCTATCCGAATCGTTACTATGCATATTTTGTTAAGACAGAGGGTTGGATTGGAAGGTACAATAGCAGAAAGGACAACTATAGATACAGAGACAGTATAAGGCGGGGTGGGCAATAGGGAGTGGAAGGGAGGGGATCATAGAAAAAAAGATTTAGTAGACACAAAAATGAAAAATGATCAGTTGGTGATAATGTATATGGTAATGTCTTTGATTTGACTAATACACACAATATTAATGCTAGGAAAAACCGTATTGTACACTGTAAAGATGTACAGTGATTACATGTAGATTTAAAAAAAAAAAAAGAGAGACAAGGGATTGGATTTTTTATCTCCCTTTCCCATATCAATGCTCAGAGTTGTATGATCTTGGTGGCTTAGCATGCTAGGGTTGCCAAATTTAGCAAACAGAAATATAAGATGTTCAGTTAAATTTGAATTTCAAATGAATAGCAAATAATTTTGAATTTAAGTATTGTCCCACATAGTATTAGAGATACACCCAACTAAAAAAAAATTCATTATGTAAAATTAAAATTTAACTGGGCATCTTATATTTTAGCTGCCAAACTAAACATGCTAGAATCTCTAATAAATCTGTGGAAACAATGAGTTAGCTGGGTTTGTCAGAGTTGGGGAGACTAGGGCTGGGGCCCCCTGAGAAACAAATCACAGTAACTAAGGGTCATAGTTCCCCCAGTGAAACCTTATATCGATACATAAGATATAAGAGCTAGTAGGAGAGGAGCTTCAAGTGTGCTCATGTTCAGAGGGGACCGCACATAACATCCCAGGACCTGGGTGGGTTTGATCCAGGGCCCAGGAAGCAGTGACACAAGGACTCACCAGGGAATACTGGCCTTGGGCAGCAGACTAACTCCAGTCTTTATCTGTCAGGCTGGTTCTTAGAGGTGGAAAGTTTAGCTCTTGCAACCAGATGGATCTAGGGCAGCCAAGGAGGACAACATTCAAGTGTTTTCACGTTTTAAACATCAATAAGGAACTATGATTATTTTCTTATCATGTCTCACATTTTCCCAGTATAAAATCAAGATTAAAAGTGCTAGCTTTCAAGTTAAATGGACCTGGGTTTGAATCCTTGCTCCCCTTGTAGCTGTGAGACTCAGCAAGCTGTGTGAACTTGGATGCAAGCGCCTCGTCTGTGAATAAAGATAATACTAATACTTCACAGGAATGCTGAGAGGATTAAATAAAGTGATTCCTAAAACTCTTAATACAATGTCTGCCATACAGTAAGGTCTCAGTAAATAATACCTACGTCCTGTTCTAAGCTTTTGTAATGGTCATATTCTTAATCTGAACTGAATTTACACGAGAAGTCCTTTCTATTTGTGGACTTAATGGTATTCACTGACAAACTTTGATGAAAAATCCATAACAAGTGTTAAATTGGTCCTTAATCATTGCTGACCTTTTAGGGCAAAGAAGCTATTAGAATCCAATGATTAAATTTTCTGTTATCTAAGCTTTAACTCCATAATTATTGGCAAGAAAAACCTTTTCTAACTGAATGTATGAGCTCCAGATGAAGAAAACCCTTCATCTCAAAATAGGTGTTCACACTGATCAAACTTGAGTTATTTAATTAATTCTTCAATAATATCTTTTAAAATGGGAATGCTACCACACACGATTTTACTGTCATTTTTTTCAGTACATTTTGGGTTCTGAGTCAACACATGTAGAATAGTAGTTGTCACCCTGGCTTTAAATGTACATCATCTGATGGGCTTAAAAAATAAAAAAGAGGGAAACAGCAGTTAGCGTAATGGCTATGTCGCTGGACTCCCACGTAGTCCACCGTGGTTCGCGTCCTCGACCCGGTGGCTTAAAACTCACACCGGGCGCGTGTGCGTACGTGCCCAAGATCCTGAGAGGAGAATGGAGGAGAAGGGATTGCAGCGTGACCATCCCCCCTGGGGGGTGATTTCTCGCTTTCTGTCTCTATGTCTCTCTCTGTCTGGTGAGCGCACACGCCCTATAGCAAAAACCTCTCCAAAATGAAAAAAAATAAATAAATAAATAAAAAAGAGTCAGCTTTCCATCTCCACAATTCTGTGTCCACAAATTCAACCAACTACAAATTGAAACATAATAATAATAATAATTTAAAAACTCGCATGCATGGACCAGCAGGTAGTGTGGTGGTTAAAGGTGCTGAATTCCCACATGGCTGACCACAGTTCCGGTTCCAATCCCAGACCTGGCGGCTTGCTTTCTTGCTTTCTCTTTGTCTCTCTCTTGTCTCTCTCTGGTTAAATTTTAAAAAATAATAATAACAAATTAAATTAAATAAATAAATAATCCTTTAAAAAACATCTTGCATGCGTCTGTACTGAACTTGTATAGGCTTTTTACCCTTATCATTATTCAGTAAACAATACAGGTTAACAATTATTTATTTAACATTTACATAATAAGTAATCTAGAGAGTATGTAAAGTATTCAGGAAAATACGTGCAGGTTATATGCAAACACACCATTTTATATGAGCAACTTCAACAAGAATAGAGGGACAGCTGTACCAAGAAAGGCCTCACCCAGGCCAATTCACTTAGAACTTTGAGATAGGACAGAATTATAACAACATGTTTGTTATTATTTATTTAAATTTAATCACTGTGAATCATTACAGCATACCAAATGAATTTTACCAACAGAAATGTGCAGTATATTGGCATAGTCAAATATATTACCACACACATTATCATGAACAGATCATTTTCATTTTTGTGTCCCTTAAATGTTTTGCTTCTTTCTTTTTCCTATTGATTCCCTCCCTCTTACTTTCCCATTTCCCACCTTCCTCCCACACTGTCTCTAGTACCAACAGTTTCTCTCCATGCTTTTGTACCTTCCAATCTCTCAGTTTCTGCCATAGAGTGATGACATTCAGTATATATTTAGTGAGGATATATAATGCTTTTCTCTCATAGTCTGGCTTGCTTCACTTAGCAGCATATCTTCCATATTTGTCCACTTTCTATCAAATATCAGGGTCTCATTGTTTTTTATGGCTGAGTAGTATTCCAGAATGTGTATGTGCCACGCTCTTTCAATCCATTCATCTGTAGTATTCCGGAATGTGTATGTGCCACGCTTTTTCAATCCATTCATCTGTTCATGGACATTTGAGTTGATTCCATGTCTTCCCAATTGTGAATAATGTTGCAATAAACTTCAATATGTTTTAAAAGCTTTCTAACCAATTATAAAGAAGGAAAAGTTTAAAAATATTGAGTAGAGGAAAGAGCATGGGCTTTGAAGTCACACTAGTTTGGTTTCAAGGCAGTCTCTGTATTTCCTGACCAATCAGAGCATTTTTTTTCTTTTCATGCAAAAAGTCTTAGAAACCACAGCATAGTAGTTTTAATTTTTTCAGTATTTGTCTTTCTTGGCTATTAATTTCCTGTTGCATACTTAGAGTATGGTTCCTGCTGTGAAAAGAAAAAAAGAAAAGAAACATCTTAATTTGTTGTTGTTCTTGCTTTGTGTTGTTATCTTGACACTTTCCAGAGCCATTTCTGAAGCCTAGACTTAAAGAGTTGAAAATTGAGTAAGAACATTTAAAATAGACTTAACTTGCTTTTACTACACTATAGTTGTTTCCTTATACTTCCTGCATTTGCTTATTGAAGAGCTTATATTTTCTTTTCTTAGTTCCAAATTTCCAAAATTTGGAGGTTGATTCTCATTTTTACTATTTTATTTCATAGTGATCTCTAACTCCTTTATAATGGTAACTATTATTACCAGTTCAATTTGTACATTTTATATACATATAAATGGACATACAGACATACAGTTTTGTTTTCTGAGTATGTGTTTGGATTTTTTCTCAAAACTGTTATCGTATTTTTATTTAAATATATACATATCATATAGTACACATTTTCTTCACTCAAAAATGTTTAGTGGTTTTCTCTGGCAATATCCCTTGCTTTTGTGCCTACATTATCTGATATTAACATGGACATTCCAGCTTTCTCTTGATTAGAATTAAAGTAATATGAATAGCTCCATCATTTTACTTTTTTATTAACCTATTGGCGTCTTTATTTTCAAAATGGTTTTCTTATAGAAAGCAGTTGAGTTTTGCTTTAATAACTAATCTGACAATCTACTTTTAATTGGGGTGTTTAGACTACTTGTACTTAATGTCATTATTGATATGTTTGGGTGTAAATCTATAAACTTATCAGTTATTTGTCCTATTTGTTCTTTGATCCCTTTTTCTTTAAAATAAAGTATTTTTTATGAGTTCATTTTATTTACATTGTTGGCTTTATTTACCTCTTTTAAAATTTTTCTGGTGGCTGTTGTAGGGTTTACAATATACCTCTTTAACTTGTCACAGTTTATCTTCAAGTAATATTTAACCATTTCTAGTACAGTATAAGACCCTCACAACAGGGACCAGCAGGTGGTAAAATGGTTTATGTCGCTGGACTCCCACATGGTTCAAGACAAAACTTAAACCTCACACCCAGTGCATGTGTGCGCATGCCCAAGATCTAGAGAAAATGGAGAAGAAGGGACTGCAGTGTGGTCATTTCTTCTAGGGGGTGATTTCTCACTTGCTTTATGTCTCTCTGTTTCTCTTCGTGTCTCCAGTGAGTGCACATGCCCCATTACAAAAATCTCTCTCTCAAAAAAAAAAAAAAAACCTCTCACAACAGTGCTCAATGCACATTCTTTTCTTCTTTTTTACCTCTTCTGCTATTTTTGTTATATATTTTACTTCTGCGTAAGTTATAATCACATAATATATTGTTTAAAATGTTGTGTTAGACAAGATGTTTGCAAAATATGGCCTGTGAGCCAGTCACCTGTTTCAAATCCATTTTATTGGTTTACAGCCTACTTAGGCATGTGGATATTGTCCACAGCTGCTTCCATGCTACAGCATCAGAGTTGAGACCATATGACCCCTAATCCTAAAAGATTTGCTATTGGGTACATTAAGAACAATTTTGCAGACCAGCAGATGATGAAATGGTTACGTCGCTGGACTCCCATATATTCGACCGCAGTTCGAGTCCCAGACCCGGTGACTTGAAAAACACACTAGACACATGTGCCCAAAATTGAGACAAGATGGAAAAATAGAGGAGAAGAGATTGTGGTTTGACCATGCCACATTGGAGGTTGTTTTTCCTCTTTTTTTTTTTTTGGTTCTTTTCTCTCTCTCTCTCTCTCTCTCTCTCTCTCTCTCTCTCTCTCTCTCTCTCTCCGGCAAGTGCCTTCTGGTGAAAATTATATATATATATTAAAAAAATAATGTTTATTGATAATATACTTGGCCACCCAAGAGCTCTGATAGATGTACAAGGAAGTAAAGGTTTGTTTCTTACCTGCTAACACATTCATTCTGCAGTCCATTAATCAAGAAGTGATTTCAACTTTTAAGTCTTTTACTTTAAGAAATATGTTTTATAAGACTATAGCCACCATAGGTAGTGAATCCTCTGATGGAACTGGCCAAAGTCAATTGAAAACTTCTGTAAACAATTCCCCATTATAGATGCTATTAAGGAAATTTGTGATTTATGGGAAGAGGTCAAAATGTCAACATTAACTGGAGTTTGGAAGAAGTTCATTCCAACCTTCATGGATGATTTTGAGGGCTTCAAACTTCAGAGGAGGTAGTTACGGATATAGTGGGCATAGCAAAAGAATTGGAATTACTTGGTCATCTGAAGAGTCATGATACATTTTTGCACCAAAAAAAAAAAAAAAACAGAAAAACACATCATGACTTCTCTGACATTCCAATAGAAATGGAGACTGAAGATGGGTCAGGATTGTTGCAATTTCATGATAAAACTAACAAATGAGGAGTTGCTTCTTATAAATGAGCAAAGAAAGTAGTTTTCTGGAAAGGAATCTACTGCTGAGAAATATACTGTGAACATTGCTGAGATGACGAGAAATGATTTAGAATATTACATAAATTTTATTAATTAAGCAGTTGCAGGGTTTGAGAGGATTGACCCCAATTTGGAACGATGTTCTTTTGTGGGTAAAATGGTACCAAATAACATCACACCCTACAGAGACATCTTTCATGAAAGGAAGATTAGATCAATGCAGCAAACTTTACTGTTGCCTTATTTTAAGGACTTACCATGGCCATGTCACCCTTTAGCAACCACCACTCTGAGTAGTCAGCAGTCAACAACATCCACCAGCAATAGGATTACAACTGACTGACGGCTCAGATCATTTTTAGCAATGAAGTGCTTTTATAAAAGAAGTATTCATTTAATTTTATTCATTATCATTATTTTAATTTTTGCTGTAGGACATATGTCCTCACCAGAAAGACAATGAGAGAGATAGGAAAAGTAAAAAAACAAGCTGCCAGATCCAGGCTTCTAACTACAGTCAGCCATGTAGGAATCCAGTGCCTTAATGCCACTCCACCTACTGGCCTCATGAAGTATTTTTTTTTTTTAATGGAAACGTACAAATTTTTTTATCATATTTCTTTTTTTTATTATCATCATAATCTTCTTTATATTACATTGGGTTACATATAATTTTACAGTGTATTACATTGCTTTTTCAAAAGGGAATGCCATGCATGTCAGTCAATATAGAGACACTAATCTCCCCACTTCATCATTCAATATCTTTTCTATGTTTTTTCCAATCATTATTATTATTATTCTAATTTTTTAAGACACAGTGTTACACTGAATAGACTACAGTACAGTGTAGCCCTAATATGTATTGGGAGACTTAAAAAATCATGTGACTTGACTTACTGCAATATTTCCTTTATTGTAGTGGTATATACTGAACTCTCAATATCCAAGTTATGCCTGCTTTGGATATTGAATACATGGATGTTATCATAAATTTTTTTCACTGTTTTATTTCTTATATTTTATTTTAGATAGTTTATATTGACCTACTTTCAACTTCAGTAATACTTTCCAAAGCTTTGCCCAATCTGTTGTTCTTGTTTTTGGTTCTTTCTTTCTTTCTTTCTTTCTTTCTTTCTTTCTTTCTTTCTTTCTTTCCTTCCTTCCTTCCTTCTTTCTTTCTTTGTTTCTTTCTTTGTTTCTTTCTTTGCTTCTTTCTTTGTTTCTTTCTTCTTTCTTTCTTTCTCTTTCTTTCTTTTTTTAAGAGAGATTTTTGCTATAGGTTGCGTGTGCTCAACAGAGAGACAGAAAGTGAGAAATCACCCCCCATGGGGGATGACCATACCACAACCCCTTCTCCTCCGTTCTCCTCTTGGGATTCTGGGCACACACACATACATGCCTGCAGTGAGTTTCAACCCACTGGGTCCAGGACTTGAACCGCAACTGACTACGTGGGAGTCCAGCGACGTAACCATTATTCCATCTGCTGGTCCCATGCCCAATCTGCTTTTAACTCATCAAAAGAATTCTTCATCTCTGTTATGTTTATTTCTAGTATTTCCATTTCACATCTTTGGTAGTTTAAGCTCTGCTGAAATTTTCCATCTGTTTATGTACATTGTCCACCTCTTGATTTTTCAATATCACTTAGAGTTCCAGCATTTGGGCTATCTCTGAGTATGGTTCTGTTGGTTGCTTCATCTCTTGCTTTTTTATGGGTCTTGTGATTCTCTATTGAGTGCTGGATATTGTATATGAAAGGACACTAGAGACTGTGGTAAATGATATTTACGTCTAGAATTTCTATTTTCTTCCTCTGTTAGACTTTCAATGTGAGAGTTGAGACAATCAAGCAAATAGTTGAATTCATTTGTATTTTATTATGACCATTGCTACTCTGTTCATCACAAGCTTCAAATTGGGTGTTGGCAGGGGTGGAGGTTCTTAGATCTTCCAGCCTCATCCGTAGCTTTCATCAGTCTCTGCATGCCTGTACCATAGAAGAGAACTTCTCAATAGTCTTTCTTCTTTCCATAGTAGTACTGCTTGTTACTCAGTAATAGACTCACAGTAGGGTCTGTGGGGGTAAACTTTAGGTTCTGCTGGGACAGTCTCTCTGTTCAGGCCAGTTGGCCTGGGATTTTTGAATTGGGCATTATAAATGTTCCTTACAATTTTCCCTCCTCACCCCATAAAAGCCAAATTCCACTTTGCATATAGTGTGTCTTGAGAAGCAGAGTTGCCTACTCCTCCCCAAGTAGTAGAAGACCTCAGGTCTGTTCTGCGCAGAATCCTAGGTTCAAGATCTTTTTATGTTTTTGTTTTGGTTTTGGTTTTGGTTTTGTTTGTAAACAAACAAAAAACTTTTTGCCTCTCAAGAGGCAAAAAGTTTTCTTCTGCCTTTTCCAAGAAGCAATAGATATTAGCTTGGCTAATATCTATTGGTAAAAAGAGTACCCTACCAGCCCTAGAAGCAGATGGGTTTTATTCCAGAGGCCTTGAAGGTAAGAGTTTTTGCTGCATAAACCCAGTAACTTAAGGCTTGTATAAGCTTCACATGAATAAGGGCACAAGGAAATAGCAGTGCTTTATGTTATTTGTTTGTTTGTTTGTTTTTTTTCCCCTCTTAGTGGCAGCCAATCATATCCTACCAACCTATGCCCCTAAGAAGTTCTCTTTCCACACCCTTCTCTTTCATGAGCGGGAAGAAGCCTGTGAAGAAAACCTTAAACCTGAGTACAGGCTCCCCTTGTGTCTGGGGCTTCCAAGTATTTTAAATAAATATGTCAGCCATACTTGATTTTAGGAATTTTTAAAAACTTAAGCCAACTTCTGCATATCCCCTTCTACGGCAATTATCTCTTCCTCCCATGCTTTACCAAAGTGAAATAATTCATCTCTCTTGCTCCTGAGACCTCAGCCCTCTCAAAGCTTCAAGAAAAGTTACTAGTGTGTAAATCATTAGGCTTTTCTGTGTTTTTTGTTGTTGTTGTTGTTAGAATGAAAGCAACATTTTCTTGTGACTTTTTGCATTCTCAGTGGAAACAACGACCTTGTCATCCTTAATTTGCTTTGTTGGAGTATTTATATACCTTATTCTCTTTTAACTGTGGCATTGAATTCTGTAATTAGATGTACAATGGCCCAAAAAAATTTACTCTAAGGGTTCAAATAAAGAGACTTTGATAAAGGACTATTCAGAGAGGTATGAACAGGTTTAAGAGAACTAACAATTTCCTTCAAGATTGTAGTATTTAGGGACCAGCAGTTGGCATAATGGCTGTCACTGGACTCCCATGCAGTCGACTGCGGTTCGAGTCCTGGACCTGGTGGCTTAAACACACGCTAGGCGCATGTGTGTGCGTGCCCGCCCAAGATCCCGAGAGGAGAATGGAAGAGAAGGGATTGCAGTGTGTCCAACGCCCCTGGGGGGTAATTTCTTGCTTTCTGTCTCTCTCTGTCTTTCTGGTGAGTGCATGTGCCCTATAGCAAAAACCTCTCCAAAAAAAAAAAAAAAAAAAAGATTGTAGTATTCGTGTTCCTTATCTCTAGACGTATGTGAAAACTGGGATATTATAGCATAAAACGAGGAAAAAACAAGGGAGACTGCTATTGATTATATTTCTTTTATTTCTAGGCAAATGTAGGGTTCTCCGGAAAAACAGAACCGAGATACAAGTGTGTGCCTGTGAATGCACGTGTGCGTGTATTCCTTGTAATAGATCTCTTTCTCTACACACAACAAAGGAGAAAGGAATTGGCTCATGCAGTTATGGAGACTGGCAAGTCCCAAGATCTGCAGGGAGAGTTGGCAAGCTGGCGACCCAGCAGAGGTGATGGTTTAGTTCTCATCCAAAGGTCAGTAGCCTTGAGACACAGAAGAAGCTGATGTTTTAGTTTAAATCCAAAGGTAGGAGAAAAGCCAAGATCCCGGTTTGAAGGCAGTCATGCAGTAAGAATTTTCACCTACCGGGGCGAGACGGTCAGCCCTCTTGTTCTATTCAGTCCTTCAACTAATTTGACAAGGCCCACCCACCCTCCCAGAAATATTCAGAATAATGTTTGACTAAATATCAGATAGGCACCCCATGGTCTAGACATAAAAGTAAGTATCATGGTAGGGAATAAACCATCTGCTTATTTCAATTCATGAGGTACCTTGTCTTTTAGGGTTCTTCTTTCCAATCTAAGAGCTGGAGTGATAACGTATTTGGTAATGTTTACATTCATGCTTGTGTGGGTCTCTCTCTCTGTTTCTCTCTCTCTCTCTCTCTGTGTGTGTGTGTGTGTGTGTGTGTGTGTGTGTGTGTGCACATGCTTAGAAAGAGATACAAGAAACACAAGATCTCTGCATCAGAGAACAGACTATGTATCATTTACTTCACGTCTTAGTCCTGAGCCTCAGGACCCAAAGGACAATTCAGTGAGGCCCTAAAGTCACCCTGTACATATATTGTGAATACACCATAGGAAAAGAACCCTCAAATTAATGACACATCTGTCCATTTTCCCTTCCAGGGAGGGAGAGGGATTTTTACTCTGGAATTTAAACAAATCTTTTCTGGGGAGAAAGGAGAATGTTCTCTACCGTTCCTTTGCCTTCCTGAAATGTAAGCAAATGGTACCAAAGGAGGCAAATCTATAAATATCTCCAGAGCAATATAGTCTCTAACTTCTAAAGCATCTTTGCCTTTCCAACATTAAATGCAATAATCTTCTTTGATTATTTCCTCAGAGTGATTATTAATTACTAAAATTTCAGTTCATTGGGCCAAAATAATCAACTGTAAGATGCCAGGAGACCTTCATGAGAAACATAACCAAAGATCATTTTTTAAGCCAGTTTCTTAATCCCTAATTCCTTTTTGCACTGATGAACAACAAATGTAAATGGTCTCAGAGGTTCATTTCCTTCGTTCTTTTTCATAGTGTAGCTGAGAGCTGGCTTAGCTGAATTGAGCTAGTCTGCAGGACAACAAAGCCTCTGGTTAGCGTCAGCATTCTTGGTAGGCAGGGGTGTTCTCAGGGTCCAGTTTGCATTCTCTCTGCGGATTTCCTTCAGTCTAGAGATACCTTGATATATTTATTGCAACTTAGAAAAACTGAATGTTTCCAACTTCCACCCCCAAGTTAGCCCACAAATAGGTGCTATGTACAAGTGGGGGCTCAATCTTGTTCTTGGAGTACTTTTGAAGTGCCAACCAACACAGGCCTTTCTCTAATGAGAACTCGGGCCATGGTAGATACAGAATATTCATGCCAGGAATGTGTTTGGAATAATCGAGAGGTTGAGGGATTGCATGCACTTTGCTGCTTCTTTATTTTTAAGTGTTTTCTCCATCAACACAGTTTTATATCTACATTGCGTATTGCTAGTAATATATAACTATGACGACCATTCCACAAGATAGTGAGCAGTAAACATTTGTACTTTTTGAAAGCCACAGATAAGTTCTTTTTTAACTCATTTTTCCCAATTTCTTTTCCCAGGAGGCATGCAGTCTCCCTGTATTCAGACAGCCCATATTCATTCTCTTCAGCCTGAAATTGGCTCATTCCCCTTATCCTAAATGGAAGTAATGAAATTACTTTTTTCCTTGATATTGTCATTGAAATACTTTGTCACGAGTTTTCATCAGTTTCTAGAAGGTGCTGTGAGTGAAACTTCATCTTTTTGATTGTCTAATTTTATGGGAAATAATTTTTTAAAATACAAAGAAGTTCTTCTTCATGATTATAATTATTGGCCATCTAAAGGGGCTATAGATAACTGAAACACAAATTCCTACATCATAAATCAGACTTAATATTCATCTACAACAGAAAATATACTTAAAATGCTAATGTGCTGGAGCAGGTGGCATTGGATAGCATTACAAGGATATATCATGATAATCATATCTGCCCAGTAGAAAAGGGGAAAGTCCACTTCTCACCTTATATCCCAAACTTTAACTACTTTTTCTGTGGAGTTCATAAAATTTTTCCATAGTGGCAGCCAAAGAAAAGGGACTAATTCTGATATAGAGTGCCAATACAACTTTTCCAGAAATCTCAGAGCAACAGAACAAAAGTTCTGAAAAATGCAGTCTCTCAGGAAGAAATTACACTTGGGTACTAAACGCAAATGTGCAGATACCCTTGTAGTATATGTGAGGATGGCATAGCCCTTTTAGCAATGAGTTTAAACTTGAGGAAACATATGGAATAATAGTCTTCTTGGTTCCCTAGCACCTAGTACAATGGTGGCACATGGTGATATTTAATAAATGCCAATTGACTAAATGAATGGCTAAGCCTGAACATTCAGGTTGAAAGTGGCTAATCTCACTGCTGTTGGCTTCTTAAAGAGATTGTTTCAGATTCCTCACCTCTCATTGACTACAACTGGAGTCTCATACCTAGAGATGTGGCAAACATCTCCAGTCCCCTACTCTACCAGGAGGAGCTAGCCCATCACTGAGTCCTGATTACTTTTTCAGGACCATCCATAGAAAGCTTTCTAATAAAGTGCCAAGATATACTAAGGTACCAAGAATGAGGTACTGGCAAGAATGAGTTGACAGAACTAAGTGATTCATAAGTAAGACTGGAAGAACCATCTGAACCCTGGCTAAGCCTCTGGGCCATTATGAGATTAAAATGATGGACTTGGCGGGACCAGCAGTTAGCGTAATGGCTATGTCACTGGACTCCCACGTAGTCGACCGCAGTTCGAGTCCCGGACCCGGTGGCTTAAAACTCACGCCGGGTGCATGTGCATGCGTGCCCAAGATCCCGAGAGGAGAACGGAGGAGAAGGGATTGCAGCGTGGCCATCCCCCCCTGGGGGGGGGTGATTTCTCACTTTCTGTCTCTCTGTCTCTGTCTGTCTGGCGAGCACATGTGCCCTATAGCAAAAACCTCTCCAAAAAAAAAAAAGATGGACTTGGCAGCAGTGAACCTGAAACTCTAGCGAAGGGTAGTTATACCTACATGATGACAGAATAAGCCACTGGTAATGAATATCTGCTTAATATGGCATCACACCCTCCCTGGGGAGCAAATTCTGTCTTTTGCTCCCAACACCCAATTCTATGTATGGCACAGAGACAGATGTGTGGCTAACACTCACTAACATTCCCAATGAGTTGTAGCCATAGAACTCCTAGTACCCAACATCCTCACTTACCTTCCTAAAAAGCATTGGTGTTTCCTAGTTCAAATTTTTATGGGATGCTAATTACATGCCAGGCATTGTTCTGTTTCCAAGTAGTTTACAATCTAGTCTAGTGGGACATGCAAAAACCCATACACAGCTAAATATATAAGGTAATATCAGTTGATGATAAATTCCATGAAGAAAGTTTTAAAAGAATTAGAACATAACAGAGTAGGCGTGAGGAATAGCATTAAAGAATATAGTTATGAAAGTCTTCTTATCATGGTGATGTTTGAACTAAAACCTGAGTGTTAAGGAGGCAGCCATGGATAATTTTATGTAAGAGTATCATAAAGAGAGAAACCACTTAGAGCAAAGGCCCTAAGCAGGGAACAATCTTTCAAAGCATTATGCTTTCCTTCTCCTAAAAGTGGTGCAATTCTGTCTCCATTCAGATCTCGTTAGTGCTATACATGCTTCTAGGATATGTTTCTTCATCCATGACATCCCTGTTCTCATCACATACTTCAGGGTCAAGAACTCCACCCAATGACTATGTTTTTCAACTATGAAATGGAAGTGGCCCCCACCTGGAACCACAAAAGGGTTCTCATCCACAAGTTGTTTTCCTCTCCAAGTCTGACCCCTCTGCAAACATACAGTAAGAGCCTGACACCTATCTAGGGCTTCCTGGGTGCCACTACTAGGTTAATTAAATGCTTTTAATCCTGTATCTCACTGGAATCCCTCAACAACCCAGTTTCTCTTGTTGATTCCCTTTAAGATAAGGAAAGGAGGGACAGGGAGACTAAATAGTGTCCAAAGTCTCAGGATAGCAAGTGGTGAGGCTGACAACAAAGCATAGTGCTTGACTCCAAAGTCTGCTTTCTTCACTGCTGCACAATTCTCTCATTAGTGGAATGCTGATGAGAGATTGTGACCTGATGCAATGTATGTGACAGTTCCTTAGACACCCCACTTCTCCCACAAGAAACCAGCTCTCTCTTCACTGTGTACCCACGTCTTCTAATGCCAGATTTTTTTCATGTCTTGGAAGTCAGATTTTTCACTGAAGCATAACCTTATTCATATCTAAAAAGGTGTTGTATCTCTCAGATTCAAATCTATCCTTCTGTATTCTTCTCTGCAGTGCTGACACTGGGATTCTGAAAACTACTTTCCTGGGATAATTTGGCCACCTGGTTCTGCCAGTGGAAGACATTAAACAGTGGATTTCAGCCATCATTCTATATCAGAATACCCTAGGGAACTTCTACAAACTGCAGATGATTGGACCCATCCCTAGAGATTTGTTCTCACATGCTCTAGGGGAGCCTAGATGTCAGCATTTAACATCTCCCACAGGTAGTTCAAACATGCCCACTAGTCTCAGAGCTCCCACACCAGATGAGGAGGAAAAGGTGCAAGAGAAGATAAAGCACTTCTTTCTTTGGTGCTTCTGACACCGTGGCACCAGACACATCAGTGATTATATCTCCAGCCAGGGTACCCACAAAATAGAAACCAGACAGCTTCCAGTATGGGAATCCCAAAATTTTGTGCCAATTTTTTTCCACTTTTAACACTCCATTAAAAGATCCTCTCCTCAAAGAGTGGACACCGATGTCAGTGCCTGCATTTTTTAAATTGCCGCAGGGAAAACACTCACGAGAGAAAGAAACAGAAAGAAATCATTCCCCAATGGGGTATGATCACAATGCAATCCTTTTCCTTATATTTCTTCCTCCCATTGTGATTTTGGGCAAGCATGAACATATACCCAGGATATTTTTCAAGACATGGGGGCTTGGATTCAAACTGCAATCAGCTCTTGCATTTTAAGGACATAAAACCCTATTCCCTCTGCCTTTACCTTAGCTTATTTTCAACCCATCTCATTGGACAGTACTGAAACCAATAGTTTCTTTAGCAGTCACCTACTACAGGGGGAGTTCAGACCAGGTTGTTTTGTTTTTGTTTTTGTTTTAAGAAACTGGTCCTTATTCCTCTGGGACTAGAGATTGAGAAAAAACCAATAGGTTATACAGCAAATAAGGCTGGTGATCCAGAAGAAGAAAAAAGCACTGTGATCAGGAAAGCTTCATTTAAGTAGAAGGCCTCATGGGTCTTGGAGGTAGGGAAGGACATTTCAAATCATGGGTCTGATAAGGACAAAAGCACCATGGGAAATGTTATCCTCCAAGGAGAATCAGCAGACCAGGCCGACAAGATAGAGGCACAGGGCAAGGAAGGGAAGAATTGGCGGTGATCGAGTCAGGAGTTTAGGTGTACAGCTCAGAAAGGGCCCTAGTTATCAAGCTGAAAGATGAGACTTTATTCTACAAGGTAGAATATGACATTATTGGGGGAGTTACACAACTAAACCAACTACTTTAGCAAAAACAAGAGGATATAGTTAATACTATTAGAAAAAATAAATCAACATCTTGTCATAGCCTCCAAGACTCTACACAATCTACCTACACATCCAACTCTCCAATCCCATTTCGCCCTGAGAAGGCTGATAGATGAGAGTCCTCCTTCAAGAACTTTCAGCAGCTGAGAGAACAGCTCAGTCCTTCTCTCCTAAAGAGTCATCTGGATGGGCTGTCCCATCTGGATTGGGTGTCCCATTGTGGTTTCAGGATAGTGTTTACCTTGAGCTGTGGAAAAAGGGGCTGGGAGTGAACGGAAAATTAGCTGTTTTTTTTTTTTCTTTTTTTTTTTTTTTTTTGTACTAGGAATGTAATCTGAAGCATCTATGACTATGTATTAACATTTTTAGATATACACAATACATTAGTGTTCATTATAGTCTCTTCTCTACTTTTCAATATTCTCATCTATTTGAAACACTTTATATTTTAGTGTACGCATTTTGGTCCCATTTCTAAGTAGAAGCTATTAGTAAGCAAAACGAGTTGAGTTTATAATCATTATTACAGTTCTTTTATATTTTTTTCTTAGGTTTTTGCCATAGGGTGCACACACTCACAAAGAGAAACAGTAAAAGGAAAAGTGAGAAATCATGCCCCATGGGAATGGCCACACCACAATCCCTTCTCCTCCATTCTACTCCTGGGATTTGGGGCACACATGCACACGTGCCCAGAATTTCAAACCACCAGGTCCAGAACTTGAAGTGTTGTCAGCCATGTGGTAGTCCAGTGCTTTAACTACCACATCACCTGCGGGCCCACGTCATGGCTATTTTTAAGGAATAAATATTCATTCTAATTTTTGCATCTTTTTTTTTTTTTCCTAATAAGGATGTATCAGAAAATCAGAAGAGTTGTTTCTAACCTCAAGTTTTATACAGCCAGTCTCCTTTCCCTGCAGACCTGTCTCCTTTTCCTTTCTGTGCTCCCCTGAGTGGGCTGAACTCGGGTGGGGAAGGGGGTCAGGGAACCATGGCAGAGAGGGAATACTGAGTCCCGTTACATTATGCTTGCTTGTATTCTTTCTCTTAGACACACATTAAAAAGCTCTTCTCTTCCCTTGCCACCTACTTTCTGCATTCTTGTTCTTCCGTCGTCTTCTTCCTTTGTGATATTCCCTTCTCATGTCCTGGCCAAAGTTGTGGTGAGTGGGTATGTTTCATATGGGAAAGATGGAACACATTTTAGAATTTTTTACACCCCCCCATCTCCCGCACTGCCAGAAACATTTACTTTTTTTTTTTTTTTGAGAGTTTTTTTGCTATAGGGCACGTACGCTCACCAGACAGACAGAGAGACATAGAGACAGAAAGCGAGAAATCACCCCCCAGGGGGGATAGTCACACCACAATCCCTTCTCCTCCATTCTCCTCTCGGGATCTTGGGCACGCACACACACATGCCCGGCGTGAGTTTTAAGCCACCGGGTCTGGGACGCGAACCGCGGTCGACTACGTGGGAGTCCAGCGACATAGCCATTACGCTAACTGCTGGTTCCCAGAAACATTTACTTTTGTTTCTTAGCTCATTCTTTTGCAGTAGAAGCCAAAAGATCCTTTTGTCATCTTTCTTGTCAGTTCATAATTACACAGTAGGTACATTGAGTCCCGTTATATTATGCTTACTTGTTAGCTCTTTTGTTTGCTACATAATTATCTTGGGAAATAATCCATAGTTCTTCAAATGGGTTATTTTAAAAAATCCAGTATAACCAGTTGTCCCTAAATTTGAGCTAGAGTTTCAGTATCATGGAAACAATGTTTGGGACTTGGGGATGCCACCAAGTATTTCATGGACTCCTTCTAATTCATCATTGTCAGCTGTTTATTGAACACCCAGAGTTCACAATATTGTGTAACAGAGGCTAGCACAGGGTCTTGAGCAAAGACACAATAAATTCTGACAACTTCTGAAGAGTGAATCACAAGCTGCAACCTGTTAGGTAAAGGCAGAACCTAAAATATTTTTTCTCTACAAAGAAGTCTACAATGACTGTCCCAGAGTGGTATCATAATTTTATCATTCATTTGTGATGACGTCACTCTTAAGTCAAGTAAAATCTCATAAATTCTACCTTAAGTTGTAGGTGAGGTGTGTGCATTTTAGGGGTGGGCAGAGGAGGAGGATAAAGGTGAGAAAAGCATGAAAAATATCTGGTGAGAAATAAAATAAATTCTATCAGTACAAGTGAGAAGAGAATTAAGGCCCACTTAATTCACTTTTTAAAAGATCATTAAACCCTCATTTGAGACTAGTTGGAAACTAGTTCATTCTTCCAGCAGTTAAACTTTTAAAGCCCTAAAGCTATTTTATTTAGCACAACTATTTAAAATGGGATAGGGGAAGAAGGACCAACACTTAAATACCTCCCAGGTTGCTTTTGCTTTGAGAGCCTGGAGGCAAGAGGAGAGGGTGAGAGTGAAGTGGGGGTGGGTTGACACCCAAGATGTTAATTTTATAATTAATGAGGTATAGGAAGTCTTTTGAATCACTAATAGGGTGTCTAGGCATTAAATGTAGGCCTCTGCAGGTTAGGGCTTTGCAAGGCAGGAGATTAAATGTGTGAATTCTGGATGTGTTCAAGCCAGATTGGAGGGTATATGGCCTAGACATTGCTGAAGGATTTAGATCCTAGATGATCTCTAACTCCTAAAATGTTATGTTCTTTACCGGGTGTATGCATGTGCATGCCCAAAATCTTGAGAGAAGAATGGAGAAAGGATTGTAACGTGGCCATCCCCCAAGGGGTGGGGGATGATTTCTTGCTTTCTGTCTCTCTGTCTCTCTCTGTCTCTCTGGTGAGCACACGTGCCTCACAGGTCCTACAGCAAAAATCTCTCAAGAAAAAAATATTGTGTTCTTTATATTATCCCTTATACTGCAAAGTCAGGTCTAGAAGCTAAAGTTGGAAGTTCCCCAGACAAGTGTTATTTCCAGTAACTCATGAAATAAGTGTAGAACCATGTGCAATTTTCAATTCCATGATCATGAGATTCCCTCAGTGTCCAGTTTCAACTTCATTCTCATCTTAACAGCTACCTCTGTCCTAACTGTAATATTTATATGCATACAGGAGAACACCTAGGACAACAACAAAAAGAAAGCCAGAATTTCTTTTTTAAATCTAGCTTGAGGCATTTACCAAGGTAGACTTTTAATCTCATTATGAAGCTATAACTTGCTGTGATCCAAGTGTATCTTTGTATGGTTATAAAAGTAATATTCTAGTGTGATGAGATCATCCTAATTCACTGTTAAACATCTGTCTATGTGGGTATATTGTCTGATATTCTTGAGTATGAATATTGCTTTTCTAGGTAGAATTCTCAGCATCTCAATTTTCTGTCTGGCTTTTAAATTGTGTCTAATTAAAGGATTTCACATTCCTTCATAATATTGCCTTCTTAAGCAGAAATAAAATGACGAAACCACATTTTGTGTTTGTCTTATGAAAGACGTTTTGTTAATATTTGGGTGGGTTACACTGCCTGAAATGTGTTAATTACATTAATTAGCCTTACTTCAAAAACAGCAGCTAGGAGTTGGTGGAATGAAACTGAGCTGGATCACTGTCATTCTAAAACCTCCCTTCTGGTTCAGCTTTCCCATCTCCCCAGCTTTAGCACACAATCCCCAAGACTCAGGATTTGGAAGGTTCTCCTCACTCAGAATCGCTAGGGCATGGGCTATTTTTGAGATGGAAGCATAGATGCTACAAAAATAATATCCAGTAATTTTTTATTAATCTCATAAAGAATGATGAGGCTCACAGAATAGAAGCACCTTGGAAACCGTGGACATACAATTCAGAATTCTAATCTTAATAAGTAAGGCCAAGTTGTCCTCTTATTTTCCCCTTGTACATATTCTTCTGTTATCCTCTTTGGAAAGGAGAATGAGAAACATTCTGTGTCAGGCAGCACTGAGCAGGCAGGGGACAGTCAGATTTCACCACCTTTATTGAAGCAGAAAATCCTGTGGGCTAAACTGCCCCCCCCCCCTCCAGACATCAATCACCACCTTATGGAAACTAAAAAGGACCAAGTTTTTTATTTTTTTTTCCCCACTTTATCTTCTCATGGAAAACATTACAAAACCTGAAAAAAATAAGAGCTTGCTAGTGTGAATTCTGTCATCGTTTTGTGACAGCCTTCCCTATAGACCCCGACGCTGCCTCCTATTAAAGTAGGTTACAGAAACACCAATGATGCCAGGTCTCTGTTTGAACTTTCCAAAGGTGACAGGGCATTGTCTTCATTCTCAGCTATCAGTGAAATGCAGAGATTGTGTATGAGCCTCTTGGAGACTCAGTGAAGCTATCCACTAGGATGATACTTCTCAGATTTTAATGTACATACGAATAGCGGTGGTGGTGGTGGGGGGGGAGTTGTTTTAAAATGCAGATTCTGGTAGCACAGATGGTATGGTGCCATATAGGAAGACCCCAAGTTCAAATCCCAGGTAGACCTGAACACACCTAGCCAGAAAGCTGGGGGAAGGATCATGGGGTGACAAAATCCCAGGGAGGAAATGTCTCTCTCAACAAAATAAACAAACTTCTTTAAAAATTCAATTTCTGGTTAAGTAGGTTTGGAATGGGGTTTGAAGTTCTATTTCTCTAACAAGCTCCTGGTGAAGAATCTGGCTGTACTTTGAGTAGCAAGATTTTACAACGGTGGCTTTCAAAATGTGTGGATCATGACCCATAGTATGAAATGCACTTTATATTACATTTATACACATGCATTTCATATGTGTGTGAATATGGATCTAAAAGAATATAAAGCATAATTTTATATGCATGCATGCAATATATATGTGAATACAGGTATAAACTGGGCAGTTTCTTGGAATGATCCTTATCTTTATAAGAATTGATAAGTGCCTATATATAATTCTTATTGATATCACCACCCGTGATATTTTCTAAAGCTAAGTTTATTTCAGTAGTTACTTTGATTGCGTTGGTGGTTATATGAATCCCCTCATGTGATACAATTACAGAGATCCATACGTATGCACACACTAAGGGATACTTTTGTTGCTGGTGACACCTGAGTAAGCTTCAGGATTGTACCAATGTCAAGCTCATGGTTTTGATATTATACTATAGCTATGAAAAATGTCAGCATTGGAAGAGATAGAGTAAAAGGTATGTAGGGCCTTCCTGTATATTTCTTTGCAACTTCCTATGAATTTACTGCATTGTCAGAAACTTTATGATGCATTTTGCATAGAAAAAACACATCTGGACTTTTCCAACAATTCAATATGATAATCTCAAAATATTTATATTTTTTAAAGTACATTGGGATTTATAAAATGAGTTTCAAGAGCACTAATGCATTGAGACTCAGAGTGTGGACAACACTCTTTCAGGACATTAGGAACCTTTATGGGTTGGTTTTGTCAGAGCAGCTGCTGTACAGGGTGAGGCAGAGATAGTCTTTAACTGGGATGTGAAGGTGGTGGTGTAATGTGTGGAATGTGGACAGAAAGGGTGGTGTCTGGGAAGAAGCTTTGTGAGGCCTCCTGGGCAGAGGGTAGCTGCATCACCAAGCATTACCGTATAGCCCACACAAGGGGGGAGGCGTGGGGAGAAGAAACACTCCTTAATGTCCGCTGGCAGTGAGAATTTTTCTCCTGGCACTTTCAACTTTCCAGAAAGGAGCCCATCCTGAGTTGTTTTTGTTTTTCTTTTTGTTATTGATGCTGTTAAAAAGTCTATGGTAAGGGGTCAGCAAGTGGCATGGTGGTTAAGGGTGTTGGACTCCCACATGGCCAACTGTGGTTCAAGTCATGGACCCGGCGGAACTGGAGGCTTGCTTTCTCGCTTTCCCTCTCTCTTTCTGTCTCGCTCTCTCTGATCAAACTGTAAAATAATAAAAATAAATGAAGTTAATTTTTTTTTAGGGACCAGCAGATGTGTAATGGCTATGTCACTGGACTCCCATGTAGTCAACCACGGTTCGAGTCCCAGACACGGTGGCTTAAACTCACACTGGGTGCATGTGCGTGTGTGCCCAAGATCCTGAGAGGAGAATGGAGGAGAAGGGATTGTGGCATGGCCATCCCCACTGGGAGTTGATTTCTCGCTTTCTGTCTCTCTGTCTCTATCTTTCTGGTGAGCACACATGCCCTATAGCAAAAACCTCTACCCCCCCCCCCCAATTTTTTTTTAAAAGGTCTATGGCAATACATTTTACATACAGGGCCCAAGAAGACTTGAAAGAGATGTTTGGGGAGGAGGGAATCTGGAGGTGCTCTGAAGCTTGAAGAGTGAGAAATTACTTGGATAAAAGTGAGCCTGGAGAAAGGTCAAAGTTTGGAAATGGCCCTGGGTGTTAGGCCTAAATTCAGATTCAGAAATCCAGGAGACAATTTTATGCATTTAACTTGTTTGGCATTATGATAAAGCAACCGTACCATAAAAATTACAGAGCTGTATGGTCTCATTTTTCCCAGAATAATAGAAAGTATGAGAGAAATACAGAGGGCAGAAGAGCACATTTCCTGGCTAGAGGCTCTTGAGTGTAGAATGGGTGAAGGGGATACCTTCATTTAATAAATGCTAATGTCCCAACGTGCTGAAAATATGAATCACACAATTGTTTCAAATTAATACCTAATTGATTTGCCTAAAATGAGAATGAATTTATACCATTTTCTTAAGGCTTTTGTCATTCACTTCATTTTTCCTAAGATGCATATTGCTTTTCTAACTCGATAATTCTGCAGCATTACTTTGCTCTTGTAATCCAATTGCAGGTAAACCAGAGATATCTGCAAAGTCTAATTTAAAAGAGAAGAAGGCTGTTTCTGCATGGTATAATAATTCATTTCAATTAGCATGATGAAACAAACTGCAGAGCAATTTTTCACTGAAAATGTTGTGGTGGAGTTCAGGGAAATATTAAAGACATTTCTAAAAGCACAAACAAGCTTACACATGCACTTTGTTGCCCTAAGGAAAAAGAGATTACAAATTATCTCATCACACAGATAAGAATGCTCTGTCCTCTTCAGCACTTTAGGTGAAACGGGCTCATATCTGGCTTATTTATAGTCACTCAGCGTGTGATCTCAGGACATGTATGTCCCATAAAAACATCTCTTTTATATGTGTTATTCTTCTTTAATGCACTTATCTAAGAAAAAGATAAAATAGTCTATTGTACATTTTAATAAAAATATGATAGACAGAAAAATATCCATAGGAAAAAATATTACTTTTAGAAACTGAATGATCTTGAATAAAACTGATACAATTAAGGGTTATCCAGAAATTTCTGATATTAAGCTTAAGGGTAGTTCAAATTTTGGAAATATGAATTGTAGGGGAAAAAAACGTGTTTACAGTAGGGTTTGTCCTTTATGTGGATGTAGTTTTTTATGGAGATTGAACGTGAATGACCAGTCAACTTGGGACAAGCTAAAAAACACAGTCACGGGAAATAAGGAGGGCTATCAAATTAACTGGGGTTCAACATGTTTGAGCTTCATTTACTTTTCTTTAGAGGAAAAGAGGTCAGGGATGGAATGAAGTCAGTAAGAGCTGGAATAAGCCTGGAAAAAAAAAAAGAAAAGAAAATGGCCAACTTTGAAAGGTCAGTGAATATCCTAGAGACAGGAAATAAACTTCTAAACAAAAGAGAAGGTAGTATTTCTATCTATGTTAGAGAGTTGCTAAAATTGCCTTTAGAAAATGGGACTTAAATCACCAGGTGTGGTGAATCTAGTTTTGTAGTTAATGTATTAGAAATATCAAGAACACAGATATTTGGCACAGAGCAATAAAATAAATACTTAAACTCATAGCAAAATTTCTTTTTACCAAGACTTACTTCCTGTTTTATAATATCTTTTCTCAAAAGGAACAAAAAAACCAACCCTGAATCTTCTTTCCTAAGATGTCTTCTTTATGCTAATGACTATTTGTATAAACCTTTACCCATCAGTATGAAATTAAATAAGATAATTTCCTTCTTTTGCGAAAAAAAGCAACTGCAGTCAGTCCAAACCACTTGGGATTGGCATTATATACGCTACATTGGATACAGGGAAAACTCCGTTTGCAAGGTTGGTTGATGCCTTATGTACTCAATGTCTTAAGCAGTAGACACGGAGAAAGTAATTCGGATTTTGAATTGGCATCCAGAAGTTTCCCAAAGTAAAACCAAAACAAATTATTGCTACTTGGAACTGCCTCAAATAAGGGCTTCATTTGATTCTACAAAGCTGGATTTGTAGAAATAAGTGCTAATGGTTTTATGAAGGTCTTAATAATCATTAGTATGAACAATTGTTATAAGGGTTTCTCTCCTCAAGGAGGCATCAGTAACTGATGTATCAGTGCCCTTGTCTCCCGCCTTCCTGCCTGATGCTGTGAGATTCTGGAAAGACCATATGATGTAGCAGGATGATGCTGGGGTAACAGAGTAAACAGGCTTGTAAAACTCGAACAGGTCGCCAGCAAGCCCGTTGTTGTGCCTAGAGCTTCCAGTAACATTCACATTCTCTCTTTTTTACCCCAAGCATTCTGTTAAGTTTTTCTTCATATATCACTTTTGCATGTAAATATTTAGACTGGCCCTTTCTGGCACTGTACACCTATGTTATGCTTTTAAAACTGTGGCTTGTCCTCTTCCACCCACTTGTGGGAAAGACTGTTTTGCCTACATTTTTTCCCCAATCACACGTATTCTGAATTTTTTTGGCATTGCCACTTGGCTCTGCAATGGAGTGTTAGTTACCAAGGTTTTCTTCCTCATCCCTTTAAGTTGAAGGAAAGGAGTGAGCTGGAGTGTGTGTTATGCTTTGCTGTCTTGGCAAGCAAGGAGGAAGGTCAGAAAGGAACCCTGCATGTTATTTGCCCGTGCATGTGGCATTTCCAGCTCTGGTTCCAGAGGTGAAATAGAAGCTTGGAATAGCTACAGCTTCAATCCAGTACTGGCCCCGGTGGCACTCATTACAAAGACACGTACCCAAAATCTCCACAGGAGCTTAAGGGCAGCAATCAGATTGTAGAGAGGAATAAGGGACTGCCTTGAAACTGTATTATACCCTCAAATGCACTTTTTCATTTTGACTGTACATTCACTTTGGCTGTATTTGGGGAGAATAATGGGTTTTCGGGTAATAATGACAGACCTACAGATTTCCCCCCTCCCTACCCCCACCACTCCAAAAATAGACCCCCACATTCCCACCCCTATACCCACATCTTCCCCCATTCCAAATCCGGTGCCTACAAAAACCTACCAACAATTCTTTTTTTCAAGGCACTATGAAAGTGCCATATATGTTTACAAACTATATATATATATTTTTTCTTTTGATCCTTTGTTAAGCACATGAATGGCAAACAGAAAAACTTCTCTTAAAAATCAGCAGGGTAGTACTAGCTGGAATGTAATTTTACAAAACCTGGCCATCTTTCAACAAGAGTGGGTGGATTTTTAACGCTACAAATGTTTGTGTATTATAAAGTATTTGCCATGGTGACAAAGCTGGGAGAAACATCCCATTAGCCACAGACGGGCTACAGACTGTTCTGATTATCCATGTCCAAAATTCAGTCTGGCTAAGGCTTTGTGTTATTTTCAGTGTTTATAAGTGCTCCATTTTTTTTTTCGACATACAAACCTGCAACTTAGCAAATATGGCTGCATGTAAGCACTTAATTTAAAGTTATCCTTAAACATGTTTTTAGGGATTGTTCACATAACTCATATGTAGATTATGTATTTGTGTAGGTATCATCATTATGTTTAAAGTGAATGTGTTTGTAGTGTTAAAAATAATAAGCCTTGAAAGAGTGAACAACTCGTGAAAAGTATTCTAGGGTACTTATTAAAAATAAAAAAAAAGGCCACGCGAAGTGTGAAAAGAGGCAATAAAACATCCACCTTCATTTATTTGCAGACATTTCTGTTTGCTTCAGTTTTAAAAGGCATGCCCTCTATTTTAAAAGTGACTTTTACTTCAAATGCATGGGAATAAAAGTGAATGCATGAGGAAAGTTGTGAATTATAAATAGCCAACACAAACTATGCCACTGCATGTAAAGAATTCACATTTTTTTTCCTTTTCCCACATCTCCTTGCTAAAGAAAACATGGGAAAATTTTTAATGACTCCTTTGCCCCAATTTTGGGGGACAATGTTTATAAGCAAATGGTGTTTTATGTGGTGGAATGAACACTCACATAATAAAACCTAGTATCAGACAGAGAACTGCTTTGAAGTTACCCATGGCTGTGTAAAGTAGTCAGGCATAATAAGGAAAAAAGATAGACCAAAAAAAGTAAAGCTCTAAGGTCATATAAAGGTTAAAGAAAATAGGTCACAGAAAATTTATCCTTATCATCTGAGTAACATTGCTGCTAAATTGAACCACAGTTGAAGCTGGAGGTATCTGAAAATTTAGTGAAAAGACACTGCACAATTAGTTCTGCAACTGCAGCATCTCAAACTTTTCCTTATTTTTCTGGGTGATTTTTAGTAGAAGTGACACTGATGTTTCTTTCTCACGTAAACAAGGAAGAAATTCTAATTTACTTGTTTATTGTTTGGTCTTTCAGTGCAGGTAATATAGCAGATCGCTTCACTAAAAAGTACTGAAGAGAAAAACATTTTAATGGGAAGTAAAATGCCTGTTGCAGGTATTTTGAACAAATAAAGTTCTGCTGACTCCTTTCCAAACTTGTGGTTCCTTGATTCATTTGGAAAAATACTAATTCAAGCGCACATTTGTGTAAATTGAACAGTTGTGTCAATAAAATATAATGAGATTTTCATATTCCCTGACTATGCGTGGGTTCAGAGGAGGATCTACCAGTATATTATACACTTTTAGAAGAGGTAAATTAAAGAAACTTAGTTTTATGAGGACAAAGGATTCTAATGTCTTCTTTCTAAGATATTGAGTAAGTTTGTATTGGACATCTCTAATCATTTTAATGCTAAGGCTAGTCTGTGTTATGAGAACTGATTCTAATGCTTGTTGTCTTAGTCTGCTGTTGAGTTGCTAATATCTGGGACTAGGTGATTTACAAAAAGTAGTTTATTTAGCTTTTGATTCTGGTGGCTGGGCATGTTGTATGGGGCTAGCATCAGCCTGGTTGAGTTACAACATGGCCAAGAGAAACAGAGCGGTTGGCAGGCACACACAAAGAAAGAGACCTGGGGACAGCCATCTTCCTTTTATAATATTATGATGTGCCCTCATCAGAACTGCTCCTTCTCACCAGAGCTAGAACTCACTGGATCTTCCAAGACAGCACTAATGTCTTCAAGAAGGCTACCCTGCCATGATCCAATCACCAACCCTCTAGGTCTCACCTCTTAGAGACCTTACCACCTCCCAATGCCATTACACCAGGAACCAAATTTTCTTTTCTTTTCTTTTCTTTTTAATGAACATTGTGGGAATAAACCATTATCTAAATGGTAGCACTAGTTTATTTATATGTGTTCTTGCCTAGCAACTAGTTATTGCATTGTCGGAAAAGTCAGGACATACTTTTGCAACAAATGACACTCGTTCCTTTTGGGAAGTACTATTGTCATTAGCATCTACATTATTGCTATGTCCTTCGATACTTGACAGTTCTAGCTTCATTCTAAAAAACAATAATAAGTGGTTTGGTTGTGTTTTGGAGATTTTACAAGTTGATGACAAAAGACCAAATTGTCCATTTTCACCACATTTTACTATTTTACTTCCATAAAGGGAAGAGCATCATTAAGCTTGTGAATGTCGTGTAAAGTTTATGGTGGCAATGTTGTACAGGAACATCAGTGCCAACAATGGTTCACAAAATTCTGTACCGGTGATTTCGATCTCAGTGATGCTCCTCTGTCAGGGAAGCCCACCGAGGTCGATGATGGCAAATTTAAGATTCTGATTGAGACCAACCCACGTTACATGACAAAGAGATTGCAGAAACATTGAACATACATCATTCAAGCATTGATAATCACCGGAAGAAGCTGGAATATGTAAGCAAGTTTGATATTTGGGTTCCTCGTGAACTCAAAGAAGTTCGTTTGACGGCACATATAAACATCCGAGATATGCTCATTAATCGTGAAGAGAATGACCCTTTATTGAAGCAACTGATAACTGGTGATGAGAAGTGGGTTGTTTACAACATGATTCACAGATGATCTTGGTCCTGATGTGACGATTCATCTCAAATGACATGGAAAGCAGACATGCATCAGAGGAAGGTTATGCTCTCAGTGTGGTGGAATTTTAAAGGTGTCATGGTTTTCGAACTCCTACCATGGAATCAAACAATCTATTTGAATGTGTATTGTTGGCCATTGGACAATTTGAACTCATCATCCAGACATGTCCAGAGCTCTTCGATTATAAAAGAGTTGTGTCCCATCATGACAATGGGAGACCACACACAAGTTTGATCACCCATCAAAAATTATTGGAGCTTGGATGGGATGTGTTGCCACACACCCCCACTCACCTGACCTTGCACGGTCAGACTTCCACTTGTTTCAGTCCCTTCAAAACTCGTTACATGGGGGAACCAGCAGTTAGCGTAATGGCTATGTCGCTGGACTCCCACATAGTCGACCGCGGTTCGCGTCTCGGACCCGGTGGCTTACAACTCACGCCGGGCGCGTGTGCGTGCGTGCCCAAGATCCCTAGAGGAGAATGGAGGAGAAGGGATTGCGGCATGGCCATCCCCCCTGGGGGGTGATTTCTCGCTTTCTGTCTCTATGTCTCTCCCTGTCTGTCTGGCGAGCGCACGCGCCCTATAGTGAAAAAAACCTCTCCAAAAAAACCAAAAACTCGTTACATGGTAGAACATTCAATTCAGATGACTAAATCAGAATCTTGTTCAGTTTTTTTGCTGATAAAGACAGGTCTTCCTATGAATGAAGAATTATAAAGCTTGTTGAAAGATGGCTAAGGGTTATTGAACAAAATGGGCAATATATATTATTGATTTATCTTTGTTCTTTTTCTGAGTAAATGATCTTTGGGGGGGGGGGGGGAAAACAGGAAAAATACATCATGACTTTTCTGAGAACCCAGTAGTTAAAGTTGTGAATATACATTGAAGACTTCAACACTTAAAACAGTTCAAGTTCCGAAGACTGGTAAGCAATCTCAAAGGCCAAAGAATAGAGAGTCAGAATGAGGTGTGGCCATCTGGGGCTGTACTTCACTGAGTAGTTCATGATTGTCATTAATTTCTAAATTGCATTTTCTTCAGAGTTCTTATTGGCATTTTCTAATAACCTGTACCACTGCCTTTCGAACGTGAGCTGAGATGTTCATTAGGGCTTGCTTTATCATGTTTTGCTTAAGACTGAATAAAACCAGACAAAAGGCTAGAATCCTGATACATCTATTATAATGACAAATTTTCATATTTAAAGAATTCCTCTTCCATATTTGTGTTTCAATGGAGCCTCACACATCTGTTAATTATTTTGGAGCAACAGCTATCACATATGCAAAGTCTTCTGCAGATAAATTACTGCATTTCAATCTAAAATTACATATAAAAGATTATGTTCTTTGAAGAAAATTTCTCCCACAGTTATCACAAAGAGATCATGTGGGTTCCCCACAAAGGAGCTGGGAGTCACACTGCATGTGTACAAATGTATGATCGGTTACTGTAGCCACTGGTATGATAACAGTGTGTGCATTTTATTTATTTGAGGGAACACATGGCATAGCAACCTCCACTGACGGTGTAAACAAATAAATGCCTCCTATTTGCTTTACAGCTGGGGGCCTAGAATTTATACAGGTTCATATTCAGAAAATACATTAAGTGCTCAATTTATCTCACCACTCCTCTCCCAAGGCTGTGTGGACTTCACCAGGAAAATATAGTCAAGAACTCCACACTTTCAGTCACTGTCCACCTGCTTCTTTGTCCCACTTGAGAAGAACACTCTTCTTCTTCTTCTGTGGCATACCAGCCACAGGTCAGCTTTCCAACTTAAAGGACACTTTTTAAACTCTGGAGGGAATAGCACTAGAGGACTGCTTCCATCCCTCCTCACTACTCACATGGGAACACCTGCAACTTCTCTGACTGGTGAACCTGAGCTACAAGGCCGTACTTCTTACTCTAGTAAGAAGTAACGTCTTTGAGGTTGTCTGAACCTGGCTGTCACAACCTAGGTCCTATTTGCTTCCTGCCGCCTTGCATGAAGAAACCAGAACAGCTGCTCTGCCCATTACTGGACAAAGTCAATTCAGGGAGAAGTAAAGTCTATTGGCTTCAGATCCAAGCTACATTCAACAACCCTTACTAAAAGAAAGCCTACTTTGTGTTATATCTGACTCCTTTCATCTACTTCTCAAATAGTTCAGAATTCATAGAGAAGTGGACTTTGCAAACACTACTTTCCCTTATAGCAATTATTTTTCTGTGTTTTAATGGTTGCACAGCCACACACTTTCTAGCTAGACTATAGGCAAGTTGAGAGCAAGATCTATTTCTTTTCAATTTTGTAAGTCCAGAATTAGATGTAGAGAACCATATTCAATTAGTGCTATTTGTATCCATCAATTCATCACCAGTACCTAATAAAATAGTAATAAAATGATTATCTGGTTTAAAAAGACTTTGCTTAAGGGACCAGCAGATGACATAATGGTTACGTCGTAGGACTCCCACATAGTCGACAGCGGTTCAAGTCCTGACCCAGTGGCTTAAACTCATGCCGGGTATGTGTGTGCACGTGCCCAAGATCTGGAGAGGAGAATGGAGGAGAAGGGATTGCAGTGTGGCCATTCCCCCCGGGGGATGCTTTCTTACTTCCTCTCTCTCTGTCTCTCTGCCTTTCTGGTGAGCGCATGTATCCAATAGCAAAAACCTCTCCAAAAAAAAGAAAGAAAAAGACTTCACTCAAGCAATTACATGAGCTGCATTAGTAGGTATAAACTCATCATTCAGGGGAAGTGTTGTATTGTTTGACAGATTTTATCAAATAAATGTTAGAAGCACTGAAATGTGGGAGTTACTCTTTGTCTTAGTCATTTTGGATTGCTATAACAAAATAGCATAGACTGGGTAGTTTGTAAATGGACATTTGTTTTTCACAGTTCTGGATCTAGCAGTCTGAGATCAGGGTTCTGGCAAGGGCTCTCTTCTGGGTTACAAACTGCCAACTTCACATTACATCTTCACATGGCAGAGAGAGGGCTGGCTCTCTGGGGCCTATTTTATAAGAGCACTGATCCCATTCATAGGATTCCACCCTCATAACCTAATTCCATCCCAAAGGCCCAATCTCCAAATACCATCCTATTGGGGTTAGAATTGCAATATATAGGGGCCAGTAGATGGTGTGGTGGTTAAAGACACTGGACTCTCACATGGTCAACCACAGTTTGAGTCCCAGACCTGGCAGCTTGCTTTCTCACTTTCCCTCTCTCACGCACGCTCTGTCCCTCTCTAGTCAAATGAAAATAAATATAATTTTTTAAAAAGTTAAATAAAATAATTCTTTTAAAAAAAGAATTTCGAGAACCAGCAGTTAGCGTAATGGCTATGTCGCTGGACTCCCACATAGCCGACCGCAGTTCGCGTCCCGGACATGGTGGCTTAGAACTCACGCCGGGCTCGTGTGCATGCGTGCGTGCCCAAGATCCCGAGAGAATGGAGGAGAAGGGATTGCGGCGTGACCATCCCCCCTGGGGGGTGATTTCTCACTTTCTGTCTCTATGTCTCTCTCTGTCTGTCTGGCGAGCGCACGCGCCCTATAGCAAAAACCTCTCAAAAAAAAAAAAAAAAAAAAAAAGAATTTCAATATACAAATCTCAGGGACACACAGCCATTCAGTTTCAGAGCAACCTCACTCCTGTTATTCCTCCTGCTGCCCAAATTGCTCTCCCTTACAAACATACTATTCTTGGATATGAAATGCCTCCTTTCCCGCTAGCCACTACAGAGACTAAGAAAGGAATCAAGTATGTACATATCTATCGGAAACTGTAATTTTTTCCTGAAGGATAACACTTTGTTATTTCCATAGAATTCTTTTTATTTGAGACCAAGCACTGTACTGGATGTCACTTCCCTGCTTCTGGCCTCACAAAAAAAGAGGTCCCAGGAACAAGAAAATATGCACCTCTGAAGTCTTCACAGTTCCAGTGGAATTCCCTGAAGTTACACAAACACACTTGAGAATTTTCTTGACACAAAATTTGAAGCATATGAAATACTTTTCTTATAATAAGTACATGTGATTTTATGTACAGACAAATTCAAGCTCTTGTTCTTAGTATTAAGCATTAAATAATTATAACTTCACTAGAAATGTTAATTTTAGAGACACTCTAAAGCAAACAGGAGAGTAGCCCACAGGAAGTGCACCAAATCAACATAGATTATAATATTCAAAGAGAAGATTGAACAAACTGAGTAAACAACTCCCTTCTTTTCCTCACTCAACTATGGATGAATATCCATCTTTCATCTTGTTGTTGTTATTGTTTTGGGGTTAACATAGTTTCTGACAATGGGTGCTAATGGCCAAATGTTTTTATCATTATACATACTTGTGATGTCTGTATTCTCTCTCGGAACTGGAGCAATCAGCAGTTAATTTTGTTCTTGAGTAGCGGCTACTAAATAAACCTCAAACCCATTAACAACACTGATACTTCACATTCTTCTATATATTCAGATCCATTAACTTGACTAACTACACTAAACTAATCCATTAATCCACTAAAATAAACCCATTCATTTCAAACAATGTGTCTTTAATCTTCTTAATAATTAGAAGCAAGGCCGTATTTAGTTATACAACTTCTGGGAGGAAGAAGTAGAGGTGTTTACCTAAAGTGATACAGAACAAATAAGGTTTCACAGGAGGTGAGAGAAAGAGGATGAGAATGCAAGAAGAGGTAATAGCTTATAAGGCTTTGGAGAGAGTGAGGAAGGAGAATGAGGGAGGCAAAGGATTGAAAAAGCAGACCAGAGGCAAAGTTGGTGACAAGAAACAGGAAATTATGGGGATGCAACCTATGATTATTGGGAAGGATGTTGGAGTTCGCTAAGACTAGGGTTCCAAACACAATGAGCTATAGATGTTTTCAGAGCTGCATCAGCAAACTCCTATGTTAGACTACATCCATGTTGATGCAAGATAGAACAACTGAGGTAGAATATCTCAACCAATATTTTTGTTTCTTAAAACATGATGTCCCTTTTTCTCCCTGATAATTAAAGTATATGCATCTGGATTTAATATAAAATATATCCACACCCTCAACACTTTATTGAGAGCCTAATGGCCCATTGTGTACAATTTTATTGTAATTTTATCTCAAGAACATCTCAAGAGTAAGTTGGGTGTAAATCATGAATAAGCCAAACTTAAAGTACAAACCCTCCTATGGTTGGATTTGTATCATTACTAGATATCCCTGTACCAAAAAAGAAATATTCCTTGTACTGTCTCTGCCCTGTTTAAGAAGGCAAGAAACTGACGTATATTTTTGAAAGATTTTCACCCACACTCTTAACTTAAAATGTAAATGTGCTGGCATTAAAGAGTCAGCTCCAGTTATCTAGAAAATGTGTCTATGTGGAACACTTCACTCCCCAGCCATGTCAGCTCATGACACGTGGTTATAAGAAGCAGCGGTGCCTCACATCAAAGAGAGTTGGACCTACCACATTTCATCACACTTCTGTGGGCATTCCAGATCTTGTGCTGCCTTCTTTACCATGGCTGCAAGAGCTGAATCAAATATCTAGAGTATCCCCTGACAATTGAATTGAAGACATTTTGGCTTTTGATTTCCATTAGAAATAACACATGAGCATGGCAAGGGAAAAAGGAAGCAGTAATGTGAAAAGTCTAGGCACACTGTGACAGTATGATTTTGTATAAATGTACTCACATTTTCGAATAGATAGTAATGAGTCATTAGGGCAAAGATACTGTGCCTTTGTATTACAGTGTTACTGAGCCTAATCAGAGTGTCTTTTCATCAGTCACAGAAACAAGCGGAGAGGGTAGGGTTGCTCTTCGTTGACTTCTCGGCCATTATTCAAGACAATAGCTACATCATGCAAATATGTCATCATTCCCTGAAAATCGTCAGCAAGAGGCAGTTCGGGGCAGCATTCTTCATTTATTGCTGGCCTTGCAGGAGTAGCACTCAGCCAAGACAGAGGAGTACAGGAATGCCCTGTGCATTAGTTAGACTACTGAGAATTCTTCCTCCAAAACAAAATGTGTTCACCCAAATCCAGATACAAGATTCTGGAGATCATTTTATTTCAGAAAACATAAAAAGGGGCTAAATGATGGACACAAAATATGGGAGGGAAAAGTTACTTTTCTTCTGGACTGAGGAAGGTGGGCAGGGAAATTGATCCCAAATAATCACATATTCAAGGGAGACTATTTTTAAACTCACAGTATTTTAAAAAATAACTTTACGAAAAAGTTCTAGGGTTACTCTGTAGTATTGTGCATAGGAAGTCAGATCTCACATGGCTGATTGTGGTTTGGTTCAAATCTCTACCCAGTCACTTGAAAACCATACCAGGTGCTTGTGCCCATGTGCCCAAAATCCTGGTGGAATGGAGAGACTGAGGGAAAAGGAGTGCAGTGTGACCATGCTCCATGGGGGGCGGGGGGAGGTTCTCTCTCTCTCTCTCTCTCTCTCTCTCTCTCGCACATGCACCCTCTGGCAATTAAAAAAAAAGTTTAACCTGAATTCCATCAAATTAGCACTGGTAGAACACCAAATTTGTGTGAGAATGAAATTAGTGATTGTTTCAAAGATAGTTATGTTTAAAAAACATTTTTGGAGAATTATTACATGGTTGTATAGGGAGAGAATTTGGGTCAACAAGTCAAATGAAAAGGAGAATAGGGACCAATTGTCCATGGAGAAACAAGACCGTAGCTTCTGAGCCAGATGGCCAGCAGAGCAGGCAGTGTCCTGCAGGATGGACTTTCTAAGAGGAGATCCCCAAAATTAGGGGCCTTGTGCAACTAGCTGGGAAGCAGGCAGCCTGGATTAGTGATACTTAGGAAACAGAGTCTTCTCATCCAAGGTACAATCTCGAAAGAGACTCCAGAAAGGGCCAGAGGTGGATTACGAAGGCCTTTTGCTGCCTCGCTGGTTGTAAATGTCTCCTTTTCTGGTATTAATGCAACCTTAGAAATACATCCTCTCAATAATTTTCCTAGACTGTCCAGGGCACCGTTTCAGACAACCATGAATACCATAAGGGTGCTCCAACCCAAGGTTCAATCCCCAAATCTTGGGACCCTTCTTATCCTAGCCATCTCACAGGTTAGAGCAGGGGCTCTGGACAGCTGTGTTAGACAGGAAATGGATGGGATATCATGGCTGAGCAAAAATGCTTTAGCAGTCCAGGGAACATTGTTGACCATGGACCCATAAATTCAGATAAGCCACTTAAGAGTAAACGTGGTGCCTGTTTATAGCTATTTTCCCCAAATAACTGTAAATAGTGTCTTCTTACTCATAAATATCTCAGGGCGGATTCTGTACTGTGTGGCAACATACAGAAAGACATCATTTATAAAATGACCTTCTGACTAAAAAATGTAGGCAAAAAATAATTGTAGATATAGAAACACAATGTAGGTAGAGAAAATAGCGTCTTTTCAGTTATTAAAAAAACTCTGACAAATTGGTAATAATAGATTGTCAGAGTGGTCAGAGAACTATCAATCCTTTAAAAATTGCTATCATAGTTCATCTTTGGGTGGGCATTTGTGGTGGTCACAGGGGAAATAGCTTTGTGTGTGTGCACATGCATGTGTATGTGAAGTTATTATTAATGCCTCTTGAAAGGGCTTTAGGAGCATTTAAGTAAATATTTTATACAAAGTAGTATTAATACAACTTATTGTGATTGTTTAGAAAGACCTAAAAAGCAAAAATATAGGCTCATTTGAAAAGTCTATGAGCAAAGAGATAAGGAAATAGGTGGAGGGCTAATTTTCTGGATGGCTGTCAGACCAACTCTTCTGTCTCAAGAATACAGAATAAATCTGTGTGAGGCTAAACCACAGTGAAAGCAAAATCTAACAAGAAAATCAGAGCGCAATGAAAAATTCAAAGATTTGTTTAATGTTTTTATACTTTAATTGAGGAAGTGACAGCCAGTTTAGTGGAATATATTTGTGTTAGAAAATTGCTACAAGGGAGAGAAAACCTAATAGCTTTTAATACTTTACAAAGACCAGCTTGCTTTGTCTTTCAGAGTGGGCTAAGCTAATTGTTCTACCAGACCAATTCGGGATTGAAGAAAGCCAATAGTGGATGCATTTAGAGCCTAAAAGGAACACTGCTCCTAGGAGCAGAGAGGTGGGATACAATCCTCAGGCTGTTTCAGGGTCTCGCGAGTATCTCTTTAACATCTACTGGTCATTCTGTAAATCATGACCACCACAGAAGCCACTTCAAAACACTTTATATTTTCCTCTTTTGTCTATTGCTAAGAAATGCATGAAACCTTGTGAAGAGGGTCTAAAATGATGGCAATTTTGTTCCTCTTCATTCAAGAGGTAAGAGCAAGCCCAGGAAAAGGGTACCATGAGAGTGGGAAGTAGGAAGCCCCATTTGTTTCCTTGCAATGGTTCCAGCCTAAGATGCCTTTTAGCCACTTAGGCCCACACGACAAGTTCACTCTGGGAATCTCTTCAGCTTGGCTGCGTGCGGATGTAATCGGACCTGCTCTGGGCAGTCCTAAGTGCAAACACATTTTTCTCCCTTTGCGGCCATTTCTAAGCAGGCAGTGGTCAGAGCCTTGCCAGGGTTTTCTGGCATCTTTTTCCTGCTTTGTTTCCAAATCTGCATTTTTTTTTTTATGAGAAACGATGTATGAAAGATTGTAAACAGAATAATTATATGGCAATATGATTTCCAATGCAAGCTCTCTTTGTGGATTCTTTGGAATGTGTAGGGGTTTGTTTTGGTGTGATATTTTTCTTTTCTTTTCTTTTCTTTCACTCTGCCTGTGAGTCAGGGAGATAAAATGTTGTTTTGAAAGCTCAAGTATATGGATCCACTAGAAACCTCCTACGATGTCATTTAAGACACTTTATGAAAGATTATTAGAAGGAACAGCAAACAAAGCGATGGAAGGGAGGAAACAGTAGGTGCACAGGTCTCAGGTCTCTGCATTTCACTCCCATTACTGAGGGCATGAGATCTGTCCCTGCTCTCCTTTCTCAAACAGAGTGGAGAAAGAAGTAAAACCACACGCAGCTGGAAGTTCAGAATATTACAAAATTATCCTCTCTGACATGACAGTGCTCTGGTCGGGACAAGGAGGAACTGAATACGATTCGTTGACCATCTTTCTCTGCCTCCCCTGTGTCTCACTGAAGTTTCCACTGCAGTTTGTAAAGTCAGATGATCCTGAATCTAAAGATGGGGTAGAGTGAGATAGAGGCTCACCCTTCAAGTTGCATGCACAGACATAGCACCTTTATTTTTGTGAGTGGATAAAATCATATAGTCTGTGGCTGTTTGAGGTAAGGGACATATTAGGGCTTTCTCTGCCAGCCACGCAAGTTTGTCTGTGCAGGCTCTGATGTGAGACTGGTATCCTTGGAATTCTACAACAAGAAAGCTCTGGGATGTACTGTCTAATTTTCACTGATATTTTATCTTCAGTGTCTAGTACACTCACTGGCACAATAAGCACTCAATAAATGTTGTTGAAAAAGTTGTCAGTCTGCCTCCAAAACATTGAGCTTGTTATAATCAAAGTACCCCTGTAAAACAAACTGTTGATTCATTCCCCCAACAGCCAGAGATGTGAGAATAAAGAAAGTTCCATCCTGCTCTTGAGAAACTACAGTTTGATGAGGAATAACATATCTACAGGAGTTGTGTGCCCAGCAGGAGCACAGGTTAGTGGAGAAAGCAATATACAGCCTACCGTCCCACTTGCCAGAGAAGACAGTGTCAATGTCTGGGCTTTATCATTTCCTTCATTTTTGGGGGGAAGGAGAAGACTGAAACATTAGAGTATAAGAATTACTCAAGATACATTAGAATCTACTCTAGTTTTGAATAATAGAAATGATCATAATCCTCTTATATATCTAATTCAAACAGAACACATTCTCATTGTGGAGAATTCCTCCTTCAGGTATTATGGAATGACCTCATGTTAAATAAAATAAATAATTCTTAAAAAAAAAAAGTCAGGCAATTCTACACTGACTCTTGGTAGATTCTGGGCTTTGAGAACATTGCTTATTATATCTGGTAATTCCTTAGTGTAGGTAGAGAAAATGCATGTCAAGTTACCATTAATGCCATTTTCTCTCTTACTATTACCCAAATGAAGGTACATTTTCCATGTTGAGGTTTTTGTAAATAACCTACTTAACTTGGAGAGCCACTGGTAACCATCACAGGAGCAAACACTGCAAGTGTTCTTAAATGACTAAGCTAAGCTGCCTCTTAATCTCCGTGGGTCTAAACAATAGCAATACTATCTCTCCAAGACTTTCCCGAGAGAAAAAGGTGGGAGGCATGGAGTGATACTAAAAAGTCAATTTCAAATACCAATGTTGTACCATTATCTTTTTTAAATGAGAAGAATATTAACATGATCAGTGATCACATCAAGTATTAACTGACACTGTAAATTTTTGTCACCAGCATATACTTTATGAATTCAATTTATAACATCAGTAAGGGAAACTAAATCTTTCACAGAGTAATTTTTAAATTAAATATACTAAATACATATATTTTTATGTTCATCTAATTATATCTTGAAATGGGGGAGGTGAAGAGAAGAGGGTAAAGAAAGATAGCAAGAGAACAATAGAGAGGCAGGACGTTAGTGAGAAACAGATATGGCTTATTAACTGTAGATAATGACATGTATAGTATTCTTTTTACAAGTTTTTGACCACTATGTTTAATTTCATTCTAGAGGCAATTAAAGATTCGTTGAAAAGAGTGTTGCAAGAAAATACATTTGAAGGAAATAGTTGCAGGATATTCAGCCATCTCTCTATGATCCACATAACTAAAGGTAATTGGAAAACTCAGGTCAATGACATTTTACTTGAGTTCCAGGACTCATTTATAGCAATTCCGTTGAATTATCTTTGACTTTTTCCCTAGAAGATTTTACTCACGGCTGCTAAGTAACAAAGTCCCTTTCTCGGTCTGCTGGTACTGTTATGAATTATCATAAATATACCTTCTTCCTCCAATCCCTTATAAAATAGAATAGGAAGAGAAATTAGAGGCTTATATAATTAGATTCTGGCTAATACTTGGCTCAGTAGCTTAGCTATGGCTAGTTCTATTCTTCTCTTGAAACTGAGAAGGCCTTTGTGACTGCCTTAACTAAGAAAAGTCCATGGTGGAAGAGACTACTTGGTGACTTCTGAAGCCATTTCACAAAAGTGATGTGGCTTCCAGCTGGTGTGCTCTTTCTTTCTTGAAATTTGCCCTTTGGGGACCTTGAGACTTCATATGAGAAGTCCAGTTGTTGTGAAGCTACCATGCTAAAAAGACCACTTGAAAAGGCCACATAGAAACACAGAGAAAAGCCCAAGGAACCCCAATTGTTCCAACCTTCAGCTCCGTGAGTATTCTCAACTAAAGAACCAGGCATATGAGTAAGAAATTCATGGAGATAGGACCAGTAGATGGCAAAACATCTATGTTGCTGGACTCCCATGTTCAAGTCCCGGACCCAATGGCTTAAACTCACGCCAGGTGTGCGTACATGCATGCCCAAGATCCCAAGAGTAGAATGGAGGAAAAGGGATTGTGATGTGGCCATCCTTCCCGGAGGGGAGGGGGGATTTCTTGCTTTCTGTCTCTCTGTCTCTATCTTTCTGGCGAATGCACACACTCTATAGCAAAAAACTCTAGGAGCCAGCAGATGGTGTGGTGGTTAAGAGCTCTGGACTCCCACATGACTGATCATGATTTTTTTTCTTTTTTTTAATTTCAATTTATTTATTTGCATTCATTCACTGTACATCATTACAGCATACAAAATGAGATTTTCCATCCAGAGTACACTATATATTGTCTCAATCAAGGACATCAACAAACATGTTATTGTCAGCAAATGATCTTCCATTTCTTGTTTTCTGTATGTTTTGCTTTTTTTTCCCCCCATCCTTGATTCCCTATCTCCTACCTTCTGCCATCTCCCACTCTCCTCCCACACTGTCTCTGGTATCTATGTTTGCTTTCTATACTGTTTTCCCCCCACACATTTTATTGAATCGCCAAAGACCCTAATCAATCCAAATACCCTCATAGCAAACACAGGTGATACACACATTTCCATGAACACAAGTCTAACTTTATGCATCCTATAAAGTAGCACCTAGCTGTGGCTACATATCCTACTGCAGTCATTGAATAGATATATATTTTTTTTCCTGAATCTTTTTTTTTTTTGTAACTCAATTTACATTCCTTCCCTAAGCATCATCACAGCATACAAAATGAGATCTCCCATCCAGTACACACTGCATAGTGACTCAATCATGCACATTACAAAATATTTTCCATTTCTAGTTCCTAGAATTATTTCCACCCCTCTTTCTGACTCTCTGTCCCTTCCCACCCTCCTCTCACACCACCTCCGGTGTCTACAATTGTCCATTCCCTTCCCAACCACATTGTATTGATCACACAATTTCCTACATAATCTAACTACTTTCAATGGTGAGTTCACTCATTACTACTAAGAAAACCAGTATTAACTTAACTCAAAGAAGCGCCAAGGAACTTTGCTTAAAGCCAGGAAACAGGTTAGGATTCTGTTCAAATGGTAGGTGCATGAACCTATCAGTCTCATGTACTTTTATCTTCTGTTCTGGTTCAATTTTCCTGATTAAATTCTGGGATATAATATTCAACTCCAGACTTGTCCCTATGATTAAGTTGGCCACTTTCTTAGTTTTTGGACTCTTATTTCCATGTGTCTGTGTTTAATTTTCTTGATATAGCACACCCTTGAGAACTTCTTGGAGATCTGGTCTGGTGCTTGTGAATTCTTTAAGTTTTTGCTTATCTGAGAATATTCTTGTCTTTTCTTCCCACCTGAAAGATAATCTTGCCGGGTACAGTATTCTTGGCTGAAATTGCTTCTCTCGTAACACTTTGAATATATTTTCCCATTCTCTCCTCGCTCACATTGTTTCCGATGAGAGATCTGCTGTTAGCCTGATGGGATGTCCTTTATAGGTAACTTGATGTTTTTCTCTTGCCAACCTTAGTATCTTGTCTTTGTCTGTGGTTTTGGTCAACCTGACTATAATGTGTCTTGGAGAAGATCTTCTTGGGTTGATTCTATTTGGGGTCCTTTGTATTTCCTGGGACTGGATCTTCGAATGCCTCTCTAGGTTTGGAATGTTTTCTTGCAGGATTTCATGGAATAGATTATCAATGTCCTTATGGGTCTCTTCACCTTCTGGAATGCCAATTATCCAGATGTTTGGACGTTTGACAGTATCCAGTACTTCTCACATATTATTCTCAAATTTTGGGGCCATTTTCCTCAGTCTTCCTGGTGGATTTTTCTAAGTCAGCCATTTTCTCTTCTACATCTGAGATTATATTTTCTGAATAATCTAGTCTGCTTTTAATACTTTCAAGGGAGATTTTGACTTCTTGTATTATAGATTTCATCTCTAGCAGTTCCGTTTGAGTCTTTTGTAAAGTGTGCAATTCCTCTTTTAGATCTTGCAAGAATTTCCTCATCTCCTGGAACTCCTCAACTTCTTTCTCCTTTCTCTTTAGCAGTTCATTATCTCTCTTCTCTTCCATCTCTGTTAGCTTCGACATTATGAATGCTCCAAATTCCTTATCAGACATTTCCATGATTTTCACCGAACTGCTTGTGGATGAAGGAGAGTTACTCTTTTCCCTTGGAGGAGAGGTATTTTCTCATTTTCCCATATTTCTCATGATCCGGTGGTGATTTCTTGTCATCTGATGGATGGTGTGTTTCTTTCAAATTCTTGAAGTTCAGCCTGAATGTTCAGGAGCAAGCAGACAGAGGTGATCTAGAATCTCTTTGCCATTCTGTTGTGATAGCTGGTGCAGCAGATTCAGTAGATATTGGGAAATATTTTAACCCTATTATTATTTGGATGTTTAGCTACAGTGCTCTTAGATCCGTCTAAAAACACATTGAATGGATATTGGAGGGTGGAGAGACAAGAAAAAGGAAAATGAAAAAGAGAGAGAGAAACAACAAAAAGAGAAAAAAAAGACAAAAAAATTGTAATTACTATTCTTTTTTTAAAAGAAAAATCACAAAATATAAAACTGCGCAGCGCGCTAGCGCGGCGCGCAAATGATCTAGTTCACAGGGGCCATGCAGAATCTTCTTCTGAAGGAAGGGCTCAACTCTCCTGCCTGGGCGGAAGGACCAGAAGGGATTATTAACAAAACAAAAGGTGGAGCTGAGAGCCAGAGAAAAACTTTACCTTTAAAAAAAAATCGTAAAAAGGAAAAATTACAAAAAAAAAAAAAATGAGGAGACAGGAGCAGAGAGAGACAGAGACCTCAGAGACAGTGATAGAAGGCCAGAGGGGCTCCCTACCATGCTAGCTTTGCTTGCTGGAGGCTGAATTATGAGTAGAAAATCTTCATTTCTCCTGTCCCCTGAAATATCTAGTTCACAGGGGCCATGCGGAATCTTCTTCTGAAGGAAGGGCTCAACTCTCCTGCCACGCTAGCTTTGCTTGCTGGAGGCTGAATTATGAGTAGAAAATCTTCATTTCTCCTGTCCCCTGAAATATCTAGTTCACAGGGGCCATGCGGAATCTTCTTCTCATGACTGATCATGATTTGAGTCCCAGACCTGGTAGCTTGCTTTCTCACTTTCCTTCTCTCTCACTCTGTGCCTCTCTAGTTCAATTAAAATAAATAAATAAATAAAATTAAGTAAAATAATTCTGGGACCAGCAGTTAGCGTAATGGCTATGTCACTGAACTCCCATGTAGTCAACTGCAGTTCGAGTCCTGGACCCGGTGGCTTAAACTCACACTGGGCACGTGTGTATGTGTGTCCAAGATCCCGAGAGGAGAATGGAGGAGAAGGGATTGCAGCATGACCACTCCCCCAGGGGTTGATTTCTCTCTTTCTGTCTCTCTGTCTCTCTCTTTCTGGTGAGCACACACGCCTTGTAGCAAAAACCTCTCCAATAAATAAATAAATAAATAAATAATGCTAAAAGGAAAATTAAAAACAAAGAAAAAGGAGAAGAAGAAGAAAGAAAATCATGGAAATAACTCCAAAGCTACAGTTCAAGAACAGCCGAGACCAGTCCCTAAGAAGTAAAAAATAAGTTTTTCTTGTTTAGTCTTAAACATAATGTTTGCCAGGTAAAAAAGAAATATGCCCTAGAGCCATAGGTAATTTACTTTAAACAATAAGATGAGCTCATGCTCTCTTTCCCTCCTGACTAATCAATACTTTCTGCACACTATGATTATGGTTCTGTAGAGACCACATTGTGGTAGTCTTAGTTACTCAGTTTTTGCAAGACATAGTGACAAGTGGCATATGATGACTTGAGAGATATTCCAAGAGTTCTTTGACTTGAGTTCTTTAACCAGAACAAACATGACAATAACATCTCATTCATCTCCTTGATAATGCCCAGCATCAAGAAAAGAGTGGCATCCATCAAAGATGACATAGAAACTTTTATAGAAAGCCCCTAGATTCCTACCCCTGGACCCTCTTATTGTCACATTCCTAACTTGTGTTTAAAGCCCTGCTTGCAAGCTAGCAGGTGGCATGGATGTCAAGGTGCTAGATTCCACATGGCTAACTTTGTGGTTCAAGACCTAGACCCATTGGCTTGAAAATCACACTAGACATGTGTGCATGCATGCCCAAGATTCCCGGGGGAAATGGAGAAGAAGGGATTGCTATGCGGCCATCCTCCTGGGGAGTAATTTCTCGTTTTCTTCTTTCTCACTCTCTCATGCACAAGCACACACACCCTGTAGCAAAAATTGCTTGTCCCTCAATTGTGAAGACAGTACTTTGAGAGTATTGAACCCTACAACTCTCACAACTGATATTTTCTGTTGTAAACCCTTCCTTCATGCAAACTCTTGTTGTCTCATAAATTAGTTACTGTGTAATGAGTCTGTAATTTGGTAAAATAACCACATGAGAGACACCCCCAGGAGAACCATCTGGCTAACCCTAGCACTATGAGAGATAATAGTAATTGACGGATGTTGCCTTACATCATTGTGCAGCAATAGCAACTGCAAACCCTCACTATTTGTCTAGAGCTCTCTAGTTTGCCTGCTTCTCTCTGCACATCTGCTTATTTTCCTTTTTCTGTCCACAGACCAAGCTGATGCATTTGTCCATGTTCATAAATCAATATGTCCATTTGGTTGCACTACAAAATACCCTACAGAAACTTTATTGTGCCTAGGAAGCACCTGGAAGTCTTGTTAAAATAAGGTGTGATTCTGCAGTGGGATCTGAGAGTTTCTGTGGTGGGACCTGGGAATCCACATTTGTAACAAGCTCCCAGGTGATGTTGCTACTGGTTCATGAACCACCAGGTTAACCTGTTGCCATGCTTTCCCTCCTCTGCTCGCCCCATCTTAGGTCATTTGAGAACAAGTTGCAGACCTCTTGGTAGTTCACCCCTAAATCCTTCAGCATAACTCCTCCAAGAAAAAGAACGTATTCTGTATAATCAGGATACTGTTGTATATGTCGTAGCTTACTTTACTTTTTGAAAAGCTCTCCTTAAAATATATTCCATATTGGGACCAGCAGTTTGTGTAATGGCTATGTCGCTGGACTCCCATGTAGTTGACCACGGTTCAAGTCCCAGACCCAGTGGCTTAAACTCATGCTGGGTGCATGTGTGCACAAGATCCCGAGAGGAGAATGGAGAAGGAATTGCAGCATGGCCATAACCCCTGGGGGGTGATTTCTCACTTTCTGTCTCTCTCTGTCTCTGTCTTTCTGGTGAGCATAGGTGCCCTATACCAAAAATCTCTCCAAAAAAAAAAAAAAAAAAAAATCCATATTCAAGTTTCCTCCTATGTCTCAAAAATATCTTTCAAAATAGTTTTCCACTTTTAATGAAAGATTAGATCAAGGAGAAAACATCTTTAATATTCTCTAATCTAAAATAGTCACCCTATTTTTTTTTTTTTTTTTTTTTTGGAGAGGTTTTTACTCTAGGGCGTGTGCACTCACCAGAAAGACAGAGAGAGACAGAGAGACAGAAAGCAAGAAATTACCCCCCGGGGGGATGGTCAAGCCACAATCCCTTCTCCTCCATTCTCCTCTCAGGATCTCCGGCACACACGCACACACGCACACACACCCGGCGTGAGTTTAAGCCACAGAGTCTGGGACTCAAACCGCGGTCAACTACACAGGAGTCCAGCGACGTAGCCATTACGCCGACTGCTAATCCTGACCCTCCTTTTTTAAATGTCTTTTATGAGACCAATATGCTTAGAGATTCCAGGCCAATTGTCTAAAAAAATTTGCCACAACCTAGATTTGATCTTTTTTTTCCATGGACGGATTCAAGTTATCTTCTTTTAAATTTTTTTTCTTTTTGTCAAAATACTTCATAGTCACCAATTATGTAGTTTACACTACAATACATCAATAGAGGGACCAGCAGTTAGGGTAATCGCTATGTCGCTGAACTCCCATGTAGTCGACAGTCCCAGACCTGGTGGCTTAAACTCAAAAAAAAAAAAAAAAACATCGGTAGTTTCGCAATGTCACTTTGTTCCTTTCTGGGTGATATTAAGTTAGATCAATTAGTTAAGTTAATATCTTATGGCTTTTATTTTTTTAAGTTTTCTTTCTTTCATGAGAGTGAGAGACACACAGAGGAAAACATCCTCAACAGGATCTGTAATGCTCCCTTTCCATCCCCAGGGTTCACCAGCCTTCGCAGTCAGTCAGGATCATGAATGAGCACAGCCAGAATATACAGATGCATGGGCAACGGAACCAGGATATTCCATAAGGTACAGCCTCACTGAGCTGCCAAGCCAGCCCTCTTGTGTGTGTGTTTTTTTAAATACAAATAAATATTTTCAAGAGAGACTCCAGACAATGCTACCCTCATCTCATTGGCCAGAACAGATCACATGGCTACCACTAACTTACTCATTGACAGTTAAGAGGTGTGCCCTGTGATTGTCTTGGACCAATAATGAGTCCATCCCTGGGATAAGAAGCAACCTAGCCTTCCTGGAAGTGATGGTTTGTGGACCTGTGGGAGAGTTGACAGATGATGGGAGCTATTAGCCAGGAAGAGTGACTTTTAGATAGATGACCAAGAGCTCTTGCCACACTTACCCAATATTACAGAGCCAGTTAGAGGAAAAAAAATTGCTCTCTGATTCCTATTCCAACGTAGCATGCTGACTCCTTAGGAGATTAAGGATTTATTGCTTATAAAATACTTTATGGGCCTTCTGTGAGAAATCCAATATTTATTCACCCTGTAAGATAGAAACAGAAATTTATTTTTTCTTATTTTCTTTTCAACTTTTTGCAGTCCATGATTCCTCACAGTGTAGTAATGGTCCAGTCACATATGTCCTTTGAAAAAAAGAACTGTTTTTCCTTACAAGATGGGCCAATAAGTCTCACACAGAATAAGTTCATGGAATCTAAATAATATAATTTTAAAGCATTTTCTACTTTGTTATTCCTTTTAAAAGTTCTAGAAATAAAGGAATTAAGCTTAATTTTAAAAGTTCTAGAAATATAAAATCAAAATGAGTTATAATTCCATCAAAACATGAAACCAAAATTGTGGATTCTTTTCTGAAGTTTATCAGGACTATAAACAACTGTCATCCAACTCTTGCATCTACACAATTGAATTGGATATTAATACAATCTACATTTTAGTTACCTTATAGTTACCTTATAAGAATTCTGACACTTTGGGGACCAGCAGTTAGCATAATGGCTATATTGCTGAACTACCATGTAGTCAACTGTGGTTCAAGTCCTGGACCCGGTGGCTTAAATTCATGCTGGGCGCATGTGAGTGCGTGCCCAAGATCCCCAGAGAAGAATGGAGGAGAAGGGATTGCGGCGTGGCCATCCCCTACTGGGGGGTGATTTCTCGCTTCCTATCTCTCTGTCTCTCTCTGTCTCTCTGGTGAGTGCACGTGCCCTATAGCAAAATCCTCTCCAAAAATAAAAGAATTCTGACACTTTGGAATTCTACTCCAATCAAAAGCCACATATGAAAAACATCTTGTTGATTTGAATCTCCAAAAAGATTTGGTTTAATTCTGATTTTCAATTGAAGTGTCTTGGAACTGGGTCCCAGGCTATGAGTAGTCTTAACCAAGTGCATTTTTTTCTACTACCTTATACTAATCAGTGATTCTGTTCATTCTGTGATAGAAAGGGGTCAATGACAGTTCTTATACTAAGTTGTACAGTGCCTAAAATTTTACCCTGTAGGTCTCTAAGTCCTCCTCCTCATTTTAGCTTGGATCTCAACCTAAGTCCTCCTCCTCATTTTTAGCTTGGATCTCAACCCACCCCCAGCCCCATCCTCACTGAGTCAAAGTTACTTCCCCTCCTTATATCTATATAAAGGAGCACATAGTCACTTCTTCATAGTCCTAAGACATGGCATCCTCACATATTTCTTCAGCATCACTCAGTACTTCAGCAATGAACTTCAGGTTCCATTGAAAACCTAAGTGCACAGAGGCCCAGATGGCCATATGGAGAATGGGCTTGTGAGGAGGACAAGAATGGAGGTGTGTGGGAAAGGTAAAGGGAGAGGTTATCACAGGCATCCTTTACCTGCTTCACAGTATTGTCAGAACCAAGCTTCAAGTATTTACAGTTCACTATCTTTTCGGTTTTCCACAACCACTAACCTTGATAGTCACCAACTCTTTCTTTCTTTGCTGTAACCTTGACTCCAGTAGAATGGTGCTTGTGGTTTATCTAACTTTGTTTCACCCTGAAACAAACAAACAAACAAAACAAAACAAAAAACAGGAGATGGCCAAATACCACAGAGAACCGTGAGATTAATTTCGTATGAAACCCAAACTAGATTTCTACATAGGTTTTTCATCTTTCCCATACAATGAATAGGTTTTTTTTTTAATGTGGAGAAATTACTCAAAACTATTTTTCCAGCTACTTTGTTCTTTGGCATTTACCCACATACCCCAAGAGAGGTAGATATGAAAAAAAACAATATTTGACCATGTAGCTATAGTTACAGGCCACAGAAAGCCTAGGGAACAGAAATTTAAAGATGAACGTAATATGCAACTTTGCCCTGATTCTGTCTCCCTGGATAAACCTTGCTCACCACTTAAATTTAAGCATTCCCTAGTTCTAGATAATTGACAGTCAGTGGGAGAAGGTAAAATCAAGTCAAAATTGAACACAGAAGAGAAAAAAAAAAGTACCTCCTTTCCAAGAAAAATTCTTTTATTTGTGGAATGATGAAAATGTCCTATTCTTTTGTTTAGATAAATTCCAACCATGTTTACACTGATTTCTCCACAGGGAGAAAAAAAGACTGTTTCTTTGAAAAGCCATTGACACAGAAAGACTTGAGTTTCATTTGGTTTCATTCTGAAGGCTTGAACTAAAACAATTCTTTGTAAGGATTTATAAATAAGACATTCATTAATTAAGCTTCACAATATCACTTTGAAGTGCATACTACTGAATTCATTTAACCAGTGATGAGATTCTGGCAGAGAAATTGAGCAATTAGACTTGTTCAGTAAAGCATTTAAAAGCATAGAAGAAAAAAAAAATCCAGGATTTCCAATGCCTCATTCTCCACGTTGCATTACCCTTAGGTTTAGAGTCAGATATCCAGGTTAAAATAGCAGTAAGAAAGTAAATCTGCTCTGATCCAGACAGAATTGTAAGTATAACCTACACAACTGCTTGGAGTATCAGTATTTCTCATTTGAATGGATGTCCAATGCATGTCACCTCCAGATGGGCCAGCAAGTGCTGTGGTGGTTAAGATCCTGGACTTCCACATGGCCAATCATGGTTCAAATGCCAAACGTGGTGACTTGAAAATCACATTGGATGCGTGTGCTGCATGCAGGAGAGTGGAGAAGGGATTGTGTCCTGACCAGCCCAACCAGGGCATGCAATTTCTCATTTTCCTTCTCTGTCTCTCTCCAGCAAGCACACATGTCCTTACGGTAAACTTAAAATTAAAAATTTTAATTAAAAAAAAAATAGCCTTTTGGAAATTTGTGAGTGCTATCACCTCTTTCACAAAACTGAACATTTGCCCTGATCCCATCTCCATTTTTGAGCAATTTCTAAGGCAATGTTGCTACTGGACCTTACTGATATACATGCATATATATGAAATGTGTGTGTGTATATATAAACATATACACTTTAGGTCGTTGAGAAAGTCATGATGTATTGCCCAATGTTTTTATTTTTCTTTTATTATTAGAGAGAATTTTGCTATAGGGAGTGTGTGCTTGCCAGAGAGAGACAGAAAAAAGAAAATGAGAGATCATCCCCCTCAGAGACAGAGAGAGACAGAGAAATAAAAAGTGAGAAATCACCTCACATTGTCAACTACGTGGGAGTCCAGCAACATAACCATTATGCCATCTGCTGGCCTCTTTATTTTCCAGTGTTTTTCTATGCAAAAAATGTGTCATGACTTTCCCAACAACCAAATATATGTGTATATTTTTGCATGCATGTATATACATATATGTATATCATATATTGAGTCATTGGAAAAGTCATGATGCATTTTTTGCATGGAAAAACATACATGACTTTTCTGAGGACCCAATAAATATATTTGTACACACATACATGTGTGTATATGTTTACACATATATGAATATACACATATATGTGTGTATACATATATATGTATATACATATATGTATATATGTATGTATATATATATAACTTTTCTTAAGGTCTCACTATGTTGTCCATGCTGATTGCAGGTTCATATTCCTCCTTCGTGGCCTCATGAGCATCCAGACTACAGTCACATGTCAATGTTCTCAGTATTGTAGAGTGAGGCAGGACTAGAACTCAGGCCTCCCATGTGTCCTCAGCCTGCTGAGTAGCAGTGTGAGTGCCCCATACCTCAGCTGAGCCTAAATATTTCTGATATTAACAACTAAAAATATCTTGAGTTTCTGGGGCCAACAGGTGGTTAAGGCGTTGGAGGGACCACCAGATGACTTAGTGGTTATGTCTCTGGGCTCCCACATGGCTGACTATGATGCAAGTCCCAGACCCAGTGGCTTGAAACACATGCCGGGCACATGAGCATGCATGCCCAAGATCTCAGGAGAAGAATGGAAGAGAAGGAATTTCAGTGTGGCCATCCCCCCACCAGGGGGAGATTTCTTTTTCTTCCTCTTTTTTTTTTTTTTTTTTTTTTTTTTTTTTAAAGAGAAGTTTTTGCTATAGGGCATGTGCACTTGCCAGAAAGACAGAGAGGGACAGAGGTACAAAGAGTGAGAAATCTCCCCGCCCCCAGGGGCGATGGCCACGCCACAGTCCTTTCTCCTCCATTCTCCTCTTGGGATCCTGGGCATGCACGCACACGCACCCAGCATGAGATGAGTCTAAGCCGCCAGGTCTGGGACTCAAACCATGGTCGCGTACATGGGAACCCAGCAACGCAACTGTTATGCTATCTGCTGGTCCGGGGGGTGGGGGCACATTTCTCACTTTCCCCTCTCATTGTCTCTGTTTCTTTCTCTTTCTGCTGAATCCACACACCCTATGGCTAAAACCTCTTAAATAAAAATAAAAAAGATGTTGGACTCCTACATGGCAAACCACAGTTCAAGTCATGAACCCAGCAACTTGTTTCTCACTTCCCCTTTCTCACTCTCTCTTTCTCTCTCTCTCTCCCTCTCTCCCCCTCTCTCTGGTGAGTGCATGTACCTTATAGCAAATTTTAAATAAATTAATCAATAATAAATACTAATTACATAAATAACTACTTTAAAAAAAAAATGTCTTGAGTTTCAAAGGATTTCCCCATGGTCAGTCTGATCATCCTTGATGTAATTCTGCCTGCCTTGATTCCTCTTTTCATTCCTCACCAAAATCTTCACACCTCAACTCCCTGTTGGTCTCCAAGTCAGGCCATTCGTTGTTGTTGACACATTCTTGTTCAGTCTTATTCAGGCCTTAATTATAGTACTCTGGAGTTGCTACTTTCAATACTCTTTTCCTTCCAGTCTGTCCTTTTCTTTTGCAGAGATTATATTTGCAGAGATTTCTGTCATTTTTGTCATGAAGAACACACACAAGGCCTGCCCATTGCCTCTGGTCCAAGTCACTCCTCTCCATCAGCTTCAGCAGCTTCTTTCCAGCTACCCAGTACCCCCCCCCCCCCCCCATTATTATCTCTTACTCAAATAAAAAGTGTTTCTCCGGGTGTCCAGTAATGCAGGTAATTTCTTTAGCCTCTATATCTTTGCTATAGTGACATGTCCCTCTGATTTCTTTTCATGCCTTCAAGATTATCTCATTCACTAATTTCTCATTGACCCTGAGGCCTTATTTCTTGCCCATGCTTTCCTTGTGCAATCATCTACATTAATTCGACAAATATTTCCTGGTATATCTTAAGTATGCACCACCATATGTAACAAGGAAGATACAAATAATTAGATACATACCCTGAACTTAAACATCTTTTTATCCTTTAGAAAGTTAAGGTTAAGAAGTGGAGGGTAACATAAGTAATCTTTAAAAAAAAATTATTTATTTTTAATTTTATTCATTATTATTATTCAATTTTGACCAGAGAGTAACAGAGAGAAAGGGAGAGTGAGAAAGCAAGCCACCAGGTTTGGGACTTGAACCGTGGTTGGCCATGTAGGAATCCAGCACCTTAACCACTATGCCACCTGCCAGCCCTGTAAATAATCTTAGTTCAATCATGTGTCACAACAAGAGGGATACGATCTGAGAAATGCATCATTAGGCAACTTCCTCATGTCCCTAAACAAATGTAGACAGTATAGCCTGCCATACACCTAGGCTATATGGTTAACCCATTATAATCTTATGGGACCTAATAATATGGATAAACTGCTGTGGGATTTCAGAATCAGGAAAACTTACTTTCAAAAATGACAAAGAAAGCAGATCAAGGAAAGTTTCATTGAAGAAGTGGTTTCTTACCATAAACCTTGTATACAAATGGACCAATCAAGATATTTCAGGTGTTAAAGCACCTCCAGCAAATGTGTGAAGGCTGGAAGTAACCAGGGGTAAGAAGATGAAGTTTAGGGACCCTAGAACATAAAGCATATAAAAAGAAACTTGGGTAGATAAAAATGGAGTAAGGTGTGCAGTATTATAATGATATGCTAAGGTGTCTAAACTACCATTTTGAATCTATTGAAAGCTTATGATTAGAGCGAGATGATCAGAACCAGACTTCAGGAAGATTAGTCTGGCATTGGGACAGGCAAAAACAAGAAGTTATTTCAGAAAACTATTATAGCCAACTCCAAAGAAAACAGCATGAGAACTGAACTAGTAACAGTGGGAATGAGAAGAAAGAAGGAAGTGTATCTATTTTTTAACTGCCAGAGGGCACATACACTTGCCAAAGAGAGACAGAGAAAAAGAGAGAGAAAGGACTCCCTAAGAAGGCATGGTCTTGCTGCAATCCCTTCTCCATTTCTTCATCCTGTTGGGATTTGAGGCATGCAGGCACACATACCCAGTATGTCTTGTAAGCCACTGGGATTGTATTCAAACTGTAGTAAGCCATGAGGGATCTGGCTCCTTTATTCACTAGGCTATCTAAAAGGCTGACCCAGAGCATATCTAAAAGAGATTTCAGATGTAGCATCAACAGAAATTGGCAACTACCTGGATTAGAGAATAAGAAATACTGGGAAGCAGGAAGTGATTCCAAGATTCTATAACATGCTGGTGTATCAATGTGCTGGTCATATAGATGCTCCTTTACTCAGTCAATAAATACTTACTGAGCACCTACTGTGTGCTCAGAAGGAGGCTAGGAATCAGAAATATAGTAGCAAAAGTATAGACCCCTGCAGTGAGGTAACTGCCATTCTGAAGCCAGAGACATAGACAATATGTTAGGGACGTCGTAGTACACAACTGCCTCAGAATAGAGGGAACCCAAGGAGCGAATGCGGAAGTCACTGCTGGATGGAAAGAGACCTTACTTTACAAGAGCCAGATATGTATGATCATGCGCACCCCTGTGGAGAAGCTCACCTCTGAGAACATTTCTCTCCACCCCTTAAGTGCCGGGGTCGTAGCCTCAGTTGAAACAAATACGGGGATCACACTGAATACTCTCTTTCAGTGTTCACTACTGTTCAAAACAATGTCATTTCAATTGCACTTGTATCAGATGATGGCATCAGGTTATAAGACATGTGGAGACTGACAGGTCGATGAAGTGAAAGGAGGTCAGAATTGAGCCATTAAACTAGACCTCTCTGGTTCGCTCACTGGCCAGATGAGTGGACTTTAACAAGTATTTTACTTCTCTTGACTTCAGTCTTCTTATATACAAAATGGTAATTAAAATGATATATATTTATAGCAAGTTATGCTGTATAAAAATAAATAAATAAATATAAAAGCAATTCAAAACCATAAAATATTATATAGTTATATTACTAACTAAATCTGTTAAGTCAGGATTTCTACAGAAAGCAAATGGCACACTCGCATTATATTGGAGGAAAGTTATTTACAAAGGGACCATTTCCAAAGTGCTCACAGTGTTGGGCAGTACTGTAGCTAGCACCCAGGGCAAGTGTAATAACCTCAGAAGTGCTGTTAGCACATCTGGGCCCAGAGAGGTAAGAGGTATGAATCATTGCAGGAATGGGAAAGAGAAAGTCCAATAGGTTGTAGAAGGCTGCCTGTAAGCAACATAGCAAAGAGGAAGCCTAGGAAATAAATACCTCATTACTCTCCTTTCTTCCAATTAACTGCAACAAACTCCACTGGCCAGAGCTAATCAGAAGCCAGGAAAGGATATTCTAGCTGATGTCATCCATTTAGGTCAGTTTCTGGGGCCAGTGAGTGGGGTAGAGAAGGTATCCTGCCCAATTTTAGTGGTTATCTTTTAATCAACTTCAGTGAACATAAGGACTACTTAGGACCTTGTTAGCACTGGAAGTCCTAAAACTGACCCCAGAAATTCTGATTCTGTAGACCTGGAGATACGGGGACCAGCAATGTGTTGTTTTATTGAACATTCTACAGATTTTCATGCACATGGTCAGTCAACCTCATTTTGAGAACACTGAAGTAGATATTTAATTTCTAGTTAGGTTAGTATGCTATTTCAAGGAATCTGGTTTCATTCATGATGCTCAGCTTAATCAAGTTCTTTTCCCTTAACAAACAGTGGAATCTTAAGAGTTGACTCATTCTAACACACCAGGAAGGAAGGCATTTGATGCTTTACTCAAACAGCTAGTATATCCAGGGGACCGATTGTATGGGCCTCAGGAGTTTGCATTTTCCTAGGACTGATCAGCTGGCTTAATTCAAAAGGTGTCCTAAAACTTTTCTTTGCTTCTGGATGATAGTACCCAAATCAGCTTAGAAAAGAGAATCTGATGGGTCAACTGTTGGCATGGTGGTTAAAATGACTAGATCCCACATGGTTAACTGTGTGGTTCAAGTCCCAGACCCAGCAGCTCAAAAAATATGCGCACATTTGTACTCAAAATCCCAAGAAGACAGAGAAATGGAGGAGAAGGGATTGCAGTCTGAACATGCCCCCATGGGCAGGTGTTTTCTCACTTTCTCTCTTTCTCTCTCTGGCCAGCCTATTCTCCTTTGGCAATTTTTTTTCTAAAGGAAGACTGTGGCAGGACCAGCAGATGGTGTAATGGTTACATCGCTGGACTCCCACATAGTCGACTAGGGTTCAAATTGCTGACCAGGCAGCGGAAGCTTAAAACTCACACTGGGCATGTGTGCGTATGTGCCCAAAATCCAGAGAGGAGAATGGAGAAGGGATTCCAGCATGGCCATTGCCCTGTGGAAGTGATTTCTTGCTTTCTGTCTCTCTGTCTTTCTCTATCTGTCCAGCAAGCACACATGCCCTGTAGCAAAAATCTCTCTCAAAAAAGAAAAGAAAAGAAAGAAAGAAAAGAAGACAGACAGACTGTGGCTATCATGTATTTATTTACCTGAATTATATAGTGTCATTCCATGAAGAAGAGTTTTTAATTTTTGTGTTTTGGTTTGTTTGGTTCGTTGTTTTTTTTGGAGAAGTTTTTGCTATAGGGTGCATGCGCTCACCAGAAAGCGAGACAGAAAGCGAGAAATCACCCCCCACACACACCCGGCATAAGTTTAAGCCACCGGGTCTGGAACTCGAACCGTGGTCTACTACATGGGAGTCCAGCGACATAGCCATTACGCTAACGGCTGGTCCCCGAGTATTTAATTTTTTACAGTACCCTGTTGCACTGAAATCACTGCATTTTTTCCATCTTGGCATGCCCAGTGCCAACACACAGGCACATCTAATGCTCAGTAAATGCCAATGACATCATTTTAGCCTCAGACAGAAAGGAAACCTGGGTGCACTTTAATGCATGTTGTAAAGTCTAGAGTGTATTTCCAGAACAACAGACACATCCTTTAGAAATGAGGAAGTTAAACTTCCATCTAAAACCAAACCCAACAGAAGTTCAAACAACTTTACATTGTAAGCAATTGTAATGCTCCTTAAGGGTAGTGAGTGGGTCCAGGAAAGAGAACCCCGCAAATTGCAGTCTGTCACTTCTCTCAGGCGCCCACCTACTGTTTTGCACTTCTGTGTCGTTGTTATTCAAAGTAATTGAATTTTTTTAGAAATGATTAATTTGTGAAGATGATGCAATAGTGAAAGGTAGGTTTCTTTTTTTAAGAGGTCAGTGTTTCTATCTTACATTCTTTTTCATATGTGTGCAACTCAGAAAACCAAACCTTAGCAACTAGATTACCTAGCTTCAGCCTGAGAGTGAATTTATTTTATTCCAGTGTACACTGCCCCTGTAACACCTGTTCCCTGCAGAAGAAATTAAGCATTTTGCACACACCTATTCTTGAGGCAGGAATTGCAGCTGTTTGCAATTTTACTGTAAGTATCACCTCTAGTACAGAATAGAACTAGTCAGTTATAAGCCCTTAAAATTAGGAATCATGAAGCTGATCCTTTCTTGGTAAGGTCTCAAAAGTGTAAAATAAAACAAAAGTAGTTATTCAATAATTTTCACAAGCATTGAGCATATTTTTGTTATTTTCTGAATATGAATGCTGTTTTCAAAATTTTCTTCTATAGAATGAAACAGGCTCTCGCCACAGGAAAAGATCTTATTGCACCTCTTTTCCTATTTTTAAATCAGTCCTAAAAGAGAAATAGAAATTACCTTTTAAATTCTTAAATGCACTAATTTTTTTTGCCTTCTATCAAGTGAAAGTTAATTCTTCTTTATCTGAAAGAAAATGACCCAAATACTTGTATGTTATCTTAAACTCTGTGGTTGGCTAATTGTGATTACATATACGATAGTAATCATTCTCTGATGGTTTCTGTTACTGTGGTTGCTTTCAGTTACAAGTAATAGAAGATCCAACTCAAAATGGCTTAAGAAATGAATTTATTCCCTCTCATCAAAAGGAATACCAAATAAGGGAGGCCCTCACTTAACTCGGCATCTCAACCCCATCAGCAAAACCAAGGTTCTTTCCATGTTTGGACTCTTTCGTCTGCATTTCCAGAGACCAGAAAAGGGACAATTAGGGTTCTCTGAAAAATAGACCCAGAAAGAGATTTTGTTTGTGTGTGTGTGTGTGTGTGTGTGTGTGTGTGAGAGAGAGAGAGAGAGAGAGAGAGATTATGGGACTGGGAAGTCCAAAATCCATAGAGTAAGTTGGCAGTCTGGAAATTCTCCGGCAGAAGTTGAAGCTGCATTCTTGAGGCAGAATTTCTTCTCACTCAGGAAAACCTTGATCTTTTCTCTTAAGGCCTTTCAGACTGATTGGATGAAGCCCACCTGGATTGCCAAAGATAACCTCCTTTACTTAAAGTCAACTAACTGGAGATGGTGACTATATTTATAAAACACCTTTGCAGCACACCTAGATTAGTGTTCAGTTGAACAATGGGGTATTGTAAGTGAGCAAAATTGAGACATAAAACTAACCATCACAGACCATTTTTTTCTTGTACATTTCTTTTTAAGAGCAAAGAAACTTTTCTTCGAAACCGCCTCACAGATTTTCTCTCAATTTTCTTGATCAGTGCTTGAATTTCTACCACTCATGAAATCAATCTTTTTCCAGAAGAATGAGTCCAAGATTGGTTAAAATCAACTGAACTTTAGCTGTCATGTGGGCAAGAGTAGATGTTAGAACTAAATTGGGCTGTGCCATACAGAAGAAGGGGAAAGTTGTGTTGGCACAAAAGTTATCTGGTACATAGGAGTGCAATAAACATTTGAATAAGTAAATAAGAAAATGATTCAGTAGTGATACATGCTGAAGAAAGAAAAAATATATATATATATTCTCCAAATATATATGCTCTCATATGATATCAGTAGACAAATGGTATATAAGCTGTGTACATGAAATCTGATTCTTGTTTCTATCATATCAAGTTCAAACCTTTACCACATACTACTAAGGATTATCACTCATAAATACTAAGCGAATGCTAACTGTGCTCTAGGGGCTGAACTAAAAAAGAAAGACAGAAAAATACCATTCCAAATATATAAACTAATCTAGTGCATTAAGTGGAAAGCTGTCCTCTGATACACTTAAATGTCAAACTCTAGAACACACATTAAGATTCTTTTGTCAATAAGTATGGTTATAGTTGAAGGAAATCACCTAGAAAAGCAGACAACTACACCTGGGGATGACAAATTGTTCCAAAGAGTATCAAGGTGTGCTCAGAAAAAAATGATGCTTTTCTTGTTGCACCTGTTACAGAGTTCTTGGTTGATGTTTAACTCTCCTGTCTGGGCTTGTCTGAGCCAAGATTCCGAGTTCATATGACGTGTACTGTAGGAACAAGCTGAGGATATGTCCAGAATAAATGGTATACTGACTTCTCTCTCTCTCCCTCTCTCTCCCTCTCTCTCTCTCTCTCTCTCTCTCCCTCTCCCTCTCCCTCTCCCTCTCCCTCTCCCTTTCTCTCCCTCTCCCTCTCCCTCTCTCTCTCTCTCTCTCTCTCTCTCTCTCTCTCTCTCTCTCTCTCTCTCTCACACACACACACACACACACATACACAAACATACACATGCATCACTGTCACCACCACATCTAGGACTACTCTGTTTTCCACCAACTTAGTAATGGGAGACTATACTATATTTCTTTTGTATTTGTTTTTCAGGAAAAAGGTTTTCTAGTTGGCCAAGAAGACATTCTCATGCTCCAGCTGTCTAACTAATGCAACTTTATGTATTAAAAATATTGGTGGTATCAAGTGTTGGTTGACTCTGCTATTCAGCAGGATGAGGTCAAATGGAAGACTGGTGTTCAATTCTCAGCCCAGCCTACAAAGCCAGGTGTGGTGGTATGCACTTGTAGTCCCAGCTACTCAGAAGGCTGAGGCAGGAGGATTGTGACATGGCAAGCCCTCGTCTTAAAAATTTGCTGTGTGAATGTGGGGCTGTGTATTATTGGAAATTTGTGAGGTGCTCCTTTGCCCAAGAGGATGTCTATTACAAACTGTTTTTGCTTAAGTACCTTAAAATCTAAATTCCCTTCATCTTTCTTCTTTCTGTGTGGATCCTGGCCAACCTTCTGGCACATATTATCTCATTACCCTGGCATAGTCCTTTACTTTTTCTAAGATATAGTTGCTTTCTTTCTATGAAGAATAGAAAGAGAATACTTTTCTAAAATACCTAAAAAGTGCTAGATGCTTATTTCTGTTGTCAGTTTTTTTCTACTAAAATGTGATATCCTTGGGGAGCTAGAAGTATGCCATTTTGTCTTTATCCCTAGGTGCTCAATAAATATTGGCTTGTTGAAGTAATGAAATATTCATGTCACATTGATTAAGGTTATATCCCAAGTTTTTTTAAAAAAAATCCATCCACCAACCTATTTTCAGAGATTATTCACTTGAGTACTTTAACTCTTGCTGCAAAACCACTTTTCCATAATTGTTCTTCACAGAGTTGTGTTAAGAGGGAAAATTTTGAGAATATCTTCATTTCAAACCTTTCTTTTGATCACCAAGACATTATTTAATTTTATATTTTATTTTGAGAGAGAAATTTTTGCCTTAAGACCTGTGTGTGCTTGCCAGAGATACAGAGAGAGACAGCGATAGGAGGAGAGAAATCACCCCCTTCCCCAGGAGGGACAGCCACACCACAATCCATCTCTCCCATTCTCCTCTTGGTATTTTAGGCATGCACACATACACCTGCCCATTGTGAGTTTTAAGCCACTGGGTCCAGGACTGGAACCAAAATTGACTACATAAAAGTCCAGTAATGTAACCATTTTGCCATCTGCTGGTTCCCCAAGTTGTAATTTTAGATAAGGTTAATTTAAATTAATTTAGGTATGGACAAGACTGCTAGAAGAATAGATGAGGCATACACAAGGTAGGACATTGATAATAAATGCATATGAAAAATTATATTTGGTATATACTGATAATAAATTATCACACATTGCCTATTGTGATGGTTTGAATAGAGGCTGGAATAAAAAGTCAAAAATTTAACTGGAAAATTATGACTCCATTGAGAAAAGTATAAAAAGATATGGATTTCATGTAGATCAATATAATATTAATAAAGTAATGGTAATTGAAAGAATATCTCATTAATGAAAAAATTAAAATTAGGCCCATGCCCAAATATTTCCATTACACTGGAGCAAAGTAGAACAGTGGCAAGTGTGTATTTTAAAAAGAGTGTGTTCTTGGGACCAGCAGTTAGCATAATGGCTATGTCGCTGAACTCCCATGCAGTCGACCATGGTTCGAATCCCGGAACCGGTGGCTTAAACTCACGCCAGGCATGTGTGCATGCATGCCCAAGATCCCAAGAGGAGAATGGAGGAGAAGGGATTGAAGTATGGCCATCCCCCCAGGTCGGGTGATTTCTCGCTTTCTGTCTCTCTGTCTCTCTCTGCCTTCCTGGCGAGAGCACATGCCCTATGGCAAAAATCTCTCCAAAAAAGAGTGTGTTCTGAGCAAAATAACCCCCTCTCCTTTGATTAGTTGAAAGGCATTTTGGAAATGGCTATCAAGTGCCTTTTGATTGTTTGTTTGCTTTTGTTTTTATTTTTGTCATAGGTCACATGCACTTGCTAGAGAAACAGAGTGAAAGTGAAAAATCACCCCCAAAAGGGGATGGCCATGCCACACTCCTTCCTTCTCCATTCTCTTCTAGACATTTTGGGCACATATGCACATGCACCCAGTGTGATTTTTAAACCATCAGGTCCAAGACTCAAATTATAGTGGGAGGGACCACTACAATTGGCGTAATGGCTATGTTGCTGGACTCCCATGTAGTCAAATGTGGTTCAAGTCCCAGACCCGGTGCTTAAACTCATGCCGGATGTGTGTGCATGTGTGCCCAAGATCCCGAGAGGATTGTGGCATGGCCATCCCCCCTAGGGGGTGATTTCTCGCTGTCTCTCTGTCTCTGTCTTTCTGGCGAGTACACATGCCCTATAGCAAAAACCTCTCCAAAAAAAAAAAAGTGTAAATTGTAGTGGGAACCTAGTACCCTAACCGCCAAACCACCTGCTGGCTTCTCAAGTGCCTTTTAAATGAGATTAAGGGAAAAACATGATAACCTGAAGGCAGAAGTAGAACTTAAATAGGCAATCTATTGCCAGAGAGCCTATGTGAGAGAGATAGCCATGAGATCATAGATGAAGAGAGAAGAAAGAAAAATTCAAGGGGCAGCTACAGGAAGGCTGTATACAGATCAAGTTCAACATCTGGATACCTACAGAAGAAAAGCAAACTCATACATGCTGCCATCTTACAGTCACTCCTCAGAATTCAGAGCATGTGGAGGGGAAATAATATCCTTAATTTAATTTTCTGTTAAAGTGCAAAAGGAATAGTATTAAAATGTAACCATTACATCCTTGTGGCTATGTGTGGCTCTAAAAGTACAGAGGTCAAGTAGGAGGTGCTAAAGAGTTGGTGATGTTGCAAGAGCTAATTTTGGAGACTTTTAAAGACCATTGACATTTCCTGGTCATATTTCAAAGTCAAAGTGAGAAACTTTCCCCACATGCAATGCTCAAAAGACAGGGAATATATTCAAATTTATTAAGTCATTGGAAAAGTCATAATACTTATTATTATTATTATTATTTTATTTTTAGAGAGAGATTTTTTCTCTAGGACATGTGCACTCGCCAGAGAGACAGAGAGACAGAAAGTGAGAAATCACCCCTTGGGGGGATGGCCATGCCACAAATCCTCTCCTATATTCTCTTCTCAGGATTTTAGGCACACACACACACTTGTACCCAGCATGAGTTTTAAGCTACCAGGTCGAGGATTCGAAGCATGGTCAACTACATGGGAGTCCAGTGACACAACCATTATGCCATCTTCTGATCCCAGTCATGACACATTTTTGCATAGAAAACTATGTCATGACTTTTCTGATGACTCCAGTATAAGAGAACAGTAGACATTTTTTCTAGTAGTATATTGAATGCAGAGTTTGAATGATTTGGTGTCTCTTAAAATTGAGAGGGATTTGCAATTGTGGGCAGTGGTTCCTGAAGTGGGAATAAGAGGTCCTGTAGTGTGGCATATCATGGCTCTACCCACATGAGACATAGTGGAAGAATAGAACCTCACCTACCTTCCTGCTTCAAGTTTGACTTTTGCAATGATAATGCAGGTAGTTCTTGGCAAATTTTTTGGGTGGACTCACAGGACACAAACTTGTATGTACGAAAATAATGCCAAAGTCCAACTTGACATCTATAAAGTTGGTCATTTTTTTCTAGATTCCACCAGATTTAGAGTTTTGGTTTTTAATTTCAGGTTTTTATCTATAGTATAAACTTATCACTCTCTGGGACAAACAAATGGAGTAATGGTTACGTTGCTGGTCGCCCACATAGACAGCCATGATTTCAGTCCCAGACCCAGAGTTTTAAAACTCACACCAGGCACATGTGTGTGCATGCTCAAAATCCCTAAGAGCAGAATGTAGGAGAGGGATTGCAGTGTAGCCACCTCCCAGGGGGTGATTTCTCACTTTTTGTCTCTCTGTCTCTGTCTCTCCAGCAAGCACACGTGCCCTATAGCAAAAGTCTCTCTCAAAAAAAAAAAAAAAAAAAAAAAAAAAAAAAAAAAAAAAACACTATCTAAAGACAATCCTAAGATTTTTTTTTTCTCTTTAAAATAAAGACCTAATGTGTCACTGTAGGCATTCCATAACCTTCTCTGGAGGTACTTGAGATAATATCATATATTGGGCTGTTAGAAAAGTCAAGATGCATTTTTTGCATAGAAAAATAAGTCATGACTTTTCCAACAACCCAGTATATAAGCATACTTTGTATACTATAAAGTGTTATCAAAATATAAGTTTTGTTTCTAATGCATAGTTAAGATAAATTTTGTAACAAAAGAAATTACGATTGAACTGCAATTCAATAACAATTTTCTAGAGCTCTTTCCATTCAAATCTACCATTTTATCAGTTTACTATTTAATTGTTTAAGTTATACAAGTACCAGACATGGTTCTTGTACTTTTTCTTCAGTACAACATTAGAAATATTTGACTAACTTTAATGTGAAAGTTTACAAAAACAGAGGCTATATTTTGGGTGTGGGACATTAAAAGGCAGATATTTAGGAAAACATTTTCAAAAGAGCTTGGAATCTGCCTAAATCCATGGTTCTCACCAGCTGTTCCCCAGTTTATCTCTTCCAGCTTCCTCCCACATCTCCAAGGAGTTCATACAGAAGATTTCCTTGATGACATCATCTCTCCTGCAAGTTTAACACGGGATTAGGGCCTCTAGTCTAAAGAGACCCATGCTCACTTTATTTTAAAGATTCCTGGTCACTTAAAAAAAAAAGAAAAAATGCCATAATAGGCTTAGAAGTTATGGTATATTAAATATTTACACTTAATGAATTAACATCCAAAATACATATAAATAGTATCTGTTCAATGACTTTATATCTAGCCTCCTTTTTTTTTTTTTTTTTTTTTTTAGTTTTTGCTATAGGGTACCTCATCGTCATAGAAAAATCCAATTAACTTTAGACAAAGTAGCTACAAGAGAGAGACACACACAGAGAGAAGGAAAGTAAGAAATCATCTCCCAGAGAGGATGGCCAGGACACAATCCCTTCTCCATTCTCCTCTCCGGATTTTGGGTGTGCATGGACACTCACCCAGGGCCTGAACTCCTCAGATGGCCCTGTGAGATCCAGCACCTTAACCTCCATGCCACCTGCTGGCCCCATGCATAGCCTTTGTTTCTAGAGAAAGTAAAATATCTGAACTTAAGCTCCTCCTATATGGAAGCCTAGGCCAAAGGGCTTTCCTGACCCTCTCAGCCCCCCTGAGTATACTGGGCTTTCTGCTGCCTGGTCTCAGGAGCTCACTATCTGGGCCACGGAGGCCCAGATGTAGAGTCCCACATCTGTGCAGCTTCACCCTTGTTTATCATTTTCAAGTGACAATGTGAGTTGCCATTTCATAACTGAGAAAGTCCATTACCAGCTGCTGGAGCTTTTGTCACTTTGGTTCTCTCACTTTGAAAGCTATTCTTATGTTTTAAAACATAAGAAAAGACAAACTGATGCTAAATTAGGTAATCAGTAGAGCAATCTCTTGGACTAAGAAAGAAGCTGCTACTAGAAAAGAAGTTCTAGTCTGCAGAGCTAGCACTCAACATCCTGATGGAACTAAAATACATTTCCACCTAGGAGAGAGAGAGAGATAGGCAAGGGGAGAGAGACTCAATAACAAGTAGTCAATTTTTCTTTCTGAGACACTCCCTGTTGAGAAGACATATAATTTTATACAAATCCTAGTTCCTGCTTGCACATTCTAATGCCCTAATAAACCCGAAGATTCTGTGACCTAATGAGGTTCCTCCCCAACTCGTGATTCACTCCACATGCCCTGTATATCTCCTGTCTCACCATCAGCTCAGTGCAATTGGAAGAGACTAAGAGATTAAATTCTGAAAAACAAGCCTCATCATAATGGAAAATCCAATTAACTTTAGACACAGTAGCTGTATAGCAGCGGCAGCAGTGTAATTTTGCCTTCTATGAAAATGGTTTAGCTATTTATTAGGTAGCACATCAAAAATTAAACAATGCTAATTATTTTCCTTGTCCCAATATCTAGCATTATCTGGGGAATTGTAATAGAAGACTGATTACTGATACACATTTTAACTAGATATAATTCTTGGAATCTTTGTTTTTTTCCTGTTTCATCTTTCCTCATAGGTCTTGGTGGAGGAGAAATAATTATCTCTGGGGAACCCAGACTAAACTCCTGTTCAGTGGTTTGGAGACTGTGAAATAATGATGTTGATAATGTTGATGTCATTTTTAGCTTTCCTAAGTGAAGAGTGACATTACTTAGTGATATTACTGTGCTTATTCTCTCCGCCGGCTCTGTAAGAGAAGTCAGAAAGTGATTATTATCCCTGCTTATAGGGAGGGAAACTGAGAGGCTGCATGAATTGCTCAAATTTTCAGACAGCATCACTGGAAGAGCTAGAAGCAAAGGCCAGGTCTTGAGGCTGAGTTAGGTGTTTCGCCTTTAATCTATGCCTTCTCACATGCCCTGCTTTCATTACACTTTTACAGGTTTGGCTTAGTTATATTCCATACATTTATCTAATCTTTACACAAAATTGTGATGAACAGAGATGATTAATACATAATCAACCCCTCTCTTCAAATGATTAAAACAGCATCACAAATACAAAGCAGAGAAATAAAAATTAGCATATTAAAAGTGCAGGAAAATTACATGAAAGCTTTTTAGTAAAATATAAACTACAGGTGTACATACAGACATACCTTTAACAAAAGAGTAGTATAGAAATTAATGGAAGGGGACCAGCAGATGGCGTGGTGCTTAAGGCACTGGACTCCTGTATGGCTAACCATGGTTCAAGTCCGGAACCTGGTGGCTTGCTTTCACACTTTCTCTCTCTCTCTCTCTCTCTCTCTTTATCTCTGGTCAAATTAAAATAAATGAATGAATAAATAAAATAAAATAAAATAAAATAAACAGTTGTTAAAAAAAAAAAATTAAAGCAAATCTCATCTGGTTGGGAGAAGAGGAAATCCAGGGAAAGCAAACACAGGAAGACAAGAAGGTTGGGCTGCATACTACTCTCTCCTGTGGTTTCTTTTGGTTTAGCCAGCATGCCCTTCCCAGATAGAATGTCTCCAATTTAAAGATGTGTCTAAGACTTTGGCAGTTTCTTACAAATGCAAATATATGTTCCATGGGTCTGGAGGAGATCCTGAAGTCAACTTTTATTGGTTGGTTGGGTTTTTTGTTTTGTTTTGTTTTAGTTTTTTTTGGTTTTTGTTTTTTAAGGTTTTCCCTTAAGGCACTTGCACTTGCCAGAGAGAGACAGAGAAGGAAAGTGAAAACAATCCTCCCTGCCACCCCCCCAGAGGGGAAGGCCATGCCACAATCCCTTCTCATCCATTCTTCTCTTGGGATTTTGAGCATGCATGCACTTGGTGTGGTTTTCAAGCCACCAGGTCCGGGATTCAAACTGCATAATCAGCCATGTGGGAATCCAGTGCCTTAACCACCAAGCCAACTGCTGGGCCTGGAAGTCGGCATTTTTAGAAAGCTGCCCAATGGCCTGGAGTCAAACTTTAAGAATAAGTACTGAGGGACTGGCAGGTGGTGTAGTGATTAAGGGCACTGGACTCCCACATGGCCTACCGTGGTTCGAGTCCAGGACTTAGCAGCTTGCTCTCTCACTAGCAGCTTGCTCTCTCATTAGCAGCTTGCTCTCTCACTTTCTCTCTCTCTCTCTCTCTCTCTCTCTCTCTCTCTCTCTCTGTCCCTCTCTGGTCAAAATAAAAATAAAATGAACAAAACAAATAAATAAAGGTAAATAAAAATAACTTCTAAAAATATAAAAAGCCCTGGGAAAAAGTGCTCTAGGATCATACCACTTTTTTTTGTTTGTTTTTTCTTCGTTTTTGTTTGTTTGTTTGTTTGTTTTTAAGGAGGTTTTGCCTTAGGACATGAGCTCTGGCCAAAAAGAGAGGGAGATAGACACAGCGAGAGGGAAATTGAGAAATCACCCCCCCAGGACGGATGGCCATGCTTCAATCCCTTCTCTTCTATTCTCCTTCCAGGATCTTGGGCACACTTGCACATGTGTCCAGAGTGATTTTGAAGCCACTAGGTCCAGGGCTCAATCTGAGGCTGGCCGTGTGTGAGTCCAGCAATGTAACCACCCCGCCACCTGCTGATCCCCATACGCCAGTTTTATGGAAGAAAAATAAAAGAAATGGAAGAAATGGATGGTGTAATAGTCCATAGATGGTGATCTTTGCAAACTCTCTTACCTCTTGGTAGAGTAGGACTGAAAGAGGAAAGGAGAAAGGAGATCTGGGTAACTGACAGCCTTCTTTCTTGTAGCTCAAGCGTTCATGGGCACAGCCCCCTCTGAGCGCACCAGAGAAAGCTGCCTCCTAATAGTGCTTCCACCTTCCCTGTCCATCTCCTACGTTCCCTCCGACCCTGCTATTATGCTCCCTCCGGGGCATGGCTGCTCTCATTTTGCATTTATGAATAATGTGGGGCTATATTTAGGCATCTCCAGTCATTAGGTACCTACATTTCTGTATACAGTCTATAAGGTTGGTTTTTTTTTTTTTTAGAATTCTAGAAATTCATGAGAAAGAAAATGCTTAATATTAGGTCACTTAGTCAATTACCTCTTTTCCTGCCTAATGCAAGATTATTCCCAACAGCCCTGTTTCTAGCACTCTGTTGCCTATTTTTAAATGTACTAAGTGATGGTGATTCTGCCACTCCCCTCAGGAGACCATTACCCTGGCTCACCATTCTCAGTGTCAAGGGGCTTTCCCCGGTAATTAGCTCCAACTTGCTATTTCTTCCTTTTCCCATTATCATTGGTTATCAATTCCCTTGTAACGACATTATACCTCTCTCACACTAGTTATATATTTTTAGATAGTTTTCACAGTTTCATGAACCACTCCTAAAAAGAGTTGTGCTACTTAGTACTAACCCATATCGTAATTAGCCAGGTCGTTAACCGATGACGAAGGAGATAATGAAGTCAGTCACTAGGTTCTCCCGTTTCGGCGACATGCTGCACGCTTTGTGTCTCACCTCTGTGTGTCCCCATTGATTTTGTCAGCCTGAGGTCATTCTCGTCTACAAAGTAATGTCTCTTTAAGCATAAGGTGCCTAGGTCATTATGAATTGTACAAGATAGGGTCGCTTCGTTATCTGAAAAACAGGGAGTGAGAATAGCCACACAGAGTTCCGTGAATGTTAAATGGTATCAGGCATGCAAATAACTTGGCCAGCCTTCTAACATACAGTGAACATCATAAAATCCTGAGGCCTAACTCTGCATTGAAGTACTTATCGATTTGGAAGTCAAATAAAGCTCATTTTATTTTTAGCTTTGTCACTTGGTGGTTGTGTGACCTTACCAACACTTCTATGCCATTATTTATTATGTAATATTTTACAGTTTGCTAAATGGAGAATTCCTTGAGGGGAGGTATTATGTCTTATGTATCTTTATGTCCACTGCATCAACTTAAATTGTTTAACCTTCCTGAGCTCCAGCATTCTCATCTGAAATGCAGCACATATTGTGTATCTCTGTCTCAGACACATTTTATGTCCTGGCTCACATCTTCTTAGCCCACTTTTTTGCTCTAGCCATCGCTGCAACTATCATATGGGTGCAAGAATAAACTGATGATAACTCACCTCACGGAATCCTGCCATCACCAAGGACATCTGCAGGAGTCTGGTTGTAGGAGGAGAGCAGCCTCCTAATATACAGCTATCAGAGCTAAGGGAAGGAAGTATTATCTGCTAGGCAGAGGTACTCTCTACTGGGCAGAGGTACGATCTACTGGGCAGAGGTAAGATCTACTGGGCAGAGGTACGATCTACTGGGCAGAGGTACGATCTACTGGGCAGAGGTACGATCTACTGGGCAGAGGTACTCTCTACTGGGCAGAGGTACTATCTACTAGGCAGAGGTACTCTCTACTGGGCAGAGGTACTATCTACTAGGCAGAGGTGCTCTCTACTAGGCAGAGGTACTATCTACTAGGCAGAGGTACTCTTTACTAGGCAGAGGTACTATGTACTAGGCAGAGGTGCTCTCTACTAGGCAGAGGTACTCTCTACTAGGCAGATGTACTATGTACTAGGCAGAGGTACTATGTACTAGGCAGAGGTACTATCTACTAGGCAGAGGTGCTCTCTACTCGGCAGAGGTGCTCCACACTAGGCAGAGGTACTATCTACTAGGCAGAGGCCACTGTACGATGCTGTTAACATCCTCCGTGCACAACAAAGACTTTTCTAGCCTAAATGTCAGTGATGCCACTGTTTAGAACTCCTGACCTAGAAACTCTGAATTCTCAAGCAAGGAAGATACTTCATAAGATGCACTCCTCTCTCTCATGTTCTGCCCTCACCTTCCCTCATTGTCTCCAAACAGGAACCACCAGAAGGGATGGTATTTCTCTGACTTTTATTGTAAGTAAAGGGCAGCCAGTGGAACTTCTGCTGGATCCTAGTGATGGAAAGTTTAGGTCACAGCACTGCATGTGTGAGGCATACATGCTCCCAGCTCTGGAAGTGCCAAACAATTACTAGACCTAGTTCCAATGCCCAGATAAACAAGGGAGCACATGTAGGAGAAGATCTTTTCTCTTTTTTTGGAGAGGTTTTTTCGCTATAGGGCGCGTGCGCTCGGCAGACAGACAGACAGAGACATAGAGACAGAAAGCGAGAAATCACCCCCCAGGGGGGATGGTCACGCCGCAATCCTTTCTCCTCCATTCTCCTCTCGGGATCTTGGGCATGCACGCACACGCACCCGGCGTGAGTTTAAGCCACCGGGTCCAGGACGCGAACCGCGGTCGACTACATGGGAGTCCAGCAACATAGCCATTACGCTAACTGCTGGTTCCTGAGAGGAGAATTTTTAAATAGTGAAACATTTTCTTATTATGTTGAGGTTCATTGTCTTAGCAGGATACACAGAATTGGTGCTAATACACTGCTGAGCTCTTTCATTGAAAGATCTTGAAGTTTAGACCTTATCAAAATAATCAGTTAAATCAGGCCTTAATAGAGTATTGGGGAAGGGATTAAAAAAAAAAAACTCAGGCAGGTGGGGATCTGTAATGGATTTACTATGTCAGATTAAATAATCTACCACCTGACTATGCGGCCTGAAGGAGTCTAGTGGACACTCTTACAGTCAAAGAAGAATGCTTTGTGAGGGAAGCATCAAACCTTATGGAGACATTTAACTGGGACCGTTGGCACTGAGAGGTGCTACCTTGGAACCAATCCCCCTGGCGTAAGTGAAGTTGATATGACTCTGAAATATATTATGAGAGATTAATTTGTCTTCACAGAAACAGGGTGGTTATAATTACCGAAATGAGCAACAAGACCAGAGTGATGCCAGGGTACCTTGACCCAATGGGATTAGTAGCCATTGTTAATAAACCACGGGAGCAAGATGGACAGGCAGCTGACTGGAGTTTTGCTCAATCTATATAACCAACAGTTGAGACCTGGCAAGCAAAAAAATTGGTGTCAGTCACAATGGAAAAAATCACACTCACTCATCCAGTTGTTAGGTCTAAGTCAGTTTTCAGACCCAGAGCTCTGCCTTTGACCCAGAGCTTCCCTGACTACCAAAGAAGTTAGGTCTTATTTAGGAAAATATTCTGCAACACCACTGCAACTGTGTGTAATTAATATTCCCTAGTCCTTCCTCAGAAGGACCTGAAGCTCTTTACCAGAACACCAGATGTATGCCTTGGAAAGGAGAACAGCCAGACATCCAAGGACTGTTAGGTACAGAGTCTGCACTGGCTCTGATTGCAAGGAATCCAAAATGCTATCACGACCCTTTATTACAGAAAGGCTTGTGGAAGCCAGACAATGAATGGATACTGGCCCATGTCCATCTTGTAGCATTCCAGTGTGGTTATTTGCCCAGTACTTAAGTGTATTCCAGATTGGTCCCATGGCCAGTGCAATTAGAGTCACTATGTGCTTGGAGGGGACAAGGAGATGTCCCTGAAACTGCAATGCTGCATCTCAAGAGGAATTGCAGAAATAGCATCACCTACAGAGATTTTAAAAATGAAGAAATCCTCCCATTCAATTCAGCTATTTGGCCCCTGGAAAAACTAGAGAGATGATTGTGAGTGGCAGGAAACCAAAGTAAACATAGCCAAGCGGCACCCACATCACAACTGCTATGCCAGATGTAGTATTTTACTGAAATAGATTATTACAGCTTCTGGAAGTTAATAGGCAACTTTTGAGCAGGTAAATGTATTTTTCCCAATCCTCATCAATAATAAGGATCAAAAGTAATTTGCTGTTATGTAGGAAAGGTAACAGTACATATTTACTGTCTTGCCCCTGGACCACATTAACTCTTCTGTTACAATATAATCCACAGAGACCTTGTCTTGATAATATAATCATATTATCCACCATGATTGCTGGATAATAACAATGGCATCATGGTAATTGGACCCAGTGAGGGAAGGGGCAGGTACTATGGTGTCATGGTAAGGTAGACATCCCAAAAGGTAGAAGATAATAAAAAGCTTTAGGAGCCTATCATTATGGGTGATGTTTTTAAAGACCCAATGAACTGGAACATGTGATAAAAATCCACTTTAGTACAAATGACAAATTGTTGTACCCACATCTCCTACCACTGAGAAACAGGCCTTATACTTGATGGTGCCTAGAAAAAGGATTCTGTAGCAGATCCAGACTGCAGTACAAGCTGCCCTGATGCTCAGGCAGTATGATCTAGGAGATGGATGGGACTATAGGGATCCTTCGTGGATTAAGACACAGTGTAGCATCTCCATTAAACCCCAATTTGAGAGTCACAGAACAGACTCCTGGGTTTTGGTGCAAAGTCATACTTTTGAAGATAGACAACTATTCACCATTTCAAAAACAACTCTTAGCATGATTTTGAGCCCTAGAAGAGAACACCAAGCATGACTATACAACTGCAGCTGTCTGTGGTGAGCTGAGATGTGTGAAATCTTAAGGGCATACAGGAAGAGCAGCAATCCATTGTATAATGTAAGTAGTATATAGAGGATGAGGCACAAGTAACTTGCACAAGTAGATGACCCTGACTTCCATACAACTTTCCTCTGTTGCACTGATGCCTCTCTTCAACTTACACCCATGCTCTCAGGAAGTTTTCCCCATAACCAATTCCAAGGGGAGAAAATATTTGAGCCTGGTTCACAAATAGGCTAGCTCTAAATGTTTATGATAACTGAAAACGGTCTGCCAGCACAATATAGCTCCACTCTAAGGTGGCTCTGAAGGACAGTGTAAAAGGAAATTTTTTCCAGTAGGTATAATTCTGCACACATACCAGGGAGAAATTTCCTAATGTATAGATATACACAGATTTCTGGGCTGCTGACAAATGGCTTTCTAGATTGGTCAGGATCCTGAAAGGAACACGACTAGGAGCTTAAGGATAAGGAAGTTTGAGAAATATGCTTGTGGATGATTCTGTGACAGAAGGCCCAATGCATGTATGTGTATTTATGTCTTATGTTAATGCCCACTGCAGGAGCATTCTAGAACATTTAGAAAGGCACTGAACAGCAAGAGGGATATATTGGCTGGTCCAGTCAATGTCAGTGAACAACTCACCTCAGTCACCTCAGTGCTTGCAGTTGCCATGAATGAAGCAGACTTGGTGGTAGGGATAGAGGTCATGCAAAAGTCCAACAGCTTAAGCTCTCTCTCACTGAGTCTTAACTAGTTATTGTCACTGCTAAATTCCCAAGCTAGCAACAGGGACTCACTACATTGCTTCAGTATGGAAGCACCACTCGAGAAAGCCAACCAATTATTTGGTGACATGCTGATTGCATTGGACACCTTCCAATCCTAGGGGGCATCAGTCCTTAAGTAGGCCTTAACCTGGTAGCTAAAGCATCTGGACCCCACATGGCTGACTGTGTGGCTCCAGTCCTGGATCCAGTGGCTTGGAAAATACTCCAAGTGCATGTGTGTGTCCAAAATCCCAAAAGAAGGAAAAGATAGAGAAAGAATTGCCATCCCCCATGTGGGGGTGTTTCTTGCTTTCTCTCTCTCTCTGTTTCTCTCTGGAGAGCATATGCACCCTCTGGCATAATTTTATACATATATAGATAGATAGATGATATAGATATAGATTATATAGATATAGATATATAGATATAGATAGATTCACATACACACACATACATATATATTATATCTATATGGTCATCAGGAAAGTCATGACACATTTTTACGTAGAAAAATAAGTCACAGCTTTTCCAATGACCTAATATCTCTCTCCTTATCAAAATTCATACCATTTTGATTATGAATTTGCCTTTCTTCACAAGATGTCTCTACCAGCATCATCTGAGAATGTAAAGAGTATGTGATTGGTGCCGGCAGGTAGCGTAGTAGTTAAGAGTGCTGGACTCTCACATGGTTGACCGCAGTTCGAGTCCCAGACCTGGTGGCTTGCTTTCTCACTTTCCCTCTCTCTCTCTTGCTCTGTCCCTCTCTGGCAAATTTAAATTAATTAATTAATTAATTAATTATATAGATGGTAGATAGATAGATAGAGATATAAATTAAAAGTTGAATAAAATAATTCTTAAAAAAAAAGAGCATGTGATTTGAAAACAGGGACCCCCAGTAATGTTTCATCTGACCAAGGGACATGCTTACAGTGAAGAAGATGCCACAATGAGTGCATGACTAGAAAATCCACAGGTGATATCATTCAGTGCATCGCTCTTACGATGCCAACCAAGAACAATGGTGGAATCACTAAATAAATACCCGGCTAAGGAGTCAGCATGGGGACCACACCCAGCAAGGCTGGCTGCTGCCATCCAGGATTCTCTACACATGTACTGAAGTGTTACTAGAAGCCCTAAGCCTGAAATCCAGTGGGTCGAACTTGCCATTATTGTCACTCCTAATATCCCACTTGCAGAATGTGCTTTCCAATCCTGGCCCTGTGGGTGAGGATAGGGAGTGGGGAGATGCTTCCACCAGAGATCAGAGAGAGACAGAAAGGGAGTCACTGAATTTAAAGCTATGGATACTATTTTGTCATTTAGAACTTTTTAAAATGATGGATTAGATGGGCTATAATGATGATGTATTATTCACTCTTATAATGGTTAAGAAAAAGGTCTAGGGACCAGCAGTTAGCGTAATGGCTATGTCGCTAGACTCCCACGTAGTCGACCGTGGTTCGCGTCCCGGACCCGGTGGCTTAAAACTCATGCCGGGCACGTGTGCGTGCGTGCCCAAAATCCCGAGAGGAGAATGGAGGAGAAGGGATTGTGGCGTGGCCATCCCCCCTTGGGGGTAATTTCTCTCTTTCTGTCTCTGTCTGTCTGGCGATTGCACACGCCCTGTAGCAAAAACCTCTCCAAAAAAAAGGTCTAATATTTAAAATATGAGATTACTTTTTTTTTAAGGTTTTTTTTTGCCATGGAGCATGTGCAGTCACTGTGAGAGAGAGACAGAGAAAGGGAAAGTGAGAAATCACTACTTCCCCCTTCCACCAGGGTGTTGACCACACAACAATCCCTTTTCCTTCTCTTCTTGGGATTCTAGGCATGCATGTACACCCACCCAGCATGATATTCAAGCCATCAGGTCCAGGACTCAAACCACAGCCAACTATGTGGGAGTTCACACCTTAATCACCATGCCACCTGCAGGCCCTGAGATTACATATTTAATGTGCCTATGATATTGCCAAGGATGTAGTAGGCATTAAACCCATTTGTTTCCCTCCCTGTTATTTCTTATGTCATCTTGAAACACACCATACACATAAGAGTGCATGTAATAAACAGCATATAGGTATAGTGTAAAAAGTGGCAATGATAGAAAAAATAATCTGTGCATCCTCCATATAACTTAAGATATATCTGCATACTCTTCGGTATGCTACTTAATTTTCAGAATTAAGCATAAATTAAAAGAAAAAACAGACATCTGTTTTTCCTTACAATGAAAAAGCTCTCAACTTTTTATTTATTTCCTTCTTTAAGTAGGAAGTCCCTCAACAAATCCCTGCCACCACTACTAGCTATGTGAGTTTGACCCAACGACTAGATCTTCTTGAACCTCACGTTTCCCTTTTCTAAAATGGCTAAAAGTCCTCATCTTTCCCAGAGGAACATGGTGGAGATAAGAGAAGGAGAAAATACACTACAAAAAAAAATGTGGCAAATAAATAAAACTCTTAGTTATTATTGTTCTGCTTAAAGAAGGCTACAAAAGAACATATACCTAATGGAACTATCTAGAACATTGTCACGCCATAGTCTGCGGACATAACCTAATCCTGTCAATTCTGCCAAAAAGCTCAACAGATCTGTTTTTCTGTGGCTAACCTCTCTATAGTCTTCTTATCTGCCACATCATATTTCACTCTCTTTACTATTAAAAACTGTGCTCATTAATACACTAAAGGACTCTTCCCAGCCTTTTAAAAATGCAATACATGAATGGATCTCTGCTAAGTCAAAGAAACTGCTTGAAGGAAACACTAAAATATATACCTATGTCCATTGCAAGGTCCTGGCAGTAAATTTTCAAAATAGCTCTGTGCAATGGACAGAGTTAACTTCCCCCCTTATTCTTCTAGCAGTCTGTCTCTGTAGAGCCTGGTAGAGACATTTAACAGATCAGAACAAAACTTCATTTTCTCCTTGTCTTGGTATGATGTTGTCATCCTGCACTTCTTCTGGGATGCCCCAGTGCACTCCAAATGGGCTCTGTGAGCTCGCGGGAGGCAGGAATGATGGTCTGCAGACTGCTGAAGTGGGCAATGCTGCAACCTGGAGTCACACCAGCACTGCCGGGAAGGAAGCCTGTCCATTTATCAAACTGACAGCAAGGCAGCACAGGGAGAGGCTGGAGCATCCTTTGCCAAGGACGAGCATAATGCAGAAAAATACGTCACTGCTGTTAGTGAATGAAACATTTCTGGTTCAATTGATATACCATATCACTCGTCATCTAAAGTAATGAACATTAAAGAATGACCAAGAGTTACATTCTCTAAATAAGGCTGAAAATAGGTTTATCTAAAGTGAGTTATTGAGTCAGAGTCAGACTGACATAAGAAACATAAGTCAGACCTCACATAAGAAATAGAACACTGGAATCTTACTTCTGTCCTAGAATCTACTAAAGACTTCACCCTAAGAACACCCAAGGTACTGTGGCCTTTTCCAGACCATTAGTCAGGTTTTCCCAGCTTTGGATTAGAATCTTATCTTTTCCATATGGTTCAAACTATAATGGCAAGAGGCCATTGCTGTTTAGATGAATTTTAATTAAGCAAGTTCTGCAAGATGGTACTGGAGGTGCCAGTCCTGCTTTTCTTAAGAGTAACTTACAATGTGTTTTTAAACAAGATGAGACATATCTGCCCTATTTCTCCTCCAAATTCTATGTTTCCTATAACAAATATCTGTCTTTAAGGCACTAACACTATTGTGACTTATATTTATGTGATGATTTGATGAATGTTTTCTCTGCCCCCAAACTATAAAGGGCAAGAGGCTATGGTATGTCTCTTTTTGCTCACCTAGTACATGCCCTGGTAACATAGAATAACTAAAACATATCTATTGAATAAATATTATTGAGCAAGACCATTATTAATAATTTTGTATCAGTTACTTATGATATGCAAAGAATTGGATGGTATGGAAAAAGAACAAAGAACTCAGACTAGTCTTTAAGGGTTTACATTATAAAATTCTTTTGGATTACAACAAACTACTAAGCACCCACACATTCCACCCAAGTATTCCTTATTTCTTTCTCATTGTGCTTATTACTTCTAAATAGAGTACTATACAATGCACTCTTTTGAGGGTTTTTTTTTAATTGATATTGTTGCAGTTTCTAATAGTTATACAAATTGATTATTTTTTCCTCTTTGAAACACTTTTGCATTTCTGATCTGGCTACTTTTCCTTTTTCTACCTTATCTCCTAGTACTGTCTCTCCCACTTACTCCATTCCAGCTTCCGTGTCCTCTTCATTATTCTTCAGTTCTGCTTTCAAGGTCTCTGTACTTGCTACTTTTCCTTAATTAGAAGCTCTACCAGGGCCAGCAGGTGGTGTGAAGTTTAAGATGCTGGGTCCCTCATGGCCAGCTTCACAGTTCAAGTCCCAGACCTTGGGACTCACACTGGGTATGTGTGTGTGTATGCCCAAGATCTTGAGAGGAGAGTGAAGGAGAAGGGACTGCTATATGGCCATCTCCACTGGGGGGGTGACTTTACACCAACACCCATCCCCCAATTCTCTGGCAAGGATACATGCCCTATAGAAAAAAAACTTAAAAAAAAAAAAAAAAGGCGGCAGCAGCAGCAGCTCTTCCACAGGTACCCCCATGGCTCACTCCCTTAGCTCCTTCAGCCTTTGCTCAAAAATCACCCTGTTAGTGACTCCTTTGATAAACCTATTTAAATTGGAATCCCATCTCTTCCCACAACACATTGTATTCCTGGAGGAGCTTGCCGTCTTCCTGCACTCCTCTCTCTAGGTACCGTTCTCACAGACTAATGTACAATATTAGTTCAATGTTTTCTGTCTCTCTGCCTCCCCACCGTCAGGCATATTAGAAATCTAAGCTCCATGAAAGCAGACATTATCTTATTTGCTTGCTGACATGTCCCTAGTATCTAGAAAACTGTTGTACTTAGCACAAAATACTGAAACAAATGAATTATCACAAAAGCAATTTTTACACATGAAACACCAGACTTTAGAATACTCCACTTTGGTTGAGAAAGCATACACATGATTATAAAAAGATGTTTAAATTGCAAGTAAGAAGTTGAATGTGATACAAAAAATATAATCAGAAGCAGGTGGCTTGGAAAGGTTAAGTAATACAAGGCATACATCTTTGCTGTTTGATGAATGCAGGCCTAGAGTTTAGGTTGTTGATAAATTTTAGATGAAAAAATCTGTAAGCAGTAATCTGCTATCATGCTATTCTTGAAGGCAGCAATCAAAACACATAACACACACACACACACACACACGTACACACACTAGCCTTCTTGTGTAAGATTGCCTCTGGTGCCCAGGGAAAATGAGAGGAAATGACTTTTAAATGGCTAAGGCAAGTATTCATGATTTATTAGTTCAGTGAAATGGAAGAGCAGGCACCCATTTGACCAAACAGGCAGAACCATCCTTAACCAGGTAGACTCTGTTGTGGAGACTCACTGACCAAAGGCCTACAGCTACAGCTGTGTGGTTATGAATGACCCTGAGAATCAGAAATCTCAGAGAAACTCTACAAGATCTTCCTCTTTCCTACCCACCTGCTGGGGGACACGAAAGTCACAGGAAGTTGTTTTCCATATGTGAAAAGCAATTCTAAGTATACAGTTCTCCTTTCCACCCAGACTCCTGTGTATGATTTGGAAGTATGGAGGTGTTATTTGCTCTCTTTGTTATCAATGTAGAATTACATTACTTTAGAGCACAAGGAGATGTCATGCTCTTTGATTATGGTATTAAATAGAAGAAAATTTCAGTTGTCAGAGGGTGCATGTACTCACCAGAGAGAGAGACAGAGAAATAAAGTATCTAGCAATGGGGCGTGGTCATGCTGCAATTCTTTCTCTCCATTTCTCCATCCCATCAGGATTTTGGACACCCATGCACATATGCTCAGCATGTTTTTCAAGCCTCTGGAGCCAGGACTTAAACCACAGTCAGCCTTATGGGATCTGGCTCCACGTACACAATATTTAACGACAGCGCTCTGAGCCAGCCCAAGACAACAGCACTCTATAAAGGAGAAAACGGAACTAAACCAAACACTCCTCAGCTAATTTGGCAGGAATTCCCCAACCAGCCTCAGAATCCCTGGAGTCCTATACCAGTATGCTCTTCCCATGCTGGAGCACTAATGGTGGTATCTAGTTAGGCTTCCAGAGCAAGCATTCGTTTCAAAGCAAAGTAATACACGCAATGACTCAACTCTCTGTATGTATGCTCAGGTAGAGAGATACAGATAAATAAAAATATGCTAGAGGTAGAGAATTAAAACCATAGGCTTCATTGATCCTATCTGTTTATTAATAAAGATAAGAATGAAAAAGAAAATAGAGACTGGCCCCTAATCCTATAGTCCTGATAACTCCTATTTAAATCCTTGTATTTTTAATGCCTTTACCTCTTCCATCTTAATAAGATAAATACAGTCCCACTTCTTGACCAGTTATTATATACCAGGCACTTTTCTAGGTGATTTATTTCAACCTCAAAATAATCATATGACATATGAATGATTAGTACCATTTTACAGAGGAAGGGAAGGAAGGGAAGGAAGTTTATTCAGAAAGTACACTTGGCCAAAACTCGGAAATGTCCAGGTGAATCCTCGAACACAAATCAGCCAGCCTCTAAGGCTACCTCTTTGTCCACTGTCCAACACTGCTTTCTCACATTTTCTCTGAGAAATGAAAGCCCAGTTTTTTCTCTCATCCAAGATAGATAACTAAACCCTGTATTTATAGAACAGCTAATAATATTCAATGACAATCACTCTACTTCCATAACGATTAAGTAACAGCGTTATTATTTAAATAACAAACTCAATTGCACTTTTAAACCATTCGAGAGGATTTTATTTTTCAATAGGCATCAAATGATCACCTGATTACAACCTTTCAGGCAGGGAACTGTGCTTCTCCTATTGTCAGTTGAAGATTTTAACCTGAAGCAGAGACACCAGCACCACAGTGATTTTCCTCATCCATTGCCAGCCTCGAATGCCTTCCTCAAAGCAGAGATTTGTAGATGAGTCGGGGAAAGTCAGTTGAACAGGGACGACATGGTGGCTCCTTATGGAAAGAACACACAGAGCTGTGAGACGATGCTGCTGTGTTCCTCAGAGCTGTGAGACGATGCTGCTGTGTTCCTTCACAGAAGTGGTGTCGGTGACTCACCAGGGTTTAGCCCAGAAATGTGACTGGGATTCCAAGTGCAGCCTCTCTCAGGAAAGCACAAAGGCAATCTCTGCTCCTTCAGCTATTCCATTCCTGCCTTCCAGCCCCTGCTCCCTGATCAAGGCAAGATTTCTAGTCAGGATCTTTGGCATCCAAATTACATGACTTAAAGAGAAAAACTGGCTCTGGCAGTTCCTGGAGCCTTTCCAGAAATATAGCCAGAGGGCCAGAATGGGGTTATCAGTCATCCTCTGTCTTCATTCCGGAGTCAGAGCCCTGGGAAAGCCAGGAGTTGACTTACAGAGCTCCAAGCTCTCAACTCTGATTGGCATCTACATTCTCCTCTCTGGGGAAACTCGCAGGCTGGAGGGCCACAGAAGAGAAGGAAATCTCCAGATCTGCTCTTCATCTATTTTCTTATCATTCTGGCAACTGCCAGTCTTTATTTTTTTAAACATTAAAGAGGCAGGGCCAGCCAGTGGAGGTTAAGGTAACTGGATACCACATGGCTAACTACACGGTCCAAGTCCCCAGCTTGAAAAACATGCCCAAAATCTCGAGAGGAGAATGGAGAAGGGCTTGGGGCATGGCACCCTGGAGTGCTTTCTCACTTTCTCTCTGTGTCTCTCTCCTTCTCTGGCACACATACCTTAGAACAAATTTAAGACAACAAAACATTAAACATGTTAACAGCATTCATTTTCTTTATAGGAGATAATGCCCCATTAAAAAAAAAAAAAAAAAAAAAAAAAAAAAAAAAAAAAAAAAAAAAAAAAAACTTATTTGCTTCTAAAGAAAATAAGATGCTTAGTTTTGCCCCGATTTTTTTTTTTTTTCCTAGTTCTCATGGACAGAAAATTCAATGATTACTGCCTTTTGTTACCAGCTAGCTGGCTTTTTGTTCTGAAAATGTGAATCATAACTAGAAGAGGCTACTTGGCACACCAGTCTATGGTGAGTTCTTTTTTTTAAAAAAAATTATTTATTTATTTTTTGTGATTTTTTTTTTTCAAACCACAGTCAGCCATATGGGAAACCAACGCCTTAACCACCGCTCCATCTGCTGGCCCTGTGTTGAGTTCTTTAGCACCATTGGTCACTAAAATGCTCCTAGTAGTATTTTCTTGTAATTTTTCTGTTGTCTTGTTTGCAGAAGCCACAGTCTATTTAATTGCCTCTACCAGACTACATGGCATAATTCATTTCAGGAGACTTTCTTTTCAATAGTTTTCATTTTGACCTTTCTTATTTCTATTAGTTATGTTCAAATGTACACAAAAACATAACTTGCTGCTGATTCCCAGCAGCCAAAAAGGCTTAGAGGTGTCACCATCATATACATATTTATACATACATATGCATTCATGCAGATAATAGCTGGTATACCAGTGTTCTTAGTCCTAAAGAGATACAGTCCATTCTTCTATATAATTCATACTCCCTAAAACATATGGACCAAAATCTAACTTTTGGTCCTCCAATATTCTCCAGTACTTATATAATTCAAGGGCTAGAGTTACAAATTTTAGATTGCTTCTTTCTCACTCATTTATTCAACAATATTTATATAATGCCTATCATGTAAAAGACTATCAAAGTGAGGGTTAGCACTTATGATAACTACAAAAGTAATTTGTGTTCTGGTAAGAACTGACACTGTATTTTTTTTTTTTTTTTTTTGGAGAGGTTTTTGCTATAGGGCGTGTGCGCTCGCCAGACAGACAGAGAGAGACAGAGAGATAGAAAGCAAGAAATCACCTCCCAGGGGGGATGGCCACGCCGCAATCCCTTCTCCTCCATTCTCCTCTCGGGATCTTGGGCACGCACGCACACACGCCCGGCGTGAGTTTAAGCCACCGGGTCCGGGACTCAAACCGCAGTCGACTACGTGGGAGTCCAGTGACATAGCCATTACGCTAACTGCTGGTCCCGACACTGTAATTTTTTTAAAACTGTGTCACACATAGATGACCACAAATCAGATACAAAAGAACTTCAAAAAGTGTGTGGAAAAATGCAATGGAAATGTGAGTTTTTTTGATGCAAAAAATATTTTTAATATATGCATAGCGTTTTTGTAATACACATTTGTTTTAAACTTTGTGAAGACTGCCCATATATTTTAGAGTAAAACTATATGGAAAAATGATTGGTTGACTTATTATAGTGTGTGCTCTTCATATGTAGTGTCTTCACACAAAGTTCATGGAAACTGCATATTATGAAAACATTGTGCAAAATAATTATAGCACATCAATGAAATTCATACTTCCATTCAATGTTTTATACTCCCATTTTTTTAAAAAGAAAAATGTTTT